>BSBN01001271.1:10842500-13242500 GCA_027924645.1 Cunninghamia lanceolata
TTTTATTTTATTGGGGAAAACTTTTAATTAAATATTTTTTAATTTAATCAATTTTTGTCATTTCATGGGGAGAGATGATTTGATTTTCCCCCTTTTAATATTTTAACTTGAGTTATTTAATAAATATAATCATTGTAATTATATTTATTAAAGGACTTGTTTATTAAATTTTATTAGGGTTGTTTATTTAGTTTTCAAGTTTTATATTTTAGTGAGTGGAAAATTTTAATTCAATCTTGGAATTATTTAATTTATCTTTATACTTTATTTAATTTTAATTTTTGCCTTAATTATTTTCCTTGGGAATTCTTTTTAAAAATCTTTATTTCAATTGTTGAAAACGCGTTATGTTGCCGAATTTTCTTAGGATTTAGGGTTTTATTTTAGTGACATTTTTGTGACATTTATTTTATCAGTCCATTTCACCATGTGACCACTATATCACTAAAGTGTCAATTTTATTCGATTTCATTATGCACTAGAATTAAGGGTTGATTTCAGTTCAGTCGAAATCATTTCACTCACCTAGGCAACTTAGGGTTTTGAATTAAACTGATTCTAACCCTAGTAGCAATGCCCATCACGTCACATAAACCCCTAGTTAGCTATCATCATGTAGGGAATTGTATAGTTAGACGCTCTACCCCGAATAAAAATTGACATATTTAGGCCTTATGTGTATTACCACTGAGTATGTTGATGCATATGATGGGGTTTCTAGGGACATGTGGAAAAGTTTTTGATATTTTGTGTCATGACCACATGACGTGTGTGTTACATGTCGTGACCACATGGGAAATGTGGGCATGGCATTTGATATTAGAGCACAACTTTAAACACTAGGCTTGTTTGGGCACATTATTATTTTGGCAATTTTGATTAATTTGTAAATACCTTGTTTCTTTAGGATGTCTCCCCGACAAGTTAGGCAAGCGTGTTCATGCTGCACTGAGTCCGTCGAGGTGCACAATGATTCTTCAGCTGAGGGTTAGGGACCACCGGCCCCACAGGCACCACCGGCACCACAGGCCCTACCTATACCAGATATTGGGCCATAGATATTACAGGTACTTTAGGAATTGTTAGATAGGCTACCATCGGCTATAGTTGCACTACACATAGAGCCACATGTTGAGTCCTGCATTGATCTACGAGAGGAGCCATGCGTGGAGCCACGAGTAGAGTCATGTGTGGAGCCATGTGTGGAGCCCCGCATCAAGCCATGAGAGGCACCACGTGTGGAACCATATGTTAAGGTACTAGATATGATTGCAGAGGAGGTTGGATCAGCCTATAGGGCCCATAGCAGGAGCCCTCCACATCATGTTAGGTGTGAGGAGGCAGTGACAATGGAGATTGTTCATAGACCTTATGATTTTTATGCAGATGAGCCTATTTAAGGGTACCAAGATCAAGGAGACAATATTAGGGATTTGTTGATGTTGAATCCACCTACATTCGCTGGGACCATAGAGGGAAGTGAAGCTGAGGCTTGGCTCATCAGTCTAGATAGATGCTTCATGTTACGTCCTTACGAGGACAACACGAAGGAATGTGTGGCAGTCCACCTATTGCGAGATGCAACAACTACTTGGTGGCACACTAAGGAATGCAAGCAATGTCTATCGTTAGACTCACTCTCATGAGAGAATTTCATTAAGTGCTTCAATGTGTAATATCTATCAAATCACTATAGGTAGTGTCGCATAGACGAGTTTCACGATCTTCAATAGAGAGGGCTTACTATTGCTCATTATGAGGGTAGGTTCACCAAGTTGTCTTTCTATGCGGAGTATCCCCATGATGAGAAACTCCTAGTTCATAAGTTTATCAAAGGGTTGAACCATAGCATAGTAGGGCCTGTACGCATGGCAGACCTCTAGACATTGAGCGATGCTACCGAGAAGGCATACATAGCTGAGGAGATACAGGGATGAGGGTAGAGTTCACGCCCTCATTTTCAAGATCGTGGGCAGCAGCAGCATTAGCAGAGTTACTACAAACCACTACCACCACCTCAGAGAGGAGGGTTTAGTTCTGCGCCATTACCTCCTAGGCCCCCATAGTAGCAGCAGCAGAGATCGAGGCCACAACAGAGGGCACACAGGGGTCATAATCGAGGTTGGTGGTAGTAGGGCCTGTGTAGGGACTAGAGGCAGTAGGGACCACCTGTGGATCCCACAAGGTCATAGTAGTTCTACAGGGGTTCACAAGTTGATCTAGACAACAACAGTCAGGTAGGACTTAGACTGGATAGGTACAGGCTCCGAGCCCATGCTATGTTTGTGGTGGAGTGAGACATCTAGCCAGAGAATGCCCATAGGGCTTTATAGTAGGGGGATAGCCTTGTGCAGGAGGATCAGAGTAGACAGTTGGAGATGTGGGTAGGTCCCACCGTATGTTCGTAGTAGTTGATAACTGCCAGGCTGATTTTTAGGCATCAGTGATTAAGACCTCAGGTATGATACGGGTGTCCCCATTTCTATTCTTTTTGACTCTGACGCTACTGACTCTTTCATATCTCAATCATTAGTAGAGCATTGCAGGCTGGTAGGCTCTAGGCAGGGCGATAGGTGGGAGGTTGAGTTCACCTTAGGGGCCAAGATGACAGTAGATGCCTTAGTCCACGATTGTGAGATATCTTTGGGACCCTTTACAATAGTATTTGACCTTAGATTTATGACATTAGGATCCTATAATGTGGTTTTGGGTATGGACTGGCTTGTGGCTCATAGAGCCAAGTTAGATTGTCGCCAAAAGGTGATTAGCTTCTTAGATGATCATAGTACATCAGTTGAGATAGTGGGCATTCAGAAGCCCATAGCAGTTCATATGATATCTACTTAGCAGCTAAAGTGCTACATGCAGAAGGGATGCCAGATGTTCACTATTATAGTTAGTGATAGATTAGAGGATGAGCCTGAGGCATCCTTAGATGATCTCCCCATCTTGAGAGAGTTTGCCTATGTGTTCTTGAAAGAGTTACCAGGGATACCACCCCACCATGAGGTAAACTTCCATATTGATTTAGTGTCAGGTGCCAAGCCAGTGTCTTGTACACCCTACAAGATGACCACTCATGAGCTCATAGAGCTCAAGTTGTAGCTTGAGGACTTACTCAAGAAGGGGCACATCCGACCAAGCATTTCACCTTGGGGCACTCCAGTCATGTTCGTGAAGAAGAAGGATGGGTCTCTTCATTTATACATGGATTATAGGTAGTTGAATAAGGTGACAGTGAAGAACCATTACCCTCTACCTAGGATTGACAATCTCTTTGATCAGATGCAGGGAGCCAGGGTGTTCTCTAAGATTGACCTAAAGTTTGACTACCATCAGTTGCGTATCACAAAGGTGGACATACATAAGACCACCTTCCGGACTGGATATGGCCACTATGAGTTCACTATGGTCCCCTTCGGTTTGACAAATGCCCCCACAGTGTTCATGAGCCTCATGAACGGGGTGTTCTGTACCTACTTGGATTAGTTCGTGATTATTTTGCTCGATGACATATTGATCTATTCACGGACCGAGGAGGAGCATGAGGAGCACCTACATTAGGTTTTGCAGTGTTTGAGGGAGCAGAATTTGTATGGGAACCTGGTGACATATGCATTTTTTAGGACAGAGGTACAGTATTTGGGGTACATCCTATCTGGCGATGGAATCTTCGTAGATCCATCGAAGATCAGGGCTATTAGAGATTGGCCAGCACCCACCAGTGTGATAGAGGTCAGGAGTTTTATGGGGTTAGCTGGTTACTACTGTAGATTTGTTGAGGGTTTCTCTCAGATAGTGCACCCCATCACTTCCCTTCAGTGGAAAGGGAAGAGTTTCATTTGGATTGAGAAGTGTGAGAGGACCTTTGGGTTCTCAAGGAGTGTCATACCAGTGCTCCCATCTTAGCAGTTCTTGATCCAACAACAGATTTTATGGTTTGCACAGATGCATCACCTGAGGGTTTGGGAGATGTACTTATGCAGGGTGGTAGAGTGATCACGTATGAGTCACGAAAGCTCAAGACCCATGAGCTAAACTACACCACTCATGATTTGGAGCTCACAACAGTGGTTCATGCTCTGGTCTGTTGGAAACATTTCTTATTGGATCATCACTTTGAACTTCATTTAGATCATCATAGCCTTTAGTACATATTCACACAACTAAATCTGAACTCCCATCAGTAGCATTAGATGGAGTTTCTTTCCGAGTATGACTTTGATGTCCACTACATCAAGGAGAAGGAGAACGTGGTTGCTAACACATTGAGTCAGAAGCACCACGAGATCCTGACCTTAACTCTGAGTGTGGATTTTAGAGGATGCATTATTCAACATCTACCTGAGGATGAGTGGTTTCTTAAGGTGCAGCAGGAGATCCAGTCATAGAGGGCCCTTATGGGCAAGTTTGTAGGAAACTCACTTGAGGCAGATGGGTTACTTCGTCATCGATAGTGCATCTATGTAGCCCACACAGGTGACCTACATTCAGTAGTGTTATCAAAGGTTCACAGAGCACCTAATGCAGGACATCTGGGGGTGAAGAAGATGCACGCCAACTTACGACAGCTGTACCATTGGGCACGTATGAGATGGGATATTGCAGAGTTTGTTGCTCAATGCCTTGAGTGCTAGAGGGTCAAGGCCAAGAATCAGTATCCAGCAAGTCTTTTATACCCTCATGAGATACCTAAGTGTAAATGGGACACCATTTCCATGGATTTCATTGTTGGTCTTCCTATGTCTTCTCATCGCCATGACGCCATCATGGTGACAGTTGACAAGTTGACCAAGGTGGCACATTTCTCACCTATACACACGACATACAATGCACCAATAGTGGTGAGAGTATTCTTGGATGATATTGTGAGATTACATGGAGTACCTCACTGCATCATTTCTGATAGGGATTTAGTGTTCACTTCAGCCTTTTCGAGGGCTTTGCAGCAGGCATTGGATACACCGCTCAACTTTAGCTCTGCTTATCACCCTGAGACAAATGGATAGACAGAGTGGGTGAATCAAGTGTTGGAGGACATGCTCCATATGTATGTTATGGACCATCAATCTAGATGGGAGGAGTATCTATATCTGGTTGAGTTTTTCTACAATAATGGGCATCATAGCTCGTTGGGTATGCCTCCTTTTCAGGGTTTATACGGTAGACCATGCAGAACACCATTGAGTTGGGATTGGATAGAGGACAGAGTTGCCATTGCTCCAAAGTTGGTTCAGGATATGGTGCAGTAGGTGACACTGATTAGGCAAAGACTTTAGGAGGCAGAGGATAGACAGAAGAAGTATGCCGATGCTAAGAGATTAGATCAGAGATTCTCAATTGGTGACAGAGTATTCCTTAGAGTATGGCCACACAAGAGTCCAATCTATTATGGAAAGGGCTCTAAGCTCACACCATAGTTCATAGGACCTTTTGAGATCTTGAAGTGGATAGGACCTATAGCCTACCATCTAGCGTTGCCACCTAGCCTGTCGTGCATCAGTGATGTTTTTCAAGTTTCTGTGTTACGACGATATATATCTGATTTATGTCATGTATTGGATTAGAGTTCTCTACAAGTAGAGGCAGACAGGTAGTTGGCTTTGGAGCCAATCTACATATTGGTTCATCAGACATTGGGCCTTTGAGGTCAAGAGCTAGACTAGGTTAGGGTCCAATGGGATTGTTATGATGAGGTTACAGCGACTTCAGAGGATGCAGCTAGTTTGAGGGCACTCTATCCTCACCTTTTTGACAACTTGTAGGAGGAAGTTTAGTCTTACAGGGGGAATGTTTGGCCGATTTATTTCACTTCCCTATTTTGATTATTTTACGTTATAGTTGGTGACATTATTAGACTTTTAGAGACTATTGATTTCTATTATGCAGATTTAGACTATATCTCCTGATTTTTGGATTAGCATTGATTAGTCTTGTGGTGATTTGATTAGATAATATTTTGATGCTATTATGATGTTAGACATGTGAGATACACTTGATGATGATTATTGATGTGATTACAAGTTCATTATGTGGATTTATTATTTGATGATGATTATGAAATATTAGATAGGAAATACAATTTTAAATCTTAATTATGATGTGAATGATTAATGTTGTACGCAATGGTAGGACTTTAATTTCTTTTGCTTCGGCTATGATTTATCTATGATGTGATTGACCACTTGATCAAGTTGCACAGGTTATTTTCTCAGGCCATGGGAATTGGGAGGTAGTTCTCACACTTATGTAATCCCTTATTAAGCTAATCCATTCCCAAGAGGGATGAGGATCACGTTTGATCGGATGATGTTTTTGTACATGCTTGATTTATTTATTTGGCCTAGTTCACCCCTTTTTAAATTGATTTATATTATGTGTTGTAAATTTATGTTTTGATTTACACCATTTGGTGTTATTTTAATTATGGGCCATTTAAAGTGATTTTATACCTCCCTAGGTGTTTATTAGAGTTCCAAACTTAACCTAGCTAGTAACCCTAGGGTATAGGGTCCATTTGGACTTACTAAACCCTAAGGTAACTCACATCTAGTCACTCTAAACTTGGCTTTAGTAAATGTGACCAAATTTTAAAATGGCTAAGAATGGGAGACAAGTCATGCCTTGGAAAAGACCCATCTCCCTTCCCAAAACTGGGGGATTCCTCCACCAAGAAGACTTGGAAGGTCTTCAAGACCCCCAAGTGTGTGGGATCCCCCTCCAAGACTCTCACACACATGTGAGAGCATCTTGGATGGAGATGGCTCTTTTGGAGGATAAGATGATGCCATGTGCAATCCTTAATTCTCATGGAGCCTTAAGGAGAGTTGTCACCTCTCCACTTGGTCTCTCACACATGTGTGAGAGCACAAGTGGATAAGGTGAGGGTTTGAATGGATTAGAGGGTGACATTTGTCACCCTCACACTCATCCCTTGCAAGTGGCATGGGATGAGGAAGGAGAAGGTGACAAGTGTCACCTTCTCATTCCTCAAGGCCAAATTTGAGAGCCTATTTTATCTCCTCTTGGAGAGGAGTCGGGGGTTCTTGTTTTTTACAATTTCTTTCTATTTTTGGAGGTTTTGGGAATGTTGGAGAAATTTTGGAGGCTCAGAAACTTGGAGAAGTGTGGGCTCTTCTTCAAACGTGCTTCCATTTTTGGGCTTTTGAAGCTAAGCTCCATGGCAATAGCCATTTCCCTATGCATGTTTTATTTTAGTGTATGTGAGGAAATTTGTGTTTGGTGTTGTTTTCATTTTTGTGTGGGTTTGGGTGTTGGTAAGAGCATCTCCATTTGAAGAAAAGGTTCAACTTGTATGGGGTGGGGGAGAGTGAACCTCCTCGAGGTCATCGCTTGGTGTTGTTTTATTTATAGCCTTGAGGGCATTCTATGGAGTTTGTGAGTATTTTTAAATTGGCATGAGTGTCATAGTGATTCTTGGGGTATTGTGGAGAAATTATTTTGGCTTCAGGCCTTGAGATATTATGATTTTAAGTTCTTGGAGAGACCTCTTGATTTGAGGGGTCCACTCCCCTACCCCTCGAAACTCATATTTATGAGTTTAGTTTTGTGCAATTCCTTGGGTGTAATTTTTGTGTGGTTTGTGATTTCATTGTTGTGGTGTGATTGTGGAACCATGTGATTTCTACCTCCCTAGCTTAGGGGTGACCCACTAGCGAGTCTATGGCAGGAAGGAGGGTGATTTGCGTGGCCTTGGTTCCCCATTTGTGTTTATGTTTTGCAGGTTATTTTTGGAGTCTTGAAAATTTGAAGAAAAAGTTTATTTCAGCATTCTTTTGCATTATTGTATTAGATGTTTGAGAGCCATGGCCTTGGAGGCCTTAATGTAATTGTTGGCAAAATATTAGTCTTCTTTGTTCTTGTGGTTGTAAAGAAATTTACTGTGAAACACCTCTTATTTTGTTGTCAAAAAAAATATGTTCATCATGTTGTTGTTGTGCCTATATGAATATGGAAAATTGGCAAAACAACATATACTTGTTGTTTTATATTATATGACATTTCTATTTTTGTAATATGTGTATCTAAACAAAAAAAAATTGGGGGTTAATGTTGTTCAAATCTAGTTGTGGGGAAATAGAACTACCATTTTCTTTTTACTATTGTAAGGTTCCCAAAATATTAGGGATTAATCAAATGTGGGAAATTTCCTCCCACTTCCTCTTTGGTAAACAGATTTGTCACCACGAAATAACCTTTAAAAATGACTCGTTGCCCTTAGAGCAGTGACTAACTTGTCCCAATAGTTGGAGAAATTGTTATTGAATTATCAGCTTTCCTTTGCGTTTGAGAGGGGCAGCTCCCTTGTATGATGGGATTTTTTTGGTTTTTATGTACTTTTAAGCTGAAAGTACAAAAAGGAGAAAAAGAAAAACTAGAGGAAAATAACCAATAGAAATCCCAACAATAGACATATGAATATCAACTGAGATTTCACAACGGATATGAAAAATTACAAAGGGGATTTTAATAGAAAAATGACAATGAAAGAGAGATGATAAACCTCAACATACAAAAAGATATGCCACCTCAACATGTTCAAACCAAGATAACAAGATACGAATGTTATCCATTACATCAATCGCATAAAATACCAATGGTTTGCACAATTACATAGAAGGATTACTGATTTGACATATGAGAAATCAAAAATGATAACACATGAATACATTCAGAATATACGAGCCAAAAGTATTCTTCATTATCTCCTTCAAATTATACAATTCCAAAAACTCTTCTATACATAGTGTCAAGCAAAAAAGTCTTCATACAATGTCTCTGAGTAGTTCTCCAAGTTTTGCCATGAAAAAGTCCCTCCTTTGATTGAATTACAAAGTAGTATATATAGGTGAGGCTAGTAACTACTTAAGGTAACTACCTTAACCACTTTTGTAACTACTTAGAATAACTACTTGGCTAATCTACTTTGGATAACTACCTAAGCCAATGCTTAGAATAACTACCTTTTTGAAGATAAGTTAGGATTTACCTAACTTTTACAAAGTTAAATTCAAAAGGCTAACTTTAATTACAATAAGTAACATAAGTCACTTTTTCAAAAGGTAACATTAAGCTTGGAGCTGCTAAGTTACCCTTTTCCTCCGTTTGCTCCATTTCGATAGTCACACTTCATTACATGCTGATGACTACTCTGTTATGCCTGAATCTTAGATTCCTGTGTTCGCACATACAAAGCCTAGATGAAAAGAATAGTTACACATTTTCCTACTTTGATACAGTCATAATATGTTATCTTCATCATCATCTCCAAAGCCAATTTCTCTAACTTTGTATAAATTGTCACTGTATCTAAATGTGATCTATCTTCTATCTTCTTTCCATATTAACTTGTCTTCAAAATGATATAACCTTATGATATTTATTGCCTTTAAGGCCTTTATTATCTTGTTTTTGACGTGCAAATTCTTTCATGCATCACAATGGATTGTAGAACCATGGACAATTTATTTCACTTTCTCATCTTTAAGAGTTTCTTTGAAACTTCCTCTTTATGCTTTCCATCAATCTCCTTACATTCTCCACCTCACTTCACCTCTGAAGGACCTTTCATAGTGTAATGAGGTGAATCTAGAATGTTAGAAGGATCTCTCTTTTGAACCCACTTGGTTTTTAGTAACAAATTTTATTTCCTTGTCCTGTGCTACTTTTACTAGATTAGATTCACTAAGATTGTACAAAGTAAGTTTCCTTTTACCTATGAATTGTTCCATCTTGGCTAGAATGTCCTTTTGCCATGTTGGTGTAAAGTAACACCTTTAAACTTTGAAAGCTAATGGGAATCCTGTCGTATGCAAATTACAAGCTTTCAAATAATAGATATATACAATTTCTAATGGTACATTCAAAGTTAATGTTGCACCCTTTTTGCCATCTATGTTGAGAACATTAACTAGCCCTTTGTACACATAGGTGTTCAATGTTCATCAAGCATTGGGCTAGATGTGATTAATTTTGTAGTCCTTGTAAAATTCATGAGTCAAGCGTACGATGTAAATTGCTCCAGACTCATAATGACAAGCCCCCCGTTGTAAGTCATGGAATATATGATTATTAAATTCTTCACACATGTTATCTCTCAATAATGAGTTCTCTCAAAAGTTGATAAGAGCTTCAACTATATTGTATTTGAGTTCTTATGACTCATCATTCACCAATGACAAAAGTATTGGTACAATACCAATTTCATCCAATGCAACTATCACTTTGATCATAACTTGATTACACAATTACACCAGATGTTTTCTTTTTTTAACTTCACCATTTTCATCCTTCAAATGTCTCAAAAGTTAAGGGATTGCTATCAAAGATCTAGGAGTAGAAATAGAGTGTGTATCACTAGAGATGTCTCATATAGCATCTACCACCGCTACTTTTTCTTCAGGATCTGAATCTTGAAAAATCCTAACCAATTTTATGGCAAAGACAATGACATTCTCTTATGTGACAACCAAATTAGAGAAAGTATATTTGACATTTATTTTATTTGATTTTATTTTGTGGATCATTCCCTTCAAGAAATTCTACAAAGATTGAAATAATTATTGCCTAAACAATAGACCCAGGATACTGGTAAAGGTTGTAAGAGTTTGGCATTGTACATGCCAATTTAATCTTCTTAAAAATTTTCTAAACCTTCTCAACAAAACCATTTTTTTATGTATGCTATAATTCGTACATTCCATGAGACCAGATTTCTTTGAGATTCTCTGTAAGACTGTTCCAATGCCTTGGAATTTATATTTCATGCCCACATTTCCCATGTGGTCATGACATGCATCACACGTGTCATGTCCACATTTGTCATGTGGTCATGACACGAGATATCAATAATTTTACCACACTTCCCTAGAAACCCCCTCGTACGCGCAAGCATGCTCGGTGGCGTTACACATAAGGCGTAACATGATAGTTGAATGCTGGGTAATGCGTTCACTTGCGCACACCATATCACAATGAAGGCCAACTAGGGGGTCAATGCAACATAGTTAACATTGCCCATAGGGTTAGGATCAACGATCGAAACCCTAGGTTAACCTAAGTGAATGAAGGGATTTTGACGTAAGTCAAATTTAAAAGCTAAATTCAAGTGCATGAGAAAAATATAATTTAATACCAAAACCTAATGTCAATAATCAGCAAAAACAATAATTTAATCCTAAGCAAGGTTAAATTTCACTAACCTAGCTAAACCCTAAATTTTGGAAAATTTTGGTAGCATAACGCCTTACGAGCGTGATTAGGGTTTATTGTAATAAAACTAAATTTGATCGAAAGTTTCCTGGGTTGCTTTTAAATTACCTATGTTACACAGGTTAAATTGGTAGATCAGTTAAATAGATTAATTGAACATTTTTCAACAAGGCTCAATTAATTTGTTCTCCTTCACGTTTTCTATCAATTAGAGTTATCACTGCATCCTTTACATTATTCCTAATTTATTGGTAGACCAAATCACGGAAACATATTATACTAACTTTGTTTAGATAGTTTTCTAGGTTTCCAAGTTGGTTTGAATGATGTCTTTATTAAATTAATAAAATTGCTCTAAATATAATTAAAAAAGGAATATTAAATTAATAAAAATCTAGTTATATATTAACCTCATCGAATTTCATTTTATAAGTAAAGGATTAACCCCATTGTTTAAAATAAAAACATCTCAATATTTAAATAGGTATAAAGTTGAATAAAACAATAAAACCTTTTTCAAAAATCAAATTAAAAATCAATAAAATATATAATCCCTCTAATCATAATCTAATCTATATATTACCATGCCACTAACAAATAAATAGAACATTCCCGAAAGAAATAAAGATTACCCATTCTATAATTATCTCAAAATCCCATTCTAAAAACAAATTTTAAAATCAATGAAAGAAAAATAATATAAAAGAGTTGGAGTTAAAAGTAAGGGCAATTTTTAAATGCTAAGCCCTAAAATCCACTCAAATAAAAAAAAAACAATTTCCTCAAGGGCCAAAAAGCCCTAACCCTACTTTGCCTCCACGTTCTCTTCTTCCTCCATCTCACAAATTCTCCATCTTCTCTCTTTCTTTGTTTTGTTTTTGTTGCAGGTTTGTGGTGATGGGAAGCCATGGATGATATTAAAAACCAGAGGTATTCCCATTTAATAAACCCATGCATTATATATATATATATAGTAGTGAATTTATTAAAATAAATATATATTTTTTATTATTTGAAAACCCCAAAGGTTTCGTGGCAGGCGGAGTATTGGAGAGGGGGCATTGTGTGGAGTACCAGTGGCAGTTCTGAGGACATGGAGGGTGATGGAGAGGAAGGGTCTGCAGGAGAAGGGACGAGAGAGCGTGGAGCGTGGGGAGAGTGGAGTGACAGAGGGCGGCGGTGTAAGGAGGCCGCGGGAGGTAAAGGGACTAGCGGCAGTAGTGACATCAAGGGTGGTCTACACGTCAATTAAATGAAAACACATTTTTTTTATTTTGTTTAAAAACTGCGAACTGTATGCAATGAAAAACACAGTCAATAATATTTTACATAGCATAAAATATGATATATATATATATATATATATATATATATATATATATATATATATATATATATATATATATATATATATATATATCCACTGTGGTATACATAGACATTCCCCCTTTATATATTTTTATTAAAAGACTATAATAAAAGAATGCCAACATATATATATATATATAACTGTATTTTTTTAAATATATTGTCATTCTAATTCTCATAGTTTTTTTTTTTTTTAAAGCAATATAGCAAGGAAATATTTTTTCTATAATAGATATAAATTGAGCAAATGAATACTTTTATTTTTTTATTTTTTATAAAAAGACTTATATTTGAATAATTATGGAAACTCATTTCTTTCACAAAGAAAATACTAATATTGACATTATACAGCCAACATGAATGAACTCTTAAAATTTATTTATTTTTCTTCTAAATAAAGGTATTTAGTTCATTCCTTCAAAATGACAACAACAACTAAAATTCCTTCAAGTAAACATAATAACTAATAATAAATTTGAACATTCCCTTGCCTAACCATATTCACCTTATTATTATTTTTTTGTCATTCACATATCAACTAAAATCAGCAATAAAACTTCTATTTCCAAGTGCAATAAGTTTAAATACAACTCAAAACTATAATATAGGACTTTAAATTTGAAGAGAGGAAAATTTATTCTCTCTTCTAACTAAAACATTTACATAAGGCCAAAATTGGCCATATCCTCTCCAGAGTTCAAAATGACAACATAAGAAGGAAGCTTCGTTTTCTCCTACACTTCATAGCTCAAAGAACCTGCAATAACACAAGGAGTGGGAAGAAGCCACAACAAATTGCTCTCCTCCCTACCATTGACTCACTCATGAGTCACCCTTGAGCTAGGAGGTCATCCTCACACTAGGAAAACTCAAACCACAACACAACATTACATTCAGCACCCAAAAAAAAAATTACTCCCATGGCTAACACAACTCAAAACTCACTCAAGGTGAGTTTAATGGGGTAGGGGAGTGGATATCACTCAACTCAAGAGTGCCACTCCAAAAACATCTCAAAACATGAATCCCTCAAGGCCTCAAGCCCACACATATAAACATGATTTCACAAATTTTCTCTTATACACATATTGCTCAAAATTCACAATTTTTCCCTTAAGGCTAAAACTCCAAGAAACCAAGGACGTGACCCTAAGGAGGTTCACTCCTCCCCCACCCCACACTTGTTGAGAAGATTCTCCCAAGTAGGAGAGGCTCTCACAACTCCCATACAATTTTTCCCCACAACAAGTAAAAACTCAAAATGGAAACTCACACATAGCATTACAGAAGTAAATAAAATGAATAAGGGAAGGTATTAGCCTTGAAACCTACCTTCTAAAGCCCAATTGGAAGATAGTTGAGAAGAGCTCCTCTAACCCCTTCTCCAAGTTGAAACACCAATTTTCCTCCAACTTTTTCCCTAAAATAATTAAAATAAAAAAAATTGCCAAAAATTCAACAACCCCATCCCTCTCTCCAAGAGGGATTAAAATAGGCTCTTCTCGTGAGCCTCGAGGAATGGGGAGGTGACACATGTCACCTCCTCACTCCTCCTCCCAACTACAAGAAAGACTCTTTAAATGGGGTGGTGACACATGTCATTCACCCACCCCACCAAGTCTTTCTCCCTTCCACTTGTCCTCTCTTAAACATGTGGGAGAGAAGGGTTGAGCTTAAGAAGGAGTGGGTGCCACATGTGCCCCAATCCTCTCCTCCTAAGAAGGACCACTCAACCCCAAGGTACCCTAACCAATTGTGGGAGAGACTTGGAGTAAAGTCCTCCTCAATTAAGGTGTCTTGAAGACTCCCCCAACCTAGGGAAGAGGAAAGGAAGGGGTTGAGTGTTTGACCCACTCATCCTCCCCTCCCAAGCTTCCATTTTCGTCACTTTACTTCAGGGTGAAGTTAAAGAGACCAAACGGAAGTTTACCTAAGCTTACAGAAGCCCAAATGTCCATTAGACCCTAGGGGTACAACCTAGGGTCAAGTTTAACCCATTTTGAGCACCAAGGGTTCAGTAAAAACACATAAAAGGGGTCACAAAAATTATAACTCAAAAATAAAATTCAAAAAATACTACAACTTACAACACCAATTAGAAATCAAATAAGAGAAGGATAGACCTAACCCAACTAACACCATGCAACAACATTACAAAATTTTGTCATGCAATCATAGTTGATCTTAGTTCCTCTTGGAACTAGATCAGTTTCACATGGAAAAATAACACAGTGTGTGGGATGATCTCTGAATTTCTGTGGTTTCATTAGAAACACCTATGCACTCCAATGAAATGTTAATCCAACATGTATATGATAGCCGAAGCAAAGTGAAACAAGCACATACAACATCACATGTTCATATAAGCATCAAGGAAATCACATTACAATTAAATTCTAAATTTTGCATTTCAAACATCCATCCCAAGATAGAATCACATAATAAATTTCTAACTAACATCACATGAATAGTATCCCAATAACATCATAATATAAACCATATATCCAACATCATCAGTAAATCAATATCTAGTTCTAATCACATCGTAATCATGCTAAACATAATAAATCCACATACAACATAAAGTCTAATAGTCTTAAAATTTGGGATCAACAATCAACAGTCCCATAAGTCTAGTAAGTGTCACCAATAGTAAAATGAAGTAGTCAAATATAAGGGGATGAAAAGTTAGGCCTCACATCCTCCCCCCCTAAGACTGTACTTCCTCTTGGAAGTCATCAAAGAGGTGAGGATAAAGGGCCCTCAATCTTACTGCATCCTCCCATGTCATCATGACCTCATCGTACATGTCCCACTGGACCCTAATCTGGTCTAGCTCTAGACCTCGAAGGTCCAGCATCCAACAAGCCAATATACGAATTAGCTCCAAAGCCAGCTGTGCATCTGCCTTTACCTAAAGAACACTCCAATCCAATACATGAGATAAATTAGATATGTAATGTCATAAAATAGAAACATGAAAAATATCATGGATATGAGATAGGCTAGGTGGCAAGGCTAGACGATAAGCTACATATCCTATCCACTCGAAGATCTCAAAAGGTCCAACAAAATAAGGTGCGAGCTTAGAGCCCTTTCTGTAATGGATTGGACTCTTGTGCGGTCGCACTCTCAAGAACACTTTCTCCCCAACTGAGAAGCTCTGATCTACCCTCTTAGCATCGGCATACTTTTTCTGTTGATCCCGAGCCTCTTGAAGTCTCTACCTAATCAAAGTCACCTGCTGCTCCATATCCTGAAGTAACTCTAGCCCTATCACAACCTTGTCCTCAATACGATCCCAACTCAAAGGTGTCCTACAAGGTCTGCTATACAAGGCCTGAAAAGGAGGCATACCCAATGAGCTATGATGCACATTGTTGTAGGAAAACTCAACTAGATACAGATACTCCTCCCATCTACTTTGGTGATCCATAACGTACATACGGAGCATATCCTCAATTACCTGATTAACTCTCTTTGTTTGTCCATCGGTCTCAGGATGATAAGCGGAACTAAAGTTGAGCTGTGTGCCCAACGCCTGCTGCAAGGCTCTCCAAAAGGTAGAAGTGAACACTAAATCCCTGTCAGAAATGATATGGTGAGGTACCCCATGTAGCCTAACATTCTGATCCAAGAATACACTCACTGCAGATGGTGCATGGTATGTCATGTGTACAAGTGAGAAATGCACCACCTTGGTCAACTTGTCAACCATCACCATGATGCCATCATGGTGGCATGATGACATAGGAAGACCAACAATGAAGTCCATGAAAATGGTGTCTCATTTCCACTCAGGTATCTCACGAGGGTATAAAAGACCCACTGGATGCTGATGCTCGGCCTTGACCCTCTAGCACTCAAGGTAATGAGCAACATAGTCTATAATATCTCATCTCATACCCATCCAATGGTATAATTATCACAAGTCAGCGTGCATCTTCTTCACCCCTGGATGTGCTACATAAGGTACTCTATGAGCCTCTGAAAGAACTATTGTAAGAAGATCACCCACATGAGGTACGTAGATGCGCTGTCGATGTCTAAGAAATCCATCTAACTCAAGGGAATATCCTGCAAATCTATCCTTAAGGGCCCTTTGTTTCTGGATCTCCTACTACACCTCAAGAAACTACTCATCCTCAGGTAGATGCTGAATGATGTGCTCTCTCAAGTCCACACTCAAGGTCAAGGTCAGGATCTCATGGCTCCTCTGACTCAAAGCGTCAACGACCACATTCTCCTTCCCTTTGATGTAGTGGACATCAAAGTCATACTCGCATAGAAACTCCATCCAACGCCACTGGCAAGCATTCAAATTTAGCTGTGTGAATATGTATTGCAAACTATGGTGATCTGAATGAATCTCTAAGCGAAGACCCAAAAGAAAGTGTCTCCAATGAACAAGAGCATGTACCACTGTTGTGAGCTCTAAATTGTGAATAGGGTAGTTTAGCTCATGTGTCTTGAGCTTACGCAACTCATATACAATTGCCCTACCACCCTGCATGAGCATGGCTCCCAAACCCTCAAGTGAAGCATCAATACAAACTACAAAATCCTCTACAGGATCAGGAACTACTAAGATGGGAGTGCTAATAAGATACTCCTTGAGGACCCCAAAGGCCCTCTCACACTACTCGGTCCAAGTGAAGCTCTTCCCTTTTCATTGAAGGGATGTAATGGGGTACGCTATCCTGGAAAGCCCTCTACAAATCTGTGGTAGTAACTGGCTAATCTCATGAAACCCCTGACCTCTATCACATTGGTGGGTATTGGCCAATCTTTGATATCTTTGATCTTCGATGGATCTATAGAAATGCCATCGCCGGATAGGATGTGCCCCAAGTACTGTACCTCTATCCTGAAGAAGGCACACTTCGCTAGGGTGCCATAAAGCTACTGCTCTCACAAGCACTACAAAACCTAACACAAGTGATCCACATGCTCCTCCTTGGTCTGCGAATAGATCAAAATATCATTGAGAAAAATGATCATGAACCAATCCAAGTAAGTGCGGAACACCCCATTCATGAGACTCATTGCAGGGGTGTTCGTCAAACTAAAGGATACCACTATGAACTTGTAATGGCCATATCTAGTTTGGAAAGTAGTTTTATGAATATCTACCTTTGTGATGTGTAACTGGTGATACCTAGATTTTAGATCAATCTTCGAGAACACTCTGGCTTCCTACATATGGTCAAAAAGGTCATCAATCCTAGCCAAAGGATAATGGTTCTTCACCATCACCTTATTCAACTACCTATAATCCATGCATAACTGAAGTGATCCATCCTTCTTCTTCACGAAGATAACCAGAGCGCCCCAAGGTGAAATGCTCGATCGGATGTACCCCTTCTCGAGAAACTCCTCTAATTGTAGCTTGAGCTCTGTAAGCTCATGAGTGGTCATCCTGTAGGGTCCACGAGACACTGGTTCGACACCCAGCACTAAATCGATATGAAAGTCTATCTCGTGATGGGGTGGTTTCTCTGGTAGCTCTGGCAGAAACACGTCAGAAAACTCCCTCAAGATGGGATGGTCATCTAATGATGCCTCAAGCTCATCCTCTGATTTGTCACTAACTATGATAGAAAACATCTGACATCCCTTCTGCATGTAGCTCTTAAGCTATTGAGTGGATATTATATGAATTGTCGTGGGCTTTCGAAAGCCCACTATCTCAATTGGTGCACCATGTTCATCCAAGTAGCTAATCACCTTTCGGTGACAATCTAACTTGTCTCTATGAGCTGTAAGCTAGTCCATACCCAAAACAACATCATAGGATCCTAATGGCATAACTCTATGGTCACAAGATGTAGTGAAGGACCCCAAAGAGATCTCACAATTCTGAACCAAGGTATCTACTGACATCCTAGCCCCAGAGGCCAACTCAACCTCCCACCTAATGTCCTACCTAGAAGCCACCAGCCTGTAATGTTCCACTAACGATGTAGATAGAAAATAATCGGTAGCTCTAGAGTCAAAAAGAATAGAGATGGGGGCACCCCATATCATACCTGATGTCTCAATCACAGATGCCTGATAGTTAGCCTGGCGATTGTCAACTGCTACAAACATGCGGTGGGACTTGCCCACATCCCCTATAGTCTGCTCTGACCCTCCTAAATAGGGTTGTCCCCTTGTTGAAATCCCTTTGGGCACTCTCAAAATAGATGACCTACTCCACCACACATAGCATGGGTCCTGAGCCTGTATCTATCCCATCCAAGTCCTACCTTACCATTGTTGTCCAGATCTACTTGTGGAACCTTGTGAACCCCTGTATGACTACTGAGACCTCGTAGGCCCCGCATGTGGTCTCTACTAGCTCTAGTCTCTACTAGCTCTGGTCTCTACGCGGGCCCTATTGCTGCCATCCTTGATTCTGCCCTCCTTGTGTCCTCTGCTGGGGTCTAGACCTCTACTAATTTTGTTGCTATTGCTGCTATGGAGGTCTAGGAGGTAATGATTGAGAACTAAATCCTCCTTTCTATGGTGGTAGTGGTGGTCTGCGATAGCTCTGCTAGTACTGTTGCTGCTCACGATCCTGAAACAGGGGGCATGATCCCTATCCTCGTCCTTGTATCTCCTTAGCTATGTATGCCTTCTTGGTAGCATCACTCAATGTCTAGGGGTTTGCCATGCGTATAGGCCCTGCTATGCTATGGTTCAATCCTTTGATGAACTTATGCACTAGGAGTTTCACATTGTGGAGATACTCTGCATATCGAGATAACTCAGTGAATCTACCCCTGTACTAAGTAACAGTAAGCCCTCTCTGATGAATATCGTGAAACTCATCTATGAGACGCTGCCTATAGTAATCTGATAAATACCGCATGTTGAAGCACTCAATGAAAGTCTCCCAAGTGAGTGTGTCCAATGATAGATGACACTTGTACTCCTCAGTGCGCCACCAAGTAGCTGATGTATCTCACAATAGGTGGACTACCACACATGCCTTCATGTTGCCATCGTAAGGATGCAACGTGAAGCATCTGTCTAGACCCATGAACCAAGCCTCAGCTTCGGCTCCCTCTATAGTCCTGGTGAAAGTAGGAGGATTCAACCTCAACACGTCCCTAATGGGATCTCCTTGGTCTCTGTGCCCTCTAATCAGCTCATCTACACAATAATTATATGGGCTGTGAGTGATCTGCTCCACTCACACTATCTCCTCATGCCTATCATGATGTGGAGGGCTCCTGCTACGGGCCCTGTAGGATGATCCAACCTCCTCTACCATCGTATCTGGTATCTCCACAAATAGCTCCACATGGGGTTCCTCTCATGGATCAACACAGGGCTCAGCACGTGGCTCTATGTGCAGTGCATCTTCGGCCAGTGGTAACCTATCTAACACTACCTGTAGTGCCTAAAGTATCTGTGGTCAATTATCTGGTATAGGTAGGCCCTGTGGTGTCGGTGGTGCCTGTGGTACCTAACACTCGGCTGAAGAATCACTATGCACCTCGATGGATGTAGTGTGGTGTGAATGCGCTCGTTGAACTCATCAGGGAGGCATCCTACAAAACAAGGTAATCACTAATTAATTAAATTTGCAGAATAAGTAATGTGCCCAAATAAGCCCAGTGTTTAAACTTAGGCTCTGATACTAAATCTCATGCCCACATTTCTCATATGGTCACAACATGTATCACACATGTCATGTCCACATTTGTCATGTCGTCATGACATAAGATATCAAAAATTTTACCACACTTCCCTAGAAACCCCCTCACACGTGTAAGCGTGCTCAGTTATGTTACGCATAAGGCGTAACATGATAGTTGAATGCGGGGTAATGCATTCACTTGCACACACCATATCACAATGAAGCCCAACTAGGGGGTTGATGCAACGTGGTTAACATCACCCATAGGGTTAGGATCAACGATCAAAACCCTAGGTTAACGTAAGTGAATGATGGGATTTTTGACATAAGTCAAAATCAAAAGCCAAATTTAAGTGCATGAGAAAAATATAATTTAATACCAAAACCTAATGTCGATAACTAGCAAAAACAATAATTTAATCCTAAGCAAGGTTAAATTTCACTAACCTAGCTAACCCCTAAATTCTAGAAAAATCTGGTAGCATAACGCCTTACAGGCATGATTAGGGTTTATTGTAATAAAACTAAATTTGATCGAAAGTTTCTTGGGTTGGTTTTAAATTACCTACATTACACTGGTTAAATTGGTAGATCAGTTAAATAGATTAATTAAACATTTTTCAACAAGACTCGATGAATTTGTTCTCCTTCATGTTTTCTATCAATCAAAGTTATCATTGCATCCTTTACAGTGTTCCTAATTTCTTGGTAGACCAGATCACATAAACATATTATACTAACTTCATTTAGATAGTTTTCTAGGTTTCCAAGTTGGTTTGAATGACGTCTTTATTAAATTAATAAAATCACTCTAGATATAATTAAAAAGGAATATTAAATTAATAACAATCCAGTTATTAATTAACCTCGTCGAATTTGGTTTTATAATTAAAGGATTAACCCCATTGTTTAAAAAAAAAACATCTCAATATTTAAATAGGTATAAAGTTGATTAAAACAATAAAATCCTTTTTTCAAAAATCAAACTAAAAATCAATAAATTATATAATCCCTCTAATCATAATATAATCTATATATTACCATGCCACTAACAAATAAATAGAACAATCCCAAAAGAAATAAAGATTACCCATTCTATAATTATCTCAAAATCCCATTCTAAAAACAAATTTTAAAATCAATGAAAGAAAAATAATATAAAAGAGTGGGAATTAAAAGTAAGGGCAATTTTTAAATGCTAAGCCCTAAAATCCACTCAAATAAAAATAATAATTTCCTTAAGTGCCAAAAAGCCCTAACCCTACTTTGCCTCCACATTCTCTTCTTCCTCCATCTCACAAATTCTCCATCTTCTTTCTTTCTTTGTTTTGTTTTTGTTGCAGGTTTGTGGTGATGGGAAGCCATGGATGATATTCAAAACCAGAGGTATTCCCATTTAATAAACCCATGCATTTTTTTTGATATATATATATATATAGTAGTGAATTTATTAAAATAAATATATTTTATTTATTGTTTGAAAACCCCAAAGGTTTTATGGTAGGCGGAGTAGTGGAGAGGGGGCGCTGTGTGAAGTGCCGGCGGCGGTTCTAAGAACACAGAAGGCAATGAAGAGGAAGGATTCACGGGAGAAGGGAAGGGAGAGTGTGGAGTGTGGGGAGAGTGGAGCGACAGAGGGTGGTGGTGTAGGAAGGCCGCGGGAGGTAAACGGATCAGTGGCCGTAGCGACGTCAAGGGCAGTTTACGTGTGGGTTTGAAGTTTCCACGACGGCGGGGAAAGAAAATTGTGGGGAGTGCAGGGAGGGGGCGGAGCCCCCACCCACATCCCACACAGTGGGGTGTGGGTGGGGGCTCCGCCCCCTCCCCACACAGTGGGGTGTGGGTGGGGGCTCCACCCCCTCCCCACACCCATAACAATAGCCAACGACAGTGGGGGGGTTCTAACCCCCCCCACCAATACATTTTTTTTATTTTGTTTAAAAGCTATGAACCGTATGCAATGAAAAACATAGTCAATAATATTTTACACAACATAAAATAAGATATTTAAATTTATATATATAAGTAATCTTTGATTTATTTGATGTATACTCAGCTTCTGAGTAATATGATAGTAGCTATAATATATATATATATATCTCTGTGTGTGTGTGGTATACATAGACATTGCCCCTTTATATTTTTTTATTAAAAGACTATAATAAAAGAATGCCAATATTTAAGTATATATAAATTTATACATTCCAATATATATATATATATATATATATATATATATGTAACTGTATTTTTTAAAATATAATTGTCATTCTAATTGTCACAGTTTCTTTTTTTTTTAAATGCAATATAGCAAGGAAATATTTTTTCTATAATAGATTTAAAATGAGCAAATGAACACTTTTTTTTTATAAAAAGACTTATATTTTAATAAATATGGAAACTCATTTCTTTCACAAAGAAAATACTGATATTGACATTATCTAGCCAACATGAATCAACTCCTCTTAAAATATATTTATTTTTCATCTAAATAAAGGAATTTAGTTCATTCCTTCAAAATGACAACAACAACTAAAATTCCTTTGAGTAAACATAATAACTAGTAATAAATTTGAACAATCCCCTACCTAACCATATTCATCTTATTATTATTTTTTTCTCATTCACATATCAACTAAAATCAGCAATAAAACTTTAATTTCCAAGTGCAATAAGTTTAAATACAACTCAAAACTAAAATATAGGACTTTAAATTCCAAGAGAGGAAAATTTATTCTATTCTAATTAAAACATTTACATAAGGCCAAACTTGGCCATATCCTCTCAAGGGTTCAAAATGACAACAGAAGAAGGAAGCTTCATTTTCTCCTACACTTCATAGCTCAATGAACCTGCAATAACACAAGGAGTGGGAAGAAGCCACAACAAACTACTCTTCTCCCTACCATTCACTCACTCATGAGTCACCCCTGAGCTAGGAGGTCATCCTCACACTAGGAAAACTCAAACCACAACACAACATTGCATTCAACACCCAAAAATAAAATTACTCCCATGGCTAACACAACATAAAACTCACTCAAGGTGAGTTTAATGGGGTAGGGGAGTGGACATCACTCAACTCAAGAGTGCCACTCCAAAAACATCCCAAAACATGAATCCCTCAAGGCCTCAAGCCCACACATATAAACATGATTTCACAAATTTTCTCTTATACACATATTGTTCAAAATTCATAAATTTGCCCTCAAGGTTAAAACTCCAAGAAACCAAGGATGTGACCCCGAGGAGGTTCACTCTTCCCCCACCCCACACTTGTTGAGCATCTTCCCCAAGTAGGAGAGGCTCTCACAACTCCCATACAATTTTTCCCCACAACAACAAGTAAAATCTCAAAATGGAAACTCACATAGCATCACACAAGTAAATAAAATGCATAAGGGAAGGCATTAGCCTTGAAACCTACCTTATAAAGCCCAATTGGAAGATAGTTGAGAAGAGCTCCTCTAACCCCTTCTCTAAGTTGAGCCACCAATTTTCCTGCACCTTTTTCCCTAAAATAATTAAAATAAAAAAAAATGCCAAAAATTTAACCTCATCCCTCTCTTTAAGAGGGATTAAAATAAGCTCTTCTCATGAGCTTTGAGGAATGGGGAGGTGACACATGTCATATCCTCACTCCTCCTCCCAACTATAAGAAAGACTCTTGAAATGGGGTGGTGACACATGTCATTCACCCACCCCACCAAGTCTTTCTTCCTTCCATTTGTCCTCTCTTAAACATGTGGGAGAGAAAGGTGGAGCTTAATAAGGAGTGGGTGCCACATGTACCCCAATCCTCTCCTCCTAAGAAGGACCACTCAACCCCAAGGTACCCTCAGCAATTGTGGGAGAGACTTAGAGTAGAGTCCTCCTCAATTAAGGGGTCTTGAAGACTCCCCCAACCTAGGGAAGAGGAAAGGAAGGGGTTGAGTGTTTGACCCACTCATCCTCCCCCTCCCAAGCTTCCATTTTCGTCACTTTACTTCAGGGTGAAGTTAAAGTGACCAAATGGAAGTTTACCTAAGGTTTCACAAGCCCAAATGACCCCTAGACCCTAGGGGTACAACCCAGGGTCAAGTTTAACCCATTTTGAGCACCAAGGGTTGAGTAAAAACACATAAAGGGGGTCACAAAAATTATAACTCAAAAATGAAATTCAAAAGACACTACAACTTACAACACCAATTAGAAATCAAATAAAAGAAGGGTAGAACCAACCCAAATAACACCATGTAACAACATTACAAAATTTCATCATGCAAACATAGTTGATCTTGGTTCCTCTTGGAACTAGATCAGCTTCACACGGAAAAACAATACAGTGTGTGGGATGACCTTTGAATTTCTTTGGCTTCATTAGAAACACCTACGCACTCCAATGAAATGTTAATCTAACATGTATATGATAGCTAAAGCAAAGTGAAACAAGCACATACAACATCACATGTTCATATAAGCATCAAGGAAATCACATTACAATTAAATTCTAAATTATGTATTTCAAACATCCATCCCAAGATAGAATCACATAATAAATTTCTAACTAACATCACATGAATAGTATCCCAATAACATCATAATATAAACCATATGTCCAACATCGTTAGTAAATCAATATCTAGTTCTAATCACATCGTAATCATGCTAAACATAATAAATCCACATTCAACATAAAGTCTAATAGTCCTAAAATCTAGGATCAACAGTCCCATAAGTCTAGTAAGTGTCACCAATAGTAAAATAATGTAGTCAAATATAAGGGGATCAAAAAGGTAGGCCTCACAGCATACATGTCTTATCCATGCATCCATATACACATATTGCACTCCGTGATTTTTAGAGCTTTTCTAACTACAACTAATGAAATCATTAGTTGCTCATACTTTGATGGATCTCCACATGCTACAAGAATGGATAACCTTTGAGGGGTTCTGTCACACAGCTTGTGTGCCTTTTCTTGTCTTCCACTATTTGCATATGCGTCTACTAGAGCATTTCAAACTATAGTATCTGATAACAATCCACCTTCCATTCTACTTTGCTGAGTGTCCATGCCATACTCCAAGGCAGGCTACGTGCTGGTAAAAGATTATGGAGTTTGGTTTCTTATCTATTAGTTGCATTTACTTGTGATGCCCTTCACAAACCCATTTTGTGCATATTCTTCTATTATTGAAGCTCGTAAAATGCATATTTCTTTGAGACATTTTGTTGAAATCATTCCTTTCATAATGTTTACATTATGCATACATGTCTACCAATGCTCTTGCATTTACAATGTTCAGTTGAGGTTCACCTACATTATGATGAGAGGGATGGCAAAACCTATTATGACCCGTTGGGGAGGATGTTGGCAAGGGTAGTAGCATCTAGTTTTACAAATACAAATGCATTTTCTTGAAAGTTTCTAAGATCTTTTCAAAACACCCATTTTTTGTATATCATGCAATCATTGCATGCCATGAGACTGTGTCTCTTTAAGGTGCAGCACTAGACTATTCCTATGCATTGTCTATGTTTCCCATTTTGTAGAAATATATGTCTGCTGAAGCATTTTGAATTATGCTTTGATGGAGGTTTAGATGGATGTGAAGAAAAAATAGTTTTTACATCAACTTCTTAGTTTGTTTTAACCAACTCCTTCCTTTACGTCGGTATTGGCATCATTTTTGGTGCAACATCATCGTGGAATCTTGAAACTTCATTAGGGTTTTGGAGGTAATTCCAAACTTTGTCAATAGCAAGAGCTACTTTTAAAACTACTTTAATTCTTTGGCAAGATAGATGACTTTCAAAAGATTTAGTGAGGACCAATGGAAACATGAGGCCAATAGCTAGCTCTAACTGGGGACAAGGATCTTGTAGATGTAGAATGAACCTAGAATCTCTTGAAATGACCAGTGCATTACCCATTGGGCGGGTAGAGTCAGCAGATAACATGATGTACAAGCGGAAACAAGGAGACAAAGATGCACAAGATGAGGCAAATAACAAAAACAACTGAAACAAGACAAGACAAACACAACAAAAATGCCTAATTAACCTATGTACATGGTAGGTGACTCCTACCTCATATTGCTTCAAGATTATCATGCAAAACCATTAACGGGTTGAGAAAAATAGGCACCTGTATGAAAAAGAGACATACATAGATGAGGCACCTATAGACTCAGTAGACATTTCTGGATGATGAGAAAAATGAAATACATGAAATGTGAGAACTGCTTGAATAGTGCACTGAACAACCATTTCTCATCATAAATTTATGAGTCCTTTTGATTCATATTTGTATTGACCCATGTAGTGTTGATCATGTCTTCAGGTATCATGTTGGGCATACCAAATTTCTCTATCTGAAGATCTTTTTGATGGTTTGAACCAAAGAAAATTTTACCACGAACCAAGCATCCTTCATGTGAAGTAAGGAGTGAAGAAAACTTGATATCCTATGACAGATCTTTCTTATGAAGAATATCCTCCTTTATCATTGAATCATCACATACAAAAGAAAATTCCTCCTTATTTACCATTACCAATTCAGGATCTTCTTTATCAGAGGGTTGCACATGAGGAAGAGAAAGTGATGAATCTACATTATGCACTTTATCCTCCTGAAAGTCTTCATGTATTGTCGGTGAAGAAATAATATTTTCCTCTCTTGGAAGTAGTGAAGGAGAAGTTAAAACACGAAGCTCTTCATCAACCCTTTGAATACTGGTATCCTTATGATCTTCTTGAATATTTAGAGTTGGAGTACTTAATGTTTCATCTTGAGCAGTACCTTCATTTTTAATAGTCGAGTATTCTTCTTCAACAAATGGTAAAGGAGAAATGACAACATCTTCTCTACAAAGAAAATCATCATCAAGTGTATTAAGACACCAATCTGGAATGAAAACCTCATGAGAGAGCTCTTGGAGCATTCTTTCTTCATTATTCTCTTCTTGTTCAGATTACATGCATGTCAAGAGAACACCTTGAAACTTGTCTTCGTGATCTTTGTTCGTACTTTGGTTTGAAATTTCTTCTACATTCTCTTGAACATTAATCATGTCAGAGAAATCTTTCTCAGAGGTTGAAGTTTTGGAACTAGAGCAAGTTGTCATCAGAGGAGTGACATTCTTCAAAGAGACAGAACATATCATCGTCTAGATAGATTTCTTCTTCATCATTGCATGTTTCCATACAATCTTCTTCTTTTACCTCTATCACTTCTTTTTGGTCTTCTTCTTCATTGTTGTCCTCATCATGCGAATGATATATCTTATCATAGTTTCTTTTCTCTTCAGGTGTATGAATTTCCTCTGATAGGGAGTTGTGATTAGGAGCAATAAAATGAGTCTCCTTCCCATCTTTTCCTTTAATCTTTTGCAATGTTTGAAGTAAAGAAGGATGAACCTAATTAGTAGCAAGTTACATGCCACCATAGAAACTCTTCAAAAACTCCACTTGCTTAGGGTCATCAAGAACTTGATTTTGTTGAGTAGAGGATGTAGAAAAAGGATAATCTTCATCATCACTATCACTATCTGAATTAGGAAATTGCAAGTTATGTATCTGGGTTCTTCGTTACCAAACCATCTTTTAGGATTCTTCTTTCAGATAGAGTCGCCAACTTCTTTTCTAGGGAGATACTTGTATATTTTTGAGGAATAAATGGCACCAACACTTCAATCTTCCCTAGCAGAGTCACCAAAAATTTGTTGGTAAACAAATTTGTCACCATGAAATAACCTTTGAAAATGACCGATTGCCCTTAGAGCAGTGACTAAATTGTCCCAACAGTTGGAGAAGTTGTTATTGAATTATTATCTTTCCTCTACGTTTGAGAGGGGTAGCTCCCTCATATGATGGGATTTTTGTGGTTTTTGTGTACTTTTAACCCCTCAGTACAAAAAGGAGAAAAATGAAAACTAGAGGAAAATAACTAATAGAAATCTCAACAATAGACATACAAATATCAACTGAGATTTCACAACGGATATGACAAATTACAAAGGGGGTTTTAAAAGAAAAATGACAATGAAAGAGAGATGATAAACCTCAACATATGAAAAGATATGTGACATTAACACATTCAAACCAAGATACCAAGATATGAACGCTATTCATTACATCAATCGCATAAAATAGCAATGGTTTTTAAAATTACATAGAAGGATTATTGATTTGACATACGAGAAATTAACAATGATAATGCATGAATACATTCAAAACATATGAACCAAAAGCATTCTTCATTATCTCCTTGAAATCATACAACTCTAAAAACTCTTCTATACATAGTGTCAAGCCAAAAAGTCTTCATACAATGCCTTTGAGTAGTTCTCCAAGTTTTCCCCTACAAAAGTCCCTCCTTTGATTGAATTACAAAGCAGTATATATAGGTGAGGCTAGTAACTACTTAAGGTAACTACCTTAACCACTTTTGTAACTACTTCAAATAACAACCTGGCTAATCCACTTTGGATAACTACCTAAGCCAATGCTTAGAATAACTACCTTTTTGAAGATAAGTTAGGATTTACCTAACTTTTATAAATTCAAATTCAAAAGGCTAACTTTAATTACAATAAGTAACATAAGTTACTTTTTCAAAAGGTAACATTAAGCTTGGAGTTGTTAAGTTACCCTTTTCTTCTATTTGCTCCATTTCGGTAGTCACACTTCATTAAATGCTGATGACTGCTCTGTTATGCCTGAATCTTAGACTCCTGTGTTCGTACATACAAAGCCTAGATGAAAAGAATAGTTGCACATTTTCATGCTCTAATGCAGTCATATAATGCTATCTTCATCATCAGCTCCTAAGCTAATTTCTCTAATTTGTATAAATTTTCACCGTATCTGAATGTGATCTGTCTTATATCTTCTTTCCATATCAACTTATCTTCAAAATGATATAACCTCATGATATTTATTGCCTTTTAGGCCTTTATTATCTTTTTTTTGACATGCAACTTGTTTCATGCATCGCAATGGATTGTAGAACCATGAATAATTTCTTTCACTTTCTTGTCTTCAAGAGTTTCTTTGAAACTTCCTCTTTATGCCTTCCATCAATCTCCTTACATTCTCCACCTCACTCCACCTCTAAAGGACCTTTGGTATTGTAATGAGGTGAATCTAGAATGTTAGAAGGATCTCTCTTTGGAACCGACTTGGTTTTTAGTAACAAATGTCATTGCCTTGTCATGTGCTACTTTTACTAGACTGGATTCAATAAGATTGTACAAAGTAAGTTTCCTTTTACCTATGAATTGTTCCATCTTGGCTCAAATGTCCTTTTACCACATTTGTGTAAAGTAACACCTCTAAACTTGGAAAGCTAATGGGAAGCCTGTCGTATGCAAATTACAAGCTTCCAAATAATAGATATGAACAATTTCCAATGGTACATTCAAAGTCAATGTTGCAACCTGTTTGCCATCTATGTTGAGAACATTAACTAGCCCTTTGTGCACATAGGTATTCAATGTTCATCAAGCATTGGGATAGATGTGAGTAATTTTGTAGTCCTTGTACAATTCATGAGTCAATCTTAGGATGTAAATTGCTTCAGACTCATAATGACAAGCCTCCCCCCTTGTATGTCATGGAATATACTATTATTAAATTATTCACACATATTATCACTCAATAATGAGTTCTCTCAAAAGTTGATTAGAGCTTCAACTATATTGTATTTGAGTTCTTATGACTCACCATTCACTAATGACAAAAGTATTGGTACAATACTAATTTCATCCAATGCAACTATCACTTTGATCATAACTTGATTACACAATTACACCAGTTGTTTTCTTTTTTTAACTTCATCATTTTCATCCTTCAAATGTCTCAGAAGTAAAGGAATTGCTATCAAAGATCTTGCAGTAGAAATAGAGTGCGTATCACTAGAGATGTCTCATATAGCATCTACCACCGCTACTTTTTCTTCAGGATCTAAATCTTGAAAAATCCTAACCAAATTTTCAGCAAAGACAATGAAATACTCTTCTGTGACAACCAAATTAGAGAAAATATCTTCGACATTTATTTATTTATTTATTTATTTGTGGATCATTCCCTTCAAGAAATTCTACAAAGATTGAAATAGTTCCTGCCTAAGCAATAGACCAAGGATGCTGGTAAAGGTTGTAAGAGTTTGGCATTGCACATGCCAATTTAATCTTCTTAAAAGTTTTCTAAACCTTCTCAACAAAACCATTTTTTGTGTATGCTGTATTTCATGCATTCCATGAGACCGGATTTTTTTTAGAGTCTCTGTAAGACTATTTCAATGCCTTGGAATTTGCATACATGTCTTATCCATGCATCCATATACACATATTGCACTCTGTGATTTTTAGAGCTTTTCTAACTATAACTAATGAAATCATTAGCTGCTCATAGTTTGATGGATCTCCACAGGCTACGACGATGGCTAACCTTTGAGGGGTTCTATCACACAGCTTGTGTGCCTTGTCTTGTCTTCCATAGTTTGCATATGCGTCTACTAGAGCATTTCAAACTGTATTATCTGATAAAAATCCACCTTCCATTATGCTTTGCTGGGTGTCCATACCATGCTCCAAGGCAAGCTACGTGTTGGGAAAAGATTATGGAGTTCAATTTTTTTCCTGTCAGTTGCATTTGCCTGTGACACCCTCAACAAACCCATTTTGTGTATATTCTACTATTATTGAAGCTCATAAAATGCATATTCCTTTGAGACATTTTGTTGAAATCATTCTTTTCATAATGCTTACATTATGCATACATGTCTACCAATGCTCTTGCATTTACAACATTCAGTTGAGGTTTGCCTACATTATGATGAGAGGGATGGCAAAACCTATTATGACCTATTGGGCAGGATGCTGGCAATGGTAGCAGTTTCTGGTTTTACAAATACAAATGCATTCACTTGAAAGTTTCTAAGAGATTTTCAACATGCCCATTTTGTGTATATCATGCAATCATTGCATGACATGAGACTGTGTCTCTTTAAGGTGTAGTGCCAGACTATTCCTATGCATTGTCTATGTTTCCCATTTTGTAGAAATACATCTCTGCTAGAGCATTTTGAATCATGCTTTGATGGAGGTTCAGATGGATGTGAAGAAAATTTAGTTTTTATGTCAACTTCTTGGTTCGTTATGACCAACTCCTTCCTTTACATCGGTATTGGCATCATTTTTAGTGCAACATCATCGTGGAATCTTGAAACTTCATCAGGGTTTTGGAGGTAATTCCAAACTTCGTCGGTAGCAAGAGCTACTTTTAAAACTACTTTTATTCTCTGGCAAGATAGATGACTTTCGAAAGCTTTAGTGAGGGCCGATGGAAACATGAGGCCAACAAAGGTTAGTTGTAGATGGAAAAAAACTTGTTCCAAATAAAATATGTCTTTCTATTTAAATTATTTTTTGTCAAAAGGGAGGAGAAGAGATAGGTATTTTGTTCCATTTATATTGCAGAAAAAAGATAGTATTCCTGTATTTTTGTTTTTCAAAAAAAAAAAGAAAAAAAAGTACCCTGGTAGTTTAAAATAAGCTACACACCTGGTTATTTTCCTTGCTATGAAATTTGTGGATGTATATACATATGAGGCAATATATATATATATATATATATATATATATATATATATATTACTGATTTGAAAATGCATTTAACCTACTGCTGAGATTGAGAAGATAGTGTGTGTATATAAATACAATATATACATACATATATATATATATTAAAAACATTAATGGAATATTCATATAGAAATGAAACCAAATAATTATTATTTTTTTACTATCAAATAGCATTGAGAGAATGATTTTTCTAAGGACAGACTGTTGTTGGAGTTAGGATTTTATATTAAAAAAAAAAAGAAAACACACAGAGTGGACGGCGGTCTCACTGCCGCCCACCCATTCTTCCTTTGGTCACGAGTGTGGGGAGGGGGCTGAGCCCCCACCCACACCATATCCCCTTTGCAAACGTAGACCCACAGTCTGTGGTAGTGGTAGTTCCTCAAACCCTCCTTCGTCCTCTTCAACCTACAGCTTTCGTTGCCTTATTATAGTGTATATATATATATATATATATACCATTTTCTATGTAGCAAAAAAAATATAACACTTCTAGATTTTAAAACAAATGCATATATACATTTATATATATATGTAAGAAAAAAAAAACAATGTATATTTTTTGTATATACACAAAAATATACCTTTGTGTATTTCCATGGCAGCCATGGATGAGCAAAACCCCAACCTGCAAACTTTAAAAAAAAAATGGAGGGAGGAGAAAAAGATAGAAAAGAAAAGAAGAGAAGAATGAGAGAGAGATAAGTTAGGGATTGCCATAAGGAGATTAATAAAATAATCTTAGGGCTTTCCCTTTTGCAAACTAATAAAACATTTAGATACGGCTTAGTTGGAGGATGTGTAGGAAAATAGAAGTTTTTATTTCTTTTAATTATTTGTTTTCTTCCCATGTGCACCGAAATTTAAACTTCCCTCTCTTTTGCCTTTTTACCTTTTTGATTTATTTTTGCCCTCCCTTGAGCTTTAAATTCTTTTTGATTTAAATATTGTTGTGGGGTTGGATTTTATTTCCATGTGGATTTTATTTTAGTGGGAATGGGATTTTTTTTGTTTTATTGGAATACCTTATCTCTTGACTATTATTTGGGTAGGACATCTTTATTTATTGTCTAGTGCACTTTAATTTTATTTTATTAGGGAAAACTTTTAATTAAATATTTTTTAATTTAATCAATTTTTGTCATTTCATGGGGAGAGATGATTTGATTTTCCCCCTTTTAATATTTTAACTTGAGTTATTTAATAAATATAATCATTGTAATTATATCTATTAAAGGACTTGTTTATTGAATTTTACTAGGGTCATTTATTCAATTTTTGAGTTTTATATTTTAGTGAGTGGAAAATTTTAATTTGATCTTGGAATTATTTAATTTATCCTTATACTTTATTTAATTTTAATTTTTTCCTTAATTATTTTCCTTGGGAATTCTTTTTAAAAATCTTTATTTCAATGTTGAAAATGCGTTATGCTGCCAAATTTTCTCGAGATTTAGGGTTTTATTTTAATGACATTTTTGTGACATTTATTTTATCACTCCATTTCACCATGCGACCACTATATCACTGAAGTGTCAATTTTATTTGATTTCATTATGCATTGGAATTAGGGGCTGATTTCAGTTCAGTCGAAATCATTTCACTCACCTAGGCAACTTAGGGTTTTGAATTAAACCAATTCTAATCCTAGTAGCAACGCTCATCACATCGCATAACCCCCTAGTCGGTTATCATCGTGCAGGGGATTGCGTAGTTAGATGCTCTACCCTGAATAACGATTGACATATTTACACCTTATGCGTATTGCCACCGAGCACACTGACATGTGTGAGGGGATTTCTAGGGACACATGGAAATTTTTTTGATATTTCATGTCATGACCACATGACAAATGTCGACATGACACGTGTGTTGCATGTCGTGGCCACATGGGAAATGTGAGCATGACAACAACACTTGTTTACATGTTTCATGTCTGGGTTGCTGACCTAATTCTGAGATGAATCTTATTGCGGATATATATATTCAATGTATTTTGGTGTTGGAGGTATGGATGTGTGTGTAAGTGGGTGCATATTTGATATGTGTTTAATTGAAGGTAGTTTGCAGAGCAGAAAAGAATAATAAGGGCATAAAATAGGAGTATATGTAAAGCAAGGCAGTAAAGCAGGGTAGATAGTATGAAGACCTTTGAATCTATATACTAAGCATATTGGTACTGCATTTCAGCATTTTATAGATGCACCTGTAGCAATCTTCTTTTAGCAGTAACCCAATCCTTCTTCTATCTTCTAGTCTATCTTTTTGGCAGTGAGCCCTTTGGTAGTGAGCATTTCTTGGATAGTGAGTCCTTGGGCAATGAGCCTTCAGGTAATTTGGTATTGCTATACTAATTTATGTGAGCTAGCACTCACTGTGGTTTTTCCTCTTTTTTGGGTTTTCCACATAAAATCCTGGTGTCTATGTGATATGAATTTGTGGCTACTCTTCTCATGTTTACTTTGCTTTCATGTTATTGAATTTGGTAAGTAGATTAATGAATGTGTGATTAAAAATATTTTTAGAATATTGATTCACCCCTCCCCCCCTCTTAGTATTCTTTACATTCAACAATTGGTATTAGAGCAAGGTTTCTTGGAAGAAGCTTAATGGCTTGAGGAAGATCTGGAAAGGTTTACACATGGCAGCTATAAGAAATTTCACTAAAGCCTCATATGAAAGCAATGATGAATTACAAGACGCTCTTGAAGATCTTGAAAAATCTGAAGCTCAATTTGGGGATTTGAAGGATAATATACAAGAAGCTGATGAATGCATCCTAAAGCTAAAAGAGCAAGCCATAAGGTTCAAAGAAAAATACGAGGTTAATGAACAATTGATATCAACCAATGAAACCGTAAATGATTTGAAAGTCGAAGTTGTGGATAGAGATAAAGAAGAAAAAGATCTAAACCTATTGGTAAAAAGCAAGTTAGAAGAATGTGATAAACTTGAAAAAGAAGTTGTGAACTTGAAATCAGATCTGGAGAAGGCTAAGAGCTATGAAGAAAAATTTAAGATAAGTTCTACAAAGCTTGATGAGATGATTGCTAGTCCAAAGAGTTTAGATGACAAAAAAGGGTTGGGGTTTGAAAAAGGAGAAAGTTCTAAACTGAGACAAGAAAACCATGAGATGAAGAAAAACAAAAGCAACCATTTTCATAATCAAAGAAGAAGACCTAGAAGACCTCTAGTTAGATAGCCAAATGCTCAAAGGTACCCACCTTTCAATGACCATTGTTTTAATTGTAATAAGTTTGGTCATAAGGCTACTTAGTGTAGGAGTAGAATGAATCAGAATGTTCCATCATTCCCTGGTAAATGTTTCAATTACAAGAAAATTGGTCATAGATCAAATGAATGCAGAAGTTTTGTAAGGAAAGGTTTCTATAATGCAAGGAATACTTAACCCTTCAATGGGAAGTGTTTTGCATGCAATAGATTTGGACATATGGCTAATCAATGCAGATATAGAACAAATCCAATCAATAGAAGAAATCAAGAACAAAGGAATTTGATATGCTATAATTGCAATAAGTTTGGACATGTTGCAAGATTCTACAGAAGCAAGAATGAGAAGAGAGACTATCCTACAAAGAAGAGGAAAACAGAGCAGAAAGAAGATAAAGGTAAGAAAAAAATTGGTGCAGCATAAATCAAGAAGAAAATGAGTAAGCTCTTGATTAAAAATGATGTAAATGAGGTCAGAAATGAATCTGCACTAGTTTCTAGTGTAGATACTTCCTATGAGAAGTAGATGGAGAGCCCTGGCTCAAGAGGAGCTATAATGAAAATCCTAATCCCCTAGCTAGATAGCTAGTGTTGGAATCTAGCACAAAGATATGATATGAAGAACTATATGATAGATCTTGTGAAGGAAATCCTGGTAGAAAAGGATCAAATGTGGAATAATGAGAAGAAATTTGGATCAATTGTGCCTGACAGAGAAGTGTTTGACAACTTTTTGAAAGATAGCATTTATGATGTTTAGGTTTTAGAAAGTGAAGGTTAAAAGGATTGTATCCAAAGGAAAAATCACTCTGTATTCAAACTCTCAAGTCTCTAAGGCACACAAAAGTAAAAACTCTAGCAACTAGAAAGATTTCTAAGTGATTCAAAGCAAGTCAAGTTGATCTCAAGGAAACCCTAATTTGGCAAAAGAGGTAGTTACAATTTGAAAACCCTATGGTGAAAATTAAATTATTCTAGGAAAATGTTTACTCCTTAAGTAATCAAGATAGCAGAAAAGCCTCGCCCCAAGTTTAAGAAACATTTCTTTAAATCACTAGAAAATGATCCTATAGGGGCATTCTCAATCACTCCACATGGATTTATGCATATGGAGGATGTCACAGCTTACATTCATGTTTCCTAGAAGAACATAGTGAAAACAAATTCTCAAATTTCCACCTAAAACATTTAAGTGGTGACCAATTTAAGTTGAAAGAAGAATACAAGGCTTTGGAAGTGAAGAAATTCATTCAGTACAAAGACTTCCCTACATCTATAGAAGATGAATGGATCTAGTATGTGTTGAGAAAGATCCACGATGAGTTCATGGGGCTTGAAAAGCCCTTTAAAATTGCCAAGGATACGATCAAAGTTGCGACAAGATTAAACTCTACCAGTAACATGCCCCTGTTAAAAGCTGTGATGAATAATACTGTGACAGAAGCAACTGAAGCCCAATTTGACAAGAGGGTGTTAATAGTCAATGATATTACAAACCATGCAGTGAGGTTTGGATCAATGGTAACTAGATATAAGATCGATTTCTCCAACTGGGAGAACTCTGTCTCTAGTACTATTATTTACACTTCTTTCCAAATAATTAAGGAAAATGTGGACTATGATCTCTATGAATTGCTACAAAAATAATTAATGGAAAACCTAAAGAAGTCAAAGGAGAGAAAATACCCCTTCAAATTTGGTAAGTTGATCATTGTTTATTCTTCTACCTCATGCAAGAATTACCCAGAATGAATAACTTATTTTGGTTAAATAATCAACTAGTTGCAGTGTAAATTAGAGATCATTTAATAAGTATAGGAAGCTATGAGGAACAAACCATAGCCCTATGGGGCTACTTAAAATTTTTTTAGAGAATTATGCAATCTAGAGAAAGGATTCCCAAGGGAATTGTTGATAGATACAAAAATGATATATGCTTTATTGTGACAAAAGACCAATGCTTGATGGAGGTCATTGAGCCTAGAATAGTATGGGCTATTCCAATGGGGTATGAGGTAGATGGAAAAATACTAGATAACTATGCCCAACACATGTTAAGTAAACTTAGGGACTCCAAAGAGGAAAGATTTGGAACCTATCAAGAGTTCTCCACAAAAGTATTTGTTGAGCAGAGAAGGCTAGAAATTTCAAAGAAGTCTCAGATAATGGCAGAAGAATATGCACAAAGCAAAGGATTCACCAAAGAACAAATATCATCCACAAGAGCTAAAGCTAAGGTAGAAAGAGTAGCTAAAGGAAAGGAGAAGGAGCTAGAAAAGGAAGCTAATAAAGCTCTGGAAGTTCAAGAGACACAAAAAGAGGCACCTGCTGCACCAAAAAGAAGAACATGAAGTGTTTGTTTCTTTAGAACAACATCTAAATCCTTTGGTATTCCCACCATAACAAATGCAGAAGATCAAACAGACAAGAGGAAGAAGACCAAAGGTCAGAAAGTGTATGTCAGTGTTGATCCAGTTGATGATGAGGAAACTGAGACTGATGAAGAAGTGAAGAAGGTGAAGGCACATAGTGTACCTCCCTTCAGTTTTCAGCAAGGAAAACCCTCTGGGGCCACAAAAGGGAAGACATCTGGTAAGAGTAAAGAAAGAAAGAAAGCTAAGACTATAGTACATGTAGAAGACTAGGCTACAATGAGCTTAGAGGAAGTTTTAAGGCCTATCACTATTGATGGCAATCTAACACCCATTGCAAAATTCTATGATGAATACAGTGATGTAGATAAAAGAATCATTGAGAATTCTATTGTCAAATACTTGTGTATTTACAATAAGCCCCTCATTGAGATCATTACTGATCTCCCTAACACCTTGGGAAGTATCATGTCTGGAAGGAAAGAATCTACTATGACAAAGCATATCAAACTTAGCGAACACATACTGATAACGTTATGTCCAGAGATCACTCCTAAAGACAAAACAAAAATTTCAAAAGTGCTTAGAAAGGAGTTTAGAACAAAGAAAAGAATGAATACTGTTATGTCAGATTACATTGAGAAAGTAGGGAAGGAAACTAAGGAAATCACTTTGAGAGTATTAAAGGAACATCATTTTCCAAGTATACATGATAGAGAAGAAACAAATATTGGAGATGATACTTCTATTCATGAAGTGAACATGGATCAAGGTGTTGAAGAACTGAAGGAGAAAGAAGATTTAGTCCCTATCACTGGTCCGAAGACTGCCATTGAGGATCTGTTGTCACCTAGACTTGCACCCAGAGTTGAAGGCTTTTTAGGGCTCAAATAATCTAGTGAAACATTGAGATGACCTCTAGGTGTGGGACCCTGCAGGGAGGCCGAAACTCTAGAGAGAGGCTGGTTCCTTTGCTGGATAAGTGATCCAGTGAGCCTAAGACTAAACCTAATCTATTCACCAGTCAGAAAAAGGGGAAGGGGCATAAACTGAAAGTAAAAGGGAGGTGATAAACTAGGTTCCAATATAAGAGCTCTCATAGAACTGAAGAAATGCACAACATAACCAGATAAAATAAGTAAACATACACAAATTTAGATGATCCTAACAGAGGTAAGAGGTAAAAGGGTTGAGAGGAAGAAAATATTCACAGACAACCATCTACAGATTCACACAAAGCTAAAAACCAATATAAAGAGGTAAAATAACTAGCATATATTTAGTTAGAAGGCATGATTACATTAAGAAGGGCTATGTTTGCATATAGTATGAACTTAAGTATTCAGCCAGTATCCAACATAATTACATCTTTCAAGGATGCATATATAGCATTTGAGTCATGACCTAAGTCAACACAATCAATTAGCCCCATGGGCACTATCAGGAAAATATCTTTGCCAGCAAGGGATGCCGACCTGCAAGAAGTTATGGCATAACACATATCTGGAACAAGGCAGATGGAAGATCTTTTAAATCTTCAATGCAAGCTGCTGAATCATTGGTCTGCCACCATAAATGCAAAATATCTACATTTGAAGGGCCTCTGTAACTTTTAGAATGGCTGTTGAGATGTCTTGTCACCAAAACTGCATATTCTTCTTCAGTCGGCAACCATCATGATATCTAGATGTGCATATCTAGATCCTAATTTCTAGATCATATTTTGAAAGTGGGAATATTCCCTCAAAAATCTTGCCAAATGAAAGAGGATGCAAAAATAGGCACTTTTGCCTTTTGAAGCATGTTGAAATTCCTCCAGATGAGGGAGATATGCACGGTCAAAGATTTGGTCAACATCTAGATGTCCACATGTCGTCATTTCCAGCCACGCAAAAGGAGGGTGATGTCCGCTTGAATTATCTGTGGTCATGTGATATCTAGATACACTTATCAAATTTACCTTGCAACAAAGAGAAATCATCATCCACATGGATATTAACCATCAATATTTGGATGACCTCTTGAAAATCATGGTGATGTCATCATCATGATGAGCTTCATTGAGGAGAGATCCGAATGACGTCACCTGCATATCGGGTCCTTCAAACTATTCTATGAGATTTTCATAGTTCCACACTTCATCTTTCCCCCTCCTTTGATTGCATAAGCGGAATAGCATAAAAGGTTTCTATATTTCCACGCATGTATTTTCATTGTGTTTGTAGAATTGCAGAAGACTGGATGACGTCATTATCATATGTGGCTCTTTGGGGAGGTGATCTAGATGACATCATCAACACCAGGATTTGTCTAAGGAAGAAACTTGGGTGACATCAAGGTCATATTAGCAAAGAGGGTCACATTCACAAAAATGAGGGATATTACTTAAGATTAGGGTGACATCATCAATATGAAGAGTTTTGTCTAAGGAAGGAATGGATGACATCATGGTCACATTCACAAATATGAGGGAGGATAACTTAGCATCTAGTTGGGAAGATATCCAGATGACGTCAGGGCATATGGACTTCTTTGAAAAGGGAAATCCGTGTGACATCATAATCACATTCGCGGAGATGAGGGATATTAGCTAAGATCACTTATCTCTGCGAATATCAGGGTGACATCAGGGTCATCTTCGAAAGGAACCAGATATTAGTTAAGATCTGGATGTTAAGAAAACATCTAGATATTGACTAAGGTATGAATATGAAGGGGGAGCAAGATGACCTCATCAAGATATCTGCATCAAAATGACTAAGTCGGAAAATGGAAAAAAACCCAGCGAAGGAAGGCACTTGAAGACAAAAGGTTTCTGCATTTTTCTGGGTGTTTTGTAAGGATTCTCTAGACATGTTTTTGGGAAATTTGGCAAGGCAAAACATGAGGAGATGAAGCATTTAAGCTGGCAGGGTCATTTTCTAAAGGATATCCAGGGGATATGCAAGGTGAACTGTTTGACTCTGGATAGAGGAAAATGGGTCAACATTTTGGTGACCTCTTAGGGATGTTTGCCTAGTAAAAAATTAGACTATTGACATTAAGCATCCATTAGGCATGGAGTCCAAAAGAGGGGCATGAAATAGGTAAAGACAACTAAAACCTGCCTTCAAAACACAAAAAGGGGAGAGGCCTGCATTCTCCTAATGACAATCCAGCCTGTGCAAGAGCACTTATTGAAGGGAAACCTAAAACTAAAATAAAACCTACTCTAATCCTAAGCTAACCAGTCACGGATGACCTTAAACAAAGCCATTGAGAGGTTCTTGAAAGTAACTACCCTTCTTTAACAATTTGTAGTATTTGTCATTAATGTGGGTAGTTAAAAGGAGGTGAGGGAGGGATGGGCATATGACAAATTGATAAAACACCTCCCCCAAAAAGGAGATAAACTCACCTATCCACCTAGACTGATTGTTGACATTGTTGGCTTGTGGTGAATAAATGGACTGATCCCACTCATTTTGATGCTCAATTTCATGCTTAGAGAGCATGGTTCCTCCAGGTGTGGGACCATGTAGGGAGGTCGAATCTCCAAAGAGAGGCTGGTTCCATTACAAAATTTTATAATGAATAAAATGATGTAGATAAAAGAATCATTGAGAATGCTATTGTCAAATACTTATGCACTTACAATAAGCCCCTCATTGAGATCATTACCAATCTCCCTAATACCTTGGGTAGTATCATGTCTGTAAGGAAAGAAGCTACTATGACAAAGGATATCAAACTTAGAGAACACCTACTGATAACGTTATGTCTAGAGATCACTCCTAAAGACAAAACAAAAATTTCAAAAGTGCTTAGAAAGGAGTTCAGAACAAAGAAAAGAATGAATACTTTTATGTCAAATGACATTGAGAAAGTAGTGAAAGAAACTGAGGAAATCACTTTTATATTATTAAAGGAACATCATTTTCCAAGTATACATGAGAGAGAAGAAACAAATATTGGAGATGATACTTCTATTCCTGAAGTGAACATGGATCAAGGTAGTGAAGCACCAAAGGAGAAAAAGATTTAGTCCCTATCACTGGTCTGGAGACTACCATTGAGGATCTGTTGTCACCTAGATTTGCACCCAGAGTTGAAGGCTTTTTAGGGCTCCAACAATCTAGTGAAACATTGAGATGACCTCTAGGTGTGGGACCCTGCAGTGAGGCTGAATCTCCAAAGAGAGACTGGTTCCTTTGCTGGATAAGTGATACAGCAAGCCTATGACTAAACCTAATCTATTCACTGGTCAGGAAAAGGGGAAGGGGGATAAATTGAAAGTAAAGGGGAGGTGATACACCAGGTTCCAATATAAGAGCTCTCATAGAACTGAAGAAATGCACAACGTAACTAGATAAAGCAAGTAAACATACACAAATTTAGATGATCCTAATAGAGGTAAGAGGCAAAAGGGTTTATAGGAACAAGATATTCACAAACAACCATTTGTAGATTCACACAGAGCTAAAAACCAACACAAAGAGGTAAAATAACTAGCATATATTCAGTTAGAAGGCATGATTGCAGTAAGAAGGGCTCTGTTTACATACAGTATGAACATAAGTATTCAGCTAGTATCCAACATAATTACATCCTTCAGGGATGCATATATAGCATTTGAGTCATGACCTAATTCAACACAATCAATTCACCCCATGGGCGTTGTTAGGAAAATATCTTCACCAACAAGGGATACTGACCTGCAAGAAGTTATGGCATAACACATATGTGGAACAAGGCAGATAGAAGATCTTTTGAATCTTCAATGCAAGTTGCTGAATCTTTGGTTTGCTACCATAAATGTAAAATATTTGCATTTGAAGGGCCTCTGTAACTTTCAGAATGGCCACTGAGATGTTTGGTCACCAAAACTATATATTCTTCTTCAGTTGGTGGCCATCCTGATATTTGGATGTGCATATCTAGATCCTGATTTCTAGATCATATTTTGAAAGTGGGAATATTCCCTCAAAAAGCCCACCAAATGAAAGAGGAGGCAAAAATAGGCACTTTTGCCTTTTGAAGCATGTTGAAATTCCTTTGGATGAGGGAGATATCCATGTTCAAATATTTGGTCAACCGACATCCGGATGTCCACGTGTCATCATTTCCGGCCGCACAGAAGAAGGGTGATGTCTGCTTGAGTGATCCATGGTCATGTGATATCTGGATGGACCTATGAAATTTACCTCGCAGCAAAGATAAACTATCATCTGCATGGATATTAACCATAAATATCTGGATGACCTCTTGAAAATCATGGTGATGTTATCATCATGATGAACTTCGTTGAGGAGAGATCCAGATGATGTCACCTGCATATCGGGTCCTTCAAACTATTCTGCGAGCTTTCCATAGTTTCACACTTCATCTTGCCCCCTCCATTGACTACATACACGGAATAGTGGAAAAGGTTTCCACATTTTCGTGCATGTATTTCATTGTGTCTGTGGAATTGTGGAAGACTGGATGATGTCATCATCATATGTGGCTCTTTGGGTAGGTGATTTGGATGATGTCATTAGCACCAGGATTTGTCTAAGAAAGAAACTTGGGTGACGTCAGGGTTGTAGACATCCAAAATTGTCCCAAATTTGTTCATGTCTTGTAACACCTTGTTAAAACATTATCCTAGACATCATAAGCCATTTTGTCCTAATTCCCATCCTAAATTCCTTAATCCCACTTAGCCAATTAATTAAATAAATTTATTTAATTAATTAATTTCACATGCATAATCCCATTTATCTTATCCTCAATCCAATTAATTAAATAAATTTTATTTATTTAATTAATTTCCACATCATATTGTATCCCATCCTATTCATCTACCCAACTAATTAAATAAAATCTTATTCATTTAATTAATTTCCCAACTATATCCCAATTAATTCAAATATTTAATTTGAATTAAGTCACATGACCTTTTATCTCACCTTGACACTTGTCCATTTCCCTTTAATCATGTGTTGTAGTACAACTCATTTAAAATACTTTTTATGTACACAATCACATGTACTACTATTTGTGTACACAATCACACATGAGACCTCTTCCCTTTGACACATGTCAATTGACTACAATTTCTTAATGTGCAAGGAAACCTAACTTAATCCTATCCATCCATTTCATCTAAAGCCCTAATTGATCCTAGCCATTCATTTGAACCAAGCCAATCCTATAAAGCAAGCCTCTCTTGAGCCATTTCAGAGATTGAGAGATTCAGGGGATTCTTCTTCATGCAACTTCACCCTGCTGAATTTTCATCTCAAGCCATCATCCATCCTCTTTCATCTATCTAGCTTGCATCTATCAACCATCACTTATCCATCATTTATCTTATTATCAATGTTATGCTACGGAATTGAGCAATCAACACAAGAAATTGATCAATCATTCGAGCTCATCTTGCATCTTTCAGGTATTGAATGATTTGAGTTTAGGTTATGCATTTCTTTATTTAATCATTTCCATTTGTAAATCCAAAATTTTCATTACACATTTTGGCACGTCTAGTGGGACTCACATCCCTGATTAACCCTCTTGTTTGAGTTGTTTTTTTTTGTGAAGTTCAGATCAAGTTTTTGTTGCAAAAAAATTTCATCTCTCTAACCCTAGTTTTATCAATATTTGCAAATTTTGGGGATAAATTGTTATAGTTTGTGTCCTAGGAAGAAACTAATATCACCAGTGCGATTAGGTGGTTGTTTCCATGAACTTTGACTATAAATTTGCCTAGTTTCGGTTATTTCAATTTTTGAAAAAAAATTGAATTTTTTTTTTAGTTTTGCAAGCCATGCTATACAGCGTGTGTGGGGCTTCTACTGGTATTGATTTGTTTGGGTTTAACTTGATATCCTGGTTAATCTATTTTCACTGCAGGTTTTGTATCATTTGTTAAAAATATCTATTTTGTAGCTTTGACTTGTTTGTCGCAGGTTGCTTTTATAAAAGCTGGTTTAAAGTTGACTCTTCTCAAGTGAAATCTACAATTCTGTTTCACATTTCATTCATGGCCAATATCTACACATCACTTGTTCCATGCACTGGTTAATGTTTCGTTGGTGTGGTTATCATTTGATTGCCGTGATTACGTTGCAGTGGTCACCAATTTTCTTTAAGACTATCACAACCATCTTGTTCATGCTGTCGCCACATTAATCTACCCACTATCTGTCTAAATCACCCGATCCCCACTGTGCCTGCATACCTTAAACATACCAAATTGCCTTCACAACTACACTTGTTGCAGACATCTGTCAGCCACCGCCCAATCTCCACACACCCCTCACTATCCTATGCAGAACCCTATCGATCTAATTGCTCACTGTGTATGTTGTTGTATTGAGGGGTTTCGATTGCAAGTTAAATCAATTATTCAAAACTATATGGTGGCAACTCTTATTTAAACCTTCAACACCTACACATCATCTTTTATTTTGACCAGGACTCCAACCACCACTCATTGACTGTGATTCTTCTACCACTTCCTCACACTTCATCACACAACCATCAAACATTCAGATCCCCCTTTGACAGTTTCAATTTCCTGCAATAGATAGATCTTAGGCAGTTTCATTTGGTCTCTTCCAACAACATTCTTGCTAGATGGAGGCCTGAGCTTTAACAATCGGTGGTAGACCTATTCCCATAACAATCTCCACAATTTTTTATTTCTTTCTGCATTAGTTGTTCTTATTGGATTTGACCTGTCACTTCTATAGAGGTGATATTCTACCATAAATTTGGCAATTGTTTTGCATTATTCTCAGTCAGCATTAACAAACCTTTGCTTGGTGTCAATGAACCAACAGTTGTAACCCTGTCATCATTTGCTTTTCACTATTGTCACCTCCATCCACAACAGTTATTAAACGTGATTAGCAGAAAAATTTCATAGTAGTAGGCAAACTCATCATTGACTCCACCACTGGCAAATCCTTGGCATTGGCCGGCTTTAGTTAATAAAAATCCACAAACTTAAAGCCTTAGTACGGCGGTTCAAATTCGGGTGGCATTTTTGGCAACAAATTTCAAAGACCGACAGTTTTGTTTCTCCGCAGTTGACTTAAAAACTGACAGTCTCGCAGAGTTAAAGACAGTTTTGCTTTCATCTTTCCACTAGTGGTTTGAACACTATACATGAGTTTTTTTTTATTGAGATAATTTTTTTGGATTTATATTAAAACTTGTAGCAGGTTCACGGTCTGATCTCATAGGTCGTAGTTTGACAATTGTAGTCATTTTGGTAGCTGAGGACCTCGTTAAAATTACTTAACCACCACCAAACCACCAGAGGTAAATTGTGAACATGTGATTAGGACAAATGCAAACTATCAGCAGTTAGATTAAACTGCCAGGGTTATCTCTTGTGCTCCCTACATGCCGAAGGAGGCTATTTTTTTCAAACTTGCATAACTTTCACATATGGAGGCAAAATCACACAAACAAGGATTCATTGGAAATCTGGGAGGACAATCTTCACAAAGATGCAACTTTTATTAGGTGACTGTACCATTTTTTAGGGTTTTTTACTAGTCAAAGTCAAACTTGCATGCAAACTTCAATTGAGCATAAAGTTTGCAAAACTCATCAGAATTCAACGAAATGTTTTTTAAAAGTGCATAGAATTTCATGTAGAATTTGAATATGCACTTAGTTTTTTCTATATCAGGTCAATTTTTTTTAGATTTTCATCAGATTTCATATTTTGACCTAATATCACTTTTGGCTTACAAGTTTGCTTTTGTTTTGTCTTGGTGACTTTTAGGGGCATCTAACGAGTTGGAGCAACATTGGCATTATCATCTATAGTAGATTGGGACAGCGAATTAACCAGGAGCATTCATTTCATCTCTTATCTTCCAATCTTGCTTGATCACACATTTGGACTTTGGGCTTAAACAAACAACTTGCTTGCAATCACATCAAAAATTGGGCATAAAATCAACAAGTGTCTTCCATCACACATTTGGATTTGGGTCTAAAAAGAACAAGTGCTTTCTTGTCTTTCACATATTTCATTTTCTAAAGGGTTAATTAACAACTGTGAGTGTGAATCAAGTGATAGCTCACTTGGTTTGATTTTGTATACCCTATCTAGGAGGCTTGCTTGGAGACACACCACTCCAAGAGATGACCTCAACCAAGGCTAAATCAAAAGACACCCTCATTGGGAGTAGTAAATCTTGTCACTCTTGGCTAAGCCCCAAAGTACTTTATACCTTTGGGAAGTGAAGGTGAAGGGTGGGTTACCCCTTTCTCCCAGCTATGTGGCAGGATTTCACTTTCAATTCCTAGTCAACCTTGTGCAATCTAGCCTAAGAACTAATTGGCCATACCCACTTGACTAGACATTAGGGCTTGTTGATGTGTCTTCCATGTGTGCTTGCTTAATCATCACATTTCATTTTCAAAGTCAAAAAATTGCTTGTGTCTTGCATGAGTGATTCATGTGTGTATATGCATAATCATTTGTTTGAACATTGCCAAATCAAGATGTAAACACCAAACACATAAACAAATCAATCTAAACATTCATCATATTCAACTTAATTTCATCCACATCATCCAAACAATCCACATCATCATCCAAATCCCTAAACAAGCACTTGCTAAAAGGACTTAAGACAAACACTTGAGTGACAACATGTTTACACAAGAAGACCTAGAAATCAAATTCCAAATATTCCTCTAAAATATTTATCAAGGATCACAACCCCTAAACCAAGACTCAATTGAAACATTACAATTCTTCATCCAAAAAGCTCAACCCCAAGCTAGCCAATCACCTCAACTGCAATACTTTATAACCCAAGTTCAACACCTTTTAGCCACTAGTCAAGCCTGACAAGCACATTAATCCTTAACCATATGCAACTCCAAGTGGCCCTTTCTATATAAACCATGTGAGCCTAATACAACAAGACTTAACTACCTTTGACAAGGGAGATACCAATCTAGCTAATGCGTCCTATGAGTTGCCTTCATCATCCAATCACATGCAAACAAATGAGCCTACTAGCCCTATCATAACACCACCATATGATCCTACCCCTAGTACATTGGTCCACCAACCTTCATCACCTTCATCCCCATGTTCTACCAATCCTCCAACACAAGATCCCTTAGACATAACCGTATAACAACTGGTTCAAGAAAATTTGATTGATTTGCCACCAATAGAACCTTTTGAACCAATCTTTAAACCCCCTTGGTATAATGAAAACCATTATTGTGCATACCATAGGTATAAGGGCCATACAACAACTAATTGTGTCAAACTTAAGAGATTGATCACAAACCTCATCAATTGTGGTAAGATTATCCCTTCGTCCAATCCAAATCCTAATCCACCCAATCTAATTAGCTCCCAACCTAATCCTAGTCCTAAGCCTACAACATCATCTGATATTATTGCTCATCCATTATATTGCCCATCCACTCATACCTTTGCAAAGGATGTGATCCATTGGCAACTAGCTAGGAATAAACTACCCCCATGTCAAACACCCATTCATGAGCCTACCAATGAACTTACAAAGATCATGTCCAATCCTATAATCTCATCATGTGGTTCGTATATCCTTGAGCCTCTTCAAGAGCCTTCCATTAACATACCTAGCCCTTTAAGCCCATCATGTGATCTACAAGTCAACAAGTCTATTCAAGAGTCTCCAACCACAAGCCTAAGTCGAGAGCCATCATGCCCTCATGTCGATAACCCTCAATAGCCTATCAAGCCCACTCTAGAACCTTCCATTTTCATCAAAAGTTAAGAGGTATGTTAAGAGCATAATCTTAAACATGTGGAAATATCAAACCCTAATCTTAATCAAGATTAAAGCACGTCTAAGTTCCACCTATCCATGACCTACATATGGTTTTCCCTCAAGGTATTAGCCATCACCATGACCCTATTCATGAGCAAATTTATCCATTTAATAGCCCACTTAATCATATTTTTGCTCATATTTATGATCAAGGTTCTATTTAAGATCATGAAGATCATGATGACCCTTGTGGACAAACTTTATCTATCTCATGATCAAGATGATATCTATGATGAAGAACCTATTCAAAAGTACCTTGATCCCATCCATAACCCCATAACCATCAATGAGCAAGATATCCAAACTTCTCTTATCCATTCGCTATGTAGCCCTATCCATAATGAACAAACATCCACTTGCCATGATGAGACACTTGTCCCCCATGTAAGAATAAAAAGATCAAACAAATAACTTGGATCAACACAAACATAAGCAAGATCCTAATGATCCATCCCCATCTACTATCGATCCCATTTCAAGTCCACCATCATATCCACTTGGTCTTACCACCCTTATACATGAATGTTCTTCCCAAGAACAACAAAAACCTTTGCCCTCTACCTCACCTTTTCCATCCAATAAAGAAGTCAAGTCTAGTTCCCAAAACACATCTCATCCCATAGTCAATCGCATCCTCCAAAACATGAACTACAAAGGTAAAGGCCTAGGTCTTTATGAACAAGGTATTTTGGAGCCCATACATGTCAATGTTCCCCAATGCTCATATGGCCTTGGATACACACCCCAAGGACAACAAGGCCAAGATGTTGGTAATCCCTTCATGCATCCTAAACCTACCACTTTCCATCGCAAACCTTATCATATACCTAAGACATATGTTGCCATTCCACCTCTATCATCCTATAAATGTCAAAAGCATGTGACCATAAACCTTCTGCCATCAACTTTACTGCCATTACTTGCAACTCCAAATATCCCTCCATCCACCTTGCCACCATTGCTTCCAACACCTAACATACCTATCATTCATAAGTATCCTTACATCCCTAATCATGGCCAACAAAAGCACACATCGTTTAAGCATAAAGTTTCCAATCATTCCATCCACTCCACCCACCTAATGGGATTCAAAAGCAAAAATTTTGATGTCTCTACTTATAAATCTAAAAATCCTACCAAAAATCCTAAAGGTCTTCACACCTTCAGACATAAAGAATCAAACTCAAAGAAAAGTTTATCTAAGTAGCCATCGAAACCCTTACCTCCAAATGCAAAGCCCAAAAGCAAAATGGTTTGGGTTCCTAAGCAAACAACTAGAAAAGTGAATGAGGCATCCACCTCTCAAGAATCCTAGCCACCTATATCCATTCAAAAGCCTACTTCCATCAAAAACTTCCATTTCGTTCAAAAATCCCACAAGCAAAACAAAAGCACTAAAAATACTAAATCTATGTGGGTCCCTAAATCACTCAATCACCCATCTCCTAAGCAAAACATCCCCATTACTTCCTACACCACCTTCCCATCAAAAGCTTAAATGTTTATCATGGTGTGTGCAATCGTTGGTCATGGTTCCATTCCATTCAACAACATTTCCACATAAGTACATCTCCCCATCCTTCATCCATTATCCTACATATCTCCCATCCATGTAATCCCTTACCAACATCTATGAGCATAATGACATGGTCCATGTGATGACATCCTTCTCTAAGGGGACACTATCACCTTTCATTGAACTAGACATTTGAGTCCCTCCTATCTATTACCATGGTGAAAACCTGGAAAATAGTCACCATGTGTAATTGTCATTCCATCCAAAAAAAAGAGAAAAAAAATTCAAAAAAGTAAAGAGAAATCCCTTCGTCCAACGGTGAAAACCTGGTAAACAGGTGCCCTAGATAAGTACCATGATGAAAACCTGGCAAACAGGCATCATGTGTAGGTTGATCTTCTATCTCACTCACACTTGGGGGCACATTGTCGAGCATCCATATTATCATTTCCAACTAGTGCAGGAGCTTCAGTTTTAGTCATTTTTTTTTACTATAACATTTTGTGACCTTATTAATTTTGGTTTTTCCTAAGGCTTTGAAAGCTATTTTCTTGTTTTGTAATAAAGACTTAGTCATTTGATTGACTAGTCTAATATGGAGTTAACTTAGGCCTATTTTATAGGAGTGTTTCTTTTAGAAACTTGTTATTTTATGAAAAAACAACATATTACAATGTTTCACTGCCTCTCATGGAAGTTGTACGGACAAAATAGGAAGTGGAAAGGTTAGAAACTTCCTATAAACTTCATTTTTGTTTAAACATGCCAATAATAAATGGAGAGAAGGAGTTTCAAAAGCAAAAAATAGTGATTTTCTAATTTTTGCTGTAGATAGTCAGCTTGTATGGCCTGGTATGGATTGCTCATAAACCAAAATCTAGGAAATGTGTTAGGGTTGTAAAATATCTTTCATTTGCATCTATTTAGAGTTCTTGACATTATTTTTGAAGGAAGTTTCAATTCAATTTGGATAAACTGTCTTAAAACCCTCCATAGCTAGGGTTTTGTACAAAATGCAACTTTCTTCCTCTGTCCTCTGAAGGTGGTTTCCCATTTCTTGGTGGATAGAGTAGTTTTTATGTTTTTGATGTTTGTTTGGTTGTTCTCCTTCCTCCATGGTTGGTGGTATGCTGCTATCTAGTCAAAGAAAATAGTGACTAGTTAGTTTTGAAAAGGCAGAAGACAGGAAAATGCAAGAACAGTCAAATATTGATCAAGTGGTGGGTGATTTCTATGTTTTGGAAGAAGGTAGATGTGCACAAGAGCCCTACTGATCTAGGCAAAAGGTCCTTGATCCATTTCTTTCCCCTAATCTCAAGATAGACTGTCTTCTAGAAGAAAAACAACAACTTACTATCAGAAATAACAGTTTGCTATTCTTGCACGTGGAGGTATAGTACAGTCTACAAATTTGATGAATGATATATGTTCAATACAGGTATTTGGATTGTGTATTCAATAGTAAAGGTCATTTGGAGTCTAGAAGAGTTAGGATTGGTTTGTCTATTCCCATATGCTACAAAGTTCAAACATTCTTGAAATGCTGTTTCTCTATGACAGTCATAAAATAGTCATTTTCTCTGTCAGAGTAAGTACAAGAGTATGTATTGTGTCAGTGATCTCCTATCCTTGGTAGGTATATGTTGGGTTTGGTGTAAAGATCCTTGGTGATAGAGGAGTTAATGCAGTTCAGTTGTTCATAACAATTACAAGGGATAAACTTTCTTGGCACTGTCAAAAGATAGTCATATAGAGGTTTGCTGTCCACTGTTTTGTTAAAAGTGGAATGATAGTTTCTTGGTTAGTGACCTAGTTCCATGCATGTCATAGGTAAGTGTATGTTAATGGTTGTTGTTACCCATGTTGGTAGAGGTATTGGTAGTAGGTGTTGAGCTCTTGAAGGTGGGTCGTGCTTCTAAGTTGGGTTGAGCTGTGACTCCCCAAAGTAAGTACTGAGTAGCCTAAGTGGATGACATTAGAGGGTGATCCTAGGCTAAGTTGATTCTCAAAGTACCCTTGTGTAGGCTTGTAAACACAAACATCTTTGTAAACCTCTTGGAGGAAGTTGTGTGACTTAAGTTCATTGAATGAACTTCAACAACTCTACCTTTACCTCTGCATCACCAACCTATCATTTTCCATCCTACCATGTCCTATCATTCTAGTCTACCATCCCTAGTCAAATGTACATAAACACTCCTATCCATTGACCATTTATCGATCCCATTCAAATCAATCCATCATGTCATCCTATCGTCATAAGCATCATGTAACATCCAATCTTATCATCCCTTGGTCGTGAACTTTGTCATGCAAAGAATCCTAAGCATTCCCACCTAGAATGGGGCAAGTTCTTCCTATGCAACATAGCCTTTGAAGATCACATCCTAGCTCCCTTATGACCCATCCACTATAGTGTACCCTTATCATGAGCTTTCCGTTTTATAGCTTATCCCCATCTATTTATCATGAGATTTCCACTATAGCCTACCTATCCATTTATCATGAGGCATGCATCCATCCCTTATATGGCCTATCCTTTTCACCCATCCATCTATCATGAGCCTTCCATCTCATTTACTATTGACCATCCTTTTGTCTAAACCCATCTACCTCCATGCACCTAGACTTGGTTTTCTCCCTTGTCATTGGTATCTAGCACAAAGGCTACCCAAATTGTAAATCCATTGACATCTCAAAGCATTCAAAAACACAAAAAAAATCAAAATATCCCAAAAAAAAAAAAATCAAAATATCCATAAAAAACACAAAAAAAAAATCAAAATATGTCAAAAAAATCCAAAAAAAAAATCCAATCAATAAAACCAATTACATCATCTAAACCAATCCACTCCATCAACATTCAAATCAAATCATTATCATCATCAATTCTTCCTATCAATAGCATTCATTCATCCATTTCAATCAATCACTTCTTCCAATCATATCAATCAAATCAATCTAAGCAATGATCTTAAATCCAAGTCACACTAATCCATATCAAGCAAGCTAATCAATCAACGAACATTATCCAATCAAATCAACAAGTTTTTTATCCTAATCTTGTCATGAACCAAATCAATCCTCATCAATCATCATCAATAGGATATAGTGTTCCCACATCCTTATGTTGATCTAGGGATATAGCTTTCCTTGCAATGACAACACTATCTTCATCAATCAAACAATCAATCAATTCATAGTCCATTAATCCCATCCCATTTGTAGTCCATTAATACCTCAATCTAGGGATTAATGACCACATCATCATCCCATTTCCTCATCCTATCATCAACATTTCCTAAATCCATAACTTGATCAATTCAATCCATTTTCATCATCTCATTAAAAAAACAATCAGAACTATACCTCATTTCCATCATTAAGTACCTTGATCCCATGGATATAGGGTATGTAGGCCATTTAGAGTACAAAGGAAGTGGCTAGATTTAGGCACAGATGATTTTCCTTTTTCTCCTCTCATCATTTCCTCTATCATCTATCTTCTACATCATTAATAAACAACTTATTCCAATTAATCTATCATTCAATCCATCTATTTACTTAAATCAAATCATCCATTCATATAAATTCAATTCACACCAATTCATTTTCATCAATCTTCATCCATCATTTCAAAGTAATGATCCAAATGCAAGCCCATACTTAAAGATATATCAATCAAGTTAATCAGTCAAGCCAAGTTATCCAAGCGCAATCAATGGTCTTGATCCTAGCCTTGTTGTAAGCCAAATCAATTAGCCAATCAGCCAACCAACTCAACAAACAACCTTGTGTTGATCTAGGGATATAGCATTCCCCACCATGACAGCACTCTCAACTATCATCATCAACCAATAATTAATCATTGGTTTACAGCTTGACAGGGGCAATACCTTGCTTATTTTTGTATCATTTGTGCATGCTTTCTTGCTTGCTTGTGTGTGTTATCATTTTATATTGCATTTGCATCATATCCATATCAATCCAGCTAATATTCATATCTTGTATCTTGATAAGGTTGTATTATGCTAGGGCACAAGGTGCAACATCACCCTGGTTCCTTATACCTTGGTGCATAATGTCTAATGCTATATCAAACATCATGTTTGCTCACATTCATTGTAGCATAACGCATCTTCATTTGTTCTATCTATCCCCTTATCTTTCTTTTCCAGCCAAGCCATTTCTTTTCGAGAGCATACCCATGTTTGTCCAACCCACCTATCCTCTTGAGGGTGCATCATCATCCTATTTTTCTATCCTATCCATTTTCCTCTATCCATACCTTAGCTTCTTTGAAATGATGTTACTCAACACAAATCTCATCATCTCAGACATTATCTCAAAGAGGGGCAAAATGTATACACCCAAAATTATCCCAAATTTGTTCATGTCATCCAACACCTTGTTAAAATAGTATGCTAGACATCATAAGCCATTTTGTCCTAATTCCCATCCTAAATTTCATAATCCCACTTAGCCAATTAATTAAATAAATTTATTTATTTAATTAATTTCACATGCATAATCCCATTTATCTTATCCTCATCCCAATTAATTAAATAAATTTTATTTAATTAATTAATTTCCACATCATACATTATCCCATCCTATTCCTCTACCCAATTAATCAAATAAAATTTTATTTATTTAATTAATTTCCCAACTATATCCCAATTAATTCAAATATTTAATTTGAATTAAGTCACATGACCTTTTATCTCACCTTGACACTTGTCCATTTCCCTTTAATCATGTGTTGTAGTACAACTCATTTAAAATACTTTTTATATACACAATCACATGTACTACTATTTGTGTATGCAATCACACATGAGATGTCTTCCCTTTGACACATGTCAATTGACTACAATTTCTTAATGTGCAAGGAAACCTAGCTTAATCCTATCCATACATTTCATCTAAAGCCCTAATTGATCATAGCCATTCATTTGAACCAAGCCAATCCTATAAAGAAAGCCTCTTCTGAGCCATTTGGGAGATTGGGAGATTCAGAGAATTCTTCTTCATGCAACTTCACCCTGTCAAATTTTCATCTCAAGCCATCATCCATCCTCTTTCATCTATCTAGCTTGCATCTATCAACCATCACTTATCCATCATTTATCTTCTTATCAATGTTATGCTACAAAATTGAGTAATCAACACAACAAATTGATGAATCAATCGAGCTCATCTTGCATCTTTGAGGTATTGAATGATTTGGGTTTAGGCAATGCATTTCATTGTTTAATCATTTCCATTTATAAATCCAAATTTTTCATTACACAAGGGTCATATTAGCAAAGAGGGTCACATTCGCAAAAATTTGGGATATTACTTAAGATCAGGGTGATGTCATCAATACAAAGAGTTTTGTCTAAGGGAGGAATGGATGACGTCACGGTCACTTTCATGAATATGAGGGAGGATAACTTAGCATCTGGATGGGATGATATCTAGATGACATTAGGGCATATGGACTTCTTTGAAAAGGGAAATTTGGGTTACGTCACAGTCACATTCCCGGAGATGAGGGATATTAGCTAAGATCACTTATCTCCGTGAATATCAGGGTGACATCAAGGTCATCTTCGCAAGGAACTAGATATTATTTAAGATATGGATGTTAAGAAAACATCTGGATATTGACTAAGGTCCGAATATAAAGGGGGAGCAAGATGACATCATCAGAATATCTGCATCAAAATGACTAAGTATGAAAATGGAAAAAACCCAGTGAAGGAAGGCACTTGAAGACAAAAGGTTTCTAGGTTTTTTTCAAGAATTCTCCAGACATATTTTTGGGAAATTTGGCAAGGTAGAACATGAGGAGATGAAGGATTTAAGATTGCAAGGTCATTTTCCAAAGGATATCCATGGGATATGCAAGGTGAACTGTTTGACTCTAGACAAAGGAAAATGGGTCAACAGGATCAATCTAAGACTGAGGAATAGAACAAAGTAGGTGAACAAGCTCATATGAGCCCTATATTGGAGAAAAATACTAATAAAGATATGTATTTAGATCCTTTGCATCAAAACCAAGATGAAGTCTCTAGAATAGCAAGAGACACTACAGAATCTGTCAAGGAATTCCTAGAAAGAGAAAAACAAATCTTGGATGAGCCTGAGTTTTTACAGGGACCAATAACCTTGGACTCAATGTCCCCTATACAGAAATTTAAATTGATATCAATTGTGCAAGAAAAGGCACAATAAGAAATTTTGAAGTCAGACATATAAGACAATGAACTGATTGGTGAGACATCCAGTGTTTTGGAGAAGCTGATGCCATCATATCAAAAGGACACTTCAATGTCTTCAATAAATCAACTCACAGGACTCATAAACTCTGTAAGTATGCATTTTGAATCTTTTGAAAAGTCTATAGAAACAAAAGTGAAGAAAGAGTTTGATGAGAAAATATTAGCTGAGATGAAGTCCATTTAGCAAATGATAAAACTCTGTTGGACATTGGAATAAAAGATATACAGAGTGTCATCAAAGAAGCCTGTGACTTATACAAATTTTATGTATCATGGTCGGAAGTCACAGAGGAGTTAGGAGAAAAGATCAAGAATCTGGAACTGCAACTAACAAACTTTTCTAAGTCATTTGATCTAGCAGTTGAGTCAAACCGTAGCAAAGAAATACGAGTGTTCAATATCCATAATGAATTAATTAATCTAGTGAACAAGAGGGATCAAATGAAAAACAAAATGTATTAGTTGAGAGGACTAATAAGTCCTAAGCTAGACTCAATGTCAAATCTTGTAGCAAAATCACTATAGGCAAAAGAACAAATTGACACACCCTTTGATATACAAAAGGCAGAAAAATTGGTCTTCCTTATAGACAGTCATATTCAAATTTTGGACAATGCTAACAAGAGTTGGGATAAAGAATTTGTCCAAATCAAAATCATTTTAAAAGACATCCTACAACCCACAACAAATTAAGTTGAAGATTTTATCTGTACATATGGGGAAGAATATAACTGTGATTGCAGTTTTTGCAACTTTTGTCATATTTTTGACCCTTATACATACACCTTTGCCATTAATGTCAAAGGGGGAGAAGGAATCAGTGAGAAATGAGAAAACACCTAAGGAGGAAAAGAAAAATAGAGTGCATATAGTAAGGGGGAGCAGACAAGTATTTTTCACTAGGTGTTGCCATCAATGCCAAAGGGGGAGATTGTTGGCAAGAGACACTGCTCTGATGAATGTTGAATGTTGTCATTGATGGCAACAAAGAAAAGAGATTCCACCGACATGACAAAGAGGCTTTACTCTAGAAGAATAAATGACTAAGTATGGGCAGTATGTAGAGTAGGTGTAAAGAGATTGGGTCAGTATGCCTCCATAGTTGAAGATCATTAATTGTGGTTCAGGTATGTTGTTCATAGCTACCTAGTGATCACTGTTATCACTAGGAATTGCATCCGTATGCAAGGCTAGAAAAGCTCTGCAATTCTGTGTAACATGGGACTAATTTTAGGTTATGGGTGCCCTATAATGAAATTAGACCTCCAGATTATGGGCTGGTTCCCTTCAAATGTTCTATTGGAATGTATGCTTTTTCTGTTTTAGAAAAAGGAAGAAGAAAGAAACTATATGAAATGTGAAATGTAAAATTTAGTGATGCACCTAATTTGGATACAAAATATGCAATCTGGTCCACAATATTACTCAGAAATCTGACTTTCACACAATCCTATATTGCCATAAATATCACAAAACTGATTCTAAGGAAGGCTTGAAAATAGGCTTTCTATGAAGGAAATAGTTTTTCACAACACAAAAAAGACTACTTCTGATTAACACAACCTAATACCTATGATGATTATATGCTTAATGCTGCAAGCAAGAAAGTGAGATAATAATTTTAAAGGTTTAATGGTTAAACACAACAAAATTTCATCAAATCATTTCAAATAATTAGCATTAAATGGAAAGGTAACTAATTGGTCTCAAAGAAACGAAGGAAATACTGTAAAAATACAAAATAAGAACCTGTAACCTGTCGATCTCTCAATAAAATTGTAAAAATGAGCTATAAGAAGTCTCTAATCTATCTGAATCAGAATGAGAATCAAGAACTAACTAAAACAAACTTTTGCTTTACGATATATAGGCTTGCTCTCTCAAAGAGACATGCAAAATATGAACTTGCAGATAACTGCCTCTAAAAATAATCTCTCACGAGAAACCTCCAAAATCCTCAAAATTAGGGTCTCAAACTACCACAATTTGAGCAATAATAGCTCCAATCTAGGCCTCTCCATATTCTTGACCAAAACATTGACCAAGAACCCTAAAAATACTCCTCAAATCATGCAAGAACCTCCTAGGTGACTGAGTTAACTCAACTAATCAATTTGCATGATTTTGCTTTAGCAAAATTGATTGTGAGTAAATAATAAAGTAATTAGAACAATTACTCTATTATTGGTTACGACTTGTTCTATTTTGACTTTACATTGTGTGAAAAATAATAAAATAATTTATAGAATATTACTTTATTATTTATTTACAATTAATGTGTATGTAAAATTGTACATGATAAACTAACTCCTTATTACTCCAAATACATATGCCTAATTTGCATGATTTGAGAAAAAAAAAGGACTTTAGAGATAAATACTATCCTTATAACTCCTTGTGAGAAAAAACATCCTCTTGCATGCCAATATGCCTTAGGAGAAAAACGTACCCTTATTTCTCCAAATACATTGTCAAGAATGCATAAAACAAGACATTACATATAAGTCCTTATAACTCCATTTTTGACTTCAAAAGAAAACAAAAAGCCCTCTCTACCTTATCACTCCATCCACAATGCATTCACCATGCAAAACAAAATAACAATCTAATAATACCCCTGCCACCTTGCCTTACATTACCTTTTCCCACTTTGTTTTTCACTTGATATTCCACATTTTACCTTCTAATAATCTCCATATTTAACTTTGAATGATTTATAATTTTGAATTTGCAAGAATCATTTTGTTTTGCCCATGGACCTTTTGTGATATGATCATTAGGTCGAAAGACATAAGTCTTTGACCATGGAGTATTAGGTAAAAAATGATTTGTTTTTGTAAAGTCAAAAAACAAAAAGAAAAAATAAAGTTCCATCGAACAAAAGAAAGATGAAACCCTAAAAGATTTCTCACTTTTCATTTGGCATTTCTCCATTATTCTACTCTACAACCTATAGCTGACTGGCGGCTAGGGTTTGATGGTTGTTTGAGCTTCCCCCTAGCTTTTACTTCATCTTGTTCTTGGTTGAATATCAAGCATTCGGTGTATGAGGAAGGTAAGCATACCCTGAGCTCTGACTGGCAACCTTTTATTTTATTCTTTGTGGCTTCCTCTTCATATGAATGGCCATGGCCATGGTGTCTGAGTACTTCCTGCAACCTCTAACAATCTTTCTCTTGATATGTCTGTGTTTTCCTCCTGCAACTGTGATAAAAATTGATAAAAGGAGATGGCATCCATGCTTCTTCTTTCCTCTAAATGAAAAAGGTGAGTCTCTTTGTTCTCTCCTTGTTGTATATTTTTTGACATTGCATCTTAAAAAAAATAAAGGTTGCATTTGCAGAAAACAAAAGAATGAAATGGTTATCTCATTTTTAGAGAAATCATTTCCTCTTTGTCATAGTTGTGTCAGTGCATTGCTTTTCTTGGATGTAGACGCAAATTTGAAAACTTGAACTAGATGTTTCATTTGATACACGCAGGAACCTTTCTCTTCACCATATGAAAAAAATGAAATAAGGGTTTCAAATTTTAAATAAGGGTTTTATCTTTCCTTACACATTAAACCCTTATTTCTTCACGGTTATCATCTCTCTGCATTTGTATGAAACAAAGAGATGGTTTTATCTTTTTGTGCATGAAAAACTCTTCCCTGGCATAGTTCTGACAATACATCATGCTCCTATTGGTAGGCAAAGCTATGTTCGATGTCTCTCTTTTTCCTTGTCTCCTTATTTAAAGGCATCACTATCTTAAAATGTATCATGCCACTATGGTTCATGTCTTCATGATTGTCCTGACTATTATAATATGCCTGGATGTATTATGATACTCTTGAGAAGGGTTCATAATCTTTATGGTCTTAATGTTAAAGACTCCTATATGCACCTTGTAATGCTTTAAAAACTTTAATGCTGGAGTTTTAAGATTACACTATTGCAATACATATTATTTTGGATGTCTGTCCCTATGTAGTGTATGATTATCATAGCCACATGAAAATATTCTATTTAAATGACATCCATCTCAATGTTCAAACATTCAATAGCAATTTTACACCTCATTCACAACAAAATGGTAGCTATTGTTCTATTTTCTATCCAAGTTGATTGCCTATGATGCTCTTCTTGTATGCTCTGAGGTGACTGTACCTTCATGAGTTGAGTTCCTTTTAGTTGACTGTCACAATGGTCGGTGCATGTTGTTTCGAAGGCTCAAATAGTGACAGTCCTCTAAAATCCATAATGGATGCATTCTGACCAGCATATATATGCTTTATCTTGTTTGGTGGATCTCCTTGATAGTGACATGATCGCTCCTCCATTCCATTGTTGTTCTAGAAAACTCTAATGTAATTCTTGTTCATCATAAGTGATAGATACTTCTCACTATTCTCAGCTACTTTTTAATATTGCATATGACTGATATGTTGTCCTCTTCATTGTTTGATATGTTTATATGACTACTACAGCTCAAAACTCCTTGTTTATGACAATCATGCTACTCCTCTGTCTTCATTGTTGTTCTCTTCCAACTAGTGATGACTGTTCCATTAGCTGAAACAAAATATTCCTTGGCTGTTGGAAGTCATATGTTGATGACTGCATCTTTTGCATGACTGTTTCATGATGACCTTGGTCACGCATATGGGCGATTGTTTGTGACTATTGTGGATTGTACTCTAAACATCATTCTCCAACTTATGATAAGACTTCATGACTAAGGCAATGCAACAAAGTGATACTTTTACCTATTTCTGTTTATGCCTAGCTATTTTCACTGATGGTATTATCTTGTATATGACTGATATTCATGTGGCTGAATGAGCTTATTGCTTTAGTTGTATCAGTATGGTTATGAAAGCACCTTGCACTTTAGAGGCTATCCTTGGATGGTATAGTCATTAATGATTGTCCTATCCTATACTCTTCCTTGGCATTGTTTCATCTTGCATTATCAAGACACCTTCTTCTAACCTAAAACTACACCTCCTTGTACTTTGGAAATGGTGAAAACCATTGAGGGTTGGTATCACATTGTGTGTTATTGCTGGTTATTTGATTGTCCAGTCATTATCCATGGTTGTTGTGACTCTTCTAACTTTTGTGAAGGTGACTGTGTAATGATCACTAGGTATACATATGATCACCATGTTCTTGACTTTAATAATAGACATCTCATCAACATATTGTATCTTGTCTATTGACTATCTAAAATAATTGTTTGTTGACTATCTCTTGCATATTCATGGTTTCTCAATGTTTGACTTTTGATAGGCTTTTATGGTTTGAAGTCCCTTATGCCCGAACTGTGCATGGTTGCTACTCTCTTTACTTGTCACTACCCTCTGTCACTTTATGCTAACCTTCAAGACACAATAGGGCTATGATATGACAATCATGTTGACTATGGGCTTTTTGACTGTTCTAGACTGTCACATAGTATGATAGATCTTTAAAACTCCATATGCATTCATGTGTTTCATCTTTGTTCTCCTGAGTCTGTTCCATAGCTCTTTATGACAGTCAAGAAGAATGTGTAGCGTTATGACTGATCTAATTTGTTTTGCTTGACAATTGATGTGTGACTATATCTGATGAACCCTTCTCATGCTTGAACCATGACATTGATGCATTGATGGAGAGGTTTGGAAAAATGTGAAGACTTCAATGATAGCTATTCTATTGTTGTACTGTACAATATCAAGCTAACTCTATTTTTACTTTTCTTCAAAGTATGATGATCGACCTAGGTTGTTCCTCATATCACTGGATCTCTTAGCTATAGATGATTATGAGGGCACCCTTTTATGCATTTTTTATGATATCTACTATCAGTTTAACATGATGTCTACCTAGATAGATGGCTGTCATAACCTATGACATATATATGATAGCAAAAACATACTTCAAACATTGATAGAACAAGGATAATACCTTCTTATAAATGCAATTGTATTTTCTACACTTTGCCAACTTGACTCGGGCATTCTAAATTAACCTGATTTGTTCCAATCAACTATAATGAATGTCACGATGACATAGCTTCTCTGCAAGTTGATTAAATGATGCATAATGTAGCTTGAATGATGCATCCTATCTTTTTCTGATACTCCTTTTAAAATGAAAAAGGGAAACATGCTAGGCTCGAACCCTTGTGGGAGCCACATTTAATCCACATGTTTATTTGTCTTCAAATCAGCAACAATACTTGTCCTATACCTGCACAATGAACAAACAAGTTAGCATAAAAATATACCTGACAGTATTGATTGATTTTCTTGATGGTTTCTTCCTGATTTGTGTCATATATCTGATCTGATCTCTCATATGAATGCATGATGTGATAAGTAGATGTACCTATTTGATAGAAGCATGTGATAACCTTAAACATCCGGAGCACTAATAGGGTTGTCCACAAAATTTTACAGGTTCAACAGATGATGGGAGTTGAAAATAAAGACTGAAGACTGAAGGCCGACATCAACAAACAACATTCTTGCTCAGGAAATTATGGATGTTTCATGTTATCATGTGTTCATTTCTTTTCTTTTATGAAATAGATGCATAGCTTGCATGTCTGCAATTGCTCAGTCTAGTTACTCACATGGCTTGTGTCGGACATATTTGAACACTTCTTTTAAGCACAATCAGTTAATTTCTCTAATGCATATGATGTATGTGTATTTCCCTTTCAATCAATGCATGAGATAAAGTAACAGATACTTGAACGTATGTTCAAAACATGACATGAAATAATAGTTTAATACAAATATCTTCCTTTCTTTTATTCAAAATTGATTAACTGAATAATCAATCTAACTTATAACTCCTAAAAGATAACATGATGCAAAAACAACTATATTTCTTGAATGAATGGTACCTTGGCAATCCTATTCTCTTGTCATGATAACTCATCAGTCTTGATTAGACTGATGGGCTATCCTGTCAACTGAATCTCCTTCTCTGATCTTGTCAAGATATTAACCGTTCAATAAATGCTTAACTCCAAAAGTTTTCTTTTATTCCTTTTGAACAATTACACTTAGGTCAAACTAATTTTAGTGTGAACAAAAATTAGTAACAATCACATGTTCCAGTGTTCAAGTCCTGACTTCCTCCGGAAGTCATATAATGAAATAGCTAAGTTCGAGGGAACAAAGTTAAGTTAGGGACAGTGCATAGTATGAGAGTTTTAAAGGGTCCACATTCCTCTGATGTGGCATATTTTGGTTTTTGGTTTTGAATGTATGCTAAGAGGTCAATGATGAATGTTGGGTATGATTTTTAGAGTCTAATATGGTCTGTAGTAGAAGTTCTGATGTGACAGTTGAATTGGTCAAGTGTGTTCTTAAGGGACAAGCTGACAAGCATGTTAGATCTATTTACAGAGAAGATATATTGCTTGAATAGTCAATCTAAGTAGTTGAATGTTTGGTGCTGATCTATAAGAAGACTATTGTATGTATTTTTGGATTTGCATTCCTTTTTGAGCACAAGATCAAGCCGACAAGGTACAACACTTGTTTACATGTTTCATGTCTAGGTTACTGACCTAACTGTGAGATGAATCTTATTGTGGATATATATATTTGATGGATTTCATTGTTGGAGGTATGGATGTGTGTGTAGGTAGGTGTAAATTTGATATGTGTTTAATTAAAGGTAGTTTACAGAGTAAAAAAGGATAATAGGGGTAGAAAACATGAGTATATGTAAAGTAGAGTAGTAAAGCAGTGTAGATAGTATGAAGACCTTTGAATCTATATATTGAGCATATTGGTACTGCATTTCACCATTTTGTAGATGCACCTATAGCAGTCTTCTTTTGGTAGTGAGCCAATCCTTCTTCTATCTTCTCTTCTATCTTTCTGGTAGTAAGCCTTTTTGCAATGAGCGTTTCTTAGATAGCGAGTCCTTGGGAAGTGAGCCCTAAGGCAGTGAACCTTCATGTAATTTAGTATTTCTCTCATAATATATTGTGAGCTAACACTCACCATGGTTTTTCCCTTTTTAGGTTTCCACATTAAATCCTGGTGTCTATGTGTTATGATTTTGTGGCTGCTCTTTTCATGTTTACTTTTCTTTAATGTTATTGAATTTGGTAAGTGGATTAATGAATGTATGATTAAAAAGGTTTTTAGAATACTGATTCACCCCTTCCCCTCTCAGTATTATTTACATTCAACAACAATTATGGTTCAAATTAGGATTACAACCATGGTGGATAAATTTAACCGAAGGGTTGGGATTAGAATTAGGGTTACAAACAGGAAAAATATACAACCAAAAAATATAAGGGTTAGAATTGGGGTTACGTTACAATTAGGCTTACAAATAGAGTTAGGATTATTGATAGAATTAGAGTTAGGGTTATGATTAGAATAAGGGTTATAATTATAGCAAATATTTGTTACCAAAAAAATCATTAGGGTTAGAGTTAGAATTATGGTTTGGGTTAGAGGTAAAATTATGATTAAGATCAAAATTAAGGTTATGAATATAATTAGGGTTAGGGTTAGAATTAGGGTTATGGTTATAAATAGGGTTAACAATAAAATTACTATTGGATTTACAGTTAGAAATTAGGTTATGGTTAATAATAAGTGTTAGGGATAGAGTTAGGGTTAGAGTTAGGGTTAGTATTAGGATTACAATTAGTATTAGAGTTAGAATTATGGTTAGGGTTAGGGATAGAGATAGAATTGGGTTTAGGTTTAGGTTACATATAGAATTAGGGTTAGGGGTTTGGTTATAATTATGGTTAGAATTATTAGGGATTTTATTGTAATTGTGCCTCCCCACTAGCCTAGGTGCAACTAGCACATCTCAAGGCACCTTCCAAGAACTATGTAGGTGGCATTAGGCATCCTAAGGATGAAGACAACACTCTGCAATGGCCATCAAATTCTCTACCAACAAACCCTCTATGGATTTGTGGCTCTACCCTGTTAATCACTCTAGAAGTCAATTTGTTTGGCTGACTCCTACTCATTCTGCCCCTACAAGAAACCAATTCAGCCCTTCTTGGAAATTTTTTTCCCTAATTTATTTTGTTTTGTGAAAGGTGTTTCAAATTACATCTTTTTATTGATAAAATAAATAATTTTTCTTTTTGTCTAAAAACACTAAGGAAACAAATGCAAAATTGTGTGGGATCATTTAAGATTTGGGGGAAGATTGCATGTTATAAAAGATTAAGTATTAGGGCATGATTTTCATCATCTTGATTAGATCTATAGCATTGTACAATAAAGTGCCAAAATTGGGGGGTCACCTAATCAGGAGGGGATTAAACACGCACTAATCTTACAAAGTGTCACTTTCATGTATTATTATGAAGGGATCATGCATAGGCATTTGTAATCATTGAACTAACATAAAGTTCAACAGGGGGTATTTTATCTAAGTCAACAACTGGGGATAACAAGTCATCCATCTATCATTACATTAGAAAATGTAAACTAGAAGTCCTGGTGCAATGGTATCTTGGTACACTACCGATGGATTCACCTATTGGCACATCTGTATGGACTCATTCCTAAACCAAGCACATATTAGTAGAAAATTGTATGGGAAAATAAGAATAATCATGTCTTAAGATTAATTTGTTTAAGCTATTATGAACCACACTCAATGGGTTCCTCTATCACACATTGACCACCCTAGAGCACTTTGGACCAAACTATGGGAAATGTATGGAGACACCAATGAACCTCCATCCCTAGATGATCTCGATATAGACAAATACTTCTTTCCCTTGATGATGTTGATGATCCTTTGTATGATAATGATACTAAATAGGAACTTGCATATTGGGAAAGACTTGATTGTAATGATGACATAGAGACATACCCGCTTGCATCTCCTCTCTCTACACCTCCTACACTGGTAGATATTCTGCTAGCTTCTCCTGTTGCTTCATCAGATCTTAGAGTCACTCCTTCGAGACCTTCTAGCACTTCCTTACAATAGGATATCAGTCTTCCTAGCATTGTTGATTGGGACAAATTTCTACCTGACATCACTTGTTTATTTGTAGAGTTCAACATCACTAACATGGAAGCACACATTGAGGACATCAGTCTTCTCTTTGATGATAGTTTTGATGAAGCTCATCTCTATTATCCTCTTCAGATATTCATTCTCTACATCTATCTACACATGGTTCTGGATTGTCATCATCTTCATCTATTAGGCATGCACCTGATATAATTATGACATCCTTTGGCATTGACAGGGGACACCTAAGCACTCTTTGAAGACATCGACATGGACATCATTATCCTCTGATCAACTTCAACATGATTTGCGATCATATATACATCTTCCAGCATGGGAATATATCCTACATCTTTAGGTGGTTTTATTTCTTCTCAAGGGAAGGAACATTGTTTGACATTATTGGATCTACATCTGCATCCTTTGTCGACTATCTAGCCTCACTACAGTAGGACATGTATTATGGGGGTCTCATGAACCTTCTAACATTTTCTCTCCTATTCGGAGAAACATATATATTGTACTTAGTGAAAGAAGTAGTGCTTCTTCACTTGTATAATTTTCATTCATATTTTCTCTCTTTTAGAGGGTAGTTTTTTCCCATAGGGTTTTCTACATTTCTCCACTTCATGAGAGATTAATTTGTAAATGGGTACCTCACCAGGCTTAGTAATCGGGACCCATTCAGGTTCTTGTACCCACCTAAGCTATGCTTAAAGGGGGGTGTTAGTGTATATATATTTCATACACTTAGGCTTAAGCTTACTTAGGTGTGCCTTTATACAATCTTGACACATGCCTCATTGAGGTGTCAAGGTTGTTTGGTAGTTATGAGAGGTGTCACCGAGTTGCCCACTAACTAGTCACCTCATGCTAGTTTTTAAGGAGGCAACTCACAACCACACATCGTTGAGGAGTCCTTTCCTCAACTAACAACTTCCTCTCCTCACCTATTTGTACAACTTTTTTTTTATAATCTATTACTCTAAATTTTGTAATCAGCATCATCTTATTGATTCTATGAATTTTTATAAATATATAACCAAAAAATGTTAGGATTTGAATTAGGGTTCAAGTTGGAATTAGGATTATGATTAAGGATAAAATTAAGGTTGATTTAATTATGATTAGGGATAGAATTAGCATAACAATTATGCTTATAATTAGGATTACAATCAGGGTCAATATATATAACTAAAGGGTTGGGGTTAGAATCAAGGTTACAAATAGATTTAGGGTTAGGGTTACACTTAAAATTAGGGTTACATATAGGGAAATATATAACCAAAAAAATATTCAAGTTAGAAATAAGGTTATGGTTAGAATTAGTCTTGATTACAATTAGAATTAGGGTTACAAATAAAATTAGAGTAAGGGTTATGATTAGAATAAAGGTTATAATTAGGGATAGAATTAGGGTTAGGGTTAGGGCTATAATTAGGTTTAGGGTTACAATTACAACTAGGTACATAAATAAAACATTAAATGTAACAAGATTTGTAAACATAACCACAACCCTAACTATATTAAAACCTTATTCTAACCCTAATTTTAGGAATAACACTATTTCTGACTCTAAACATAATTCTAACCATGATCCAAGCCCTAATTGTAATCATAACCCTAATTCTAACCCTAATTTTTAGCATTACCATAATACTAACCCAAACCCTAATTGTAATCATAACCCTCAATCTAACTTTAATTCTAAATGTAACACTATTTATAACCCTCACCCTAATTGCATCCCTAAAGAAAACCCTAATTCTAATCTAACCTTGGTTTTGACCCTAACCCAAACCCTAATTGTAAATATAAACCTAATTCAAATGATAACCGTAAGATTACACTTAGCATTGTTTTATTAGCCTAGCCCTATATCTAACCCTATTTATAAGCATAATTTGAACCCAATCCCTAAACAAAACCATAATTCTAAATCTGACCTTCATTCAAACCTTAAAAACTAATATATAATTATAATTATTATAAATATATCATAATATTATATCTAACGTTTAGTCTAATATTATATTATATAATTAAGATAATTCTTAAGATATATAATATAGTTACAATTAGGCTTGTTAGTCCCAATGCTACTAGCATACCTATATTTAAAAAATATATATAAAGTATGCTAAGAGATATATTGATTAGAAAACTGGGTGCCCCTAGAAGGTTATTTTTGGACGTAATTTATATTTATTTTTTCAATATAGGTATGCTAGTAATAATTTTTGCATGAGCTCCTGTTTTCTTTAATATGGCAAAATACTTAGTTTTTAACAAGTGGGCACCATTTTAATAGTTATCCATCAATATATTTAGTTTGTGAGCATTGTATTTCTATTTTGTTGTTGGAGAGTTTTATGTCAAGCCCCAATCATTTTTGCAACTAATACATGAGAACAAGTCTAAGTTGATATCCCTTTGGCTGAGAGCCAAGGACTTGGGAGTATCCATTCTACCAAAGTTGCCTAGGATACTATAGCTCATCCCTTAGGGTGCTAGAGGCCTTGCAATCAACAAGACTTGATCTTTAGTAGGCTCATTTAAACCATTCAACTTCACTAGTAGACCAAGGGCCTTTTCATTTCATTTTCTTTGTATCTCTTTGTTTTAATTTTTAGTAACAATAAAGATATTTTAACCTGTGACCCCTCTTTATTCGAAAGCACAAATTTCTTACCTTCAATTACAAGCTCACATTAAGTTTTTTCTTCAATACATAATCTGCTATAAAAAGAAATTCTCATAAAGAAATTCTCATAGTGTTTAGATTTAACAACGATCTTTGCAATCAAAGCTCTAACTTTGTTCTGTTAATTGTTAATTTTTTTAATTATCTTTTTCTTACGAAACAATTTTGCAATAGCAAGTCCAATCGCACTTTACAGTTACCATCGTATTGCAAGTAGAAGCTGACTGTTTTATTGTATCAAACTGAAATTGACGCAAAAAGGACTATTCTACAGGGCGAGATTTCCATTTCTAAGGAATCCACGATTCCAAGGTGAGGAACGTGCTAGAAGAAAATACATTTCAATTTACATTGGTATATGCTTGAAATATACAATATTATTAGCCTCCAAACTCTCTCTTATTACGGAATACGCATGTATATTTGTTCATACAGAACTAGGTCCAACGGATTACAACAATGACAACGATGCGGAAGGAAAAAGAGCCTGTAAACTCTCTCTTATTCTACTAGGTGCAACGGACTATAACAATGACAACGATGCGGAAGGAAAAAGAGCCACCTAGCGAAAAGTTACGAGGATGAATTAACTGAGTTAACGTAACGCTTTCCTTTAGTGCCTGTGGTTCTAATAAACATACGGTACTCATTGAACGTCATCTGTCTGTACTTCAAAGGATTCGAACCATCTATCAGATCCTTTGCAGGCCCAACTTTCTTGTCTCCACTTGGATTACAGAAAACCACTATTGACATACGTTCCTTGTGATCGTTCACAATACTTCTGTGTTCTACACTTTTGTAGATGCCGTTTGTTAATATCTGCAGAAAATAATGAAATCTATTAGCACCAAGAATCTGGATGCTCTGACATGAATTCTGAAAAAATGGTAAAATACCCACCTCAATCTGATCGCCAAGGTTTATTATAAGAGCATTAGGAACAGGACGGACAGGAATCCAATAATCAGCCTTCCTAACCTGAAGACCTGAAACGTCATCCTGAAGAAGAATTGTAATGCCTCCTGGATCTGAGTGAGGGGAGATACCAAATGTGAGGTCTGGTTGTGGGCATACTGGATAGTAGTTCACCCTCACACATATTCCAATATCTTCTTCACCTCCAAAAGCATCTTCCAGATATTTGGGAGGAAGACCCAAATTTTCAGAGAAAACAGACAGCAAAGTTTTGCACACTTGTAGAGCTCCATTGCAGTATTCTTTCATTATAGGTCTGTAGTCATATTTTAAAATATCATCCAGTTTAACAGTCAATGTTAATTTTGGCTAATAAAATAGGATAACTATTTACAATTTTTTATATAGATGTAGTGTAAACTTACTATAGACTGTTTATCCATTAAACCAAATGAAATTTAAGTAAACTGGGTAAGAATAAAAGCAAAAAGAATAATGAAATAAATATAGAATACAAATATCGCATCAAAAGAGAATATATTGAATAAACCATTTTATTCTGTATGACTTTATAGTTGATCTTATTAAATCAAAACGAGTTATATACAGAAATACGATATATAATTTACATGTACATAGTTCACACACATAATTTCTAAATGTCAGCTGAATTAAACCGACCAATGTAAATGGTATGTCTGTTGATGGATTGTCAAGTTTAAATCTATTGTAACTTATTTTGTAGGATCTCTAACAAAAAAATATTCTTTTCTGCTGTATCATATTTTGTTACAGTAAATCAAAGATTCTTTGAAGGCCCAGCTTCTAAGGGATTCCTTCATTTAAAAAGTAATAAAGATAATTTTAAAATTTGCATCCTCTTGGGTTCCAGCCTGGGCAAAATAACCTACAAAAGCAAATGATTTTGACCACACGTAAAAATGAAAACCAGCTAAGTTGCTTGCAATAACGATGTAAGCAACATAAAAGATCCTGCAAAAAAATATCATTTTGTTTAAATTCTTCTCTCCTTCCAATACGTTCTAAGAGCTAAACTAAAGCATTCTAATCTCTATATTCTATTGTTTTCTTATCCTTATATATATATGTGTGTCACATATACCTATATTCAAGTGGTTTAGAAGGCCATTTATGCTCCTCCATTACAGAAGCTGGCAGGAAATGATGATAGTAATAGTCCCCCCAATCAAGAACAACACCTTTCTCCACACAGACAGACAGATACAGACACACAGAGCTAAACAAACGCATTCTAATCTCTATTTTCTATTATTTTCTTATCCACTATCAATTCCCCCCACCCACACAGACAGACAGACACAGACACACATATATGTGTGCGCGCGCCACATATACCTATATTCAAGTGGTTTAGAAGGCCATTTATGCTCCTCCATTACAGAAGCCGGCAGGAAATGATGAAAGTAATAGTCCCCCCAATCAAGAACACCTCCTTTCTGAACACCCAACCTACTGCCATATCCAACATAAGTTTTAGGATCACCACTGCTTGCATGCCTTACAAATCACTTCCATTGTGTTTTCTCTCCTCGCATCCTGGAGACCAGACATATCAATAAGAGGAATCTGTTCTTCAACCAATACATGCCCTAATGGTCTCTCTTCCACAGGCCTAACATATCTAAGAGGCAAGCATTTTATGCCACTCTCTGCAATAGCTTGGACTCTTTGTATTGGCTCAGCCCATTCTAGCCCACCTTTGCACAATAAAGAAGGAGAAACAGGAGAAGAAGAACGAGAAGAATCGTAGCATGCCATCTGAGCGTGAGCCATCCAAGACAAATAAAAATGCACTAGGATTGTCTATGAGCATCCCTTCACCTATCAGCCTTCTTTAAATATGGAGAGCCCCAAGCCTACATTCTATTTCACTAGCATATAAATTCAAAAATTACAATAATTTATGACTTGGAGGACAAGCACCAGAAGCCACCTGCCCCTTTCTCTAGGTGGAAACTGGACAGCTTATAATCTCCATACTTTGTGCTAATCCACTTTAAAATGAGTAGGACCTAAATTTGGTGTTGCCGTAATTTTTGTGACAGTTATCTATTCAATGTTGAGACTTATGCAATTTAAGAAATATATATCATTAATTAGATATATAACTATAATTCTATATAATTTTGAATATTTGTTTAAAATCTTCTATACTTTGTGCTAATCTACTTTAAAATGAGTAGGACCTAAATTTGGCTGTTGCTCTAATTTTTGTGACAGTTATCTATTCAAAGTTGAGACTTATACAATTTAAGAAATGTATATCATTAATTAGATTTATAATATCTAACAATAATTCTATATAATTTTGAAGATTTGTTTAAAATATTCCCTTGCATATAATAAAGACATCCCAAAATTTTAATTATATTTTATCACAAAAATCTTTAAATACAATCATACAACCATCAAAACTAAATTCAGGAAACTATGCTCACAACCTAAATCCCAAATGAGCTTTACCCTGAGGGATCATAATCAACCGCTCTGACATCTCACCAAAAACACGTCTATTCTCCAAAACCTGAGTTTACCCTAACATTACAAATTTATTTAAAACCCAAATCCACACATGTTATCTAGAAACCACCCCATCGTGGTGGTGAAGATGACTCCTCGAATTATTTTAGTGATGCAAGATCTTTTTTATTATTTTTTATAATTTGTAAATTTATAATATACTACAAATGATGTAATATCTTTTGCTGTAAAAGTCAAAAGGCCATGGGAATCTCGAAGTGTATCATAACCACGTGCATATTTTGTCATTTATGGCCATGAAATTTAGACCTTCATTACAGCATTACGTTGCTCTCTGCTCTTTCGTTATTTTGGGACTCCTTCAATGGTGAGCGTGAGAATATTGACTATCACAATTCATGACATTTGGCTTACCACTACTTGTAAAAGGTAAACAATTGTTCTAGGGGAATTCATCATCAAACTATTTAAATTACTCTACGAGCATCATAACTATCCCTATCATTCATAAGATAAGACAAAAGATAGTACTAATATAATCTATATATGCTTCAACTTGATTTAAAGATTATTATCATATCATTTTCAAACCACTTATTTTTATATGAATTTTTTAAATAGTAAATTGAAAAGTAAATTTAATATTATTTTACTATTTATTAGTTTTTAGGTATGGATATTTATTTCAAATGAATAATTAAGAGTTTTCAAAATTGTAATTGGTTGTGGTTATTTTTCTAGGAGTCAATTTATAAAAAATTGAAATGTTGAATATTTTGTTAATTATTTTTAATGCTTAAATACCTAATCTCTACTCACCATAGTTGCCACCCATCTCCCAACATGTCAATTGCATTATGAGTTTTACACCACATTAATTAGGAAAAAAATGTTGCAATATTAATACTTTACAATTTGCACTGATGATGAAAGATAATGTGTAGTGAACTTCATGGGTTGACTATGGCAAAATGGGCAATTGGATTTCCCTCTTAGCTAACCATTATTGAGTTTTCTTTTAGGACAAATAGCTCTTGCATTATGATATAAGTCTATGTTCCTTTGCTTCTTCTCTTGAATATTGTATATAAATTTTGGCGTACATAATGAGAAGACTTTTCCTTGAGTTTATTGTAAAAATAAGATACTTCCATGAATAGGGCATTTTAAGAAGATTTTCATTCACTTTTAAATATTGTCTCCCTATAGGAGAAAATCTAGTTGGAGCTATAAACAATCTTATTGAGTTTGAGGTCATGTCACTAGATAACTAAGGGGGAGATTAAGAAGGTTAGATTTGGTGTTTTAGATCCTTTTACTATTCTCCTACACATGCCTTAGTTTTAAGCCAAATACAAAAATAATTGGCAATTGTATAATGTCATTTATTTTAAGTTTTAGCTTATATAAGAAGAATTTTTTTCGTTTCAAATTTGTCATCAAACAAAGATATTTTTATGAATAGGGAGTTTTAAGAAGATTTTCATTCACTTTTAAATCTTATCTATAAGAAGAAAATCTAATTTGAGCTCAAGACTATCTTGTTGAGTTTGAAGTCATCTCATTAAATTGCTAAGAGGAGATTTAAGAAGGTTAGATACCATGTTTTCTCCCTTTAATCTTATGTTACATGTTGGTAATATGTAGCCATAGAGACAAATTCCTTATCACCCAATAAGAGATTTAATATATAGAAAACTAGAAATCCACATGCAAAAAAAATAGACAATCATACCATCCATGATGACACAAGATATACCCTGGCAAAACCCTCATAGAGGGAAAAATCTAGCCTCCAAAAGCATGCATCTCTGATGTATTATTCAGAAATAAACATCAATACATATGCAGAGATAACCTCTGAAACATCAAGCTCTCTCTACCTATAATCCATGTAAACAAGCATGTAACCATACATACCATGCCATTCTTCAAATCTTCACATAGCCAACCTGCAAGAGAAGCTACAACCCAGCCAACAAGCCAAATGGCTAACTCTCCTCTACAACTACCCTTGTGTTTGCTTTTATAGAGATAAGCTTACACAAATACAGCATGTGGTATTTTAATACCATTTTCCCGACAACCATGTGTCTAGAAAACCATTGAGCCCACATTTGATTATTGGTACTAGGTTTTCTAAATTAATCAAATAATTATAAATAAAGTAATTAACCCAATGTTACATACAACTTTTACAAGTGGCGTCCAAATAAATATCCAATGTGGCTAAACACATCACATGATGCACCACAATTAAATATTTATTTTACATGAATAAAATAATATCAATGTTATGCAAGGTGTACAACACACCTACTCCAACATTCTCCCACTTGTTGTATACATTGTATAAGGGATCAACATATAAACTCAAAACATAAAGGGAAACCATCTATATGTGCCCAACATGTACCATATAATCATCCATGTGCTCCATGTAGTCCAAGATACCTACAACAATAATCAAGGTCTCCACCATCTCAAACAAGTATCCCTTCATTCTCCATCTAGCCTCATGAAGAATAAGATCCTCCAAAGAGATGCCACACTAAACTATCACATAGAAGCAAGAAACTTGCATCAACTAACCAAACACAAGAATCAAATCCAATGGTAACAAATAGGCTTGAGTAGCTGTCAAGAATCAATCATAGCTGAAAGAGAAACCACAACTAGTTGCTAATCCATCAACTAACCATACCTCCAAACCAAGGTATATAAATCATAACAAGTAGACCTTATGCCATCAACATATCCAACTCAAAACATAATGATAACAAGTCCTTGTATATACTCAATCGTGCATAAAGAAGTCCTTCAAAGTAACAACACAAAGCATGTGATAAAAAACCTCAAGACCCTCCATACCGTAAGATAATGAGAACATCCAACAAAGGAATCATATACATCATAGAACTCCCACTGCATGAGTACATGATAAATCTAAAAATAGATCAAGGTATCGAAAGATCCACTAATAGCACACACATAGAAAATGTGGTGGAATCCTCTATCACATAGTGTCAATTAACACACACCTTGATATGCAAATTCTGTACACTAAAGAGCTACAACATAACTCTCACATCAAGTCCATATTTCTCCCAATTCCTCCACATCACAAGAGAAAGAAATTAGAGAGAATCAATAGCTTCATACACATCTCAACTCCAATGTCATGTGAACATAAATATCATGGAAGAAACATAAGATCAATCAAGAAAGAACCTACAAATCATAACCATGTCCTTCTATCCACACTAATGTACTATAGCTGTGAAAACTATGATCTCATTTAGAACCCAAAGACAAGAAGCCTTCGCAACATCTAACAACAAGATGCAAGCCTCTCAAAGTAAAAGGTAGACCAAACTCATAACCATCCCAAAGTAGGAACAAGCCCAAAACCACTAACCATCTCCATTACATACAATGATCTCATAACAACTCAGGATCAAACATAATGAGATAACTAATCATGTCCATGCAACTATTCATCAAACAAGTCCTCAACCATAATCCATAGCTCAAGACTCGAGGCATGAGAAGATAAGACACAAATGAGGAATGCATTTGAAAATTAGGTGGGCATACCTATTAAATCATTCATCACCAAGTGGACCAAGACTAGGGATGAGATTGCTCCTCTAGGATGCACCAAGCCTTGAAGGCTCTCTACAAGAATAATCTCCTCAACATGTCCATGTTGGACTCACATCCAACCAAGGTGTTGGATCCTTAGTCTTGCTATTGAAATCCTCATAAAAGAGTAACCATATCAACACATGTCTCTAATCGAAGAGAACTCAAGCCTCACCTAAGTCACCAAGTATCCATGAGTACATTCATGATCAATCCATGCTACACTGCAAATGTAAAACCACACCATTATGAAGCTCCCACGCACATGATAAATGTACCCAATACCAAGAGAACCATCAAGATCATAGTCAAAGCTCCCACTACACGTCTACATAACCAAGGAACATATCATGATATCATGATCTAATCATCTCCTTAATAGAGGATCAAATGCACTAATTCACACATCATGTCTCAAGAGAACCTGTATGATGCCAATAATCTAATCTGGAATCAAGAATAACCCAAGACACAATACCAACCATCTTGTAAGCAAGGATCACCTATCAAAACTGACAAACCATAACCAACACCTCAACCAAAGACTCTAACAATCCTCCATGGTACCAAGATGTCAACATCTCCAAATCACATGAAGATAATCATATCGTACCAAAGCTCCCACTGAACTGTGATACTGAGCTATACATGGCAACATCATAAACATCAAACCATCCAACCCATCAATATCAAAAGCTCCCACTGAAACCTATAATCAAGCTATCCATGACATTGTGATAACCATCTCCTATATGAAGATCATCCATGGCCTCAACACAATCAAAGAATCATGCTATAATGATACAACTCCCAAAAGGTTGAGTAACCCATAATCTCCAACACTAAGAAAATGAACAAAACCTGTAAACCAAACATCAATCCAACACCACCAAAATCACACTTGTAAAACAATCATGTCATGCCAATGTCCCAACCAAACAAGGAGCATTCATGACACCATGACGAACACCCAATGTACCTACACCAAACTCCCATCATGTCTCAGACAATTGTAACATATAGTTAACAAACAAAGGTCCCATACCATGATTGTATAGGTAATACCATCTCTCTATATCTCATAATGACAAGCAGACCAATGTAACATGTGACTAACCCAAGCCACAAATCAGAATCTACATCAACACTAAAACATCTATGGGCATAGACAATGTAGGGTCATAGCTAATTTTATTTATTTGGGATATTTATTTGATACTATAGTATGCTGGTTGAATGATGAACATTAACATTAATATTATTTTTTCCTTTTAGATTGTTGAGTGTTAATAAACATGAAGTATTGATTATGTGGAGAAGTAATATTATTGTAATAAAGGTTGTTTTAATTATAAAAATAGTTATAAGTTAGTAATGTTTAGTAACTTGAGTATTGAGTGAAGTGGCTCAAAGAATTGTTCTTAATTGTTATTTTGGAATTATGAGGAGAATATATAGTTTCTATTATTTTGGAAATATGAAGAGTTTCCTGAGAAAGCTCTATTAGAAATAAAAGAATGAGAGTTATTAGACATGCTGGAGAGAAGAAGGAAGTGTTGTAAATAATTCTAAAACAAATTCTTGGAAAGATCATGGAGTGTTTGAGGGTAAAGGGTAAATGAAATTGCAAAAGCGATTGGAATCTAGAGAAAAGAGGTAAGAAATTTGTTGTTTATTTTTTTTTTATCATTTTATAAATGGATTCAATGATTCGAGATGATATTAACATCATGCTATGTGTGAGCCATTTATTTTTTCTTTGTGTGAGCCATTTATATTTCTCTATGTGAGCTATTTATTTTGCTCTTTATGAGCCATGCTCTGTGTGAGTCATTTATATTGCTCTATGTGAGCCATTTATTTTACTCTGTGTGAGCCATGCTTTGTGTGAGCCATATAAATATTACTCTATGTGAGCCATGTTCTATGTGAGGTAATAATAATGCTCTATGTGTGTTAGGGTTAGCCGACAGAAGATATCAATTAAATGCAAATAAAGATTAAACAGAGGAATGGAAATACACAGAAATAATAGCAAGACAAGTTTTTAATGTGGTTCACCCAAACTTGGGCTACATCCACCAAATAGAGAGTCTAATGTTATTATCCAGCAAATCAAACTGATTACAACCAGCAATCTTTGCAACTCAATACTGCTGCAAATGCTACAATACAATATATCAAAACCCTAACCCTTAGCCACTTTTATCAAGCTTTTTGTCAGTTACAAAAAAAGGGTTTTCTTATGTCGGTAAATGAAAAAAATAACTCCCAGTGCCTTTATAAAATAATAAAAAACCATGTGAGGTTTCAGGGGTGCTACCCCCGAGCCCCTGCGAGGACCCCACCCTGTATCGCGATAGGGAACGTGCCAAGGGTGCTGCCCTTGAACCCCACAAGGGGAGCTGCCCCTAGACCTCGCAAGGGGTGCTGCCCATTCACCCCATCTTAGGGGCACTACCCCCAAACTCCCATAAGGGGTGCTGCCCCTTGACCCTGTAGGAATTTGGGGGAAACCACACCGATAAAAGTGGGGAAAATGTAACCTCCAAGTTTGATTAGGCTCCATATAACAACAATCTCCCACTTGGAGACTTATCAGACTCCACACCATATCATCTCCCTCTTAGAGACTGACCATAACACCACTGACCCTGTAGGTCCCACTGGAAATAAGCACCCTGAACTTTGCTATTTTGTTTTTATTGTTTTCAGGCAAGAAGACCAACCGAAGCTAAAGAGGAGCTCAGCTTCTCCCTTGTCACTGTCTTTGTAAACATATCTACTAGATTTTTATGTCTATGTATCTTTTTCAACTATAATTATCCATCATCCAACACTGACTAAATGAAGTGATACCTCAACTGTATGTGTTTGGTCTTTTAATGCAAGGTAGAATTCTTTGCAAGATGTATGGCACTCTGACTGTCTGTATACAAATAACTATTAACCTATTGTTTACCCAATTCTTCCATGAAAGAGTGTAGCCATATAATCTCCTTTTTTGCCTCTATTGTAGCTACATATTCTGCCTCTATGGTGGATAAAGTAACCACCTTTTGCAACCTTGAAATCCAATTCACCATTGTTCCACCTATAGTAAAGACATAACCTATAGTACTCCCCCTGGTATCAATATCCCCTACCAAATCTGAGTCTACATAAACTGCTAAATTAGTATTAGAGTCCCCATAACATAAATGTTTATTGGATGTACCTCTCAAATATCTAAGAATCTATTTTACTGCATTCCAATGCTCCAATCTGGGATGACTCATATACTTGCTAACGACTCCTACAGCATGTGCAATATCCTGTATCGTGCATACCATGGCATACATTAAACGTCATAAAGCTGAAGCTTATGGTAACTTGGACATTTTCTCTTCCTCCTCTTGTTGGCAAGAGACACTATATGGATTCATGGTTGTTGTCATTGATGGCAACAAAGGTCATCCCACATATCCGCAAGTCATGATGTGTCTCTACCAAAAGTCTGAATAAAGATTGTTGTGGTCCGGTGAACAAGAACAGAGCATGTGGCAAGGTCCGACAGATTGGTCCGGATCTCTCAGAGGAAGTGTCTTGGTGTAGTGTAGATTTGGGGAAGTCAAGAGGACTACCTTGAGTAGTATATTCCAAGAATTTAGCCTCCGATAATGGACAAGGAAGAAGATATGAATAGTTGAGTACCAGATTCCTGAAAGACAGTGAGAACAGAGGAAGAACTGACTGACAGAGTATCAGACTATTTTCTGGATGTGCTACTGTTGATGGTAAAGGTTAGGAAGGCATGAATCATGTTTGGCTGACATGATTAATGACATCTACAAGTATATGCTTGATCCGCATGACTTGATATGCAAGGATTCAGCCAACAGAACAGAGTTTGTGAGAAGATAGACTATTCCGGGTGCCGACTAGAAAGATAATGAAGTCACTAGTGCAGATATAAATAGAGGATGGATTTTGTTGTGAGAAAGGATGTTGTGTTATGATATATGTGAATGAATATAGAGCAGAGTAGAAGTAATAAGAAAGATCTGGTATGTGAAAGGAAAGCAGAATAAAGAGCAGAGGGAAGATGAAGTGCAGCAGATCAGTATACTGAGCCTAACCAGAACTGACCTCCAGCATATGTAGATGCTTCCAATCAATTCAAGTACTATATAAACATTCTTTTGTAGACAGTGTGTCTCCTTGTAGGCAGTGTGCCTCTTTGTGAGCAGTGTGCTTGGGCAATGAGCCCTAATTGGGAAGTGCCATTTTTGTAATTCCTTATTCTCCTAACAGAGAATAATCTTTGGGTTAATCACCCCATGGTTTTCTCCCTTAACCGGGTTTCCACGTCAAAAATATTGTGTCATGTGTTTTTCATTTCATGGTAATGTTTGTTTGTTTGATTCAATGATGCTTTGATTAATAAGAAAGTTCAAAAGAAGAATAATTAGGATAACTGATTCACCCCCCCTCTCAGTTATCAACAATTGGTATCAGAGCTAAGTTCCTCCTAATAGAGCCTAATAGCTTGAGGAAGATCTGGGAGTTCAAATGGATGCATATGGTTTAAGGGAACAACTCAAGACTGCCCTTGAGGATCTTGAACAGTCAAACTCTGAAGTCAATGAATTAAAGGAAAGACTCAAACAGGCTGATGAATTCATGAGAGAACTAAAGGACAAATTAAGTCTCTCTATGAAAAAGAGAAAGGAGCTGCTCCAACAATTGGCAAGACAAAGTGAAGAAAGCAATACAAATGAAGAATTGACTGAGAAAACCAAGTTATGTGAAAAGTTATCAAAAGAAGTCATTATGTTAAGACATGAAATGGAATCAGGAACTATAAAGTTTACTCAAGAGATTGAAGAAAAAAAAAAGCTAAAGACAATCTAAGACAATCTCTTAACAAGAAATCAGAAGAATGCCACCAGATGGACAAGATTATCAGACATCTTGAATCTGATCTTGAACATGCCAAAGATAATGAAGAAAAACTTGAGGATCAAATTGTCTCTCTCAAAAGAGATCTTCAAATAGAAAATGAATATAAAGAAAAATTCAAGATAAGTTCTGCCCAACTTGAAGTACTTCTTGGAAGTCAAAAGAGGACAGATGACAAGTATGGTTTGGGATATGAGAAAGGAGAAAGCTCTGGATACGGTCAAAAGAATTTTGGATCAGAAAATCCAAGGAATAGGCCTAGAAGACCTCCGGTAAGACAGCCCAATGCTCAAAGATATCCATCCTTCAATGGATACTGCCACAGCTGCAATCACTTTGGTCACAAAGCTAATTAGTGCAGGAAGAGAATGAATTAGACTAATTCATCCTTCTCTGGACAGTGCTTTAACTGCAAAAGGTATGGACACAAGTCTCATGAATGCAGAAATATGCAAATAAACAAATCATTCAATGGTAGATGCTTTGCATGCAATAGAGTAGGTCATATGGCTAATCAATGCAGATCAAGAGGTTATCAGTCAAATATGCAAAGAAATGTTATTTGCCAAATCTGTAATAGGTTCGGTCATAATGCAAAAGTCTGCAGAAGTAAGAATCAGGACAAAAGAGGTCCGGTATATAATCAGAATCAAGACAAGGGTAAACAAAAGATGAATGTGGATGAAGTTAGGAATCAGATGAACAAGATTTGGGTAAAGAAAAGTTCAGAGAATGTAGAGGTTGGATCTGCACCAGACTCTGGTGCTGATATTTCTTCCAGAAATTAAAAAGTGAGCTCTGGCTCAGGGGAAGACTCAAAGAAAATCCTGTTCCTCCAGCCAATCAAGTGGTGCCGGATGTGGCACAAGATGCGGAGTAAAGGGTTTAAAGATATATGTCTTGAGATGATCTAGATAAGATTTTAGAGGTCCGCATGAAGATGTAAAGAAGTTGTGATCGATCAAGTAAGACCTATTCCAGGAGATGCTTCGGAATGACAGAGGATTAAAAAAGGGTCCGGAGAGATCTGGAAGTGCCTTGTCTTATTCTGCGGATTGGACAGAGTGTTTGGGATATTCTTGTAATGTGTCATCTTGATTTGTTCATGATTGGAAGATCCGCATGATGTTCATAGATCAGGACTGATCTGGTACTCCAAGCTATCTAGATAAGGCAAATCAGAATAATGTAGGTCGAGCATTTATTGCCATCAGATATTAGGGTTGGCGGAGCAATATAAGGGATTTCTCATAAAATCACTTGCTCATTCTGCACTCAAGAAGAAGCAAAAAATGGAGCTCTGCAAGAAGATTCATCAAGCTCACCAAAGATCTCTTGCCGAAGTCATTACATACAGAAATCAATCCAACCACTCCATGTAACCGAAGACGCATAAGGTATTTTCCATTTTCGATATCTTGCTACAAATCTTTTGATAAATGGCTACTCCAAATATAGTAAAAATCTCAGATAGGCCCCAACCTGAATTTAAGAAACATCCATACAAGTCATTGGAGGTAGATCCCTTAGGAGCATTCTCTAGTGTTCCTCATGGTGTTTTACACACAGAAGACGTTAAGGTTTACATACATGCAAGCACTGAGGAATTCAGGGAATTCAAATTGAGAGATCTCTATCACAAACAACTGATAGACAATGCTTTTGAGCTTAAACTAGAGTATAAGGGTATCCAGAAGAAACAGTTTGATCAATTCATTCATTTCCCCTACTTTGAAGAAGATGAATGGGTCCGGTATGTATAGAGCATAATACATGACAACTTCCTATAGCTGGATAGACCTTGCAAGATCACAAAAGAGGCAATTAGGGCAATAACTGGTCTATACTCTTCCGGAGGGATACCTATCCTCAAATCTGTCAAAAATAACATTGTAATTGAGGCCACCAGATCAAAATTTGATAAGAGGGAAATGACCATTGAAGATATTTCTGATCTGGATATCAAGTATGCATCCATGATAATAGGATACAAGATCTATCACTACAACAGGGAGAATTCTGTATTCATAATTGCAGTATATACTGCCTATGAAATGCTAAGGAAGAATGCAGATTATGATCTCTGTGAACTTCTCTTAAGCCAATTAATGGAAAATATACAGAAAATCAAGAAGGACAAAAAGAATTCTTTTAAGTATGGTACTCTTATATTATGTCTATTTTTCTACTTCATGAATGAGCTGCTCGGATCAAGTGGATGGGCATGGCAGAATGACAAACCTGTTGCAGTCCAGATAAGAGATTATTTACATGGGCTTGGGGATGCCAAAGCAAGAAATACAGCCCTATAGGGATACTTCAAAAACTTCCAGAGCACGATGCAAGCAAGAGAAAGAATTCCCCAGTCTCTTGTTGAAAAATACAAAGACTCAGTTTGCTTTATGGTAGATACTGATCAGTGCCTAATGGAGGCAGTGGAGCCAAGGGCTGTCTGGATCATGCCCATGGGGTATGAGGTTGATGAACAGATTGTAGAACTGCATGTTCAACACATGCTTAGTCAGCCCAAAGATCTAAAGGCAGAAAGGTTTGAAACCTTTGAGGAGCTGAGTGTGAAGATCCATGTGGAACTCAGGGAACCTAAGATAAAGAGGAAAGTGAGAAAAGAAGTAGAGCATATTGCTCAAGGCCTAGGCATCCCAAAGGAGGCACTTGATGCCAACCGGGAAAAAAGAATAAAGGCTGAGGAAGAAAAGAAAGAGGCAGAAAAAAAAAGCAAGAAAAGTGCTCCGGTGGAAACCTCAACCCAGACCAGATCATCAAAAGGATCTACACCTGTCAGAACCAAAAGCTCAAAACTAGAAGTCTAGGCATCCGGTAAAAGATCTAAGACAAAAGCCTTAAGGGCTTATGAAAGCCAAAAGGATGAAGAGGAAACTGAGTCAGATGAGAGAGTAAAAGAAATAAAGAAGCAGAAGAAGAAAGGATCCGGTAAACCCTCCATAGGCCAAGACAAGGAAGAAATGGCAGAGGTATTTGTTGAAAAGCCCACCCTATCTCTAGAGAGTGTAATCAAGTCAGTCACGGTGGATGGAAACCTTCAACCAATGACTAAATTCTATGATGACTACAATGAGGCTGACCAAAAGATTATGTAGGAAGCCACAGTCAAGTATCTGAACATATACAATAAGGCTTTCATTGAGATCATATCTCTAATTCCTAAAAGCCTAGAAAAGGAATTAGAAATAGGAAAGAATAATGCTCAGGCAAAAGATCTTGAGATCCGGGAGCAGATAGCTATTCAGCTATATCCTCAAATTGATCCCAAGACAATGAACATAATATTCAAAGACTACAAAGATGAGTTCAGGAGTAAAGCAAGAATGAATCAACTCATGCTTGGTGAGACTGACAAGGTGGCCATAGAGATAGAAGAGATCCTCCGGAAGGCCTTCAAAAGGTTTAATCTTCCTGTTGTAGAGGACTTAGGTGTAGAAACAGCTGTGGACTTGGAATCATCTGCTCTGGAAGAAGTGCCCCTTGAATAGACTAACATCTCTCCTCCAGCTTCTCCTACAGTCTCTGGATCCCAAGAAGAAGAGAAATTACAAGAGAAAGAAGCAACAGTAAAATAAAAAGAGATTGACAGCACCAAGGATGCAGAGAAAGAGAAGATTCCAACAGAGAAAACCACAACTGAAAGTGGAAAGAATGTGGAAGGAGAAAAGACTCCAAAGGACAAAATTGTAGAAGAGAAGAAACATTTGTCTCCGGCAAGAGACACTGTACAAACTGTTCAAAAGTTTCTGAGCCAAGAAACAATAGAGATTGATGAACTGGAGCTTCTAAAAGGTCTGTTCAACTTTGACTCCCTCTCTCCGGTATAGACAATGAACATAGCTTCATTTGCAAATGCTAAGGCAAATGAAAAACTCCTAAAGTCTCATATGGAAGACTGTGAGTTGATAGAGGCTGCTTCCGGAGTGCTTGAAAAGATTATGCCATCAGTCTAGATAGATCTGACAGCCTCCTCTTCCGGTAATCTCAAAACCTTAGTCAGCAGTGTTGATACACATTTTGATTCTCTAGAAAAATCAGCAGAAGAAAAGGTCTGGAAGGAATTTTTGGATAAAAGATTTTCAGAAGTACTAGGATTAATCTCTAATGATAGGAGAAATATGAGTATTGGAATAAAGAGCTTATAAAATGCTCTTAAGGATGGCGGTGACATTTACAAATTTTGTATCTCCTGGTCAAAGGCAACAGTAGAAATTGATAAGAAAATAAAAGCGGAACAGGACAAACTACAAAGTTTGTCTCAAAGTTTTGATCCTCTCACTTCCTCCATAGTAAATCAAGAATGTCAAACTATTGCAATCACAAATGCAATAAAGAACTTTGAGAAGGAAAGGAAGAATATAACTAACCGGATGGGAGAACTTAGAAGAATTATAATCCCTAAGTTAGAAACTATGCATGAGGCCATCAGTGATGCTCAGACTACCGCCCAAACAAACAATCTGACAGATCTCAAAAGGCCAGAAGCCTTTGCATTTTTGTTAAGTGGTCATATTTCAATTTTGGATAGAATGAAGCAAATTTGGGCTACAGAACTGGTCCAATTGAAGACATCCTTTGCAGACATTCTTCAGTTTATGTGAGTATGTAAATATGCGGCTATGTATAGTAAATTTTTGAAAATTTTGGTGTGCGGACCCTACCCCTTTGCCATTGATGTCAAAGGGGGAGTGAGGAGCAGTGAAAAATGAGGAATCCAACTAAGGGGGAGTTCCAAAAATTGTATATAAAGTTAGAGCATCAGCCAAGGGGGAGCATAGTGTAAACACTTAGTCATTTTTCACTAAGTATTGCCATCAATGCCAAAGGGGGAGATTGTTGGCAAGAGACACTATATGGATTCATGGTTGTTGCCATTGATGGCAACAAAGGTCATCCCACATATCCGCAAGTCATGATGTGTCTCTACCGGAAGTCTGAATAAAGATTGTTGTGGTCCGATGAACAAGAATAGAGCATGTGGCAAGGTCCGACAGATTGGTCCAGATCTCTCAGAGGAAGTGTCTTTGTGCAGTGCGGATTTGGGGAAGTCAAGAGGACTACCTTGAGTAGTATATTCCAAGAATTTAGCCTCTGATAATGGACAAGGAAGAAGATATGAATAGTTGAGTACCAGATTCCTGAAAGACAGTGAGAACAGAGGAAGAACTGACTGACAGAGTATCAGACTATTTTTCGGATGTGCTACTGTGGATGGTAAAGGTTAGGAAGGCATGAATCATGTTTGGCCAACATGATTAATGACATCTACAAGTATATGCTTGATCCGCATTACTTGATTTGCAAGGATTCAGCCAACAGAATAGAGTTTGTGAGAAGATAGACTATTCCGGGTGCCGACTAGAAAGATAATGAAATCACTAGTGCGGATATAAATAGAGGATGGATTTTGTTGTGAGAAAGGATGTTGTGTTATGATATATGTGAATAAGTGCAGAGCAGAGCAGAAGTAATAAGAAAGATCCGATATGTGAAAGGAAAGCAGAATAAAGAGCAGAGGGAAGATGAAGTGCAGCAGATCAGTATACTGAGCCTAACCGAAACTGAACTCCAGCATATGTAGATGCTTCCAATCAGTTCAAGTATTGTATAAACATTCTTTTGTAGATAGTGTGTCTCCTTGTAGGCAGTGTGCCTTTTTGTGAGCAGTGTGCTCAGGCAATGAGCCCTAATTGGCAAGTGCCATTTTTGTAATTCCTTATTCTTCTAACAGAGAATAATCTTTGGATTAATCACCCCGTGGTTTTCTCCCTTAACAGGGTTTCCACGTCAAAAATACTGTGTCATGTGTTTTTCATTTCATGGTAATGTTTGTTTGTTTGATTCAATGATGCTTTGATTAATAAGAAAGTTCAAAAGAAGAAATAATTAGGATAACTGATTCACCCCCCCTCTCAGTTATCAACACCTCTTGTGTCTTAGGACACATCTCCTCAGTCAATTTCAAATGACTAGGCAAAGGTGTGTTGACAACTTTTGCATTCTCCATATGGAATCTCTGCAACACCTTTTCAACATAAGCAGCCTGAGATAGAGTCAATTTTATGTTCTTCCTATCTCTACAAATTTTCATACCAAGGATTTATTTTGCTGCCCCCAAATTCTTCATATCAAATGACTGTGCTAACTGCTGTTTTAACTCTCTTATGTGATCCATGTTAGACCCAGCTACAAGTATGTCATCAACATATAAACATAAAATAATGTAGCTGCCATTATCCAACCTCTTAAAATAAACACAATGGTCAGAATTACACCTGTTGTAGCTTTGCTCAGCCATAAAACTATCAAATTTCAAATACCATTGCCGAGGTGCTTGTTTCAGGCCATACAAACTCTTCTTCAATCTGTACACTTGTTTCTCCTTACCTTTGACCTCAAATCCTTGGGGCTATTCCATATATATCTCCTCCTCCAAATCACCATGGAGAAAGGCAGTTTTCACATCTAATTGTTCCAAATGCAAATCTTTGGCAGCCACAATACTTAAAATAGTATGAATAGAAGTCATTTTAACAACCGGAGAAAATATCTCATCAAAATCAATACCTTTTTTCTGTGTAAATCCTTTTACAATTAACGTGGCCTTAAATCTTTTCTTACCTTCATCTTCCTCTTTCAGCCAATAAACCCATTTGTTTGGTAATGCCTTTTTACCTACAAGTAACTTACATAATTCCCAAGTCTAATTTTTCAGCAAGGAGTCCATGTCTTCTTTCATAAAAAGCTCCCACTAAACCTATGTATCCACCTGCATAGCTTCATCATACCCTTCTGGTTCACCAGCGTTTATTAACAAAATAGAATACAAAGAGGGAGAAAACCTTTCAGGAGGTCTACTTATCCTTGTTGACCATCTAACATTCACTGGAGTTTGTGGTATTTATGGTTTCCATTGTAGAGCATGAGGAGCCACTGGAACATCACTATTTGGAGTATCATCCAGCACCACATAATCCTTTTCATTCTTCTCATGCTGCTGCAACTAATCTTTGTACAACACCTTCTCATTGAATATAACATCCCTGCTTCTCGCAATTTTTTGATTTTTAAAATCTCAAAGCCTATAACTAAATTCATCAATGCCATATCCAATGAAGGTACACTTTTTTTATTTTGCATCCAGCTTGGTTCTATTTTTAAAATCTATATGTGCAAATGCTTCACAACTAAAGGTTTTTAGAAAAGAATAACTCACCTACTTGCCTATCCATGCTTCCTTTGGAATACCATAGCTGAAAGGAACTAAAGGACCTCTATTAATTAAATATACAGTAGTGTTGATAGCCTTTGCCCACATATTTAAAGGCAACCCAGCATGCAATCTCATGGTCCTTGCACGCTCCATTATTGTCTTATTGATGTGTTTAGCCACCCTATTTTCTTGTGGAGTCCCTGGAACTATTTTTTGCCTACGAATTCCATTAAAGGAACAATAATCTTTAAATTCTTTTCTGCAATACTCACCACCATTATCAGATTTGAGACATTTTAATCTTTTACCTGTCTCATTTTCAACCAAGCTTCTCCATTTCTTAAATGTTTCGAATACATCAGATTTCTATTTAAGGAAATAAATCTAGACCTTCCTAGTTGCATCATCTATGAATGTAACATAATACCAAGAGCCACTGAGAGAAGATACCTGAGCTGGTGCCCATACATTTGTATGTACAAGCTCCAACTTTTCATTTTTCTTTTGCTTCCCATCTCTGAGAAAACTGACTCTCTTTTGTTTTCCATGCACACAACTTTCATAGAAATCCATATTAATACATTTCAGACCTGGTAAAACTTTCTTAGAATGAAGTACCTTCATACCTTTTTCACTTATATGCCCAAGTCTATTATGCCACAGTATTGTCTCAGAACCTGCAGTAAATTTTTCAGTCTCTTCCTGCAAACCTACAGCAACTGTTCCTGAACCTGTTTATTTTTTCTCTATAATAGCTAAAGTAGAAGGAACAATATGACCTGTACAAAGATATAAGGTGCCTACTTTCACACCTTTTGCTACTACTAAGGCACCTTTTGAAAACTTCTAACTTTTATCAATAAATGTAACAATGCAACCTTGTTCAGCTAGCTGCCCTGCTAAAATTAAATTCCTACTGATCCTTGGAACATGCCTTACCTCTTGTAGTAGCCAATGATTCCCATTCTACAACTTAATCTTGATTCTTCCCTTTCCAACAATCTGACAGGGTTCATTATCTCCCAAATAAACCAGCCCAAAATCCCCTTGGACATAATCAAAAAAATAACTTCAATGGGGCGTAGCATGAAATGAGGCCCTTGAATCTAAAACCTATGAATCATCAACATTATATAGGGAAAGAATCAAAGCATCATCTTCAGATTTATTACTTACCATATTTGCTTCCTTATTGCCTTCTTGTTTGTCTCCTTTATTTCTCTGAGACCAACAATCTTTCTTCAGATAACCTAGTTTCCCATAGTACTAGCAATCCTTTTATCCTCTGGTTTGGGATCTTTTGTCCTTTGATTTTCCTCGTGACTTCCCATGACCTCCAAAACCTTTTTCTCTCTCCTTTGATCTACCTCTGCTTTATGCATTCAAAACACTACCTGATGTGGATCCACCTAAACTTTTCTTATGAATTTCCTCACTCAAAATAACACCAACAACATCATCAAATTTCAGGGTATTTGAACCAGAAACAGAGTTACTAACCACCATTACCAAACTATCCCAACTTTTAGGCAATGAACATAATATCAAGAGAGCTCTAACTTCTTCATCAAATTTTACATTTACAGAAGTCAATTGACTGACAATTGTATTAAATTCATTTAAATGATCTGTAACAGATCCACCTTCAACCATTTTCAAATTAAACAAATACTTCATGAGAAATACCTTATTTGAGGCTGAGGGTTTTTCATACAATTTAACTAAAGATTTCATCAGACTATCTATTGTCTTCGCTTCCATTATATTGAATGCCACTGATGGTGCCAGGCACAACCGAATGGTTCCCAGTACCTTTCTATTAAGAAGATTCCAATCCTCATCAGACATTGTTGCCGGTTTCTTGGCTACTCCTTCCAACGACATCCATAAATCCTTTTGATAGAGGTAATCCTCTATCTGTATCTTCCATAACTGATAGTTCTATCCATTGAATTTATCAACCTTCAATTTACCCTCATCTGCCATTGCTCCCACTCAACCGTGAGACTCCCACTGAACCGTGAGACCTTCCTATAGATGATAATCAAACACAACCCACTTTGATACCACTTGTTAGGGTTAGCCGATAGAAGATATCAATTAAATGCAAATAAAGATTAAACAGAGGAATAGAAATACATAGAAATAATAGCGAGAGACAAGTTTCTAATGTGGTTGACCCAAACATGGGCTACATCCACTAAACAGAGAGTCCAATATTATTATCCAGTAAATCAAACTAATTACAACCAACAATCTCTGCAACTCAATACCACTGCAAATGCTACAATACAATATATCAAAACCTTAACTCTTAGCCACTTTTATCAACCTTTTTATCGGTTACAAAAAATAGGGTTTTTTTATGTCAGTCAATGAAAAAAAAAACTCCCAGTGCCTTTATAAAATAATGAAAAAATTGTGTGAGGTTTCGGGGGTGCTTCCCCTGCAAGGGCACTTCCCCTTGACCCCACCCTGTATTGCGACAAGGAACATCCCAGGGGCGCTGCCCCTTGACCCCATCTTGGGGGTGCTACCCCCAAACCCCTGCAAGAGGTGCTACCCCTTCACCCTGTAGGAATTTGGAGGGAAACTGTGCCAGTAAAAGTGGGGAAAATGTAGCCTCTGAGTCTGATTAGGCTCCATATAACAACACTGTGAGCTTATGGATGAAGCTACAACTCTATGTGAGCTAGTGTAGTGCTCGAGGGTGGTTGGGTGGAGAGCAATAAGAATGACTAATATTTTGGTTGCTACAGGAAAGTTTTCTTTATGAAGAGTAATATGATTAATTAAATTTTGTTATTGCAAACTATGATTTTCTGATGGAGAGTGGACACACAGCGGAAACACAGACACTCACACAATGTTTATTTTTAACAATATCAGTAAGAGATCTCAAACGTCTCACCAAAACTATTGTACTCTTTCCTTCTCAGCCTGAGTTACCTTGTCGGCCTCACTATCTTCTATCTCCTCGATGGTTTCCTTCACACCGAAACCTTCCTATGTATCAGCCAAACATTATACCATCGGCCTCCTTTTCAAATGTTATCCTGAAATGCGTTGTCTTCCCAACATTCCCTTGATACATTACACTCTAGACATACATTACCTTACATGCCATGCCGGTTCCTCCTATCATTCATGTCGGTCAACAATTGTATCAAAAGAAATGTATGTTTCAACATACAATTGAAATATGCAAACGAAACATATAATCAACAACTTCCTATCACCGGTTCCCCATTGCATCTTCATCCACTTTGACTGCTACAGCCGGTCATCACTTGCATCTTACGAAATGTACATTAACAATGTACATTCCAATATACAATCTTTGACATGCAAATGTAGGATATTCACAACTGACACTTTCATACAATAACGATATACACATACATTGCCTATGACATACAATAGATGTATACACAAGAAATGTATCTCCTCAGACAATTTTGACATACACAGGAGTTATCTGCCTGATATACTTTGGCGATATACACAGGTAATAGAGCTTCACATACAGTTGCAGGATACACACAAAATGTGCTCAGGTACTTTAGCAATATACACACACTTTGTATATTCAACGAACAATCATAAACCCAACCTGAATGGACTTTTACACATACATTTCTTCACAAGATATGCACAGGATGATACTCAGATGCGATAGCGATATACACAAGGAATGTACCTTCATACATTTGCGATATACATAGAAATTGTATATCCAGTGAATCCACACAAAAGTTAACCCAAAAAGACTTTTATACATACCATTTTTCACAGGGTATACACAGGATGATGCTCGCATACAAATGCGATATATTCACACACTGTTCCCAGCATGTAATTGACGTATATACATAAAATGTATATTTGAATCTCACACCAATAATCTCCTCTGTAACAAATCCTACAGTTTTTATTTTGTCCTGACCATGAACAAAAGGAAAACAAACAGAAAAAGAATGTACACAGTCCATTCCACTGATTTCACAAAAATTGACCAGTGGAATGGTTCTAATTGTGCATCTCGACAATAGAAAACTAAATTAAATACAAAACAATTCTATACAGATAATATACACAGAATAATTTGACACAGAGTATTTACACAGAACCTCAAAATTTATAAAACACAATTGGCAGAATTTCTATTTATTCATTCCAATTTCTTCTCTCTATGTCTCAAGGAACACAGGCTGATTACAGAGATTCATACATTTGATAATTTTAGAAAGAGGAAGTGGAACTCCTTTCCAACCACATCCATCTATTTCTCTATCTCCAATTCACCTCTTCTCCTTTTGCTTAAACCAAGATTATATCAAAAAACCCTAACTAATCACACGGCATCTGTTTAGCATAAGATAGAAAACACCTAATAATATGACACCTTGGCTTAATCCTCCACATACCGCAAATGTCTAATGATGTCTAAATTGGCTGAAACAAATTCTCATGGTGGGGTCATGTTTACAAACATGAAGTGTCAACACAAATGCTACATGATAACATGAAATGTGACACACAAATGCTACATGGTAACATGAAATGTATCAAACATATTAAAACCTTATTCTTCTCTCTCAAGTGTATATTTATCTTCTTGAAGGGGTGCTCCTGCACCATATTCCCCGGGAGAAGAGATCTTAAGCCCCTTTGAGTTTAAAGTTTGAAGGTCTACACCAGTGTTTGTGATCTGATCTTCAGTCATCCAAATTGCCTCTGAATCAAGTTTCCCTGCCAAGCCACCAAGTACTCCATGTACTCTTTGTTCCTTGTCTTCTTTGTCACTCTTGAGTCTAAGATCTTCTTCAATTTTGGTGGATCATGCTTAGGAATATCATCATCTGCTGCATCCTGTAATGGTTCCTGTTCTACATCTGCATTTTGCTTGTATGAAGTTAAATCACATACATTGAAAATGGGTGACAATCTGAGATTAGGAGGAAGTTGGATCTCATAAGCATTCTGCCCACACTTCTTTAAAATCTGACATGGTCTAATCTTCCTCTACATTAGCTTGGTATATTTACCTTTTGGGAGCCTGTCCTTCTTCAGATTAACCCACACCAAATCTCCAACATCAAACTATAGATCCATCTTCTTCTTATTAGCATATGCTTTGTACTTCAATGTAGTTTGTTGGAGTTGTGTCTTGACTTGGTCATGCACTTCTTTGATGGCTGATGCAAAAGTTTCTCCATTTGCACTAATAGGCTCTCCTATAAGTAGATCTCTCAACTCCAAAATACCTCTTGGATGAATACCATATACTAGCTAAAAACGTGACTTCCCTGTACTCCTATTAACAGTGTCATTATAGGAAAATTCTTCTTGTGGTAGGATGTTATCCCACTTATCTCCATGCTGTCTGGTCAAACACCTGAGTAGATTTCCCAATGAATGGTTAGCCAATTCAGTTTGCCCATCTGTTTGCAGATGGTAGGCTGATGAGAAGGACAAGTTGACGCCAAGCTTTTTCAAAAGAGTCCTCCAAAAGTGGCCAATAAACTTCACATCTCTATCTGACACTATGATCAATGGCAAACCATGTATCCTCACTATCTCTTTGAAAAATAGATCAGCAACATATGAAGCATCACAAGTAGTTTTGCATGGTAAAAAGTATGCCATTTTACTAAATCTGTCTACTACCATAAAAATACTATCATATGCTTTCCTTTTCCTAGGCAAACCCAATACAAAGTCCATGCTTATGCTCTCCCATGGCCTAGAAGGAATGGGCATTGGCTGATACAAACCTGCATTAGTGGATCTCCATTTTGCTTTATGACATATCACACATGCCTCCACAAATTTCCTCACATTTGATTGTAACTTAGGCCAATAGTAATGCCTCTTCATAAGGTCAAGAGTTTTATCTAGACCAAAATGTCTTCCCATGGCCCCACAATGTTTCTTGTGAATAATATTCAGTCTCATAGAACACCTTGGAATACACAATTGTCCACCTATCAAAAGTAATCCATCTTGCATCAGAAATTTAGACAACTCAACATGATATTTGTCTCCAAAGGAAATACATACCTTGTAGATCTCTCCAAAGTCTTCATTATCATCATACATGGCCTTCAAAGAGTCAATGCCAACACTCTCCAACTGGATTTGGTTGATGGTTAGAACCCTCCTGTTTAAAGCATCTGCTACTTTGTTCTTGACCCCTTTCTTGTGCTTGAGTGTGATGGTGAAAGCTTGCAAAGTTTCTACCCACTTCATATGACTATGGTTCAGCTTCTCTTGACTATTTATGAAACTAAGAGCCTGATTATCTATGAACACTATGAATTCTTTGGGCATCAAGTAATGCCTCCATTTTTTGAGTGACTGTACTAGAGCATACATCTCCAAATCATATGATGAGTATCTTTTCTTGGCATCATTTAGTTTCTCACTGAAAAATGCAATAGGCCTACTTCCTTGGTTGAGTACTGCTCCAATTGCCATGTGACTAGCATCACATTCTACTTGAAAAATCTTGCTGAAGTTAGGAAGTGCAAGAACTAGCTATTCTGCCACCTTCTTCTTCAATGTTTCAAATGAATCATCTGCCTCTTTTGTCCAAGTGAATCTACACTTCTGTCCTCCTTTTATGGTGTCAAGCATGGGTGCACAAACATGATAAAACCCCTTTATAAACTTCCTATAAAAGGTTGCTAACCCATGGAAACTTCTAACATCATTCAAGGTTTTAGGAGTTGGCCAAGGCAATATGGCACTTACCTTCTCTTGATCCATTTTTAGTTTGTTATGCGAGATGATAAATCCTAAGTAGATGATCACTTCTTGCATGAACAACCTCTTTGCTAAGTTGATCATTAGCTACTCTTCATGTAACCTTTTGAGGACTAAGTCTATATGGTTGAGGTGCTCTTCCCTTGTATTACTGAAAATCAGGATGTTATCTAGATATACTTGTTGATGATCGTTTTGATGCAATCATAACAATAAGTTAAAATTCACATATAATGAACTGAAACTATACTTGAAAGATAAGAAGGAATCTTTTGAGATTCAACTAATCCCAAGTCTACAATGGTTCGGTTGGTCAAGTTCAGTTGGTCAATGTGAAGCTGTAATGTTCAAGGGGCCTTACGTAGTTTAGGTTTGATTGGTGGTTCACTGGACTAAGAATATGCAAAAAGGTCATGAGATATGTCAATACTTTTCATTCCTTTGCATAAAAGTGATACTGTACTGCAAGTTTTAGATGGTTTTCTTGAATTTTTTGCAGCTTTCTTCTTTATCTATTTATGAAAACTGTCTACTTATAGCTCTGTTATGCATGCTTCTTCAAATTTGAGACAATTTCCTTTAGATTTCTACGTTTTCAGCTAAATATTTCAGATGGGTTGGGAAAAGTTAGAAAGATCTAATCTATACCTCATTTAATCTACCGAAGGATCTAGTTGTTCTATTATGCACTATGTAAATACCACAGTAATTTGATCAAATCCACAGTAAAAACCTTAAATGCAAGGCCTAAGCATTTTCACAAACATACATTTAAAATTGCAAGCTCTCAAAGAAAATATTTCAAAACACAAAAAAGAGTAGGAGAACACTCAGAAGATAGATGCAGAACTCCAGATTCTATTGTATTAGAAACAAATAGTCATACCTGATTTACAATGTAGGAATGACTCTTAGTTTCATTGATCATACTACAGAGAACTTACAAGCTTTATAGATATAGTAAGGCAGCCAGACATTCCACGCGCACCTTACTGCAGAAAAACAGGCGACCTCCTTCTTCTACCTCTAAACTATGCTAACTTGCTATATGTTCCTAAAAGAAAATCCTGTGTAGCCACTGTTGTTTTCCTAAAATACCTGTTGTAAAGTATTACAGTGTAGAGAGGCACAATATATAGACATCCTGATTGTCCTCACTACAGCAAAAACCTAACTGAACCCCTGGTTCAAACCCTTGGTTACAGCAATAAATACAGGTGAACCAGCTCTTCAAAATATCTCTGAGCAGTGTCAAATCTGGGCGAAATATTGCCCCTTCTAAGAAGTTCCGGCAGCTCAGCAATAACTCTTGTTTGTCTGTTGTAGTAATACCCTCAGCTGCAACTTTGTCTTTTATTTGAATGGCTTTGACTTTTTTGCACTTCATCCTTATCTTCCTGCTCCTGAGATCGGATTTCCTTCCTCCATGAGGTCACTGTGTTGACTTTCCAGCTGCTTCCTCAACTGCAAGCCTGCAAGACAAGACAAGCCATAAGTATTTCATTTATCACATAAACAGCAGGAAATTAAAATAATCATTTAAATCTAGGTGACTGCGCAAAATTGTGGAAATCAGATTCAGAATACTCTAAAAATGCGCTCAAAATGCATTCAGACCACTCAAAACCCATCAGGTCAACCATCGTTGACCGGGAAAATGCCACAGGCACCAAAAAACGTTTTAAAACTCCACCGCTTCATTTCCCACCCATCGTCGTGTCAAAAAAATGTATGGCCGATATTCGCTGTTTGGCCGACGTTCACTTCATCTGCATGATATTCTAGAAATATGATGCTCTCCCTTTCGAAGGTCCAGATGACGTCATCAGGATGTTTCGCTTCTGTATATCGGGGAAAAGAATAACATCATCATCATCTTCATGTTGAAGGAGAATAGGAGGACATGGAATATGATCCTGCATGCTGAGGAAAGGAATATGATGGTGACGTCATCGTCATATTCGGGCTTCGTTAAAATGCAAATGATGGCGTCATCATGATATTCGTTAAGATCAGGGGATAAATGCAATATCAGCTCACCTAAGGAGCATGATCAGGATGATGAATGTAATATGACCCCTTTGCGGCCAAGGTAACCCTCTCGAAAGATCAGGATGATGATGATCATCAGGATATTTGGGGCTTTTGTCGAACTTAGAATAAGACGTCATCATCATATTTGCGAACCGGATCGTGCTTTGGAAAATATCCTGCCGAAGGGAAATGTAATGATGATGATCATCAGGATATTTTCTTATTCGTTTATCAGATCGGGATGACGTCATCATGATATCCGGGGCCTTTGTTAAACTTAGAACATGACGTCATCATGATATTTCGCGAACCGGATCATGTTTTGGAAAATATCCTGCCGAAGGGAAATGTGATGATGATGATCATCAGGATATTTGCAAAAGGTCGTTCTTTCTCAGCAGGAGGACTTTACGAAATATCGGGTAGACAAACAAGATCATGATGATCTTGACAATATGACAGGATAAAAAATATGATGATCCTCCTCATCGAATTATCATGATGACGTAATCATCATATTTCGTTTTCGGAGCATGAAGATGAGTTGAGGTCATCATCAGGTTAGCGCTAGGGTGATTTTTAAAATATGATCATGCTGTTGAGGAATGGAATATCAGCTTCCCTTAAAAGATAGGGTGATCATCATGATCATGCAAAAGGAGATTAGGAGGATATGAAAACGTCATCATCAGTTTAGCGAACTTCAGCAAATATCAGGATGATGATCCTCTGATAGGATTTTAACATGCACATGCAAATATGCCGATGGTGGATTTTCTAAGTCAAGGTGATCTTATAATATCAGCATGATATTATAAAATCAGGTAATGTTAAAATATCATGATGCTCACGATACAAAAGACCGCTCGACGGGGAAAACTTACTATGACTTAAAGTTGACGTCCGGATATTGGAACCTCAGGATATTATCGAGGGGGCGTTTCAAATATGATGATGACATCCTTCATTCAGCAAAACCGAGTTTACAAAATATGACCCTCCTAAAATCATGATGCTCACGATGCGCACAAGGCCATTTGACGGGTAAAGGGCACTACCACCTAAGATTGACGTCCAGATATTGGGACTGCATGATTTTTATCGGGTGATAGACCAAGATCATGATGACCTTGACAACATGACTGAGGAGAAAAAAATGATGATCCTCCTGCGAATATTAGGTTTGACCAAAACTTTGACTGTGCATAACTTCCACATATGGATGAATTTTCAAGTGATGTAAAAGGCAAACCTACATGGAATTTCAAGCTCTTTCTAAATATGAGGTCACAGAAACAAAATATGAACTTTGACAAACTGACCTCATGATGATGACCAACCTCATCCAATATCATGATGATGATGCACCTGACCTTCATTTTTTACCAAACCGCCAGAAAGTAGACAAACACAAGCAGAAGCAAAAAGTGAAACATCAGTAGGGGTCCCCATTTTGCTAAGGAGCATAATGAGGCGTGTTGTGAACATCACAACAACTAGCAACCAAAACAAAACAATTAAATTCATAGTATTCAAGGAAACTAGATGAAATGAACTCATAACTTCCAACTATCTTTCCTGCAAATTACTATTCAGCTTGAGACTCAAAGTATTCAATAAAGATGCATGAATTTCCATTTTCAGTTTAGTTGTGTGCACGTGATTAATTATCCTCATCTTGAAGATCAGTTGAACAAACCAGTGACTGACATTAGCCTACGTAGGTGAGGATATTCCCTCATAGCCGACCGGATAGAGCCTTGCTGCCAGCGAGCGTCTATAGCCCCGGCAAGGTTATCATTACAATTCTCCTAAGTAGAGCCCCACTACCAGCGAGCGTCCATAGCCCCGGTAGAGTTACTTAGATGGCTTAATCTGGATTTTCAGTATAATCCGCTTTATTCATTTATTTATTTATTTTTTGTTTTCTAATTTTGAAAGATTTCATAAGGTATAGCAGTTTGTAACTTCATGATATAAGGAGTGGACACTTGCTGAAATTAAGTTGAGAATTGTAATGGTAGCAAGGGTGACCTCCGATTTTTCACCTAATATCTACACTGGTAGGTTCAACAAACCCAAGGATTTTAGGTGTGTCATCGTGAGAAACCTGCTTCGAATTCTCAATCACATTTATTGAATACAAAACTTCAGAAGATGAACAACTCTCTACATTCATGACAGTGACAGGTTATGTGTAAATTGCAAATGGTTAACTTGAATATCCTAAATTTTATACTATTTTGAATGGTTGCTAGCTTTGCTCCTTAATACTCTAAAGTAAAATAAAGATCCCTGCTGAGGAGACAACAAATAGACCAAACAAACAGGCTGTACAAACAACACAACAAAAGAAAAGAAAACTATACAAACAGAAAGAAAAAAGCAAAAAAAACAAAAAGAAGACAAGCTATACAAACAGCCAACCCAAAAGAAAACAGTAAAAGAAGAACAAAAAAACAAAAACAACTACCCTACCAGACTATATACAAGCCTCTACAAGGCAATTAGAAACCCAAGAAAAAGACCCAAAAACACCCCTACTTGCATATTTCTTTAGGTTGTGCAGGAGTAACAGGGTACTAGTTATGGTCCTCATCCTAGCAGATTTATCTTTGAATTCTGAAAAAAAATCTGATATTCTAGATTCATTGTGTTTATCAGAATAGCTCTTAATAACTAGTAACTGAGGCAACTCATCGGGTTTATGATTAATCCATATGCATGTCCTATCTCTTAATTTTCCATAATCAAAATAGCATTTATCATTGTTTACTAAGGAAAGGAAAGAGACAACCTGATGTGCCTTTAGCTCTATGGAACACACTCGTTTATTAATAGCTGGCTTTTCATTTAGCTCTGCATTTTCATTGCCCAGCTCTATGTCTAGTCCTTTTTCAAGTTGAAAGATGAATGACTCTAGATGTATCATATCTTCATCTTCCTCCAGCTTTGTCCCTTTATTCTAGATGTTCAGTTTATCCTCAAATTTAGCAAACCTCTCAATGTTCTCATTAGTTTCCTGCACATCAGTACTTAAGTAAGTATCCTCATCATCATAATCTGATATACAGAAATTAATCATTTCTAAATCACTTGAGAGTAAAGGTGGGACGACATCTTTTGATTGACAAGAGTACTCCCCTGTTTTATTTTCAACATAGCATGGGGGGAATGCCTAATTATGCACAGCAGCTACATGATCCTCAGTATCCTTTTTTTTAAAGAATTATTCATCAGATAACTCACATTTATCATTCAGTGAAGAGTCTAATCCTATTGACCTACAACAATCTTGATTTTGATCATTTAATTCAAAGAAGTCAGTCGTAACACTAGGATTTACTTTCTTTTCTATGACTTCATTAGTTGCTGTAGTGGGAACTTTATCAGTTTTAATGCATTTTAATTTTGCCAATGCTTGTTTACACTTCTTTGCCAAATCATGTTCGTTAAAACTTTTCAGGTCAGACCCAGAGGTTTCTTCTTGACAAATATTCCTTAGTAGTTCTATATATTTATCAAGTGTATCAAGATGAACCTCACTTTCCTTTTCTTTTTCATTAAATCCTGTTTGCTTATTATCTAGAAAAGGGACATGAGCTGTGATTTCTTCTCTGCATTTTTTAGGATATTTATACTTTTCACTAACTTTAATCACAGCTGGACCCTGACGACAAGACAGATTTTTTTTCTTACCATCACATGATTCCTGGAAAGAGATCTTACTATCCTTTATTCTTAGCATTGGTTCCATCTTTGTATCCTCTGCACATTTTATGACCGTTGATGCTGCATCCTCCTGTCGCTCAATAATCTCCTCATTTCCTTACCAACTTTCAGCCTTATACACATCTGAGAGAGAGATTAGTCTTGTCAAATATAAACCTAATCTCATAAGAAAAGATAGACAATTAAGCTCACCATGCTCTGCGGACTTATGTATCCTACACCTTCCAAATAAACCATAGCTATATAGATTTTTAGGATAAAGCTGGTTATTCAAAGCTTTCTAAAATGAAGGAATGTCAACTTGAAAACTATCCCTATATGAGTCCATTGAAAATGGGACCTTCTTTCAACCTTTTAGGCCTTTGAAATTTTATGAGATATAACATATCTCAGAATATAGCATTTAAAACTCAAGAAAATTAACTCTAAACCAAATCAGGCCCTCCTTCTAGCGCCAGAAAACTGTTGATGATCATTTTGATGCAATCAGAACAATAAGTTAAAATTCACATATAATGAACTGAAACTATACTTGAAAGATAAGAAGGAATCTTTTGAGATTCAACTAATCCCAAGTCTACAATGGTTCGGTTGGTCATGTTCAGTTGGTCAATGTGAAGCTGTAATGTTCAAGGGGCCTTACGTAGTTTAGGTTTGATTGGTGGTTCACTGGACTAAGAATATGCAAAAAGGTCATGAGATATGTCAATACTTTTCATTCCTTTGCATAAAAGTGATACTGTACTGCAAGTTTTAGATGGTTTTCTTGAATTTTTTGCAGCTTTCTTCTTTATCTATTTATGAAAACTGTCTACTTATAGCTCTGTTATGCATGCTTCTTCAAATTTGAGACAATTTCCTTTAGATTTCTACGTTTTCAGCTAAATATTTCAGATGGGTTGGGAAAAGTTAGAAAGATCTAATCTATACCTCATTTAATCTACCGAAGGATCTAGTTGTTCTGTTATGCACTATGTAAATACCACAGTAATTTGATCAAATCCACAGTAAAAACCTTAAATGCAAGTCCTGAGCATTTTCACAAACATACATTTAAAATTGCAAGCTCTCAAAGAAAATATTTCAAAACACAAAGAAGAGGAGGAGAACACTCAGAAGATAGATGCAGAACTCTAGATTCTATTGTATTAGAAACGAATAGTCATACCTGATTTACAATGTAGGAATGACTCTTAGTTTCATTGATCATACTACAGAGAACTTACAAGCTTTACAGATACAGTAAGGCAGCCAGACATTCCACGCGCACCTTACTGCAGACAAACAGGTGACCTCCTTCTTCTACCTCTAAACTATGCTAACTTGCTGTATGTTCCTAAAAGAAAATCCTATGTAGCCACTGTTGTTTTCCTAAAATCCCTGTTGTAAAGTATTACAGTGTAGAGAGGCACAATATATAGACATCCTAATTGTCCTCACTACAGCAAAAACCTAACTGAACCCCTGGTTCAAACCCTTGGTTACAGCAATAAATACAGGTGAACCAGCTCTTCAAAATATCTCTGAGCAGTGTCAAATCTGGGCGAAATATTGCCCCTTCTAAGAAGTTCCGGCAGCTCAGCAATAACTCTTGTTTGTCTATTGTAGTAATACCCTCAGCTGCAACTTTGTCTTTTATTTGAATGGCTTTGACTTTTTCGCACTTCATCCTTATCTTCCTGCTCCTGAGATCGGATTTCCTTCCTCCATGAGGTCACTGTGTTGACTTTCCAGCTGCTTCCTCAACTGCAAGCCTGCAAGACAAGACAAGCCATAAGTATTTCATTTATCACATAAATAGCAGGAAATTAAAATAATCATTTAAATCCAGGTGACTGCGCAAAATTGTGGAAATCAGATTCAGAATACTCTAAAAATGCGCTCAAAACGCATTCAGACCACTCAAAACCCATCAGGTCAACCATCGCTGACCGGGAAAATGCCACGGGCGCCAAAAAATGTTTTAAAACTCCACCGCTTCATTTCCCGCCCATCGTCGTGTCAAAAAAATGTATGGCCGATATTCGCTGTTTGGCCGACGTTCACTTCATCTGCATGATATTCTGGAAATATGATGCTCTCCCTTTCGAAGGTCCAGATGACGTCATCAGGATGTTTCGCTTCTGTATATCGGGGAAAAGAATAACATCATCATCATCTTCATGTTGAAGGAGAATAGGAGGACATGGAATATGATCCTGCATGCTGAGGAAAGGAATATGATGGTGACGTCATCGTCATATTCGGGCTTCATTAAAATGCAAATGATGGCGTCATCATGATATTCGTTAAGATCAGGGGATAAATGCAATATCGGGTCACCTAAGGAGCATGATCAGGATGATGAATGTAATATGACCCCTTTGCGGCCAAGGTAACCCTCTCAAAAGATCAGGATGATGATGATCATCAGGATATTTGGGGCTTTTGTCGAACTTAGAATAAGACGTCATCATCATATTCGTGAACCGGATCGTGCTTTGGAAAATATCCTGCCGAAGGGAAATGTGATGATGATGATCATCAGGATATTTGCTTATTCGTTTATCAGATCGGGATGACGTCATCATGATATCCGGGGCCTTTGTTAAACTTAGAACATGACGTCATCATGATATTTCGTGAACCGGATCATGTTTTGGAAAATATCCTGCCGAAGGGAAATGTGATGATGATGATCATCAGGATATTTGCAAAAGGTCGTTCTTTCTCGGCAGGAGGACTTTACGAAATATTGGGTAGACAAACAAGATCATGATGATCTTGACAATATGACAGGATAAAAAATATGATGATCCTCCTCATCGAATTATCATGATGACGTAATCATCATATTTCATTTTCGGAGCATGAAGATGAGTTGAGGTCATCATCAGGTTAGCGCTAGGGTGATTTTTAAAATATGATCATGCTGTTGAGGAATGGAATATCAGCTTCCCTTAAAAGATAGGGTGATCATCATGATCATGCAAAAGGAGATCAGGAGGATATGAAAACGTCATCATCAGTTTAGCGAACTTCAGCAAATATCAGGATGATGATCCTCTGATAGGATTTTAACATGCACATGCAAATATGCCGATGGTGGATTTTCTAAGTCAGGGTGATCTTATAATATCAGCATGATATTATAAAATCAGGTAATGTTAAAATATCATGATGCTCGCGATACAAAAGACCGCTCGACGGGGAAAACTTACTATGACTTAAAGTTGACGTCCAGATATTGGAACCTTAGGATATTATCGGGGGGGCGTTTCAAATATGATGATGACGTCCTTCATTCAGCAAAACCGAGTTTACAAAATATGACCCTCCTAAAATCATGATGCTCACGATGCGCACAAGGCCATTTGACGGGTAAAGGGCACTACCACCTAAGATTGACGTCCGGATATTGGGACTGCATGATTTTTATCGGGTGATAGACCAAGATCATGATGACCTTGACAACATGACTGAGGAGAAAAAAATGATGATCCTCCTACGAATATCAGGTTTGACCAAAACTTTGACTGTGCATAACTTCCACATATGGACGAATTTTCAAGTGATGTAAAAGGCAAACCTGCATGGAATTTCAAGCTCTTTCTAAATATGAGGTCACAGAAACAAAATATGAAATTTGACAAACTGACCTCATGATGATGACCAACCTCATCCAATATCATGATGATGATGCACCTGACCTTCATTTTTTACCAAACCGCCAGAAAGCAGACAAACACAAGCAGAAGCAAAAAGCGAAACATCAGCAGGGGTCCCCATTTTGCTAAGGAGCATAATGGGGCGTGTTGTGAACATCACAACAATATTATGACAAATTTACCTATGAATTCCCTTAAGACCTCATTCATTAACCTCATAAAGGTACTAGGGGCATTGGAAAAACCAAAAGGCATGACCTTCCACTCATATAACCCTTCATTGGTCTTAAATGTAGTTTTCCATTCATCTCTTGGCCTAGTCCTAATCTGATGATAGCCACTCTTTAAATCTATTTTGTGAAATATTTAGCACCCCCCAAGCAATCAAGCAAATCTTCTATCCTAGCGATTGGGAATCTATACTTGATTGTTATCTTGTTGATAGCCCTTGAATTAGTACAAAGTCTCCAAGTGCCTTCCTTCTTTGGTGCTAGTATAGCCAGTACTGCACATGGGCTTAAACTCTTGCCAATTAGGCCTATCTCCAATAATTCCTCAATCTACCTTGCTACCTCTGTATTCTGTTCTAGGGTAAGCTTGTATGTAGCTTTGTTTGGAAGTGTAGATCCTGGGATTAGATCTATGCAATGGTTGATGTTTGTTATAGGTGGTAGGGACCTTGGTATTCCATTAGAGATGATGCTTTTGTATTTGTCCAATAGCTCTTAGATAGCCAGATCTATGAACCTTTGCATCTTCTCTCCCTTGACTTCTTGTTGCTTCTCCTTGTTCACCTTAAGGCATGGAATTAGAGCATATGCAACTATTCCTCCTTCTACTATCTCTTGCATGAATTGTTTGCCTTCTACCATCATCGCCTTGACTTCTTTCCCTTTTGGTTCCACCTCATTCTCCATCAATGGTAGAAACTCTATCACTTTGCCATTCTTGGTGATTGAATAGGTGTTTCTAACTCCATCTTGGTATGCTTTCAAGCCATACTACCATGGTCTTCCAAATAGGAGATGGCAAGTGTCAATCTTGGCAATGTCAAATAATAATCTATCCTTGTATGGTCCAATTTGAAATTCTACCCAAGGTTGTTCTTCCACAACTGTTTGCTACCCTTGGGTGAGCCATGAAATCTTATATGGGCAAGGATGTGGTAGTCTTCTAAGCTTAAGCTTTTCTACCATTTCAAATGACACAAAATTTTTAGTGGATCTAGATTCAATCAAAACTTTACATACCTTTTTTCCTGCCTTGCAAGTAGTTCTGAAGAGAGACTTCCTTTGAGGGGGTTCTTTGTCAGGCACCTTCATGGTGGTCATTGCTCTCCTAATCATCAAGGATTCTCCTTTCTCAGGATATCCATAACTATCAGTAGCATTAACACTTTGAGAAGTGTTGGAGCTTGTCACACTTTGACAATCAAATTCTTGGATCAGATTGATCCTCCTTTCTCTGATTGAACTTGTTGCCTTTCCTGGACATTTGCTGGCTATGTGGCCTTCTTGGTTGCAATTGTAACATCTGATAGGTCCTCTGCCCTGAGATCTCCCTCTAAATGGTGGTCTTCTATCCATAAAGTTTCCTCTTTGATTGTAACTTCCCCCTTGGGTTTGACTACTGTCTCCTTTGTTGCTCTCTTTGTTTGATTCACTTGGGTATCCAAATCCTCTGCCTCTGAAAGGACTTCTTCCTCCCCTTTGTTGTCTCCCTTTTCCTCTATTGTTCTGCTCATGCCTTCTCTTTAATTTCTCTTCCACTTTGAGTGCTAACTGATAGCACTTTTGGACTATCTCTGGGTTATGCAGACTGATGTCTTCTTGGATATTAAACCTCAATCCATTGAGGTGCCTTGCTACCTTCTCTTCCTCACCCTCCTTTACCTTTGTTTTGACACATAGTTTCATGAACTCTTCTATGTATGAACTGACATCTAACTCCTTCTGATTCAAATTTTGTTTCCTGTTATGTCATTGGATGTTGTAATCCAATGGAACATAGGCCTCCTTTACTAAAGCCATCATCTTCTTCCAAGTAACAACTCTGCTCTTTCCTTCTTTCACCCTGTCATCTTGGATGAAATTCCACCAAGTTGGTGTAGCCCCTTTCATTTTGGATTGAGCCATCTTCACTCATTGGTGATCTGGTATTTCCTCGGTCTTAAAGAAATTATTCAAGGAGTCTATCCACTCCATCACTAAATCAGGTTCCATTTTTCCTGCAAACACTGGCAGGTCTATTTTCATATCTATGGTCCTCCTCTCCATGGATTTGAGGGTGCTAAGTAAGGGTCTCTGTTCTGTAGGAACCTCTATCTCTTCCTGCTTAGGGATCTCCTCTTCATCCCTATCTTCTCGCTCACCAGAATCTTCTTCCCCCTTCTCTACTTTGTCCCTCAACTTCTCTACCTCTTCTTTCAAATCTTGATTCTGAGTCCCAGCTGCTCTGCTCTCAGCCATTTACTTTCTCACTAAAGCTGCCAACTTAGCATGGGTCATCTTTGTTGGGTACTCTACCGACTCTTCTCCTTCTAACATCTTGTCTTCTCCTTCTACCCAAAGGATACTCCTTCGCTCTGATACCACTATAATACAGAGTGGACACACAGCGGAAACACACACACTCAAACAATGTTTATTTTTAAGAATATCAGAAAGAGATCTCAAACATCTCACCAAAACTATTACACTATTTCCTTCTAAGCCCGACTTACCTTGTCAGCCTCACTATCTTTTGTCTCCCTGATGGTTTCCTTCACACCGAAACCTTCCTATGCATCGGCCAAACATTATAACATCGGCCTCATTTTCAAATGTTATCCTGAAATGTGTTGTCATCCCGACATCCCCTTGATATATTTGACTCTGGACATACATTACCTTACCTGCCGTGCCGGTTCCTCCTACCGTTCCTGTCGGTCAACAATTGTATCAAAAGAAATGTATGTTTCAACATACAATTGAAATATGCAAATGAAACATACAATTGGCGACTTCCTAATGTTGGTTCCCCATTGCATCTTCATCCACTTTGACCGCTACAGCCAGTCATCACTTGCATCTTTGGAAATGTACATTAACAATCTACATTCCAATATACAATCTTCAACATGCAAATACAGGATATTCACAACTGACACTCACATACAATAACGATATACACATACACTGCCTGTGACATACAATAAACATATACACAGGAAATGTATCTCCTCAAACAATTTTGACATACAGAGGAGTTGTCTGCCCGATATACTTTGGCGATATACATAGGAACGAACCTTCACATACGGTTGCAGGATACACACGAAATGTGCTCAGGTACATTAGTGATATACACACACTTTGTATATTTAGCGAACAATCATAACCTCAACCCGAATGGACTTTTACACATACATTTCCTCACAAGATATGCATAGGATGGTACTCAGATGCGATAGTGATATACACAAGAAATGTACCTTCATACATTTGCGATATACATAGAAATTATATATCCACTGAATCCACACAAAACTTAACCCAAAAAGACTTTTATACATACCATTCTTCACAGGGTATACACAGGATGATGCTCGCATACAAATGCGATATATTCACACACTGTTCCCCACATGCAATTGACATATATACATAAAATGTATATTTGAATCTCATGCCAATAATCTCCTCTGTAACAAATCCCATAGTTTCTATTCTGTCCCAACCATGAACAAAAGGAAAACAAACATAAAACTAATGTACACAGTCCATTCCACTAATTTCATAGAAATCCACCAGTGGAATGGTTCTAATCGTGGATCTCAACAATAGAAAACTAAATTAAATACAAAATAATTCTATACAGATAATATACACAGAATAATTTGACACAAAGAGTATTTACACAGAACCCTAGAATTTGTAAAACACAACTGGTAGAATTTCTATTTATTCATTCCAATTTCTTCTCTCTGTGTCTCAAGGAACACAGGTTGATTACAGATATTCATACATTTGATAATTTCAGAAAGAGGAAGGTGAACTCCTTTCCAACAAACTCCATCTATTTCGCTGTCTCCAACTCCCCTCTTCTCCTTTTGCTTAAACCAAGATTATATCAAAAAACCCTAACTAATCACATGACATCTATTTAGCATAAGACATCAAACACCTAATAATACAACACCTTGGCTTAATCCTCCACATACCCCAAATGTCTAATGATGTCTAAATTGGCTGAAACAAATTCTCATGGTGGGATCATGTTTACAAACATGAAATGACAACACAAATGCTACATGATAACATGAAATGTGACACACAAATGCTACATGATAACATGAAATGTATCAAACATATTAAAACCTTATTCTTCTGTCTTGGCTGTATATTTATCTTGTTGAAGGGGTGCTCCTACACCATTTTCCCTGTCGATATTTTTTTTAAGAGCTTCTAATTTTAATGTCTTTATTGATCATGGCAAAGTTTGAACTATCAGTCTCTGAAATCCCAATCAAGTTCTTTTATAGCTATCCATACAATATGTCTACCTTTCTCTGGCTTCTAATGCTCTTTGTGTATATGTCTTTTACATTAAGACTGATGGTAATTTCTGGACTCATTTTTGAACATCCAGTCCTATAGTATAATGCTACTCTGTAGTAAACATTCATAATTTAGTGTTAAGTGAACAAGCTTTACAAAATTTTAAACCAAATGATCCTCGTAATGCTGATTGTAAACTATATCTGGTCCACAATGTCTAATACGTCTTCAATACCAATGATAGACTATCAATTTGATTTGGTCATTAAAAAATTGAAGGTATGGAAAGACATTTATCTATCTTGATTGCATGTCACCAATTATTGATTATGTGTAAAAGCATTTTATTAGTCATTACATGTTATTTTATGTGGATAATGTTATTTTGCTAACTGATGAAATTATTATAATGAATTCAATTGTAGAAATCCATCATAGTTTATAAAGTTAAATGCATAATTTTGTTGCGTTGTATTTTGGTTTGGTCTATTGTAAAAGGTTTAGAGTTTAGTATGGCATTTAATGTTGTTGGATTTAGGACATACAACTGAGAGGGGGGTGAATCAGTTGTCCAAAACTTGCTTACAACTTAATTCCACTTTGTTATTCAGCAGCACATTAATTAATCAATCATGAAAGCATAAAGTATTAACACAAGAGCAAATACACATCAACACATGAGACACCAAGATTTTGACGTGGAAAACCCAGTCAAGGGAAAAACCACGGGGTGATTAACCAAAAATATATTCTCTATTAGAAGAATAGAAAGAATAAATGGCACATGCCAATTAAGGCTCACTGCCCGAGCACACTGCTCACAAGAGGCCCACTACCTACAAGAGATACACTGTCTACAAAGTAACAAGTATCACAAAATTGAACTGGAGAATAGCATCTTTACCATGCTTGGATCAGTTCCATTTAAGCCCAAAAACTTCTGCTCTACCTTTCTCTCTTCTTCCTCGCTACCACACACTCATCCACACAAGACACACTTTGGAATGACTTTACAAACCCTTTTTTATACAAGGCATCGACTTAGGAACAATGATCTAAGTCGACAAACACTTATAGATCATCCGGAAGACGTGTAATACATCTGGTCAGCCAGTCTCAAGAAGAACACCAACTTCTAGTGGTTGTTCTTCAAATGTGAACTCTAACTTTAATGCGGACCACCAACATGAACTAGACACGATCCAAAGATCACCACAACCTTTCCTGAATCACCAAGAACATCTGCACTTCATCTGCTTTCTGGAATTCTTCTCTCCTTCATCTGAAACTTCAAGAACACATACTATCATCACTGTCACAAAGGAATAGGCACTTCCGGACCTCCAAACCATGAACCAATATAGTTGACACTTCACAAGGGCTTCCTCAACACTCCCTCCAATCCGCAGAATGGGATAATACATTTCCAGAGCTCACCGGTCCTATCAATGACACTCTGTCACCTCTGAACACCTGTCAGAACTGGTTCTACTTGAGTAGTCATAACTTCCTCAAATCTTCATGCGAACCTCTGAAAACTTGACTAGATCATCTCAAGACTCATATCTACAAACCCTTTAAACCGTATCTTCTGATAGTTCTCTTAACTTGGATCTTTTCTTTGTTGTCTTCACTATTTTTCTCTGCTCCTGATATGACTAATTTTCTCAATATCCTCAGCACATAGCTCATCCAAACCTTGTCATTTCTGCAACAAGAGTATGTTGACATCAATGACAACACTGGTTATCCTCATACTTGCAATAGTCTCCCCCTTTGTCATTGATGGTATCATACGATGTGAAAAACCATCAAGACAAGAACTTCTCCTTTCTGTCACAACTCCCCCTATCAAAAACCCTTCACATGTCTTATCTTCCTTTACTTGTCCCCCTTTGATCATCAACCACTTATTTTTCACATGTCTTCTCTCCCCCTTTGACATCAATGGCAAAAGGCTCATACTTGCAACTCCAACACTTTAGAATCATACCAGCTGCTCCCCCTAAGTAGCAGCTCCCCATCACCAATCTGGATCACAAGATATGACTGTGATATCCACCGAATTGATGCACACCAGTGCACCTTAGTTCATAACAGGAGGGGCAATAACCCCTAACTTCTCCCTAAGATACTCAAAAGAATCCTTGGGAAGAGGTTTAGTAAAGATATCCGCAATCTGATCCTTGGAGGGCACAAACTCCAGTCTGACTTCATCCTTGTTCACTTGCTCTCTTAGAAAGTGAAACTTGATAGATATATGCTTAGTCTTAGAATGCAACACTGGATTCTTAGAAATATTTATTGCACTTGAATTATCACAGAAGATTGTGATAGGCTCCTCATATTCTACTTTGATATCTCTTAGCATCTACTTCATCCATAAAACTTGAGTGCAACTACCTGCTGTTGTAATGCATTCAACTTCAATTGTAGACAGAGATATTGCCTCTTGTTTCTTTCTTAGCCAGGAAACCAATCTCTTTCCCAAAAAGAATGCTCCACCACTGGTACTCTTCTAGTCATCCACATCTCCTGCCCAATCTGCATTTGTATATGCATGAAGAGAGAAATCATTATCTCTAGGATACCACAAACCATACTCAACTATCCCTTAAAGATATCTAAAAATCCTCTTGATTTCCATGACATGAGATTCTCTGGGATCAGCCTGAAATCTACCAACAAGACCAACAACCTGCATAGTGTCTGGTCTAGTTTGAGTGAGATACAGTAGTCCTCCAATCATTGACCTATACTTAGTCTGATCTGTCTTAGGAGAATCATCATCTTTGCTCAATTTACATCCGGTAGCCATAGGAGTATGTATTGGTTTTAAGTCTTCCATCCCAAATTTCTTCAACAATTCTTTCACATATTTAGTCTGAGAAATGAAGATTCCTTTCTTTGTTTGAGTGATTTGTAGACCCAAAAAGAAATTCATTTCACCAAGCATGGACATCTCAAATTCACTTTTCATTTGATTTGCAAAAGTTTTACACATACTATCTCTTCCTCCAAAAATGATATCATCAACAAACACTTCAACAATCAAGATATTTTCATGACCAATTTTGAAATACAAATTATTGTCAGCAGTACCTTTGTTGAAACCAATCTTCAAAAGATGCTTATCCAACCTTTCATACTAGGCTCTTAGGGCTTGCTTTAGTCCATACCAAGCTTTCTTCAACTTGTAGACCATATCACCATGATCAGACAATTGAAATCCATCCGGTTGCTTAATATATACTTCTTCCAAATCACCATTTAGGAAGGCAGACTTGACATCCATCTGATATACTTTGAAATCCTTGAAGGTAGCATAGGTAAGAAATAATCTGACTGCTTCAATTCTTGCCACCGGAGCAAATGTTTCTTCAAAATCAACTCCTATTTAAGAGTAGCCCTTGTAGACTAATCTGGCTTTATTTCTGATTACATCACCAACTTCATTCAGTTTGTTCCAGAAGACCCATTTGGTTCCATTTACATTCTTGTCTCTAGGTCTGGGAACAAGATCCCAAGTGTGATTTTTCTCAATTTGCATCAGCTCTTCTTCCATTGCTTTGGTCTAGTTTTCATCATTGCAAGCTTTGTTTACTGTCTTAGGTTCTATCCTTGAAATTAGACAATACTCATCTAAGTTTTGAGCAATTCTTCTTCTTGTTTGCACACCTTTTCTTTTATCACCTATGATCTGATCTTCAGAGTGGTTCAGTCTTACATACCTAAGAACTTTGGAATTTTCTTACACTTCTAATTCTTCATTAGGTTCATTGTGACTCATCTCTTCTTCCTGAATTACTAGATCTGTTTGATTCTGAGTACTGGAAGGAGTTTGGGCTCCTTGAATCAGAACACCATTCTGATCATTTTCATCATATTCATAAAACCTTGAAGGTCTCTCAATTCCTTTATCAACCTTCACATTTGTACTTTCTATCATCTTTCTCAGTCTCTTATTATAACACTGGTAAGCTTTGCTTTGAGTGGAGTAACCCAGGAAGATTCCTTCATCACTTCTAGCATCAAACTTGCCTAGATCTTTTTCTCTTTTAATGTAACATTTGCTACCAAACACTCTGAAATACCTCACAGTAGGAGTGATGCCAAACCAAAGTTCTTAAGGAGTCTTACCGGTATTGCTTCTGATTTGAACTTGATCGAGAGTATAGACTGCAGTGCTGATAGCTTCTCTCCAAAATATCTGAGGAACATTTGCTTCCATCATCATTGTCCTAGATGCTTCCTGGATGGTCCGGTTCTTTCTCTCTACTACTCCATTTTGCTGTGGAGTCCTAGGAGCAGACAACTGTCTCTTTATACCATGCTTCTCACAAAAACCTATGAACTCACTGGATGTGAATTCACCACCTCTATCAGACCTCAGACATTTCAGTTTCAATCCGGTTTCATTCTCTACCATAGCTTTGAAAACTTTGAACTTCTCAAAAGCTTATGATTTCTCTTTCAGAAAGGTAACCCACATCATCCGGGAATGGTCATCAATTAGTAACATGAAATATCTATCACCTTGCATACTCTTGATTCTTGTTGGACCACATAGATTAGTATGAACTAATTCCAATAATCGAGTAGAGGATTGATCCTTGCTTTTGAATGAGACTCTGCTCTATTTCCCTAGCTGACATTCTTTGCACAAACTATTTGTAGGTTTTACCAATTTTGGAAGATCTCTTACAGCTTGAGTATTGCTTATCTTGATGATGTTATCAAAATTTACATGACACATCCTTCTATGCCATAACCAACTCTGATCAACTTGAACAAACAGACAACTTTTACTGGTACCAACTAGATGAAAGATATTACCTTTTGTTTGAGTACCGGATGCAATCTCTGTTCTAGAACTTTCAAAGATCCTGCATTTTCCATTCTTGAACTGGAGATCATAACCTTTGTCCACCAACTATCCAACACTGAGAAGATTGTGCTTCAATCCTTCAACATACAGTACATTACCAGTTTTGTTCTTTCCATAAAAAGAAATATTTCCCCTACCTCTGATTCTACCAGCAGAATTATCACCAAACTTTACCATTCCTCCTTCATACCTTTCCAAATCTAAGAACTTGTTCTTGTCACCTGTCATATGGTGAGAGCATCCACTGTCAATGACCCAATCATCCTTTTCTTCAACTTGGGCAGCTAGAGCTCTTTCTACAACTTTATGATTGACAGATTCAGAGGGCATTGGATCTTCTTCCTTGATGGCAATAAACACCCATTCATTTCCAGATTTGTTTCCTATCTCTGATTCATCATCTATTATTCTTTCATTAGCATCTTCTTCATGAACATAATAACATTTCTTTTGGAACCTTTGTATGTTAGAATTTGACCTTGAAAATCTTTCCAGACATCTTGAGGCAAAATGACCAATCTTATTGCAATTAAAACACTTAAAGGGTAATTTTCCTTCATACTTACTGGATCTTCTCAGTAGTCTCTTTGCAATGAGGGCTTCAAGTTGATTTATTTCTACTTCTTCTTCTTCCATGTCTTTTCTTGCTTTTTCATACCATGATAGTTTCTTTGATGAATTCTCTCCCGAATCAAACCTTTGTTTACCTTTGACATAGGCACTGGCTTTGAATGTAGATTCAGTCTTGGGGGGTCATCTCCAAACTTAGACATTTCAAATGTAGCCAATTTACCAGCCAATTGATCTCTTGTGATAGTTCTATGGGCTTTGAATTCTCCAATGGTAGCTACCTTGATTTTGTAAGAAGCAGGAAGGAATTTGAGAATTTTACCAACAATCTCATCTTCCTCCAAGATTCCACTAGCATTTCTAATCCCACAAACAAGCTCATTTACTCTTGGCATAAAAGTAGAGATATTTTCATCTTCTCCCATCTTCAGATTTTTGAATTTTCCTTTCAAACTTTGTAGCCTTGCACTTTTGACATACCTGTCTCCTTATGCAGAAGTTCCAATTTTTGCCAAATCTCATAAGCAGTTGGTAGGTCAATAACATTTGAGAGCTCTGAGTCAAATAATGCACTTAGAAGAGCCTCTATAGTCCAGAGATTGTTTTCAGCATCTGTGATTTCATTTAGACTTCTTGGACCACCCTGTGGAGGTACATATTGTGTTGTAACCATGGACCAATATGCCATTCCCATACATCGCAAGTGACATTTCATGCGACCTTTGCAGAGATTGAAATTGGTTCCATCAAATTTTGGACTATCCTTCTTGTAGGACAACATCTCGGATCTCCTCAAGCGATTAAGCTCCTTTTAGAGGAACTTGGCTCTGATACCAATTGTTGGATTTAGGATAGACAACTGAGAGGGGGGGGTGAATCAGTTGTCCAAAACTTGCTTACAACTTAATTCCACTTTGTTATTCAGCAACACAATAATTAATCAATCATGAAAGTATAACATATTAACACAAAAGAAAATACACATCAACACATGAGACACCAAGATTTTGACGTGGAAAACCCGGTCAAGGGAAAAACCACGGGGTGATTAACCCAAAATGTATTCTCTGTTAGAAGAATAAAAAGAATAAATGGCACATGCCAATTAGGGCACACTGCTCACAAGAGGCCCACTACCTACAAGAGACACACTGTCTACAAAGTAACAAGTATCACAAACTTGAACTGGAGAATAACATCTTTATCATGCTTGGATCAGTTCCATTTAAGCCCAAAAACTTCTGCTCTACCTTTCGCTTTTCTTCCTCGCTACCACACACTCATCCACACAAGACACACTTTGGAATGACTTTACAAACCCTTATTTATACAAGTCATTGATTTAGGAACAATGATCTAAGTCGCCAAACACTTATAGATCATCCAGAAGATGTGTAATACATCTGGTCGGCCAATCTCTGGAAGAACACCAACTTCTAGTGGTTGTTCTTCAAATGTGAACTCTAACTTTATTGTAGACAACCAAAATGAACTAGACACGATCCAAAGATCACCACAACCTTTCCTGAATCACCAAGAACATCCGCACTTCATCTACTTTCTAGAATTCTTCTCTCCTTCATCCAAAACTTCAAGAACACATACTGTCATCACTGTCACAAAGGAATAGGCGCTGCTGGACCTCTAAACCATGAACCAATATAGTTGACACTTCACAAGGACTTCCTCAACAATCCCTCCAATCCACAGAATGGGATAATGCATTTCTAGAGCTCATCGGACCTATCAATGACACTCTGCCACCTCTGAACACCTACTGAAACTGGTTCTACTTGAGCAATCATAACTTCCTTAGATCTTCATGCGGACCTCTAAAAACTTGACTGGATCATCTCAAGACTCATATCTACAAACCCTTTAAACTGCATCTTCTGATAGTCCTCTTAACTTGGATCTTTTCTTTTCTATCTTTACTATTCTTCTATTCTCCTGATATGACTAATTTTCTCAATATCCTCAGCACATAGCTCATCCAAACCTTGTCATTTCTATAACAAGAGTATGTTTTCATCAATGACAACACCAATTATCCTCATACTTCCAACAGATATTACATCCTTAAATAGATGATTTGTGAGTAGAAGAGGAGAAGTAGCTCCAGATGAGAGCTCCCAGAGAAAGTTAGCAAATGTTTTGGGGCGTCTTGAAATCTGTATAGGACAAGTATAGAAATTTGCCACATTATATGGATTGTATTTTATATAGAAGAATATTACAAAGCATATTGAATTAACCTTGATTTTGTTTATTTGCAAATGTAGTCATTTGAAATATATCATACTTTATTATTTTTTGTTTAAATAAGGATACGTGGTAATCAGGATTCCCACAACATGTCACGACTTGGGCATGGGAGTCGCGGGAGCCACGGCTCCCATAATTGGGATGTCTACTGATTGTGGTGCTATACGCCATAGTGTGGCAAAAGAAATTTTAACATTTATTTTTAATTTTTTTTTATGTTTTGTAACGTGTGTATATATATGATTTATGGAGGATTATAACTGTTGATTGCATATCTATTTCATTATGAGTTTCTTTAAGATGGCTAACTAGCTAAACAATTCAGATATCAATAGAATATCAATAAACACTGAGTCTCACTATCATCTCTCTCTAAAACTTCTTTTTTAGAGTCATTTCATATTTCATAATTAAGCATGGACTTTAGAGTTCTATTGAAATAAAAGTGACTTTGTTTTCTTTTGGTTGGAGGAATTGATAGTAAGAGAAAACATTGTTAAGTATGAGAGGTTGATGTTATAGAAGTTGACTTTGTCAGATTTATGATTTCCTCATGAACATGATTGAAGATTTGTTGTACGGAATATTCTTTTGCAACTCCAGTTGCTACAGACCCTGTTAAGTAAGTTTTTTAGCAAAGTGAATATTTTTATTAGTATATAAATTTTGCTATATTTATTTATTCATTTAATTTAAAAATAGTAGATTAGACAAGGAGGCACATTTGTCCAAATATTAAAAGTGAGTAATCAAATTATTATATAAATTTTGAGTAATATTATTATTGTTTTAGAAGTAGGCATTACATAGGTATTAGAGCACTAGGTTGCAACACTTGGGAGCTTTGGAGAAAAAGTGATAGTAATATAAGCTTATTTTTCCTAAATATGTAGAAACATGTCATCAAACCATTCTGGGGAACCAATCAACCATGGACCTCAAATTTTGCAAACCCTACAAATTTTGGTGAATATAATCAAAGAGAGGTTACTTGTGCTTAACAATCAAGACCAGCGTCACTCTGAAGACAACATTTTTATACCCCAGGAACATAGTAAAAGTCCCCGCCATAGTAGAGCAGATCATGAAGAAGAAGGAGAATCGAGACATTATTCACCATCGCCTCGTAACTCTCGAGTAGGAAAAGAGGTCTCTATGGATATTGAAAAGTTAATCTAAGATTTTCTCTAGTTATAGCCACAACATTTTTCTGGATCTACTCATGGATCAGAGACAAAATCTTGGCTAATCAGTCTTGAGAAAAGTTTTACATTAAAAACCTATGGGAGTCATCTTAAGGCTAGACTGGCTATTGACCTTCTCAAGGATAGTATAGACACTTGGTGGTGACATGAGAGAAAAAGATATTTGACTCTTGAGCTTAGAAATTTTTAAGAAGAGATATATTTATGGTCATTTTCAGCAACAAAAAATTGATGAGTTTCATGATCTCCAACAAAGGGGACTGACCATAGCACAATATCAGAATAAGTTCTTTGAGTTATCTCAGTATGTTAACTATATTCAGGATGAGAAGCTGATGGTAAACTACTTTATAAGAGGACTTAGTCACAATATTGTAGTCCTGGTTCAGTTATCCGAGCCTACTTCAGTGAAGCAAGCAGCTGAAAAGGCACTTATTGTAGAAGAAATTTAGTTGAAACATCATGATCACCATCGAAATTCATCTCAGTATCAAAACCGCAATCAATTCCTTTATAGTAATAGAAATAGGTCAAATTCTTATCCTACTAGAACAACACAGTCACAACCTAGCCTAGAAACTAAGTCAGCTCAAGGAGGCCTAGCCAGTTTACAAGCTCCATCTCATAAAGAGGATCAGAGATGTCAGACACAGTTTGTTGGATCAGGTCGTTCGCAGCAAAGTTCTTGAAGTAGTAAGGCTAACACTGGTGAATCAACTTTTTAATGTTTAGCTCCTCCAAACCATTCCTATTTTAATTGTGATGGTAAAGGACACTATGCTCAAGATTCTAATCAAAGAAATAGAGCTTCAGGAGTTCATCAGTCAGCAGTTTCTAAACCTACTATGGGAGATGTAAGCATATCTCATCGAGTATTTGCAGTGTGTTATCAGGTGAATCAAATCCAAGGTAAAACATAAACTAATGCATAACAAAACAAAAGAGTTTATACCTAGATAAGAAGACCCAATATCATAAAAGGGAGAGGAACTTTGCACCCAAGAGCTCCTAGATTAGATAAACCCTAGTTGATGAATACCAATGTGAAATACTCTTATTCTAATTGCAACTCATAATTCTAGCTCATTAGATATTTTGGCATGATAACACTGCATGAAAGTTGGATCCTCAAATGGCTTGAGACAGGTTCTATTTATAGATTTTTGGAAAAAGGATAGAGGGTGAGGATTAAAAGTTGAGATCAAGGGCTAGGAATGCTTGAGATTTAGGGTTTGGATTGGAGTCATAGCCTTGTGACAAGTGTCACAAGAGGAGTGGATGACAGAGATCAATGGTTGAGATTTGGTCAATGGGATTGGAGGGTTCTGATTATTTTTGAATTTTAAATTCACATGGGGAAAGGTGTTGAGGATAAAAATGAATTAAAAATTTATTTTTGGGAAAAGTGGATATGACAAGTGAATTAAAAATTCAACTCATGGGGGAGTGTGAATTAAAAAATCACTTTTATGTAGAGATGTGAAGGTTGAAGGACACATGTACACTTACATGTGTAAGAGGGTGATAAATGAGGTGTAAGGAAGATTTGACCCTTTGAATAAAAAATTAATTTTTATTCAAAGGTGTGTGGGAGGATGGGCTAAGGAAGGTTAATTAAGTGTTTAGCTTAATTAATTTAGGTCTAGGGGATAGGTAGGCTAGGGTAGCTAATTAAATAATTGATATTTAATTAACTAGGATAGGGATAGGTTGATTAATAGGGTAGATTAATTAGATAAGCATGATTTATCTAATTAATAGGATTAGGGAGATGGACAAATTAGCTAAATAAATATTAGGAATATTTATATAATCAATGAGGATATAGTTATAAGGTATAGTGATAAATTAAGTGAATTAATTGATCACAAAGGATAGATGATATATGGTTAGGGATAAATTAATTAAATAAAATTAATTTATTTAATTAATAGGAGGGATAATTGGTGTAGAGGTATGTGAAATTGGTTTGCGAAGCAAGTCACTTTTAGGTGTCTACATTTGCCCCTTTTTGAGATGGTGTTGCGGCTAAGTAACATTATTTCAAGGAAGTTAAAAGATAGAGTTGGATTGGATAGAAAAAGGTTTTGGCTTAGAATAATAGGATAAGGTCTAGGGATGATTGGTAAGGGTGATGCGCCCTCGAGAGGATAGGTGGTTTGTAAGGACACGGGTGTGCTCTCAAAATGGATGGGATGGATTGGTAGAAGTGGTTGGAGGATAAGGGGTGATATGAAAGAATGATGATGGGCTGATGATTAGATGATAGATGGATTGGAAAATGGATGATCATTGTGCTAAAAATGATTTAGAGCAATCCTAGGTTTATTATAGCAAAGTGGATATTTTCACCAAGGTATAGAAGACCAGGGTAATGATGTTTATCCAAAATTTGTATGGACTAAACACGCAAACAAGAGGGTGATTCCATGCATGCCCAAAATAGTACAACCTTCTGTAGATGAGGGAAGGGGACTCATAGCATAAGCCCTTAATACACAAAAGGTATGATGAACCTTACATGTACAAGGAGATCAATATGCTAGAACTGACCCTATGATCCACTAGATATGAATACTAGCTTGGAGTAATGAAACCAACCCACAAGCATAGCATAAAGAAACAATGACCATGTCTACTCTAGGTGTTGTCTGCCACTTTCCATGATATAATGATATCAAAGTAGCTTTGGAAATGACCTAGAGTGAGACATAAAGATAAAAAATCAATAATCAAAAAGACCAACGAAAAGACACAAATAGCCTTTGTGTATTCTTGTCAAGAGACATGTTGATAGGATGATAGATTAATGTCCATTGTAGGAACGATATATCCTAGAATGCGAATCGGTTGGATTTTGTTGGATAATTTTTGAAAGGTGGGAAAAAGAGCAGTCAGGCTATGTGTAGGATTATGGTCGATATGTTGATTGATGATTTTTTGCGTTAGGGACCATGTTTCAATCGTATATTTAGCTCAGTGAATGGGGACAATCGAAATAGGGTGGATGGGTGCATCTAAACTTCCTTCATATTCCAGACTGCCTACATACCTTGTGTCCACAGGATCAAGGTACTTTCAAGATGTGGGTGAGATGAATATGTAGTTCTAGCATGACTTGATGATGTGCAAATGGTTTAGGATGGGTGTGATGGTGAGGATTGATGGATGGTGATGCTCGCGATTTAGAGAGATCAGTGTATGGGGGTGATTTGTAGTGAGTTGTTTGGATTTTCACAATTTTTCTATTGTTTTTGGATTTTTTGTGCTTTTGTACTGTTTTTGGATTTTTTTATTTTCTATTATTTTTGGATTTTTTTTATTTTGAATTGTTTTTGGACTTTTTGATTTTCTGTTGTACAAAAGGAAGATTACAAGGATCCTCGTTCGACGAACTAGCCTTGGGTGGGATATTGTGGGGTTGGGCAATAGGAGTTGATGTTTTAGAATTCCAAGCCATGGGGTGTGTGCAATATTGAGTGTTGTGATGGAAAGAGGACTTATTAGATGGTAGAACTGGCAACTACACATGGCACCTGAAACAAGTTTTCACCATGGTACCAATCCAAGGCGTCACCGAAGTAATTTTCACCATTGGAAGTCTTTATTGCACTCAGATTTTTTCTTGATTTTTTTGATTTTTTGATTTTTTGATTTTTTGATTGGGCTACTCGATGGGTTATGCATAGAATTTCTTCAGATGTAGGATGTTCATAGGCTCATCCAGGGGCTACCCCTTAGGTGTTGTAAGTTGATATGCTCCTGATCCATAGTCAGCTGTGATGACATAAGGTCCTAGCCAATTGGGGTCAAATTTTCCTTTCATCAGATGTTCCTGCATGTTTTTTGGGTTTTCCATAAGGACTTTTGTTGTAGCTTCTTCTGAGGCGATTTTGATAGGCTTGCAGGTGATTCAATGCATTCAGGTGTTTCTCATCCAATAATTCTAGCTGATGCAACCGTGCGATTCGGTATTCCTCATCATTGATTATGTTTTGCAAGGATACTCTTGGGGATGGGAGCTCAACCTCAATAGGTAAAATGGCTTCAGATCCGAATACAAGGGAAAATGAAGTGGATCCTATGGGGGTGCAGATGCTTATGCAATAGGCCCAGAGGGTAGGATTGAGCTGGAGGTGCTAGTCATGACAGACTTCATTAACTGTCTTCTTTAGAATGCGGAGGATGGTTTTAATTGAAGCTTTGGCTTGACCATTTCCTTGAGGGTAATATGGTGTGCAGAAATGGTGTTGGATTTAGAATTTTTCTTACAAAGTGTGAACTTCCTGGTTCTTGAATGGTTTTTAATGGAATGAGGGATAGCATAGCGAAAGATGATATAATGGAGGATGAACTTAGATATTTGGGTTCTAGTGGTGAAGGTGAGTGGTATTGCTTCCACCCACTTAGGGAAGTAGTCAGTAGCTGTGATGATAAACTTATGGCCATTGGATGATGGTGGATGTATTTTGCCTAAGAGGTCAAGTCCCCATTGTGAGAAAGGCCATGGTGTAGTGATTGGTTGCAATTCCTATGTTGGTACGTGAATGAGATCCCCATGCTGTTGACATGGTAGGTAGTTTTTTATAAACCGATAGGCGTCTTGTTCCATGGTTGGCCAATAGTATCTAGTCCTCAGGATCTTTTTAGCAAGAGTAGGTCCACTTGGATGTGCCCCACAGATGCCTGCATGTACCTCTTGCAAGGCCACTTCAGCTTCCCTAGAGTCTAAACATCGTAAAAGTGTGCCATCAAGACTCCTTTTGTATAGGGTATCTCCTACAAGGATGAAGCTAGAGGCTCAGCAGATGAAAGATTTTCATTGTGAGGTGAATAGGTTAGGGGGGATGATATTATCATGGAGGTATAGGTAGGTTTCTTGATACCATGAGGATAGGGGACCAATGACTTCACGCACTAGCTCTGATTGGGGAACATCATATGTTGGAATAGGGAGTTCTTTGACCAGGAACTCACACTTCTTGTTGTCTTTCTTCATGTCAACCAAGGATTTGATGGTGGCCATGGCGTCTCCAGCCTTGTTATTCAACCTTGTGATTTGCTCAAAGTGGATGTCATCAAAGTAATCTTTGAAGTCGTCGACCATATTTTTATAAGGTAGGAGTTTATCATCCTTTGTCTTGTACTCATTGTTTACCTACCGGATGACCAATTGAGAATCTCCATACACAATCAGCTTCTCAATTCTCCATTTGATTTCCACACATTGTAGCTTCATGATTGTTGTCATTGATGGCAAGAAAGTTTATCCCACACATCTACAGGACATGGTGTGCCTATACTAGAAGTCAGATTGAAGAGTGTTGTGGTTCGGTAAGCACTTGAACAGAGCATGTGGCAAGGTCCAATAGTCAGGTCTGGATCTCTTAAAGGAAGCATCTTTGTAAGGTGCGGACTTGGGGAAGTCAAGAGGAGTACCTTGACTGATAGATTCCAGGGATTGAACCTCTGATGATAGAAGAGTGAAGAGATATGAGCATCTAAGTATTGGGGTCCTGTTTGGCAGAGTAGATAAAGGAAGAACTAACCGGCAGAGCATCAGACATTATTCTAGATGAGATGTTGATGGTGATCAAGGTTTTTAAGGTATCATTCATGATTGGCTGACATGTTAGATGATTTCTATAAGTATCTCTTTGATCCGCATCACTTGGTAAGCAAGGTTTCAGCTGACAAACTAGATTTTGGGAAAATATTGACTATTTTGGATGCCGACTAGAAAGAGGATGAAATCCTTTGTGTGGATATATATACTAGATGGATTTTAATGTGAAGATGTGTGTCGTGTGTTTTGGTGTGTGAAGAAAAGTAGAAGAACAGTGTGGAAGCAGTAAGACAGGTCCGGTATGTGAAAGGACAACAACATAAAGGAAAAGAAAGGATGAAGTGTAGTAGATCAGTATACTGAGCCTAACCAGAACTAAACTCCATCATACGTGGATGCCTCTCATTAGTTCAAGTATCTTGGTACAGTCTTTATAACTTATAGACAGTGAGTCTCTTGTAGGTAGGCAGTGAGCCTCTTGTGAGTAGTGTGCTCAGGCAGTGAGCCCTAATTGGAGTGTCATTTTTGTACTTCTATTCTTCTAATAGAGAATACATTATTGGGTTAATCACCCCGTGGTTTGTCCCTTAAAAGGGTTTTCCACGTCAAAATCATTGTGTTATGTGTATTGAATTTATTTTTTCTTTCATGATTATGGATGCTTATTTGCTTTGATGTTGCACTAGATGATAAAGAAGAATAGAAAATTAAGATAACTGATTCACCCCCCCTCTCAGTTATCAACAGATTTGTGGTATTGAATATTCTTTTGCAACTCTAGTTGCTACAGATCCTATTAAGTATTTTTTTTGCAAAGTGAGTATTTTTATTACTATATAAATTTTTCTATATTTATTTATTCATTTAGTCTAAAAATAGTAGATTAGAGAAAGAGGCACATCTATCCGAAATATTAAAAGTGAGTAATCAAATTCCTATATATTTTCTTGGTAATATTATTGTTGTTTTAGAAGTAGGTATTACAGACAACCTGCATGCAAGTCATAAATGCAACTTGTACGCATATACAACCTACAACACTTCACAACCTGTAGATCTCACAAAGAAACATGCAAACTCAACAATACATGTATAGTGCTGGCAACAAAGAAAAATCAAAGATAAACATTTAATTCTATAATGAATCAAACACCAAATCATCCCAGATTTGATTTTCCATCAACTCACAAATGTACCAAAAGTCAAAGGGATCAAAAGTATCTCAAACTTGTTGGTATAATAGTCACAATGGTATTACATTGTTACTTAAATAAATGTTAGTTTATAAGTTAGGTTTTAGGAAGTTACTTTCCTATAAGAAGTTATATACGGGAATAACAAGGCTTTAAAAAGCCAATGTATTGCATTGTAAAATCATGCAAAAGACAATAATATATTATTCTATAGTTTTTATTTTATTGTGCAAAGATGGTTTGACTAGATGTGTTCTTGCTCACCCATTTTAATATGGTATTAGAGCATTGTTGATTCATGTGCCTATGTGTTGAGATTGTATTGTCAAGAATATTTTTAATTAGGTAATGGTAGATTTGGAAGAAGATTTTCACTGGAATTGAATGGGGCTTGAAGATCCTCTATTTCATGAAGCTTTCGAGGTGTAAGGTGTGGAGGAAAGGCGTGAATAATATGAAAGAGGCATTTTAATTATCTATTGGTATGTTGTTCTGATAATAGGTTAGTAAAAATTTGATATCTTTTTCATTTCTCAAAGAAATTTCAACATTCAAAATGTTTTGGAAAGTAGAAGAATAGGAACGTAAAACCCAAAAATATTTTAAAGAATTTGACAATATTTCATGAGTAGTTTAAAGCACAAGTTTGGCATCTAAATCTGATAAATTTGACTGAGTTGTGCCATTGTTTTTAAAATCATGGAGTGTTGAATTTTGATGCTGGCCGCTACAATCTTTAGATTTAAACATAACTTTTTTTTATTGCTGCATTAACTATTGTCAAGCATTAAACATTCCTCTGAAGCATTGAAGATTTGATGAGGCATTTGTCAAAGGCATCTGGCATTCACTCTGAGGCATTTTGAAAGACTATGCAAGGAATTAAAACAAGTTTATTTACATGAATGCCAAGCACAAAAGTTTGGTGAAAGTGGCTAAAGTGTTTGTCCATATGAAAGAATGAAACTACGTCTAGTGAATACTATTATTGCAGCATATAGAATACATTCCTTAGGTGAGTTTAAAAATTGACTAAAATTTATTAATGTTATGCTGTATGAAATGTGAGCCAATGTGAAAAAGAAAAAGATGTGTTGATGGGTACAAGACATATGTGAGAAGTAAAAGAAGCATTTATAAGTTTATGTTTCATGAAGTTTAAAACAAACATTGAAAAATTTTCACCTAGAGTAAAACAATTTTGTTTGGAGAAAGTTAAAAAGTTTTAAGGAAGAAATTTACAATTTCTTTTGGAGAAAAGTTTTTAAAAGGGAGACATAAGTATTAAGGAAAGGGTATTTAAAATATTTACTTTTGAGGAATTAGGAGAAATAAGGGGTAGTATTTAAAAAGATTAATTTGGAGGTAAATTCAATTTTTGTGATAAAATAAAGTTTTAACATTTGAAAATGGCCACACATTATGTTTGTGGTTCCGATGCCATCCATGCTATCATTGATAGAAATTTGAGAGACTTGCATGTTTGTGCTATTGAAGAGACTAAAGCAAATGGATAGAGTATAAGCATATCATATTGGAGGCAGGTGACATCAGAGGATGGAGGATTTTCCATCATCTCAAGTTAACTTCTCGCTTTGAGATGGTGCTTTCCGTGAGAAGCAGTTTTGGTTTTGGTTGTTTTACTTTTCTTTGTTGATGCTAACGGAATTGAAGAATGTATGTTTTGTGAAGATTTTGTTTTGGAGATAGGTTTGGGATTTGGTGTTGATAATAATATGGATTGTTGTCCAACGAGCTTCAAAGAGTATATGATCAAGAATTATACCCTTTCACAGTCACTAGACAATGACAGAGATCTATCATATCTCTTAGGGTTCATTGTTGAATAATTCTTGACTCTATGATTTGAGAGCTTGGGACTAAAGAGCTCAAGAGCATAGCTCAAAGCTATGTCTTTCTAAGGGTAGAGGAGACAACATGATGGAGCCCTGCTTGGTTCAGGATTTGTTCTTTGGGAGAAGATATTCTATAAAATATGTATTGATATTATGTAATCAGCTGTGTTGAGTATTTTAGCATTCAGGGGGGGTCCCTTGGTACTATTGTAGGAATAATGTAATAAGGGGGAGAATGTTGGCATAATAGTCACAATGCTATTACATTGTTACCTAAATAAATGTTAGTTTATAAGTTAGGTTTTGGGAAGTTCCTTTCCCATAAGAAGTTATATACAGGAATAACAAGGCTTTAAAAGCCAATGTACTGCATTGTAAAATCATCCAAAAGACAATAATATATTATTCTATAGTTTTTATTTTACTGTGCAAAGATGGTTTCACCAGATGTATTCTTGCTCACCCATTTTAATAAAACTAACATAATCTAAATAAACCTTAGAATATGGTTTCCAAATCTACTCCACCACATAGTGCTCAAAAATACCTTTCCAATGCCTATAAGAAGTTTGAAATCTGACTCTGTATGCATCTGTTTTACTCGGTCAATGCTAAAAACAAACATCTAGATTCCAACTAGAAAAAACTATTCAAAATGGAAAACTTAGGAAAAATCTCTAACACCACTATGTAGTATGTGGAATGAACTTTCTGTCAACTATAAGAAGTTGAAAATCTGATAGGTTGGGCGAATGTTATGCCCTTGAAAAAATCTACCCTCCTAGGCTCATAGGCCAAAATCAAGTGGCTCTCCAGTGGCCAGTTGGTGGCTATTGGGTGGTGCTCTGGTGGCCCGCCAGTGGCCTACTAGTGGCAGTGGCACATGGGTGGCACTCTAGAGGTGGGAGGGTGGCAAAATTGAAACTTATTTGCAAAATGTTTAAATGTTTCAATTTGAACTATTTTAAATGTTTAATAAAGTTTTTTAAAGTTTAATTCCCCACGTGGGGACTAGTGCCTATCCCCCATGAGATTGTGGGCCCAGGCCAGGGGCTTAGCCCTGCTGGTCCCCAGAGCCCATTGCCTGAGGCCCAGCCTGCAACTATTGATCTACAGCTGTCAGCTTTGCAGTGTTGTGCGGCCTGTAAAGCCATACGACCCGCAGACCGTGTGGTGTGTACTCAACAGGCTGGCTGACGGGGGTATAGAACCCCTAAAAACATTTTTTAAAAATTTATTTTGTAAAATCCTTAGATTTTGGAAGCGCGGGAAAAATATAATCTTTTTTTTTCAAATTTCTGTGTACCTACAGATGCTCCTAGTCGTATGGCTAGCTGGGGCAATTTTTTTTTTCATTTTTTTTCTTTGTGGCCAAAATAGGTTAAATTTTATGTTAATCTTCATGTCTCAAGCCTCCTAGACTCAATGAGGAGGTTTTTTTTGTTTCAGGAGTTCATTTTTGATAGCTCCTCCTCAAAACCTTCTTCATGAAAACCCAAATCAAACCCTTTTCATCATGCATATTCAACACCTAGATCATCAAAAAATCACCACAAATCTGCAACCCTAAAACCCTACATCTACAAACAAAAGACCTACAAAAATCTTCATATCTTGCAATGTCTTCATTATTTCCTGCAAAGCCATGGATTCCACTATACACAAAAAATCCACTCATAGCTAGGGTTATAAAACAAGGATTTCCTCCCAAATCATGGCAACCAAGCTCTAATACCAAATGTTGGTAATATGCATCCATAGAGACAAATTGCTCATAACCCAATAAGAAATTTAATATGCAGTAAACTAGAAATCCACATTTAAAAGAAATACACAATCACACCATCCATGGTGACATAAGATATACCCTGGGAAAACCCTCATAAAGGGAAAAACCTAGCCTCTGAAAGCATGCATCTCTCATGTATTATTCAGCAATAAACAACAATACATATGCAAAGATAACCTCTAAAACATCAAGCTCTCTGTACCTGCAATCCATGTGAACAAGCATATAATCATACACCTCATGCCATGCTTCAAACCCTCACACAACGAACCTACAAGAGAAGCTACAACCCAACCAACAAGCCAAATAGCTAACTCTACTCTACAACTACTTTGTGTTTGTTTTTATAGAGATAAGCTCACACAAATACAACATGTGGTATTGTAATACCATTTTCCCCAAAACCATTTGTCTACAAAACCATTGACTCGACATTTGATTATTGGTACTAAGTTTTCCCAATTAATCAAATAATTACAAATAAAGTAATTAATTGAATGTTACAACTTTTATAAGTGGCATCCAACTAAATGTCTAACGTGGCTAAACACATCACATGATGTAGCACAATTCAATATTTATTTTACATGAATAAAATAATATCAATATTATGCAAGGTGTATAACACACCTACTCTAACATTACACATGCCTTAATTTCAAGCCAAATATAAAAATAATTAGTAGTTTTATAATCCCATGTATTTTTTATTTTAGCTTACATAAGAAGCAAATTCTTCCTTGAATTTGTCATAAAAGAAAAATATCTCTATGAATAGGGTGTTTTAAGAAAATTTTCTTTTTCTTTCTAATATTGTCTCTCTATAGGAGGAAAACCTAGTCTGAGCTCTACACATTTTTGAGGGTTTTCATCTTCTAGAGAAAATCTTTTGCCCCATTATAGATTTTCTAATCTATGGGTTATAAGGTGAAAATGACCTGTAATAATGTCGACTAAAGAGTAAAAAGAATTTTGACTAAAAATTTAGTAAACAAACAAATTTGATTTTTTTATCAGCTTCATCTTCATGATTTTTCAGTTGTCATATTCATCTTCATGCTTTTTCAATTATCAATCTTCATCTATTTATTTATTTGTAATAAAGGTGTACAAAACACCCATGCTATATTGATCAAAACATAATTACAAATATCTAGATGAAATAAGGAACAACATAGCGGCCAAAATAATAGAAAAACATACATGCCACACATCTGGTATGGTGTAAGTAGATATTTTATTTTATTTTTAATGTTAGAATTTCAATAGAAGTGACATATTGTACATCTTGAGCAAGGTCCAAGATGTTGGACAGAAATATGGAGGCCATGTCAAAGAATATAAGAAATCTGGACGAGGCTTTGAGCAAAGAGTCACCAACAATGATTCTAATATAAAAACTCTATGTGAGTGCAAATTATATCAAACACTTGATGGAGCTTCACAGATTCATAAACACCTTGCTCCATGGGTTCCCAGTCCATGAGTGGAATATATATCTAGAGATTCAAAAGCCAATTTTCTATTTGAGCCACTATGACAAGATACTTGCACATAGCAGAGGGCCCGAAAGAAGAAAAACAGAAAAAACAATAGTTTCAAAATGACTAAAAATTAGCAAATGAGGAGATGGATACAATGATATATGTCTCATTCTACAAGGAAAAAGGTGGCACACAATGAATATGATGGAGAATTTTGCCTCACATGAAGAAATATTGTGAGATTTCTTACACATCAAATAATCATTACCCAACCAAAATTAATGGAACGGAATGTGCTGAATGTACTCTCGAGGCTTGCGCTATGTTGAGTTGGTGATGTCCAAGATCACACATAATAATTTTTTATCACGAATGAATTCAAGTTTTGGATGGCTAGAGATTGCTTCTGATTCGGTGGAGATATCAAATTAAAAATGATCTCTTGGCTGACCATCATTAGCTAGATGTGATAGAGAGCACATGACACAATATCTACCTCCCTTTTTGGAAACATATATGAGCTAAGTTGTTATCACGATTGGTAATCAATTTGGACATGACTTATAACATTGGTCATAAAAGATTAAAAGAATCAACCAACACATTTATGATAACTACCAAATCACCCCTTTCTACCACCATGGTAAGAAGACGCATGAGATATGAAAGCAAAGTTCAATCACCTAGTATGTTATCTTTGTGGTGCACTAAGTGAGATTAAACTGAAGCAATATCACTCTCTAATAGGCTTTGAAGACCCAAAGGAATAATCCCTGACTTTACATTGAAATCTTTTAACACTTTGAGATGATCAATTATCAAATTTGCGAGCTAGTCTGTGGCTTTATTAGACTCCCTGTAGCAATGAGAAAATTTGAAAAGTTTGGAGTTATCTATTTTCCTCCAAACAGATTGAAGAATGTACTTGATTTTTTTATTTTACATGTTTTTGGATTTTAGTGCATTTATACATATCATAGTATCTTCTTCAATCCAAATTTGTTCTACTTTGAATTTTTTTGCCAAATCCAAGCCATATGTATTGTCCCTTTTTGGGAACCATTCCAACGTTCTTGGGAAGTTCCAACATTCTTGGAGTTTTCCACACTTCTCAGAGAAGTCCGTCATCTTGGAAGAGCACCATCTTTCATATAAATTGTAATCTTATGTACTTTAGGTATTGGTGGCATGGTCAGAATTCTTAGTTGGGATATTTTTATTTTTTTCACAACTTTTGTTGTTGTGTAATGCCCCAAACCCACAACATGTAAATACAATAGAAACCCTTATTTTTTTTCTCCATCTTTTGGAAGAGAAGATAGATAACATAACCGAGGAGAAAAAAAATACTAGCTCTCTTGATTAACCGTAACTAGATTTTCATATTCATCTCAGTCGTGTAAAAAGCATAAGGCTTTTCCCAAATCTAATTATTTGTTTATTTTATTAATTCTAAAAAAGCGAATATTTTAAAACCTTCCTCTTGATTATTCTAAAGAAGGGAAAATAACTTAATTAAATATTTAATATTATTTTAGCAAGACCCTTAAGAAAATTTAATAAAATAGGTAAAAATAATTCTTTTGTTTTACAAAGAATATTAATTACAAAGAATATGAAATATTTATTATTTTTCCCTTCATTATCAACTTTGTTATTTTTCAATACATTAATCTAGCAAAATGTTGTGGAAAAAAAATCAAAGTACATTTTGACCGAACCATTAAGCACCCCACCTATATATATATATATATATATATATATATATAAACTAGATTACATATCTACATTCATATTTTCCTTTAAGTAATTACTTTACTTATAAATCTCTTTAACCAATAATTAACTATCTATTAAAATCTCTTTAAACAATTTTAAAACTATTTACTAAAAGAAATATCCTAACTTACAAATCTGTGTTAAAAGTCTATAAATACTACTCTCACAAAAAGAAAAAAATAAACAACAAACTATTACTAGAGAGGTAAATAGAATCTTTAGTAAATCAGAGTTTTATGAGAATTTTTCAATAATAGATAAAAATAACAAACCCCTACCGATCATATGCATGAGTATATATATAAAGAAAAATATCTATTCACATAGGGTGAAACAAGCATACATTAAGAGTAATAATTTTCATTAATTAAATCAACTCATGGGTGTGTTAGATAAAATAAACTAGGTTATTAACCTCTCCTTGTTTTTCTTTAAAAAAACTTTATATAGGTTGATTTTACAAGAAAATGAATGCATAGAATAATAACATAATGTTGTAATGACATATCTAGAAACAACTATTACAAACATGGGTATATAGTGATTTCTAAATGAATAGAGGAAGTTAAGTATGTTAACAATACTATCGTAAGAGTAAATAATTTTCATGATTTCACCGAGGATCTACTTTTAAACTTCTAAAAAGTTACAAAACTTACATTCTCTTTTCCTTTCTAGTCACCCATGGAATCTGGTAGTCGAGGAAATTATACAGGTTAGTAGGAAAGAAATTACAATGAATATGATATTGATTTGGTATCTATCATACGAGTCTGGCTAAGTAAATATTATTAAAATATGTACTAGTAATCACATCTTAGCAATTACAATGAATATGATATTGATTTGGTATCTAGCATAGAGTCTGGTTAAGTAAATATTATTAAAATATGTACTAGCAATCACATCTTTGTGGGCAATGGGTAGGCCGAAAATGGATGTGGAAAGAAGTTTTGTGTGGATAAAAGCAAACATTATTTTGCATTGGGAAACTTAAAGTATACATAGTTTGTAAAATCGAGTTGACAAGAGAAATAAATAAGGGGGCCATATTTGTAAGAGTAGTAAAGAGGAATTTTTTATCTCTTTGTAATATTAGTATTCACAAAAAGAGAGTATATAGAATATTTGCATTAATATTTTTGGTCTAATTTGATTTGTTGAATCATGTTAATGATTTAAACATTGAAACAATGTAATAATGTGTGTTATTATTCTATACTAGTAAGTAAAGTTTGAGTAGATGATTTGGACTAACACATACCAAGATCCACTTTTTACATTGTAAAAGTTCCACAGCTTGATCTTTAATGTAGGGTTTTCCATTGGAATGTTTGATCATAACCTCAAGTCTATCACACAATGGAACACTTTTTTGTCACTATGTTTATGCATTTAAGCTTAGTTTTGTAATCTCGGGTAATGATTTTATGTTTTAGGAAATGTCTCTTCAATTGTGATGGGTGGTAAAGGTAAAATTTGAAAATGATTATTCATAGGAAGGTTATGTATGTAGCGATGTTCTCTACTTGAAATTGAGAGTCTCTCTCTCTCTCTCTCTCTCTCTCTCTCTCTCTCTCTCTCTCTCTATCTTCGTGTTTACCTCTCTAGGTCTCTATACATATCTTTGTCTCCCTCTCTAGCTCTCTATTTATTTTTATCTCTATGTCTCTATTTCCCTCTCACGTATCTCTCTCTCTCTCTCTCTCTCTCTCCACATAACATCTTAAGGGCAAATTGATTAAGGTGGAAGATGTGTAGATTTTGACAAAAAAATACTTGAAGAAATGATTAATTCAATTAGAGGTTTTGATCTGATAATAGGTAGAAGCATCTATAACAATTTAATAGGACTCTACATATGTTTTTCTCTATCTTCTCTTTATATATACCTCTCTCCTTTCTATTTCTCTTTATCTCTATCTCCCTCCCCCTTCTCTCTCACACACGTCCTCTCTATGAGATTTCTCTTTCTCCTTTCTATTTCTTTTTATCTCTCTTCATCTTTGTCTCCCTCCTCCCTTCTCTCTCACACATTTCCTCTCTCTAAGATCTCTCTCTCTCCCTATGTTTTTCTATACATCTCTCCTTTCTATTTCTCTTCATCTCTGTGTCCCTCCCCCCTTCTCTGTCACACACTTCCTTTCTATGAGATCTCTCTCTTTATCTCTAAATCACTCCACCTCTCTCTTTGTCTTTATCACTCTACCTCTCTCTATATCTCTATCTCTCCTCTCAATTTCTCTTTCTATATCTCTATGTTTCTCTTTCTCCTCCTCTCCATCTGAGCTCTTTATCTCTTTCTCTATCTCTATCTCTCTCTCTTCTCTATCTCTCTTTCTCTCTTCCTCTATCACTCTATCTCTCTTCACTATCTGAGTATTGGTGGATTTAATTTTCACAATCAACCACTATTAATTTCATTTTATGAGTCTTTCATGTTTCTTCAGATTTTTTTCATATAATATGTATTTATAATCATCAAATAAATATATATGTCTATTAAATAAAATGTTTACATTTATTTAAGGGGGAATTGAATAACATGGAGTGTAGAGCTTATTTATGTGGGCTTCAATATATGAATTCTCCGAAATATGCTAATTGCTAGCTGTGACTTTCATTGTACATCTTAGAAAATAAGTAATTAGTGTGCAATGGGTACGGTAGGAATGGATGTGGAAAGGAGTTCTATGTGGATAAAAGCAAACATGATTTTGCATATGGGAAACTTAAAGTATACCTAGTTAGTAAATTTGATTAGGTAAGAGCAATAAAAAATGGGGGGATATTTGTAAGAATAGTAAAGAGGATTTTTTAATTTGTTTTTAATATCAATATTCTCAAGAAGAGAGTATATAGAATATTTTCATTATTTTTTTTGGGTCTATTATAGTGGTAAGTAAAGTTTGAGTAGATGATTTGTACCAACACATACCAAGCTCCACTTTTTACATTGCAAAAGTACCATAGTATGATGTTTAATGTTGGTTTTTCCCTTGGAATTCTTGATCGTAACCTCAAGTCTATCACATAATGCAACACTTTTTGTCACTATGTTTATGCAGTTAACCTTAGTCTCTATCTTTATTTCTATCTTTCTTCCCTTCTCTGTTCTTCTTTCCATTTCTATTTCTCTTTATCTCTCTTCATCTCCATCTCCCTCCCCCCTTCTCTCACATAGTTCTTCTCTTGAGATTTCTCTCTCCCTATGTTTTACTCATGTTTATCTCTTCCTATGATTTCAAAATGACACTCTTAAAAACCTATTGGTGCATTAGAGACATTCCCAAAGAATAAGTCAATACTCTTGCATGGAGTTACAAGTCATATGCTTTGATTTATTTTCTTTCAAGAAGACAAAGAGTGGAAGGGAAGATAATGTAATCTGGAAATGATTTAACCTATGTATCTAGTTCCTCCATTTACAACTGGTTGGCCATAGATTTTTCTTTCTTGTTACTAGAAAGCTATATTTCGTAGAAGTGTTTTTCCCATAATAATAAGTAGTTAGCAATTGAGTGGTTCTCCTTGCCTTAAGCCTCTACAACTATTTAACCTTTTGCATATTTATTATGATGGAGAATGAGGGGGTGAAAATACAACATTGTATCCAATTAATCATTTGTTTGTTGAATCTAATCTGTCAAAGAATCTTTAGGAGGAAGTTTGAATCACACTTGTCAAATGCTTTAGATATGTCAAGAATTATAACCATCCCTAACCAATGTCAAGTTTTATCTTAGTGGAGTTCTTCGCTAAGATCATGTCCTTCATATTGCATGTATTGGTTGTACTTTATAAATTAGTGAATGTTCTAGCTCTTCCTATCTCCATTTTTGTAGATACAACATAATTGAGTGGTCTACCCAAATGATGCAAAGTAACTTCTACAACCCTAGTTCTAGAGAACAAAGAAAAGAGGTTGATCCCCTTTAGATAAATAGGCTTCAAAATAAAAAGATGGTATCCTATAATGAACAATTCTACATCTATGGAAGCTAGTTTTTAAATGTTTGGTTACAAAGTCTCCTTCATGAATTTCAAAGAGTACAAATTTCTTTTTAAAAATAACTTATTTACAAGAAACGTAGTTTGATATAATGTGATAAACTCATAGCAATGTTTTGAACTAAACATTCATCAAGACTGAATTAGAAAGATGACCTAATAGTAGATCTATCTCTTTTATCCAACTCTCTCTCTCTCTCTAAAGGTATTGGGGGATTTTTCTAGCAAGGAGTCTTCTTCTTGGTTAAAACTTTTAAACTAATTTAATAGGGTAATTAATATTGGAGACATGGTCAATAATCTTGCAATATATGCTTAGTTGCTAGATAATATTTTGATGCTTGGATTATCCTATTTAAATGATGATGCAATGATAAAGTATTAGATGTGTGGGTTTGGCAATGATTCAAATGGATTAGGGTTTGTCACATATTTCACATTTAAATAAAAAAATAATTATTAATAGGAATGGAGTTTGTATAAGTCCAAGATTCATTTTCAATTTAAAAGTTAGGAAGTTGAATCTACATCAACCGCACTTGCATATTTGACCTAGCTTAGTAAATGGATAAACTACAAATCAAGTCTAGATTAAAAAATATGTAAAGATTGAGAGTAAACTTAATTATAGAAAAAATTCAAGATAATGTCCAATTAAAATGAAATCTGCACTTGCTAAAGCATTGTGAATATTATTTGGTAATGGTGATGGCAAGGATTTGAAACCGTAGTGTATGTTTAACATTTAGAGAGTGAATGAAATGTTAAATAAATGGATCCCCCTTACCATGTAAAAGCCAATTAGATGAAGAGATAATGTATATTTCTGTTGATAACTAAGAGGGGGGGTGAATCAGTTATCCTAATTATTTCTTCTTTCTGAACTTTCTTATTAATCAATGCAACATTAATTCAAATAAGAAAACATCACCATGAAATGGAAAAACACATGACACAGTATTTTTGACGTGGAAACCCTATTAAGGGAGAAAACCACGGGGTGATTAACCCAAAGATTATTCTCTATTAGAAGAATAAGGGAATACAAAATGGCACTTGCCAATTAGGGCTCATTGCCCAAGTACACTACTCACAAAGGAGGCACACTCCTTACAAGGAGACACACTATCTACAAAAGAATGTTATACAATACTTGAACTAATTGGAAGCATCCACATATGCTGGAGTTCAGTTCCGGTTAGGCTCAATACACTGATCTGCTACACTTCATCTTTCCTCTTCTCTTTATGCTACTTTCCTTTCACATACCAGACCTTTCTTACTGCTTCTGCTCTGCTTTGCTTTTCTTTGCATATAACATATCACAAAAACACATCTCACAACTAAATCCATCCTATATATATATCCACACAAGTGATTTCATTATCTTTCTAGTCGGCACCCGAAACAGTCAATCTTCTCACAAACTCTGTTCTGTCGGCTGAATCCTTACACATCAAGTAATGCGGATCAAGCATATGCTTGTAGAAATCATTAATCATGTTGGCCAAACATGATTCATGCCTTCATATCCTTTACCACCATCAGTAACACATCCGGAAAGTAGTCTGATGTTCTGTCAGTCAGTTCTTCCTCTGTTCACACTGTCACTCAGGAATCTGGTACTCAACTATTCATATCTTTTTCCTCATCTATCACCGGAGGCTAAAACCTTGGAATATACCACTCAAGGTAGTCCTCTTGACTTCCCCAAATCTGCACTACACCAAGATACTTCATCTGAGAGATCCGGACCTGTCTATCAGACCTTGCCACATGCTCTGTTCTTATTTACCGGACCTCAACAATCTTCATTCTGACTTCCGGTAGAGACACACCATGTCTTGCAGATGTGTGGGATGAACTTTGTTGCCATCAATGACAACAATTATGAATCCATATAGTGTCTCTTGCCAACAATCTCCCCCTTTGGCATTGATGGCAACACTTAGTGAAAAATGACTAAGTGTTTACACTATGCTCCCCCTTGGCTAATGCTCTATCTTTATATACATTTTCTGGAGATCCCCTTTAGTTGGATTACTCATTTTTCACTACTCCTCACTCCCCCTTTGACATCAATGGCAAAGGGTAGGGTCTGCATACCAAAATTTTCAAAAAAATTACTATACTTAGACACATAAGTATATATATACAAGTTGTACTTACATATACTTAAGTATGTCTGCAAAAGTGTTCTTCAACTGTACAACTTCTGTCACCTAACTCTGCTTCATCCTGTCCAAAATTGAGATATGCCCACTCAATAGGAATGCAAATGCTTCAGCCTTCTTTAGATCTGTCGGATCATTGGTCCGGGCTGTAATCTGAGCATCATTTATGGCCTCATACATGGCCTCTAACTTAGGGATAATAATCCTTCTAAGTTCACTCATTCGGTTAATTATGTTCTTCCTTTCCTTCTCAAAATTATTTATTGCATTTGTGATTGCAATAGTTTGACACTCTTGATTTACTATGGAGGAAGAGAGAGGATCAAAACTTTGAGACAAACTTAGTAGTTTATCCTCTTGCTCTTTTATTTTCTTCTCAATCTCTACTGTTGCTTTGGACAAGGAGATACAAAATTTGTATATTTCACTGCCATCCTTAAGAGCATTTTCTAAGCTCTTTATCCCAATACTCATATTTCTCCTATCATTAGTGATTAATCCTTGTATCTTTGAAAATCTCTTATCCAAAAACTCCTTCCAGACCTTTTCTTCAGCTGATTTTTCTAGAGAATCAAAATGTGTACTAACACTGCTGACTAAGGTTTTGAAATTACCGGAAGAGGAGGTTGTGGGATCCTTCTGAAAAGATGGCATGATCTTTTCCAGCACTCCGGATGCAACTTCTATCAACTCATAGTCTTCCATATGAGACTTTAGGAGTTATTCATTAGCCTTAGCATTTGCAAATGAAGCTATCTTCATTGTCTGTACCGGAGAAAGAGAATCAAAATTGAATGGACCTTGTAGAAGCTCCAGTTCATCAATCTCCATTGTTTCTTTGTTTAGGAAATCTTTGACAGTTTGTGCAGTGTCTCTTGCCGGAGACAAATGTTTCTTTTCCTTTGCAGTCTTTGAGCTATCCTTTGGAGTTTTCTCTCCTTCTACATTCCCACCACTAGCAGTTGTGGTTTTCTCTGCTGAAGTCTTCTCTCCTTCTACAACCTTAGCATTGTCTTCTTTTTCTTTTACCTCTGCTTCCTTCTCCTGTGATTTTTCTTCTCCTTTAGATCCGGAGACTGTAGGGGAAATCAGAGGATAAATGTTAGTGTATTCAGGGGCCACTTCTTCTGGAGCAGAGGATTCCAAGTCCATAGCTGTTTCTGCACCCAAGTCCTCTATAATAGGAATGTTGAACCTTTTGAATGCATTCCAGAGGATCTCTTCTGTCTCCTTTGTAACTTTGTCAATTTCTCCAAGCATATTCATCCTTGCTTTGCTCCTGAACTCATCTTTACAATCCTTGAATACCATATTCATCATCTTGGAATCAATTGAAGGATATAGCTGAATAGCTATCTGTTCCCAAATTTCTAGATCTTTTGCTTTAGCATTGTTCTTCCTTATTTCAAGTCTTTTCTCTAAGCTTTTGGGAATAAGCGAGATAATTTCAATAAAAGCTTTATTGTAAGTATTTAGAAACTTAACTGTGGCTTCCTCTAGAATCTTTTTATCTCCTTCATTATATGCATCATAGAATTCTGTCAAGGGTTGCAAGTTCCCATCCACAGTGACTGCTTTCATTACAACATCTAAGGAAAGAGTGGGTTTTTCAACATATTCCTCTTCCTTTTCTTCTTCTCCTTTACCGGTAAAGTGTTCACTGGATGGTTTCTTCTGTTTCTTCATTTTCCTGATTTCTTCATCAGATTCAGTCTCCTCTTCATCCCTTTGATTGACATAAGCTCTTGCAACTTTTGTCTTTGTTCTCTTCTCTCTTTTGTCAGATGATTGTGCTTCTAGTTTAGATGGCCTTGAGCTTTTGCAGTGGCAGGTGCAGATCTTTTTGAAGATCTAGTCCAGGTGGAGATTTCTACTGGAACACCTTCCTCACTTTTCTTTTATGCCCTCTTCTTCTCTTCCTCAGCCTCTTCCTTCTTCTTCCTGTGAGCATCAAGTGCCTCCATTGAGATCCCAAGGCCTTGTGCAATATGTTCTACTTCTTTTCTCACCTTCCTCTTGATCTCTGGTTCTCTGAGTTCAACATGGATTTTTATACTCAGCTCCTCAAAGGTTCCAAACCTTTCTACCTTTGGATCTTTAGGCTGACTTAGCATGTGTTGAACATGCAGCTCCACAATCTGTTCATCCACTTCATACCCCATGGGCATGATCCAGACTGTCCTTGGTTCTACTGCCTCCATTAGGCACTGATCAGTCTCTACCATAAAGCAGACTGTGTCTTTGTATCTCTCAACCAGGGACTAGGGAATCCTTTCTCTTGTTTCATCATGTTCTGAAAGTTCTTAAAGTATCCCCATAGAGCTATATTTTGTGCTTGGCTATCACCAAGTCCATGCAGATAATCTCTGATTTGAATAGCTACTGGCCTATCACTCTCCCATACCCAACCATTAGATCTAGGAAGCTCATTCATAAAGTAGAAGAATAAACACAAAATTAATCCACCATACTTGAATGAATTCTTTTTATCTTTCTTGATTTTCTGTAGATTCTCTAAGAGTTGGTTTAGGAGAAGCTAACAGAGATCATAGTCTGCATCCTTTCTTAACATTTCATAAGCTGTATAGATGGCAGTTCCAGGTACAGAATTTTCTCTGCTAGAATGATATATCTTATATCCAATTATCATGGAAGCAAACTTGACATCTGGATCAGTGATGTCATCTACTGTCATTGCTCTTTTGTCAAACTTAGATCCGGTAGCATCACTCACAGTTTGGTTCTTTACAGATTTAAGAACAGGAATCCCACTAGATGAGTGTAATCTGGTAACTGCCCTAATGGCATCTTTAGTGATCTTGAATGGTCCATTTAACCACATGAAGTTGTCACGTATTCTGCTTAAAATGTACCTAACCCATTCATTCTCCGTAAAACAGGGGAAATGTATGTATTGTGCAAAGTGCTTGTTCCAGAGGCCAATGTATTAGGGTTTGAGCTCAAATGAATCATCTAACAGTTGTTTGTGATAGATATCTCTTAGTTTGAATTCCCCAAACTCTTCAACATTTGCATGTATATAAACCCTAATATCTTTGGTGTGCAACACACCATGCGAAACACTAGAAAATGCACCTAAGGGATCTACCTCCAAGGATTTATATGGATGTTCCATAAATGAGGGCCAAGGTCTATTAGAGATCTTTACTATATTCGGAGTAGCCATCATCAAACAATCTTACTGAAGGATATCAAGAATGATAAATACCTTTTATGTGGGTTAGGGCACATGAAGAAATCCGAATAGAGCTATATGAACAGTTGCCTTGATCTTTTGGGAGAAGTTGTTTGCAGAGCTCCTTTTCTTTCTTCTTCACATGTGAGTGTACAAGTGTGTAAATGACAGATAGATGAACTCTTTTATTCCAAGAAGCCCTAATTTTCACCCTACAATAAATGCGCAACCTAATTCATTCCAATTTGCCTGGTTTTCCTTGTTCAAGGAGGAAGAACTCATCCGGATTATTATGATTCCCTTGTGATCAATGTTAGTGATGAATCATCATATCCACTTGGCCTTTTGATCATCTTATGTATCCGCAGATCAAGCTGTATCAATTTGGATTCATACCTGGCCAATCTTATGAGAAACCTGTTTTACCAGAAGACTTGCTTTAACTGGACCAATTCTGAAGGAATTGAACTTTTTAAATCTTCTTGCGGATCTCTTAGATCTTTACCTGATCTTATTTACATGTTTTTCTAGAAACCCTTTGATCCGCAACTTCTCATGTACCAATTTCAGGCACCACTTAACTGGCTGGGGGAATAATGTTTTCTTTGTGTCTCCCCCTGAGCCAGAGCTCACCTTTTAATTTCCAGAAGGAATATCAGCACCAGAGTCTGGTGCAGATCCAACCTCTACATTCTTTGAACTTTTCTTCACCCAAATATTGTTCATCTCATTCCTAACTTCATCTGCATTCACCTTTTGTTTACCCTTATCTTGATTCTAATTATGATATACCAGACCTCTTTTCTCCTGATTCTTACTTCTACAGAATTTTGCATTATGACCAGACCTATTACAGATTTGGCAAACAACATTTCTTTGCATATTTGACTGATATCCTCTTGATCTGCATTGATTAGCCATATGACCTACTCTATTGCATGCAAAGCATCTACCATTGAATGATTTGTTCATTTGCATATTTCTGCATTCATGAGACTTGTGACCATACCTTTTGCAGTTAAAACACTGTCCGGAGAAGGATGAATTAGTCTGATTCATTCTGTTTCTATACTGATTAGCTTTGTGACCAAAGTGATTGCAGTTGTGGCAGTATCCATTGAAGGATGGATATCTTTGAGCATTGGGCTGTCTTACTGGAGGTCTTCTAGGCCTGTTCCTTGGATTTTCTGATCCATAATTCTTCTAACCGGATCTAGAACTTTCTCCTTTCTCATATCCCAAACCACATTTGTCATCCACCTTCTTTTGACTTCCAAGAAGAACTTCAAGTTGAGCAGAACTTATCTTGAATTTTTCTTTATACTCATTTGTTGTTTGAAGATCCCTTTTGAGAGAGACAATTTGATCCTCAAGTTATTCATTTTCTTTAGCATCTTCAAGATCAGATTCAAGATGTCCGATAATTCTGTCCATCTGGTGGCAATCTTCTGATTTCTCTTTGAGAGATTGTCTCAGATTGTCTTCAGTTTTTCTTTTCTCTTCAATTTCTTGAGTAAACATAATAACTCTTGATTCCATTTCATGTCTTACCATAATGACTTCTTTTGATAACTTTTCACATAGCTTGGTTTTCTCAGTTAGCTCTTCATTTGCATTATTTTCTTCACCTTGTCTTGCCAATTGCTGAAGCAGCTCCTTTCTCTTTTTCATAGAGAGACTTAATTTGTCTTTTAGTTCTCTCATGAAATCATCAGCCTATTTGAGTCTTTCCTTTAATTCATTGACTTCAGAGTTTGACTGTTCAAGATCCTCAAGGGTAGTCTTGAGTTGCTCCCTTAAACCATATGCATCCATTTGAACTCCCAGATCTTCCTCGAGCTGTTAGGCTCTGTTAGGAGGAACTTAGCTCTGATACCAATTGTTGATAACTGAGAGTGGGGGTGAATCAGTTATCCTAATTATTTCTTCTTTCTAAACTTTCTTATTAATCAATGCAACATTAATTCAAGTAAGCAAACATCACCATGAAATGGAAAAACACATGACATAGTATTTTTGATATGGAAACCCCGTTAAGGGAGAAAACCATGGGGTGATTAACCCAAAGATTATTCTCTATTAGAAGAATAAGGAAATACAAAATGGCACTTGCCAATTAGGGCTCACTGCCCGAGCACACTGCTCACAAAGGAGGCACACTGCCTACAAGGAGACACACTGTCTACAAAAGAATGTTATACAATACTTGAACTGATTGGAAGCATCCACATATGTTGGAGTTTAGTTCCGGTTAGGCTCAGTACACTGATCTACTGCACTTCATCTTTCTCTTCTCTTTATGCTGCTTTCCTTTCACATACCGGACCTTTCTTACTGCTTCTGCTCTACTTTGCTTTTCTTCGCATAGAACATATCACAACAACACATCTCACAACTAAATCCATCCTATATATATATATATATATCCGCACAAGTGATTTCATTATCTTTCTAGTTGGCACCCGGAACAGGCAATCTTCTCACAAACTCTATTTTGTCAGCTGAACCCTTACACATCAAGTAATACGGATCAAGCATATGCTTGTAGAAATCATTAATCATGTCAACCAAACATGATTCATGCCTTCATAACCTTTACCACCATCAATAACACATCCGAAAAGTAGTCTGATGTTCTGTCAGTTAGTTCTTCCGTTGTTCCCACTGTCACTCAGGAATCCGGTACTCAACTATTCATATATTTTTCCTCATCTATCACCGGAGGCTAAAACCTTGGAATATACCACTCAAGGTAGTCATCTTGACTTCCCCAAATCTGCACTGTACCAAGATACTTCCTCTGAGAGATCCGGACCTATCTGTTGGACCTTGCCACATGCTCTATTCTTGTTTACCAGACCTCAACAATCTTCATTCTGACTTCCGGTAGAGACACACCATGTCCTGCGGATGTGTGGGATGAACTTTGTTGCCATCAATGACAACAATCACGAATCCATATAGTGTCTCTTGCCAACAATTTCAACTTTTAAATAAGAATGAAATGATAATTGAATGTATTCCCCCAAATGAGAGTGATGTTTTTTTGAACTTTCTCCACAGAGATAATGAAACACTTGTACTAAAAATTTAAACATACTTGGTGTTTTGCTCCATAGTCTTGACAAGCCAAGTGGGGGCATCATAGTCAAGAATATTGCACAGATGACCTTCAATTCAAGCATCAAAGTAACCATAGGTAGGCATTCCCTCTATGAGAGGGACCAACCTAGCATTGATAATCAACAGTGAATGTTACTCTACAACGATGCAAGATGATAGGATTTATCATTGTCATTAGATCTAAAAATGTATGAAAGTCGGCTATCACCGTTTTATTTTTCCCATCGATGTTTTTTCACTAGTTTAATCAGTTTCATAATATATATTAGAAATATACATGCACTTTCTACAAAGTAGGTGTATTTAATACATATGCGTAGATCAAACATATATTTTGAGGAATTTGAATGGAAAAATGAGAAAGGTTTTCTATGATGGAAAATAAATTGGATCTAACAGTCAGGATTGTTTATGACATTATGCTATGGATGAACATCCAGAAAATCTTATCAAAAAATAATTGTTGGTGTTGATGGGTAGGTTCCATTATGGAGCACAAAATGAAGAACAATTTGATTAACTTATATGTCCATGTCATTCTCTATTGTATTTTAGCACATGCAGTGGGTCAAAAGCTAATCGATTGCCTCATGTCATGGCCAGCTTGGAAACATGTGGAGTTGAGGAGCTACAAAAGAAACTAAAAAATTAAGCACTTGAGTTCCAATAAAACATCATAATTCAAGACAAATGAGTTATTAAATTTATTATTATATAATATATTTAGTATAATTTAAATTTCTAAATATATTTCTTATATAATATTTTATTCTACAATCATCTATTTATATTAAATATATTGTATATATATATATATATATATATATATATATATATATATATATATATATATATATTAAATTTTAAATTTATTATATATATAAAATTTATATTTTAATTATATTTTGTATAATATACATTATCAAATATAAATATGATGTGATATATAATATAAATAAAATTAATAATATTGAAAATATTTTTTTTGAAAAAATTACAGTTTCTTAAAAATATAATACATTAAAAATTAAAATAATTTATTATATTCTCTCTCACACATACATATATATAAAGTCATATTATTTGGCCTAATATATTTTTAAACTATAAAAAATCATATAAAAATGAAATTTATATATAAAACATATAATTTAATATATATTTTTAAAAATGTTATATTGAAAATTCATATTTTCTTAATGATATTTATTTTTACATTTTTATTTCAATCATATAATATAGTTTCGTTAGATATTTTAAATATAATATAGTTTTGTGTGTATGAGAGAGACTTATTCTTCAATCAAATACTAAAGATGGGTTGGAAGGATCTTTGGATAGTATCCCAAAAGTTGGTCAAACATCCTTCAAAACCTTAATATCTTATCTCCCACACATAGAGAAAGAGGAAGATATATATTGTCACATCCCAATTATTTCACTTAGAATGAAAAAAATTATTAATATATTTACTTATAGATTAGTGAACAATCTTGAAAATACTCCTAATGTTTGGGTTTGTATAAACTAATTCAAAAAATATGGAATTAATCTACACAATTCCATATGCATCACTTTAACATTTGTCAAATAATACAATAAAAACACTTTGTGGCATTCTTAGTTCTAGGTAGGCATCTCTCACACCACATTATTTTTAACTTTCTAAATATAATCATATTTATTGTCTTGAAGTATTTTTGTGTTTTCTCAAATTTATTAGGCTTTTGGGGATGTCACATCTTGGAGGTACTTTGTTAGGCACTCCACAAGCCTCATTTATGCTTTCATTCTTCATAGAAGTCGATCAAGCCTTTGTCAAGAACCCATGTGCCTTGTCTTAGCTTGCACGCGTGCAAGGAAACCATTACTAGGAAGCGTGCTGTGAAAAATGGTGAGCCTTCTTGGTTATGGGGGGCACACTCATTAAGGGATTTGATGCCTTGATGTGTTGAGATTTTGGTGGTTCCACATTTAGCATGCATATGGAGTAGAGATTTTCTTATGAGAATATCTATCAAAATTAAGAAATCAGGGAGGGGAAGGGAAGGATGGTGGTGAAGGAGCGTAATCTAGTTTTTATACCAGTCTTTGGTATTCACCTAAAATTTTTGAGCTTATCACCTAGTAGAGGGTGTGGGTTTAGGCAGATAGGTAGAATATCGAAAGAGAAAATCAACCTGCAAAATCAATTTGTCTCAGTTGAAGGTCACCAAGGAGAAAGGTAATCTTGATTTGGATTTTATCTTTGGGTATAAACTACTTTACAAATCTAACTTCACTTATAATTCCAATCAATGTGATAAAATGTGTTTTAATATAAACACGAATATATATATATATATATATATATATATATATATATATAAAGGAAATTCTATATAAATTTTTGTAAGACCTAAATGCCATAGATATTTAGAGTCAAACTTTGAAGTCTTGTAATCTCCTTCAAAACATTAGTACCGACAAGAACAATAGAGCCCGATTAATTAACAGCACAAGTTAACAATCCATTTTGTGCATATTTTGCAATCATTACATTCTATGAGACCTCATTTTCTATGGGTATTTTCGTTAGTCACTTCACATGCCTTTTCTATGGTTTCACATTATGCATCCATATCTACCAGCGTAGTCACAGCTACATACCTGACAAAATTCCTCTTTTCTTTATTGTGCTTTGATGGATGTCCCTTCATTATTGCTAGAGATTTGACATTGTGCAGATTAATATAGTGCAAGCCTATTTTTTTTCAGATTGCTCATTTAGCATTAGTAATTATCTCTACAAGAAAATTTCTCCTCTTAAAAGAAGGAAATGGTTCGCATATCTCACACCCATGTCTCGTGCAACAATTTTGGACAATAGTTTTCATGTAGTATGATAATTAGCACATACTCAAAGGTTCTTAACAACTCAAATAATTGTTCAATGGGGCATGTTTAACAAACCAAATGCAATTGCCAACTTTCCACTATGAAGGTAAAAAGAAAATTTTCATTTTTCTCCTCTTCCATAGAAATAAGTAAATGTCTTGAATTTAGAAAATACTTTGTTGTCTTCATCTTCCAAACCAATTCCTCTAATTTCACATAGATCTCCAATACCTAGACTTGATGATCACTTTGCATACATTCTTCAGTTCGTATTATTCTCTGCATGTTTCTATTCCATCTTGACTAGTTAAGCTTAAGATTAATTGTTAGAATAAGGGTTTGGGAAGGCATTTGATGCATATAATGTAGTGTATATGATAGGTAGGGTACACATTTCCATCTGATAATGTTTACACCTATGCTTAGAAATGAGCACACTAGCTTTAAGAGAAATCATAGCTAGATGGATGAGTTGTCAATTATTGTAGAAAACTTCTATTCTTATGCGGGCGATGCCCAAAGAAGTATAATATATTATATATTCCAGTGGTCATTAAGCATCTTTTATATGTATAGTTAAACTATATACAAGATTTAATTTGGATATTTAACTATGATAAATATTTTATAAAGATATTGTTCAAGTTAGTTGAGTGTGAATACTCTTATTAAAAAGAAATCTCATGTAATTATGGGCTATTAGTAAGGATTATGCTATAGTTCATAGCATTGGCATAGACTCACAAATCACCTAGTGTTATTTGAAGACATAGTGAATATATATTTATATACATAGAGTTTAATCAATACCTTGTTCAAATTTATTTTGGAAAGGTAGTATGACATTTAAGTCAATATTTTTAAAGAGTAAAAAAAAGACTTTTTATCAAATGAATAATAGAAATGAATAATGTAAAAAATATGGGAAGACGAGTAAGTGAGGTGCTATTTTATGCAAACAATACAAAGTACCACCTAGAATTCAAACCATTTGACCAAACTTTTGCATGTTTAAATGCAGGTAGCATAGATACGAGGCGAGTTTGATTTTTTATCTTTTTCATACATATAATTAAATACAAATGCCCCTATGGAGCATGGAAAAGGAAACTGGTGGATGGAAATAAGTTCATTTGTCATTGTCGCAGAGAGAATAAAATTTACGATTTCCCCCAAAAAAAGGATATTTCCCACATTCGTGTTGGTAGAGTCAGGTAAACGAAAAACCAAAAACTGATGGCGAATTGTGTAAAAAATCGGTGAGTGGAAAAGTCTCCCAGATGACAGACAAATAGGATGAGATCAATCATCTTGCATCCTTCTACAGGACTCTCAACCATTGATTTTTGAAGTCAGCTCTCTCTTTCACAAAGGGAACGCCTTTAGCGTAACAAGGTATGACTAATTAAAAACCTAATTTCTTCATAGTCCTATGGCAACTGATGTAATGAAGGAATAGATTAATTTCAAAAGAAACAATCCTATGTTACCTGCGTGGGAAAGAAAAAGGAGAACATAAAACAATGTCCCATGTTTTCCTAGGTCATAGCTTCTAGCACTAAGAGTCACTAACCCTAAATCTACCCTAAGAAACTTGCTGTAAAATTTCATTTTTCTTCTAGCTACTAGGAAAGAAAGCTCCCAGTGGCAGCCTTGGTGTGAAGGGTCCAGGAATAGGTTTGCTTAGTTTTCCAATGAGAAGGGTTACCTAGTGCAGGTCTGGGTGTACTAATAACAAAGCAATCCCTTGTTATCAGAGCACCATATCTGGCAGATCTCCCAATTGAGTGCACATGCCTAGCGACTATACTAGGTGGTATTATCTCTTTATCTAGTATTTGTGTTGGGTGTTTGAAGAGATCTTTAGTTTTCTTATATCTATTTAAAAGAATTAATTTTTTTTCTTTTTTCATACATATTTGTGTTGCATGGTGCTCAAGCAGTTGTGAGAGGAACGACCTCAAAAAGGCTTCTTCACACTAGAACAGCGTTCCATATGGAGGTTGACACCATTCTAGCATTAGAAAAAGGGTCTTATATAGCAGATTACTCTACATTTTTTTAAACTATTTTTTTTTTGTCTCTTGGGCTTGTGGGTTACTCTGGCAACCAGGATCTCTCTTACTTTTCTAGATTTCATTTAGCTTATCGTCAATTTATTTAGGAAAGACTCTTCTTGTGCCTCCAGAAAGTAGATTTAATTTCAAATTGGTGAACTCCCTTCCCAGGCATATGGTTATAGTCAAAATAGGGCTTCTTTCCTTATGTATATAATCTCTGCCAACATTCAATAATAATAGGGTTTTATTATTATTTTTTCTTTGTTACTGGTTGAGTTACAACATTATTTCCTGAGTATCATTGTTTTCATTTATTTTCAAAATCTTGAGGCTTCCAAGTTGGACTTCAAAGAATAATGGAAATATATTTTCCTCACTATTATCTTTTATAGTGTGTTTCAAGCAAAGGGTATTTCGCCCCCATAGCACAGATCTATTCTCTTTACTTTTCTTACTCTATTACTCACTCTGCTTCACTAAGGTTATCGTGATACAGTAGATGAAACATAAGGAAGGTAGGGAACAAATATCTATTATAGTAAATTGCTTCCTATTTTTTTAACTGAAGCATTAAACTTTCAATCTAGAAATCCATGTTCTTTCTGCACATTTTTTAAGTCTCTATTTAAGAATAGAATAAAAATAGATGAATGAAATAACATTATTAAAGGAACTATAACAAACATGAACTTCCATAAGTTTTAACAATCAATTCATTTTAGAATACAAACAACATCAATAGTCCATAGGGCCACATTAGATATACTTTCCCCAACACACCAATTGTATTTTGTCATGTCTCCAGGTTGCATGTAAGCCACTCAAAGTAGCTGCAATCTCAATAGTTGATAAAATAGAAGCACAACTTCATACATCAATACAAAATAAATATTATGATCTATAGTAACAGATTCTCTCCTTTATTTCCACTTCTTCTCTTTGGTAAGGAAAAATTCCCTTACAGCTGCACAAGACAACTTTGCCGTTTGATATAGCCAAGTTCCCACAATTTGTAGACCTACAACAGGACAAGGAAACCCTTTTTGTAGAGCTAGTGGAGGCTCACCTCCTAGCCTAGGGTAGTAGCTACCCACCCATGAGCTAGCAGAAAACACAAGGAGACCCAGGTAAAACTACATAATAGATTTCATAAGGTAGCGAAGTACATACACTTTGTCACACACAAGGTGGTCTCACACATCCCACAACACACAGGACTATAGATCACCCAACACAAATTTCCTCAACACAAAGCACAATTCCTACAATACATAGATTTACACAACATAGGACACCAAAAGGTACTCGGAGGAATTTTTAATTGATACCTCATCGCAAAACACAACCCCAAAATAGAATCAAGTAATTTATTTTCCGACATATGCCAACAACAATTAACATAATTCAATTCACTTATAACTTCTTCTATATATATATAATCAACTTCACATAATTTGCAAAAGGTTAGTTTAACTCTTCATACCTCTCTTTTTCCTCTAGGTTATTCTCTTCCCACAACTAAACCATTTTCCTTTTTTTCTCCCATTTTTTTGCAGAGCAGTGTAAAAAAAAAATAGAACAAAATAATAGCCCCCCTTCCTCTCCTCATTTTTTCCCCACTTTTTCCTGCTTTCCCACTAGGTTACCTCTATTCTTGGAGATAACATGTGGCCCCATAAGTGCACAACATGTGTCCTTATGTGGACATCATGTTGTCTCCTTAGGTGGGCAACATGTGTCCTTCCCAAGAACCCTTGTGTAGTAATAAAATATGAATTCATATCACTATTAGGAATACTAATAAAAAGGTGATCAATATTCATTTTTCCTTAATTTTATTATATTTTTTGAATGGGCCCACCTAGGTCTAAGATATTGGTTTAATTTTTTCTTAACAAAAAGGTGTTAATTTTCTGTAACTAGTAAGATAGAAAGTGTTGAAAATATGTGCATATGATGTGTTGTCATTGATGTCAACATATCTCTTTGTCAAAGATAGTGAAGACAGTACAGTTGAATGCTCCACATTTCTAGTGAGACAAAGATTAGAGTCTGTAGACTAAAGGCTTTATAGAGGATTGTCTGACGTTTCTCCAATTAAGATTTGAGAGGTCCACATGGAGGATTGGTGAAGTTATGGCCATCTAAGTAGAACTGGGTTTTGCAATTGTTCAGAGGTGACAAGGTGACATGAATTTGGTCTAGATTGCTCTACATTGGAATATTATGATCTGTGGATCTAGAGGTATGTTTAGGATGTTGGTGTGTATCCTTAACTCAAGTGGTTCGTGGTTTGGAGGTCTACAAGCAATCTTTCTAGTGTGACAGTCATGATAGTTGGTGTTCCTAAGTTCCTGGATGAAGATGCAAGTGTTTTTGGTGATTTAAGGTGATGCAGTCGTTCTTGTTGATTTTATTATGCTTTTGCTGGTCTCTGGATCTTGTGCCTATTGTGTTGGTGGTCCACATTGAGGATTGAGCTTGTGGTTGAAGATTTCTCCTTGAGTGTTGTTGTTCTTTCCAATCTTGGTCGACCAAGTGCTTGGTGTGTGTTGCAGATGATCTAAGAAGATCTCTATGGAGTGTGGCATGTTGATCAAGGAATATTTGAGTCCCATCTATGCTTGGCTGATAGTGTAATGATTCACATGTAGCATTTTAAGTCTTGTGATTGTAATTGCTTGTAATGCCTATCTTGAAGAATGTTCTAGATAGATGATTATTTGGCTGACTTTGATGTTCATTCCAAAGTTGATGACATGTATAAATAAGTGTTGTGAAGTTGTGGAAATGTGATAATGCAAGCGAAGATGTGGATGTAGTGAGGAAGTGAGTGGGGGCAAAGCAGAGGTGTTGTGCACTTCAATGGAACTGAATCTTGCATGAAGAAGATCCTATTTCTTAGTTTAACCCTTCAGTATTAACCATGTGAATGTTCTTGTAGGCAGTGAGCCTCTTTTGAATAGTGAGCTATGGGTGTGCCTAGAGGCAAGTGCCTTCCCATTTTTCTATTCTTTTAACAGAGAATAAATCTTATGGGTTAACCCCCACAGTGATTTTCCCTTAACTGGGTTTCCATGTAAAAAACTTGGTGTTATGTGTATTGATTACGTTTCTGCTCATGTGTTGTTGATTCATGCTTTTATGGTTATATCATTAATCTATTAATAAGTGATAAAGAAGATTAAAAGCAACAAAAGATAAAGTTTTGAGATAATTGATTCACCCCCCTCCCCCTCTCAATTGTCTACCCTTTTTTCAACAATTGGTATCAGAGTTGGTTCCTCCAAAAGAAGCTTGACTGCTTGAGGAGAACCAGGATGTCGACATACAAGAAGGACAGTCTGAGATTTGATGGAACAAATTACTCTCTATGGAAGAATTGAATGGACTGTCATTTGCAATGTATGGGCGATCCTTATTGGTTGATAACTAAGGATGAGTATAAGCCTCTAGAGAAAGGTCATTCAACTCCAGATGAAATCAAAGATGCTAAAAACAACGTTCAGGTTAAAGAAGCCTTATTGAGTGCCCTAACTGATATAAAAATGATAAATGTCCTGGAATTGAAAACTGCTCATGAAATATGGAAGAAGTTAGAAACTCTATTTGAAGGTGATGCATATGTCAAATCTGCTAAGTTGTAGAGCCTAAAGGCTAGATACGAAAGTTTGAGGATGAGTGAAGATGAAAACATCACTTCCTACATGTAGAAGGTGAATGTATTTGTGTGTAGTATTAGGTGTGCTGGTGGAAAACTACAAGAATCAGAGATTGTTGGCAAGGTGTTCAAATCCTTACCTGCTTCATACAAGCATAGAGTTGCTGCTATTAAGGATATTAGGACTGTAACAACTATTACAAGGGATCATTTGGTTGTTAAGATTTCAACATTTGACATGAGTGAGTTTCATGATTCTCTTCCTAAATCAAAATTTGCTTTTAAGGCCAATGTTTCCAGGAAGCAAAGATTTGATCCAAGTGAAAGCTCTTCAAAAAGACTAACCAGATATGAGAAGGCAAGGAAGGAACTTGAAGAAGATGAAATGGAACTTGAAGAACTTGAAGCCTTTATGGTCAAAAGATTACCAAGAGGATCTAGTAAGTATGAAGGAAAGTTGCCTTTCAAATGTTTTGCTTGCAATAAGATTGGTCTTTTTACTTCAAGATGTCTAGAGAGGGTTTCAAAGCTAAACCCTAACAGACCTAGGTTTCAGAAGAAATGCTACTACGTGTAAGAAGATGTTGATGAAGGAGTTAGAGATGATGAATCTGATAAGGGAAGTACCTTTGAAAATGAATGGGTGTTCATTGCTATCAAAGAAAAAGATCTGGTGCCTATTGAATCTGCTAGTTGTGTGAATGTGGAAAGTGCCTTGGCTACTTAGGTTGAAGAAAAGGATGACTGGGTGATTGACAGTGGATGTTCTCATCATATTACAGGTGATAAGAGTAAGTTTGTAAGTATGGAAAGGTATGAAGGTGAAATTGTGAAGTTTGGAGACAATTCAGTTGGTAGAATCCATGGTAGAGGATCCATCTCTCTTGATGATAAGAATAACACTAATGACGTTTTGTATGTAGAAGGATTGAAGCATAATCTTCTCAATGCTAGAAAGTTAATTGACAAATAGTATGATCTCTGATTCAAGGATGGAAAATGCAAAATTTTAGAAAGCTCTAGAATTGAGATTGCATCTGGTACATAAACTAGAGGTAATATCTTTAATTTTAGTAGTACTGGTAAGAGCTATTTGATTGATCAGATTGATCAAAGTTGGTAATGGTATAGGAGAATGTGTCATGTAAGATTTGATAATATTGTCAAGATAAGTACTACTCAGGCTGTGAGGGATCTTCCAAAGCTAGTAAAACCTGCTAATAGCATGTGTAAGGAATGTTAGTTGGGAAAATAGAGTAGAACTACATTCAAAAGTAAAGAACAATTTTCAAGTGGATTGTTGGAACTTGTACACACTGATTTGTGTGGCCCTGCTAGAGTTAGGAGTTTTCAAGGAGACAAATACTTTATGTTTCTGATTGATGATTACTCCCGAATGATGTGGGTCACTTTGTTGAGAGAGAAATCAGAGGCTCCTGACAAATTCAAGGTATTCAAGGCTAGGGTGGAGAATGAGATTGGTGTGAAGATAAAGTGTCTGAGATCTGATAGAGGTGGAGAGTTTACCTCCCGTGAGTTTAATGCATTTTATGAAAAACATGGATTAAGAAGACAGTTATCTGGTCCTAGGACTCCTCAACAGAATGGCATTATGGAAAGGAAGAACCAGACTATTCAAGAGGCTTCTAGAACCATGATGATGGAAGAAAATGTTCCACATGTCTATTAGAGAGAGGCTATGAATATTGTTGTCTACACTCTTAATCAGGTGCAGATCAAAGGTAATATTGGTAAAACTCCTTATGAACTATGCTTTGGTAATGCTTCTACTATGAAATACTTCAGAGTTTTTGGTAGTAAATGCTATATCAAAAGAGATGAAGATCTAGGCAAGTTTGATGCAAGGTGTGATGAAGGAATATTTCTAGGTTATTCTAACCAAAACAAGGCATACCGGTGCTGTAACAAGAGATTGAAAAAGATTGTTGAAAGTGCTCATGCCAAGGTTGATGAAAGAAAGGAGAGACCTTCCAAGTTTTGTGGATATGAATTAGATGATCAAAATGAAATTCCTCAAACTCATATTCAAATTGCTCCAGAGAATCCAGTGACTCAAGAAACTAGTACAAATGTTGAGGAACAAGTTCAAGAATGAGAAGTTCAAGAAAATCCTAAAACTCCTAGGTATGTAAGGTTGAATCATTCTAAAGATCAGAGCATAGGAGATAAAAATAAAGGTGTTTAGACTAGAAGAAAATTTTCTAAAGAACAAGAGGAGTATTGTTTGGTTTCAAAGGTTGAACCAAAATCAATGAATGAAGCTTGTAATGATGAAAGTTGGGTAAAAGCAATGGAAGAAGAATTAATGCAAATTGAAAAGAATCATTCTTGGGATCTTGTTCCTAGACCTGGAAAAAAATATATAATTGGAACTAAATGGGTCTTCTGAAATAAATTGAATGAAAATGGTGAAGTTGTGAGAAACAAAGCAAGATTGGTGTGCAAAGGATATTCTTTGGTAGAGGGAATTGATTTTGAGGAAATTTTTGCTTTGGTCGCAAGAATTAAAGTAGTAAGATTATTTATTGCCTTTACTGCTTCTAGAGATTTCAAAGCTTACCATATGGATGTCAAGTCAACATTCCTAAATGGATATTTGGAAGAAGAAGTCTACATTGAGAAATCGGAAGGATTCCAGTTGTCTGATCAAGGAGATATAATCTATAGGTTGAGGAAAGCATTTTATGGACTTAAACAAGTCCCAAGAGCCTAGTACGCAAGATTAGATAAGTATCTACAAAAGTTAAGTTTTAGCAAAGGCACAACTGACAGTAATCTTTATTTCAAAATTGATCATGAACACATCTTAATTATTGAGGTATTGTTGATGATACAATCTTTGGTGGAAATGAGAGCATGTGTAAAAATTTTCCTGATCAAATGCAAAGTGAATTTGAAATGTCCATGCTTGTTGAAATGAATTTCTTCTTGGGTCTACAAATTATTCAGTCAGATAAGGGCATCTTCATATCTCAGTCTAAGTATGTAAAAGAGTTGTTGAAAAAGTTTGGAATGGAGGATTCAAAACCAGTGAGTACTCCTATAATAACTAGATGCAAGTTGAGTAAAGATGATGATTCCCCTAAGGTAGACAAAAAAAGGTATAGATTAATGATTAGAGGAATGCTTTATTTGACTCATACCAAACCTGATATTATGAATGTATTTGGCCTTGTTGCTAGATTTCAAGCTGATCATAGAGAATTTCATGTTGTAGTAGTCAATAGAATTTTTAGATATCTGAAGGGAACATCTAATTATGGCCTATAGTATCCTAAGGGTGATGATTTCACTCTTCATGCATATACAGATGCTAATTGGGCAGGAGATGTGGACAATAGGAAAAGTACTAGTGGAGGTGCATTTTTCTTGGGAAAGAGATTGGTTTCTTGGTTAAGCAAAAAGCAGGAGGCAATATTTGTGTCTACTGCAGAAGCAGAATATATAGCAGCAGCAAGTAATTGTACTCAAGTTTTGTGGATGAAGTAAATGTTGAAGGATATCATAATTGTGTTTTGAGAGCCTATTACAATCTTCTATGATAATTCAAGTGCAATAAACATTTCAAAGAATCCGGTGGTGTTGCATTCAAAGACAACGTACATATCCATCAAGTTTCACTTTTTGAGAGAAAAAGTAAATGAGAATGAAGTTAGATTGGAGTTTGTTCTTTCAAAGGATCTAATTGTGAATATCTTCACTAAGCCTCTACCTAATGACACTTTTGAGTATCTTAGATGGAAGTTAGGGGTGATTACCCCTCCTGTTCAGAACTAAGGTGCACTAGTGTGCATTAGTCTGGTGGAACTCATAGTTATACCTTGTGACTAGATTGATGATAAGGGGATGCTGTTGGCAAGAGACACTATATGGATTCATGGTTGTTGTCATTGATGGCAACAAAGGTCATTCCACATATCCGCAAGTCATGATATATCTCTACCGGAAGTCAGATTGAAGATTGTTGTGGTCCGGTGAACAAGAACAGAGCATGTGGCAAGGTCCGACAGATTGGTCCGGATCTCTCAGAGGAAGTGTCTTGGCACAGTGCGGATCTGGGGAAGTCAAGAGGACTATCTTGAGTAGTATATTCCAAGGATTTAGCCTCCGGAGATGGACAAGGAAAAAGATATGAATAGTTGAGTACCGGATTCCTGAGAGACAGTGAAAACAGAGGAAGAACTGACTGACTGAGTATCAAACTACTTTCCGGATGTGTTACAGATGATGATAAAGGTTGCGGAGGCATGAATCATGTTTGGCCGACATAATTGATGATATCTACAAGTATATGCTTGATCCGCATTGCTTGGTGAGCAAGGATTCAGCCGACAGAACTAAGTTTGTAAGAAACTAGACTGTTCCGGATGCCGACTAGAAAGATGATGAAATTACTTGTGCGGATATATATAGAGGATGGATTTAGTTGTAAAGAGCGCGAATGTGTGTGAGGATATGCGAACAAGTCCAGAGTAGAGCAGAAGTAACAAGAAAGATCCGGTATGTGAAAAGACAGCAGACTAAAGAACAGAGGAAAGATGAAGTGCAGCAGATCAGTATACTGAACCTAACCGGAACTGAACTCCAGCATATGCAGATGCTTCCAATCAGTTCAAGACTGTGATTCTAATCACTTTGTAAGACAGTGTGTCTTCTTGTAGGCAGTGAGCCTCTTGTGAGCAGTGTGCTCGGGCAGTGAGCCCTAATTGGCAAGTGCCATTTTTGTAATTTCCTATTCTTCTAACAGAGAATAATTCTTGGGTTAATCACCCCGTGGTTTTCTCCCTTAACCGGGTTTCCACGTCAAAAATACTGTGTCATGTGTTTCTTATTTCATGGTTTATGTTTTGTGTTTGATTTTATGCTGCTTCAATTAAAAGGAAAGTTTAATAAGGGAAATAATTAGGATAACTGATTCACCCCCCCCTCTCAGTTATCAACAATTGGTATCAGAGCCAAGTTCCTCCCAATAGAGCCTAACAGCTTGAGGAAGATCTGAGATTTCAAATGGATGCATATGGTTTAAGGGAGCAACTCAAGACTGCCCTTGAGGATCTTGAACAGTCAAATTCTGAAGTCAGTGAATTAAAGGAAAGACTCAAACAGGCTGATGAATTCATGAGAGAATTAAAAGACAAATTAAGTCTCTCTATGAAAAAGAGAAAGGAGCTGCTTCAACAGTTGGCAAGACAAAGTGAAGAAAGCAATACAAGTGAGGAATTGACTGAGCAAACCAAGTTATGTGAAAAGTTATCAAAAGAAGTCATTATGTTAAGACATGAAATGGAATCAGGAACTATAAAGTTTACTCAAGAGATTGAAGAAAAAAGAAAGGCTGAAGACAATCTAAGACAATCTCTTAAAGAAAAATCAGAAGAATGCCACCAGATGGATAGGATTATCAGACACCTTGAATCTGATCTTGAAGATTCCAAAGATAATGAAGGAAAACTTGAGGATCAAATTGCCTCTCTCAAAAGAGACCTTCAAACAGCAAATGAATATAAAGAGAAATTCAAGATAAGTTCTGCTCAACTTGAAGTTCTTCTTGGAAGTCAAAAGAGGACAGATGACAAGTATGGCTTGGGATATGAGAAAGGAGAAAGCTCCGGATCCGATCAGAAGAATCTTGGATCAGAAAATCCAAGGAGCAGGCCTAGAAGACCTCCGGTAAGACAGCCAAATGCTCAAAAATATCCATCCTTCAATGGATACTGCCACAGCTGCAACCATTTTGGTCACAAAGCTAATCAGTGCAGAATGAGAATGAATCAGATTAATTCATCCTTCTCCGGACAGTGCTTCAACTGCAAAAGGTATGGACACAAATCCCATGAATGCAGAATTATGCAAGTAAACAAATCATTCAAAGGTAGATGCTTTACATGCAATAGAGTAGGTCATATGGCTAATCAATGCAGATCAAGGGGATATCAGTTAAATATGCAAAGAAATGTTATTTGCCAAATCTGCAATAGGTCCGGTCATAATGCTAAAGTCTGCAGAAACAAGAATCAGGACAAAAGAGGTCCGGTGTATAATCAGAATCAAGACAAGGGTAAACAAAAGATGAATGCGGATGAAGTTAGGAATCAGATGAGCAAGATTTGGGTGAAGAAAAACTCAGAGAATGTAGAGGTTGGATCCGCACCAGATTCTGGTGCTGATATTTCTTCCGGAAATTAAAAGGTGAGCTCAGGCTCAGGGGGAGACTCAAAGAAGATTCTGTTCCCCCAGCCAAACAAGTTGTGCCGGATGTGGCACAAGATGCGGATTAAAGGGTTTGTAGATATAACTCCTGAGATGCTTCAGTCAAGTTTTCAGAGGTCCGCATGGAGTTATGAAGAAGCTGTGCTCGATTAAGTTAGACCTGTTCAGGGAGGTGCTCCGGTATGATAAAGGATTACAAAAGGTCCGGAGAGATCCGGAAGTGCACGATCTTGTCTTGCGGATTGGACAGAGTATTTGGGATGTTCTTGTAATATGTTACCTAGATTTATTCATGATTTAAAGATCCGGATGATATTCAGTGATCAGGACTAATCTGGGATACTCCAAGCTGTCCAGACATGGTAAACCGGAATAATGCAGGTGAAGCATTTATTGCAGACAGATATTAGGGTTTGCGGAGCAATATAAGGAATTTCTCAAAAGTTATCTGCTCATTCTACACTTGAGAAGAAGCGAATAGTGGAGCTCTGCAACAAGGTTCATCAAGCACACCAAGGATCTCCTGCCGAAGCTATTGCATAAAGAAATCAATCCAACCACTCCGTGCAAACCGAAGGCGCTTAAGGTATTCTTCATTTTTCATTGCCTCACTGCAAATCCTTGAAGAATGGCTACTCCAAACATAGTTAAGATCTCTGATAGACCTCGCCCCTCATTCAAGAAACATCCCTACAAATCATTGGAGGTAGATCCACTAGGAGCCTTCTCTAGTGTTCCCCACGGAGTCTTACATACTGAAGATATTAGGGTTTACATACACGCAAACATTGAGGAATTTGGGGAATTCAAATTAAGAGACCTCTATCACAAGCAACTGATAGACAATGCTTTTGAGCTCAAACCAGAGTATAAGGGTATCCAGAAGAAACAATTTGAGCAATTCATTCATTTCCCTAGCTTTGAAGAAGATGAATGGGTCCGGTATGTACTGAGCAGGATGCATGACAACTTCCTTTGGCTAGATAGACCCTGTAAGATCACAAAAGAAGCAATTAGAGCAGTAACTGGTCTATACTCTTCCGGGGGGGTACCTATCCTCAAATCTGTCAAGAACAACGTTGTAACTGAGGCCACCGGATCAAAATATGATAAGAGGGCAATGACCATTGAAGATATTTCGGATCCGGATATCAAATATGCATCAATGATAATAGGATACAAGATCTATCACTCCAGCAGGGAGAATTCTGTATCCGGAACTGCAATATACACAGCATATGAAATGCTAAGAAAGAATGCAGATTATGATCTTTGTGAATTACTACTAAGCCAATTGATGGAAAATGTACAGAAAATCAAGAAAGACAAGAAGAACTCCTTTAAGTATGGTACTCTCATTATATGTCTATTCTTTTACTTCATGAATGAGCTACCCGGAACAAGTGGATGGATATGGCAGAATGACAAACCTGTTGCAGTCCAGATAAGAGACTATTTGCATGGACTTGGGGATGCAAAAGCGAGAAATACAGCTCTATGGGGATACTTCAAAAACTTTCAGAGCATGATGCAAGCAAGAGAGAGAATTCCCCAGTCTCTCATTGAGAAATACAAGGACTCAGTATGTTTTATGGTTGACACTGATCAGTGCCTAATGGAGGCAGTGGAGCCAAGGACTGTCTGGATCATGCCCATGGGGTATGAAGTTGATGAACAGATAGTAGAGCTGCATGTTCAACACATGCTAAGTCAGCCCAAAGATCCTAAGGCAGAAAGGTTTGGAACCTTTGAGGAGCTGAGCGAGAAATTACATGTAGAACTCAGGGAACCTGAGATTAAGAGAAAAGTGAGAAAAGAAGTAGAGCACATTGCTCAAGGCCTAGGCATCTCAAAAGAGGCACTTGATGCCAGCCGGGAAAAGAGGAGAAAGGCTGAGGAAGAAGAGAAAAGCACAGAAAGTGCTCCGGTTGAAACCCCCACCCGGACCAGATCATCAAAGAGATCTGCACCTTCCACAACCAAAAGCTCAAAACCGGAAGTCCAGGCATCCGGTAAAAGATCCAAGACAAAAGCATCAAGGGCTTATGAAAGCCAAAAGGATGAAGAGGAAACAGAATCAGATAAGGAAGTAAGAGAAGTAAAGAAACAGAAGAAGAAAGGATCCGGTAAGCCCTCCACAGGCCAAGACAAGGATGAAATGGCAGAGGTAACTGTTGAAAAGCCCACTCTGTCACTAGAGAGCATAATCAAGTCGGTCACGGTGGATGGAAACCTTCAACCAATGACTGAATCCTATGATGACTTCAGTGAGGCAGACCAAAAGACTCTGCAGGAGGCCACAGTGAAATATCTCAACATATATAATAAGGCTTTCATTGAAATAATATCTCTTATTCCTAAAAGCCTAGAAAAGGAAATGGAAGTGAGGAAAAATAATGCTCATGCTAAAGATCTTGAGATCCGGGAGCAGATAGCTATTCAGCTATATCCTCAAATTGATCCCAAGACAATGAACATGATCTTCAAGGACTGCAAAGATGAGTTCAGAAGTAAAGCCAGGATGAATCAGCTCATGCTTGGTGAGACTGACAAAGTGGCACAAGAGACAGAAGAGATCCTCCGGAAGGCCTTCAAAAGGTTCAATCTTCCTGTTGTAGAGGACTTAGGTGCAGAAACAGCTGCTGACTTGGAATCTTCTGTTCCGGAAGAAGTGAGCCCTGAACAGACAAGTGAGGACTTGGGACCCTCTACTCCAGAAGAAGTGACCCATGAACAAGCAAGCATCTCTCCTCCGGTTTCCCCTACAGTCTCCGGATCCAAAGAAGAAGAGCAATTGCAGGAGAAAGAAGCAGTGGTGACAGACAAAGAGGTTGACAGTTCTAAGACTGCAGAAGAAAAGAAACATCTGTCTCCGGCAAGAGACACTGCACAAACTGTTCAACAATTTTTGAGCAAAGAAACTCTAGAGATTGATGAACCGGAGCTTCTAAAAGGTCCATTTGATTTTGACTCTCTCTCTCCGGTACAAACAATGAAGATAGCTTCATTTGCAAATGCCAAGGCAAATGAAAAGCTCCTGAAGTCTCATATGGAAGACTGTGAGTTGATAGAGGCTGCTTCCGGAGTACTTGTAAAGATCATGCCATCAATCCAAATAGATCCGACTGCCTCCACTTCCGGTAATCTAAAAACCTTAGTCAGCAGTATTGATACACATTTTAATTCTCTAGAAAAATCAGCTGAAGACAAGGTCCGGAAGGAATTTTTGGATAAGAGATTTTCTGAAATATTAGAATTAATCTCTAAGGATAGGAAGATTGTAAGCATTGGAATAAAGAGCTTAGAAAATGCTCTTAAGGATGGCGGTGACATCTACAAATTTTGTATATCGTGGTCAAAGGCAACAACAGCAATTGACAAGAAAATAAAAGAAGAACAGGACAAGCTTCAAAGCTTATCTCAAAGTTTTGATCCTCTCTCTTCCTCTATAATAAATCAAGAATGTCAGACTATTGCAGTCTTGAATGAAATAAAGAATCTTGAGAAGGAGAGGAAGAACATTACCAACCGGATGGGAGAACTTAGAAGGATTATAGTCCCTAAGTTGGAAACGATGCATGAGGCCATCAGTGATGCCCAGACCACCGCCCATACAAAAGATCCGACAGATCTCAGGCGGGCAGAAGCTTTTGCATTTTTGTTGAGTGGTCACATTTCAATCCTGGACAGAATGAAGCTTAGTTGGGCTACTGAAATGGTTCAACTGCAGACATCCTTTGCAGACATTCTGCAGTATATGTGAGTATGTAAATATGCGGCTATATATAGAAAATTTTTGAAAATTTTGGTGTGCGGACCCTACCCTTTGCCATTGATGTCAAAGGGGGAGTGAGGAGCAGTGAAAAATGAGGAATCCAACTCAGGGGGAGTTCCGGAAATTGTATATAAAGACAGAGCATCAGCAAAGGGGGAGCATAGTGTAAACACTTAGTCATTTTTCACTAAGTGTTGCCATCAATGCCAAAGGGGGAGATTGTTGGCAAGAGACACTATATGGATTCATGGTTGTTGTCATTGATGGCAACAAAGGTCATTCCACATATCCGCAAGTCATGATATATCTCTACCGGAAGTCAGATTGAAGATTGTTGTGGTCCGGTGAACAAGAACAGAGCATGTGGCAAGGTCCGACAGATTGGTCCGGATCTCTCAGAGGAAGTGTCTTGGCACAGTGCGGATCTGGGGAAGTCAAGAGGACTATCTTGAGTAGTATATTCCAAGGATTTAGCCTCCGGAGATGGACAAGGAAAAAGATATGAATAGTTGAGTACCGGATTCCTGAGAGACAGTGAAAACAGAGGAAGAACTGACTGACTGAGTATCAAACTACTTTCCGGATGTGTTACAGATGATGATAAAGGTTGCGGAGGCATGAATCATGTTTGGCCGACATAATTGATGATATCTACAAGTATATGCTTGATCCGCATTGCTTGGTGAGCAAGGATTCAGCCGACAGAACTAAGTTTGTAAGAAACTAGACTGTTCCGGATGCCGACTAGAAAGATGATGAAATTACTTGTGCGGATATATATAGAGGATGGATTTAGTTGTAAAGAGCGCGAATGTGTGTGAGGATATGCGAACAAGTCCAGAGTAGAGCAGAAGTAACAAGAAAGATCCGGTATGTGAAAAGACAGCAGACTAAAGAACAGAGGAAAGATGAAGTGCAGCAGATCAGTATACTGAACCTAACCGGAACTGAACTCCAGCATATGCAGATGCTTCCAATCAGTTCAAGACTGTGATTCTAATCACTTTGTAAGACAGTGTGTCTTCTTGTAGGCAGTGAGCCTCTTGTGAGCAGTGTGCTCGGGCAGTGAGCCCTAATTGGCAAGTGCCATTTTTGTAATTTCCTATTCTTCTAACAGAGAATAATTCTTGGGTTAATCACCCCGTGGTTTTCTCCCTTAACCGGGTTTCCACGTCAAAAATACTGTGTCATGTGTTTCTTATTTCATGGTTTATGTTTTGTGTTTGATTTTATGCTGCTTCAATTAAAAGGAAAGTTTAATAAGGGAAATAATTAGGATAACTGATTCACCCCCCCCCTCTCAGTTATCAACAGATGCTACTCAGGGGGAGTAGTCAGTATGTTTTGAGTTTAATTTGATCTTGTCTAAGAAACAAAAGGGTGAGAGATGATTGCAAATATATGCCCTTTTCCATTAATGTCAAAGGGGGAGATAAGTCATGTGAAAAACTTGGATAGAAGTGAGTAGTTGTTGGTGAAAGGGGGAGCAGTGAAGAAAGTGGTTGCAAGTGTGATAAGAGAAAGGGGGAGAAGTTCTTGTCTTGATGGTTGAATTATTTTTTCACATCATATGTTACCATCAATGACAAAGGGGGAGATTGTTGCAAATATGTGCACATGATGTGTTGTCATTGATGTCAACATATCTCTTTGTTAGAGATAGTGAAGACAGTGCAGTTGAATGCTTCGTATTTCCAGTGAGACAAAGATTAGAATCTATGGACTAAAGGGTTTGTAGAGGATTGTTTGACATTTCTCCAGTTAAGATTTGAGAGGTTTGTATGGAGGATTGGCAAAGTTATGTCCATCTGAGTAGAACCAAGTTTTGTAGTTGTTCAGAGGTGACAGGGTGAGAGGAATTTGGTCTAGATTGCTCCGCATTAGAATATTATGATCTGTAAATCTAGAGGTATGTTTAGGATGTTGGTGTGTATCCTCAAATCAAGTGGTTTTTGGTTTGGAGGTCCGCAAGCAATCTTTCTAGTGTGACAGTCATGACAATGTTCTTAAGTTCTCGAATGAAGAAGCAAGTGTTTTTGGTGATTTAAGGTGATACAGTTGTTCATGTTGATTTCATTGTGCTTGTGGTGGTCTTTGGATCATGTACTTATTGTGTTGGTGGTCCGCATTGAGGATTGAGCTCATGGTTGAAGATTTCTCCTTAAGTGTTGCTATTCTTTCCAATCTTTGCTGACCGGATGCTTGGTGTTTGTTTCAGATGATCTAAGAAGAATTCTATGGAGTGTGGCATGTTGATCGAGGAAGATTTGAGTCTCAGCTATGTTTGGCTGACAATGTAATGATTCACATGTAGCATTTTGAATCTTGTGATTGTAATTTCTTGTAATGCCTATCTTGGAGAATGTTCTCGATAGATGATTATTTGGCTGACTTTGATGTTCATTCCAAAGTCGATGACATGTATAAATAAGTGTTGTGAAGTCGTGGAAATGTGAGAATATGAGTGAAGATATGGATGCAGTGAGGAAGTGAGTGGGGGTAGAGCAAAGGTGTTGTGCGCTTCAATAGAACTGAATCTTCCATGATGAAGATGTTGTTTCTTAGTTTAGCCTTTCAGTATTAACCTTGTGAATATTCTTGTAGGTAGTAAGCCTCTTTTGAGTAGTGAGCTATGGATAGTGTGCCTGAAGGCAAGTGCCTTCCCATTTTTCTATTCTTTTAACAAAGAATAGATCTTGTGGGTTAACCCCCACCATGGTTTTCCCTTAACTAGGTTTCTATGAAAAAATCTTGGTGTTATGTGTGTTGATTCTGTTTCTGCTCATGTGTTAATTCATGCTTTTATGGTTATATAATTAATCTGTTAATAAGTGATAAAGAAGATTAAAGGAAGCAAATGATATAGTTTTGAGACAACTGATTCACCACCCCCTCTCAGTTGTCTGCCCTTATTTCAACAAGATTATACAGACTCCCCCCACAACAAGAACACATCACATAACTTTTACAACATACTTGCTAAAAATGTGACGAACCACAATATTACACATTTATAACACATAATTGATACATGACATAACATCACAAGCACATGACTATACAATGGACATAAGCCCTTCCAAACAGGCTAGGTCGACTTATTGGGAAACTACAATAGGTCTCCAAGTGTTTGCCCCATATCCACTGGCTTGGTTTCCTACACACTTATTTCCAGTGTCAGTTATGATTATGATAGAATAGCTAAAGCTAGAATATAATAGAAACTAACTAAAACATTTTTAAATCATTTAAATCATTCATGCACTTATGAACATACTACATCCACTAGATAATCAATATGTTTCTCAATATACATGGTAGTAGAAATCTTTTGCTAGTAGATGAATAACTATAATCAAGACACTCAAAGATACTTAACAACATTTTCATGGAGTATATGCAATGCTATATATCATTTAATGACATGATCCATAGCCATAGCACATGAATTTACACAACACATCTCATGGAGTAATATATTACTATAGGTAAATGAGGAATATAGTCCACTAACATAAGATACTAGTCATCATCTTGAGCATCATATAAAACAACAAAAGTACATGAGCATATATATAGAATATGTATCAAACATGTACTAAGATAGAATCATATGTCCAAAAGAAAAGTGTAACCATATATGTAGTCTAATCAAAATACCGGAACCACATATAAGATGTCTCATCATAGAACTATAGTAGGAAAAATGTAAGATCACTTCCTGTCATAATGGTGGGTACGAGGAGGGATCCTACATAATTAACACATGACAAACCATAATATTACACATTGATAACACATAATTGGTACATGATGTAACATCACAAACACATGACTATACAATGGACCTAAGCCCTTCTAAACAGGCTAGGTTGGCTTACTCAGACACTACAATAGGTCTCCAAGTGTTTTTCTTGTATCCACTAGCTTGGTTTCCTACGCACTTATTTCCAATGTTATTTATGATTATGATAGAATAGCCAAAGCCACAATATGATAGCAACTAACTAAAACATTTGTAAATCATTCATACACTTATGAATATACTACATCCACTAGATAATCAATACATTTCTAATTATACATGGTATTAGAAATATTTTGCTAGCAGATGAATAACTATAATCAAGACACTTAAAGATACTTAACAACATTTTCATGGAGTATATGTGATGCTATATATCATTTAATGACATGATCCACAACCATAGCACATGAATTTACACAACACAGGTCATGGAATAGTATATTACTATATGTAAATGAGGAATATAATCCACTAACATAAGATACTAGTCATCATCCTGAGCATATATATAGAATATGTATTAAGCATGGTCTAAGCTAGAAACCTATGTCCAAAATAAAAGTGTAACCATAGACGTAGTCTAATCAAAACACCAAAAGCACATATAAGATGTCTCATCATAGAACTATAGTAGCAAAAATGTAAGATCACTTCCTGTCATAGTGATAGGTACCGAGGAGGGGTCCTAAATCCCCCCTAGGCTTGGACTTCCTCGTGGAAGTTCCTAAGAGAAAAGGTTATCGAATAAAATTAACAAATTAGTTTACCTCATCATATAAAAATAACCAACCATATTATGTCAAGTCACATCAATGTAAATTAACCACATACCTCAATTTGAATAACTAAGCATGTCCTTAAATCATTACTACCATCATGAATGAATGAATTTATATCTAAGTAATAGAATCAAGTCACATATTCTATTTTAGTCAAACAAATTTAACATTTGATTCTCAACATCACTCAATCACTCACATAACACAAAAACTTAATCCCACATATAACACATCATCTGAATTCAGAGTCTCCTTCACATCACATACCTCTCCTAGGTGAATCACAAGATGAAGACCATACTCATGTGTATCAATATATAATATACTCATCACAAAGACATCACATGGTTCACACCACAAGGCTCAACAAGAAAGGAGTATTATGAGAAGGGAAACACTAATATACCACAGAGCTATCCATAGTGTCATAGAGCTAATAACCAATGAGTGAATAACCATGCAATGTGGGATCACTGTGCCAATATCAAATAGTGTAGCACCATATAATCTCACCTCCGAAGCAAATTCCAATATCACCCATACCATAGTGCTAATATCATCCATACCATAGTGTCAACATCCAAGGATAATCATCCCATGTAGAAAACATTGTGCCAAGAATAGACTAGGAAAGAAGGTCTCAAGGTCCTTTCAAGGAGCCCACCTTGCACTTACTAGTATGAACAAGATTCTTTGGGCCATCTACTCCCATATACAACTTCCCAATGATCCCTCTAGGATATGATAGTAACAATAGTCACAACACTCCACACATACTAGCAGTTGCATCATTAAAATGACTCAAATGAGAAAATTAAAGAAGTAAAGCAAACTCATAAATTAAAGCTCAATAAAATAGAAGAAAACAAATATATAATGAATTGTAGAAGAAGTGGAGATCAAATAACAATCATTGTATTATCCCAAGTTTACCCAAGAACATGTCCTTGAGGCAATAGGACCATCTCAACATAAAAAAATACAGCCAATTATCCCAAAAAGGAATAAAACATTGTTGTCTTGTAAGAAAAATATTCAACACATGATAAATAAACTAACAGTCTCTAAAAAATTGCACATTATGATCACCATGCGACCTTGTAACAAGACAACCTAAGGGGAGGAGGGGAATCATACAATGGTGTGAAACCACATAAGATAATATGGTGGTCTCAAACCACATGAAATAATATGGTGGTCTCAAACTATAGAATAATATTGTGGTCTTAAACCATAGAATAACATGGTGGTCTCAAACCACATGAAATAATATGGTGGTTTCATACCACAGAATAGTATATGGCGGTCTCAAACTACAGAATAACATGGCGGTCTTAAACCAAATAAAACAATATGGTGGTCTCAAACCACATAATAGTATGGTGGTCTCAAACCATAGAATAACACGGTGGTCTCAAACCACATGAAATAATATGGTGGTCTCAAACCACAAAATAGTATGGTGGTCTCAAACCATAGAAAAACATGGTGGTCTCAAACCAAATGAAAATCAATGATAATTCACTATGTCATAATAAGCATGTCTCACACAATCTTGGAAAATCCTAATCATATATCTGCATGAAGAATCCACATGAACAAGTACATGTCCCACACAACCCAGAATCCTACCATCATACCAAGAGAACCCCAACAAGCCTATATAGTTATTGGTGAGAATATTTTCACAACATTTCAAATTTTTTTACATCAATAGAATTTGAGGATACTTTAGTGGCAGATTTGAGGCTCTACTTCTTTCTTTCTGCTTCAAGAATATGGAATGACTTAGCCTCTGGTTATGATGTCCAATGTAGCAATATAAGGTTATGGTGTGGTTTTAGCATAGTATCAACAAATGGTGGTTTTTAGTCAGACACAAGCTATATAGACTTAAGCATCCCTCAATCCAAATAGAGCTGATCCTATTTCAATGTAGCAAACAACATCAAAATGAAGGCATGGCTTCTTAAAAAATAATAGCAGTAAGCTAGGAAGAGTTTTTATATAGCCTTTGATATGTGGTGCAAACATTACCCATATTGAAGTTTTAACAAACTCAAATCATTTGAATTAGATTTAGCAGATGTTTCATTCAAACTTAGAGCATAAAGCAAACTCTTGGCATTAGGAAAAGACTCACACATTGCTGAAAATAGGGTGCTCAGATTCAACATCAATAAAGGATCAGGCTCATTAAGCAAGAAAGGCATGCAACTTCTATGAAGAGGGCGTAGTTTAGAAGCTGTGATCATCTTAAAAGAAACACCAAACCATCACAGTCAATAAGATAGGGCATTGTTATTAAAAGGTAAATGTATCCTTTTCAAAGTAGTGATGTTGTAGATATAATGGTGGCTTCTACCCATAGAAAGCATTCAGCTACTAAGTGGATTGTTTGAGCATCAGTAAGGAACATGGTTTAAAGTTTGTAAAGGCTCTAAGACACAAGGAAGGCGTAGTGATTTAGTGGTGTAGCATTTCTTATCCAAGCACTATTTCAAAGTGGGTTTTCAACCACTACAAAAGTGGCAATTATTATGAGAATTGTGTAGCTTCATAAAACTTATGTGGGTCTAGAACAAATCATAGCACCACTACTCATACTTCCAACATAGATGTAGTCATCATCCATTTTAAGAGTCGAGACTTATTCTCACGTAAGTTTCAATGTAGCAAATGAAGATCAAAAGGCATGGCAGCCCCTGTATAGTGCATCCTTAGTAAGATGAGGCATAGCAACTACAAAGCATATTCATATCAAATGCAAGCATCACTATTAAATGAAACAATGCTACTATTATTTTATGATTCATTTTTGACTCTATGCCACTCTCAAGTAAAGGTAAATATGCAGCCCTAATTTTCTTCCATAGCCACTTCATTCTTTATGACAACCACAAGTGGAGATGGCGGTAGGTTTTTCTAATGCAAGCCAAAGAGAATGGAGACAAAGATGTTTTTCAGCCATGGAGACAGTTGCAGTTTTAGTTGCATTTGCCAGGATCAGTGGTAGATTTTATGGATTTATGGATATAGATATTTTTTGGGATGCAGTTGGGAAAGATTTTTAGTTGCAAGAAGATCTTAAATGGTTTTAATTTTTTAGGCTTATAAATACAGATCTGGGTCCAAAGAAAAAGAGTTCCATAGTTCTACAGATCAGATTTTTGAGCAGCAAACAAAGATTTTTCTTTTGCCTCAACAGTTGCCTCTCAGTGAGGGATTTGAATGTAATATTTTGTGAAAGTTATTTTTGCCTTTGTATTTCATTCTCCTGTCAAACAATGAAGACATATGGTGTTTTTGTGCATATATGAGTCTATTTCTATTCTTGCTTCTTAGTTTATGGTTCTTTTGCCTTTTTTAGATCTATTTATCAAATTGGGTAACCAGTCATGTTGCAAGCTCTTTGATTTTTAGTTAAACCATAGAGGGTTTGACACTCTACAACTCGATGGTTATTTTAATCTAGTGCATCATGTTAGGGATTAGATTTATTTCATTGTATCTATAATCTTGTTTTTTCTATCCTTTTTTTAAAACCCCCATTAAAAAATGGAAGACCCAGCTTCCCTAAAATATGGAGGTCACTATGAGAAGCAATCCCACATTTCAAACTTTCCCATGGTGATTGTTGGACTAGACCCACAAAATTATACATCAACAATTATCATGTATAATGTATGTATAAAATTAACTATAATTATTCCAAGTAGAGAATAATATCCCTCACACTTATACTGACAACCACATCAAAAGGTCATATCATCCTTGTGACAAAGTATCTTTCACTATTATCTCATTACACATAAACTATCATTTTATCAAGTTGCCATTCAAATTATGGTGTCTCGCTTATCGTAATTCATGACTATCATCACTCTGAATATCTTGATAGCACATAATGTGTCGATGCTTGAAGTTACCAATCTCTTTTGTGTGTAGCCAATCTTAAATCTCAAGATCAAATATTTCAATGCTATTTGTATCCAATGTAGTGCTAGTATCACATAACTGATGATAGTATCCAAAATACTGGAAATCCATGATGACACCAATATGAATTGCCAAGTGTCTATAGCTAGAAATGAATATAGGCTAAGGGCACATTACGGTCCATCCTCAACCCATGGAACTGAAAAAGGAAGGGTTTGCACAACCAACCAACTAGTGTCGTTCAATTATGGGGGAGAAGAGGCACCGTACTCCTAAGTGACCGTGAGGGAATGCCCTCAAATATGGGTTACATTAAGACATCACTGTTGGCAAGAGACACTGTGTGGCTTCATGAGTGTTGTCATTGATGGCAACAAAGTCCATCCCACACATCTGTAGCACATAGTATGTCTATATCGGAAGACAGACTAAAGAGTGTTTTGGTCAAGTAAGCAAGAACATAGCATGTAACAGGGTTTGACAATCACGTTCAGATCTCTCTGATGGTGAAACTCAGCAAGTTATAGACTTGGACAAGTCAAGAGGAGTACCATGACTACTACATTCCAGAGATTGAGCCTTCATTGGTGAATGAGTGAAAAGATATGAGCATCTAAGCGTTGGGTTCCTGACAAGCATAGTAGACTGAGGAAGAACTAACTAGTAGAGCATCAGACTTTAATTTGGATGAGAAACTGATAGTGATCAAGATTTTTGAGGGATCATTCATGGTTGGCTGACATGATTGATGACTTCCAGGTCTATGTCTTTGATACGCATCACATATTAAGCATGGATTCAGCCGACAGATCAGTGTCTTGGAAATATCCTGAGTATTTTGGTTGTAGACTAGAAAGATGTTGAAATCCTTGGTGTGGATATATATACTAGATGGATTTTGGTATGAAGAGGGGTGTGTGGAGCAAGAGTGTGCAAGGAAAGGTAGTGATCATTATGGGAAGCATCATTACAAGTCCGGTATGTGATAGAATAGCAGTACTAAAGCAGAAGAAGAATGAAGTGCAGTAGATCAGTATATTGAGCCTATTCGGAACTAAGCCTTAGCATTAACAGATGCTTCTCATTAGTTCAAACACCTAGTTACCTTCATAACTTTGTAGATAGTGAGTCTCTTGTAGGTAGTGTGCCTCTTGTGAGCAGTGTGCTCGGGCAAGTGAGCACTAATTGGTAAGTGCCATTTTGTATTTCTTATTCTTTTAATAGAGAATACAATCTTGGGTTAGTCACCCTGTGGTTTTTTCCCTTAATAGGGTTTTCCATGTAAAAATTATTGTGTTATGTGTGTTTGACTTTATATCTGCTCTCATGATTATATATGCTTATATGTTTTTGTTGATAACTAAGAGGGGGGGGGTGAATCAGTTATCCTAATTATTTCCCTTATTGAACTTTCCTTTTAATTGATGCAGCATAAAATCAAACATAAAACATTAACCATAAAACAAGAAACACATGACACAGTATTTTTGACGTGGAAACCCTGTTAAGGGAGAAAACCACGGGGTGATTAACCCAAAATTATTCTCTGTTAGAAGAATAGGAAATTACAAAAATGGCACTTGCCAATTAGGGCTCACTGCCTGAGCACACTGCTCACAAGAGGCCCACTGCCTACAAGAAGACACACTGTCTACAAAGTGATGAGAATCACAGTCTTGAACTGATTGGAAGCATCTGCATATGCTGGAGTTCAGTTCCGGTTAGGCTCAATACACTGATCTGCTGCACTTCATCTTTCCTCTATTCTTTGTACTGCTATCTTTCACATACCGGATCCTTTTTACTACCTCTGCTCTTATCTGGACTTATTCGCATATATCTCCACATCAACAACACACTTCACAACTAAATCCATCCTCTATATATATCCGCACAAGTAATTTCATCACCTTTCTAGTCGGCATCCGGAACAGTCTAGTTTCTTACAAACTCTCATTCTGTCGGCTGAATCCTTCCTCACCAAGCAATGCGGATCAAGCATATACTTGTAGATATCATTAATCATGTCGTCCAAACATGATTCATGCCTTCACAGCCTCTGTCATCAACAGTAACCCATCCGGAAAGCAGTCTGATACTCTGCCAGTCAGTTCTTCCTCTGTTTTCACTGTCTCTCAGGAATCCGGTACTCAACCATTCATATCTTTTTCTTTGTCCATCACCGGAGGCTAAATCCTTGGAATATACCACTCAAGGTAGTCCTCTTGACTTCCCCAAATCCGCACTGCACCAAGACACTTCCTCTGAGAGATCCGGACCAATCTGTCGGACCTTGCCATATGCTCTGTTCTTCTTCACCGGACCACAACATTCTTTATTCTGACTTCCGGTAGAGACACATTATGACTTGCGGATATGTGGGATGACCTTTGTTGCCATCAATGACAACAACCATGAATCCATATAGTGTCTCTTGCCAACAATCTCCCCCTTTGGCATTGATGGCAACACTTAGTGAAAAATGACTAAGTGTTTTCACTATGCTCCCCCTTGGCTGATGCTCTGTCCTTATATACAATTTCTGGAACTCCCCCTTAGTTGGATTCCTCATTTTTCACTGCTCCTCACTCCCCCTTTGACATCAATGGCAAAGGGTAGGGTCCGCACACCAAAATTTTCAAAAAAATTTCTCTATATAGCCGCATATTTACATACTCACATGTATTGAAGAATGTCTGCAAAGGATGTCTGCAATTGGATCATTTCTGTAGCCCAACTTTGCTTCATTCTATCCAAAATTGAAATGTGACCACTTAGCAAAAATGCAAACGCTTCTGCCCGCTTGAGATCTGTCGGATCTTTTGTTTGGGCGGTGGTCTGAGCATCACTGATGGCCTCATGCATGGTTTCCAACTTAGGGATTATAATCCTTCTAAGTTCTCCCATCCGGTTAGTGATGTTCTTCCTTTCCTTCTCAAGATTTTTTATTTCATTCAAGACTGCAATGGTCTGACATTCTTGATTTATTATAGAGGAAGAGAGAGGATCAAAACTTTGAGATAAGCTTTGTAGCTTATCCTGTTCCTCTTTTATTTTCTTGTCAAATGCTGCTGTTGCCTTTGACCAGGATATACAAAATTTATAGATGTCACCGCCATCCTTAAGAGCATTCTCTAAGCTCTTTATTCCAATGCTTACAATCTTCCTATCTTTAGAGATTAATTCTAATATCTCTGAAAATCTTTTATCCAAAAATTCCTTCCGGACCTTTTCTTCAGCTGATTTTTCTAAAGAATCAAAATGTGTATCAACACTGCTGACTAAGGTTTTTAGATTACCGGAAGAGGAGGCTGTCGGATCTATCTGGATTGATGGCATGATCTTCACAAGTACTCCGGAAGCAGCCTCTATCAACTCACAGTCTTCCATATGAGACTTCAGGAGCTTTTCATTTGCCTTGGCATTTGCAAATGAAGCTATCTTCATTGTTTGTACCGGAGAGAGAGAGTCAAAATCAAAAGGGCCTTTTAGAAGCTCCGGTTCATCAATCTCTAGAGTTTCTTTGCTCAAAAATTGTTGAACAGTTTGTGCAGTGTCTCTTGCCGGAGACAGATGTTTCTTTTCTTCTGCAGTCTTAGAACTGTCAACCTCTTTGTCTTTCACCACTGCTTCCTTCTCCTGTAATTGCTCTTCTTCTTTGGATCCGGAGACTGTAGGGGAAACCGGAGGAGAGATATTTGTCTGTTCAGGGCTTACTTCTTCCGGAATAGAAGATTCCAAATCAGCAGCTGTTTCTGCACCTAAGTCCTCTACAACAGGAAGATTGAACCTTTTGAAGGCCTTCCGGAGGATCTCTTCTGTTTCTTGGGCCACTTTGTCAGTCTCACCAAGCATGAGTTGATTCATCCTGGCTTTGCTTCTGAACTCATCTTTGCAGTCCTTGAAGATAATGTTCATTGTCTTGGGATCAATTTGAGGATATAGCTGAATAGCTATCTGTTCCCGGATCTCAAGATCTTTAGCATGAGCATTATTCTTTCTTACTTCCATTTCCTTCTCTAGTTTTTAGGAATAAGAGATATTATTTCAATGAAAGCCTTATTATATATGTTAAGATATTTTACTGTGGCCTCCTGCAGAGTCTTTTGGTCGGCCTCACTGAAGTCATCATATGATTCAGTCATTGGTTGAAGGTTTCCATCCACCGTGACCGACTTGATTATGCTCTCTAGTGACAGAGTGGGCTTTTCAACAGTTACCTCTGCCATTTCATCCTTGTCTTGGCCTGTGGAGGGCTTACCGGATCCTTTCTTCTTCTGTTTCTTTACTTCTCTTACTCCCTCATCTGATTCTATTTCCTCTTCATCCTTTTGGCTTCCATAAGCCCTTGTGGCTTTTGTCTTGGATCTCTTACCGGATGCCTGGACTTTCGGTTTTGAACTTTTGGTTGTGGAAGGTGCAGGTCTCTTTGATGATCTGGTCCGGGTGGGAGTTTCAACCGGAGCACTTTCTTTGCTTTTCTCTTCTTCCTCGGCCTTCCTCCTCTTTTCCCGGCTGGCATCAAGTGCCTCCTTTGAGATACCTAGGCCTTGAGCAATGTGCTCTACTTCTTTTCTTACCTTTCTTTTAATCTCAGGTTCCCTGAGTTCTACATGTATTTTTACACTCAGCTCCTCAAAGGTTCCAAACCTTTCTGCCTTAGGATCTTTGGGCTGACTTAGCATGTGTTGAACATGCAGCTCCACTATCTGTTCATCAACTTCATACCCCATGGGCATGATCCAGACAGTCCTTGGCTCCACTGCCTCCATTAGGCACTGATCAGTGTCAACCATAAAGCACACTGAGTCCTTGTATTTCTCAATGAGAGACTGGGGAATTCTCTCTCTTGATTGCATCATGCTCTGAAAGTTTTTGAAGTATCCCCATAGAGCTGTATTTCTTGCTTTTGCATCCCCAAGTCCATGCAAATAGTCTCTTATCTGGACTGCAACAGGTTTGTCATTCTGCCATACCCATCCACTTATTCGGGTAGCTCATTCATGAAATAGAAGAATAGACATACAATAAGAGTACCATACTTAAAGGAATTCTTCTTATCCTTCTTGATTTTCTGTATGTTTTCCATTAATTGGCTTAGCAGTAGTTCGCAGAGATCATATTCTGCATTCTTTCTTAACATTTCATAAGCAGTGTATATTGCAGTTCCGGATACAGAATTCTCCCTGCTGGAGTGATAGATCTTGTATCCTATTATCATTGATGCATATTTGATATCCGGATCCGAAATATCTTCAATGGTCATTGCCCTCTTGTCAAATTTTGATCCGGTGGCCTCAGTTACAATGTTGTTCTTGACAAATTTGAGGATAGGTACCCCTCCGGAAGAGTATAGACCAGTTACTGCTCTAATTGCCTCTTTTGTGATCTTGCAGGGTCTATCTAGCCATAGAAAGTTGTCATGCATCCTGCTCAGTACATACCGGACCCATTCATCTTCTTCAAAACAGGGGAAATGAATAAATTGCTCAAATTGTTTCTTCTGAATATCCTTATACTCTGGTTTAAGCTCAAAAGCATTGTCTATCAGTTGCTTGTGATAGAGGTCTCTTAATTTGAATTCCCCAAATTCCTCAATGTTTGCATGTATGTAAACCCTAATGTCTTCGGTGTGTAAAACTCCGTGGGGAACACTAGAGAAGGCTCCTAGTGGGTCTACCTCCAATGATTTGTAGGGATGTTTCTTGAATGAGGGGCGAGGTCTATCAGAGATCTTAACTATGTTTGGAGTAGCCATTCTTCAAAGATTTGCAGTGAGGTAATGAAAGACGGAGAATACCTTATGCGCCTTCGGTTTGCACGGAGTGGTTGGATTGATTTCTTTATGCAATAGCTTCGGCAGGAGATCCTTGGTGTGCTTGATGAACCTTGTTGCAGAGCTCCACTTTTCGCTTCTTCTCGAGTGCAGAATGAGCAAATGACCTTTGAGAGATCCCTTAAATTGCTCCGCGAACCCTAATATCTGTCTGTAATAAATGCTTCACCTACATCATTCCAGTTTGCCTTGTCTGGATAGTTTGGAGTATCCCGGATTAGTCCTGATCTGTGGATATCATCCGGATCTTTCAATCATGAATGAATTGAGGTAACATATTGCAAGAACATCCCAAACACTTAGTCCAATCCGCAGAACAAGATAGAGCATTTCCGGATCTTTCCGGATCTTTTTGTAATCCTTTATCATACCGGAGCATCTTCCTGAACAGGTCTTATTTGATCGATCACAGCTTCTTCATAACTTCATGCGGACCTCTGAAAACTTGACTGAAGTATCTCAAGACTCATATCTACAAACCCTTTGATCCGCATCTTGTGCCACATCCGGTACCACTTGTTTGGCTGGGGGAACAAGATTTTCTTTGAGTCTCCCCCTGAGCCTGAGCTCACTTTTTAATTTTCGGAAGAAATATCAGCACCAGAGTCTGGTGCAGATCCGTCCTCTACATTCTCTAAACTTTTCTTCACCCAAATCTTGCTCATCTGATTCCTAACCTCATCCGCATTCATTTTTTGTTTACCCTTGTCTTGATTCTGATTATACACCGGACCTCTTTTGTCCTGATTCTTGTTTCTGCAGATTTTAGCATTATGACCGGACCTATTGCAGATTTGGCAAATAACATTTCTTTGCATATTTGACTGATATCCTCTTGATCTGCATTGATTAGCCCTATGACCTATTCTATTGCATGTGAAGCATCTACCTTTGAATGATTTGTTTACTTGCATAATTCTGCATTCATGGGATTTGTGTCCATACCTTTTGCAGTTGAAGCACTGTCCGGAAAAGGATGAGTTAATCTGATTCATTCTCATTCTGCACTGATCAGCTTTGTGACCAAAGTGGTTGCAGCTGTGGCAGTATCCATTGAAGGATGGATATCTTTGAGCATTTGGCTGTCTTACCGGAGGTCTTCTAGGCCTGTTCCTTGGATTTTCTGATCCAAGATTCTTCTGACCGGATCCGGAGCTTTCTCCTTTCTCATATCCCAAACCATACTTGTCATCTGTCCTCTTTTGACTTCCAAGAAGAACTTCAAGTTGAGCAGAACTTATCTTGAATTTCTCTTTATATTCATTTGCTGTTTGAAGGTCTCTTTTGAGAGAGGCAATTTGATCCTCAAGTTTTCCTTCATTATCTTTGGCATCTTCAAGATCAGATTCAAGATGTCTGATAATCCTGTCCATCTGGTGGCATTCTTCTGATTTTTCTTTGAGAGATTGTCTTAGATTGTCTTCAGCCTTTCTTTTTTCTTCAATCTCTTGAGTAAACTTTATAGTTCCTGATTCCATTTCATGTCTTAACATAATGACTTCTTTTGATAACTTTTCACATAACTTGGTTTGCTCAGTCAATTCTTCATTTGTATTGCTTTCTTCACTTTGTCTTGCCAACTGTTGAAGTAGCTCCTTTCTCTTTTTCATAGAGAGACTTAATTTGTCTTTTAATTCTCTCATGAATTCATCAGCCTGTTTGAGTCTTTCCCTTAATTCACTGACTTCAGAATTTGACTGTTCAAGATCCTCAAGAGCAGTCTTGAGTTGCTCCCTTAAACCATATGCATCCATTTGAAATCCCAGATCTTCCTCAAGCTGTTAGGCTCTATAAAGAGGAACTTAGCTCTGATACCAATTGTTGATAACTGAGAGGGGGGGGTGAATCAGTTATCCTAATTATTTCCCTTATTGAACTTTCCTTTTAATTGATGCAGCATAAAATCAAACATAAAACATTAACCATAAAACAAGAAACACATGACACAGTATTTTTGACGTGGAAACCCTGTTAAGGGAGAAAACCACGGGGTGATTAACCCAAAATTATTCTCTGTTAGAAGAATAGGAAATTACAAAAATGGCACTTGCCAATTAGGGCTCACTGCCCGAGCACACTGCTCACAAGAGGCCCACTGCCTACAAGAAGACACACTGTCTACAAAGTGATGAGAATCACAGTCTTGAACTGATTGGAAGCATCTGCATATGCTGGAGTTCAGTTCCGGTTAGGCTCAATACACTGATCTGCTGCACTTCATCTTTCCTCTATTCTTTGTACTGCTATCTTTCACATACCGGATCCTTTTTACTACCTCTGCTCTTATCTGGACTTATTCGCATATATCTCCACATCAACAACACACTTCACAACTAAATCCATCCTCTATATATATCCGCACAAGTAATTTCATCACCTTTCTAGTCGGCATCCGGAACAGTCTAGTTTCTTACAAACTCTCATTCTGTCGGCTGAATCCTTCCTCACCAAGCAATGCGGATCAAGCATATACTTGTAGATATCATTAATCATGTCGGCCAAACATGATTCATGCCTTCACAGCCTCTGTCATCAACAGTAACCCATCCGGAAAGCAGTCTGATACTCTGCCAGTCAGTTCTTCCTCTGTTTTCACTGTCTCTCAGGAATCCGGTACTCAACCATTCATATCTTTTTCTTTGTCCATCACCGGAGGCTAAATCCTTGGAATATACCACTCAAGGTAGTCCTCTTGACTTCCCCAAATCCGCACTGCACCAAGACACTTCCTCTGAGAGATCCGGACCAATCTGTCGGACCTTGCCATATGCTCTGTTCTTCTTCACCGGACCACAACATTCTTTATTCTGACTTCCGGTAGAGACACATTATGACTTGCGGATATGTGGGATGACCTTTGTTGCCATCAATGACAACAACCATGAATCCATATAGTGTCTCTTGCCAACAGTTTTGATGTTGCATTAATTATTAACAAGGAAAGAAAGTTAAAATATTTAAGATAACTGATTCACCCCCCATCTTAGTTATCTACCTTGTTTCCAACAATTGGTATCAGAGCCAAGTTCCTCCAAACAAGAGCCTAACGGCTTGAGGAAGATCTAGGAATATCAATGGATATGTATGGTATGCAGGAACAACTTAGTCTACCTTAGATGATCTTGAACAATCTCACTCTGAAGTCAATAACTTGAGAGAGACTCAAACAAGCTGATGATTTCATAAATGAGCTAAAAGATAAATTGAGTATCTCTGTGAAAAAGAGAAAGGAACTTCTTCAACAATTAGCAAGTCAAAGTGAAGCCAATGATACTAATGAAGATCTGAATGAGAAAAACAAGTTATGTGAGAAGCTATCAAAAGAGATCATTATGGTAAGGCATGAAATAGAATCAGGGGTTATGAGATTCACCCAAGAAATTGAAAAGAAAAATTGAAGATAATCTAAAACAATCTCTCAAGGAGAAGACAGAGGACTGCCACAAAATGGATAGAATAATCAGACATCTAGAATCTAATCTTGAAGAAGCTAGAGATAATGAAGAACAACCTGAGAATCAGATAGACACTCTTAAACAAGACCTTCAAATAGAAAATGAATACAAAAAAAAATTCAAGATAAGCTTAGCTCAACTTGAAGTTCTTCTTGAAAACCAAAAGAGGGTAGATGACAAGCGTGGTTTGGGTTATGAGAAAGGTGAAAGCTCTAGATCTAGTCAGAAGAACTTTGGATCAGGAAGTCAAATAAATAAGCTAGAAAACCTCTAGTAAGACAACCAAATGCTCAAAGATATCCATCCTTCAATGGATACTTCTACAATTGCAACAACTGTAGTCATAAAGCAACTTAGTGTAGAAAAAGAATGAATCAGACTAATTCATCCTTCTCCAAACAATGTTTCAACTGCAAAAGGTATGGTCACAAATCTCTTGAATGCAGAAATATGGAAATAAACAATTCATTCAATGGTAGATGCTTTGCATGCAATAGAATGGGACATATGGCTAATCAATGCAGATCAAAAGGACATCAGTCAAATATGCAAAGAAATGTTGTTTTCTACAATTGCAATAGATCCGGTCCTATTGCCAAACTCTGTAGAAGCAAGAATCAGGATAAAAAGGGTTTAGTGCATCATAATCAAAATCAAGATAAAGGAAAAGGAAAAATGAATGCGGATAAAGTTCAAAGGGAGATGAACAAGATTTGGGTGAAAAGTACAAAAAATGTTGGGGATGGATCCACACCAGAATCTGGTATTGATATTCCTTCCAAATACTAAATAAATGAGCATTGGCTCAGGGGGAGTCACAAAGGAAAAATAAATTCCCTCAGCCAGTCAATTGGTGCCTAAATTTAGCACATGAAATGTTGTAGATTAAAGGGTTCTTAGAGAAATATCTATATAACCCTCGGTAAAAATATGGAAGATCTGCAAGGAGTTTTGAAGAATTTAATCATCCAAGATTGATCCAGTTTGACAGACATCTGGTAAAAGTAGGATTTTCATAGTTAAGATCTGGTATGATTCTAAATTAAAATATCTTGATCTGCGGATAAATGGCATGATTGGAGGAAAGGAGATACATTGTCAATTTTCAATAAAAATAATTCTAAATGCATCTCAGTAATTTGGAAAGATCTCTCTCAGAACAAGGAAGAGCAGGGCAACTGAAATAACTTAAGTTGTGCATTTATTGCAATAGGAAATTAGGGTTTGTGCAGAGTTAAAAGGGTTTCTTTATTCATTATTTGTACATTTGCATTCAAGAAGAAGAAAGGAAGAGCTATGCATCAAGATTGTTTCAATCCTCTCAGAGATCAACCACATAATCTAATTCATCCAGTGATCTTTTCTAGCTCATATTGTGAACCCTAGAAGCATTAAAAGGTATTTCCATCTTTGAATATCCCTCTTGGAATCCTTTACAAAGATGGCTACTCCAAAAATTGTTAAGATCACTGATAGGCCATACCCAAAGTTCAAGAAACATCCCTACAAATCCCTAGAAGTTGATCCATTAGGTGCCTTCTCTAGCATTCTGCATGGGTTTCTACATGTAGAAGATGTTAGGGTATACATACATGCAAATATTGAGGAATTTGGGGAATCCAAGATGATGGACATCTACCACAAACAATTAATAGATGAAACGTTTGAACTTAAACCTCAATACAAGGCCCTCTAGGACAAAGAATTTGGACATTGCATCCACTTTCCCTATTTTGTAGAAGATGAATGGGTCTGGTATGTTCTTAGTAGAATACATGACAACTTCATGTGGTTGATGAGACCATTCAAGATAACAAAGGATGCCATTAGAGTGGTAATTGGATTGCCCCCATCTGGTGGGTTGCTTGCTCTCAAATCTGTCAAGAACTAGATAGTAAGTGAGGCTACTAGTTCAAAAATTGACAAAAGAGCAATGACAATAGAAGATATCATAGATTTGGATATCAAATATGCCTCTATGATAATTGGCTATAAAATCTATCACTCCGGCAGGGAGAATTTTGTGTCTGAAACTGCAATTTATACTACATATTAGATGCTAAGGGAAAATGCATATTATGATCTATGCGAGCTTCTCCTAAACCAACTATTAGAAAACTTGAAAAAGATCAAGAAGGACAATAAAAACTCATTCAAGTATGGTGGTTTAATATTGTGTTTATTCTTTTACTATATGAATGAGCTAACCGGATCAAGTGGTTGGGTATCACAAAATGATAGACCAGTTACCATACAAATTAGAGATTATATGTATGGGCTTGGTGATGCCAAGGCTCAAAGTACAACACTCTGTGGATACTTCAAGAACTTCCAAGGCATGATGCAGGCCAGAGAGAGAATTCCTCAAACAATAGTTGAAAAATATAAGGATATAATATGCTTCATGGTAGATATAGATCAATGCCTAATGGAGGCAGTGGAACCCAGAATAGTCTAGATTATGCCAATGGGATATGAGGTAGATGAGAAAATCCTGGAGCTACATGTCCAACACTTGCTAAGTTAGCCTAAGGACCCTGAGGCGGAAAGGTTTGGACCCTTTCAAGAATTAAGTGTGAAAATTCATGTTGAATTGAGACAATTAGAGATAAAAAGAAAAATGAGAAGAGAGGTACAAGAAATTACTAAAAGATATGACATATCAAAAGAAAAAGTTGATGCAAATAGAGAGAAAGTAGAAAGAGCAGAGAAAGAGAGACAAGAAGTAGAAAAAGAAAGTGTTCCAGTGCAAGCCCCCTCCCAGACTAGGTCCTCAAAGAGTTCTGCACCTACCACCTCTAAGAGCTCAAAATCCTCCAAACCAGAAGCCAAGATATCCAAAAATGGAGAAAAGAGAACAAAAACCAAGGCTACAAGGTCCTACATAAGTCAAAAGGATGATGAAGAGATAGAGACTGATGACGAGGTTAAGAAAATGAAGAAGAAAAAGAAAACATCCATGGAATCCTTTGCTGGCAAAAACAAAGAAGAGGTAGAAGAATTTATTGAAAGGCCTACTCTCTCTATTGATGATGTCATCAAGGTAGTTGCTGTGGATGGGAATCTGCAACCAATGATAGAATTTTATGATGAGTATAGTGACACAAACAAGAAAATCTTGGAAGATGCCACAATCAGGTACCTAAACATTTATAATAAAGAATTCATTGAAATCATCTCTCTAATTTCCAAAAGTCTAGAGAAGGAACTTGAACTGAGAAAGGAAAATGCTAAGGCTAAGGACCTAGAGATCCGAGAGTAAATTATCATTCAGCTCTATCCTTCCATTATTCCAAAACAAATGAGCATGATCTTTAAGGACTGAAAGGATGAGTTTCGGAGCAAAGAAAGAATGAACAAACTTACGCTTGGAGAGATTGATCAAGTAGCAAAAGAAATAGAAGACACTCCAGAATGCCTTTAAAAGATTCAATCTTCTTGTTGTAGAGGACATAGATGAAGAACCTTCTACCATGGATGTCAAAGGATTAAGTGCATCAAAAGAAGAGTCTGCTATGAAAAATGTAGAAGAGTCAAAAGAGATAGATGAGGAGAAGCCTAAGGACATGGATTCCTCTGTTCTGGAAGAGGAAGTCCATGAAGAAGTCAACATCTCTCCTCCGGATCCTATTGTAGACATTTTAGACTCAGGAGCTGAAGGAGAAGGAAGAAAAGAAGAAAAAGTGAGTCAAGAAGAAGAGGTAAAGGGAAGAGAAGAAGATCAAACAGAGAAGATCCCAGATGACAGTTCTGAGGTGGCAAAAGGAAAGAAGACTTAGTCTCTGGCAAAAGACATTGTTGAGGTAGTAAAGAGCTTCTTGAACAAAGAAATGTTAGAGATAGATGAACCAAAATTATTTCAAGTACCACTAAATTTTGATTCCCTCTCTTCAGTCCAGACAATGAAGATAGCATCTTTTGCCAAAGCTAAAGCAAAATAGAAGCTTCTAAAGTTTGACATGCAAGATTGTGAGCTGATAGAGATTGCATCCGGGATGGTGGAGAAGATCATTGATGCATAGTGGGCAGAGGATCGTGATTAACTGAATTAACAGTCACCCGCAACATACATTTCCTTTGTATGTTGTTCCATTGGCAAAAATCTCCTTCATCGCCGAGCTTAACTTCTTTCGACGCCTATCACTACACTAATATGAACTCTTCACTTTGGTTGAACCACTGAACCTCCACTTTAGTGAATCAATGTTGTTACTGAACCTATTGCTATTCATTGAACCATTGAACTGATGAACCATTGAACTGGTTCAATCGAGTGGTTCAACTATCGGTACTTTCTCTGTCATTGAATGGTTGAACCAAATGGTTTGGTTGAACCTTTAAACCCTTTGAACTGTTGAACCAGTTCAAAGGTTCATCGAAAACTTTCCTTCCCTGATACTTAAGCTATCAGCCAAACCCAAAGTCCTTCAGCCGATCCACTGTTCATGTCGATGAACCGTTGAACCCTTTGAACCATTGAACTGGTTCAAAGGTTCAATCGAACACTTTGCCGAATCAAAAATTCCTTCATCAGTTTCTTCCACCGAAGCATTACTTAGCTTCTTTACAAGCCTTTGTCGAACCAAATTAACCTAATATGCAAGCAAACCGTTGAACCTTTTGTCAAAGGTTCAAACAAAGACTTTGCTCCTGATTTCACCTAACTGCAGAACCTGATGTGGAAACTCACATCGAACCCAAAATCATTGAACCTTAGGAATTGGTTCAAACACAGGAAATTCAAACTATCTGCAATGTGACTTCGCAAAATCACTTCTCCCACACATATGCGGATCTTTCTAACTTTGACAACCTAGTACATGAGGATGCTAGGGTTCATCTCAACATGCTACAATTTGATCCCATGAAAACACAAAATGAACAAACACAAAATAGAAAATCTAATCTAATATTTACAAGCATTCCACTAATTCAAAGAATCTCACCGGTGGAATGGATTGACGAACCATTTCGACTGCAAATCAGAAAATTGATTACACAAGGAAATCAAACACAAATAAGATCTTTTATTGCTTTCTGAATTGAAATATAAATATTTGATTTCACAGTCTTCAAACTTAACTACACAATACTGCTTTCTATCCCTATCTCTCTCCACCACGATCTCAACCTATATCCCCAATTGGTCTGAGCTGAGCTATTTATCTACTTGCCAATAGTAGTACTGACCTGATTTCCCAGTGGCTGGGAGACAATTCCAGGTGGCTGTGAGACATAACTAACTAATAAACTAACAACCTGTTTATTACAGATTGACAAGTGTCCAAAAGACAGAAACAACCTAAACATAGCATGATTTGGTCAAATAGACCTTATTACATATTAAATGCATAACAACCTAATAAGCTCCCTTAGCTTGTGAAATTATCTTGCTGAAGGGGTGCCCCTACACCATACTCCCTGGGAGAAGAAATCTCAAGTCCACTTGAGATGAGAGTTGGAAAATCTATACCCTGTTTGATGATCTATTTTTCAGTCACCCAAACTGCTTCTGAATCAGGTTTCCCCTGCTAAGCCACCAAGTATTCTAGATATTCCTTATTCCAGGTCTTCTTTACCATTCTGGAATATAAAATCTTCTACAATTTTGGTGGATCATGTTTCAAAATATCAGCAGCTGCTGTATCCTGTAATGTTCCTATTCTAAATCTGCATTATGTTTGTATGGACTTAAATCACATACATTAAAAATAGGTGACAAACCAAGATCAGAAGGAAGTTGGATCTCATATGCATTCTGTCCACATTTCTTCAAGATCTGACATGGTCCAATCTTCCACTGCATTAGCTTAGTATGTTTTCCTTTTCAAAGTCTTTCCTTTTTTAAATAAACCCATACCAAATCACCAACACCAAAGTGGACATCTCTTTTCTTCTTATCAGCATATTCTTTGTATTTTAGTGTGGTTTGTTGGAGTTGATTCTTGACTTGATCATGCACCTCTTTTATTGCTGCTGCAAAAGCTTCGCCATCTGCACTAATAGAGCCTCCTGTAGGTAGATCCCTTAACTCCAAAATACCTCTTGGATGCATGCCATATACTACCTGAAAAGGTGATTTTTCTGTACTTCTATTGATGGTATCATTATAAGAAAATTCTGCCTGTGGTAGGATGCTATCCCACTTCTCTCCATGTCTTGTCAAACATCTGAGTAGATTTCCCAATGAATGGTTAACTACTTTTGTCTGTCCATCTGTTTGAGGATGATAAGCTGATGAGAAAGATAATTTTGTGCCAAGCTTCTTCCAAAGAGTCCTCCAAAAGTGACCAATAAATTTTACATCCCTGTCTGACACAATACTCAATGGTAATCCATGTATCCTCACTATTTCTTTGAAAAACAAATCAGATATATATGAAGCATCACAAGTAGTTTTTCATGGCAAGAAATGTGCCATTTTGTTGAATCTATCCACTACCACAAAAACACTATCATACCCCTTCCTGGTTCTAGGTAAAGCCAACACAAAATCCATACTTATACTTTCCCATGGTCTGGAAGGAATGGGCAATGGCTGATATAAACCCTGCATTAGTGGATCTTCCTTTTGCCTTCTGACAGATCACACATGTTTCCATAAATTTTCTGACATCTGACTATAGCTTTGGCCAATAGTAATGTCTTCTAACAAGATCAAAAATTTTATCTAGACCAAAGTGTCCTGCCATAGCTCCACAATGCTTTTCCTTTATGATGTTTAATCGCATAGAACACCTTGGAATACACAACTGTACACCTTTGAATAGCAATCCATCCTGGATCAGAAATTCAAAAAATTTTGCATGATATTTGTCTCCAAAATAAGTACATGCTTGATATATCTCTCCAAAATCTTCATCAACATCATACATAGTTTTCAAAGAATCAATGCCAACACTTTCCAACTGAATCTGATTTACTATTAGAGCTCTGCTACTCAAAGCATCTGCTACCTTATTCTTGACTCCTTTCTTGTGCTTGAGGGTGAAGGTAAAAGCTTACAAAGTCTCCACCCACTTCATATGCCTGTGGTTCAACTTTTCTTGGTTGTTAATGAAACTAAGGGCCTGATTATCTGTAAATACTATAAACTCTTTTGGCATTAGGTAATGTCTCCATTTTTTGAGTGACTGGACTAGAGCATACATCTCCAAATCATAGGATGAGTATCTTTTCTTAGCATCATTTAGTTTCTCACTAAAAATTGCAATAGGCCTCCCTTCTTGACTGAGTATTGCATCACATTCTACCTAAAAAATTTTGTTGAAATCAGGAAGTGCAAGAACTGGCTGCTGTGCCACTTTCTTCTTCAATGTTTCAAATGAGTCATCTGCTTTTGTTGTCCAAGTGAATCTACACTTCTGTCCTCCTCTTATGGTGTCAAGCATGGGTGCACAGATATGACTAAACCCTCTTATAAACTTCCTATAAAAATTTGCTAACCCATGGAAACTTCTAACATCATTTATGGTTCTAGGAGTTGGCCAAGATTATATGGCACTTACCTTCTCTTGATCCATTTTTAGTTTTCCCTATGAAATGACAAAACCCAAATAGGTAATCTCCTCCTGCATAAACAAACACTTTTCCAAATTGATCATGAGCTGCTCTTCATGTAATCGTTTGAGAACCAAGTCTATATGTCTGAGATGCTATTCCTTTGTATTTCTGAAAATTAGAATGTCATCTAGATATACTATGACAAATTTTCCAATAAATTCTCTCAAGACCTCATTCATTAGTCTCATAAAAGTATTCGGTGCGTTAGACAAACCAAAAGGCATGACCTTCCACTCATACAATCCCTCATTTGTTTTAAATGTTGTTTTCCATTCATCTCCTAGCCTAATTCTAATCTGATGATAACCGCTCTTCAAATCTATTTTTGTAAAATACTTAGCACCTCCCAAGCAGTCAAGTAAATCCTCTATCCTAGGTATTGAAACCTATACCTAATTGTTATCTTGTTAATAGCCCTAGAATCAATACAAAGCCTCCAAGTGCCTTCCTTCTTTAGTGCTAGTACAATGGGTACTGTACATGGACTTAAACTCTTGCCAATCAGACCTGTGTCTAACAATTCCTCAATGTGTCTGGCAACTTTTGCATTCTGCTCTGGAGTAAGCTTGTATGCTGCCTTATTTGGAAGTGTAGATCCTAGAATCAAATCTATGCAATGGATGATATCCCTTATAGGTGGTAGGGATCTTGGCATTCCCTCAGAGATGATGCCTTTGTATTTATCCAACAACTCTTGGATAGTAGGGTCTATTAACCTCTATCTCTTCTCTTCCTTGATGTCTTGCTGCTGTTCTTTATTTACTTTTAGACATGGAATTAGGGCATATGCAACTGTACCCTCTTCTACTATTTCTTTCATGAACTGTTTACCTTCTACTAGCATTACTTTGACTTCTTTTCCCTTTGACTCTACATCCTTCTCCATTAGTGGAAGTAACTCTATCAACTTACCATCCTTGGTGATTGAATATGTATTTTTAACTCCATCATGTTGTGCTCTTAAGTCATATTGCCACGGTCTGCCAAATAAGAGATGACAAGCATCCATCTGAGCTATGTCAAATAGTAATCTGTCCTTATATGTTCCAATTTGAAATTCTACCCAAGCTTTCTCTTCTACAACTATTTGCTGACCTTGAGTGAGCCATGAGATCTTGTATGGGCAAGGATGTGGCAATCTTCTAAGCTTCAGCTTTTCTACCATTTCAACAGACACAAAATTATCAGTAGATCTAGAATCAATCAGAACTTTACATACCTTTCCTCCTACCTTGCAAGTAGTCTTGAAAAGAGATTTTCTTTGTGGGGGCTCTCTGTCAGGCATCTTCATGGTGGTCATTGCTCTTCTAATCATCAAAGATTCTCCTGTCTCAGGATATCCATAACTATCAAGAGCTCTCCCACTTTGACCAATGGTAGAACTAGTCACACTTTGATAGTCAGATTCTTGTATCAGATTTGTTCTTCTTTCTCCTATTGAACTTGATGCTTTCTCCAGACATCTGCTAGCTATATGGCCTTCTTGATTGCAATTGTAACATCTAATAGATCCTTTGCCCTGGGATCTTCCTCTAAATGGTGGTCTTCTACCTCTAAAATTTCCTTGCTAATTATAACTTCCTCTCTAGTTTTGATTGTTGTCTCCTTTGCTATTTTCTTGATTGGATTCACTTTGATATCCAAATCCATGTCCTTTGCCTCTGAAAGGACTTTTTCCACCTCTTTGTTATTTTCCTCTTCCTCTACTGTTCTGTTCTTGTCTTCTCTTTAATTTCTCTTCCACTTTAAGTGCCAATTGATAGCACTTCTGAACTATATCTGGACTATGCAGATTTAGGTCTTCCTGAATGGCAAATCTCAACCCATTGAGATACCTAGCTACCTTCTCTTCCTCATTCTCCTTCACCTTTGTCTTAAGATAGAGTTTCATGAACTCTTCAGTGTATGCACTGACATCTAACTCCTTCTGCTTTAGATTTTGCCTCCTCTTATGTAACTGCATATTATAATCCAATGGAACATAGGCTTCCTTTATTAAAGCCACCATTTTCTTCCACATAGCAACTCTATTTTTACCTTCTTTCACCCTGTCATCCTGAATGAAATTCCACCAAGTCAATGCAGCCTCTTTTATTTTGGATTGTGCAATCTTCACTCTTTGATGCTCTGGTATTTCTTCAGTTTTGAAAAAATTGTTCAGGGAGTCTATCCATTCCATCACCGAATCAGGATCCATTTTTCCTGCAAACACTGGAAGGTCAAGTTTCACATCCATGGTCCTTCTTTTCATGGACTTGAGGGCATTCAATAAGGGTCTCTGGTCTGCACGAACATCTATCTCTTCCCACCTAGGGATCTCCTCTTGATCCCTATCATCTTCTTTACCAGAACCTACTCTATCCCTTAATTTCTCCAACAAATCTTTTAATGTCTGATTCTGAGCCTTCACAACTTTGCTCTCTACAATTTGTTTCTTTACCAGCACAGCCAACTTAGCATTGGTCATCCTGGCTGGGAGCTTTGTTGTTCCCTCTCTGTTTGATATTTTGTCTTTGTTATCTTCCTAGAAGATACTCCTTCGCTTTGATACCACTATGATGCAGAGCGGGCAGTGAATCATGATTAACTAAATTAACAGTCACCCGCAACATACATTTCCTTCGTATGTTGTTCCATCGACAAAAATCTTCTTCATCACTGAGCTTAACTTCTTTCGATGCCTACCGCTATGCCAATATGAACTCTTCACTTTGGTTGAACCATTGAACCTCCACTTTAGTGAATCGACATTGTTACTAAACCTATTGCTATTCGCTGAACTGTTAAATCGGTTCAATCGAGTGGTTCAACTGTCGCTACTTTCTCCGTCACTGAATGGTTGAACCTTTGAACCCTTTGAACTGTTGAACTAGTTCAAAGGTTCATCCAAAACTTTCCTTCCCTGATACTTAAGCTGTCAGCGAAACCTGAAGAACTTCGGCCCCAATCCACTGTTCATGTCAATGAACTGTTAAACCCTTTGAACTGTTGAACTGGTTCAAAGGTTCAATCAAACACTTCACTCAATCAAAAATTCCTTCATCAGTTTCTTCCACCAGAGCATTACTTAGCTTCTTTACAAGCCTTCGTCAAACCAAATGAACCCAATATGCAAGAGAACCGTTGAACCTTTCATCAAAGGTTCAAACAAAGACTTTGCTCCCGATTTCGCCTAACTGCGGAACCTGATGTGGAAACTCACATCGAAGCCAAAATTGCTCAACCTTAGGAATTGGTTCAAACACAGGAAATTCAAACTATCTGCAACGTGACTTCGTAAAATCACTTCTCCCACACATATGTGAATCTTTCTAACTTTGACAACCTAGCACATGAGGATGCTAGGGTTCATCTCAGCATGCTACAATTTGCTCCCACGAACACACAAAATGAATAAACACAAAACAAAAAACCTAATCTATTATTTACAGCCATTCCACCAATTCGAAGAATCTCACCAGTGGAATGGATTAACGAACCATTTTGACTGCAAATCAGAAAATTGATTACACAAGGAAATAGAACACAAACAAGATCTTCTTTCATTGCTTCTTGAATTGAAATTCAAATATCTGATTTCACAATCTTCAAACTTAACTACACAATACTGCTTTTTATCCCTATCTCTCTCCACCATGATCTCAATCTATATCCCCAATCGGTCTGAGCTAAGCTATTTATCTACTTGCCAATAGTAGTACTGACCTAATTTCCTAGCGGCTGGGAGACAATTCCAGGTGGCTAGGAGACATAACTAACTAACAAACTAACAACCTGTTTATTACAGATTGACAAGTGTCCAAAAGACAGAAACAACCTAAACATAGCATGAGTTGGTCAAATAGACCTTATTACATATTAAATGCATAACAACCTAATAATCTCCATTAGCTTGTGAAATTATCTTGCTGAAGGGGTGTCCCTACACCAATCATGCCATCCTTCCAAAAGGATCCTTTGGCCTCTCCATCTAGTAACTTGAAATCTCTAGTTAATTATGTTAGCACCTATTTTGATTCTTTGGAGAAATCAATAGAAGAGAAAGTCTAGAAAGAATTTTTGGGAAAGAGATTCACTGAAGTGTAGTGACTCATAACTAATGACAGGAGGACCCTAGATATTGGCATAAAGAGCCTAGAAAATGCTCATAAAGATGGCAGAGAAATGTATAAATTTTGTTTATCCTGGTCTAAAGTGACTGAGGATATTGAAAAGAAGGTAAAAGAACAAGAAGATAAACTGTCAAGTTTATCTCAGAATTTTGATCCCCTCACATCATCTATAATAAATCAAGAGTGTCAGGCTATCGCCATTATAAATGAAATAAAGAGACTTGAAAAGGAGAGGAAGAATATATTAAGCAGGATGAGTGAACTTAGAGGTATAATTATCCCTAATTTAGAGGCCTTCCATGAGGCCTTAATTGATGTTCAGACCATAGCCCGGACCACTGATCTGACAGACTTAAGAAGGGCAGAAGCTTTTGCATTTTTGTAGAGTGGTCAGATTTTAATTTTGGACAGGATGAAGGAGAGTTGGGCGACATAACTTGTATAGTTGAAGACCACCTTTGCAGATATCCTTATGTATATGTAAGTATAACACGTATATATACTTATGCAGCAATGTATAGGTTGATTTTTGCAAATTTTGGTATTTGGATTTCACTCTTTGCCATTGATGTAAAAGGGGGGGTGAGTAGTAGTGAAAAATAAGGAATCCAACTAAGGGGGAGCTCCGGTTAAAGTGTACATAAGACAGAGCATCAACAAAGGGGGAGTTTGTTATGACACTTAGTCATTTTTCACTAAGTGTTGCCATCAATGCAAAAGGGGGAGATTGTTGGCAAGAGACACTATGTGGCTTCATGAGTGTTGTCATTAATGGAAACAAAGTCCATCCCACACATCTACAGCACATAGTATGTCTATACCAGAAGATAGACTAAAGAGTGTTTTGGTCCAGTGAGCAAGAATAGAGCATGCAGGAAGGTCCAACAATCAGGTCCGGATCTCTTAGATGGAGAAACTCAACAAGTTGTGGACTTGGATAAGTCAAGAGGAGTACCATGACTACTACATTCCAAGGATTGAGCCTCCGGTGATGAATGAGTGAAAAGATATGAGCATCTAAGTGTTGGGTTCTTGATAGGCAGAGTAGACTAAGGAAGAACTAACCAGCAAAGCATTAGACTTAATCCGGATGAGAAACTGATAGTGATCAAGCTTATGGAGGGATCATTCATGGTTGGTTGACATGATTGATGACTTCTAGGTCTATGTCTTTGATACGCATCACATATTAAGCATGGATTTAGCTGACATATCAATGTCTTGGAAATATCCTAAGTATTCTGGTTGCCGACTAGAAAGATGTTGAAATCCTTGGTGCAGATATATATACCAGATGGATTTCGGTATGAAGAGGGGTGTGTGGATCAAGAGTGTACGAGGAAAGGAAGAGATCAGTGTGGAAGCAGTAATACAAATCTGGTATGTGACAGAACATCAGTACTAAAGCAGAAGAAGAATGAAGTATAGTAGATTAGTATATTGAGCCTAACCAAAACTGAACCTTAGCATTAGTAGATGCTCCTCATTAGTTCAAACACCTAGTTACCTTCATAACTTTGTAGAAAATGAGTCTCTTGTAGGTAGTGTGCTCAGGTAGTGAGCCCTAATTGACAAGTGCCATTTTGTACTTCTTATTCTTTTAACAGAGAATACAATCTTGGGTTAGTCACCCTGTGGTTTTTTCCCTTGACAGGGTTTTCCACATAAAAATTACCGTGTTATGTGTGTTGACTTTATTTATGCTCTCATGATTATATATGTTTATATGTTTTGATGCTACACTAATTTTTAACAAGCAAAGAAAGTTCAAATATTTAAGATAACTAATTCACCCCCCCTCTTAGTTATCTACCTTGTTTCCAACAATCACACCATATAAGAACATGAAGGGTGACTCACACATCTCCATACAACACACTTCCAAACATATTTATTATTATTTTTATTTTTTTAACATTTCTCTGCTAGGTAAAAGGGTTATTCACACACATACAATTATCACAAGGGCATGCTTAAGTTGATCACATATTATGTTCGCTAAAATACTTTCCCCATGTTCGATATGCTATATCACATATTTTGAGGTACAATCAAAAAATTTACTAGTATTCTTACATCACAACACATGTTAAATTCCACATACGTATCAAATTATACCACATGAAAATTAATCTCACTTATTGCACCTACTACTAGGTTCATTCATTAAGTAGTCAAATATATCTAATTATTTCTATAACCACCTCAGTTGTAGTACCTGTCTTATTTTCAATCACACATTGACAATAGTTTAACGTCTAATTATTTTTCAATTATAGTTTTGTTCTTTTACCTTATACTACATTTCCTATGTTCCACAAGGTCTTACTTTCTTTAACTTTTAAAGGTTAATGATATTTAATTGAGAACCAGATATGGTGAGTAATTATTTTTTGCATTCTATCCTATTTTTATTTCTATCTCAAGTATGATTATCTTTTCTATGCTTCTAAGTTTTGGCTATGTCTTTATGCAATCCTAATATTCAAGACATGTATAAGGAAGAATTGCACTGAAATATGTATTATCACGCATTCTTATTTGAACAATAACATAATTTAATTTTACAACACTAGAAGGGTATACATCATCAAGGATAGCACATCCATTGTAATTGATGGCATGTTTCACAACCCATTATTCTTAGATGCATGAGTAAGTCCTAGACCTTATTTTCTTACAATTTTTCTTTCACACATAACTTTCATTATTAGTTCAAGGTCACTAGAACATGCACATAAGATGTAGAATACCTTAGTACCTTTAACTTCTAACTATTTTTAACACATACAACAACCATGTATAAGAATTTAGCATACCTAATTACTAATACATGGAAAGAATCAAAGTATAATATTGATTGAATTTACACACATATTTCATTCATTTCTCACTTCCTGATTTCTACCTACATTTAACTTAATCCTAAATGTTTATTTCCAATGAAATCTAAAGCATTAATTTAAAAATAATGAAAATCAACTAGTTCTATGGTTGTCAAAATTTGTAAGGAAAAATTTACTAATTTGTAACAAGTTTAGCAATCACATTTTCTCTACTTTTATCCATTCAAAAATTCTTGGTTTAATTGGGTTAAGCGTCTTATCAATATACACTAAGGGCTTCAAGAACAACTTAACTCGCTGACTAAGTAAGGAAACATACTATAAAATGTTAAGGGACTTACCAAGGAAACATACATGTACAGGGGGTTTCAAAGGAAAACTATGCTTAATTAGAATTTTCATTTTTCAAAGGAGGCATAGGAGGCTTAATTTTCAATAATCAAGGTCCAACACTTGAATATTTCTATCCTGATCACTTAAGGTGATGTTTCCTCTCTAAGATGAGGTCAAACAACTCACACTTTTGAGAAAAAGTAACATCATTTTGTATCAAGTCTCTATCTGAACATAGAATGCACTTTCTAATGAATGAACAAGAAAGCTTAAAAGTTTGCACAACTTTACTATTGTTACGTAGCCAAATACATATCTTTCTTTATCACCTCCCTCTTATTCAGAAGCTACTTAATTCACCAAACAACTATTTAGTGCAAAGTAACTGACCAAAAAATCTCTAAGTAGAGACATATTTATATTAACCATGCTCAACAACCTAACCATTTCCTAGAGCTCCCAATATTGCAAACTATGCTTTGATATGTTGTGTAGAAAATAATTAAAATATTAAATGGTTAAATATTTAAGTTGTCAAAAAGTTACTTTATTTTAAAATTCTATTTGATAGCTTATTTAACTATTCAAAAAATTACCTTAAGATGTGTAGATAAAGTGACTCTAGGTACAAGGGGGCAAAAAGGTAGACTTCTGCACATATTAATATATTTTTAATTTATATTTTGAGGAGAATATGAGAAAAATGAATTAATATATGGATGCCATAAAAGTTACCCTAAAAGTGTCTATAAAAGAGGAGTTATGCACAAAGTAAAGGTTAGACTGTGATATTGTTGTTGCTATTTTCTCTAAGTGAGAACTTGAGTTATTCATATTTCTTAAGGACAAAAAACCTTTTGGAATACCAATTTTGGGGATGAAAACCCTCCTAACTAAATAGAATGATTTCACCTAGAAATCACATTCATGTTGAATAGTTATGATTTTATTAGTTTTCTAGTTTATTTTGAAAATGGAAGTTCTTGATGAGTTTTAAGTGTTTGTGTGAGTATTTTATTTGTTTGGAGCTCATTCACAAGAATCTACTTCATTGTTGATTGAATTTTTTAGTGTGATCTGAGAGCTACCAAAAACGGGTTGTACCATTCCTAGACCTAGCCATACATTTGTAATAGTAAAAAAAATTAAAAAATATTGTATCTTTTAAGTGGGTAGTAGACCATACCAATTATCTTAGTAGGTTGTACCCTTATGTTGATAACTGAGAGGGTGGGGGGGTGAATCAATTGTCTTAAATATTTTAACTTTATGTTCTTCTTTAACAACTAGTGCATCATCAAAGCAAACAATCATCCATAAACATGAAAGCAGAAGCAAAGTCAATACACATAACACAATGATTTTGACGTGGAAAACCCTATTAAGGGAAAAACCACAGGGTGACTAACCCAAGAATGTATTCTCTGTTAGAAGAATAGAAGTACAAAACGACACTTGCCAATTAGGGCTCATTGCCCGAGCACACTGCTCACAAGAGGCTTACTGCCTACAAGAGACTCACTATCTATAGGATATAAGTAGAGTATCAAGATACTTGGACTGATGAAAAGCATCCACATATGCTACAGTTCAGTTTTGGTTAGGTTCAGTATACTGATCTATTGCACTTCATCCTTTCTCTTCTTTATGTTGCAGTCCTTTCACATACCGGACCTGCCTTACTGCTTCCACACTGCTCTTCTACTATTCTTCACACAACACACTACTTCACATCCAAATCCATTTGGTATATATATCTGCACCAATGATTTCAACACCTTTCTAGTCGGCATCTAGAATAGTCAATATTTTCCCCAAACTCTGATCTGTCGGGTAAATCCTTACTTATCAGGTGATGCATATCAAGGAGATACTTATAGAACTCATCTAACATGTTGGCTAATCACAAATGATACCTTAAGAACCTTGATCACCATCTATATCTCATCTGAAATAAGTCTGATGCTCTACCGGTCAATTCTTCCTCTATCTACTCTGCCAAACAGGACCTCAATACTTAGATGCTCATATCTCTTCACTCTTTCATCACCGGAGGCTCAATCCTTGGAATCTGTCAGTCCAGGTACTCCTCTTGACTTCCCCAAGTCCACACTTTACAAAGATACTTCCTCTAAGAGATCCAGACCTGACTGTTGGACCTTGCCACATGCTCTATTCTTGCTTACCGGACCACAACATTCTTTAATTTGACTTTCGGTATAGACACACCATGTCCTATGGATGTGTGGGATGAACTTTGTTGCCATGAATGACAACAATCATGAAGCTACAATGTGTCTCTTGCCAACAATCTCCCCCTTTGGCATTGATGGCAACACTAAGTGAAAAATGACTAAGTGTTATACTATACTCCCCCTTGGTTGATGCTCTATTCTAATGTACACTTTACTGAAGCTCCCCCTTAGCTGGATTCCACATTTTTCACTATTCCTCACTCCCCCTTTGACATCAATGGCAAAGGGTAGGGTTCACACACCAAAAATTTCAAGAAAAACAATCTATACATATCCACATAAGTATATATACAAGTTGTACTTACATGTACTTAAATATGTCTGCAAAAGTATTCTTCAACTATATAACTTTTGCACCCCAACTCTGCTTCATCCTGTCCAAAATTGAGATGTGACCACTCAACAGGAATGCAAACGCTTCTGCCTTCTTAAGATCCGTCGAATCATTTGTCCGGGTTGTGGCCTGAGCATCAGTTAAAGCCTCATGCATGGCTTCGAACTTGGGGATGATGATCCCTCTTGGTTCACTCAACCTGTTTATTCTATTTTTCTTCTCCTTCTCAAGCTTCTTTATTTCATCTATGACTGCAATAGTTTTACACTCTTGATTTATTATGGAGGAGGAGAGAGGATCAAAACTTTGAGATAACCTTAACAATTTATCCTCTTGCTCTTTTACTTTCTTCTCAATATCCTTGGTCACTTTAGGCCAGGATAAAGAAAAATTATAGATATCTCCACCATCATTAAGAGAATTTTCTAAGCTCTTTATTCCAATGTCCATAACTCTCCTATCATTGGTTATTAGACCTTGTACTTCAGAGAATCTCTTTCCTAAAAACTCCTTCCGGACCTTTTCTTCTGCTGACTTCTCTAAGGAATCAAAATGCGTATGAACAAAATTTACAAGAGACTTTAGATTACCGGATGTGGAGGCCAGAGAGTCCTTTTGGAAGGATGGTATAATCTTCTCCAATACACTGGATGCAGCTTCTATGAGCTCACAGTCTTCCATTGGAGACTTCAAAAGTTTTTCTTTTACCTTTGCTTGAGTGGAGGATGCTAGCTTCATGGTTTGCACCGGAGAGAGAGAATCAAAATTGAATGGACATTGAATCAACTCCAGTTCATCGAATTCCATCATCTCTTTGGTAAAGAAATCTTTGACTGCTTCTATTGTGTCTCTTACAGGTGATAGGGTTGTCTCCCCTTCTGTAGCCTCAGCATTGTCACTTGTGGTATTTTCAATCTGACCTTCTTCTCTTCCCTTCACTTCTTCTTGTTTCTCCTCTATGTTTTCTTCTCCTTGTACTTCTTCTTCCGGAATAGAGGAATCTAAGTCCTTGGTTTTCTCTTTACTTGTCTCCTTTGCCTCTTCTCCATTTTTCACAGTAGATTCTTCTTCTTCATCTATGGTAGAGGGTTCATTACCTAGGTCCTCTATAATAGGAATATTGAATCTTTTAAACACATTCCGAAGGATATCCTCTATTTCTTTTGCTACTCTGTCAGTTTCTCCAAGCATGAGTTGATTCATTCTAGCCTTACTCCAGAACTCATCCTTAAAATCTTTGAAGATCATGTCCATCTGTTTCAGAGTAATTGAAGGATAGAGCTGAATAGCTATTTGTTCTCTAATTTCTAAGTCCTTTACCTTGGCATTTTCTTTTCTCATTTCAAGTTCTTTCTCTAAAGTTTTGGGAATTAGAGAAATGATTTCAATAAATGATTTATTATATATGTTCAAGTACTTAACTGTGGTTTCCTCCAAAATCTTTTTATCTGCATCATAATATTCATCATAGAACTCTATTATTTGTTGCAAATTTCCATCCACAGTAACTACCTTGACTACATCATCAATGCAGAGAGTAGGTTTTTCAACAAATTCCTCTACCTTCTCTTCTTTGCCTTGTCTAGTAGAATCTTCACCAGTTGATTTCCTCTTCTTCATTTTCTTTACTTCCTCATCTGAGTCAGTCTCTTCATCATCCTTCTAACTGATGTAAGACCTTGTGGCCTTTGTCTTAGTTCTTTTCTTTGCTTTACCGGATGATTTTGCTTCCGGTTTTGATGCTTTTGAGCTCTTACCAGTAGTAGGTACAGAGGTTTTAGAGGATCTGGTCCAGGAGGGGACTTCCACCAGAGCACCTTCTTTCTCTACTTTTTCTTTTTCTCTCTCTACCCTTTCCATCTCTCTATTGGCATCAAGTGCTTCTTTTGATATGCCATATCTTTTGGCAACATTCTCTACTTCTTTTCTCACTTTTCTCTTTATCTTTGGTTGTCTAAGTTCCACATGAATATTTGCACTCAACTCTTCAAAGGTTCTAAACCTTTCTAGCTTGGGATCCTTGGGTTGACTAAGCATGTATTGAACATGTATCTCTACAATTTTCTCATCTACTTCATACCCCATTGGCATGATCCAGACTATCCTTGGCTCCACAGCCTCCATTAGGCACTGATTCATTTCTACCATAAAGCATACTATATCCTTATACTTTTCAACTAAAGATTGGGGAATTCTCTCTATTGCCTGCATCATACTCTAAAAGTTCTTGAAATAGCCCCCGAGTGTTGTATTTTGTGCCTTGGCATCACCAAGCCCATGTATATAATCTCTGATTTGAATGGCTACAGGTCTATTATTCTACCATACCCAACCACTGGATTCGGGAAGCTCATTCATGAAGTAGAAGAATAAACATAATATCAGCCCACCATACTTGAATGAGTTCTTATTGTCCTTTTTGATCTTCTATAGGTTCTCCAATAGTTGGCTTAGAAGAAGTTCATAAAGATCATAGTCAACATTTTCTTTTAGCATCTGATAAGCTGTATAAATTGTAGTTCCGGGTACTAAATTTTCCCTACTGGAGTGATATATCTTGTAACCAATTATCATGGATGCAAATTTGACATCCGAATCTGTGATGTCTTCTATTGTCATTGCTCTCTTGTCAAATTTTGATATGGTAACCTCACTCACAGTTTGGTTTTTGACAGATTTGAGAACAGGTACCCCTCCGGATGAGTGCAAACCAGTTACTACCCTAATTGCATCCTTGGTGATCTTAAATGGTCTATTCAACCATAAGAAGTTATCATGCACTCTACTTAGAACATATTGGACCCATTCATCTTCTGCAAAATAGGGGAAATGAATGCATTGTACAAAATGTTTGTCCCTGATAGCCTTATACTATGGTTTGAGTTCAAATGAGTCATGTATTAACTAATTGTGATAGATATCTACTAGCTTGGATTCCCCAAAATCTTCAATGTTCACATGAATATATGCCCTAACGTCTTTAATATGCAAAACCCCATGTGAAATGCTGGAAAATGCCCCTAAGGGATCCACTTCTAGAGATTTGTAGGGATGTTTCTTAAATTTGGGGCGAGGCCTATAAGAAATCTTTACAACATTCAGAGTAGCCATCTTAAAGATTCAGAGAAAGTTTGATCAAGTGTGAAAAATACCTTTTTACACTTCAAGGTTTCAAGGAATGAGCTGGATTGGATTGCTAGAAGAATTGTCTTCTATGGTTGATCTTTGAGAGGCTTGAAACAATTTGTTTGTAGAGCTCTTTTTCTCTTCTTCTTGAGTACGAATGTGTAAATGATGATCAAATGAACCCTTTTATCTTTGAGCAAACCCTAACTTCACATTACAATAAATGTGCAACCTAAGTTATTCCGGTTGTCTTGTTTTCCTTGTCCTGAGAAAAATCTTTCCTAGATCACTAAGAAGCATTTAGAGTTGTTCTTGGTGATGATTGATAGTCTATCTTCCTTTCCCCAAACATTTTATCCATCCGCAGATCAAGATTCCTCAGTTTGAATCATATTGGATCTAACTGTGAAAAACCTACTTCTCACCGGATGACTGTTGAACTAGATTAGTCTTTAACCTGATCAAACCCACTTGTAGATCTTCCATCTCTTTACCAAAGATTATTTAGATGTTCCTATGTGAACCCTTAAATCCACAATGTTCCTTGTGCCAATTTCAGGCACCAATTAACTGGTTGGGGGAAAATGTTTTTTTCTTATGTGTCCCCCTAAGCCAGAGCTCATTTTTTAATTTCCAGAAGGAATATCAACACCAGATTCTAGTGCGGATCCATCCCCAACATTTTTAGTACTTGTCTTCACCCAGATCTTGTTCATCTCCCTTTGAACTTCATCTGCATTCACTTTTCCTTTTCCTTTGTCTTGTTTCTGATTGTGATGCACCGGACCCCTTTTATTTTGATTCTTGCTTCTACAGAATTTGGCAATATGACCAGATCTATTGTAATTGCAGCAAACCGTATTTCTTTGCATATTTGATTGATATCCTTTTGATCTACATTGATTAGCCATATGTCTCATTCTATTGCATGCAAAGCATCTACCATTGAATGAATTGTTCATTTGTATATTTCTGCATCCATGAGATTTGTGACCATACCTTTTGCAATTGAAACACTATCCGGAGAAGGACATGTATTAGTTTGATTCATTCTCTTTCTGCACTGATTAGCTTTATGACCAAAGTTATTGCAGTTATGGTAGTATCCATTGAAGGATGGATATCTTTGAGCATTAGGTTGCCTTACCAGAGGTCTTCTAAGCCCGTTCCTTGGATTTTCTAATCCAAAATTCTTCTGACCGGATCCGGAGCTTTCACCTTTCTCATATCCCAAGCCACACTTGTCATCTACCCTCTTTTAGCTTTCAAGAAGAACTTCAAGTTGATCAGAACTTATCTTGAATTTCTCTTTGTATTCATTTGTTGTTTGAAGATCCTTTTTAAGAGTGTCTATTTGATCCTCAAGTTTTTCTTCATTATCTCTAGCATCTTCAAGATTAGATTCAGGATGTCTGATTATTCTATCCATCTTGTGGTAGTCTTCTAATTTCTCCTTGAGATATTGTCTTAGATCATCTTTAGTTTTTTTTCTCTTCAATTTCTTGGGTAAACTTCATAACTCCTGATTCCATTTCATGTCTTACCATAATGATCTCTTTTGATAACTTTTCACATAACTTGGTTTTCTCCTTCAGAACTTGATTTGTATCATTGGCTTCACCTTGACTTGCCAATTACTAAATTAGATCCTTCCTCTTTTCCATAGAGAGACTCAGTTTCCCTTTTAGTTCATTTATGAAATCATCAGCCTGTTTGAGTTTCTCCTTTAATTCATTGACTTCAAAATTAGATTGCTCAAGATCATCTAGTGAAGACTGAAGTTGCTCCCTCATACCATACACATCCATTTGACTTCCCAGATCATCCTCAAGCTGTTAGGCTATGTTTGGAGGAACTTGGCTCTGATACCAATTGTTGATAACTAATAGGGGGGGTGAATTAGTTATCTTAAATATTTTAACTTTCTATTCTTCTTTAACAACTAGTGCATTATCAAAGCAAATAATCATCCATAAACATGAAAGTAGAAGCAAAGTCAATAGAAATAACACAATGATTTTGATGTGGAAAATCGTGTTAAGGGAAAAACCACGGGGTGACTAACCCAAGAATGTATTCTCTATTAGAAGAATAGAAATACAAAATGGTACTTGCCAATTAGGGCTCACTGCCTGAGCACACTGCTCACAAGAGGCTCATTTCCTACAAGAGACTCACTATCTACAGGTTGTAAGGAAAGTAACAAGATACTTGGACTAATGAGAAGCATCCACATATGCTAGAGTTTAGTTCTGGTTAGGTTCAGTATACTGATCTACTGCACTTCATCTTTTTTCTCTTCTTTGTGCTATAGTCCTTTCACATACTAGACCTGCCTTACTGCTTCCACACTGCTCTTCTTCTTTTCTTCACACACCACACCACACAACACACTACTTCACATCCAAATCAGTCTGGTATATATATCCGCATCAATGATTTCAACACCTTTCTAGTCGGCATCAAGAATAGTCAATATTTTCCCCAAACTCTGATCTGTCGGCTGAATCCTTACTTATCAGGTGATGCGTATCAAGGAGATACTTATAGAAGTCATCTAACATGTTAGCCAATCATGAATGATACCTTAAGAACCTTGATCACCATCAATATCTCATCCGGAATAAGTCTGATGCTCTGCTGGTCAGTTCTTCCTCTATTTACTCTACCAAATAGGACCTCAATACTTAGATGCTCATATCTCTTTACTCTTTCATCACCGAAGCCTCAATCCTTGGAATCTATCAGTCTAGGTACTCCTCTTGACTTTCCCAAGTCCACACTTTACACATATACTTCCTCTAAGAGATCCGGACCTGACTGCCAGACCTTGCCACATGCTCTGTTCTTGCTTACCAGACCGCAACATTCTTCAATTTGACTTCCGGTATAGACACACCATGTCCTGCAAATGTGTGGGATGAACTTTGTTGCCATCAATGACAACAATCATGAAGCTACAATGTGTCTCTTGCCAACACTTTAAAGATGTTTATTTAGGGGTGAATTGGATGCTTATTTCCTTGCTAAGTCTTACTTCAACCTAGCAGGGCCATACTTTGGTGTTAAGGCATGGAAAAAATTTAATAGAGGAGGTGCTACCCCTTTTGTCTCTTGTGGATACTAGTGGGGGTTCTCATGCGTCATCTCTTTAAGCACTTATTATTTAGTTTGTCCTTTGGCAATTTTCTCAATGCTTGAATGACTTATTAGGCTATCCCACAATACTATATCCCACTTATGGGACATCCTGATTTTTACCTGAAATCATATATTTTGTAGGAAAATTAATAATTTAAGCCTTGAGGGCTTCCATCTAAAGGGGTTTAATTGAAAAGAGTTATATAAAACCCCCTTATATCAATCCCCCTTGGATAGAACCCTCCTAGTCTTAAATTAAATACTCGATGGAGTCTCCTCTACACCTATCAAAATACTGTAAAACCAACTTTGCTTCACCTTTTGGGGGGTCAAATGAAGTCATTTATAAATTTTATTTATCTAATTATATATCCCTTTGTATACACTTTCCAAAAACTATAATTTTGAATAATTAAATTTGATTATTATATTTATTTTCTATTTACTAGTGAACATAACTTTTTCACTGAACAACAAAGTCTCTATTCCACACAAGCGGAAAAATAAAAAAATAGTGAAAAAAAATTCTAAAAAATATTTGTACCCTAGGTAATGATGTCTTTGTTTCAAACAAAAAAGAAAATTAAATTTTGATACATACAAAACAAGATATGCATTATGACATAAACATGTGTCCAAATTATAATTAATCTCACATGCAACAAAAAATTATGAAAATATATCCATACCATAGATATTAGTGTTACAAATATATATTTAAATATTAGAATTTTATCATTTCTATAAAAAAAAAAATTGTGTTATGACATAAACATCACTTTTGAAAAGGTTGTTTACTATAAAAAAAACAAATTATTAAAAATTATATTAAAAAATCACAATACATACATACATACATACATATATATAATCTACACATGAAATCTCACAAATCACTAGTTTTTATCATCTTTTATTTTCTAATGATTTAGTTTCTATAGGGTCATCTCACAATAATGGCTTACACTTTTTGGCCAAACTTGACATTGAAATCAATATTTTGAATTAAATCTTCACTTTCTGACAATTATAGCCGCCAAACCATTAGGAATTTGAAGATGATGCAAACTAGTGATTTGTGAGATTTTGTCTGTAGATTCTAAATATATATATTTTTAAAAAAAATGGAGTTAAATTATAAAATGATTTGCATCTCCTTTGATAACTAGTTTTTAATAGTAAACAATATTTTTTTAAAGTGATGCGTATTTTGTAGCACATAACTTTTTTTCTATAAAGGATAAAATTCTAATTCTTTTGAATTTAGATTGGTAACACTGATATATAGGGCATGCATTTGGTTTCATAATGTTTTGTTGGCTATTTTTTTTTAATTATGTTTTGAAGTCAAACCAATTATAATTTAGACATAGGCATATTCTGTAAACCATAACTTTTTCTGTATGTATTGAAATTCAATTTTTTTTTGTTGAGTCAATGACATCAATACCTAGGGAATAGATATTTTTTAGATTTTTTTTCACTAATTTACTAATTTTCCATGTGTGTAGAATAGAGAACTTGATGTTGTTGATAACTGAGAGGGGGGGTGAATCAGTTATCTTAATTATTTCAGCTTTCTGAACGTTCTTAATGATTAGTGCAGCATTAAATCAAACAAGCAAACATAACATGAAATAGAAATACACATGACACAATATTTTTGATGTGGAAACCTTATTAAGGGAAAAACCATGGGGTGATTAACCCAAGATTGTATTCTCTGTTAGAAGAATGGAAGTACAAAAATGGCACTTACCAATTAGAGCTCACTACCCGAGCACACTGCTCACAAGAGGCACACTACGTACAAGAGACACACTGTCTACAATTATAAAAAGTGTAATACAATACTTGAACTAATAGGGAGCATCAACATATGTTGAAGTTCATTTCTGGTTAGGCTCTGTATACTGATCTGCTGCACTTCATCTTTCCTCTTCTTTTATGTTGCTCTTCTTTCACATACTGAATCTTCCTTTCTGCTTTTATTCTGCTCTACTGCTTTTCTTCACACATTACTTACCACCAACACTTCTCATAACTAATTCCATCTTTTATATATATCCACACAAGTGATTTCATCACCTTTCTAGTTGGCACCTGGAATAGTCAATCTTTTCACAAACTCGAATCTGTCGGCTGAATCCTTGCACATCAAGTAATGCGGATCAAGCATATACTTGTAGGAGTCATCAATCACATTGGCCAAACATAACTTATGCCTTAAGAACCTTTTCCATCTTCAGTAACACATCCAGAATACTATCTGATGTTCTGCCAGTCAGTTCTTCCTCTGTTCACACTATCACTTGGGAACCTGACACTCAAGCATTCATATCTCTTTATCCTTTCCACACCGGAGACTCAAACCTTGGAATCTATCAGTCAAGATACTCCTCTTGACTTCCCCAAATCCGCACTTTACTGAGATACTTCTACTGGGAGATCTAGACCTGTCTGTCAGACCTTACTGACTGCTCTGATCTTGCTTACCGGACCTCAACACTTCTTCAATCTGACTTCCGATGAGGACTTATCATGCATTGCGGATGTGTGGGATAACCTTTGTTTCCATCAATGACAACATTCATAAATCTATATAGTGTCTCTTGCTAACAATCTCCCCCTTTGGCATTGATGGCAACACTTAGTGAAAAATGACTGAGTGTTACACTATGCTCCCCCTTGGCTGATGCTCTATTTTTATATATATTTTCTAGAGCTCCCCCTTAGTTGGATTCCTCATTTTTCACTACTCTTCACTCCCCCTTTGACATCAATGGCAAAGGGTAGGGTCCGCATATCAAAACTTTCAAAAATTCAACTATACATAGCCGCATAAGTATATACATATGGCATACTTACATATACTGAAGAATGTCTGCAAAAGTTGTCTTCAATTGAATAAATTCTGTAGCCCAACTTTGCTTCATTATGTCCAAAATTGAAATATGACTGCTGAACAAAAATGCAAACACATCTGCCCTTTTTAGATCTGTTGGATCATTGGTCTGGGCTATGATTTGAGCTTCACTTATGGCCTCATGCATGGCCTCTAACTTAGGGACAATGATCCTTCTAAGTTCACCCATCCAGTGAATTATGTTCTTCCTTTCCTTCTCAAAATTCTTTATTGCATTTGTGATTGCAATAGTCTGACACTCTTGATTTACTATAGAGGATGAGAGAGGATCAAAACTTTGAGACAGACTTAATAGTTTATCCTCTTGTTCTTTTACTTTCCTCTCAATATCTTTGGTCACTGTGGGCCAAGATAAGCAAAATTTGTACATATTTCCACCATCTTTAAGAGCATTGTCCAAGCTCTTTATCCCAATATCCATAACTTTCCTATCATTTGTTATCAGACCATGTACTTCAAAGAATCTCTTATCCAAAAACTCCTTCTGGACATTTTCTTCAACTGACTTCTCTAGAGAATCAAAATGTGTGCTAACACTGTTGACTAGAGTTTTGAGATTACCAGAGGAAGAGACTGTGGGATCCTTTTGAAAAGATGGCATGATCTTTTCCAACATTCTGGATGCTGCCTCTATAAGCTCACAGTCTTCCATGTGAGATTTCAGTAGTTTCTCTTTGACCTTGGCATTTGCAAATGAAGCTATTTTCATCGTTTGCACCGGAGATAGAGAGTCAAAATTTAATGGCCCTTTTAATAGTTCCAGTTTATCAATCTCCATAGTTGCTTTTGTCAAAAAGTCCTTGACTGATTTTGCAGTGTCTCTTGCCGGAGACAGATTTTTCTTTTCTTCAGCAGTCACAGAACTGTCTTTTGGAGCTTTCTCTCCTTCTACATTCTTACCACTAGCAGTTGTGGTCTTCTCTATTGAAGTCTTCTCTCCTTCTGTAGCCTTGGTACTGTCATCTTCTTTGTCCTTCACTTCTACTTCTTTCTCATGTATTCTTTCTTCTCCTGTAGATCTAGACACTGTAGGGGAAACTGGAGGAGAAATGTTAGTCTATTCAAGGCCCACCTCTTCTGATATTTTCTCAGTAGATTCTTCTGCAACATTTGTAGTTGAGGGGTCAGTACCCAAGTCCTCTGTAATAGGAAGATTAAATCTTTTGAAGGCCTTCTGGAGAATCTCTTCTATGTCCTTGGCTACCTTGTCAGTCTCACCAAGCATAAGCTAATTCATCCTTGCTTTGCTTCTGAACTTATCCTTACAATCTTTGAAGACCATATTCATTGTCTTGGGGTCGATTGAAGGATATAGCTAAATTGCTATCTGTTCCTAGATTTCTAGGTCTTTAGCTTGGGCATTGTTCTTTCTTATTTCTAGTTCCTTCTCCAAGCTTTTGGGGATCAGAGATATAATTTCAATGAATGCTTTGTTGTAGATATTTAAGTACCTAACTGTGGCATCTTGCAATATTTTCTGATCTGCTTCACCATAATCATCATAGAACTCAACCATTGGCTAAAGATTTCCGTCCACTGTGACTGATTTGATTATGTCATCTATGTGAAGAGTGGGTTTTTCAACATATTCCTCTATCTTTTCTTCTTCCTTCTGTTCGGTAGAGGGTTGACCAGATGTTTTCTTCTTTTTCTTCATTTTCCTGATTTCTTCATCATATTTAGTCTCCTCTTCATCCCTTTGACTGGCATAAGCTCTTGTGGCTTTTGTCTTTGTTCTTTTCTCTCCTTTGCCAGATGATTATGCTTCTAGTTCTGATGTCCTTGAGCCTTTGGCAATGGTAGGTCTAGATCTCTTTGATGATCTGGTTCGAGTGGAAGATTTTACCAGAGCACTTTCCTCATTTTTCTTTTCTGCCTTCTTCTCTTCCTCAGCCCTTTCCATCTTTTTCCTGTGGGCATCAAGTGCCTCCTTTGAGATGCCAAGGCCTTTGGCAACATTTTCTACTTCTTTTCTCACCTTCCTCTTGATCTCTGGTTCTCTGAGTTCCACATGAATCTTTACACTCAGCTCCTCAAAGGTTCCAAACCTTTCTGCCTTTGGATCCTTTGGTTGACTTAGCATGTGTTGAACATGCAGCTCCACAATTTGTTCATCAATTTCATACCCCATGGGCATGATCCATATAGTTCTTGGTTCTACTGCCTCCATTAGGCACTGATCAGTCTCTACCATAAAACATACTGTGTCTTTGTATTTCTCAACAAGAGACTATGGAATCCTTTCTCTTGCTTGCATCATGTTCTAAAAATTCTTGAAATATCTTCACATGGCTGTATTTCTTGCTTTAGCATCCCCAAGCCCATGCAGATAGTCTCTGATCTGAATTGCTACTGGTTTGTCATTTTACCATACCCATCCATTTGATCTGAGCAGCTCATTCATGAAGTAGAAAAATAGGCATACTATTAGTCCACCATATTTAAAAGAGTTCTTCTTGTCCTTTTTGATCTTTTGTATGTTTTCCATTAATTAGCCCAAAAGAAGTTCACAGAGATCATATTCTACATTCTTTCTCAGCATCTCATAGGTAGTATATATTGTAGTTCCAGATACTAAATTCTCCCTGCTGGAGTGATATATCTTGTATCCTATTATCATAGATTCAAACTTGATATCCGGGTCAGTAATATCTTCAATGGTCATTACCCTCTTATCAAATTTTGAGCCGGTGGCCTCAGTTACAATGTTGTTTTTGATAGACTTGAGGACAGGTATTCCTCTGGAGGAGTGTAAACCAGTTACTGCCCTAATTACTTCCTTGGTGATTTTGCAAGGTCTGTTAAGCCATAGAAAGTTGTCATGTACCCTACTTAACACATACCAGACCCATTCATCTTCTCCAAAGCAAGGGAAATGAATGAGCTGATCAAAATGTTTCTTCTGGATGCCCTTATATTCTGGTTTAAGCTCAAAAGCATCGTCTATCAATTGGTTGTGATAGATATCCACTAATTTTGATTCCCCAAATTCTTCAATATTAGTGTGTATGTAAACCCTAATATATTCTGTGTGCAAAACACCATGTGGAACACTAGAGAAGGCTCCTAGGGGATCTACCTCCAAGGATTTGTATGGATGCTTCTTAAATATGGGGTGAGGTCTATCAGAAATCTTTACTATATTCGGAGTAGCCATCATCAAGGAATCTTACTGAGAGATTCGAAGAATACCTTTTACGCTGTTTAGGGCACACGATGAAATCTGGATTGAGCTTTATGAAGAATCATCTTGATCTTGGGAGAAGTAGTTACAGAGCTCTTTTTCTCTCTTCTTCGTATGTGAGTGTACAAATGATGAGTGAATGAACTCTTTTGTTTTTGAGAAGCCCTAATTTTCATTCAGCAATAAATGCGCAACCTAATTCATTTCGGTTTGCCTTGTTTGTCTTATTCAGAGACAAAACCTTTCTGGATCACTGAGACAGATTTTGAAGTTATTCTAGGAGAGTAGTGATAATCTATCATCCTTTCATTAGTCATTTGATCTATTTGCAGATCAAGACACCAAGTTTAAATCATACCAGACCAAACTTGTAAGGAATCTATTTTTATTAGAAGATTGTTTAACCGGATCAATTTAGGAAGGATTAGATTCTTCAAATCTTCTTGCAGATCTTCTAAATCTTAACCATAGTTTGTTTGGATGTTTCCTTTATGAACCCTTTAATCTGCAACTCTTCTTGTGCCAGTTCCGGCACCAATTGACTGGCTAGGGGAACAAGGTTTTCTTTGTGTCTCCCCCTGAGCCAGAGCTCATTTTTTAATTTTTGGAAGCAATATCAGCACCAACGTATGGTGTGGATCCATCCCCTACATTCTGTGTACTTTTCTTCACCCAAATCTTATTCATCTCACTTTGAGTTTCATCCGCATTTACTTTTTGTTTTCCCTTATCTTGATTCTGATTATAATATACTGGACCTCTTTTATCCTGATTCTTGCTTCTACAGAATTTTTCTATATGACCAGATCTATTGCAAATTTGGCAAACAACATTTCTTTGCATATTTGATTGATATCCTCTTGATCTACATTGATTAGCCATATGACCCATTCTATTGCATGCAAAGCATCTACCATTGAATGAATTATTCATTTGCATATTTCTGCATTCATGAGATTTGTGACCATACCTTTTGCAGTTGAAGCACTATCCAGAGAAGGATGAGTTAGTTTGATTCATTCTCTTTCTACACTGATTAGCTTTATGACCAAAGTTATTGCAGTTGTGGCAGTATCCATTGAAGGATGGATATCTTTGAGCATTAGGTTGCCTTACCAGAGGTCTTCTAGGCCTGTTCCTTGGATTTTCTGATAAAAAATTCTTCTAAACGGATTTGGAGCTTTCTCCTTTCTCATATCCCAAACCACACTTGTCATCTATCCTCTTTTGTCTTCCAAGAAGAACTTCAAGTTGAGCAGAACTTATCTTGAATTTCTCTTTATATTCATTTGGTGTTTGAAGATCCCTTTTGAGAGAGACAATTTGATCCTCAAGTTTTTCTTCATTATCTTTAGCATCTTCAAGATCAGATTCAAGATGTTTGATAATTCTATCCATCTTGTGGCAGTCTTCTGATTTCTCCTTGAGAGATTGTCTTAGATTATCTTTAGTTTTTCTTTTCTCTTCAATCTCTTGGGTAAACTTTATAACTCCTAATTCCATTTCATGTCTTACCATAATGATTTCTTTTGATAACTTTTTACATAACTTGGTTTTCTCCTCCAGATCTTCATTTGCATCATTTGCTTCACCTTGACTTGCCAATTGCTGAAGTAGCTCCTTTCTCTTTTTCATAGAGAGACTTAATTTGTCTTTTAGTTCTCTCATGAAATCATTAGCCTGTTTGAGTATTTCCTTTACTTCATTGACTTCAAAGTTTGACTGCTCAAGATCATCAAGGGCAGTCTTGAGTTGCTCCCTTAAACCATATGCATCCATTTGGATTCCCAGATCTTCCTCAAGCTATTAGACTCTGTTTAGGAGGAACTTAGCTCTGATACCAATTGTTGATAATTGAGAGGGGGGGTGAATCAATTATCTTAATTATTTCATCTTTCTAAACTTTATTAATGATTAGTGTAGCATCAAATCAAACAAGCAAACATAACCATGAAATAGAAATACACATGACACAATATTTTTGACATGGAAACCCTATTAAGGGAAAAACCATGGGGTGATTAACCCAAGATTGTATTCTCTATTAGAAAAATGGAAGTACAAAAATGGCACTTGCCAATTAGGGCTCACTGCCTGAGCACACTGCTCACAAGAGGCACACTACCTACAAGAGACACACTATCTACAATTTATAAAAAGTGTAATACAATAATTGAACTAATAAGGAGCATCAACATATGCTGAAGTTCAGTTCTGGTTAGGCTCTGTATACTGATCTGCTGCACTTCATCTTTCCTCTTCTTTCATGTTGCTCTTTTTTTCACATATCGAATCTTCCTTTCTGCTTTTATTCAGCTCTACTACTTTTCTTCGCACATTACTTACCACCAAAACTTCTCATAACTAATTCCATCTTGTATATATATCCACACAAGTGATTTCATTACCTTTCTAGTCAGCACCTGAAATAGTCAATCTTTTCACAAACTCTGATCTGTCAGTTGAATCCTTGTACATCAAGTAATGCGGATCAAGCATATACTTGTAGGAGTCATCAATCACATTGGCCAAACATAACTTATGCCTTAAGAACCTTTTCCATCATCAGTAACACATCTGGAATACGGTCTGATGTTTTGCCAGCCAGTTCTTCCTCTGTTCACACTATCACTTGGGAACCCGACACTCAAGCATTCATATCTCTTTATCCTTTCCACACCGGAGGCTCAAACCTTGGAATCTATTAGTCAAGATACTCCTCTTGACTTCCCCAAATCTGTACTTTACTGAGATACTTCTATTGAGAGATCTGGACCTGTCTGTCAGACCTTACTGACTGCTCTGTTCTTCCTTACCAGACCTCAACACTTCTTCAATCTGACTTCCGGTGAGGACTTATCATGCATTGCAGATGTGTGGGATAACCTGTGTTGCCATCAATGACAACATTCATGAATCCATATAGTGTCTCTTGCCAACAGATGTTAGGTGAAAAACCTACATTCATAACAAATAAAAAATAAATATAATAATCAAATTAAATATATTTAAAATTATACTTTTTGGGAAGTTTATAATAAGGACTACATACTTACAAAACATAAATTTTAAATGAATTCATTTGATCCCCCAAAATGTAAATCAAAAGTGGTTTTTTATCATCATTTTGATAGGTCTAGAAGAGACTCCATTATAGGCATGGTTTAAAACTAGTGGAGTTCTATCGAAGGGGGTTTGAATCTAAAAGGGTTTGATCAAACCCTCTTCAATTAAAATCCTTTAAATGGAACCTTTCAAGGATTCATTCATTATATTTTCTAAAAATATACATGTGATTTCAGAAAAAATCAAGATGTCCTAGAAAGTGTAACCCATTATTGTGGCAGCACCCTATAGGTATCAAAAAGTGAAGCTTTGGTTAAAAATGTTGATTTCAATGTCCCACTTGGAAGGTTTGTCTTATTATATTCATAAAGATTAAGCATGGGATTTAGAAAAGGAGGTTTGAGATTATTATTTAGTACTTTCTTTTTACTATAGTAGTTGCAATTTATATGGAATGATTAGAGGATGCATGGGTATATGTGGGGTCTCTTAATGTTGGTTTCCACCTTGTGCAATCACTAATAAAGTGAAATGAGGAGTTAAAACGAATTGTAGGAGTTTACATTAAGCTAGTTTTGTCATATTAATAAATGTGTGGTCTTTTTTAGTTGGTAGGCATTTTCTAATAATTTAGGTATTTGGTAATTCATATCAACTATTAAAGTGGTGTTTGGAGTATTTTAGTGTGGGTTCAATTTTGATTAATCAATTATATTAGTATAGAGGGGTGATTTTAGTCTTTCCTTACTTTCTACATAAACTTTTAGTGTTCAACTTCACTAGCCCTACTTACCTAAACTTTGCAAGTGTTTTGTAGTTACATAACATGGCCCATTTTGCCCCAGCAAAACAAGTACCCAACTTTTTGGCTGGACTGTTTGCCTTTCTTTTGGGCGGTACAGTAAAATAGCAACAAATGCATGTCAGGTTGTCACCCTGTGCATGTCTAGACCTTAGGTTATAGGTTAGATTTTCAAAATTTGAATTTCTTATTATAAATCCTCCCAAGTGAAGGAGTATGAAAATCTAAGAAGATTTGTCTTTTGAAGCCCCCTGAAATTCATTAAAACAAGGAAGTTACAGCCAGTCAAAGTTAGGTCAACAAGCATAGGGAAATTCACATTGCCAAACATTCGGATCTTAATTTATTATCTAGACCTTCGATAATATCCAGGCATCAAATTTAAAGTACTTAGTGGATCAAATCGTCATGCGCATAGATATTCAATAGCATCTAGATCTTAACTTAATATCCTGACTGAAAATGTCCACTTCCCAATGATGTCATGTCATCCCAATCTTACAAAGAGTCTCAAACATGCTTATGTCACCTAGAAATTAGAGTGCATGGACATTAACTTTGTTAATATCCTAATCTTATTGTAACATCCTGATTCAACTGACGTCATGTCATCCCAGTTTTATGAAGAATGCTAAACTTGCTTAAGTCATCAAGACATTAAGTCATAGGGATATTTCACACTTCTATTGTCATGACATTATTTTATTATCGTTATCTTGATGATGTCATTCTATTACACATCAATGAAAGACTTTCTCCCTGCTAATGTCATCCCGATATTTTGACCAGATGGATATTGTACACTCATAAGAACAAAACCTTAACTTTCCAGGCCTTGAACTGAACCAATAACCTGATGTAACATGTCCACATGAACATCCAGACATATTGAAAGTGAATTTGTGACTTGATGATGAATCTTTGGTCAACAAAGGGTTGACCTGACCCATACTGACGTCATCCAGATATTCTCATCTGGATATCCATGGAGATATTCCTTACAAGATATCCATCCCCACATCCCCCATGCTTTCTGCATTTAATGTTGTGCTCTAAAATCATGCTCTAGCTAAGATAAAAGGGATTTCTATTGTCATAATTGACATAATTACATTCAAAATCTATAATCTTACTACGAGGGAACTAATTACGAACTAGAGCGGTGACTGAGAGAAAAATTGTAGAGAAACGTTCAATTCATTGTGACATTCAATCACCATTCATCACCCTAATTATAGGCTAAGGAAGCATTCATAGGTATGTACAACGCTTTATCCCCCTGGTTATTTCAAAAAACTTGTGTCACAATCATATTAGAGAAAAGGTAAATAATGAAGTATGATAATGCCTATGCCATGTTTGGCTTAGTTCATTAGATTCAAGTGTATTTACCTCTTTCAAAACATAGAGAATTGATATGTGCTAACCCTAGATAGGTATATGCTATTGTTTGAGATTGGTTTGTTTATTTTGTAGGAAAAAATGTCACAACCTAGGATGGACAAAAGAGATACAGAATTCAAATACATCATGTTCCCCAAGACACACAGTGTATACAATAAGCTAGGTTTTGCATAAGATACCCATTCAAGTAATATATACATCAAGGCATTCGGAGCTCGGATGAATGCCTGAGAGGACCATCTTGTTCTAAAAAATATAGTCACTTTGGGGATGTACTATGTGGTAGGTTTTCCTTATGCTACAGATGCTTTGGAGCTTGTGATTGAGTGTGCCCATAACTATGGTGTTGCCACCAGGAAAGTGGAGAAAGAGGGGAAGATTTATGCATATTTAATAGTGGATAGAATAACCGAGGCATTTAATTTTCCATTGTCTAGAGGGATATATGTGCCTGACTTAGACCTCTAGCTAAAGAATATGATACCAGTTAGAAGACCTATACAAAAGTAATTTTCCAAGGATGGAGAAATCTGGCTAATATAATCAAGGTTGTGACTAAAATGCCACAACATTTATATAAGTATGACTTTAATCAAGAAGTACAATACATGATGTTCTTGCTTAGTAGAATGAGAGGAAGAGAAATATGTGGAGATTTTGAATCATGGATGTTTGGGCTGATCATGATGGTTGTCGACAATGAAAATGTAAAGGTCTAGTGGGCTAAAATTATTAGCAACTCTATGCATGATCAATGGCTAAAGTGGAAGAATGGTAAGGATTTGGTCTTCAAGATGACCTCATATATAGTCTTTGCTTGTGTAACAAAAGGCACATTTGAGGGCTTGCAAACAGTGAGAAGGATGGGCAAATTGTCCCATCACAGGACTCCCTGGGAGCATTATCCCTAGCTGGAGAGGATGTTATCAGTTCAACATTATAAGATGGTGAATGATTTGTTTCACTATGCATATAGTTAGGCTCATGGGAGGAGATAGAGCCAAAAGGTTTTCATTAGAGGCTATGAAGGTGATCAGTGGATATGGTTCTTGGTTTATATAGGCCAAGACATACTCTTATATCTGGATGGAGGGGTTTAGAGGAAACCCATTTATGTTACTTAGGTATCCTTCTAATAAGGTGGTCTTGATGGAAATGATGAGACAACAGCTCCTCATTTTTGAATTATCCAAGAAGAAGGAGGGGAGGCCATATAGAAAGTTTTCTACATATATCAATTGGTTCTTGGTAGGATCCCTGGATAATGCTAGGAAGGTTGAGGCTGATATGAATAGTTTGAATTTACAATTATTTCCCTTGGCTTGAGATTATCATCCTTAACATAGGATTGAGAAAAGATTCAATAAGAAATACAAGCACAACATGCACCTTGAGGATTACTGGGTGGATTGCAATGATGAGCATGAGGTTAGAAGAAGGGAATATCAAAGACTCACCTTAGATCAGATGAAGACCATTAGACAACTGGATGTCCCCCAGAGTTTAAAAAGGATGATGAAGATGTTATGGATCCTGTGTATGAGGAGAATAAGATACACGATGCATTGGAACCTCCAGATTGGACCCAAAAAAATGAAACTTCTATTGATGTCCTTACAGCGAAAGTCTTGGCAAGGACTAGGAACTAGATAGCTCAAAAGGTAAATGAGCTGAAGGCAAAAGGTATTGCAGTTAGCTTTGATAAGAAAATAAATATGAAAGAAAGGGAGGATCCTGGATATCATGACTTTTTGATATGAAAGAGGTAGGTCCTTGGGACCAAAGTAGCAGAGCCTAGTTCATCAGGAGTTATAAAGAAGCTTACAATTGAGTGGATCTCATTGGTATATGCACCACCCTCACCTCCAAAAGGTACACCACAGGTGGCTATCCCAATATTTGTTCCTCAAGTATCCACTACATAAGAAGAGATGTTGGAAGATCAAGAACAAAGTCCAGTTAGGACTATTACAGGGGAGGAGGATAGTGGTGATGAAGAAGAGAAAGGTCATGTCCCAATTGAAGCTTTGTTGGGGATAGAGAAGGATTTGTTGCAAGGAGTAAAGGTGCAAAGACAAAGTAGATATCAGGGCCTTCATATGAGAGGAGCAATCACACCTCCTACTACATCATTAGGATCAGTTGATCTGTCCTTGGATGTAGTGAAAGACCTACAAAAAATGTGCCTATAGAAAAGATAATCAAGGTGAATTTGAAAATGACACAAGAAGCCATTAATAAATCATTGCAGAAAGAGATAAGCAAGCCACTCCCATTGAGTGCAACAATTGATTTCATTGATGATGATGTAGTCTAGGATATGATATCCTAACTAATCATCCTATTTAGACCCTTCTCCACCACACTAAAGCAAAAGTGGGAAGTCAAGATGCAGAAATAAAAGAGAAGAACACTGGTAGAGAAGAGTCACTAGAAGTATTAGTAGAGATGGGACCTCTTAATACTCTCATTGAAAATGTAACCATCCTAGTAGCAATAGACTTGGCATATCAACCCAAAGATGGGGAGAATAAAAAAGAAACTGATAAATAGGATCAGGGATCAGAAAATATTCTAATGGATATTAACGGTATAGGAAAAGATGCCCAATCTAAAGTGCAACAACAACATGTCTCATTGGATCAAACTGGACAAGGGCCAATACTAGAATATGGCATTGATGCTCGGGATACTACTAATCAAGGTAATCAAGAAAAACCATTGCTAGAACCAGATCAAGATGATCAAGCTAAATCTTGGGAATATCCAATTAAAAGATATGTAATAGGAATAGGCTTAGGATATGCCTAAGGATGGGCATATAGAGGATAACATTCTAGAATAATGAAGGTTACATCCAATCCAGATCCATCCTTGTTGGAACAAGAAAAGTTTTAGGATGATTGTAAGGATGATTAAAATAAGGAACAATAGACAGAGAACCCTCAGGTCATCCTATTACAAATATGTGCCTAAGCGGTGTTGTCATTGATGTCAACATATTCTTGTTTCCATTAGTGTCAACTATATCCTATTTTGTTGTTTGTGTAGAAGACCAGATTATTGAGGATATTGAGAAAATTAATAACAATCAATGCATGTGGATCATGTGGACATGTAGAGGATTGTTAGAGGTTGCTCTAGTCAAGATTTGAGAAGTCCACATGAAGATTTGAAGGAGTTATGGCCATCTGAGTAGAACTGGCTCCTACAATAATCAGGAAGGATAGAGTGCTAGGAAAGAGGTCTAGATTGCTTTGGTAATAGAAGATTATGATCTGTAGATTTGAAGGCATGTTTGAGAAGTCAGTTTGTATCATCAAGTCCAGTAGTTTGTGGTTTGGAGGTCTACAAGCTATCCTTCCAGTCTAACAGTCATGGCAGAGTGTTCTTGAAGTTTTGAAGGAAGATTCAAATGCTTCTGATAATATGGTTTAGAGTGAATGTTATTGGTCCTCTGGATCATGTAGCTACTATGTTGGAGGTCCACATTAAAGTTTGATCTTGTTGATTGAAGATTTCTTCTTGAGGTTATTGTTCTTCCTAGTCTTGGCCGACCGAATGTTCCTAGCTTGTTTCAGATGCCTTAAACACATTTCTATGAAGCATGGAGTGGTTGTAGAAGTAGATTCAATTCTCAGTTGTATTTGGCTAATAGTGTGATGATCTGCATCAAGCTTAGCCGACCTTATTTATCATTTGCCAAGGTTGATGAAGTACATAAATACTTGTTGAAGAAGTACCAAAATCATCCTTTTACAAAATAGATAAAATTTGAAGGAAGGATCAGGAGGAGAGCACATAAGGAAAGGAGCAAGAGCATTATAGAGTGTGAAGAAGAGTTTGAAGCAAAGCGAAAGTTCTTGAGAATTTATTGAAACTAAATCTAGCATGAAATAGATGCTAATTCTTAGTTAATTCTTTCTAAATAAATTATGTAGGCAGTGAGCCTCTCCTTTTACGCAGTGAGCTCTAGGGAGTGCGCCCGAAGGCATGTGCCTTCTATTTTTCTAAGTACTTTTAATAGGGTATGCATTTTGTGGGTTAACCCCCACCATGGTTTTTCCCTTAACTGGGTTTCAATGTCAAAGTCTTGGTGTCAAATGTGTTGATTATGTTTCTGCTCTTATGTAGTTGATTTATGTTTAAATGCTTGCATTAGTAATCTGATAGTAAGATAATAAAGAAGGTTAAAAGAAAAAAATTTCTTTAATGGACAACTAATTCACCTCCCTCTCAATTGTCTAGTTCCAACAATTGGTATCAGAGCTAGATCCTCACATCAAAGCCTAACCACTTGAGGAGATCCAGGATGTCGACCTACAAGAAGGATAGTCCAAGATTTGATGGAACAAATTATTTTGTCGAGAAAGATCACATGGAGTGCCATTTGCAATACATGGGAAATGCCTATTGGGCAATAACTAGTGTTGAGTATAAACCTCTGGAGAAATGTCCTTCAACTCATGATCAAGTCAAAGATGTTGAAAATAATCTTCGAGCTAAAGAAGCCTTGTTGAGAGCCCTAACTTATTCAGAAATGAAAAATGTCTTTGGTCTAAAAACTGCATATCAAATCTAGAAAAATTTATAGTATTTGTATGAAGGTGACAAATATGTCAAATGTACAAAACCACAAAGTCTGAGAGGAAAATTTGAAACTATAAGGATGAGCGAAGATGAAAACATCACAATCTACATGCAAAAGATAAATGAACTTGTGTGTGGCATCAAGTGTGTTGGTGGAGTTTTGGAAGAATTAGAAATTGTATCAAAAGTACTCAAATCTTTACCAGATTCTTACAAACATAATGTTGCAGCTATAGAAGAAATCAAGATAGTTTTAGAGGTTACAAGAGATCATCTAGTTGGCAAAATTTCAGCCTTCGAATTAAGTGAGTTTGGTGATTCTCTTCCCAAGTCAAAATCTACATTTAAAGCCAATGTGTATGGAAAACAAAGATATGATCTAGGTGAAAGCTCTTCTGCAAGATCAAACAGACTTGCAAAGACAAGAAAGGATCTTGAAGATGTTGAGATAGAAACAATAGACCTTGAATCTCTTATTGCCAGAAAAATGCCAAGAGGATTCGGTAAGTATGAAGAAAAATTACCACTCAAATGTTTTGCTTGTAACAATATTGGTCATTTTTCCTCAAGATGTTAGGAAAGGTTTTCAAAACCTAACCCTAATAGGTTTAAAGGTCAAAAGAAATGTTACTGTGTCCAAGAAAATGGAGAAGAATGGGTAACAGATGATGAATATGATCATGGAGGCTCCTCTGAAAATGATTGGGTGTTTATTTCTATCAAAGAAGAGGATCCGATGTCTACTGAATCTGCTAGCCATGAAAATGTGGAAAGTGCCTTGGCTTCTCAGGGTATTTAAAGGGATGAATGGGTGATAGATAGTGGATGCTCTCATCACATGAATAGTGACAAGAGTAAGTTTGTGAACTTTAAAAACTATGGAGGCCTTATAAAATTTGGAGACAACTCAGATGGTAGAATCCGTGGTAGAGGATCCATCTCTTTTGATGGCAAGAACAACACCAATGATGTTTTGTAGGTGGAAGGACTTAAACATAATCTTCTCAGTGTTAGACAGTTGGTTGACAAGGGTTATGATCTTTGGTTCAAGGATGGAAAATGTAGAATCTTGGAAAGCTCTGAAATTGAAATTGCATAAGGTACTCAAACCAGAGGTACAACATCTTTCACTTAAGTAGCTTTGGTAGAAGTTGTTTGATTGCTCAGATAGATCAAAGTTGACTATGGCATAGGAGGATGTGTCATGTGAATTTTGCGTCATTGTCAAAATAAGTTCCACTCATGGTGTAAGAGATCTTCGAAGACTTGTGAAACCTAATAACATATGTAGAAAATGTCAATTGGGCAAGCAAAACAAAATTTGTTTTAAGAGTAAGGAACAAGGTTCAAGTGAAAGATTGGAACTGGTACATACTAATCTCTATAGTCCTGCTAGAGTTAGGAGTGTGCAAGGAGATAAAGATTTCATGTTGCTAATTCATGACTACTCCTAGATGATATGGGTAACCTTTATGAGAGAAAAATTAGAAGCCCTTGACAAGTTTAAGGTGTTCAAGATGATAGTTGAAAATGAGATTGGTGGGAAATTAAAGTGTTTGAGATCTAACAAAGGTGGAGAACTTACCTCAGGTGAGTTTGATGCTTTTTGTAAAAATCATGGAATAAAAGATAGTTATCTACTCCTAGGACTCCTCAGCAAAATAGAGTTGTGGAAAGAAAGAACTGGACCATTCAAGAAGCTGCCAAAACCATGATGATGGAAACAAATGTTCCTCAAGTTTACTAGAGAGAGGCTATGAGTACTGTTGTCTACACTCTTAACCAGGTGCAGATCAAAGGAAATTCTAGTAAGACTCCTTATGAACTTTGGTTTGGTCATTCTCCTACTATGAGATACTTCAAAGTTTTTGTTAGTAAATGGTATATCAAAAGAGATGAGGACTTAGGTAAGTTTGAGGCAAGAAGTGATGAAGAAATATTTTTGGGATAGTCAACTCAAAGTAAGGCCTACTGGTGCTTCAATAAGAAAATTGAAGAAGATTGTTGAAAGTGTGAATGTTAAAGTTGATGAAAGTAAAGAAGGACATTCCAAATACTTGGGATATGACTCAGATGATGAAAGTCAAAATCAAGGAAGACAAGGTCAAGTTCAAACCCAAACTCAGTTTGAACCAGTGACTCCAGAGGTTAACACAGATGAAGAGGAACAAGTTCAAGAAACAGAAGCTCAAACAATTTCCAAAACTCCTAGGTATGTAAGGTTAAATCATCTTGAAGACCAGATCATAGGAGATAAGAGTAAAGGTGTTCAAACTAAGAGAAAATTGTCTGAAGATCAAGAAGATATTTGTTTGATTTCAAGGATTGAACCTAAATTAGTAAATGAAGCTTACAGTGATGAAAACTAGGTTAAAGAAATGGAAGAGGAATTGATGCAAATTGATAAGAATCACACATGGGATCTAGTTCCTAGACCTGAGGACAGAAATGTGATTGGAACAAAATGGGTCTTCTAGAATAAACTAAATGAATAAGGAATACGGAAAGATTGGTATGTAAAGGCTAGTCTTAAGTGGAAGGAATTGATTTTGAAAAAACTTTTTCTCCGGTGGCAAGGATAGAGGTAGTTAGATTATTTCTTGCATTTGCTCGGCCTTCAAAAATTTTAAAGTTTATCAAATGGATGTGAAATCAGCATTTCTGAATGGAGATTTAGAGGAAGAAGTCTACATTAAGCAACCAGAAGGATTTTAGTTGTCCAATCTGGGAGATATGGTTTATGGATTGAGAAAAGCCTTATATGGACTCAAGCAAGCTCCAAGAGCTTGGTATGCCAGATTGGATAAGCATTTACTTAAGCTAGGATTTAGTAAAGGTATTGCTAATAGTAATCTCTACTTCAAAATTGATCATGAGAACATTCTAATTGTTGATTTTTTTCTTGATGATATCATTTTTGGTGGAAATGAGTGCATGTGTGAAGCATTTGCTGATCAGATGAAAAGTGAGTTTGAGATGTCAATGTTTGGTGAGATGAATTTCTTCCTAGGTCTGCAAATTGTTCAATCGGATAAAGATATCTTCATATCTTAGTCCAAGTATGTAAAATAATTGCTAAAGGAATTTGGAATGGAAGACTCAAAGTGGGTAGCTACACCTATGTGTTAGATTTAGGACAGACAACTAAGAAGGGGGTGAATCAGTTGTCTAAAACTTTCTTCCAATTAAACACTTAAATCCACTTGTAATTTAGCAGCACAATAATAAATCAATCATGGAAAACATAATGCATTAAATCAAGAGCAGAAACACATTAACACATAAGACACCAAGATTTTGACGTGGAAAACTCGATTAAGGGAAAAACCATGAGGTGACTAACCCAAGATTGTATTCTCTTTTATAAGAATAGAAAGAAAAAATTGCATATGCCAATTAGGGCTCACTGCCCGAGGACATTGCTCACAAGAGCCTCACTGCCTATGGGAGACACACTATTTACAGAATAATAAGTATTACATACTTGAACTAAAGAATAGCATCTTCAACATGCTTGAGTCAGTTCCATTTAGGCCTAATAATTCTATTCTGCCTTTCGCTCCTTTCCTCTCTCTACCACTGTCTCATCCTCATGAATACCTTTGAAATGACTTTACAACTCTTTATTTATACAAGACATCGACTTAGGGATAATCATCCAAGTCAGCAAACATTAGAGAACCAATACATAAATACAATATGATTAATTACAAAAAGACTTCATGTGGATCAACATACTGTTGGCCACACAAATTAGAGACTTCAATCTTTCTTTAGGAACACACCATTCTTCACACAACATCTTCCTGATCCTCTGCAGGATGTGTAACTCATCCGGTCAGCCTGACTTGGGAAGAACACTATCATCTGAAAGCAATTCTTCAATTAAGAGTGTGATCTTTAATGCAGACCACCAACACAAATCTGGACACAATCCAAAGACCTCTACAAGCTTACCTAAATCACCAAGAACACCCACACTACTTCTGTTTACTGAGAACATCCTCTCCTTCATCTGGAACCTCAAGAACATAGTCTATCATCACTGTCATATTGGAATAGATGCTTGCAGACCTCTAGACCATCAACCAATTGAGTTGTTACTTCACATTGACTTCCTAAACATTCCACCAAATCTGTAGGACTGGATATTGCATTTCTAGATCTCACCAGACCTATCTGTATCACTCTGTCACCTCTAAACACCTGTCGGAACTAGTTTTACTTAAGTGGTCATAACTTCTTCAGATCTTCATGAGGACCTCTAAAATCTTTACTAGATCATCTTAAGACACATATCTGCAAACCCTTTCAACCGCATCCTCTGATATTCATCTTAACTAGGATCTTTACCTCACTATCTCCACTGATCCTCTCTATTCCTGACTAGGACTAATTTTCTCAATATCCTCAGCACAAAGTTCATCCAATCCTTATCATCAATGTAATAGGAGTATATTGACATCAATGACAACATCAGTTAGGCCCATATTTGCAATAATCTCCCCCTTTGTCATTGATGGCAACATATGATGTGAAAAACTATTTTAACCATCAAGACAAGAACTTCTCCTTACTGACATAACTCCCCCTATCAACAACAACCATCCACATGTCTTCTCTTCCTTTACTGCTCCCCCTTTGATCAGAAACCACTTATTTTTCACATGTCTTCTCTCCCCCTTTGACATCAATGGCAAAGGGCACATACTTGCACCACTTCAGAATCATATCAGCTGTTCCCCTTGAGTAACAGCTTCCCAAACATCAATCTGGACCACAAGATATGACTGTGAGATCCATCAGACTGATGCACATCAGTGCACCTTAATTCAGAACCAGAGGGGTAATAACCCCTAACTTCTCCTTGAGATACTCAAAAGAGTCCTTAGGTAGAGGTTTAGTAAAGATATCTACAATCTGATCCTTGGAACACACAAACTCCAATCTGACTTCATTTTTGTTCACTTGCTCTCTCAAAAAGTGAAACTTAATGGGTATATGTTTAGTCTTTGAATGCAACACTAGATTCTTTGATATATTTTTTGCACTTGAATTATCACACAAGATTGTGATAGGTTCTTCATACTCCACTTTGATATCTCTTAGCATTTGTTTTATCCACAATACTTGAGTGCAACTACCTGCTGCTGCAATATATTCTTCTTCTGTAGTGGACAGAGATATTACCTCTTGTTTCTTGCTCAGCCAAGAAACCAATCTCTTCCCCAAAAAGAATGCTCCACCACTAGTACTCTTCCAGTCATCCACATCTCCTACCCAATCCGCATCTATATATGCATGAAGAGAGAAATCATCATCTCTAGGATACCACAACCCATACTCAGCTGTCCCTTTTAGATATCTAAAAATCCTCTTGATTTCCATGACATGAAATTCTCTAGGATTAGCTTGTAATCTAGCAAAAAGACAAACAACATTCATAATGTCAGGTCTAGTTTGAGTAAGATACAATAGTCCTCCAATCATTGACCTGTACTTTTTCTGGTCAGCCTTAGGAGAGTCATCATCTTTGCTCAGTTTACATCTAGTTGCCATGGGAGTATTCATTGGTTTTGAATCTTCCATCCCAAATTTCTTCAACAATTCTTTCACATAATTGGTCTGAGAAATGAAGATTCCTTTCTTTGTTTGAGTGATTTGCAAACCCAAGAAGAAATTCATTTCCCCAAACATGGACATCTCAAATTCACTTTTCATTTGATTTGCAAGGATTTTGCACATATTATCTCTTCCTTCAAAAATGATATCATCAACAAACACTTCAACAATCAAGATATTTTCATGATCAATTTTGAAATACAAATTACTGTCCACAGTACCTTTATTGAAACCAATCTTCAAAAGGTGCTTATCCAATCTTTCATACTAGGCTCTTGGAGCTTACTTGAGTCCATACAGTACTTTCTTCAACTTGTAGACCATATCACCATGATCAAACAATTGAAATCCATCAGGTTGCTCAATGTAAACTTCTTCTTCCAAGTCACCATTCAAGAAGGTAGACTTTACATCCATCTGATATACTTTGAAATCCTTAAAGGCAGCGAAGGCAAGAAATAATCTGACTGCTTCAATTCTTGCCACTTGAGCAAAAGTTTCTTCAAAATCAACTCATTCTACTTGGGAGTAACCCTTGCAGACCAATCTGGCTTTCTTTCTGACTACTTCACCATCTTCATTCAATTTATTCCAAAAGACCCATTTGGTTCCAATCACATTCTTGTTTTTATGTCTAGGAACAAGATCCCAAGTGTGATTTTTCTCAATTTGCATTAGCTCTTCCTCCATTGCTTTAGTCCAGTTATCATCATTGCAAGGTTCACTCACTGTCTTAGGTTCAGTCTTTGAAATCAGACAATACTCCTCTAATCCTTGAGCAATTCTTCTTCTTGTTTGTACACCTTTGCTTTTATCACCTATGATCTAATCTTTAGAGTGATTCAGTCTTACATACCTGGAAACTTTGGGAGTTTCTTGCACATCTATTTCTTGCATAGGTTCATTCAAACTTATCTCTTCTTCCTGATTCACTAGATCAGTTTGAATCTAAATTTCAGAAGGGGATTGGACTCCTTGGATCAAAGCATTATTCTGATCATCTTCATCATATTCTTAGAACCTTGAGCATTTTTCAATACCTTCATCAACCTTCACATTTGTACTTTCCACTATCTTCCTTAGTCTCTTGTTATAACAACGGTATGATTTTCTTTGAGTAGAGTAACCCAAGAATATTCCTTCATCACTTCTTGCATCAAATTTGCCTAAATCTTCATCTCTTTTAATGTAATATTTGCTACCAAAGACTCTGAAATACTTCACAGTGGGAGTGGTTCCAAACCAGAGTTCATAAGGAGTCTTACCGGTATTGTTTCTAATTTGAACTCGATTAAGAGTGTAGACTGCAGTGCTTACAACTTCTCTCCAGTAGATCTAAGGAACATTTTCTTCCATCATCATGGTTCTAGATGCCTCCTAGATGGTCTGGTTCTTTCTCTCCACTACTCCATTCTGCTGTGGAGTCCTAGGAGCAAACAACTATCTTTTTATGCCATGTTTCTCATAGAAATCTATGAACTCACCGGATGTGAATTCTCCACCTCTATCAGACCTCAAACACTTTAGTTTTAATCTGGTTTCATTCTCTACCATTGCCTTGAATATTTTGAACTTCTCAAGAGCTTCTGATTTCTCTTTCAGAAAAGTTACCCACATCATCTAGGAATGATCATCAATTAATAACATGAAGTATCTATCAACTTGCATACTCCTGATTCTTGCTAGACCACATAAATCAATATGAACTAGGTCCAACAATCTGGTAGAAGATTGTTCCTTGCTTTTGAATTAGATTCTACTTTGTTTACCCAACTGACATTCTTTGCACAAACTATTGGTAGGTTTTACCAATCTTGGAAGATCCCTTACACCCTGAGTGTTGCTTATCTTGATGATATTATCAAAATTCACATGACACATTCTCTTATGCCATAATCAATTCTGACCAATATGAACAAATAAGCAACTTTTACCAGTACCAACCAAGTGGAAGATATTACCTTTAGTTTGAGTATCGGATGCAATCTCTGTTCCATAACTTTCAAAGATCTTGCATTTTCCATTTTTGAATCGAAGATCATAGCCTTTGTCCACCAACTATCCAACACTAAGAAGATTGTGCTTCAGCCCTTGAACATATAGTACATTACTGGTTTTGTTCTTTCCATCAAAAGAAATAGTTCCTCTACCCTTGATTCTGCCAGCAGAATTATCACCAAATTTTACCACTCCTCCTTCATACCTTTCCAAATCTATGAATTTATTTTTGTCACCTGTCATATGGTGAGAGCATCCACTGTCAATGACCCAATCATCCTTTTCCTCAACTTGGGTAGCCAGAGCTCTTTCAACAATTTTATAATTGACAGATTCAGAGGGCATTGGATCTTCTTCCTTGATGGCAATAAACACCCAGTCACTTTCGGATTTGTTTTATGTCTTTGATTTCTCATCTGTTACTCCTTCATTATCATCATCTTCATGAACATAGTAACAATCCTTTTGGAACCTTGATCTATTAGGATTTGGCCTCAAAAATCTTTCCAGACACCTTGAGGAAAAATGACCAATCTTATTGTAGTTAAAACATTTAAAAGGTAATTTCCCTTCATATTTATCGGATCCTCTTGGCAGTCTTTTTGCAATAAGGGCTTCAAGTTGAGTAGCTTCTACTTCATCTTCTTCTAGGTCTTTTCTTGCTTTCTCATACCATGATAGTTTCTTTGAAGAGTTCTCTCCTGGATCAAACTTTTGTTTTCCTTTAATAGAGGTACTAGCTTTGAATGCAGATTTAGTCTTGGGAGGGACATCTCCAAACTTAGTTAATTCAAATGCAACCAATTTACCAACCAATTGATCTCTTGTGATATTTGAAATAGATTTGAATTCTTCAATGGTAACAACCTTGTACTTGTAAGAATCAGGAAGGGATCTAAGAACTTTGCCAACAATCTCATCTTCATCCAAGACTCCACCAGCACATCTAATGCCACAAACAAGCTCATTTACTCTTGGCATAAATGTGCTGATATTTTCATCTTCTCTCATCTTCAAATTTTCAAATTTTCCATTCAAACTCTATAGCTTGGTACATTTAACATATTTGTCTCCTTCATGCAGAAGTTCCAATTTTTCTTGAATCTCAAAAGCAGTTTGTAGGTCAACAACATTTGTCAGCTCAGAATGAGATAAGGCACTTAGAAGATCTTCTTTAGTCTGCAGATTGTTTTTAGCATCTCTGATTTCATCTACGGTTCTCAAACCATTATATGGAGGGGTATACTTCTTTGAAGCCATGATCCAATACTGCATTCCCATGCATTGCAAGTGACATTCCATGAGACTTTTCCAAAGTGTAAAATTGGTTCCATCAAACCTTGGGCTATCCTTCTTATATGACGACATCCTGGATCTTCCTCAAGTGGTTAAGCTCTTTTAGAGGAACTTACCTCTTATACAAATTGTTAGATTCAGGACAGACAACTAAGAGGAGGGGGTGAATCAGTTGTCTAAAACTTTCTTCCAATTAAACACTTAAATCCACTTGTAATTTAGTAGCATAATAATAAATCAATCATGGAAAACATAATCCATTAAATCAAGAGTAGAAACACATTAAAACATAAGACACTGAGATTTTGACATGGAAAACCCAGTTAAAGGAAAAACCACGGGGTGACTAACCCAAGATTGTATTCTCTATTAGAAGAATAGAAAGAAAAAATGGCACATGCCAATTAGGGCTCACTGCCTGAGCACACTGCTCACAAGAGGTTCACTACCTATGGGAGACACACTGTCTACAAAATAATAAGTATTACATACTTGAACTGAAGAATAGCATATTCACCATGTTTGAGTCAGTTCCATTTAAGCCCAATACTTCTGCTCTACCTTTCGCTCCTTTCCTTTCTCTACCACTCTCTCATCCTCACAAATACCTTTGAAATGACTTTACAACTCTTTATTTATACAAGACATCGACTAAGGGATAATCATCCAAGTTGGCAAACATTACAGAGACAATACATAAATACAATATGATTAATTACAAAAAGACTTCACATAGATCAACACGCTATCAGCCACACAGATCAAAGACTTCAATCTTCCTTTAGGAACATGCCATTCTTCACACAACATCTTCAAGATCCTCCGCAGGATGTGTAACTCATCCGGTCAGCCTGACTTGGGAAGAACACTATCATCCATAAGCAATTCTTCAATTATGAGCACAATCTTTAATGTGGACCACCAACACGAATTTGGACACAATCCAAAGACCTCTACAAGCTTGTGTAAATCACCAAGAACACCCACACTACTTCTGTTTACTGAGAACATCCTCTCCTTCATTTGGAACCTTAAGAACACAGTTTGTCATCACTGTCATATTGGAATAGATGCTTGCAGACCTCTGGACCACGAGCTAATTGAGATGTTACTTCACATTAACTTCTTAAACATTCCACCAAATCTGTAGAACTGGATATTACATTTTCAGATCTCACCGGACCTATCTGTATCACTCTATCACGTCTAAACACCTGCCAGAACTAGTTTTACTTAAGTCATCATAACTTCTTTAGATCTTCATATGGACCTCTGAAATTTTTATTGGATCATCTTAAGACACATATCTACAAACCCTTTGAACTGCATCCTCTGATATTCATCTTAGCTTGGATCTTTACCTCACTATCTCCATTGATCCTCTCTATTCCTGACTAGGACTAATTTCTTCAATATCCTTAGCACAAAGCTCATCCAATCCTTATCATCAATGCAATAGGAATATGTTGACATCAATGACAACACCGGTTAGGCCCATACTTGCAACACTATGGTAATTGGAATCAAGCTAAGAAAAGATGAAGACTCTCCCAAAGCAAATCAGAAAAGATATAGATCAATGATTGGAGGACTGCATTATCTAACTCAGACCAGACCTGATATCATGAATGCAATGGAATTGTTGCCGGATTTCAAGCTGATCTGAAAGAATCCCATGTTATGGCAGTCAAAAGAATCTTTAGATATCATAAGGGGACAATTAATTATGGACTGTGGTATCCAAAGGACAATAACTTCACTCTTCATGCATATATAGATGCTGATTGAGCAGGAGATGTGGATGACAGAAAAAGTACTAGTGGTGGTGCATTCTTCTTGGGGAGAAGATTTGTCTCTTGGATAAGTAAAAAGAAAGAGGCAATATCTGTGTCTACTATAGAAGCAGAGTACATAGCAGCAACAAATAACTACACTTAGGTTTTGTGGATGAAGCAAATGTTGAAGGACATCAGAATTGTGTTTGAGGAGCTAGTCATAATTTTCTGTGACAATTCTAGTGCAATAAGCATCTCAAAGAATCTAGTATTGCATTTAAAGACAATATATATCTATCAAGTTTCATTTCTTGAGAGAGAAAGTATATGAGAATGAAGTCAAGTTGAAGTTTGTGCCTTTCAAAGATTAGATTGCAGACATCTTCACCATGCCGCTTCCCAAGGATACTTTTGAGTATCTTAGAGAGAAGTTAGGGGTTATGACCCCTCCTGAGTAGAACTAAGATGCATTAAGGTGCATTAGTCTGGTGGGATTCACATCCATATCTTGTGATCTGGATTGATGTTAAAGATGTACTACTCAAAGGGGGTGTAGTCAATATGCAAATTTTGGGAATTAGTCTAAAGCAAAAAGGGGGAAAAGATAGTAAATATGTGCCCTTTGCCATGGATCTCAAAGGGGGAGAAGTTTTGGTCTTGATGGTTAGATTCAATTTTTCACATCACATGTTGCCATCAATGACAAAGGGGGAGATTGTTGCAAATATGTGCCTAAGTGGTGTTGTCATTGATGTCAACATATTCTTGTTGCCATTAGTGTCAACTGTATCCTATTTTGTTGTCTGTGTAGAAGACCAGATTGTTGAGGATATTGAGCAAATTAATAACAGTCAATGCATACAGTTCAAGTAGACATGTAGAGAATTGTCAGAGGTTGCTCTAGTCAAGATTTGAGAAGACCGCATGAAGATTTGAAGGAGTTATGGGCATCTGAGTAGAACTAGTTCCTGCAATAATCAAGAAAGACAGAGTGATAGGAAAGAGGTCTAGATTGCTCAGGTAATAGAAGATTATGATCTGCGGATCTGAAGGCATGTTTGGGAAGTCAATGTGTATCATCAACTCTAGTAGTTTGTGGTTTGGAGGTCTGCAAGCTATCCTTCCAGTCTGACAGTCATGTCAAAGTGTGCTCTTGAGGTTCCAAAGGAAGATTCAAATGTTTCTGATAATATGGTTTAGAGTGAATGTTATTGGTGACTCCAATGTGCTTGTGGAGGTCTCTCGATCATGTAGCTGCTATGTTGGAGGTCCACATTAAAGTTTGAGCTTGTTGATTAAAGATTTCTTCTTGAGGTTATTGTTCTTCCCAGTCTTGGCCGACCGGATGTTCCTAGCTTGTTTTGAATGCCTTAAACATATTTCTATGAAGCATGGAGTGGTTGTAGAAGTAGATTCAAATCTTAGTTGTATTTGGCTGACAGTGTGATGATCCGTGCCAAGTTTAGTTGAGCTTGTTGATCATTCCAAGGTTGATGAAGTATATAAATACTTGTTGAAGAAGTATCGAAATCATCCTTGTGCAAAACAGATAAAATCTGAAGGAAGGCTCAGGAGCAGAGCAGAGAAGGAAAGGAGAAAGAGCAATGTAGAGTGTGAAGAAGAGTTTGAGGCAAAACAAAAAATCTTGAGCATTCATTGAAACTGAATTAGGCATAAAATAGATGCTAATTCTCATTTAATTCTTTCTAAAAAAATTTTGTAGGTAGTGAGCCTCTCCTTTTGAGCAATGATCTCTGGGCAGTGCACCTGAAGGCATGTGCCTTCTATTTTTATAAGCACTTTTAACAGGGTACAAATGTTGTGGGTTAACTTCCACCGTGGTTTTTCCCTTAACCAAGTTTCTATGTTAAAATCATTTAGTCACAAGTGTTGATTATGTTTTTGCTCTTATGTTGTCGATTCATGGTTAAATGCTTGAATTACTAATCTGATAGTAAGATAATAAAAAAGGTTAAAGGTAGAAAAAGTTTTTAAGGGACAATTGATTCACCCCCCCTCTTAGTTGTTTAGTTCTAACACATCCCACCTCATAAGGATAAAGATAGAAACCAACAATAAAATACATAAGTCCTTGATGAAGATGATCAAACAAATAAAAGTAAAGAGATACAGGATGTTCAAATTGAGAAGTTAGGCCAAGGTGGGTTAGATTCAACTGCACTTGCATTGATGCCATCAAAGGTGGCACATCCACAAGAAGAGACCAAGATTTTTGAATTTAAATCACTCTTCACATTAGATCCATCTAAATAGAAGAGGAGGGCAACTACAGTCTCCACAATAAAATGAGATGCGGTTATAGGAATGAAGACAACTCATATCATTTGATGAAGGGGGTAAATCATAAAACACACAACAACATAAATAGAATATAGAAAATGGAATATTTCTTTATTGATCTAGGCAACTCATTACATTAGAGAAGCTCAATTACAATCCGAGGAATCAATCCTCCATAGGTTGTAACACACTATGGCTACACCTCACCAGGCTCTGGAATCTTCTGCCTTCTATAACCCCAAATCAGCTAGGGTTTCTATTTTCCCGCCTATTCTTGATTCCACACTTGCCGCCTTAATGCTACTACTTCCTAGGGTTCCCAAAATAGTCATAAATAGCACTTTTTTGGCAGCCACCAGCTAAATTTCAAAATTTGCAACTCCCTCCAAAAGTAGGTCAACTTCTAGGAAGCATAACTTTTGATCTGGGTGTCTGATTAATGAACTGTTTTAAACACTGAAAAGTTTGTGATGTGAACTATCCTATCATAAATTTGTAACTAAATTTTTGTCAACTTTTTGGGATGTTATGGGATGTTTTAGTGCCTCATATCTCGTTTCAGAAATTTTCAGGGGCTTTTCAGAAAATAAAAACTTTAATATCTTTCAGCTCACAAATGATCTTTGCTTGATTCCTTCACCAAAGGTCTTATATTTCTTTTATGTAACTTTTTGTAATTTTTCGCTTCAATCCATACCCAAATGCAAAATTTCCTAAAATGGCAGGTACCCTTTCCAAAAAAAGTAGGTTGTTATTTTTAGCAGTTTTGGAAAAATTGAAAGTCCTACATCATTATTCTAGATATTATGAAACCAAAAACACTAATTATGGAAAGAAATGAAAACAACTACAATGATTTTGAATTAACTTCTTTTTGGGTGATGCAAGATTGCTCTTACACCACTTGATGCTCATGCATCAGACACCTAGGGTAATTTGAGAAGTGACCCTGTCACGTCTTAGATATTTGTGTGAGAAAAATCCAAACGGTCAACCTCTACCTTAGACAACCAAGAAGAATCTTCAATAGGCCTTCCTTTCCATTTTACTAGATATTCTTCATATTGCTTTCTCTGAAGTAGATGCCGGAATACTCCACTGCATTTTTGTTGGTCTATCCTTTGTTCCACTTTCATGATATTCTAATAAATCAGCAATGTTGAAAATAGGGGAAATATTGATCCCACTTGGTAGCTCTACCTGATATGCATTTCCTGAATCATGCGTCTTCAGGATTCTGCATGGTTCAAATTTCTTTATTTTCAATGTATTGTATGTTCCAATTGGGAACCTTTCTTTTCTCACGTGAAACATGACTTCATCTCCTACCTAGAACTCCTTATACCTCCTCTTATGATCTGCTTTAGCCTTGTACTGAATATTCATCTTATTAATGTGCTTTCTCACCTCTTCATGCAAATTCTTCAGATGTTCTGCAAAGTCTTCAGCTTTACAACTTTTCCTTTCTCCTTTGTCCAACTTCCTTAACTCAGAAGCATTTCCTGGGCTATTGACATATACAATCTGGAATGGTGATTTACCAGTACTCCTATTGACAGAATTGTTGTAAGCAAATTCTACCTGTGGTAAAATTAAATCCCATCCCTTGGGCTTATCTCCTACTAAGCATCGTAGCAGATTACCCAAAGTCCTATTCACCACTTCAGTCTATCCATCAGTTTATGGATGGTGTGCAGAACTAAACTTCAAATATGTCTTCAACTTCTTCCACAATGTCCTCTAGAAATAACCAACAAACTTGGTATCTTGATATAAAACTATGCTCTTTGGTAGACCATGTAGTCTCACCACTTCCCTGAAAAATAACTCTGCAATATGAATAGCATCATTATTCTTCTTACAAGGAATAAAATGTACCATCTTTGAGAATCTATCCGCCACCACAAAAATAGAATCATGTCCTCTCTGTGTCCTTGGTAAACCAAGAATGAAATCCATACTAATATCATCCCATGGCTTCTCTAGTACAAGTAATGGCTGATATAGCCCTGTATTCTGAGTTGTTCCTTTTGCCATCTAACATACTCTACAACTCTAAAAATTTCCTCACATCATGCTGCAACTATGGCCAATAATAATTTTCACCAACAATAGCAATGGTCTTATCTCGACCAAAGTGTCTAGCTAATCCCCCACTATGCTTCTCCTTTATCAGGTTCTCTCTCATGGAACTCCTTGGTATGCACAACTGGCTTCCTCTAAACAACATGTCATCTTAGATTATGAAATCCAACCATTTTGTCCTATTCAGAGTAACAGGTTCCAAACAAGCTTTCCAGGCCTCTGCAAAATCTAGATCTTCACAATACAAACTTTTGAGCTTATCGAATCTAACAACTTCTATCTTCATTTCTGTCAACAAATTTTTCCTTCTACTCAATGCATCTGCAACTCTGTTGGACTTTCCACTCCTGTGCTTCAAAACAAAAGTATAGCTCTACAAAAACTCAACCCATTTTTAGTTTCTTTGAGTTAACTTTCCTTTACTATTAAGATACTGCAAAGCTTGACGATCAGTATATAAAACAAACTCCTTTGGAAACAAATAATGTCTCCATTTCTTCAAAGGCTTAACTAATGCATAAAATTCTTGATCATAAATAGAACACTTTTTCTTGGCATCATTAAGCTTCTCACTAAAATAGGCAATGGGATTACCTTCTTGGCTTAAAATAGCTCCTATACCACTACCACTAGCATCACAATCTACCTGAAATACCTTATTGAAATCTAGAAGTACCAAAATAGGTTGTTCTATGACTTTCTGCTTCAATGTATCAAAGTTCTTGTTTGCTCCTTTAGTCCATCTAAACTATTTTCTATCCCCTCTCATTGTCTCAGTTAGGGGTGCACAAATGCTACTAAAAATCTTGATAAACTTTGTGTAAAAACTTGCCGAACCATGAAAAGATCTTACCTCTGTTGCACTCCTTGGTGTAGGCCATTCAATGATAGCCCTTACTTTTTTGGGGTCCATCTTAAGACATTCCTCTAAGACAACAAATCCTAGGTATACCAACTCCTTCTTTGCAAAACTACATTTCTTCATATTAATCAGCAACTTCTCCTCCCTCAGCTTCTCTAGAACTCTTCTGATATGTATCAGATGCTCATCCCAATTCTTACTAAAAATCAAAATATCATCCAAATAAAGAATAATAGAACTTCCCAAAAATTCTTTTAGTACCTCATTCATAAGCCGCATGAATGTGCTCGGTGCATTGGTTAACCCAAATGGCATGACTAACCACTCATACAAACCCTCCTTTGTCTTGAAGGTTGTCTTCCATTCATCTCCTTCTCTAATTCGGTTCTAGTGATACCCACTCTTTAGGTCAATCTTCATGAAGTACTTGGCTCCACTCAAACAATCCATTATGTCATCCATTCTGGGTAATGGAAATCTATACTTGATCATGATCTTATTGATGGTTCGAGAGTCTGTACACATTCTCCACTCTCCATCTTTATTTGGTGCTAGTACTGTAGGTACCATACCAGGACTTAGGCTCTCTCTTATCAATCCCTTCTTCAACAACTCCTAAACTTGTCTATTCAACTCTTCACTCTCCACTAGAGTCATTCTGTGGGCTACCTTATTTGGCAAACTGGCTCCTGGTATCAAGTCCATTTGATGACTTATCTTCCTCACTGGTGGTAAACCTTCTGGTACATTATCAGAAATAATGTCCTAAAATTCTTCCAACATATCTGAAACTTCTACTGGTACATCTTCACATTTCTCTTGGCTAATCTTAGGAATCAATTCAAAGCAATGATGCTCATGCTTCATACCCTCCATAATTTTCCTACCATCTACCAAGCAAATTCTGGCAGTACTACATACCTTTTCTTCCACCTCCTTCAAGGGATTCAACTTATGATGAACTCCATGCTTTGTTAGGGTATATGTGTTTGTACGGCCATCGTGGATAGCACTCCTATCATACTGCCATGGCCTCCCCAGCAACATGTGACATGCATCCATCAGTATGATATCACACAACACCTCATCATGGTAGACCCCAATCTTGAACTTCACTAAACACTACTCGTTGACCAAAGCTCTATGGTCCTTCTATAACCATGCAATCTAATATGGATGTAGATGCTTTCTTCTTGTCAACTTCAACTTGTTAGCCATCTCCTCTGAAACAAGATTGTCAGTACTTCCATTGTCAATAATAATATCACAACACTTACCTTTACATTTGGACCTTGTGCGGAATAAACTCTTCCTCTGATTTGGTTCTTTCTCCTCATTCAACAAAGTTCTTCTGACAACTAGGGTTTGTCTCCTTTTAGCATCTTCAGAGCACTCAAATTGCTCGTCTTCATCAACATGTGCAACTCATGCATTACCTTTAGGTCTTATATTTGTCCTTCCTTGATGTTGTGGACACTCGTATGCTCGATGTCCTTCTTCTCCACATTGGAAAAAGGTTCCTTTGAAACCTCCTCTCCCAGGTCCTTGCCCAAGTCTGCCTCTTCCTCTTCCTCTTTGCTCACCATTGTTCTGTTCACGAGGGCAGTAGGTATTATCTCCTCTTTGATTTTGACTAGTGTCGGCTTCTTCACTTTTCTTTGAATCTTCATTTCAGCCCCCATAGGGTCTTCCACCAGTCCTTCTGCCTTGACCTCTTCCCCTTTTCTTGCTATCAAATCTTTTATTTAGCTTCTCTTCCACCTTCAAGGAAAATTGGTATGCATCTTCTATGGTGGTCATTCTGACCAGGCTCAGCTCCTCTTGAATACTCGGCCTCAACCTATTAATGTAACAAGCTACCTTCTCCTTGTTGGACTCTACATGGCCTGTCTTGATAGTAATTTTATAAAACTCTTCTGTATATTCCTTAACAGACTTATTTCCTTGCTTCAATCCTTCCAGCTTCTTTAGCAACTCCATCTCATAGTCCACAGGAATGAACTACTTCTTCAGTTTCTCCACCATTCGATACCATCTGGTAATCTTTCCTTTTCCTCTTCTATTCCTCTCTAATTGGACCTCCTTCCGCCAAATACTAGCATGGCCCTTCAACTTTGTTTTTGCAAACTTGACTTGATCTAGGTCCTCCACATCTTCATATTTGAAATACTCCTCCATGTCATTAATCCAATCAATAAGTTATTCCGCATTCAAATCTCTAGAATAGGTAGAAACTTCGATCATGGGCCTCTTTCCAATCTTTGAAATGGCCCTCAACAACCTAACTTCTGTAGGATCTCCTCCAGCTTCTTGTTCTTCCTTAGATAGCTCTTCTTCATCTTGATCCTCACTTTCTTCTCTTGTTCTCGGATCAAACCCTCTTTGCAGCTCCTCTTGCAATGCATCGATTTGCCTTTGCAGGGCTCTAAAACCCTCTTCCATCAAAGCATTCCTCCCAATATGATTTCTTCATGGAGGCATCTTGATCTCTGTAGCAAACCCACAACCTCAGGTCCTGGTGCAAACTACCTCATGATCGGTGATCTGTCTACACATTCAGGAACCCTTGCTCTGATACCACTTGATGAAGGGGGTAAATAATAAAACACACAACAAAAATAGAATATAGAAAATAGAATATTTCTTTATTGATCTGGGAAACTCGTTACATTATAGAAGCTCAATTACAATATGAGGAATCAATCCTCCATACGTTGTAACACACTACTACTACATCTCACCAAGCTTTGGAATCTTCTACCTTCTATAACCCCAAATCAGCTAGGGTTTTTGTTTTTCTACCTATTCTTGATTCCACACTTTCCCCCTTAACTCTACTACTACCCAGGGTTCCCAAAATAGTCATAAATAGCACTTTTTTGGTGGCCTCCAGCGAAATTTTAAAATTTGCAACTCCCTCCAAAAGTAGGTCAACTTCTAGAAAGCATAACTTTTGATCCGGGTGTCCGATTGACAAACCGTTTTATTTGTCGAAAAGCTTACGATGTGAACTATCATGCCAGAAATCCTTAAATGGACTTTTGTGAAATTTTTGGTACGTTATGTGATGTTTTTGTGCCTTATATCTTGTTTTAGAAAATTTTAAGGGCTTTTTAGAAAACAAAAATTTTAATATCTTTCAGCTCACAAATGATCTTTGCCTGATTCCTTCACCAAACATCTTATATTTCCATTATGTAACTTTCTGTAAGTTTTTGCTTCAATCTGTGCCCAAATACAAACTTTCCTAAAATGGCAGGTACACTTTCCAAAATAGGCAGGTTGTTATTTTTAGTAGTTTTGGAAAAACTGAAAGTCCTACATCATTATTCTAGATATTATGGAACCAGAAACACTAATTATGGAAAGAAATGAAAACAACTACAATGATTTTGAATTAACTTCTTTTTGGGTGATGCAAGATTGCCCTTACACCACTGGATGCTCCTGCATCATCATTGTGCCAAAGGTGGACAAGGTGAAATGAGAAATGAGCCCTGAGGAATTCCAAATAACCACTATTGATTTGGGCCATACCATGGATGAGAAAGAGATCAAAGGGTTAAGGCATCACAGTGATGTGGTAGAGGCTAAAATAAAGAAGGATAAAGCCCAAAAGAAGATGTATAAAGCACAAGTAGCCCAATTACAGGCTTTTGTGAAAGGGTTATCAACACCAACCAACATTCAAATAACAGAGGATACTTCATTGACATTGGTAGGTCAAGAGGAGATTGTAGCTCTATATGTGCAAAAGTACAAGGCACAAAAAATGGAGAATTGGTTCCACAAATTCTTAGCCGATGGATTTCAAACAATAAGGATTTCATTATCCAACTGGGAATTGCTTAGTAATTTGAAGGATAAGGAAAACAAAGTGAAAAAGGATGTTAGCCAAAGTTTAATAAAGAGTGATAAAAATTTGGCTACCCTTAAGAATATGAGGAAAACAAATTCAAACATCCTCATAACAAAGAATATCTTGATAGCTAAGACATTACCTCAGCTAGATGATTGGTATCAAGATATAAGATTTGAGGTAGATGCCTTGAGGAGGTGCAATAATAGAACTGCTAATGTTAGTGCTAAAGTTCATGATATAATGGTGGATGATGTTGAAATTTTTGAAGCCCTTGAGGGTGAAGTAGAAGGGAAGGTAGAAAACCAAGACGAGGACTTTTATACTAATGCATTTAGAGATAATTTCAAGCTAATAGTAGAGGACCCTATCAAGAATTTTTCTAAAGATACAATTGATAAGGCCATGAAGATGAAGGCCAAGATAGAAAAGTATAAAGAAGAGCTAGATAGCAGAACAAACAAATGGATATCTTTACAAGATCTACTCAAGGAACAAGAGCATGCATCTAAGAGGATAAAAGTAGTAGATATTGTGGAGATAGAAAAGGTTGTTCATGCATATGAGTTCATCCAAGGAACCAGAGGTAGGGTAATAAAAGAAGAGCCTTCTACTGATGAAGTGGAACATGAGGATGCTGAGTAAATATCATGTTAACCTAGTCAGTGATTTTGAAGAATATTCTAGATAGTTGCCAACTGGCAACTTGTGCCACATATTTTGGGTTGTTGACTTAGTCAAAGGTTTTTAGACAGTTGATTATCATAGATAAATCTAGATCATTGGATCTTTTGTAAGTTCCCCCTCTCCTTGTTCTATAAAAGGAGGTGGAGTGCTATTTGTATGAATATTAGAAGTATATTTGAGATTGGATTGTTGAATGTCATGGTTCATTCTCAAGTTCAATTGTAATTGTATATTCCTTTTGCATATTTGAATGAAGATGAAGACTTGTGATTACAAATTATCATAAATCCTGCATAATCTATGGATGATATATTGATGTTCCTTTGATTTGTTGCATCCCTTGGAGTGCATTTTAGTTTGTGAATGTTGTTATTATCCTTCCCTTTGAAGATTTTAAACAATCATATGTAGGTGTGGAATGTCCTGGTGAAAATATGGTTTGATTTTCTTCTTTTTCATGAAATTATCAAGGATATATGTGGATTAGTGACCGAACTTCATTCATTTTAGAAAAGTTGGAATTTAATTTCAATTTCTTTGAATTTCATAAAATCACCATCATCAAAACTGTAGAACACTGGAAATGATAGGCAGAACACAAAATATGCCGACATCCACAAATACATGAAGATAATAGGCATATTTAGACAAAGTGCATACATAATAGTAAACATCATGTGAATAATCATAAATAATGATAGGAATCATGGAAATATCTACATGTGGGCATGTTATTTAGAGTAATTTGAAGTGCAAAAGTAAAATTAAACATAGATTTGTTCAATTTCAAGCAAATTGGAGATAGTTTCAAAAGAACTAATCAAAATAATCATGAATCATCTTAACCAAAGTGATAGATAGAAGAATTGATCAAACTTATCATAAATATCTGTATGATCTAGTTAAATATTGTAAGATTTGACATCATTTGTTGAGAACTTATAGAGAATAGGGAAAACAGAGTGATATTTGCATATCAGGACACTAATACTTCATAATCATAAGGCCCCTAATGGAAAGAATAATTCACATCAAACTGACTGGGAGATTGTCAGAGAATATGAACTAATCAACAAAGACTTGGAGTCATGAATTCATCCTAAATTCATCATACTTTTCAAGAAGATAAGGTTTGCTTTGTGAATTTTATCATTGTTGTTATAACTAACATCATCATAAATAGTAAGCATGATTACTTATGATTTTAGTAACTAATATTGTTGTTGCAGCTATTTACATGTAAATTTTTTATATTGTAATGCATTCATGTTTATCTTGTAACCCAAGATGGTAGTACCACTAGAGGCATATAATTTATGCATTTCATATTGGAACACTAGATGATTTACCGCTAGTTCATATAGCATATCATTTATCCCTTTTGGCAATGAACAAACTTGCTTTTTATTGATCATTTTGATTTGATCAAGATTAGACATCCTAACAGTGGCTTTGCACTAATGCATGCTTGTGTACTAAAGAACTATAGATTTGGGCTAGCTCTACCACCTGTGTGGTTTATTTTCTATAATTGTATTTATGCATGCTTGTTTGCAAAAGAGATGTATTATTTGGGTCAGCTCTACCACCTATGTGATCTAGTTGACTTCCCGTCTTCATTCTTTAATTTCATACATCTTAGATTATATGTGTGGTCCAAATCACTAGATGCTCTCACCTTGCCCACACTAAGCTCTTGGTGATTAGAACATGTTTAGATGTTGCATTTCCATTACTATTTGTAATAAAAATTAACAAAATTGGTCTAAGATTCTACACCATACATGAGAGCAAAGGATTCTTTATTGTTGTTTGAGCCATGGGGGAGGTTGATTGCCTTCTCAGCTAAGAGATTTCCTTGGTGATCCTGAAGAATGGAGCCCACCTTAGACAACTTGAGGTTACCCCATGAGGCCCCATCAAAATTTAATTTAATAAATGGAGTAATTGGAGGAGTCCATCTAACTCAATTTCTATCCATCTTGTTGCAGCTTTTATGAATTGATCCTTGTGAGGGGGAAGATGCAAATGCTACCATTATATTAGCAATTGATTATCCAAGTTTACAAATTTTCCACTAAAAACTAAATTCTTAATGACCTTTATGATAACCACTTCAGCGATGGCACCTTCTAATTTACAGATTACCTTGGAGATGGAATAAAGAGACTTCCTAAATATTTTGCAATTTCATTTCAACTAGATGTGCTAGAGAAATAGTATGGGACTTACTTCCCATATACATGCAAATGTTCAATCCACATAAGGGATATGCCAACCTTTGAAATAATTGAGAAGAGATCTATGGAGTGGAGTTGCTAAATTTAATTTGAAGAATAACCATTTCCAACATTTGATGATAAAGGAGCAATGAAGAATAAGATGATGCACATCTTCTTCAATCTTCTCCACAAAGAACAAACCTAAATGTAGGAGAAAATCCCATTTTATTTGAATCCTTTTATCTATGAAAATTATATTGTGAAGTGCTAACCATTCAAAATCTCCATCTTTTGGAAGGCAAAAATAACCCCAACAAAGATTATAGAGCCATTCAATTTTGATCTCATCCAATAGATATTTGTAACCTTTCCTTACCGTATATAGCACTGATTTAGCTACATCCCAATTGATCTCATCTTCCATTTTAGATGGAATGATGACTCTTTTTGCCAATATTTTTCTTAATGTCTCTTTTTGGCAACTAGGAAAATCATATTCATTGAAATTCTTCCATTTGACTTTACCACTAGCTTTTTAATTCCTAGTGTATACAAAAAGTGGCTAAGTCGAATTAAATAAAATTTTTAATAATTATTTTATTCTCATTCCTATATCAATTAAATAAATATTCTAAGTTATTTAAATGATTCATATTATCCCAAAATTAAATAAAATCAATTTATTTAATTAAATTCCCTAATTCTTCTATAGTCTCATCTAATTAAATAATCCTAAATTCTTCTATCCTAAGTCCTAATTCCATAAATCCACATCACATTTCCACCTCACCTTTCCACCTCACCATGTTGTACACATAATTAAATATTTTAATATTTAATTAGCTAATAGTCCCTCACCCACATGTCCTATTTATCCTCCAGTCACATTACTTAACTCATCAATCAAATCAGTTAAATAATTAGTCAATTGAGTTCATTGGTCAATCTATTATGTTGACTCTCCAGTCAACCCAGTTAACTGATCAACCATCTCAATTAACTCTTCAATCTATTCTATTAACTCCTATGACTCATGAAAGGAGCTTGGACACTTGTCTTCTTCTGATTCATGCACATTCCCTCAAGCTTTCTCAACCACACACCTCGCAGGTAATTCCTCTAGTCATGGATCTATTGACACTTGGATTTGGTCTTCCCTTAGCCTATATAAGCAAGGTCTTCACACCCATTTGTATCCACTCAAGGTTTAGAAATCTTACTCTGAAGGAATCCTACCAGTGTGCCTTTGGAAAAATCACCTTTATTGTATTTGCATTATAAACCCATTATCAATCACCCATCTTCATTATAGTTGCATTGTAGTTTAATCTCCATTGCACATTCCTATCATGACTGTTCAATCTTTGTCATCTTAATAGTAAGGAAGTACAACTTCTAAGAGCTCCAAATCATACAAGATCAAAGAAAGATAGGCAACAATGGAAAGTACACGGTAAATATGGTTGTAAAGGTATTATCTTTTGTTTGATTGCATTTGTCTTATTTCCATTGAGTTAATGGATTGCTTAGTTGTTTAATGCTATTGTTCAAATTTTCCTCTAACATTTCTGGTGCCCACCATGGGGCCACTGCCCCATTTTAACCTCCATTCAAGTTTTCTATGAAGCTGATGTCATAACATATCGATTAGGCGCATCCATGTTCCAGTTTTGCACATTTATAGTTTCCTATTGCACATATGTAGTTCCACGCATCCACATCATATTCATGCACATTCACGAAACAATGTTGTGTATCCACTATTTCTACACATCCATTGAATAGACCTGTGCATTCATTAATTCTTTTTGCATATATAGGTTTCTGTGCAAACAATGAACAGTCCTGTGCATTCATGTTATATTTCTGCACATTTAAATGCTATCCAAAAATTGTAGTCTTTCACAAATATTTCAATACTAACATCTTCTCATAGATGAAGGAGTGTTGTTTAGTCATTTAGTTGCATCCTTAGTTTCTCTAGATTTAATTAAGGGATAGTAATCTAACATCTTCATACAAATTTCATCTAGATTAAAATAGAAAGGAGTAAATAGGAAAGAGTAAACTAATTTGTTGCACACAACTTGCACTTAGTCCCAACTTAGGTGGTTTAAAACTAAAGAAATCTTTCAAGTCAATCTTGCAATTAGAAATCACTCATGTAGCAGTAAATTAGAGGAAAGTAATTTGTTTTCTTCTGCAACCAACAATCTTCACATAGATCTGTTTAAGGGATAAAATGAACCATCTTTTCAAAGTTATTGCTATCTAGTCAAATGGATTGTGCTTGGTAGATTAAGCACGTTTAGTTTCTTTATTTTTTAACTAGGGGGATAAAGAATTAGTGTCCTATGTATTTTCAAAATGGTGATAGAACTATGCTCTCCCCTTTTCTGGGTGACCAAAATGCCAAACTCACCATTTTTCATGTGTAACCTTTAGAAAAGACCTACCCTTGGAATTCCTTCCTTCCAAGTGGGACAACCTTAAGCGATAACGGGCTAAAGCCAAGTCACTTCCAAGTTTCTCTAAATAAATTGTGTTTGTGATGAAATTTGCAAACAATGGTACCACTGTGTTACACTGAAAAATGTTTCCCCCAAAACCCTATGGAGTGTAACCTCTACAGGCTGGGAAGCCTCCTTATCGGAGTGAATTTCCACACGTGTAACCACCTGAACAGATATCCATACTAAAAAGCCATTGTTTTTAGAATGCCAAAAACCCCTATTTGTTGACATAGGAGGAAAATCCTCTAGAGCCGTCCAACGCCATGCAGTTATTTAGTGTGGAGACAAAAAAGTTCAATTCTTTAGAGGAACTGTAACTTGGTATGCGTGAGAAGTGAGTTCTGTGTAGGGGAGCTGATGCTACCAAGTTACTATCTGTCACGCCTTTACGTAATTGGCTAGGGTAAAATCCAAGTTGGAACTCAATAAATATTGTCCTTGCCATCCTTAGGATTGTACTTGCTTATTTTTCATTTGTCAAAAACTTGTTTCAAAAAATAAATCAAAAATTATGAAAACTTCTTGTTTATTGTGTTTTCAGGCAATAACTTCATTCAAAAATAATACTTCAAAACTTTTGAACATCCTTGGAAAACATGCAAACAAACCAAAACTACCAAATTGCAACAAAAAGATAGAAATTTTACAAAACTGCGCATACACAAAGTCCTGCTGTGCAATTACAAATTCTTGTTGTGCATTCAATATTACTACACATTTAAATAGTTCTTCTACGTATTTCCGCTATTCTGCTATGCATATACCATTTCTGCACATTCAAAGAACATTCATGTGCATACATAATGCATCCCTGTGCATATAGAGCTACACATACATAGAACAAAGATGCGCATTTGCCTCTTATTTCTGCGCATCTAACGCTGTGCATTCACAACAAAGAGCTATTTTGTACATTCAGAGACAAAACTGAAACCATTTTTGGGTACCCTTTTTTTCTCTAGTTTTTATTTGGAAAATAATTAGGACCTTGCAAAATCACCTTCACACCAAGATTTTCACCTAGGCATTATTGAGACTTTCCCAAATTCAAACAAAAATCTAGTTAGTTTCATATCAGGATTCCAATCATCCTTCACATTGAAACTATACTTGTGTATCTTGATAGAAGAATAGTCTACATCAAATAGAGGTGATCAACCATCCCTATTTTAACTACCTTTTAGCTCAAGAACACTTTGTTTGGACAAATAGAGTCAATAGAAAACCTTAGCAAAATCTTACCAAAACCGTATCCTACGCAATTCACCCTCACATTATTGTCACACCAAAACATCATACCAAATCCAGCAAGTCTCACAATCCAACTTCTTTGATGTCCAAAACTTTTCACAATAGTGGGCATAATTCTTGTGATAAGGAAGTTAGTCAAGAGGAAACCTTTAAACAACTTGAAGACCCAAAATTCCAAAAGATGATGGATAGGGTCGTTGCCATGGATCCTCATAAATATTTCCTCATGCTAGCTCAATAAGGAGCTAAGTTTCCCGTAGATTTTGATGTCTCAACTCTAAGAGCAAACAATTCTACAAATGAAGCTGAGTCTTCAAAGAATGGATCCAAAAATGACAAAGATGCCTCCAAAACTGACAAAGATTCGTCCAAAACTGACAAAAATGCTTCTGAATTAGAAAAGGCTAAGGATACACTCAATCCCTTAGACACATTAACAACACAAATCCAAGCATTACAAAAACAATTGATGGAAATTCAAAGTGGGACATCAACAAAACATTACTCACTTGAGGATATTTCACCATATCCCTTCGATAAATCTTTGCTCATGATCCCTTTTCCTCAAGTTTTAGGTTCCAAAATTCAATAAGTATCAAGGAAAGGGGGTTCCAAGAGATCATATAAGGGAATTATACATGCCTAGAAGTTGCACACAACAAAATGTATCGTATGCAACTATTCCCATGAAAGTTAGGAGGCCAAGCAATGGAATGGTTCTCCCGCCTACCTCTTGGCATCCACACTTTTGATGAGCTAGTGGACAAATTTGTAACACATTTCTCATACAATATCGAACATGAAATCTCCATGTTGGACCTCTATAATAACAATAAAAAGGGGGAGAATCCTTTACCTCTTTTTTGCAAAGATGGAGACAACTTGCAAGCAAGTGTCCCTACCACATATCGAAGAAACAGATGATAGAAATGTTTGTTCACAACCTAACCACAAAACTAAGTTATCAAATCCAAATACAATGCCCAATTACTTTTAGTAAGGTCATTGAAATGGGCCTACTCATTAAAAAGGCCTTGATAACAAAGGGGCAAATTAAGCTATACAAAGACACCCCTAGCTCTAACAACAATGCAGACAAGTCATGATTTTGGACCAAGAACAAACCCATTGTGAATGATGGTGTGGTGGATGCTAAAAATGTGGTTCAAAAGCAACCTATCTTCAACCTATCAAAACCACAAAATAATACAACACCCAACAAGCCTCAAAGTAATGAGCAAAGACCCACCAACTTCCCTCCTAGGAGAAAATTCACACCACTAGGAGAATCTCTCGAATCTGCCCTTAGGAAGTTAATTATAGGCAACCTCATAACACTTCCACTGGTGTGTAATTATGAACCAAAATTTAAACCTGCTTGGTGGAGTGATTCTAACTTTTCGAATATCATCAAAACAAAGGACATAAGACATGATTGTCAAGTGCCAAAATATGTTGTGCAAGACCTCATTGATCAAAAAGTGATAAAAATTGAAGGGTATACCACCAATGAAGAGCATATAGCATTCAAAAATCCTCTTCCACACTATAAGAAAGGAGGATCATCAAATCAAAACAACAACAGTGCTGACAAAGTAAACTATAATAATGTTTCTTACGAGTATACTATTAATCATATCTCACACAATGATTTACAAATCAATGTAATCACTATCAATAATAATCCCAAATGTAATGTGACCACTTGTCATGGAAACATTACCCTACAAGGAGCTCTACCCAAGTCGTCATCTACATCAAACTAGTATAACATCCTTGATCAACTCCATAAAACCCCCGCACACATATCCATTTTGAAGTTATTATTTCTATCCCCATCCCACAAAGACATCTTAGAGAAAGCTCTCTCAGAAACAATTGTTCCTACAAACCTTTCTCAAGAGAAATTTCAAGCTATGGTAGGTCATCTTACCACACCACATTTCCTATCTTTCATAAAGAAAGATGATATGTCCATCAACCAACCACACAATGCATCCCTCCACATTGAGGCCCAAATCCACAAACACTGAATAAAAAGGGTCCTAATAGATGGAGGTGCTAGTTTAAATATTTGCACGTTAAAGTTAATCCTTGCATTGGGGTTTTCACAAAATGTTGTTGATCCTAAATATAAAATAACTATCAAGGCATATGATGAAGTAGAGAGAACTTCCAAAGGAACTATGGTCTTGCCGCTACAAGTTGGACTAGTAGAGAGAGATGTTGTGTGCCAAGTTCTTGACATGGAGCTAGTTTATAACATTCTTCTAGGGAGACCTTGGATCCATGCAATGAAGGTTGTTCCATCAACATACCATCAATGCATCAAGTTCCCACACAATGGCCAGGAAATTACCATACAAGGGGACCCTGATCCATTCCAGTGCTGCAATAACATCCAATCAAAACTAGAGGTTGTAATCCCTACCAATCAAGAAGCTCCATCTTTTTCACACCATGTGGATCCAAATTCTCTAGCTTTTACCTCCAAAGCATCAAAGCTTGTTAAATTCAAGGACAAGGGAGTTGGAGAATATGTCATTGACCAATCTTTATGTCTAGCACAACTACCTATATCACCAAAATCCTATGGAAAACCATTTCTAAACAAGGCCAAGCCATTAGAGACTTCTCAGGGTCCTTTCATTAGATGGGTAAACTTATCGGATGAGAGTGATGAAAAATATCTCTTACAATGGCTTTACAAAGATGAAGATAGTGAAACCACACCAAATGATCATCAATCTGAGCTACCCATGACACAATATGGTCAAGGGTTTTCTATTTTAGAAAGGATGGGCTATGAAGGATATGGCCCCATAGGATTAAGGAAAGATGGTATCATAAAACCAATTCAACCCTCTACTTCCACAGCCCAAGACACTACTAGGTTGGGATACAAGGGTAAAGAGAAAACAAAAGATAAGGAGAAACTCCCAGCAAAGGATAAACAAGCAATTACCACTAACTTTACTAAGCAGCTTTATTGACTACAAGAGTGGAGTGAAATAGATTCCAATGAGTATGAATGGGATAGCCTCTCGAAAACATCTTGGGAAGATAAAGAGATTGACGTGGTTCAACAACATAGTTCTACTCATACGACGCATGAGAGACAAAGTCCTAGGGCTAGATTTCTAGAGTTTGATCCATAATATGATGAATGTGAACTTCATGAAGAGAGTACGATATCACACTTGACGAACCACCTTGAGGAGAGTACCATAATAGACCTTGTCAATGTCTTTACCTATTTGAATGACTCCTCCATTCTAACCATCACCACCCTTGAATTGGACCAACCAGATGATCCATTACCCCTAGTGCATCCTTAATTGATAGACTTGGATTTGTAAGACACTACCCCTGAACTAGATGCATTCCAAAATGATGACGCTGTCATCAATTATCTAGATCTTAGGGACCATTTACTCATAGGAGATCACAAGGCTAGCTTCACCATTGAACCTAATGATGTGGCATACTTTCAAGAGATTGCCAATCCCTTTAGTCAAAAAAATATAAAAATAAAAAGTAGATCTAATGGTGAAAATCACTTCGTGGCAGTGTTAGATCATGAAAACATAAAAAGAAAAGGCATATTTGGTAGTGAAAACCTCTCTGAGGCACCAACAAATGAAGGGATTGACACTCTCCCCTATCATACAAATCAGGAGATATCTTCAATATTGGTTGAACCAGCTCAACCAATAAAGATCGACACATAAGAGAACCCAAGGACAATCCATATGGCACAATCATTATCAACACAAGAAAAGCCATAATTCATCGAACTCTTCAAGAGGAAACAGATTAACTTTTCTTGGTCATATGCAGATATGTCAAGACTAGATCTAAACCTTATAATGCATCATCTTTCACTAGCTCCAGGAGCTAAGCTAGTGAAACAGAAACTGAGAAAAATGTACCCACATATAGCATTAATGGTCAAAGAGGAACTAAAGAAATTACTAGATGTGGGGTTCATCAAAGCCATCAATTTTCCAGAGTGAGTTTCTAACATTGTACCTATTTCTAAACCTGATGGGAGGATAAGAATTTGCAATGACTTCAAAGATCTAAACAAGGCTTGTCCAAAATATGACTTTCCTCTGCCAAATATAGATATCATTGTCGATCTAACGGCAAGGCACACCATGTTGTCATTAATGGATGGGTTCGCCAGTTATAACCAAATCAAAATAGCACTGAAGGATCAGAAAAAAATAGCATTCAAATGTCCATGGAGTACCTATTGTTGGTGCGTCATGCCATTCAGACTAAAGAATATAGGGGCAACATATCAACGAGCAATGACAACAATCTTTCATGACATGATGCACACCATCATGGGAGATTATGTAGAAGACATCCTAGCCAAGTCACTCACCAAAGAAGAGTATCTACAAGTCTTGGACAAAATCTTCACGAGACTAGAGCAATTTAATGTGTGGTTAAATCCAAAAAAGTGTGTTTTCAGAGTTACATGCGGTAAACTCCTTGGATATATCATATCAGTTAATAGAATAGAGGTAGACTCAGCCAAGGTAAAAATAATCATGGAAATGCCACCACCTGAGAATCTAAGTCAGTTACGGTCTCTACAAGGAAAGTTGCAGTCCATCAAAAGGTTTATCTCCCAACTGGTAGATAAGTGTTATCCATTCACACATCTCTTACACAAAAACATTCCATTCAAATGGGATGACATGTGTGAATGTGCATTCCATCATCTAAAGGAGTATTTAATGAACCCACCAATCTTGATTCCATTGATTTAGGGAAAGCCATTGCTACTCTACATCTCAGCTACACCCACAACTCTTAGAGCTCTGCTAGCCAGACAAAACCACGAAGGAAAGGAACAAGTAATCTAATACATTGGTAGGACACCAGTAGGTTATGAACTATAGTATACACCAATTGGAAGAGCATGCCTTGCAGTTGTCTTTGCTCCAAAAAAATGGAGACACTACATGTGCTCACACTCTATCAAGCTAGTGGCGAAGATTGATGCATTAAAATACCTACTTAGCAAAGCTACCGTAATAGGTAGAATATCTAAATGGGTCATGATACTCAGTGAATTTGATATTTAGTATGTAGATAGAAGGGCAAATAAAATGATAGGTCATTGCAGATCAGCTGGTGGATGCACCTTTGACAGACAACAATCCAGTAATCTTTGAATTTCTGGACGAGTCTATCTTCAACATCACTACCTTAGCCTAGAAAATGTACTTTGATGGGTCATATATGCAACATGGATCTCAAGTAGGAATCTTGTTGGTAACACCACATGGAGATACAATCCCTAAATCATACAGACTTATGTTCCCATGTACCAACAATGTGACCGAGTACGAAGCATTGGTTATCGGCATGAAGATGGCAATAGATTGGAAGGTCAAGGAACTTCATGTGTACAGGGACTCACAACTCATCATTAATCAAGTAAATGGCAATTATCAAACTAAGGATGAGAAGTTGATACCATACAAGCATATGGTGGATGATTTCAAAGACTATTTTGTTGTGATATCCTTTGAGCAGATACCAAGATTGGAAAACAAAGCAACAGATGCAATGGCTACTATTGCATCCCTTCTTGACATACCTGAAAATCATTCTCATTATGAGTTTTTAGTGGAGCCAGCCCCCTATCCTGCTTATGAAATCCCAGAAACTAGCACCATTTACCACATCATAAGGTCCAAGTCTCCCTTATATGGTAAAGTTTACACCTAACTAAAAGAGAATATCATACCACCTGACCTATTAAACAACTAGAAACAAATGTTCATACGCCAAGCATCATGATATACCATCATTGTAGACACCCTTTATTGAAAAGGTTTAGATGGTACTCACCTTAGGTGTTTGGATAGTGAGGAACATCAAATTGCTCTGAGTGAAGTACATGAAGGGATATGCAGGACACACTCTAGTGGTCCTACCTTGGCGAAGAAGCTTATGTGTCTGGGATACTACTAGCCAACTATGGAAAAAGACTCCTATTAGTTTGTGAAGTGGTGCACTAAATGCCAAATCCACAGTAACCTTATTCATGCACCAGCATAGGAGCTGCAACCTTTAATGACACCTTTGCCCTTCTGCCAATGGGGACTTGATCTAGTAGGCAAGATTCACCCTTCATCCTTCAACTACCAAAAATTCATCATCATAGCCACTGAATATTTCATGAATTTGATTGAGGCTGTTCCATTAACCAAAGTCACAGCGAAACAAATCTCTTTTTTCATCCTTAACTACATCATATGCCAATATGGTATTCCATCATCTATTGTTATAGATAATGGTCAACCTTTCAAGAATTAGGATGTGAAAGAACTCTATGATAAATTCCACATTCAACATTGCTTCTCCACTACATATTACCCACAAGGTAACGGCCAAGCTGAGGCATCAAACAAAACTATCCTGAAGATACTCAATACGACTGTCAATGAGGTTGGCCGTGACTGGCATATGCAATTAGGCCCCGTTCCATGGGCCTACAGAACCAATATACGCACTCCCATAGGTGTGACACCATACGTCCTCATCTATGGCTCTGAGGCCATCTTGCCTATAGTAGTTGAGTTACCTTCCCTGCGGGTGTCATTAAAGGGTCTCATAAATGATGAGGAATATAGAGTATCAAGACTCCAGGAGCTATAGTTGCTAGAAAAATTAAGACAACATGCATTCAACCATCTTAAGGCATACCAGCAGAGAATGTCAAGAAGTTATAATCACAGGATCAAACCATGAGTCTTCTAGGTGGGTGACTTAGTTCTCAGAGAGAATTGAAGAAATTAGCAAGATAGAGAGAAAAAAGAGAAATTTGAACCTAATTGGTTGGGTCCCTATGTCATAGTTGTTGCATATGGATCAGGCACCTATCAACTATCCACATCAGAAGGTGAACTATTCGATGATCCCATCAACAACCTACATCTTTGCAAGTTCTACACCTAAAACCCCAATGTAATGGAGTAAAAAAATAGCAAAATAACAAAAAATAAAATAAAATAAATAGCAAAATAATAGAAGAAAATCAAAAAATGGAAAAAAAACAAAAAAATCATCCTTTGGTGAAAACCTAGTAAACAGATGCCTTGGATAGATACCTAATGAAAACCTGGCAAACATGCATCATGTGTATTTTAACTAATCGTGAAAATAAAATCAAGTGGTGAAAACTTGGTAAACATGTGCTATTTGTAATAAACCAAACCCTCCATCTCTTAGAACTTTAGTTGTCATCCATCCCTTCTAACCACATCCACCCACTCATGTCGAGATACCTGCCATGGTTTGTTGTTCGCTCGTCCTTATCACCTTCTTCCACCAAGTTGTCAACCCAAACTTGCATCCATCTTGTCATCTATCCTCAACCAATCCATTAAACCATTGTCAAACTATGTCACCTCTATGCTATCACATAGGCAATCATCATTGATGTGCCCTCGAGGCTCCTTTCCCATCCATTCCATCCCATATCACCCATTCTTTTGTCTATCCAATTCCAGCATTTTCCCATCGCCTAGGTCATAGGTCCACATGGTCCACACCGTGAACTACATTACCTCTACGTCGTCACGTAGGTAAGGCCATTTATCAATGGGCCCCCAAGGCATTAGGTCATTCCCTTAGGGTCTATTTCTTCGTGTCTATCATCATTTCATCTGTAATAAATCGATCCTTTACTTGACTAGGGGCAAAATCCTTGACCTAATTAGTGAATTAAATTTTTGAATGCTACAACTCAAAGGATAGCAAACTAGATCGTGCTTTTATCGCTAGATGATAGGCAGCATAGGAAAGCAATCTTTTAAACATCATCTTGACAAGAAGAAATTTAAAACTACACCAGACAAATCCCAACCTACCAAAAACATTAAACATGACTCTATCAAGTTATTGCAAGAAAACATCTATCTATGGCAAGAGGGTTTAATGGTTGTTTTAAGTCTTATATCATGATTTTTGTTATTATGTCTTTTTATGCTACTCAAGGATGTCAAAAACTAGAAGAGCTATGATGGGGGCATAATCATTTTCCTTTTCTGTTGTTTGTAGGTTTATATTTAGTAATGTTAATCCTTGTCTAATGACATGATCAACTTAATGATCACCGACGACATCAGGGGTATAAACATGAAACAAGTATAATCCTTGGTTGTTGATACACAAGAAATACTCAGGTCATCTTGGTTCAATTATACTTAGATGCTTGTATTAACTTGCTAAATCAAAATCCATGTAAGTAATCCTCAAGTCATGATGGTTTAATTATACCTAGATGCTTGTATTTTCTTACAACATTTTAAAATCTCAATGATGAAACAAAGTACTTCAAAAACTTGTATACGAAGATGACAACTCCACGTCCATACATAGCACATTGCATTTTATTATAAACATTGCATCCTTGACCAAATTCCAAGTGTCAAAAGATCCATTTATCCAAGTTATTTCTTCCAACTTATCCACTTATCCCAGTTCTCAAGACCAATTCTTCTACGTGTTCTTTTATGTTATGTTTGAGTATACTTGGACAACAAAAATAATTCATAAACCATATTGCATCTCATAAATAAGTGTGTACATCATTAGTTCATTATCATTTAGGTGCATTAGTAGCTGTAACCATTTAAATCATGATAGTTATGTCATTTATCCACATAGGTTGCATAACATTTCACATCAAAAAAATCTACAAAAACATAGATATCACAGTGTTTCCATATTAGATCATCATCCATACATAAGATAATTAAACCATCATGTGTTTTATTTCACAATATCACCACAAGTGTGCATTAGTTCATAGTAACATATCAGCATATAGGATCATAAAATGCATATAAGTCATCATGTCCATCATGTGTCACATAAAAGCATTATGTCACCTAGATATCAAGAGCATAATAGAATCAAACAAACATGTTAGAAACATCACATACAACCACAAGCATAATAAATAAATCCATCCATAGAAACACATGCATGCAGATAGTCCATCGAATGCTAGATCATATATATATCATAATCATCAAAATAATAATGTCCAAGTATACTGTGATATCAAATAACATAAAAGTGCATATCAAAGGGTCCATAGTGTGGTGTGTACAAAATCCCACTATCAAAATAATACGTGTCTCAAAGTCACATATAGGTGGCACTGTCTCCTGAAGGCGCTGGCTATTGTGGCTGTTGTGGCTACTATGGCTGACCATCCCCACCCCCACTTGAGGTCCCTGCACCTGATGTCCCCGTATGTGATCCCATCACCCCTTCACTCTCTGTGAAAGTCTTGTGAGACCTACTACGGTAGCTAGGTTGAAATCTACCTGCTCGCCGCTCTGGGGGCATGACCTACTAATATAACCATCGCTAGTAGAATATCTCCTAGCTAGCCCTAACCATCTCTGCCACAGTCTATCCTATGGGGCCCTATGCTATAGTCTACTATACCTCCTCAAGTAACCCATCTGCCTAGGTATACCACTAGATGATGGTATCCCTCTCTAGTCTCGCTATCTATAACTCACCTTGTAGCTGAGTGATCTATCCATGCATCCTCCCTAACTGCATCTGCATCTGCACTTTTTGTACCTACTGCTAAGCCACCTAGGCTCATAGAGCTACAACCTCCCCATCACCTTGTGCCTGTGCCTATTTAGGAGGTGACATCTATCCAATCTATGCCTGCACTAACTGTGCGGGATCTATGTCAACTTGCTGTCTCACCCTCCTACCATCTCCATCACTCCCATCATCCCCACCTCCACCATCGCCTCCTCCACCACCTCCACCATCATCACCGCCATCCTTGCCACCTCTGCCACCTCGTCCACCTCGTCATCTCCATCACTACCGCAGACCCTCCTCATCCTCCTAATCATCTTGTCTCAGGGCTCTCTCTCCAGGTCTAAAGTAGCGAGGGAATGGATGTGCTACAAACTAAGCTATAGAATCTTGTGTCATGCCAGCATCTGCAACTATCCTCCTAATTTACCATGGCTGGTATGGTAATTGTGCAAACTCTACACGAGCCTACTCAAATAAAGTATCAGGACCCCATTATGCACACTCCTTGTGCATCCCCTAGATCCTACCAAACTGCTGGTACACACGAGAAATGATGTACCTCTGAACAATATAGGGAGTCCTCCCTATAAGCCACGTAGTTTGAAAGCAAAATGGTAACTTTGATACATCATCCTCCCAAACCTCACAATCTAAGTAAGGGTGCCAAATGACCTAATCCACATTGTTGAATGTATGCCTCCAACACTCTAGCTTCCCCAGCTTGGGCTAGGAAAGACTCTCCTAGAACATATACAAATAAGGCTGATCCCAGCCTCGAGGAGCAATACCAATGCGATGTGTGATCACAAATTGGCACCAAGCCCATAGCTATAGGAATGACACTCCACATGATAAACTGGCTACACCATCATATACAAACTGATGCAAGTGGTGGTAGAGGTGTGTAAGAAAGCAATGACCCCAAGCAAACCAAGTCCCCTTAGTAACAATCTGCTCCAGAGTCCTCCCCCATCCAACTGCAAACTTGTGGGATCTCCTGTCATGACAAACTATCCCTCCAATCAATCTAGCAACAACAAATAAAAGAGGCTTGTAGTAGGTGACCATGTTGGTTGAACTGATCTCTATCCCCTCGATGGTGTTGTCATTAAAAACCTCACGACACTCATCTAATCGAGCCCATAGTTGAGACTCATACTCAACAAGCTCTCCATCTATCAAAATGTGTAGAATCTGATGGACACCCTCTAGTATCACTATAATCTCCCCAGTAGGAAGATGAAATGTCCCATCTTCGTTGTGGAAAATCTTTGATAGTTCAATCAGCATCTCAAGATTTGCCCAAATCTCTGGCATAAAGCAAATGTATGAAAAACCTGATAATCCCAGTACCAAATGGTCAATCTTTGCCAAATAAGGTCTCAATAGCTGTGTAACCAAAAACTACTCCCAGGACATGAGTACCTCATTTAGCTCCTCCCACAAGCAACCAAATGCACGTTAATAAGACATAATCCACTAAACTACAAATCTATCAATCAAGCATCAAATACTTAGCTATTTTATTAGGATACCTATCCTATCATCTATCCTAAGATTGTATCAATCTCAGTGATGAATTATTAGTTGGTGAACATCGACTTCGATGCTGACTTTATCAAATTCCTAAGTATTTGACTACCAACAATAGATGCACAATTATGCGAGCCATTTGTGCATCTTTAGGGTGAATGCGCAGCATCCCCTTTTATTTGCGTAGGATTATCCACATGCATAGATTCAAACCACATTTGTACAGCTTTACATATTTTGCGCAACAATAATTTAAATGCACAAGAACCCTTTGTAATTGTACAGGATAGACATTCATTTGTGCAAACCTAGTATTTGTGCAGATTCCCCCCACATTTGCCTAGAATCAGAACATTTGCATTGATTCAGGAGGTAAATACACAGAATCAATCCTACTGCACATTCAAACTACCTATCTTTCACCTAGAAAATTTAGCATCATAAATGTACCTAAGCTAAAATTGAAAGTGTACTTACCGGTAACCCATATGCTGCTGGACGATTGATCTATCAGATCCTTTAGAAGCGGTGTAACTTGACTGAAACCTACTACATTGTCACTGACTCTCTTTAGCCCTTGATCTCTAATCTCCTATAACCTCTCTAAGCAAAGACATGTGTCCAAATGACTTGGAATGTGACCCCACACTCCTATTTATAGTGCATTTAACCCTAAGTGGAGGTGTTTAGCCTTGTGTATGTTGGGGCATATTCTTCATCCCATTTTTCTTCCACATCAACCAATTTCTTGTCTAGTCTATCTTGTCAACCTATCTCATCATGATATTATCTCTCATCCTGTCATCCCATCTCCCCATCCAATCTCCTGAGGGGGCATCCTATCGTCATTAATCTATACTAGGGGCAAACTAGGGCACATATTATAACCAGAAAAATTTCATTCTTTGAAGCAATGTGATAAAATGCATTGCATCAAAGAGGAGCAAAATGTATACACCTAAAAATGGCTAAGTCAAATTAAATAAATATTTTAATATTTATTGTATTCTCATTCCTCTATCAATTAAGTAAATATTCTAATTTATTTAAATGATTCATATTACCCCAAAATTAAATAAAATCAATTTATTTAATTAAATTCCCTAATTCTACTATAGTCTCATCTAATTAAATAATCCTAAATTCATCTATCCTAAGTCCTATATCCATAAATCCACATCACCTTTCCACCTCACCTTTCCACCTCACCATGTTGCAGACATAATTAGATATTTTAATATTTAATTAGTTAATATTTCCTCACCCACATGTCCTATTTATCCTCCAGTCCAATTAGTTAACTCACCAATCAAATTAGTTAATTAATTAGTCAATTCAGTTCACTAGTCAATCTATTCTGTTGACTCTCCAATCAACCCAGTTAATTGATCAATCATCTCAGTTAACTCTTTAATCTATTCTGTTAACTACCATGACTCATGAAAGGAGATTGAACACTTCTTCTCTTCTGATTCACACACATTCCCTCAAGATTTCTCAACCGTACACCTCACAGGAAATTCCTCCAATCACGGATCTATTGACACTTGGATTTGGTCTTCCCTCAGCCTATATAAGCAAGGTCTTCACATCCATTTGGATCTACTCAAGCTTTAGCAATCTTACTCTGTAGGAATCCTACCAGCATGCCTTTGGGAAACTCACCTTCATTGTATTTGCATTATAAACCCATTATCATCACCATGTCTCCATTATCAACCACCCATCTTCATTATAGTTGCATTGTAGTTTAATCTCCATTGCACATTCCTATCATAGCCATTCAATCTTTGTCATCTTAATAGCAAGGAAGTACAACTTCTGAGAGCTCTAAATCATACAAGATTAAAGAAAGATAGGCAACAATGGAAAGCACATGGTAAATCTGGTTCCAAAGGTATTATCTTTTGTTTTCTTGCATTTGTCTTATTTCCATTGAGTTATTGGATTGTTTAGTTGTTTAATGCTATTGTTCACATTTTCCTCTAACACCTAGTATCCCAATAGTTTATAACTTTATCTCCCTAGGCTTGTTTAAGAAAGGCCTTGGCCTCTTTCATATCATCACTTAAGAATAGCAAAGGATGGATGTTCCATGAATCCTCCCAAAATTGTCCCTTATCACACTTATGGATGATCCATGTTAATTGCAAAATAATAACTTGTAACATACCAATTCTTAATACCAAAAATTAACCAAATTAATTACCATTAAGTATAAGGTCATGATTAACATAACCACAATTAGGCATAGTTATAATCAATATCATAAACAAAAATCAATATGCATATCTTTTTGGATAATTTCAAAACTAAAATTTACAACAAATTCCAAAGATAACATACTAGTGAATCCTTCACTATACATTTACAATGTTTTTCTTATAGCATCAACGATAAGTTTACACATAATGTTTGAATATCAAGTCATATGAAAGAATGTACTACATCTAGAGTTTTTGACATCTATCTTCATAAGTCTCAGCTTGTAATCTACTTGGGAAGGAGAGCATCACTTGAGTTCTTTTCTTCCAACTACAAACCAGTAGTCCCCCACACAACTTCCTTCCTAGAAGTAGCCCTACCCTTCATGAAGTGAATAGATGTAAGAAAACATTAGGTTTTCCATCCGAGTATCTAGTGTTGTGTCCATTATACTTCATAGTCATACAACTATAGATCCACTCTAACTATGTATGACACTACTGGAAGCATTATGTCACCTGGAGCACAGTGAACCAACTAATGCATGCAGAGACGAATGCATTACTTTGGCCAAAGATTTATATACATAATGTTTCGCAATGAATGTAGTCAATGTTCACACACCTTGACTTGACTTAGAAGTTGTCTCATCCTACAATGTTTATCTTTTGATCCCTTTAGGTCATAGTAAAGATTGGTACTATACACCCTTTGTCCACTTATCTTAGATTTCTAACTTTTTTTCCAGGGGTGTGTTCTGAAAAATTATTTTGCCGCTTAAGCAACCAGGAACCTGTGACCTCGATGTCACTCTATTCCCTTTCTTTCTTAAAAATATTTATTTAAAAGTTCATGGTTTCATGTCTGAAGACCTTTTCCAGTCTAAGGCTCTATGACCATTTTATACCAAAGATTCTTGACAAATCGACATTGAATATAATATCTTTAAATTATATTTGACAATATTATAATTGAACTATATAAAATAGACATAAAGTCTAAATTTTCAAGAAGGGTTACATCACCCTCTATTTCCTTTACAATACATTACTGCTATAATAAAAACATTTTGAAATAGTATACAATTAGTTGACATATCAACTCTTTAACCATTCACGAGTTTAATGACCATTCAGTCTTTACTTTCTTGTTGTTCAAAACTTATTATGCACTTGGTGCAATATAATAACAAAAGTTATTGTTTCCTTGCTTTTCTTTCATAGTCATATCAAGAAGTATCTCATAGAGATTAGCTTCCTCTAGAACCATATTTTAATATAGTCCACTATACGTGTCTCAAAAATTATTATCTTCTCATCACATGATTCCAGACCTAAGATAAATATGCAAAGATTTATGGGTTGACCTGAAGCACATTGGCCAACATCATGGCCTCTAAGTATATCAATACAACATTCAATATATACCCTTGGCCTTATGGTCTGATGGGTTTGTTTTTATACTGCTACAATAGTATTGTTATGTTTTTGGCCTTACGGCCCAACAGAGGTTTATCATTTATTTCAACAGTGTCTTAAAAAACCTTCACATCTATCGATACTTCACGGTATCATTTTATGCCAGCAAGATTTTATATAACTATTCTTTCGCTATTGAATGTCAACGACATTAGTAAAGAAAAGATACGTGCATGAGCTTCAAGTTCGACATAGAAATCTTTCTATGCCATCATCTATCTTTCCTTAGACTACACTATGAGTGTTATGCTAGGAATACCAACCTTTGGTCTTGGCCTCTCTCCTTTCCCTACCAAATGAAAGTTTTTCCCTTATGTCACAATACAGTACTACTCCCTTTTTCTGAGGTTGAGGAAAAAACAATTAGACTCCCTTATCTACCAATTTGGATAACAATCCACTCTCTAAAACTGCCTTTGTGAGCTTCTTGCAAGGCATAATACATGTTGTACATTATCATTTTGGAGCCACCCACTCATTCCCCTCTTTGTGGATTATGGGTACATTCCCACAAATGAGAAACACTTATCAACTTAATAGTGTTCGATTCCACTATAAGTGGATATTTGTTTATAACTTAAAATATATCATATATATCTATATGATATTACAAGGATATCTTAAAATATATCATATATATCTATATGATATTACAAGGATATTAAAATATTCAAGATATCATCAAATTGATATTACTAATCATGTTGGTGATGATACGAATATGCGACTTGGGGTTGAGACTTACTCCCCCACGTTGTTATTTTAGACTTAAAGAAAATAATTAATGTTAATAACAAAACTTAATGTAATATTGTGTTAGGGAAAAAAATCTATTAAACATGTAGAAATTAAATCACAACAAACCCTAACACCCAATGGAGTGCAAGCAAGCCTATGAATCAATCAAACAAATAGCAAATAACCCTAGATTCTAAGCTAAACATTGGCTTATCTCCATTGTCCTCCTTGATCTCACACAATGTTCTCAGATTTGCAAGTGTGCAAGGATTGTTGGACTCTCAAATGGATGCAATAGCAAGATGTTGGGGAGTTCTGTGTTCTCATGTATTCTAAAAAATGATCATGGAAGTGGTTTTTATAGGAAACCATGTTTGAATGGATGGCTCAGATTAAAAGTCTAATTAGGAGCAAATGAAGGGTGGAGATCGATTAGGGTTTCCCTCCACTACAAGATAAGAGGGAATTTCAAACTTGAGGATATGATGAGGTGTAAAATCAGATAAACTTGCCCAATTTATTTGATTTATTGCGATAAGGTATGTGAAAAGGAGCTTTTTTCCTTTAAGTGAGGGTGCATTTAAATAAATGTTTATTTGTTTAAATTGAGATAATTAATGTGAAAAGGAGCTTTTTCCATTAAGTGAGGGTGTATTTAAACAAATATTTATTTGTTTAAAGTAATTGAATTAAAAGGGATATTAGAGTGTGAATTATTAAAAAAATAATTAATTAATATTAATTATTTAATAATAGAAGAAAATTAGGGAAAATTAGGTAAATGATCAAAAAGAGGAAAAAAAATGAAATAAATAAATAAATAAATAATTAAAATTAATTATTTAATAATAGAATAAAATTAGGGGAAAATAGATGAATGATTAGAAAGAAGAAAATTGAATGAATTAAATAATTAATTAATTAAAATTAATTATTTAATAATAGAAGAAAATTAAGTAAAAATAGATGGATGATTAGAAAGAGGAAAATTGAATTAATTAAATAATTTATATTATTTAATTAACAGTTGAATTATGGAATTTGGAAGAGAATTGTCCTGAATGTGGCATTTCCAATGTAAGTACATTTTTAGGTGTCTACATTTTGCCTCTCGTTGATACAATGTCAATTCTAATGTTGTGTCAAAAAAAGCAAAAATATGACCCAAACATGCCTTGACATGCCCCAGACTAAGCGGGATAGCATACGCCATCGGGGAATTTGTCAAATTTGCAAAAGGTTTGGGAAATTTCCTGAAAAGTATGCCACCATGGTAGAATGCATAGAAGAAATGAAGATGCGAGAGAGAGATGGTGGAGGAATGAAGATTGGCTAGAAGAAGGGAAATGAGATCTTGCTTTGATAGATTTTTGAGCTTCTCACTTGCAATTTCTACTTATCATCATAGAACTTATTATGTCAAGGGACAACAGACATAGTGGCAAGTCATAGGCCAAAGTGTACAATATGGTCCTTTGTGAAATAGGCACATGACAGACAAGGAATCCCTGACTCAGACTAGTAACTATGGTACCTTGTCAGAACATGCAATGAGATAACTATAAGGTATGCAAGTCCTTATGCAAGGAAACATTTATACTTTCCTATGCAAGGGATGTCCTATATTCACACCTAATGTAATCTTGATCACACACAAGGAACCTAGTTGCCCCAGTCTTTTTGGCAAGACAAACCACAAACAAAAATCAAAGAAAAAAATCTTATTCTATCCTCGCTTCTCTTCATCACTTAGGGACTTCCTTTAGAAGCATAAGAACAAGATCAAACATAAATCTAAATGAAAGATAAGACAAACTAGATCAACAGAGTCAACAACCATTAGATTGTTTTCTGAGTGATATGTGTTTGTTTGTTTCGTTATGATTGGGTGAATATGGCCTAGTTTCAAGATAGAAAGCATGTCATATAAGATGTTGAGTCTAGTTTCAGCAATGCGAACAACTGTATAAGGCAAATGATAGGGTTGTGACATTTCGTATAAGACTTGTGGTCTGGTTTTGATGATGCCACAAGTTTGAGATGATTATCATGTGATGATTGATTATGTTTGATTTTAGAAATGATGTATGTCATATAAGGTGTAGGGTCCTAGTTTCAACTATGACCCATTCCATGTAAGATATGTGATAATTGATAAGGGTAATTAATAGCAATTGATTGGTTTGGTTGATTGGATAGCATGACTTGTTGATTTTAAGATTGGTTTGAGGTGCACATTTCTGGTGAAATATTTAACTATCTGATCAAAGTGTTGATTGTAGCAATGGGACCATTTATTAGGAGATTGACTAAATAGGCCCTAAGGGAATGACCTAATGTCTTGGGGGCTCATTACAGATGGCTTTGCCTATGTGAAAGTATAGAGACAACATAGTTCGACCATGTGGATTGTGTGACCTAAGACCTAGGGGTGGGAAGCCTCGGGGGCTCATCAAAGATGGCCTTGCCCATGTGAAAGCTTAGAGGCAATGTAGTTCGACAAGGTGGTTTTAACATGGTCTATTGCTTGGGATTTTTGTTTGGTTATTTGATTTTTTTTGTGAGTTTTTGATGTTATATGTTGCTTTTGGATTTTTGACCATATTTGACATTTTTGGTTTTTTTGAGAATATATGATGCTTTTGGATTTTGAGGACATGTGATTTTTTTTCTATTTTGAACATGTTTTCATTTTTTTTTATTTTGGGAATATTTGATTTTTTTGTGTTGTTGGGAATATTTGATTTTTTTGGATTTTTGGGAATATGCAAAAGGGGAATAGGATCAGGAAATGCCCCTAGTCAGGTATAGGACAAACTGATTACCAATAAGGGATGGGATGATGGCAAAGTGTTAAGAAAGGTGGGAAGATGCTAAATGTCCACTTATTCTTAGGCCATGAGAAGGACAACATGGATTATTGTAGATTATGACGTGGATTATGTAGGGAAGGATAGTGGATTGTGATGTGGATTATGATGGACTTATGGTAGAAATCAAGAGACAAGATGGAGTGATGGTAGACAATGGAGCAAAGATTGACTACACATGGCACCTATTTGCCAGGTCTTCACCATGGTACTTATTGAAAGCACCACCGAAGTGGATTTCACTATTGGATGAAATTTTTCTCTTTACTATTTTTTTGTTGTCCAACAGCGCCACTAAAGTGATTTTCACTATTGGATTATTTTTTGATTTTTTTGATTTTTTTCCTTTTTTTTCTTTTTTTTGACTGTTTTGATATTTTTTGTATTTTTTGACTCAAGTGTAATACTGATCAAGGTGCATGCTGTTGATGGGTTCTAGCAATGGCTCTCCTTTAGGAGTGGCTAGTTAGTATCCACTGGATCCATATGTTGTAGTGATAATATAGGGACCCAACCAGTTTGGCTCACACTTTCTAGGCTTCTCCCATTCCAATTAATTATTAGGGTTCTCTTTTAGGACCAAGTCTCCAACATTGAATTGGCAAACTCTAACCCTTTTGTTGTAACTACAATAGAGATGGTTCTAATATGCTTATAAATGAGACAATGCATTTTGTCTCCATTCATCCAATAATTCCAACTCATGCAACCTAGATATTCTATATTCTTCGTCATCAACCAATTGTTGTAGTGACACTCTTAGTGAGGGTAACTCAACCTTGACGGGCAAGATGGATTCAGAACCATAAACAAGTGAATATGGGGTGGCTCCTGTGGGTGTGTAGATGCTGGTGCGGTAGGCCCACAAGGCGGGATTAACTTGAAGATGCCAGTCATGGCCAACATCATTGACAACCATTTTGAGAATTTTTATGATGGTTGTATTTGACACATCGGCTTGACCGTTACCTTAAGGGTAATATGGAGTGGAGAAACGGTGTTTGCTATGGAATCATTCACAAAGTTCATGAACATCCTAATTTTTTAAAGGACAACGATTATCTATGATGATGTATTGAGGCACACTATACTGACATATGATGTAGTTGAGAATGAACTTTGTAATTTGTTTGCCAGTAATGTATGTCATAGGGATGGCTTCAATCCATTTTGTGAAATACTCAGTGGTGGTGATGATAAACTTGTGGCCATTTACAAAGGTGGGATGGATTTTGCCCACAAGGTTGAGTCCCCATTGCAAGAAAGGCCAAGGTGATGTCAATGACTATAAGTCCTGAGCAGGTGCACAAACAAGATCTCGATGAATTTGGCATTGACGACATTTCTTAGAAAAATGATATGCATCCCGTTCCATTGTCAGCAAGTAGTATCCTACTCTGATTATCTTCTTGGCTAGGCTAGGACCACTAGAGTGTGCTATGCATATACCCTTGTGTACCTCATGTAGGGCAGTTTGTGCTTCCTTAGTGTTGAGACATCATAGGAGGGTATTATCGAATCCATGATGGTAGAGTGTGTCACCAATAATGACATATTTCGCAAATCTATGGATAAAGGATTTGCATTGGTTAGAAGAAGATAGGTTAGGTGGGAGGGTTTGGTTGTTCAAGTAGGTATAGATTCCATGGTACCATGGGAATGTGGAACTAACAATTTCACACACCATCTCAGATTCAGGAATGTTGAAGGTGGGGATCAATAGTTGTTCCACCAAGAATTGAAATTGAGTTGCATTGCTTAGAATATCTATTAGAGATCCAATTGTTGCCATTGCTTCTATTGCTCTGTTCTGAACTCTAGGAATTTGATGGAAGACAATTACATCGAAGTAGAGCCTGAAACTATTGACCATTCTTTTGTAAGGAATGAGTTTTTCATCTTTTGTGTCATACTCATTATTGACCTACTTGATGACTAACTATGAATCACCAAAGACTTGTAGTTTCTTGATTTTCCAATTTACAGCCATTCGTAGTCTAGAGAGTAGTGCTTCATATTTTTAAAAATTATTTGTACAAGGGAAGGCTATCCAAAATGCTATAGGGATAGCATATCCCTAAGGAGTGATGAATAGAATACCTGCTCCTAAGCTATGATTTGTGCAAGATGCATTGAAGAATAATGTCCATGATTTGGGAACTTCCACAGCAAAGATGGATTCATCAGGAAAATTAGTAACCAATGGGTGATCTGCTATTATAAGTGCCTCTGCCAATTGGTCTATGATTACTTGTAGTTTAATTGCTTTTCAGTCCACATATTTGATGTCAAACTAGCTCAAAATCATAACCCAATTAGCCAACTGACCTATTAAGGTTGCCTGGTATTTCAATGGATCAATCTGTGCAACTAGTTTCATCTGATGGCTCAACATATAATGTCGCAGTTTTTGTGTGGCAAAAACTATGGCAAGGCAAGCATGTTTGATGGGGCTATAATCTAACTCGTATCTGACCAATGTTCTACTAATGTAATAAAATCCCTGTTCTTTGCCTTCTTCATCATTTTGTGCTAATAGTGCCCCCAATGCTGAAGTGGTAGTGGAGTTATACAATATGAGGGGCTTGCCTACAATTGGTGGCATGAGTACCAGAGGTAACAATAGATAATTCTTGATCTTTTGGAAGGCTTCTTGGTAGTGTTTGGTCCAAGGAAAAGGTACCCCTTTGTGGAGTAAGTGTTGAAATGGTTGACATTTATTAGCAAGTTGTGCGATGAATCTCCTGATTGATTGTAATTTTCCTTGTAAACTGTGCAGTTTCTTGAGAGTGGCTAGTAGAGGCATGTCCATAATGGATTATACTTTAACATGGTCCACTTTGATACCCCATTGAGAGACGATGTATCCCAATAGTTTTCCCAAAGTCACCTCGGACACTCATTTCTCAGGATTTAATTTGACTTTGAACTCTTCGAGCCGCTTGAAGACTTTGTCCAATACTTCCAAATGGGTGCTTCATGTAACAGATTTGGTCAAGAGGTCATCCACATAATCCTCCATAAATGTGTGCATGTAATCATGGAAGATTTTTGTCACGGCTCTCTGATATGTAGCTCTTGCATTTTTTATTCCAAAAGGCATGACATTCTAGAAGTATGTACCCCATGGATAGGTAAAGTTTTTTTGTGTTAGTCCTCAAGAGCTATTGTGATCTGATTATATCCTAAAAATCCATCCATTTGTGAAAGCATTTCATATCCAGTAGTGAGATCAACTATAATGTCGATGTTTGGCAATGGAAATTCATCTTTCGGTCATGCTTTGTTGAGATCCTGAAAGTCCTCACAAATCCTGATTTGACCATTAGGTTTTGTGAGAGGTACAAGGTTGGAAATTCATTTTGGATAGTCAATTGGCTGAATAAAACCTACACCAAGCAATTTCTTTAACTCAGCTTTGACCAATAGTTTGATCTGTGGATGTATTTTTCTGAGTTTTTGCTTCACCATTTGGAATTTGGTAGTAATGGCCGGTGGTGCAAAACCAATTGTGAATCGAGTCCCAGCATGTCAGCATAGGACCAATAAAAATTTATTTGTCTCCCCAAGAAGAATGTGGTCAACTTAGGTTTCTCTTGCCTTATGAGTGACTCAACAAAGTGGACAATTTGCAGATTTTCTTAAGTACCAATGTTTGTTTCCAATGTCTTTTCAACCAAGAATGGTGATCTCTCTTGTGTAATCAGGAACACTTCCAACCCTCCATCTTCAAGTGCCTCAAAGAGCTTTTCACCCTCAGACACGTCCTTTATTTTTATTTTTTCATGGTCAAGAGGTGCCTTTCAGTTTTCACCTAGAGACCTTTCTTTTTTACTTTGTTCATTTATGTGACTAGAGGGTGGAGTGGACTCTCCGAAGTAAGTAGTGTTGTCAAGATCCATTATGTAGCCAATTTTATGATCCCCTTTAGGTATACCCTCATGGAGTCCCATGAACTCAGCAATAGCTTCATCGTTCTCAAACAAGTTCAAGCTAGGCAGTGCTTCTTCGTCCTAGTCTATGAGTTTGGGATGGACTAAGGGCAAGCCATCATTGGCATTTGCATAGTTTAGGGATATGGGGGTTAAGATGTATATGGAGGTGTTATCAAGATCCCAAAAGATGTTGATCCATGTGGAGCCATCGAGTAAGTCAAATTGGGAAGATTTAGGTTTAGGTTCAGGAAGGTCCCTTGATGTCTCGATAACTTCAGAAGTACTCATTTCCCTGCCCAAAAGAAACTTAGTACAAGGAACATTTCCTCTATGGGATGTATACCCTAGGCCTTTGTTATGAGGTCACATGGTTGGTTGAAGTGGTTCCTTTCTTCCTTTCTTATTTGGTCCAAGTCTATTGCGCCCATCGTATCCCTATTGTTTGAAAAAGTTATACCCTTTTTTGTATTGTTCTATAGGTAATTACACATGCTTAACTTCCTCCTCATCTGTATAGAGCCATGTGGAGACATCTTTGATTGCATCTTCTTTGTTTAGTTCACCCCATTTTGTGAAGGTAGTGAGGGTGTCGGAAATGATCTCCTTTGGCTTGATCAGATTTGGCTTTTTGTGAGACTTAGGTGATGTCAGCAACTTACCAATGTAGTATGAGCTTTCTATTTTATATTCCCCACATCCCTTGTCATGGATCTAAAGTTTAGGATTGATTGGTGGAGTGAAGGTGGTGGTGGATTTTGATAGTGTGAATGGGTCAACATAATGGGATAAAATGGAAGGGGGAATTCCCCTATTCACTGGTACTTGATGTAAAAGCATTTCTCTCAGGTGGTTGTAGTATTGAAAGGCATTAGGATCACCGGTTATGGTGATTTCTAAGTCATTGTGAGGGAATTTAATGCATTAATGGTAGGTTGACGTCACGTCCTTCATGGTGTGAATCCATGGGTGACTGAGAATAAGGTTGTAGGGAAGTTTGAGATCCAAGACATGAAATATAGTATCTAGAGTGGTAGGCCCTACTCTAATAGAAAGTGAGATTACCCCTTTTGAGGAACACTCGACATCATCATAGGATTTGATGACAATCCTTTTGGTTGTGTCAACAGAAGTGTCGGAATACCCAAGTATCATGACCAGTTTTAGAGGACAGATATTCGATCATGCTCCACCGTCTAACAAGACCCATCATATTTTGTGTTTATTGATAATGACTTCAAGGTGTAAAGGATTGGTATGATTGGGTCTATGTGATGGTAAGTCACGTTCAGTGAAGGATACATTGTTAGCAGAGGCTAGGTGTCTAACCATGGCCTGAAACTGGTTTACATTTAAGTCTATTGGGATGGAAGACTCCAAAAGTGCTTTATCAAGGATGGCTTTGTGTTTGAGGGATAGGCAGAGCAGCTCAAAGATAGAAATTTGTGTAGGTGTTTTCTTAAGATGGTCTAAGAGGTTATATTGTGACTTTGGCTGCATCTTAGATGAGGAGCTTTGCAAGGTTACCTTGGCTCTATGAGTAGTGATGACACACTCAGGACGAGACTTAATGGTAATAATAGAGACATTATTATCATATGCCCTAATATTGTTGATGGTGTATTCATATGTGACATGGTTATAAGTGGGCTTCTCATTAGTCTGTGTGCCTGAAGTGGAGGCTTTTCCCAATCCATAGTTTTGTAAGGGATCCATAAAGATGGTGTGATTAGTATTTGAAGTCCATTGCAGGTTGTCCATAGTTATGTCACCTTGATCAATGAGGTCTTGAATTATGTTCTTAAGCTTATAGCAGTTGGTCATTTGGTGTCCCTTTATCTGGTGGTATTCACAAAATTCATTATTGTTCCAAGTGGGAGGTTTGAAGGCAGGGTTGTATTCTTTATTTTCCATAAGTTGGATAAGTTTATCTTGTAAAAACTTCTTTAGAATTAATTCTATTGGTTCTGTCAAGTATGTATAGTTTCATTTAGGGAGGTTTGCTTTTGAAGGTTATCATCTTTGATTATTTTGAATGGCATGTGTTGTTTGTTGTTGGATTGGTGGCATAATATTTGGCATTGGTGCTTTGAGGGTGAGGATGGGGCCAACCTTGTTTATTGCTTTCGCATCAACAACTCTGTCATTGGTAACATTTTTGTTCTTTAACTAGAATTTGCTTTTATCATAGGAGGTGTTGGAGTTGTTTAGATTTTTATTAAAGATTTTTATTGTGCCCATGGCTATAAGGGCTTTCTCAATTACTATGCCCTTTTCAACAACTTCTGTAAAGGTTGTGCAACAATGGATTTGAATCTAGTGCATGAGATCGATATTGACATTTTCCACAAAAATGGGGACTAATTCATTTTCGGGTATGTGACAAGCACATTTACTAGCTAATCCACTCCACCTTTGAAAGAAGAGAAATGTCTCTCCATCCTCTTGTTTCATGTGGCAAAGTATGGCGATGTTAACATCTATTTCAATGTTGTAGGAAAAGTGGGCTATAAATTTGTCGACTAGTTCGGTCCATGTCCTTATCCCTGTGGGTAGATGTGCAAACCATTCAAGTGCTTGGCCCACAAAACTTCATGGAAATAGTCTCATCAAATACGTTTGATCAAATGTAATATCAAGACATGCAATGTGAAATTCGTGTACATGTTCAATTGGGCTCCCCTTTCCTCTATATTTGTTAAAAGTTGGCATCGTGAAGTTTTGGGGTAAGGGAGGCATGTAGATGCTCTTGTCAAAGGGGTATGGACACAAGTCCTCCATGTAGTATGCCTTCTTGGTTCTGGATACTTGCATGCTAGAGAATTGTTCTTTGAGGGTATGCAAGTCATGTGTTAATATATCTATGGAAGACAAGGATGTATTGGTAGTATTTGTAAATTGCATTTTGATATGGATTTACCACATCTACCCTCGGTATGTTTGGTCCTCCTATGTTGGTGATTGGTGTACTATGGACCCCTTTATTGGCAACAAATGAAGTGGGGTTTGTGTTAGTAACAAGTGGACAGGTGTTTGGGTTATGAGGGTTATGTGGTGGAATGGGGTTTTGATTTTGTGTATTTGATACGAAAGTAGTATTGGGATTTATGTATTGATAATGAAGTGGGGTACCTATGTTATGTTGGTTGTGGAATGGGTTTATTTGGACATGAGCATTGCCTTGTTGTTGTAATGGGTTGCCATGGATATTTTGATAGGTTATGCCAACACCTTGATTAGACATATTGTTGTTGCTTCGAAGAGGATCAATGTTGAGGTTTCTATTCAAGTTGTTGTGAGGTTGTGACCCAATGTTTGCATTAGAGGTATTATCAACCCCTTATATTTGTGGTCGTCAAGTAACCATGTGTATCTTTCATGTTCTTTTTTTGTGACCCACATTCATTGAAGCAAATGGGTTGGCAATATTCAAAGGTTGTGATGTGACATTTGCGTTATTGGTGTTAAATGGGGGAAGTACATAAGTAGTTTTGGACTCATGTGATGTTTTTCCCAAAGGAATGGTGGTACATTCTTGTGTAGGGTTTGTGTAACTTGTGGAAGGTGTTGTTTGAACTTGTGTGATGTTGTTTGGTGTTGACCCTACAATTGAATTAACATCTACCCTTGCAGGAAGCTTGGTACCTATTTGCAAGAGACACATAAGGTATGTTTGAGGATTGGCTGCTATCATCTCATCAAGGATTCATAACATTCTTGGATCTTGGGAAGCTTGGACTCAAGTTCTTGTTGGGTAATTTCTTGGTAGTTGTCTTGCAAAATGAGCTTGTCAGAGGGGTTTAACATGTTGGAGTGTGATTTGGGTTGTTCGTTAGATGAGGATCCAAATTGCCATGTGCCTAGGGGATCACTATAGGAATGGCTAGGAGGCTCTACCTCATTTCTCTTCTTTTGTAATCATGTTTCCACCATATAAGACTTGTGAATTTTGGGATGCTATTATAATATCAGGTGATCTATATGACTAAGGTATGTTGGATGCAACTAGCAAATTAATGCGGATGGTCAATGTAACTAAGCTATTTTTTTGGGATTTTTGAAAATGAAATGCACCTAGTACGAATGAGGATGACAACTATAGCAAATGTTATGTAACTAATGCTATGTTTTTGTGTTTTTTTTTATAATGAAGTTATGACAAAGGATACTAATAAGGATGAAGTTATGGTAAAGTCTAAAGCTAGTTGGATAGGAAACGCTAAGAGATTTTGATAAAAGAGGATTCTAAGGCACACTAAAATATACCCAAGTGACCAATTGAAATTGTTTAAGACCTTGCAAGTGTTGGGAGAATAGTGATTGATTGAAGTGAACCACCTGACTAGACACATGAGTTGAAGACCCAACTTGCAAATTGTGGAAGATGGACCCAAAACTAGACCTGGGGGTTTAAAGTCCAACTTTTAAATTGATTTGATTGATGGAAAAGAGCAAGGTCCTAGACACTTCGAGTTCATAAATAAGGTATGATAAAAGTATATCAAGTCTCCTAGTTTCCATGTCTCAAAAGTGACCTAATGTTTGAGGTTGATCTAATGTACAAAGGGCTAAATCAATGCAAGGATAACCTAAGTGAATGCAATGAGTTTGAACAAGGCTAATGCAAGTTATACTAAGAAATTGTAAGGAGTGGATATGATTAACAAGTCTTAGGTATCAACAAGTTTTCTAAGTCTTCAATTTTGGGTAATTTGTTTTTGATGATCGACAAACACTTCACACATGAAAAACACTTGGCAAACAATTTTGGCTATTTCAATGGTCAAGATTTTGGTAAGTGTATGTGTGTGTCCAAGGGCTTTCCAACCTCATATTTCCATAGGTTTAGTATAAAAACACTTGAAGACAATGCTTATTTTACCTAAGGTCAAGGTGAATGGTGACTTGTCAAGACCACAACTTGGAATCTCCAATTCAAATGCAAACACACTGATTACTAAGTTTGTCCATTATATTGTCTTTGCGAGAGAGAATGGATAGGGGCCTCCTACACTTGAAGGATGATGCAATCACCCTTTCCCCAGAATGCTATGTATAGCTTATGCTAAGCTAAGGATTCCCATCTCATCTCTAGGGAGCCACATGGTTAGAATCTTGAGAGGATTATGTGTCCTCTTACCTTGAAAAAACTAGCACAAGGTTGAAAAGGGGTAGGCCTCTACCTTAAGGTGTTTAGTGGGGGATATTTGGGGGACCGACATGTTACGAGCATCCAACAAGCCACTTAAGGCTTTAACTAGTCATATTAGGAGTCTCATATACACAAGGTACACCTCTACTCAAACTAGCACTGTATGGTAAGCACTAATACCGATTAGACTTGGCTTTCAACTTATCCTTTTTTATATAGCAGACCAAACGAAAGTACCTCATTTCCCACAAAGGTAGGACCTTTCTACAAAAATGAAAAAGAAGATAATAGAACCATTTCTCTTCACCCAAGATCCTTATGAATGCGAGGGGAGAGGATACTTTGATTCTATCTCTTAGGATCTACTTGACAAAGTGTGCAAGTACACAAAACACGTCAAGATATCTAAGTTCTTTTTACTTCCCAAATCGAAATGTTCCTAAGCTTGTGCATATAAGTTCTTTATGTTGATGTTTTAGCGGTGGGAGATATGCTTCTCCCAAATTTAAAATGAAAAAAGGCATATGAAGAGTCGCATATGAAGAGACACATATGAAGAATCACATATGGAGAGACACCTTGATTTGTATATATACAAGGTGAAGACATGTCATTTGATCATCAATTCAATCACTTCATTCACATCTGCAGCAGAAGTTCGCCATTCCATTAGTAGTAGACTAGATTTCAAGGGGAAGCATATTTATTTGTATCAAAGAGAAGTGTCTCCATTCTTTTTATATACTCAGCCTTGTGTAAGGCCCCATTTTGTAAGAAGATTTCTACTCTTTTTTCTGATATATAAGAAGAGATTATTTGCTGGGTTTTTCTCCCTTGAGTAGGAGGGTTTTCCCAGAGTAAACATCATGTTCATTGTCTTATGTGTTGCATTTTTTGATTGCTTACATTTCTGATCCTAAAAACTAACATGGTATCAGAGCAGGTCTAAGAAAAGATCTGATCAGATTCTTTTAAGCGATCAGATCAACTTTGCTGTCATGTGAGGGGTCTGCTGCTTAGGATGTGGTCTTACTTATTCCTAGGCATTTTATTCCAAATTCACCTTCACTGCTAGGAGAATTAGTGAGATTGTGGTATTTTATCACTTGCAACTCTAATAGGCATTGGCATTCATGACATCTCTGTAATATGCATTGGGGCCCGTTGACTGGCATTCCTTCCTCACTACTAGACGTATCTCAAATGAGATGGTAGAAACTAGAGCCTATTATTGGCGACTGCAGATTCATATTATATTGGACATGGGTTATTCTAGCTAGTAGTTGGCTATTACAAAATGGGTTTGGCATTCCTATTAATTGTTAGTTGTCATGGCAGTTACAAATTAGACTATTACCATTCATGCTTTTTCTGACAGGTAGCTACTATTGATTGGAGTTTCCCTTTCCCATTTGTTGCAGTCTTTTTATTTTTGTCAGGCATTTTATATTCCTATTCGTGAGTATTTTGTGCCTTGAATCTCTAATAGGCAGTTACTAAAGTGGTGGTCACTGCAGTGATGATCTTCTACTAGTGTTTCATTCCCACACCTATTCCTGGTCTGTACATTATTGACTAGCAGCTGATATTTTTTTTAAAATAGAAAACATGTGTATGAAGGAAGGCAGGTGAAGAAAGAGGAATAGAGATAGAGAATCATGTTCTGCCCTAGAACTATAGAAGAAGAAGGATCTCTCTCACATTTAGTGTTTCAAGTGTGACACGTATGGTCACTTTTCTCAAGATTACAAATTAAGGTCTACACAACTTGTTTCTACTACGAAAATTTCCATGGGGACATCTCAGAAGGAGCCAAGCTCTAAAGTCAATTCACAAGGTTTCTTATTCTAAAGTTGATCAGTTTCTTCGAAGAGGAGGAATTAACATTCAGATGGAGTCTAACAAACCAACAGAGGCAACCTTGGATGAGGAGGTCAGGAGGTTGATGTTAGTACTTGGAGCTTCAGAGGGAGTCACATCATCATGAAAGTTCCTTGTAGTGTATATTTCTTTGAGACTGACAAATATGAGATGAAAGCCCTAGTAGTGTATATTTATTTGAGATAGAGAAATATGAGGTGAAAGCCCTTGTAGTTTATATTTCTCTGAGATGGAGAAATATGAGGTGAAGCCCTTGTAGTGTATATTTCTTTGAGACAGAGAAATACGAGGTGCGAGCCATTGTTCATCTCTGAGACTAAGATGGGATGTCATATTGAGAGACTCCATGACAACATCACGTTGAGAGACTCTATGATGAATCCTTTGTACTTGTGTTTTTCCACACATGGGAGTAGCCCTGGTGGACGTATGTTGAGAGACTCCATGACGACATCATGTTGAGAGACTCTGTGATGGGCACGTGTGCACATGTTTCCTTCCACACATGGGAGTAGCCATGGTGGACGTCATGTTGAGTGACTCCATGATGATATCACGTTGAGAAACTTCGTAATGAACTATTTCACAAATGGGTGTAGCCATTGTGGATGTCATGTTGAGAGACTCCATGACATGGATATATGGAAGGATACCTCCCTAGCTAAGAGGGAGTGTTGATGTTTTAGCAGTGGGAGATATCCTTCTCCCAAATTTAAAATGAAAAAGGCATATGAAGAGTCGTATATTAAGAGACACATATGAAGAGTCTCATATGAAGAGACACCTTGATTTGTATATATACAAGGTGAAGACATGTCATTTGATCATCAATTCAATCACGTCATTCACACCTACAGTAGAAGTTCATCATTCTATTAGCAGCAAACTAGATTTCAAAGAGAGGCATATTTATTTGTATCAAAGAGAAGTGTCTCCATTCTTTGTATATACTTAGCCTTGTGTAAGGCCTAATTCTGTAAGAAGATTTCTACTCTTTTTTTTATATATAAGAAGAGATTATTTTTTGGGTTTTTCTCCCTCTAGTAGGAGGGTTTTCCCAGGGTAAACATCATGTTCATTGTCTTATGTGTTGCATTTTCTGATTTCTTAAATTTCTGATCCTAAAACTAATACTTTTTAGATGCACCAAATCAAAGTGTGATGGACCACAATTAGGACCGCAAGACCAAGCAAACATGATGTTTCAAGTGACGTCTTTGACAAGTGAGAACCTACAACCCACTTGTGAGTAGTTTGAGAAAAATAGTCTTTGACAAATGATATAGTCATCAGCAAAAAGTTAGTGACAAGAAAAATAAAAACATGACTAAAAATGAAAAGCTAAATTAAGAAAAAAATCTCTAAATTAAAAAATAAATTTAGAAACTAATTAAAACTAAATTTAGAAACTAATTAAAACTAAATCTAATTAAAATTAAAATTAAATTAAAACTAACTTTAGAAATTAATTTAAACTACCTAAATCTAAATATAAACCAAATCCCATTAACACTAAGTCTAAAAATAAAAGGAGAATCACTAGTTTTTAGTGAAGCTTAAAATGATGTGTTGAGCACAATTGTTGCTGCATAGAAATGGGTCACCATGTGCTCTCCTATGGCCCTAAAGATTGCCTTTGTCATTACCTATCAAACAAAACCTCTTTTAAGGCTTTATTTTCACTTTTCATGACTATGTTTGAATTGATTCGACTATTATTTTTGGACGAGTGGGGGTTTAAAGTTCTCAAATATGATAGAGGCATCAGGTACATAGACTAATGGGAAAGATTTAGCCAAGGCAATGAATGACTAGGGTTTTTTTCAGGTCAAGGAACAAAGGTCGGCAGAGTACAAGGAATTTGACTGTAAAAGAGGGGAAGCTGAACCTACAATAAGATTTCAACTTGCAACCAAAACTAGACCTACAATACAAATATCATACCTGCAACCATAGTCAAACAAAACCCACTATACAAACCTAGTACAGCCTGTCCATACCATAAGGATCCATATGGTACTGGCTGTCTACTTTAAAAAAAATAAAAATAAAAAAAATTGTAGAGACCAAAACGTATTGAGTTTTATGTCAATCTTCATCTGCGAGGCCTTCGAGACTCAACGGTGAGGTATGTTTGAGGCCTAGAGGTCACCTTCCCAAGGTAACCATGAATACTCAACAAAAATGTTAGGTATGTAAGCACTTCACGTCGGGTTCACCAAAATGTGTTAGGGAAAAAAGCTATCAAACATGTAGAAATTAAATCATATGAAACCCTAACACCCAATGGAGTACAAGCAAGCCTATGAATCAATCAAACAAATAGCAACTAAACCTATATTCTAAGATAAACATTGGCTTATCTCCATTGTCCTCCTCGATCTCTCGCAATGTTGTTAGATTTGCAAGTGTGCAAGGATTGTGGGAAGCTCAAATAGATGTAATAGCAAGATGTTGGAGAGTTGTCGTGTGTTCTCATGTACTCTGAAAAATGGCCATGGAAGGGGTTTTTATAGGAAAGCATGTTTCAATGGATGGCTCATATCAAAAGTCTAATTTGGAGAAAATGAAGGGTGGAGATCGATTAGGGTTTCCCTCCACTACAAGATAAGAGGGAATTTCAAATTTAAGGATATGATGAGGTGTAAGATCAAATAAACTTGCCCAATTTATGTGATTTATTGAGATAAAGTATGTGAAAAGGAGCTTTTTCTCCTTTAAGTGAGGGTTCATTTAAACAAATGTTTATTTGTTCAAATTGAGATAATTCATGTGAAAAGGAACTTTTTCCATTAAGTGGGGGTGTATTTAAATAAATATTTATTTTCTTAAATTAATTGAATAAAAAGAGATATTAGAGTGTGAATTATTAAATAAATAATTAGTTAAAATTAATTATTTAGTCATTATCAACCAGATATGAACCCTTTTCTAGCTACCAACCTATCTATCTGTTGACACATGGGAACACTCCTAGGCCTATGGGTTGCCTAAAAATTGGAGTAACCCTCCAAAGTGAGATGGCTCTCCTAATGAGATTTCTAATCTAACTTACTGAGGAAAAAAGGGAGAAGGTGATCTAAAATAAAAACTAACTTAAATAGAAAAAATAGCTTCTAAATTTTAATCTATTTGAGTGTTCTACCCATAGACAACCCCTTAAACACAAAAACTCTCACAACCTCACTTGGAACATACAATTCAAAAATACTTTGTATGAAGGTTCAATTTGAACACAATCATACAACCTGAATCATGTAAAGAATTTGCACAACACTTTCACAATAATGAGATATAAAAAAGGATAAATTAATCATTTCTACAATGAGACATCAAATCAATATTGTAATTATGAGGCAAAAGAAGTGAAATAGAAGGGTTCTATTGTATTAGACTAGAAGGAGTACATGAAAATCTGATAAAACTAAGTTAAACATAAGTCTACAAACACTTTGTCTATGCTGAAGAAAGAAGAAACAATAATCTCCAACTGCCGAGAAAGAGCTAGCTATCTCCAATATATGTTGTCCAAAAGATCTCAAAGAGGAAAAGCTGGAAAAGTTCCTAAAAATAACCATCCAAGTCCATTTTTGAGCTTCATAAAAAGCATAAAAAACTGTGCCAAACTGTCTCTCAAATTGAATGGAAAAGTTGCCAAAACCTTCAGTCAAGTGGTCCCACCACAAAATATTCTTTATTTTCCCAATAAACACTCTATATCTATCCAATTCACCTAGAAAAAAGCCCAAAACAAAAATCTTCTTGCTTTCACTGCATAAAATAGTATTTATTTTAAAGCAATTTATAAATCACTGCTTTAAAATAAAGCTTTACATTAGATTATAGTTTTACTCTTTTTATAATTTGTCCTATCTTGATGAAGCAAATAAAATTATTCAAGGCTTTTACAATGCATTGATTTTTCATAAAAATCATAAAAATACCATGGCTTTAATGAATATTTTGGTGAAAATAAAAGAACAAAAATAAAAGCCTTTAGGCTTTATCTCTTTACTATCTATCTTCAAAGCATAGAGGGTATCTTGATGTGTTTGACCTTGACTTATCATCAAAATGGTAGAGGAGGGTCGTGGGAACCCTCAGGCACATAGCCTAGGAAACAACTTGCCTTAATACCACTATGGGTATTAGTGAAGGTTAATAAAATATAAATCGATGTGATAAAATCACTATCAATTTAAGGCTTCAAAGAAACCCTAATCATAAAAGAGATTTTGCCCTAGAATATCAGGTTCATTTCACACTTTGAGTTTTGAAGGAAAATAGCTCTGCCTCAGCGCCACCATGGCAAGGGTTTGGAGACCAAAATCTTAGATTTCTCACTGTCTCTACAATTTTTTATGTATTTCATATAGGAAAATGAAGGTAAATGACCCTCTACTGCTCTTCTAAATGTTGACCTTCAATTTTTTTAAGTATATTTTCCTTTCAAAGCTGTGGCTGAGTTACATTTATCTGATGCATTTTCTATACTTTCTCTGTTTTCCTATGTCAACCACTATTTATGCTTGTCTGAGACTCCATGAAGGTAAAACCCACAGTCAATCTACATATGCACTATATCAGAAAAACAAGGTAAGATTATCTTCCGGGCCCTATATTATCTCTTGTATTTCCCTCAAGACAAGCCCTAGCCATATCTTCTGAGCATTTTTGTTTCTTTAAGCTTGAAAGCCTTCTATTTTTTTTCCTGTAAATGTCATTTTTATATGCAAATATGATAAGGGTTATTGCAAAATGATTCTCTGGTTGCCACCTTTTTTGAGTTCTAAAACCCTTCATGACCATAGCTAGCTTCATTTCCTGATGCATTTTCCATTATCTGTATTTGACAAAATTGCTAGGTGTTTAAAGATCATGTGGGCTTGATGCCTTTGGTCCACGATTTGCATTGGGAGAGCCCTCTTCTAACCCACAAGTTCTTGGCAAAGAGCATGCTAGTGACCTCCATATTATCTTAATAACTGAAGAACATTCATTGTTTCATTATTGCATTTATAGTTTCTGGATAGCAATCCCAAGTGGGTTCACTTGCCAATGATTTTTCCATTCATCTTTTGTGTGTAGAAGTGAAAACCTCTATTTGCTCAAACTCATTATTTTTTACTGTATCAAGCCGCGGCTTCTTTGGCACATTCTGGGCAGTTCTAAAATGAAATGAATTTGAAAATTTACACTTTATCTTCTATTTCTGATAAACTTGCTTGCACCAAAAATGGGCTCTTAAAATATAGAAAAGTCACACTCAAACCATGGCTACATCTGGGACATTTCATTGATATTTCTGAGTATTTTTGTTTCAAAACCCCTTCATTAGTTTGTACTGGGCGGCGGGCTCTATTATTGTGTCTTCATCATTTCTGGGGCATCTTATAGTTGTATATGAACATTGATTTTCTATTTTTTACCATGATGAAAGATATCTATCAAAACAAAGGTTGTTCTCTTTTCCAAAATCCTCCATGTAGCATTAAAATTAAAATAAAAAGTATTTTGATACAGTTATATATGTGATGCTCCACTTGACAAATGTGACACTTTTACTCCTTTGCTTTGACTGAACTGATAGATACATTCTTTTATCAGTACAAGAGTGTTGTCTTGTACTTGTGAACACTTCCATTGATGAAGGTTGTATGATGTTCTTACCTTTATTTGAAATATTTTACCGTCTAAAAGGATGTATGACAATATTAAACTATTATTTCTGATCATCCTGAATGCATGAATGTATGATAATGTAATAATGCATCATGATATCTTATCATACATTCTATCCACATTATTTGACAGTCTTGAAAAGAGTTTACTATTGATTCATTGTTTTCATTTCATATCACTTGGATTGATAGTCATGAATAAGTACTAAGCTCTTAGCTTATACACTGAGTTGATGTAGCATTCTTTCATTTGATTATACTTAGTATTGATCACCTCAAAACTGTATTGTGGCATATATCACTTTGTTGTTCCAGTTTATTATATCTTTCAAATATACTCTACTAAGCATACTCTCTTGTAGCTGCATATGCCATTAAAGTTCCACCTCTTTTATTATGATAAATTTAACACAACTTTTGATTTGTACTATAGCTGATGAGGAAGGTGGTGACTATTGTATTGCTATTTACATTTAATATGCAACACTCTAAATGTTTCAGTTAGATCTGTCTTGACAAACATACTTGACATCTAGTTCACTTTGTCATATCAAATGTAGATATATACATACCACATTGAATTGTTGCAACTCCTCCACTTTACTAGCATGAATATACATGAACACAACTTACAGTTGCATATTCATGGTATCAGTTGGATAAATGTATTTGTATGGCTCTTGGTTGACTTTTATTTAGTTTTATACTTTATTAATATGTCTTGACAAATTCACTGCACATACATGATTGTCACTTCATCTCTTGAACTAATGATTATAGATGGGGCAATGAACTTGGATATCATGTACTCACTTCATGAGAGACTCTTTCAGTTAAATATGAATATGTATTTCAATGCCATTCCCCTTGAGGTTCAGGGGCAGTTTGCTAGGCTCAACCCTTGTGGGAGCTCACTTTGCACCACGTGTGGAAATGATCTTTAGAATAGCAACATGATTTCACCAATACCTGCACATGAAACAAACATATTATATAAAACAATATAGCCCAATGATTGTTTCTTTTTCAGTCTCTCTTGCATGTCAATGATCTATATCTGCTTTAGTACACTATAGGCAATGTAATATGCCTCTATTGATAGGCACATAGGGAAGTCATTTGTGGAGCTCTTACAAATCTCTTCCAATCTTGTAGGCTGTTATGAAGATTGGGAGCAAGGATATAAGGCAACCTCAGAAACCAAAGGCACTGATCAGGCAATGATGGCTATGATCCTTCCCCTTCTTATTTCTAGATGCATAGTATTTTTCCTATATTTGTACTAGTTCAGCTATTCCCACAGCTTGTGTGGGACATTTGATCTGTTATGTTTTGATTCAATGCAATATTTATTTCTTTTGTGTATCTGATTTGTAAAATGAATAATCATTGTAGTGAAATGAAACATCTTGTCTCTTATGCAACTTTCTACAATGCAAATGAATGATCAACTAAATCTTTTCCTTCTGTCATAACAATGAAAACTAAAGTCTTCATGTACCTTAAACTATGCAAAATAATCATAGTGGAAAAAATGTTAAAACTTTCAACCTAAAATGAACTTGATGTACCAACTTTGCCAATTTGAGCTGTAGGTGAAAAATGGCAACATTTCTGGTGAAATCTGCTACATGCTTGCCTGTTAAGCATCATGATCAGTTGCCTTAATTTATCCATTGGGCATAGAGTCATACTCCGCTCATCTCAAACTCAAAAAACATTGAAACTCAACGCTTCAACCACTCCAAACAGAAATAGAAAAACTAAAACAAACTATACTGAAAGCAAACTAGAAAGCCCTAGTTGCCAGAAAACATGTGCAGCAGCACATAGGGAAATAACTGAAAGCAAATGTGCACGAATCACTTATTAACAATAGCACTAATCTACTATGGTACAAGGTAGTACTTATCTTCAAAGGCAATGTTTGAGGTGGATCCCTTTAACTGGGATAGACAACACCTCTCCACTTAACTTGGAAAGCTAAAATGCATTGTTTTCCTTGCACTCTATGATTACATAAGGCCCATCCCAAATTGCATCAGACTTGGAATGTTTTCTAGGTCTACTTCTCAATTCATTCTATTTCAAAACTAAATCACCAACAATGAAGCTCCTTGGTCTTTCCCTCTTATCAGTGGAACTCTTCATTTGAGCTTCATGGATTTCAAACTTCTTCAAGTGTAATGTCCCCTTTCTAGTGGAAACACTTAAACCTAAATCTGCATTCAAAGTGATTCTCAAGGAGACATTAGAAACATTATAGATTAATAATTCTTGATGATAAGATCAAATAAGATCAATGATAATGCATTCACATCATTCCTTGTTAAAGGATTATTTATTTCCTAATTGTTACTTGCTATTGATAAGCATTCCATAACCCAATCATTCATATTTCTTATTACTTTTCCCCAGGGAACTAGGCTTTACATGTATAGGGCACACCGAATCCATCTCTTGACCTAGCCTACGGGAACTATGTCCCAGCCTATGAGCTTTAATATGGATGGGATTACTCTGCCTCTCCCTCACAACACCTACCATTCTTTAAAGGATGAAGTAGTAGAGAAATATATATAGAAGTAACAACTACGTTTATCTCTCCATGTCATCTTCTTTCTATTCCTTAACCATGGATGGGGAATGATATGTCTAGGGTGCGTTGAACCCTCTCCAGTGCATTATGAATGGAATTACTTCACCTTTCCCTAGTATTCTTGTCTAGGGTGCGTTAAACCCTCTCTAATGCATTGTGATGCAATTACCTTTCATTTTCCTAACAAGACCACCTTTCCTATAGTTATAGGAAATGGAAGTGATGGGATGGTTATATTTTTCTCCTCAAGTTTCATAATGTATATATATGTTCGTATATGTCTCAATCATGTTTTTTTATTTAAGAATATACTTTCAATCAATTATTTGTTCACATGGTATAGTTCTATTTTGATATAGGGATCACATACATATATATATTTATTCTTTTATATATAATAATCTTACCATTTATTTTTACCAATTATAGATTGAACAAATTAAATATAAATACTTACTTGCCTATTGTAGCTTTACCTAGAATTCTACTATGTTGTTGTAGTATAATTTTTATTATTTTGTTGTTGCCATTTATATATTGTATAATATATATTTCACTCCCTTTTACTGTTGATGTACATATCTCTATATATTAATTTATGACATCTTCCCTACTTATGACCTAGAAATATATATATATATATATATATATATATATATATATATATATATATATATATATATATATATATATATATATATATATATATATATATATATATATATATATATATATATATATATATATATATATAATGCAGATGTAAATATATGTATTTATTCGATGCTCTTTTTATATTTTCTTCCGATGATGTTTTCCTCCTATCTCACAACCTTAATTTATTTCCCTTTCAAGGGATATGTTCGAAGAGGCACATCTCTTATTATGCTCGGTTGTAAAAGACATACTTACCCTCTTATAATTTTTATTACTTTATATTCATTCCCTTTTGTGGTAAGACTAGTTCTATACGTAACTCCCTTATCATAAGATGATAGGTTAAAAGATGTTTATTTATATTATTATTTATTTATCTTATTTGTATTTATATCATATCATTATAATAAATGATATATTATTTATATTATATCATTTATATCATAATAAATGATATATGATTTATATTGTATTATTTATATTTATATTATTATTAGATATATTTATAATATATTATTAGTTTCTGCCAAGAAAACTATAGGCGAGGCCTATTATTAACTAGTTATTAATAATTCTTTTTGCAACCAATGAGAACTGAAATAGTTTTTCTATTTAAAAAATATTTAGCTATTGCTATTGTATAGATGCAAATATTTTAACAAAACATATTTGAAAAATGAATTTTCTTCAATCTAATTGGTAGAAAGCTTTCACCGCATAAGGGCGATTATTACAGATCACCAAGGTTTATATTATAAAGTTTTGTGATAAATAATATCCTTAATCTATGATACTAATATACTAATACTTAAAACTATTAAGTTTCTAGTTTGAGACTTTATGGGTAAAATATTAGGTAGTAAAATTTTTTTAGCATCTCACCTATTAACTGATTTAAATATATTATAACTAAAATAATATATTATAACTAAAATAAAAATAAAAATATTAAGAAACATGTATTTAAATTCCTATTACTAATCAATATTAATACTAATAGGAATTTAAATACAAATATAATTTATAAGTTTATCCCAAATTTATATATATGTCTTTAATAATTATTAATAATAATCATAATAATATATCATTTACATAGATAATATCCTTAATCTATGATAATAATATACTAATACATCAAAATTTTAAAATATATATTAATATATAGATAGGAAAAATTGACCAGTGATCAATTCCATAAGTCCTCCCGTCACATGAAATTTAATTAATTTTAATTAATTAATTAAATTTCCCTAATCCCTAATCTACCTTTAATCATAAGATTTAATTAATTTTAATTAATTAATTAAATCTTTCCTCTGTAAATAAAAATAAAAATTAAGGAATTTAATTTATTATTTGCAAACCTAAAAACCTAAATCAAAACCTATTCGTAACAAATTGAAAATATTAAAAACCCATGCAGTTCACCTAACTATTACAGTTCAACTACCCAAATCGTTTTTATGCCAAAATTTTATAAATAGCCTACATTTCCTAAATCAAATTTATGATAGGACAATCTACCGAGTTATGCAACTTTTGGTACATTTCTGAAGATATTTCAGTTTCAAGGTACTGCAAGACTGAAAAAATTTAAATTGTTTTTTAGTTCACAGGCTTCAATTAATTTGGGTTCTTGCAGTAGTTGTTATATCTGTCATTGGCTCAATAGTTTCTTTCATTATCTGATCTAAAACTGAGGGAAGATATTGCTTTTGCTGCGTGCTATCAACTATCACATTCTAATATCTTCTTTGTAGAGTCATCTTCATATTTTGAGTTGCAGAAAACTATTTGTATTTTGTAGTCTCATCATTTAATATGTGAATGACATGGCTGTGCATTGTCTTGGAACATGTGGGAAATTTTCTAAACTGTTTGGTTCCTATCAACGTATTCCCTAAATTTCATGTTGTAAACAACATTCACACTCAAAGATCTTCTAAACTCGTTTTCTATTCCAAACAAGGTATTCCATGATCCTCTTATTGGTGCAAGTGCTAGTTATATGGTAGAACTAATTTTAGGGTTTCACTTGTCCCTCACTATAAGCTATAACTTCAAATCTTTAAAATAATGATGTTAAGTGATTTTTATAGCACTAACAACTCTTTGTATTCATGATGTTAAGTGATTTTTATAGCACTAACAACTCTTTGTATTGCAGCTTAAGTGCAAACTGTTGAAGGCTAGTGCATTTATCACCTTCTATATTTGCCTCTTGTCAGACCATCAAGAACCAAGTTTTAATTACCAGGGTGCCCATTTCTAGCCTTAGGAGGCTGTATCAATCAAATAATCCATTTTGTCAAGTTCACCATAAATCTTGAAGTATAATCATAAATCTTCAGGTATAATAAAAGATCACTTACTTTGTAACTTCCATTTTATGCAATCTAATTATTAAATGTAGAATCTCAAAGTTCTTCAATTTTCAACATTCATTGTAAATATTACAAAACTGTCAACTCTAACTTAAACCAAAAAATTCACAAATTTCAAGATTATTATAAAGTTATTATAGTATCAACATTGTTGCTAACACTAAACAAACACAACAAATTAAAACAAAACAAGACTATTCATGAACATTTTGGTAGGAACTTGGCTGCTTTGCAGCTCTTGTTTATTTATGTGATCGCTGGTGTCAACCAACTTAATTGTTGCACTTATAAATATCCTCCTTGGGCCTCCCCTTAATCTTTTTAAAGTACATTATTTATATAATATATATAGTATAAAATTTAAATAAATACATTTGTTATTAAGTATGGGAGCTCTTTTATCTTATTTTATTCACAACCATATAATATGGTGGGATAATGTTTGTCTTATTAGACTTTTATCTTTATATAATTTTATTTTGAATTTGACCTTTTGTTTAACGGTATTACTTTGCCTTATTCCAAATTACTTTACTTTCTAGCTTTAATGGGTAATAGCTTTAATGGGTAAGACTCTTCATAATATTTATTTTAATATATAATAATATATCTTATTACTTATTCACATAAATATTATATTAAAATATTTATATTTATAATATATATAGTTAATTAAATATATATATTTCATATATTTTATAATATTTATATTATATTAAATTAATAATATTATTTATTAAATAATACATATTAATAATATATTTTAAATAAATATATTATATATTTAGTTTATATAAGGCTAACTTATTATTTAAATAAATGATTCAATTATAAATCATATTAGGGACATGACATCAAGGCTTCTTTTCTTATCTCCTCTAATTCCATAAGCTAAGCTAACCTTACTACTAAAGGCTACTCTTGTAATAACTCAAGTTCCTTAATGAAATCCAAAGTTGGTAATTCTACTAAAATGGGAAATCTAGCCTCCTTGCCATAAGTAAGCACATATAGAGAACAACCAGTAGCTCTCTTGGGAGTGATCTAGTCAGCCCAAAGAGCTAACTTCAACTTCTCATGCCATGTCCTCTAGTTGTCTTCAACAATCTTTTTGATGATCTTTATCATATTTTATTGGTGGATTTCGCCTCTCCATTACCCTGTGGGTAATAGTTAGAAGATATATTAAAAAAGATGTCATGTTTAACAGACCAATTTGAAATCCTTAAACCAATAAAAGCTAAACCATCATTAGAGATAACTGAATATGGTGTACCAAATCTTGATACCAAACCCTAATAGACATTTAAAACAGTAGATTCATTTGCTTCTTTCAAAGCAATAGCCTCAGTCCACTTGGTGAAATAGTCTGTAGTAGTCAAAATCCACTTGTGGCCTGCACTTGAAGTTAGGTTTATTGGTCTAATGAAGTCAAGACCCCATTTAGCAAATGGTTGTTCAACTTTGATAGGGCGCAGAGGTAAGGTTGCAAGCCTTTGCTTACTTGCAAATAATGAACACTTTTAACATCTTCCTACCCAAGAAAATGCATCTTTAAACATGTCTAGCCAGTAACAACCAGCCTGCATTATCTTCAAGGCTATTGTCCTTACTGCAAAATGAGCTCCTGAAGGTCCATTGTGAAATTCTTCTAAAAGTCTATCAACCTGATATGGTTTAATGCATCCAAAAAACACACCATTAAAATCTTATCTTTATAAAATACCTTGAATGATAGCATAAGGAGTAGCTTGTAACCTAAAATTCCTTATTCCTGCCCTATCCAAATGTTTGAGGCACTCACCAGTCTATAGATAGTGAATCATCTGTTGCACCCAGCTATTTGTAGGAGATGGAACAACAACTGGTTCATTGTAATTTAGCATTGTTTTTGCATTCTCTTCATGTTCTTATCTTTGCTCTCCATTTCCAGCAAGTTGCTCCCATAACCTCTTGACCCTAATCAGCTTAGTTACCTTAATAGTGACACCAAATTCCATAACCTTTGTTACCCAACTAGCGCTTTTATCTATTTTTTTGTTAAGTAAAAAGCTCTTAACAGTTGGGTGGGAAACCATCAAATGAATTTTTTTATTGGATAGCATATGTTTGAATTTCTTGAGGCTTTTAACAACAACAAAAACATGCTTCTCAACAAACGAATACTTTACCTCATAGTCATGTAGTACCTGGCTAAAAAATGCCACTCGTTACTCCAAGACTTCATCATTTTGTTGGCACAACATGGCTGAGATTGTATTATCCCCCACAAAGGCATATAGAATGAAATCTTTCTCATAGTTGGGATTAATGAGGGTAGGGGTAGCTACGAGAGCTTCTTTGATCTACTTGAAGCTTCTCTTACCTTCCTTAGTCCAGCTGAAAGGTATGTTGTTCTTTAACATGGCTATGAGAGGTTGTAATAAAGTATAATATTTTGAATAAATGTTCTCATGAAATTAATTCTGCCAAGAAAGCTTTGTAATCCTTTCTTATGTGTAGGTAGCAGTAAATCTAGAATTGCAAAAACTCTTTCAGGGTCAATGGAAATACCATGCTTTGAAACAATATGGCCAAGGAGTTTACCTTCATGACCAGAAAATATGCATTTCTTTGGGTTCAGAGAAACTCTAAACTCTCTGCATCTCTGAAAAATCTACTTCAAGTGATCAAAATATTCATTAGAATCTTTTTAAAAGACTATTATATCATCTAAATATACCAGAACTATTTTGTTCATAAGGCCATGGAAGGCCATATCCATTGCCCTCTAAAAGGCTACCCCTACATTGGACAAACTAAATGGTATCTTCTTGTAGGCCATGGTGTCCAACTTAGTTGTAAATGTGGTTTTATATTGGTCTTCCTCCTTCACCAGAATCTAGTTATAGCCTGAATATCCATCCAACAAAGAAAATATGTCAGCACTAGAAATAGTTTACAAAATTTGTTCCATTGAAGGAAGAGGATAGTGATCTTTTAATGAAGCTTGATTTAGATCACGAAAATTGACACAAAGTTGAATCTCTCCCTTCTTCTTTCTGACTAGCACTACATTGGAGACCCAAAATGTATGTTTTATAGGGAAAACAATATTGCTCTCAATTAGCTTATTCAACTCAGCTTTCATCAAATGCTCAAGTTTGAGATTGAGGGGCCTTTAGTTTTGCCTAATAGGCTTGGCATTGGGTTCTAATTCAATGGTATGTTGAGCTAAACCAAGATCAAACCCTCTTAAATTTTTGTACTCCCATGCAAAAACATTACTAAACTCTTGACATAACTGAATAGAAGACTGTTGTTCATCTTTAGTACATACCTTTCCCAATTTTAGTAGTTTACCTTTAAATATCTCCACTACCTAATAGTGTTCTTGCTTCATAGTCATGCTACACTTGTCTTTTCTAATCTGATCATCTAAGTTAAAAATAAATTCTAAAGTCACAAGTCCCTTTGGCAGCTTATTAGACTTCTACAACTTGGTTGTCATATTGCTATTGCCACTTATGTTGGTTATCAGCTACAAACTTTGCTTCTGTAGTCAAAAAAGTCAAAATTTACTCATCATTGTCATAAACCTACCAACTCACAGTATTGTCAGGTACAGATGGTCTAATAACCATTTTTACATATGGCTATACCTCTATGTTATGGATTTCATTCAAAATCTCAAACTGAGATCATAAGGTAGCAAGCCTATCTGCATGTTTATTTTGGTTTCTGGGAATTGAAAGTAGATTAAATGCATCAAAAATTTCAATTGAATCCCAAACTCGATGCTTGTACTTTTTAAGAAAATCATTTTTAGTGACATTCAAATTTCTAACTTGGTTTACAATCAACTCAGAATCACCATAAGCTTGTAAGAATTTTATACCTCTTTTTCGAGCCCATTCTAAACCATGAATTAGGGCTTCATATTCAGCCACATTATTTGTGCAGCTAAAAGCAAACCTCAATGTTGAATAGTACTTGTCCCCATCAGGTGAAACAAGCATAGCTCTGCCACCAGCACCTATTTTACTCCTTGATCCATTAAAGTACAGCTTCCAAAGCTGATTCTCTTGCTGTTCAGGCTATGTTTGATCCTTAATTAGATTAGGGATCACGGCATCATGTTCATGTATCATATAAATGCCTAATCCTACCTCATCAATGTGACAGAAAGGGTCATCTTCATGATCTTCGGTTGCCCACTCATCTAGATTAAGCTCTTCAGTAGGTGTGCTGGGGTTTAGGATCATGGATTGATCCTCCTCCCCATGGGTGTTGTAGAGATTAGCATTTATTGGGCTAGGGACATATGGTTCAACATGGTGTTTGGCAAGAGGCCTAAATTGTATGGTTACTTTTGTATTGTATCTTGTTCTAAAAAACAAATGGGACCAATCAAAAGACAAAAACCCACCTAGTTTAGTAGTAAAGTCCCTAGAAAGGTAAATAGTAAAGTGAGGTGGTAAGTCGATGATATGAAGGTCCTGATGGATTGCAAAATTAGGACAGACAAGCAAGGTAAGAGGTAGATTTCTTATTATCCCAGCAATATTAATAGTAGACCCATCTAATTGGACTACTCCTTTGGATAGGGGTTCATAAATTAATCCCAATCTATCAACAAGGCTCTTGGGCATGATGAAACTGCTTGCCTCAAAATCTATCATGTCATTATGAACAAGTTTGTCACCAATAATCAAACTTAGGTAAAATGGAGGGGTTTTACCTCTTGAGCTTGTTGTTCATTCTTAATTTCTGGGTTGTTTGCAAGTACCACTTTAGCCTTTTCTTGGCTGGTAGCTTTAGAGAGGGAAAGCTTAGCTAAAGCTTCTTGTAATAAGTCCTTTTGACTGGGAATGTGTAGTGCATCCGTCACTGATATATTGATAGTGGCTTTCTTGAGGTGATCAAAAACATTGAAGGAAACAAGACTTACCTTTTGCTGTCCTGTTACATCAGCAGCAACATTTTGCCTTTGTGAAGGCCATGATTGTACCTTAGGCTGATCCTTTTCAGGTACAACTTAATTTCTTTGCAGAATTTGCACCTTTGGTTGTGTTGCAAGAACAGTCTGTGATGAAGAAGCTTGAAATTTGTCTTTGGTAGGCTACTACTATACATTTGTAGCTTGTTGTTCCAAGTCAATAGCCCTCTTTTTTGACCTTGTATTGGGTGAAATAGGTGTGTTTAACTGATTTTAGCCTTGAGGGTAATTTACACCACAAAATTCATTGCCTTGCTAGTTCATTAAGGGCACATCCACATTAACTTGTTGAGTTGGAACCTCATTCAAGACACTTTGCAAACTAGCATAACTGTTCTACACTATCAAAGCCTGATTTATCATTCCATTTGTACATGCAACCTAGTTATGGGATTGGTGACATGGATAACACCAGTCACTGTCTTGTGCCATGTTGTCTTTCATGGGTACAAGCTCTTTCAAAGAGCTGGCAACATTAGGATTATAGGATTGGAAGGGTCGAGGGTTATAATTTCTTCTTTGACCCTAAGAATTAGCTTGAAAAGGTGGCCTATTTGGTTAATTGGGCTGATATGGAGCTTGGTAAGGCCTATACTATTGACCACTATGCTTCTTGAAACTTACCAACTCATTTGCAATGGTTTTTAGTGTAATTTGAAGCTCTTAGAATTCTTGAGCTTGGGTTGGAACAGTTGTTTCTTGGGTTACGGTTTAGTATCCTATTGTTGGAACTGGTAGGAGAACAGCTAGAGGAGGAACTGCCATGGGCACAAATGGCTAGATTTCTAGAAAAATAGGTAAAGGAGGCCTCGGGGCTATTTTTCCTACTTGGATAAAGTAATTTTCTGCTCTAATGGCTACATCATAGACCTAAGAAGAGTAGTTCCACCCATAGACTAAATCATAACAAAAATTTCACTATTTAAAGCTCTAAGATAAAACAAAAAGGCATGTTGAGATGTAGGATTTACTATTGTGGGAATCCTATCCCAAGTTCTCTGGGACCGGTAGTTGAAGTTAGCCATGTACTCATGACGAGCCCTCTTTATGGCACTTAATAGCTCAATCAATGACATATGGTCATATTTATCTTGAAAATGTTGATGCAATCCATCTCCCAAGTCATCCCATGATGCTATCGAGCCTATTGCAAGTGCTCTAAACCACTGCAAGGCTGTCCCTTTCAATGATACAGCTAAAAGCCTTAGTGCTACATTCTCCTGAGTGATATTGTACACTGAGTACAAGGTTGCCACGTCTTGGATATTCTCAACAGAAGTAGTATAACCCTACATGGTAAAGAATGGTAAGCCTTTGAGGGTTGCAACAGGGATGTCATCATACTATGCAATGTTTAATGGGCTACCCCCATTAAATGTTAAAAATGTGAAGTTTCTAGGAATCATTGGTATCTGAACTATCAACACTAGGCTTCTGCTTCTCTATACTAGAGTTGGAGGGATGAATATTGGAGGTGTGGACCTTGACCTCCTCGATGAATCAACTGTTCTACTTGTTGATCTACCTCTTCTTCTTGGTGGAGATAGCAACAAATAGTCAAAAGGATATGTACTAGATCTAGTTTTTATAAGCTACATACACTAGATCTACATGCAAGACCAAAGAAAAATTGAGTCGCTATGTAAATAGTAAAAAGCCTCCAGAGGCTGCAAAACTACTGCATATACTAGAACAACAACTTTAAGAATTAAAAACTTCTCTAAAAACACTTTTAGAGTCCCACTGGGTGTGCCAAAAACTATTATCAACCAACTATGCACCCTTTGCTAGCTGCCAACCTAGCTATATGTTGACACATGGGAACACTCCTAGTCCTGTGGGTTGCCTAAAAATTGGAGTGAACCTCTAAAGTGAACTGGCTCTCCTAATGATCTTTCTAATCTAACTTACTAAGGGAAAAAGGGAGAAGGTGATCTGAAATAAAAAATCAACCTAAACAGAAAAATAGCTTCTAAATTTTTATTTATCTAAGAGTTCTACCCACAAACAACCCCTTAAACACGAAAACTCTCACAACCACACTTGGAACATACAATTCAAAAATACTTTGTTTAAAGGTTCAATTTGAACACAATCATACAACCTAAATCATATGAACAATTTGTACAACACTTTCACAATAATGAGATATGACAAAGAATACATTATTCATTATCACAATGAGACATCAAGTCAATAATGTAATTACGAGGCAAAAGAAGTGAAATAGAAGGGTTCTATTATATTAGATTGGAAGGAGTACATGAAAATATGATAAAACTGAGTCAAAAAAAAGTCTACAAACTCTCTACTTGTGCTCAAGAGAGAAGGAACAATAATCTCCAACTGCCGAGAAAGAGCTAGCTATCTCCAATATATCATGTCCAAAAGATCTCAAAGAGGAAAAGATGGAAAAGCTCCTAAAAATTGCCATCCAAGTCCATCTTCAAGCTTCATAAAAAAGCCTCAAAAACTATGCCAAACTATCTCTCAAATGGAATGGAAAAGTTGCCAAAACCTTCTGTCGAGTGGTCCCACAATAAAATATGTTGTATTTTCTCAATAAAGACTCTATATCTATCCAATTTACCTAGAAAAAGCCCAAAAGAAAAATCTTCTTGCTTTCATTGCATAAAATAGTATTTATTTTAAAGCAATTTATAAATCATGGCTTTAAAATAAAGCTTTACATTAGATTGCAATTTTACTCTTTTTCTAATTTGTCCTATCTTCATGAAGCAAATAAAATCATTCAAGGCTTTTACAATGCATTGATTTTTCATGAAAATCATAAAAATACCATGGCTTTAATGAATACTTTAGTGAAAATGAAAGAACAAAAATAAAAGCCTTTAGGCTTTATCTCTTTACTGCCTATTTGCAAAGCATAGCAGGTATCTTCATGTGTTTGACCTTAAATTATCATGAAAATGGTATAGGAGGGTCATGGGAACCCTCAGACACATAGCCTAGGCAACAACTTGCTTTAATACCCCTGGAGGTATTAGTGAAGGTTAAGAAAATATAAATCGATGTGATAAAATCACTATCAATTTAGGGCTTGAGAGAAACCCTAATCACAAAAGAGATTTCACCCTAGAATAATAGGCTCATTTCACACTTTGAGTTTTGAAAGAAAATAGCTCTGCTTTAGCGCTTCCATGGCTAGGGTTTGGAGACCAAAATCCTCGATTTCTCACTATGTCTACAATTTTTTATGGATTTCAAACATGAGAATGAAGGTAAATGGCCCTCTGCTACTATTCTAAATGTTGATGTTCATTTTATTGAAGTATATTTTCCTTTCAAAGTTGTGGCTGAGTTACATTTATCTGATGCATTTTCTTTACTTTCTTTGTTTTCCTGTGTCGACTACCATTTATGCTTGTCTGTGACTCCATGAAGGTAAAACCCACGACCAATCTACATATGCACTTTGTTAGAAAAACAAGGTAAGATTATCTTCCTGGCCTAGCATTATCTCTTGTATTTCCTACAAGATAAGCCATGACCATATCTTCTGAGCATTTTTGTTTCTTTAAGCTTGAAAGCCTTCTATTTCTTTTCCTATAGATGTCATTTTTATATACAAATATGATAAGGGTTATGACAAAATGATTCTATTTTTGCCACCTTTTTTGAGTTCTAAAACCCTTCATGGCCGCAGCTAGCTTCATTTCCTGATGCATTTTCCATTATCTGTATTTGACAAAACTTCTAGGCATTTAAAGATCATGTGGGCTTGATGCATTTGGTCCATGATTTGCATTGGGAGATCCATCTTCTGACCTAGAGTTCTTGGCAAAGAGCATGATGGTGGCCTCCATATTATCTTAATACCTGAAGAACTTGCATTGTTTCATTATTGCATTTGTAGTTTATGGATAGCAATCCCAAGTGGGTTCACTTGCCAATGATTTTTTCATTCATCTTTTGTGTGCAGAAGTAAAACCCTCTATTTCCTTGAACTCATTATTTTTTATTGTATCAGGCCATGGCTTCCTTGGCACATTCTAGGCAGTTCTAAAAATGAAATGAATTCAAAAATTTACACTTTACCTTTTATTTTTTATAAACTTGCTTGCACCAGAAATGGGCTCTTAAAATATAGAAAAGTCACACTCAAACCATGGCTACATCTGGGACCTTTCATTGATATTTATGAGTATTGTTGTTTCAAAACCCCTTCATTACTTTGTATTGGGCCACAAGCTCTATTATTGTGTCTTCATCATTTCTGGGGCATTCTATAGTTGTATATGAACATTGAGTTTCTATTTTTTTCCATGATGAAATATATCAATCAGAACAAAGGTTGTTCTCTTTTCTAGAATCCTCCCTATAGTATTGAAATTGCAAAAATGTATTTTGATACAGTTATATATGCAATGCTCCACTTGACAGATGTGACACTTTTACTCCTCTACACTTATTGAACTAATAGATACATTCTTTTATCAGTACAAGAGTCTTGTCTTGTACTTGTGAACACTTCCATTGATGAAGGTTGTATGATGTTCTTACCTTTATTTGAAATATTTCATCATCTGAAACGCTGTATGACAAGATTAAACTATTGTTACTAATCATCTTGAATGCATGAATGTATGATAATGTAACAATGCTTCATGATATCTGATCATACATTATATCCACATTATTTGGTAGTCTTGAAAAGAGTTTACTGCTGATTCATGGTTTTCATTTCATATCACTTGGACTGATAGTCATGAATGAGTACTAAGCTCTTAGCTTATACATTGAGTTCATGTAGCATTCCTTCATTTGATTATACTTAGCATTGATCCCCTCCAAACTATATTGTGACATATATCACTTTGTTGTTCTAGTTTATTATATCTTTCAAATATACTCTACTCAGCATACTCTCCTGTAGCTGCATATGCCATTAAAGTTCCACCTCTTTTATTATGATAAATTTAACACAACTTTTGATTTGTACTATAGCACATGAGGAAGGTGATGACTATTGTATTGTTGTTTATATTTTATATGCAACATATGAATGTTCCAGTTAGATCTGTCTTGACAAATATACTTGACATCTAGTTCACTGTGTCATATCAAATGTAGATATATACATACCACATTGAATTGTTGCAACTCCTCCACTTTACTAGCATGAATATATCTGAACACAACATATAGCTACATCTTCATGGTATTATCTTGATCACTTTAACTGTATGGCTCTTGGTTGACTTTTATTTAGTTTTATACTCCATTAATCTATCTTGATAAATTCACCACAAATACATGATTGTCACTTCATCTCTTGAGCTGATGATTATAGATGGAGCAATGAACTTGGAGTTCATGTACTCACTTGATGAGACACTCTTTCAGTTGAATATGATTATGCATTTCAATTCTATTCCTGTTGAGGTTTAGGGGTAGCATGCTGGGCTCAACCCTTGTGGGAGCCCACTTTACACCACATGCTGAAATTATCTTTAGAACAACAACATGATTTCACCTATATACCTGCACATGAAACAAACATATTAGATAAAACAATAAAGCCCAATTATTGTTTCTTTTTTATTCTCTCATGCATGTGAATGATTTGTATCTGATTTAGTACACTATAGGCAATGTATTATGCCTCTATTGATAGGCACATAGGAAACTCAAGTCCGGAGCTCTTACAAATATCTTCCAATCTTGTAGTCTCTTATGAAGATTAGGAGCAAGGACAAAAGGCAACCTCGGAAACCAAAGGCACTGATTAGGCAATGATGGCTATGATCCTTCCCCTTCTTATTTCTAGATGCATAGTATTTTTCCTATATTTGTACTAGTTCAGCTATTCCCACAGTTTGTGTGGGATATTTGATATGTTATGTTTCCATTCAATGCAATGTTAATTTCTTTTGTGTATCTCATTTGTAAAATGAATAATCATTGTAGTGAAATGAAACATCTTATCTCTTATGCGACTTTTTGAAATGCAAATGAATGATCAACTAAATCTTTTTCTTTTGTCATAACAAATGAAAACTAAAGTCTTCATGTACCTTAAACTATGCAAAATAATCATAGTAGAAAAAATGTTAAAACTTTCAACCTAAAATGAACTTGATGTACCAGCTCTACCAATTTGAGCTGTAGGTGAAAATGGTAACATTAATACTAGAAGAAAATTGGGGAAAAATAGATGAATGATTATAAAGAAGAAAAATGAATGAATTACATAAATTATTAATTAAAAAGGGATATTAGAGTGTGAATTATTAAATAAATAATTAATTAAAAATAATTATTTATTAATAGAAGAAAAATAGGGAAAAATAGATGAATGATTAGAAAGAGGAAAATTGAATTAATTAAACAATTTAAATTATTTAATTAATAGTTGAATTATGGAATTTGGAAGAGAATTGTCCTGAATGTGGCATTTGCAATGTAAGTACATTTTCAGGTGCCTACAAATATTAAGTAATAACATAGGAAATCTACAACACCAACAATGTTTTCACTAGGTTATACGAATGTTCTAAGAACATCATTAAGTCAATCGACTTAAGTGGTGTTGAGAAATTGAAATTGTAAAACAACATGACTACTATGGTCAAATCAAGTTCAACTTAATCAAGGAATTAAGATCAATACTTATCTTGATTGGCATTGGTTCACGAAGAATAATTCTAATACTTAAATGGCAAACTAATCTTTTGCATAACATCTATTTCCTTCTCCCAGGTGATACTATCCTTCCACTCTTGAAGGAAGTTTATTTCCTTTGTTACACTCACAACCATATAACCATGATCAGTGTATCATTATTAACTCATAAAACATTATAATAAGATAATCTTAACAACATGTAATCTCATGTCTAATCTAAACATTAGTCGTAATCCATATAGTCAATGATTCAACTTGATATTTTTCACAAACATCAAATCATTAATCTAAGATTATTTATCTCTTTTACCACATAAAACTAAGATTAATCTTAATCAAAAGTTGGGGAAGTAACATAACTTCTCCCCCTTTGATTAGAAAATTCCACATTTTAGAGCTAGGTGGTCGATTGGAAACTATGAATATCCTTTCTCTATTCCCATAATCCAAGTATTTATCTTGCATGATTCTTTCCCACTTTGTACTTGGTTTAGAATACATGTTCCATGCCAATTTGCCACCAAGAGATAGATTTTCAGTCTCCATAGTTAACACTAGTACACCTCCACGTCTTTAAGTTTAATTTTTTTTTTCAAGGATATAAGAGGGATTCTTTTTTTATATAAACCACCTTGCCAAAGAAATGATCTAACCATTTTTTATATTTGTGATATAACACCTTTGGGAATTTTGAGAACTAGCATCATTTATGTGGGGATAGTAGCAAGACCTTCCTTAACCATTAATAGTCTAGCCTCCGTGGTCAATGATTTGGATTTCCACGATGAGTTTTTGTTTTTGATTGATGTTTGAATGGCTATCCATAATTCATTCCTACCAAAGCCTACAAATAATGGAATGGATAAATACTTTCTTGGAAGAGCTTCTATTCTAAAGCCTAGGATTTCAACAATCTTCCTTTTGACAAATGTAGCTGTGATGAGGAGAAATACCTTTGATTTCAAGACATTAGTGGACTACTCAGAAATTTTACTGTAGGCTAGGATTGTGTCTCTTATGTTTTTTTCCTCCACCATAGAAGCTTTCCCTAATAACATAATATCATTTAAAAAGATAGAATGAGTAAAAGATTCCTGAATTAGTGCAAGCTAAATGGCTTTCCACTTGTTTGTTTGATTTAATTCCTTGAATGCCCAACCAAATGCTTCAGCCATTAAAATAAAAAGTTAGGGGGATAATGGATCACCTTGCCTTAAACCTTGTTTGTAAAACAAGAATCTAGATGAAGTTCAATTCACTAGCATTGAGAATTTTACTCATGAAATACATCAATGTATCTATTTACACCAAGCTTTTGAGAAAGCCAGTTTTAAAAGAACATGAAGGAGAAACTCACATTTGATTATCATATGCTTTGGCCATGTCTAGTTTAATTACCATAGATGATGCTTTGAGCCCATTAAATGAATGGATAATCTCATGTGTAACAATTTCTCCTTCAATAGTCTCTCTCCTAGGTGTAAAAACCTCCTTGTTTTTCTAAAACAATTTATAGAAGAAAGTTGTGAGTCTTCATGCCATTAGCTTAGAGATGATTTTGTACATGGTACTGCAAAGGTAAATTGGTTTGAACTCATTGAAGGAAGAGGAGAACTTTGGTTTTGGTATGAGTGCGATGAAGAAATTATTTATTTCTTTCAGTATATTGTTGTGTTTTCTTGCTTCCTCCATTGTCAATATTAAATCGCTGCCCACAAAGCTCCAACATTTCTGCAAGAATGATCTTGTAAATCCATCTAGACTAGAAGCTTTATCACCTGACATTGAGAATATAGTACCTTGAATCTCCTCCAAAGTGAATTCTTTCAAAAGACATTCATTTTTCTTATCAGAAACTAATTTTAGAATGACCATTGTCACTACATCATATTGAGCGTGTTGGCGACTCACATCACTAGTAAGAACATCTTTAAAATAATTAACAACTTCCTCATGAATTTCTACTTGATTTGTAATGGTTACTTCATCCACCTTCTTGATACTATATATGGATTTGGAAACCCTTTTGAGTTTGGTCGAGATGTGGAAGAATTTTGTGTTTCTTTCTCCCTCTTTAAGCCAAGTTTCTCTAGACTTTTGCCTTAATTATATTTCTTCTCTAAGCAAAATTTCCTATAATTCCTCCTGCAAAGATTTTCTTCACTGTAGATTGCTAGTGTCATTCCATGAGTAATTATGTAGGCATAAAATGTAGAAAGCTAATATTGGATTCTTCATGTTTCTTTTAAAATGTTCTTATTTAATGACTATAATTCCACTTTCTAACATAGAGTTTGATAAATTTTATCTTTTACACTAACTAAAACATTCTAAAGCCCTATTTATATGGAGAGGATTCCCACCATTTCTTCAACTGTTGTAGAAAACTTGGGTTCCTAAACCGCATTTCTTCAAATTTAAAAACATAACTTCTTTTACATTTGTCTTCCATAAGCTCTAGGCATATAGGATAGTATTCAAAGCTAGCTAAAGGGAGTATGGCATTGATGAAGTTTTGGTTTCCTTCAATCCATTTGTATGAGATAAGGAATCTATCTAACCTCTCTATGATGTGATCAAAATCTTTCATTCTATTAGTCCATGTAAATTTTCCATTTTTCAAAATTGGTGAAAAGTTTTATGTCAGTTTATTTGTTTCACATTTAGCTTATTTGTCAATCTAATTACATAAATTTTAATACTATTAGTAATGAAAACTTAATAATTTCCTTAAAAATAAAATGTATGATTTCTTTTATTAAATTAAATTCAAATTAAACAACTACTGACTGCTTTTAAGGAAGCTACCTTACACTAAATTAGAAAAAGAAATCTAAGCATAATCAAGACATATTTCTAAGCATTTTTTTTTGTCTATTATATTTGTTGAATTTATTATTCTTTTGTAGGTGTAATGATTAATGGAGTTTTTGTACAAATTTGAATTTCCAAATTTCAAGATTTTAAATGCTTTTTTGGTGCCCCCTTATGTCTTAACTTGTCAGCTCTTCTTTTTTGTCCTCATTTGAGTTGTACATGTGCTTGTTTGTACTTATTAGACCTTGTGTGTTTGTGACTGGTCCTTATCTTTCCTTAGATTGGCTTGTTTGTTCCTTTTTTACTTTAGATTGTTTCGTGTTTATATTTTTGGTTTTTGTATTACTATGGCTTGGACTATTATCTTACACACTAGATTTATTATATTAGTTTATTTCCTCTTTATACAATTGGAACTTTCTTTTTACATCTTTCCACCTTCCCTAACTCTTTTTCATTATTATATTTATGGTTTATTATTAATACTTATTATTGATATTATATGCACCATTGCTTTTTATTATACTTTTTTCACTTTCTCTTTTTACATTGTGAACCATCTATGCACTATGTAGGTACAACTAGTAGATCTACCATTTTTAACACTTTCTGAATACTATACTATATTCATTATCATACATTGTGTGTGTATATATATAATTTTCATTTTCCTTTTCTTTCTTTGTATACTCATATTTTTATACTTATTAGATATTAAAAATGCACAATGTAGTCACTATTGACTTATCTTTCCTTTTTAACATGGTTTGGAATACTATATTATATTATTTATCATACATATTAAATATTATATTATATTTATTTCTTCCTTCTTTATTTAATTTTTATTTTCCTTTCTTTCCTTGTATACACTTATTTTTATACTTATTATATATTACATTACTTGATACATATTAGATTAGATATTTCTATTTATTCGTTTATATAATTTATTAGATTCTTATTATCATCTTTTACTTATTTACTTTTTTCAATTATTTTTTAACTTACTGTCTTAATGATCCTACTAACGCTAACCCCCATCTTCCTCATTCTTTTAAAGGGTCAATCTGTAATCCAAAACCATACTAATCCTCTTCCTAATGATGGATCATTGAGCATGATTCAAAATGTTGAAGTAAAGAAACACACACAATTTAATCCAGAAGCACTTTCTCTGTATTTTAAATGCTTAGTAGGGTTTAAGATTAGAAATTATTTATTAAAAGAAGAAATACATTTGTAGGCAGTACCAAAGGAAGAGATATGGTGCACATGATCAGATGTATTCAGTTCCCAGATTTTAAAGGGTTTTATTCTTGATCCAAGGCACCAAGTTTAGAATAAACAACTTATAGGAGTCAACGATGAACTTGTGTGGCTCCACATATGGAAGGCTACGGCTTTCCATACGCCGTATGCCATCCCATGCAATGGTCTGTTTTTTATTTATTAGTTTGCATAAAAAATATATATTTAAATATATAACATAATTTAAAAATAATCAAATTTATATAATGAAAAGAATCCATCTCCATGGTCGGTACTATTTATAATATTAATGTGGACGTGTGTTAAGCATAATTAAATATTGTTGTCTTGCATTGTCAATTCCTCTTTTCTGAATTTCTCTTCTCTTCTATTTTCTCTTCTATTTGTTTTTTTTCTTGTATTAGGAATGTGAAGTTATTTGTTATGCAGGCACCAATAATATTTTATATGCTTCCTTAGTTATTTAATATGGTGGTTTGAGTTATTTTATGTAGTTAATTAAATCACAAATCACTAAATTCATAAATCAATCCAAGTAACAAAGAGAGGGTAAGTAAAAGTACCTAACACCTACTATGTACTGAATCTTTTGTGAATGTCTTTGCAGATCATTGAGCAAATTAAATCCTTTGAAAAATGTGAGATTGTGAGCCACAGATCATCTAGAAAGTGCATCCTTCCACACAGAAGGTCCTAGTGCTCTACACATCCACCTTCTCAGTGTAATCTTTCCTTCAATTTTGATTAGAAATCCGCCTTTTCTTCTATAAGCCCTAGTTTCTTAGATTTGGGGAAACGGGAATGAAATGCATGGGAATGGATGTGTAATTGAAATTCCTCCCTATTCATTCCAAATATTATGATGGTGGTGGATTTCAAATCCACAAGACACAAATTTATGAATACTTAAACACACAACATATACACACAACATATGATTCACAACTCTGTGCTGCTGCATTAGAGACTCACACATGACATGATCACTTGATCATTACCGGCTTGCTTACATTGCATTACATTATGCCTCTTTTATAGAAGGCTTTGGTACATGCCTATGCCTTCTAGGCTTTTCCATTTCTCATCTAGAAACAATCTATTTCTGGAAACTTTCTCTAGAACTTTCTAACCTAGAACTCTCCTCTTTCTGGAAACCTCCGTCTTATCTGGACTCCTTTAGAAACTTTCTATTTTCTTCTTTTGTCTTTTTGCCTTTTTGTCTTTTTCTCCTTTAATTTTGTTTGTGGGAGAAATTACTTTCCAACATATTATATTAGAAAATTTTGTACACCCTCCCCTTTAGCTCACCTCAAATCTTGTAACTGCTACAAGCAATGTAACTTCCAAAAACAATAAATATTTTTTCCTATTGAAAAGTGGTGTTGAGGTGTCTTCAATAATTATTAATTTTTTTTAAAGATTTTAGATTGGAATCTTATTTTCTACTTTTTATTGAATTTTAGAAGTTTTTACATTTTATTGAATTTTTGAAATTTAATTTATTAAATTTTTGTTTACTGAAATTTGAATCTTTCAGCTCTTCCCTCTCTCAATGTAATAAAGATAATTATAAAATTTGCATCCTCTTGGGTTCCAGCCACGGCAATTCACCTACAAAAAGCAAATGATTCTGACCACAAATGTAAATGAAAACCAGGTAAGTTGCTTGCAATAACGATGTAAGCAACATAAAAGATCCTGCAAAAAATCATTTTGTTTTAATTCTTCTCTCCTTCCGATACGTCCTATGAGATAAACAAAAGCGTTCTAATCTCTATATTCTATTGTTTTCTTAATCACGATCAATTCCCCACGCCCACCCCCCCTCACGAAGGCACACACACACGTCTGTATGTGTATGCAACATATACCTATATTCAAGTGGTTTAGAAGGCCATTTATGCTCCTCCATTATAGAAGCCGGCAGGATATGATGATCGTAAGAGTCCCCCCAGTCAAGAACAACACCTTTCTGCACACCAGTCCTACTCCCATATCCAACATAAGTTTTAGGATCATTGGCATGCTTCTGCTTCTCTTCTAATGGAAGCTGAAAAAACCTCCTCGACACATCCCTTCCAGCGTCTAGAAGCTCAGAACTCATTCTATGATTAATCAATTGAAAAAATCCCCACTGCTTGCATGCCTTACAAACCTCTTCCATTGTGATTTCCCTCCTATCATCGTGGAGACCAGACATACAAATAAGAGGTATCTGTTCTAAGACCAATACATGCCCTGATGGTCTCTCTTCGACAGTCCTAGCATATCTGAGAGGCAAGCATTTTATGCCACTCTCTGCGATAGCTTGGACTCTTTATATTGGCTCAGCCCATTCTAGCCTGTCTTTGCCCAATAAAGGAGGAGAAGCAGGAGAAGAAGAAAGACGAGAATCGCAGCATGCCATCTGAGCCTGAGTCATCCAAGACAAATAAAAATGCACTAGGATTGTCTTTGAGCACTCCTCCACCCATCAATCTTCTTTAAATAAGGAGAGCACCAAGCCCACATTCTATTTGGCTAGCATATAAATTCAAAAATAACAATAAATTATGACTTGGAGGACAAACACCAGAAGCCACGTGCCGCTTTCTCAAGGTGGAAACTGGACAGCCTATTATCTCCATACTTTGAGTTAATCCACCTTAAAATGAGTAGGACCTAGGTTGCATAAGTAATTTTTTTGGGAGGATTATCTATTCAGTGTCTTTTGGACTTAGTCCTTCCTTATTTCCTCTCTAGACTTTGTTTAAGAAATCTATATTACTAATTAAATATATATTAAATATATAATATGAACTACAATTCTATATAATAGTGAAGATTTGTTTAAAGTTTTCCTTTATCCATAATACACTCCTCTAAAAATTTTAATTATATTTTATGAAAAAAAATTTAAATATAATCATACAGCTATCAAAATTAACTTAATAGACTATGCCCACAATCTAAATCCTAAATGACTTTTACCCGGCTGTTCTTAAATATCATTCACTTCAACAGTCAAAGGTCAATTTGGCCAATAAAAATAAGACAAATATTTAAGACTTTTATTGTGAATGAAGTGTAAAATTGCTATTGATTGTTTGACCATTGAAATAGATGATATTTAAGTAGAGTTCCTTTACCCTAAGGGTCATAGTCAACCCCTCTAATACCTCACCAAAAGCACATATCTAATCTCCAAAACCTAAATTTACCCTAACATTACTAATTTATTTAAAACCCACATCCACCCTAATCTACATATATTCAATACCAAAAAAAAAACCACATCCACCAAATTATCTAGGAACCACCCCATCGTTGTGGTGAAATTACTCATTGAATTATTTTCGTGCTATAAGATCCTTTTTTATTATTTTTAATAATTTGTAAATTTGTAATATGCTACAAATGATGTAATATCTTTTGCTTTTAGAGTCAAAACGGCATGGGAATCTCGAAGTGTATTATCATCACATGTGCATAATGTGCATAATTTGTCATATGCGTAATTTGTCATGTATGGCAGTCAAATTTACGCCTTCATTACAGCATTACATTGCTCGCTGCTCTTTGGTTATTTTGGGAATCCTCATGGCGAGCGTGAGAATATTGATTATTACAGTTCATGACACTTGGCTTACAACTACTTGTAACAGGTAAACAATTATTGTAGGAGAATTTATCATCAAATTATTTAAATTACTCAATGAGCATCATAACTATCTCTATCATTCATAAGACTAGTATATTTATATTTAAAAAATATATATCTAAAGTACGCCGAGACATTTTTCAATTTGTTGGTATTTATAAGTTAGAATATTTGAAATGCTCACATGAGTTAATTTAAAGAGACTATGCTGAGACTTTTCATATTCTTCAAACGTAATAACTCCATAACTGTCGTTTTCTATTTTCTATCCATTTGACTTCCACGAATTTATTTTATTTTTTTTGTTTAAAGTGATAAAGATTTGACTCCATAACTGCCCAAGTTTTTTTATTTTTTTTTATCCACTTGGCTTCCACTAATTTATTTATTTACACATTTTATAAATTTTGTTTACGTGGGAATCTAAATCTTAATTGTTTACAGGAATCTGAATTTTTCAGCCCTTGCTGTGAGTGTAGAATGCCTCTCGGCGTAGATAGTACTAATATAATCTATATATGCCTCTACTTGGTTTGAAGATGACATTATTATGGTATCACTCTCAAACCACTTATTTCTATATTAATTTTTTTAATAGTAAATTGAAATGGAAATTCAATATTATTGTACTGTTTATTAGTGTTTAGGTATGGATATTTATTTCAAATAAGTAATTACAAATTTTCAAACTTGTAATTGGTTGTGAATATTTTTATAGGAGCAGATTTATAAAAAAAATTTGGAATTTTGAATATTTTATTAGTTCTTCCTAATTCTTGAAATACCGGATCTCTATCTCCATAGTTGTTAGCCATCTCCCAATATGTCAATTGCATTATGAGCTTTGTGAGTGCCACACTAATTAGGAAAAATGTTGCAATATTAATACTTTACAATTTGCACTGATGACAGACAATGTGTAGTGAACTTCATGGGCGACTATGGCAAAATGGGCAATTGGATTTCCCTCTTAGCTAACCATTGTTGGGTTTGATTTTAGGACAAAGAGCTCTTGCATCAAGATATAAGTCTATATTCCATTGCTTCTTCTCTTGAATATTGTATATAAATTTTGGCTTACATAATGGAAAGATTTTTTCTTGAGTTTATTGTAAAAACAAGATACTTCCATGAATAGGGTGTTTTAAGAAGACTTCAATTCAGTTTTAAATATTGTCTCTCAATAGTAGAAAAATCTAGTTGGAGCTATATACAATCTTATTGAGTTTGAGGTCATGTCACTAGATCACTAAGGGGGAGATTAAGAAGGTTAGATGTGGTGCTTTAGATCTGGCTTTTACTATTCTCCTAAACAAGCCTTAGTTTTAAGCCAAATATAAAAACAATTGACAATTTTATAATGTCATGTATTTTAAGTTTTATCTTATGTAAAAAGAAGATTTTTCCTTTAAAATTTGTCATCAAATGAAGATATTTCTGTGTTCATTCACTTTTAAATATTGTCTCTCTATGGGACAAAAATCTAATTTGAGCTCAAGACAATCTTGTTGAGTTTGAAGTCATCTCATTAGATTGCTAGGAGGAAATTTAAGAAGGTTAGATACTATTTTTTCTCTCTTTGATCTTCTGTTACACATGTCTTAATTTCAAGCCAAATATAAAAGCAATTGGTAGTTCTATAATCCCATGTATTTTTCATATGAGCTTACATTTAACAAGCAAATTCTTCCTTGGATTTGTTGTAAAAAGGGTATATCTCTATTCAATAGGGTGTTCTAAAAATAATTTTATTGGCTTTTTAATATTGTCTCTCTATAGGATGAAAATTGACTCCTCTACACATTTATGAGGGTTTTTATTTTCTAGAGAAAATCTTTTGCTCCATTATAGATTTTCTAATCTATGGGTTTTAAGGTGGGAATGACATGTAATAATGTTGACTTAAGAGTAAAAAAAATGTGCACTAAAATTTTAGTAAACAAGTGATTTTGATTTTTCATCACCTTCATCTTCATGATTTTATGGTTGTCATAATCATCTTTAGTCTTTCCCAATTCTCAATCTTCATTTATTGCAAGAGTATATTGAATGCTATTTCCAATCTACTATATAAGATATGGAACTTTAGAATATCGACTGGAAAGAAAAGAGAATAAGGGACATTGTAAAAAGACAAGACACAAGGTATTTTGTAGACTTTGCTACACAAAAATTGAAATCTCTTTCAATAATATGAATGTAATATTAATGGGAGGAATTCGAAAAATGCCATTAACTATGAAAATCATAATTGTGATGCTCATTAGAGTTTATAATATTATTTATTTTTAGGGATAATTATATTTTCCACATTCTATTTTAATTTCATGGGCATTGGAAACAAGAAATAGATTGTAAAGAATGAGAATGAAGTTGGGAAATCTACGATCGCAATGGATAGGCTATTGGAGCTTAAGGTTCAACTATTAATAAATGTAGCATTTAGCAAGGATAGAAGGAACACAATAGGTTCTCTAGAGGTAATTGTCAAAAAAATCGGTTGTTATACGATTTTATTTAATTTTTTAAGGAGAAAAGGTGTAGAGCACCAATACGTGTTAAGATAAAGACCCAAGTCATGAAGTATTAGTTCTTCCTAATTCTTGAAATACCCAATCTCTATCTCCATAGTTGTCACCCATCTCCCAACATGTCAATTGCATTATGAGCTTTGTGAGTGCCACACTAATTAGGAAAAATGTTGTAATACTAATACTTTACAATTTGCACTGATGATGAAAGATAATGTGTAGTGAACTTCATGGGCTGACTATGGAAAAATGGGCAATTGGATTTCCCTCTTAGATAACCATTGTAGGGTTTCCTTTTAGGACAAAGAGCTCTTGCATCATGATATAAGTCTATATTCCATTCCTTCTTGTCTTGAATATTATATATAAATTTTGGCTTACATAATGAAATTTTTTTTTCTTGAGTTTATTGTAAAAACAAGATACTTCCATGAATAAGGTGTTTTAAGAAGACTTTGATTCAGTTTTAAATATTGTCTCTCAATAGTAGAATAATCTAGTTGGTGCTATATACAATCTTATTGAGTTTGAGGTCATGTCACTAGATCACTAAGGGCAAGGATAACTTTAAGAACCCTCCCTTCGGAGAAGGTGTATAAACCTAGCGAATCGTGTATACTTCCTGAGAAAAATATTAATTTTATTGGCCAATTTTTTTTATTTTTCTAGAAAAAGAAATAATCTTATTTGGCGAATCTTTTGTAATCACTAGAGGTCTATGGAAAATCCTTGCGAATTGTAATTTTTTTAAAACTGATAAAATATTTTTATTGGCGATTAAAACGTATTTTCAAACCAATTAAATATTTTTATTGATGAATTAAAACCTATTTTCAAACCAGTATAATATTTCTGTGGGCGAATTAATCCTATTTTCTAAATAAAAAAGTATTTTGGCTGGCGATTAAAATCTAATTTCAAACCAAAAAATATATTTTTATTGGTGAATTAAACCAATTCACGAAAACATTGGCGAATTAAATATGGTTTCAAACCAATAAAAAATTAATTGGTGAAATAAACTGTTATGCCAATAAAAAATCATATAGTGTGGTGAAAATATCAAATGTTACATATTGTTCTATTCTAGGACAAATTTTCCACACATCCAAATTCCTTCATAAAGTGTCTAGAATGGGGACAAGTGTCAACATATTTATTATGTCTGAAGCAAGATGTCAGCGTAAATTAATATAACAAATGATTATTCGATGAATTTTTTATGGACTGTTGTAGTTGCATTCCAGAAGAAAATGTCTAAAACACTAAACCTTTGACTTCAAACCTCTGGAATAACACTTGAACCGTTAGATTTCCAAATATCAATGGTTGACATTTCATATGAGAAACACTCTGCGTAATCTTATGTTGACTTGCTATCTCTGGTTGCCAATTGTCTAAGTTGAAATCTGAGCCATCAAAACCGTGTTGTTTACCTAGACTTGTCGGTCACTGCTTAGTGGGGAATGGGTTAACCTAGCAGGGTCCACTTTTTAAATGCTTTAGCAAATATTTTGAAGTAGCCCTAAGAGACTTAAAGCGTGAGCTATTAAAGGTTTAAATAAGACACATGGAAAATTCCTAGGCAAGATGTTTTAATCTTAGCCATCTAATATTGAAGAATTTAAGTAGACAGTGGATGGCTTGAGAAGTTAATGTGCGAGCATGTTGGAGGGCCCAGGTTAATTCTAACCATTTTCCACTAGCCCATTGTTAGAAGATGCACGAGCAATAAACCCAACAGGCTAACAGGTGAACACCACATATCAGACTTTGTAGCCTGAAGAGAAGGTGGGGTCCATCAAAAGATGAGTAAGCAATGCCATGTGGCAGAAAACTTCATCATGACCATCCATCTTGCCATCTCATCAAGATATCAATGGCTAGAGTTTGAAATATTTTAGGAAAAATTTCAATTCAGCATTAAGAGACTTAAAAGTTAAAGGGTGAGCTATTAAAGGTTTAAATAAGACACATGGGAAATTCCTCGACAAGATGTTTTAATCTTAGCAATCCAATATATAAGAATTTAAGCAGATAGTAGATGGTTTGAGAAGTTAATGTGCAAGTAGGTTGGATGGCCCAGGCTAATCCTAACCGTTCCCTGCTAGCCTGTTGTCAGAAGATGCATGGGCAATAAACCCAGTGGGCTAACGGGAAAACACCACTTAGCAAACCTCGCAGCCTGAAGAGAAGGTGGGGTCTTCTGAAAGATGAGTAAGCAATTCCATGTGGCAGAAAACTTCATCATGGTTGTCCATCTTGCCATCTCATCAAGAGATCAACGGCTAGAGTTTGAAATTGAGAAAATGGCCATGGGAGTCATTCTACTTCATGCGAGCGAGTAGTAATAGCATTTGTAATGCCATAAAAGTAGTCTTTTTGCATAATTGAAATCTATCTAATTATTTTAAAGCATCTAGAGGCAATTTCAATCTCTTGGCAATTTAAATCTCTTGACGCAATTTCAATCTCTTGGCAATCAAAACTAGGGTTTTCAAAGCATTCAAAGCCGTAAGTTAAAATCTTGCCTTCTAAAATTCACTGCTTATGCTCACTATTGTGGTTATGTTAATAGGAATTACTGGTAAATTTTCATTTCTTTTAGGGTTTTACCTTGTTAGATTGTTGAACTGCAAAATTTGAGCTTTATTGCTTCTTTAAGTCAGAACACTAGTTGTGAACCTACAATTCTTGCTAAACTAAAAGCCTAATTTGCAAAATTCTCACCATAATGGCACCCCCACGAGCCCAAACCTCAATCTCTGGAGACACGAAATGGCCCATAATCCAAGACCTTCTTGATTAATTAAAGCCCTCCACTAACGACAAAGTAAAAGGTCTGTTTCTGTTCCAGGGTTCCAGAATTAAAGAAGGCCTCATAGATAAACATATCCACATCAAGGATGCCACCATACCACTTACAGGATGGTCATTGTTCAAGAACTGGTTTGGGAACAGGAATTTGAGTTCTCCTATATGTAACCCCTAGAGATTGGACATGGGGAAATTGGTTGTCCCAAATGTCTACATGGATGTGGACTTGTTAAAAGCTGTGGCAGCCAGATATGATCCTATCTCCAGAGTTGTTAGGATGAATAATGGGATCAAACTAGTAAAGATCAACAGGGAAGAGATTGATGAAGTTTTTCAACTCATGAGTGGAATGAGGATTTGGTAAAAAATGATTTGAAAGCCTTTAGGAGTGAATATGAGAAGACAAGACATGCCTTTAAAATCACAATCCTGCCAAATCATCTAGCATCAGTTGGAAAGGGAAAGGGGAGAATTGTTATTGGTCCATTAGATAAGGAACCCTTCCCAATAAAGTATTTTGCTCCATATTTTTAGAAAGCCTTCTATTCTTTGTGTCAAATCTTGGGGTTTGATCCTGCTTCTGGCATGCCAATGGGTTTCATGTATATGGTTGCTCATATCCAACAGCCCACTTACAACACAGTATATGACTTTTCTTCCTACCTGGTAGATAACATTCATTAGGGTTTATCATCATTAAATAATGGCAAAGATTAGGTTCAGTTTTGGTGGTGCTCACTGTTAATGCACATGTTTTCCTTCAAAAGGGCAAAATTCTTTGAAAATGATATGAAGTTGGAAAAGGAGGAGGATGGTGTTGAGCTGCCTGTCCAATGTTGGACAAGAATTCTAGACAACTTGGTGATATAGAGTTTGGTTTTTTCATGTTTGAGAATGTCTTTGCATCAAAGTTGAAGAATGACCTAATCCTAAATCCACCAAGGATTCCAACTGAACTACATGATTTTTTCAAGCCAAAAGAAAGGAGGTCTAATTTAAAAATTGATCACAACTAGGGAGATGTCATCCCCTATCCAGATTGTACAATTCTCAGAGTATATGACACTATGGTTAAACCACATGTTCTCTCTCGAGATGTGCCACTGAGAATTAGATTCATTGAGGTCATTTAGCAACTAGGTAATGTTGAAGATGGCCACTTGTTAAACATGAGGAAAGGAACCTTCTTCCCAACATGGACAGTTTTTGCAGACTTTGTGATGACTGGTGGAGGGTGGAGAAAAATGGATGAATTGCTTGAACCATACAACATGAGGAGAATGTGCCCAAGTAATCATTTTCCTAAAGGTTTCATGGTTACATTGAAAGTGAGGATCAGAAGCAACCAGTTCATACATAACTTCTATTTCCCTGAAGATGTTATTAGGAACATCTTTAATTACCAAATACATGAGGACATGATGGAAAAATGGATCACCTATGATAAGATGGTAACGGAAAAATGGAAGACTGATCCCCAATATGACCCCCTGTAGCTGCCTCAATTGAAAAATGACTTGCAAAAAGTTGAATATATGCTCCAGAATTCTGACCAAGTGGTTGGCAGGATGAAAGGAGAGAGATTGGTTTCTGACAAATGAAAGGCTATGGTTGGGGAAGAATAGGAAGAGGATAACGGAAAGCCCCAGTGTTGGAGGAAAGGCCTACCTACCAACCACCACAAAAGATCAGAGTCTTTGCAAGGAGAAAAGGTATTGTGAGGAAGCATCAATCTATTACCACCCCAACTACATTTAAGGATTTTGAGCTTGAGGGGTCAAGAGCTTCCTCACCATTGCATGAAATGCCACCACTGTCTCCCCAAAGGAAAGTAGTTCCATGAGTGACTGAGGTGGATTCACCTCCAAGAAAACCACTACCAAAGAAACAAAAGGTTGAACAAAGTAACTTGGTGGATTATCTAGATGACTCAGATGATGATATCATTGTTACTAAGGAGGATATGAGATAGGGAATGCCCTCTCCACCTAGGGAGCTAATAGAACCAGAAAGCAGCCTCACTTTGGGCAAGGTAGACCTTAGGGGGATGATCAACACATATGACCTTAGGGAGGAAGCTTGCAAGACCTTCATGATAGATGATTCATTTGTCCAGACCCCTGCTTTTAGAGAGTTTTGTTGGAGGGAAAAGAGAGATGAATATGTTGACAATGTTGCCAAAAAGAGAAACTTGCACACTGAATTACCAGAAGTAGTTATTCAGGATGAGGTTAGAAAGGAAATGAAAGAACAGTTTCAGAATATAGCAACTGAAAAAGGCATAGAGTTGGTCAAGGAAAGTGGTATTTTATTACTGACAGAGTGGGATTTATCCTACACAATTGCTTTTGACACTATGTGGAGGCATGGCAAACCATTGTATGAAACAGAGGAGGAAAAAAAATTGGCTTTGCAAGGGTGTGCTTTCAGTGAAGAATGGGAAACACTTACTATTTGGGCATTGGCCCCAGGTGCAAGGAAACCTGTAGTTGCTAAGCCTGATCCAAACATAAGTGGAGGGCTAATTATTAAGAGAGTGTCTGATACCTAGCAATTGAGGCAACAAACATGTCAGTGAACATTGCCAAATTCACAAAGGTAACAGTAGAGAATATCACTGAGGAAAGAGATCAATATAGAACCAAGTATAATGACATGGTTGTAGAGTATAATGAGAGTCAGCAAAAGGTTGCCAAGTTAGAAACTGAAGTGGCAGTGTTAAAGCAACAATTGCAAAATATGCATGTTCATACCCCAACATAGACTGACTCTGCTATCCTTCCAGTAGTTTCAATGGAAATCATTCCATACAATCTTGGAGATGCACCCCTACCCCTTGTAGTTGAGGAGCCAAGCACATCAGGTGTAACTCCAGTAAGTGAGCCTACTAAAGAGGAATTACTGGATCAAATTGAGGTGTACAAGAAATTGTTGTCACAAGTCAATGAATCAATTTATTCATGTAATATGAAGATTGTAACTATAGTTCTTGAACACTTGAACAAAGGGATTGATAGGAGATTAATTAGCATTCATTCAAACTATTCTTGTACGTTTGATGCCATAAATGTTTTTGATAAGAATAAGGATGTTTTAACATCATTAATGGATACATGGATCCCTAGATCCTAGGCATTAAGATACATGGTAATTGAAATGAATCATGTCAAGGATGCACCTCCTAACATTGTCTCAACTCTTAGGCTTGTAAATTCAATAAAGGTTTGTCAGGGGTTGGTAGGTCCTTCGGAAATAAATATCAGGGAGCTTGTCAAAAAGTTTGATGAATGGAATTGCAGTCTGCTTCCTGTTATTTTGAGTGAAAAAAAACCTCTACAATTATGGAAGGACCAAGCAAAACAAATAATATCTGCTCAAGTTAAGCTCATCTATGACACTGTTGATTTAGATATGTTGAGAAGCAGCATGGATAAACTGATTCACTCTGGCATTTTCTTAGAGGAATTTGACAAGGAAGCTAATCGAGTGGTTATCAAGTACACACCCTACAAGACCAAAGCAGACAAATTTGTCAATTTCATTTGGCCAGTAGAGGAGGAAATGTTAATGTTTTGGTGATAATTGTATTATTCATTTATTGAATATATTTGATCTAAGATGATTTTGTTGAAATTAGAAAAAAAAGAATTACTACCTCTTTTTATAATATTTATTATTAGTTTATTGTATATGGATTTAAAAGGTAAAGTGCATGAGACCTAGGGACTTAGGCTCAAAAGATTTTAAAGGTAAAGACTTCAATTTTATGGACCTAAAACCCTAAACTAGATTGCATACGTGGAACATAGTTTGGAAACTCTATCTACTTAAGTCAAATCAAGTATAAATATTTGCATGCAGATTAAATTCACTTGAACGTATATCATATCACTTAAATATTGGCACACTTGGGAAGATATCCCAAAGCTTTGAAGTTGAGTACCATTAATGAATCTTGGCTCTATTTAATGGAGCCCAACAATGCTTTCTCATACCAAAGATTGAAGCTAGCTTAACAAAGAAAATGGATATGCCAATTTGCCTTATAGTGCTGCAAAGGAAAATTGCTTTCTTGGGTTTCATCACAAACTCGAGCCTTAAAGTGATAACAAAGCCTAAGAGAATTGCTCATTTGTGCTTCCTGGAGCTGGAAGCTATGAAAATGGTTCTTGGGAGGGATTTCTTAATAGATAGGAATAGATACAGGGTGAATTCTAACATAGCTTCTTGGTTCTTGGCATCATTGTTGGACCTTGGAGGTGTGAAGGTGGATATTCTCATTCTGTTACAAGAAATTTTCAAGCCAGATTTTTTGGGTAATGATTTGGAGGTGGTAATTGGGACAGAGATGGGTGTGGGGATTCCGCAGTCTTCTGACCTATCATTGGTGGTTTTTGGGGCAGAGATGGATGTGGTGGTTCCGCGGCTTCCCTTTCTTCTCAACATGATAGATGGGGCTCTCACCCACCACCATCACTGGGCCACCATCGGTCAGAATTTTCTAAGGTGCACTTGAGCTCTCAACATGAAGCCAAATATGAAATGGGTGTTGTGCTTCACAGACCTAGTGGAAACCGACGATTTCTATGGTTTCCCTAGTGAGTGTTTTGATTTTTGCTATGTAATTTTGATGTAATACATGGGAATTTTTTGTAAGAATATGCCAGGGGCATAGCTATCCCCCAACTGTAAGAATTTTTTGAATTAATATCAATTGAATACTCACTTCAGGGCTTAAATTTGACAGTTGTATAGCTGTATTTAGGCATTTTTGCTATGAAATACAATCAAAATTTTAAAAAGACTATATCATATGAAAGGATAGATTTTGCACAAACTGTCAAAATTTATATAGGATTATGCTTATATATATTTGGTTTCTATATAATCTACTTATACTAATGTATACCATAGTATTTTAAAGGCAACATTGAATAGATTACTGTCATAAGAAAATTGGTTGACAGGCAAGGTCAACTGTCAAATTTAAGCCATGTGGGCTGCTTAGCAGATTTAAAACATAAATCAATACAAATGAAAAAATAAAGTTGCCAGCAAATTGACAAAATACATTATAAATTGTTTATATCATAAATTACTCGACCATTCGATGAACATTTGATGGATGGTTGCAGTTGCATTCTAGAATGAAATGCACAGAGTGCTAGGCTTGTGAACTTAAATCTCTAGAATCACCCTATAACCATTAGATTTACAAAGACCAATAGTTTAGAAATTGGTGTGATCTGTCAATCTAGGACATCTGTCAACCATGTACTAATTGTGTAGTCTGGAAGCAACATGTTAACTTGATGTTTCATTCACTTTAATGTTTTTTTACTTTATAAAAAAAGCAAACTTTCTACTACTAAGTGATTTTATTTTTAAGTGAAAGAGTTAACACATGGGGAGATTTTAAATTGCTAATTGCAGTGCACTAGGGAGATTTTAGATTCCTCATTACAGTGCCACTTCTAACAAGAACAAAGCTGGTAAGACAAAAGACAAAAATCCTAGGCTACATTTCATCGTTTCTTAAAATCTTTTTTTGTCAAACTCTTTTCTTAAAATCTTATTTTGTCAAACTTTGGGTTTAGGGTTGAGAGACTTAAGAAAAATTAAGGAGGACTTAAGAGGAAATTCACAATTTCACACTGTATAAGCATGTTTACCACCACTAGCAGACAAGGCAAAGGTTTTGGGAAAGGCAGAGCAAGTTCTAATAGAAAAATATATTATTCTCGATTGCTTAAAACTTCAGGTTTGACTGATGAATACCATGATATTTATGATCCTAGCATCTATGGTAAACTTACCTTAGAACTTAGATTTTCATGTGACAAAGGCTGCCAAGAAAAAGCAAGTTAATAGTATCAATGCACCATGGGTAACTAGATTAGGGTGCATGATGTTATATAAGGTTTTCCCTTGCCCAGAATTTATTATGGTCTGTGCCCACAATTATGATGATAACAAAAGAGAAATTGTAAATAAGGATACCAAAGAAGAAATTGTATCCATTAATGCAGAAGAATTTGGAAAAGTGTTGCAGTTTACAACCGAAGAATTTGGAGACGTCCACATTGACCTAGAAAAGCTTGCTAGTGATTATGAAGTAGTAGATGAAAAGGACAAAAATGTTTTCCTAAATAAAATAGTTCAAGAAAAAAACAAGTTGAAAAGTAACCATAAGCCTGCCTATTATTTGCAAATTTTTAAATCATGGGCTTAGGATACTATTTCCATGCTAGCATTTTGCCTCGGACTGGATAGTAATTGGGAAGTGGATGCAAGCCTCCTTGAAATGGTATATAATATCCAATATGGTATTGGTGTACATGTCAAATATAAATTTACTGAGCACATTGTAGAATCCATGCATAAACAATTTTTAATGATTAAAGGAGGTTCCACCAAGACATTTAGGTTCAGAGCCCACTTGTGCTATTTTTTTCTATTCAAATTTAGTGGAATGTTTTAGACCAACAAGCTTCAAATTCAACCCTATAGTAATGCTAAGGAAAATAAAATGTCTCCAGTATATGATTGGACCACTAAGATAAAGATGCATGATTCTCGAAGGAACTATAATCATTTTGTAGACTACTTTTTGGCTTCATTGCATCAAGCAATTACAAATAGTCCAATGCCTAGATTGCCTATATCATGTAGAGATTTCATTCAACTAGGAAAAGAAATACAATTGGCTGATTGGTACTTATTGGAAGAATATATTGTGCTAAGATTTTATGGATCAGGAGTAGAGCCATACAAACTTCCAATACATGTGACATAAAGGATTTTTACATTGAAATATGTAAGGTAGGTGTAAAGTACTGATGAACTACACTTTGTCGGTCAACAAAAGAAGACCTTATTTCCTTCTTTACCTATTTCATGTGGAGGGTTCACATTGGAGAGAAAAGCATTTAAGGTGGCACATGATCTTTTGAAAATAATTAATTTTGATATTATCTATCACTAGAAGTATGATCCATGTGACACCATTAAAACAATGATTGTGGCCAATAGGAATGCTGCAAGTAGAAATCAACAACAAATTAAACCCTTGCCTGAAAACTTGAGAGACAAGGATTACTGGGATAAGGTCAAAATAGCAATGGAGAAAACTATTGCTGAGAAAGGTATTTCTTTTGAACAATTGTTAGTAGAAATTATGGTATTGCACCAAAATACAGGAGCACTAGTAGATAATGAAATTAGGAGGTACAACAATATTTATGGAAACAGTGATAAACCATCTATTAGAGCAAAAATGCTAGATTGTCTAGATGAGTCTGTTACAAACAAATATTGGTCACGATCAAAAATTACTACATTTTGGTCTATGAGGAAGGAGCTAGGTGAACCAAGAACTGTTTGAAAGTATGGAGAAATTGATGAAGATGAAGAGTTTAGAAAATTGTGGAATATAGACCATCCCAATGAACATGAAGATGAAGAAACTTATCATGATGATGAACCTGATGATGATAGGGATGAACAAAGCAATTTCAAACTTGGTTTAAGTCAGGGCACAAAAAAAGCATATATTGCAGGAGCAGCCATAGCTAAAAATATGGGTTATCAAGGTGGTGGTTTGGGGTCCCAAGGACAAGGCATTTGGAACCTATTAGATGTAGTCACAAGAAAACTAGTTGATAAACAAGGCCTTGGAGTTGAATCAACTGATAAAATAGACCAAGGGCATACAAGTATAGCTGAAAGAATTCATTTTGTTACAGCTTCAAATCCTAATCCCCATGGTCAAATGCAATCACAACTTGGACATGCCCATGGTGGACAGCCTAGTACGACTGTCACTGCCATTGGTGGAGAACTTAGTCAAGATGTACTACAACAATAGGTCCAACAACAAATTACACACAAGAGGACACCAATACAAGATACCACACAAACACTCAGTGATCAAGGGATACAAAAGAGACAAAGGATTATGAGAGGTCCAAGTCCAACTACCAATTCCACTACAAAGAAATTATTTCCAGACACTGCCCTAGTTAGTGTGGCTACAACATAAATTGCAAGTACTCCTATTCCTGCACCATTCAAGCATTCCCTTATTCCTACAACCCCAGGTTTTGATTACATTCAAGAATTTAAAAGAAATCAAAATTGTATAAAAAAGAAAAGAACCAACTAATGGACAGTGTGTCTATTGTAACTTCAGAGCCTGCAACAACCATGATATTACCCACATTTGACACAAATTTAGAATTCATGGAGTACACAATTGTTGTTCCCACAGTTCAAAACAAACCAGAAAATTAGATGGATCGATCTGAATTTCAGGTGAGCAGTTTGCAATTTGATTTTTCTGGATTAAAAAATACTGATAAAATTAATATATCAAAGAAGAACAATGAATTGGTGTACACATCATTTCTAAAGTACTCCTATTCCTTCACCATTCAAGCATTCCCTTATTCCTGCACCCCCAGGTTTTGATTACATTCAAGAGTTTAAAAGAAATCAGAATTGTATAAAAACGAAATAACCAACTAATGGGCAGTGTGTCTATTGTAACTTCAGAGCCTACAACAACCATGATATTACCCACATTTGACACAAATTTAGAAATCATGGAGTACACAATTGTTGTTCCCATAGTTCAAAATAAACCAGAAAATTAGATGGATCGATTTGAATTTCAGGTGAGCAGTTTGCAATTTGATTTTTTTGGATTAAAAAATACTGACAAAATTAATATATCAAAGAAGAACAATGAATTGGTGTACACATCATTGCTAAAGCATGATAGAAAAACAAAAAAAGTTGTAGAATCAAATAGAAAAATTACAGGTAGACTTAGCAAATGAGAAAGCAAAGAGGAAAGCAGTAGATAACAAGAGCAATGAATTAGAAAAAAGAATTAAAAAAATTGCCTCTAGATCAACAAGCAAAGAGGATAAATAAATAGAGGTGGAATTGAATGGAGTGAAGGAAAGGTTAGATGAGAGTAAAAAGAAATATGATGAGGAAAAATCCACTTCAGAAAAATTAATACAAAGCATTTGGAAAGAAAATTAATAGTGGGAACAAAAATTAGAGAAAGAGAGAAAAAAAAAATGAAACATTGGCCGCAGAGCTTATGGAAGCAAAAAATGAAGTAAAATCTTGTCAAAATAAGTTAACTGAATTTTGTAGACAAACAATGAGGCACATGAAAAAAAAGATCTGGGAGGAAATAATGCAGAGGATTGATCATTTGTGTGCATTGTTTCAATTGATTGATGCCATGAAACTACATCATAATAAGTTGAGAAAATATTTAATGGACAACAAAAATGTGCAACTACAGGCAGAAGAGAAATTTGCAAATCAAGTTCTAGAAACAGTCTACAAAGCTAGTGACAATGAATTGATTTCAAAAGGCATTATTAATCAGATTGAAGCCTCAATGAAGGTGACATATATCATTCATAAGTGTTCAAAAATGCATGAAACAAAATTTGTGATTGAGGCTGTGACAAAGATTAAGGAGGATGAAAAGGTAAGAAACTTGACAAAGCTTGGTTTGCCACAGGCTTTTAACACAAATGAGCAATTCATTGGAAATGATAATTTTAGAAAGAAGATGGAGGATACAAGGAAGATTGATTTAGACCAATTTCCTCAGAACTTAGATGAGGCAAATTTTTTGGATTGCATCAAACCACTGATAATCTTGAATGTATCTTTGGCTAAAACATTCAAATCAGGATCCAAATTGAAATTCGATCATACATTGTTAACAAAAACTCAAGTCAAACAACATCAGCTACAAGAAATGACAATTCCACCACCTGAACAGTGGAATTTACTAAAAAAGATGTTACAATGATTTGATATTGATAATATGAGTTTCCAACTTCTAACTCAGCTATGTGTAGAGTTGTCTTTGAGCAAGATTTTGCATTGCCTCTATGTATTCCTTCATTTGAAAATCAATAGAAAATTCAAATCTAGTAATGTGTTCATGTTCAATTATTTGTATTATTTATTTTATCAATTAAATAAAAACTTTGGTTTCAACTACTAGATACACATTCAACGATTGTTGATGTTCATTATTCTATATGCTATTATTGTTAATATGTTAAGCTAATGTTATTTACCATTTCAAATATTTTAGTCACATGCCATTTCCATTGAGACCGCCCGCTATCCCTCTGGCTTCAGCAGTGTTTAGATCTACGACAATGGGGTAGCGGGGAATGGACCAGATTAAGTATCTTTGGCTGAAACAGTGTTTAGATCTACGATAGTGGGGTAGTGGGGAAGGGACCAGATTGAATGTATCTTTGGCTGAAACATTCAAGTCAAGATCCAAATTGAAATTTGATCATACATTGTTAACAAAAATTCAAGTCAAACAACATCAGCTAGAAGAAATGACAATTCCACCACCTGAACAGTGGAATTTGCTAAAAAAGCTGTTACAATGATTTAATATTGATAATATGAGTTTCCAAGTTCTAACTCAGCTATGTGCAGAGTTGTCTTTGAGCAAGATTTTACATTGCCTCTATGTATTCCTTCATTTGAAACCAATAGAAAATTCAAATCCAGTAATGTGTTCATGTTCAATTAGTTGTATTATTTATTTTATCAATTGAATAAAAACTTTGGTTTCAACTACTAGATACACATTCAACGATTGTTGATATTCATTATTCTATATGCTACTATTGTTAATATGTTAAGCTAATGTTATTTACCATTTCAAATATTTTAGTCACATGCCATTTCCGTTAAGACCGCCGGCTATCCCTCTGGCTTCAGCAGTGTTTAGATCTACGACAGTGGGGTAGCATATAAATTCAAAAATAACAATAAATTATGACTTGGAGGACAAACACCAGAAGCCACATGCCGCTTTCTCAAGGTGGAAACTGGATAGCCTATTATCTCCATACTTTGAGCTAATCCACCTTAAAATGAGTAGGACCTAGGTTGCATAAGTAATTTTTTTGGGGAGGATTATTTATTAAGTGTCTTTTGGGCTTAGCCCTTCCTTATTTCCTCTCTAGACTTTGTTTAAGAAATCTATATTACTAATTAAATATATAATATGAACTACAATTCTATATAATATTGAAGATTTGTTTAAAGTTTTCCTTTATCCATAATACACTCCTCTCAAAATTTTAATTATATTTTATGAAAATAATCTTTAAATATAATCATACAGCCATCAAAATTAAGCTAATAGACTATGCTCACAATCTAAATCCCAAATGACCTTTACTCGGTTGTTCTTAAATATCATCCACTTCAACAGTCAAAGGTCAATTTTGGCCAATAAAAATAAGACAAGTATTTAACACTTTTTTATTGTGAATGAGGTGTAAAATTACTATTGATTGTTTGACCATTGAAATGGATGATATTTAAGTAGAGTTCCTTTACCCTAAGGGTCATAGTCAACCCCTCTAACACCTCACCAAAAGCACATATCTATTCTCCAAAACCTAAGTTTACCCTAACATTGCTAATTCATTTGAAACCTACATCCACCCTAATCTACATATATTCAATACAAAAAAAAAAAAACCACATCCACCCATATTATCTAGGAACCACCCCATCGTTGTGGTGAAGTTGACTCGTTGAATTATTTTCGTGCTATAAGATCGTTTTTATTATTTTTAATAATTTGTAAATTTGTAATATGCTACAAATGATGTAATATCTTTTGCTTTTAAAGTCAAAACAGCATGGGAATCTCCAAGTGTATTATCATCACATGTGCATAATGTGCATAATTTCTCATATGCGTAATTTGTCATGTATGGCAGTCAAATTTTGGCCTTCATTACAACATTACATTGCTCGCTGCTTTTTGGTTATTTTGGGACTCCGCATGGTGAGCGTGAGAATATTGATTATTACAATTCACGACACTTGGCTTACCACTACTTGTAACCGGTAAACAATTATTGTAGGGGAATTCATTATCAGATTATTTAAATTACTCCACGAGCATCATAACTATCTTTATCATTCATAAGATAATACAAAAGATAGTACTAATATAATCTATATATGCCTCTACTTGGTTTGAAGATGACATTATTATCGTATCACTCTCAAACCACTTATTTCTATATTAACTTTTTTAATAGTAAATTGAAATGGAAATTTAATGTTATTGTACTGTTTATTAGTGTTTAGGTATGGATATTTATTTCAAATGAGTAATTAGAAGTTTTCAAAATTGTAATTGGTTGTAGATATTTTTATAGGAGCAGATTTATAAAAAAAAATGGAACTCTGAATATTTTATTAGTTCTTCCTAATTCTTGAAATACCAGATCTGTGTCTCCATAGTTGTTACCCATCTCCCAATATGTCAATTGCATTATGAGTTTTGTGAGTGCCACAGTAATTAGGAAAAACATTGCAATATTAATACTTTACAATTTGCACTGATGATGAAAGACAATGTGTAGTGAACTTCATGGGCCGACTATAGCAAAATGGGCAATTGGATTTCCCTCTTAGCTAACCATTGTAGGGTTTTCTTTTAGGACAAAGAGCTCTTGCATCATGATATAAGTTTATATTCCGTTGCTTCTTCTCTTGAATATTGTATATAAATTTTGGCTTACATAATGAAAAGATTTTTTCTTGAGTTTATTGTAAAAAGAAGATACTTCCATGAATAGGGTGTTTTAAGAAGACTTCGATTCACTTTTAAATATTTTCTCTCAATAGTAGAAAAATATAGTTGGAGATATATACAATTTTATTGAATTTGAGGTCATGTCACTAGATCATTAAGGGGAGGTTAAGAAGGTTAGATGTGGTGCTTTAGATCTTTTTACTATTCTCCTACACAAGCCTTAGTTTTAAGCCAAATATAGAAACAATTGACAATTTATAATGTCATGTATTTTAAGTTTTATCTTATGTAACAAGAAGATTTTTCCTTTAAAATTTGTCATCAAATGAATATATTTTTGTGAATAGGGAGTTTTAAGAAGATTTTCATTCACTTGTAAATATTGTCTCTCTATGGGAAGAAAATCTAATTTGAGCTCAAGACAATCTTGTTGAGTTTGAAGTCATCTCATTAGATTACTAGGGGGGAGATTTAAGAAGGTTAGATACTATGTTTTCTCTCTTTGATCTTCTATTACATGTCTTAATTTCAAGCCAAATATAAAAGCAATTGGTAGTTTTATAATCCCATGTATTTTTAATATGAGCTTACATTTAACAAGGAAATTTTTCCTTGGATTTGTTCTAAGAAAAGGTATATCTCTATTAAATAGGGTGTTTTAAAAATATTTTTATTCTTTTTTTAATATTGTCTCTCTATAGGATGAAAATTTTGTCATCTACACATTTATGAGGTTTTTTATTTTCTAGAGAAAATCTTTTGCCCTATTATAGATTTTCTAATCTATGGGTTTTATGGTGAGAATGACATGTGATGATGTTGACTTAAGAGTAAAAAATATGCGCACTAAAAATTTAGTAAACAAGTGATTTTGATTTTCATCACATTCATCTTCATGATTTTATAATTGTCATCTTCATCTTCATTCTTTCCCAATTCTCAATCTTTATTTATTGCAAGAGTATATTGAATACTATTTCAAATCTACTATATAAGATATGGAGCTTTAGAATATTGACTAGAAAGAAAAGAGAACAAGGACATTGTAAAAAGACAAGCCATAAGGTATTCTATAGACTTTGCAACACAAAAATTGAAATCTCTTTCAGTAATATTAATGGGAGGAATTCCAAAAATGCCATTAACTATAAAAATCATAATTGTGATGTTTATTAGAGTTTATAATATTATTTATTTTTAGGGATAATGATATTTTCCACACTCTATTTTAATTTCATGGGCATTGGAAACAAGAAATAGATTGTAAAGAATGAGAATGAAGCTGAGAAATCTATCAATTGCTATGGATAGACTATTGGAGCTCGAGGTTCAACAATTAATAAATGTATCATTTAGCAAGGATAGAAGGAACACGATAGGTTCTCTAGAGCTAATTGTCAAAAAATGGGTTGTTATACTATTTTATTTAATATTTTAAGGAGAAAAGGTGCAAAGAACCAATACGTGTTAAGATAAAGACCCAAGTCAGGAAGTATTCGTTCTTCCTAATTCTTGAAATACCCGATCTCTGTCTCCATAGTTATCACCCATCTCTCAACATGACAATTGCATTATGAGCTTTTTGAGTGCCACACTAATTAGGAAAAATGTTGCAATACTAATACTTTACAATTTCCACTAATGATGAAAGACAATGTGTAGTGAAGTTCATGGGCCGACCATGGCGAAATGGGCTATTGGATTTCCCTCTTAGCTAACCATTGTAGGGTTTGCTTTTAGGACAAAGAGTCGTTGCATCATGATATAAGTCTATATTCTATTTCTTCATCTCTTGAATATTGTATATAAATTTTGGCTTATATAATGAAAAGATTTTTTCTTGAGCTTATTGTAAAAGCAAGATACTTCCATGAATAGGGTGTTTTAAAAAGACTTCGATTCACTTTTAAATATTGTCTCTCAATAGTAGAAAAATCGAGTTGGAGCTATATACAATCTTACTGAGTTTGAGGTCATGTCACTAGATCACTAAGGGGGGGATTAAGAAGGTTAGATGTGGTGTTTTAGATCCTTTTACTATTCTCCTACATGAGCCTTTATTTTAAGCCAAATACAAAAAAAATTGACAATTTTATAATGTCATGTATTTTAAGTGTCTACAATGAAAGTGGGATCCTAAGAGGTGAGCTATCTATCCTAATTAACTCCCGATCCCAAGTCCAAGAGACCTCAATATTGGACCAACTACTAAAGCACTAATCACCTAAATTGGACCCTATCTAAATGCCTTAGTAGTGATTTGTCCTAGGGATAATTATTCTAAGCTATTCTAAATTATGAATTTAGTGCAAATTGATTAGAATGTGAGTACTCAAACTAGCATAATTTCTATGCATACAATTTCTTATGAAAAATGGAGGGGAAGGCCTCAATTTATAGATTTCTGGGGATGGAAATGGAGGGCTAGAATTGAATTGGAAGATCAAGGGTTGAGGTTGCTTGAGGATCCTCAAGCAAGGAGAATTGGACAAATGGCCTAATGAGGTTGGATGAGAGAATTGCTCCAAGATTTAATGGATGTTCAATGGATGAAATTGAAGGTTTGAATGGGTGAATGGCTAGGATTAGGTAGGCGTATGACATGTAAGGCCTCATTTATGTAAAGGTGATGGGTCTAGTTATTACCTAGTTTTCTTATGGTTTATACAAGTTCCAAAGACAATCTCAAACATTATCTTAAAAATATTTCTACATTATGCTATCTTTTATGTTCATTATGTAGACCTAAACATGATTATTAATTATTTAGAAATATGGTTTTAATATGATGGATATTGCATGATTATGTGTTGGCATGTATGGATTGTAAAGGACATATGTGCTTGATTATGGTTGTGAGAATTGTGTTCATGTTTTGTGAACTATCTCTTACAGGTGGAGAAGATAGACTATAGCTCGCAGCAACTACAAGGTGCAGCCCATAGCCAAAGAGTTGTGAGACAGTAGAATAGGGGAAGTGCCAAGATAAATGGAACGTAGCAACTACAGCATGGAGACACTTGATGAAGATGGTTACGCATTGCGATATCAATTAATAAAGACAATTGAAGGAGAAGGGTTCTATTGCAGCTAGGAGTCTAACGTGACTTATTCAACCAGTCCACGTTCCTCTGTTTCAACAAGAAGTTCCAATTTCATTAGAACTCTTCTTTATTTCCTTTTCAGATATTAGTTACTTGGCATTTATCACACTCATGTATGTAGAGAGTGGTGATTTATGATTTTAGTTAAGAAACCTTGTTCTAATAAACTTCCCCGTGCCTATATGTATGGCTTGGTGGTTGAGGTAGTTTAAGCTTTAAATTTTCAAGTTTGAAGTAGATTGTTCAATCACATATATAGTTACCAAATCTTTTTCAAATTAGTTACATAGATAATGATTATGTTTTTGATGATGAATGCATGAATAAAATTTGCCAGCAAAATCATATGTGATATTGTAAGGATTGTGCAATGAATGAATTGGAATTAGTATGATTATGTTAATCTAAGCAACTAGATTTGAGTTAGATCAATGGAGACAGTCACTTGAGCAAGGTCCACTCAAGGTAATTGTCCCTCACTTCATTTTCTGTATGTTACTTTGCTAAAAGTCAATTCATAAATGCATTAGATTCTTCAAGATATTCTAGTTGTTTAACTTATTCTACTCTGGAGTGTAGAGTGTATGTTAGGAGTATATGATAAATTATCAATACCAAGTTAAAACCCTAGTGTTCATTTCTTTACAGTCATTAGTTACAGTCTTATATTGCAAGTACCCATAGAAACAATATCAAAATTACTTCCTTTATCATTATGCAGTTTAAATTATAATAGCTATATTAGGATGAGTTAGATAGAATGAATCTTTCAAAGCACATATAGTGCCAATGCCTTCACAAGCTTACTAGCCCTAGTAAATAATTCAATGAAGGTCGTTTCAAGGGTTAGAATGGATTGGTCAGTTAGGTTTTTCCTTTGAATTGTGTGATTGCCACCAAGTTTACTAGACATAGTAAAGACTTGACATTTTTAGCATCGTTGGTTGGGATGGTGCTACTTTCAGAGATTAGTTCCTATTATTTCCAAGCTTTCCTAGTTTAAACATTTTGCTTTCAGAAGATAGGATACTTAGGTTTTATCCACCAAATTCTAGAGCATTTCACTAACACTGTGTAGGAGGCATTTCTATACAAAGCCATACCTATTGTATGTGGACGCAGAGAGACATTTTGGGAAGGTTTCTCCTATCAACCCAACAAGCTAGAGCAAATATTTGTGACTACAATGATTAGAGTCAGGCTATTACTAAAAAAGAATTTCCCTCTCATCAACATCTATTGATAATATAAAAAGGACCTTCCTGACCATGGTTGATGCAGTGGATGATCCACCAAAACAAGTGACTTTTGAGTTTCCAGTTACCAACCAAGAGAGGGTTGGTGCTTTAAAGAATATACCTCCTTAAGCATTGCCAGTCTTCTATGGTTTGGTGACTGAGGATCTAGATACATTCTTGTTTGAGTTTGATGTCCTGTGTAGAAGTTATGACTACACAACTGATGCTCATAGGCTCAAGCTATTTCCTGCTACTTTGAAGGATGCTACTTTGAGATGGTTTATGGGATTGGGAAAAGATGCTATTCTAGATTGGGACACAATGAAAATAAAATTCTTGGAGAAGTACCAAGGTTATTGCAGAGGAATTGATATGACAAGAGATGACATTTTTAGGATGACTCAAAAAGAGGATGAACCATTTGAAGATTATGTAGAAAGGTTCCAATTATGCCTAAAGAAAAATCCATAGAATATACTCTCAGATGAATCCTTGAAGCTTGTATTTTTGAGACAAGTCAATGATGACTGTATGGATGCCCTTAATGTTATTGAGGTAGGAGATGTGTCTCAATTACCCTTTGATGATATCTGCAAAGTTTTCAGAAACTACTCAAGGTCCTTTACCAAGAATATAAGGGGAGAAAGAACATCTACCATTGGCAAGACATCTAATTCAGTTTCAAGGGTGGAATTAAGCAACCTACTAACCAACATGAAAGAAGATATTATAAGTCACCTAGCTACTCAGTTGGACACTCTACATTTGAAAAAGAAATAGGAAGAGGCTGAGGCAATACTTACTAAATACTGCCCCAACTGTAGACAAAGGAAAGCCAATTACAAGTCCAAAAGGGTTGCTAGTATTACAGAAGACAAATAAGAGAAACCACATTTTCAACCATTCAAAAGTGAATATGGGCAGCAATTCTATGTTGCACAAAGAAAATCATGGTAACCAAGACAAGGTATGCCACATGACCCTCTAAGTTTTAATGCATTATTTCCAATTGGTAACCATAGTTTCTCTGGTTGGAACCCCCAGCCTTGGCCAAATAACCCTCAACAATGGAAAAACCCTCAACAATGGAAAAACCCTTAGCAAAACTAGAATTAGTAGCAACCAAATGTATGGCCAAGACAAAATTTCCAAGGACCTAATTATAATCCTCAATGGCCAATACAACAAAACCAATGATAGCCACAATGGCAAAAGGGAGAGCAATGGTAAAACCAAAATATGAATTACTCATAATGTTTTCTACCTTCTCAGCCACAACAATAGGCTATTATGCCCAATCCATCAAACTGAACATCTGAACCACTAAGAGCACCACAACTGCCTACCCAACCTGCACCTAACCCCAATAACAAGCCTATGCAACAAGCATACACTAATGAGGCTATTCAATACCCTAATTATGGAGTAGAGGTGAGTGATATCCACCTCAAGTCAAGGAATATTAGTTGGGTCCTCATCCCCTCAAATCATTGAGATGGTAGATGAGGAATCCACAGCTAAAGCTTTAGATAATTTGCCTCTGGAACCTAATCAAATCAGGGAAATTAAACTATCTCAAGTCCAGAGCCTCCTTTCCCTAAGCATTTACCCATTACAAAACATCATACCCAAGCTGAGACAGATCTATTAGGACAACTCAAGAATGTCAGTATCAAAATCCCCCTCATTCAAGCTATCAGGGATATCCCAATTTATACCAAAACAGTAAGGGACCTTTTCCTTAAGAATCCAAGGAGAAAAAGGAAGGATCCTTAGATAGTCCATGTCTTAGGGAACCTTGTTGATATCATGCTAGGGAATACCATTGTCCCTAAATACACAAACCCTGGGAGTCCAGTAGTGGATGTTAAGATAAATGGGACCCTCATCAAAAATACCTTTATTGACTTAGGGGTAGCCATTAATGTCATGACTAAGGAAACAATGCAATTACTTTAGCTACCTAACCTCAAGGCTACACCAACTATTTTACAGTTGGCATATAGGTCCACAGTAAAACCTAAGTGGATCATTGAAGATATAGTCATACAAATAGACTCATGGAACTATCCTATAGATTTCATAGTCTTGTAGCCAAAGGTTAACCTTACAGGATATCCACTTATATTAGGTAGACCATGGTTAGCAATAGATGATGCATTCATAGGTTGTAGGTCTGGGAACATGATAATATCAAATGGAACTATAACCAAGAAGTTGGTCCTCTATCCACCAGCCCAACCTCATGAAAATCCAGAGCAAGTTATATGGCCTACCTTGGAAGAAGACAACTATTCCATGCAAACTCTCATGACCATTGAGCACAACCCCCTATTGGAAAATCAAAATCAGGATGATTTAATTGACCACATTATAGAGAATAACCATGGTAGGGACCCACAACAACAAGATTGTCTGACATGTCTGCAAGATCCACTACAGAACATTATACCTACAAATTCCTTAGAAGAAATATCCCAACTTTTCCAATCTTTACTACTGCAAGAGTATGTTCCCAACATCAGTGGATATGATATTTCATCTATGCAATCAGCTTCCAAAACATCAAAAATCATGCTGGGTAAAATGTTGAATACTAACAATGCCCTAACTAAAGAACAATAGAATTCTAGGTAACCACTATGTTGTAGGCACATTCATCAGCCTTTGCATGGGACTACAATGACATAAAGGGAATTGATCAAGACCTATGCATACATAGGATTTATATAAATGATGCTTTCAAGCCAATTAGATAGCCTCAAAGGAGAGTGAACTGTGCCTTGAGAGAAATAGTTAAAACTGGGGTCCAAAAATTACTTGAGGTAGGCTTCATTTACCCTATTTCTGACAACCAATGGGTGTCACCTTTAGTCATTGTTCCTAAGAAAGGAGGCAAATTTGGAGGGTATGTGTGGACTATAGGGATCGAAACACAACCGCTAGAAAGTATCACTTTCCATTACCTTTCATTGAACAAGTACTTGATTCCCTAGCAGGTAAAAAGTACTTCTTCTTAGATGGCTTTAGTGGCTATACCCAGATAAAGATAGCTCCAAAAGATTAGGATAAGATTACATTTACATGCCCTTGGGGTACTTATGCTTATTATCTTCTTCCCTTTGGAATATGTAATACCCTAGCCACTTTCCAGATGGCAGTGCTAGGTATCTTCTTAGATTATGCTCATGATTCCATTGAGATTTATATGGATGACTTCACCACCTATGGAGAAACATATGAAACAACACTAAACAATGTAGAGAAAGTTCTAAAAAATGTCAAAAACACAATCTATCATTGAGTCATGAGAAATGTTTCATGATGATGACTCAAGGGATTGTTCTAGGACATTTTATATCAAGTGAAGGAATTCAAGTGGATCCCCACACAAAAACAAAAAGATGTCAAGAGCTTTCTAGGCCATGTAGGCTATTATAGGAGATTCATTGAAGACTTCAACAAAATTGTAGCACCCTTTTTTACTCTTCTCACAAAAGATATAGAATTTAATTGGACCACATAAATGTTAGCACTCTTTTGAGACACTTAAAACAACTTTGACTCAAGCGCATGTCTTGAGAGGACCAAACTATACATTGCCTTTTCACATACACACTGATGCTTCTGATTTTGCTATAGGAGTTTTATTGGGCCAAAAGGAAGGTAATAAGGAGTATGCTATCTATTATATCAATAAGAACTTTCAAGGTGTAAAACTTAACTACACTATCACAGAGAAAGATATGTTAGCAGTTGTCTATGCCATTAACAAGTTTAGGAATTATATCACTGGTTATCCAATCTTTATCCACACAGATCATACTGCAATCAAGTACCTAATGAACAAACCTATGGTTGGAGGTAGACTAGTCAGATGGTTGCTCTTACTAATTGCCTACATGGTTAGAAGCAGGTGTTGTAGATGACTCTTTTGCAAATGAGCATTTGTTTACTCTTAATATACACACACCATGGTTTGCTAACATTGCCAATTACTTAGTGATAGGGTAGATACCATCACATTTCTATCCTAAGGAGAAGAGGCAGCTAGTACATAAAAGCTTTCCATACTCTTGGATTGTTGGTTATTTATTCTATACTGGTCCAGATCATATTATGAGAAGATGTATGAGAGAAGATGAGGTCTTTGACATCCTAAAATCTTGCCATGATGAGCCCTATGGGGGTCACTTTGCAGCCAAATGGATAACATTTAAGGTCTTAACAATAGGCTATTATTCTCCATCTCTCCATAAGGATTCAATAAATTATACAAGGAGCTATGACAAATGTCAGAGAATGGGAAGACCAACAAAGACATATGAGATGCCTTTGCAGCCACAAATTGTACTAGCACCATTTGACAAATGGGGGCTAGACTTCATTGGCCCAATTTCACCAGCATCTAATAACAAGGAGTATATTTTAGTTTGCACTGATTATCTGACAAAATGGGTTGAAGTTAAGGCATTCCAATTTCCCAGAGATGGGAATGTATCCAAGTTCTTCTATGAAGATATCTTCACTAGGTATAGAGCCCCAAGAGAAATTGTCACTAATCAAGGTCCGGTATTCACTTTTGAACTCATTTCTGCACTGGTTAAAGAATATGAAATCAAACATAGAAAGTCAACACCTTATCATCCCCAAGCCAACGGGCAGGTGGAGGTTACAAATAGGGAGATTGAAAACATTCTAATGAAAAGAGTGCAAATTCATAGGAAAGACTAGGCAGCTAGATTGCCAGAAGCAGTGTGGGCAGATAGGACAACGTGGAAAAAAGCTATAGGCTTTACACCTTATAAATTACTTTATGGAAAAGTAGTAGTCCTACTAATTGAATTTGAATATAAGACACTAAGGACAATAGTAGAACTTGACATGGACTTGATGGAAGCACAAAAAGAGAGGCTACATATTCTGAATGGGCTAGATGAAATTAAAATGGAGGCTATCTATCACACAGAGATAGTTCAAAAATAGAGGACTAAATGGCATGACCAGTTTATCAAGACCAAAGAATTTCATGCGGGTGACTGGGATTTACTATATGATTCCAAATATAAGTAATATAAGGGCAAGTTACAGTCTAGATGGTTAGGCCCCTATGAGATACAATAGGTATTTCCCAATGAAGCAGTCAAACTATAGACCATAGATGCTGTCAAGTTTTCACTATTGGTTAATAGCCACAGATTAAAGCTCTACACAAAGCTAGTAACTCAAGATGTTTTCTAAAGAAATTCTATATTCCTAGGCCTGATTTAGCTACTACCATATTATCACCAAACAATAACCTAGAAGTAGATACTATAGGTTCTCACAGTGACTCAAGAATGAGCTACATAGTTCACCTCCTAAGGTCACTCAGGGATAATTTCTTAACTTTCATCACGTGCACACATAGCACTGATGCCACAATCTTCATGGAGCTAGTTTCACTATACTGTAGGGACCTGTAGAAAGAAAAATAAAAGTTGTCGCAGTTCACTTTGGGATCTATTGATAAAGGTACATATAACAACTATCTACCTGAACATTCAAATTTTATGCCGAGTTAATTGCACTTCTTTAACATTTATTACACTTCACCAGTGCATGTAGCCACCATCTATCCCATTACTGTATGTGACCTTCTCATCTCGTTCACACATGCCAACATGTCATTCATTAAGCCTTCTACCATAATAATGATCTGATGTCCAATCAAATTCATGTTGCGGACACATTTCACAAAGCTACACTTGCGCGAAGTTCCATTCACTTCACCTCAATAGGTACATATACCAAACTTTCATTATTAACATAGATTTTCACTACATTATATATGTGATTGCATTTAATTCAACATAATTCTCATTATTAATCTTATTTTCATATTCTTGAAATCATTACCCTTCGTCTTGTATAAGTATTGAAGTGAGGACACTTCCAAATTTTAGTTTGGGGGAGGGATAACATATGTTTTAAAACAAAATTTCTGTTTGTCACCAAAAGCCAACCAAATGTAGACATATACAACCTTTTTCCTTTAGCCTTCTTGCATCCATAACCTTTTGTCTTGTCAACTTCCTAGTATCCTAAGTTAGTTCAAGTTTAGTGCATGGAAGTATAACAGGAGGTTTGAACAGAGGGTTGTGAAAAACTTGAATTTGATTTACACTGACAGGATGTGAGGTGATCTCATTAGAAGAGAACCAACAATTCATCAGATAATATTGGAAGACTAATTAGTCTTGCCAATTTTTATCAGAGTAGGATGGCTCGATTATTTTTTGAAGCTTGAGGAATATAATGAAGAAATGACAAGGCAATTTGCAACTACACTACAACATGATGAAGCCACTATTAAGGGTTTGAAGTAGATTCTTTAGAAGCTATAATTGTAGAAGTGTCTGGTTTACCCAGGGATGGAGAAGAATTCCCTATCAAGTCAGATGCAATAGCCGCAAGGGATGAATGTAGCGAGGCAGGGGAGCCCATGGACTCAATGTCATAGGGGACTAAGAGATTATCACTCCCACGGGTATGGGCTTCTTGTGTTGTTCATATTGTTAAGTACATTACTTGTGTTGGTAGATAATATCTTTACATACTATGCATATTAATTTGTTGAGTCACCTTCACCATAATAGAATAGTCAATGTACCCAACTTCCTGTATAATATGTTAAAAAGAATGTGATATGAATACCAACAGAATTTAAATAAGTCAGTTCTAGCACATGATTCTTTGATTACCTTATTAGTGAAAAGGATCCTTAGGATTTAGTACCCACAGTTGTCCTGAGAAAGATTTTTGAAATGTAGGAATATTAATGACATTTTAGAGGAGCCAGCAGTACTAGGGAATGTAGATTCACCTATTGCATCTTTAAGGGAAACTCCTCCTGTTACACCTGTTGCTTTACCTACCCGCAACAAGGGAGAAACAAGGGAGCAATATGTGTCAAATTCACCACATGTAACATGTGATAAACTTGTAGCAGAAGAGATATATCAAACCCCATCTTCTAGTAAAACACCCAACATCAAGACATTTAAAACTAGAAAGAAGAAAGGTGGCTCTTCTTTTGTTCCTTCAAAAAGGCCTAGGAAGAAACCCACACCACTAAGGCATTTACACTGCCTAAAGACAAAAGGTGTTATGAGGGGTAGTGTGGAAAAACAAGGAGAAGAAAAGAAGATGTTGTGACAGTGGAAACTAATCATGAACAAGAGGCCAATGTGACCGAAAATGTGTAGGTACCAATTAAAAGGAAATGGTATATATCTACTACCTCTGAATCAGAGTTAGAGGATAATTTTTTTTCCAAGAAAACTAGAAAGAAAACTCTAGATAACCCTAAAAACAAGGGTTATGAGCCCACAAGGGGTGGTGAGGAACAATCTTTAAAGGATGAGGAATTATTGCTTGAAGATATAAATGCTAGAAGAGAATTGCAAGAAGCCTTTGAGAGAATTAAGCACTTGGAAGAATTGGTCAAAACTTATGAGAAAAGGGACAAGGATAGAGAGGTAAAAATTTAGGAGTTGGAGGAAAAAGTTAATACTTTGGGATAGGGAACAAAATTAGATATACTTGCAGAACAAGCAATAGCTGTAGTAGGAAATAAGGAATTGGTAGCTAAGGAAAAGAGACCCCCTGTCACAAAAAGCCCAACTTGCCATACAATCATGTTCTTGGGTTATCAACTATGGAAAATTACTGAAAACATTTCTAAACAAAGAGAGGAGTGGAAGAAATAGACAAAAGCAATGATTGCAGAGCATACCCAAGCATTGGAGAGAAAAGATATTGAATTGAGAAGAGTAGCAGTCAGGATGGAAGAGCTATCAGATAAAGATACCCAAATTGTTAACTGCAGACCTCCAGCCCAAACATATGCTTTGGTTTTACAAGAAAAGTTTTTAAGTTTTCAATTTAGTAAGTTGATTAGTAACAAACCAGTTGCCATGAGTGGAAAAATGACTTTTCTAAATGTTTTTTCTACTGCCACACCAGAAGAGAAAGACCAGTTATGTGAGTATTACCTACATAACTATGTTGTGCTTGATGATACAGAATGGAACCCATTACGTTTTGTGGGGGATTTACAATTGAGAGCATTTTCCTATTTCAGAAATGAGAAGTTGAGGGGTGAAATCATGTAAGTATATACATAGAGAAAAATCAATTGCTCTCCCAATAAGGAGAGAATCTAAACCCCTAACTTAATCTTTGGAGAATGGAAACAACTTTCAGAACATAAGGTTGTAGGCAGGGTAATCATGAATTTGATACTTCAAGATTATGGAAGGATCCAACATGTAACTATTGGACTCATCCACAATTGTTAATAGTTTGTGCAATACAGATGGATGCTTGCAAGAAGTTGAGTCCACTTTTTGCCCAAAAAGTGAAAGTGTTTTCCCTGATTTCAGAATTTGTCACATTTGACCTCAAAATTTGAACCACTTAGAAATGGAATCTTGGAAAAAGTCACTAATCATAAAATGAAGTACTTGGAGTCTAGTTTCCAAATATGTAATTTATTTGAATACCCAGATAATACAAATTGATTTTCAATAGGCGTTTCTAAAAACCACTATTTAAAAGTCACCTTTTTTTACTATACCATGCACATGTACGTCATCCATATTTTGACCTAAATAACCATATTTTTATAAATCCTTTTGGGAAAAAATTTGTAACTCACTTAAGCATGTTTTCCATATTTTTTTGTAATTTTCTATTGAATAGATGTTTTTTTTGTTAATTGTTTATTGGCCATATTTGGTGTTTTGAAAAATCGTCATGTACGTCACGCATAAGATGACCTAAACTTATCATTTTTTGAATTTTTTTTTTTTTCAAATTGAAAAGAATTGTTTGAAGTATGTTTTCATACAATTTGTTTTTCAAAAAATTATTTTAATAAAAAATTATTTAAATACTAAAAAACCTTGATAATTCAAGTTTATGGACTTGTTTCATTAGAAATTAATTGAAAAATAGAAAAGTTAATCCAATTGTAAAAAAAATTATATATTTGGAATCTACACTGTCTCATCTATAATGGGTTTTAATTTTGTCAAAAACTTCTTTTAAAAAAGTTGTCAGTCATATTGCCAAAGTCCATTTCTTCGAAAGAGTTGAAGCTTTTTATTTAAAAAATAAATAATAAATACAAAAATATGGCCAAAACTAAAAAGATATATATATTTTAAAACTATACATTGTCATCTTAAATGGGTTTTAATTTCATCCAAAAAATCTAAAAAAACATTTGTCAACCATATTGCCAAAATCCATCATTTGTGAAAATATTTTGTGCTGAGGCTTCCACTAAAAGTGGACCCAACTTCTTGCACTTACCCAGATGGAATAGTCTAACCACTGAGTAGCAAAGGAGAGAACCCCACTCTGTTCATAATTTTATGGCCAAGTCTGAAAGAGTACAGAAATATATGGATAGTTCTAGAGGACATGGACTTTAATGGGGACCACTTACCTTCCAACCACCAATGCTTCTCTACTCAGTGCCACATTGGACAAGGAAGAAGAATGTGGAGTGTGAGAAGGTAGATTTTACCAGCATGAACTAATTGGCATATAATAATGGCTTTTACTTGGAATAGGTTGAAGGAGTGGATGCTGTTACAAACCTCAGGGAAATTACTTTACACTACAACCTCCAGTCCTAGTTGATTTGCTTGAGGACAATCAAATGGGTAGTTGGGGGGAAATGATGGGTCTAGTTATTAGCTAGTCTTCTCATAGTTTTATGCAAGTTTGAAATACATTCTCGGACATTATCTTACACATATTTCTACAATATTCTTATGTTCATTATGCAGACCTAAACCTAATTATTAAGTATATGGAAATATGGTTTTAATATGATGGATATTGCATGATTATGTGTTGGAATGTATGGATTGTATAGGATATTTGTACTTGATTATGGTTATTAGTATTGTGTGCATGTTTTGTTAACTAAATCTTATAGCTGGAGAAGATGGACTATAGCCTGCAACAATTGCAAGGTGTAGCCCATAGCCAAAGAGTTCCTAGATAGAAGAACAGGGGAAGTGACAAGATAGATAAAACGTAGCAACTACAACATGGAGACACTTGTGTTGGCAAGAGACACTGTGTGGCTTCATGAGTGTTGTCATTGATGTAAACAAAGTTCATTCCACACATCCGCAAGACATGGTATGTCTTTACCAGAAGTCAGATTGAAGAGTGTTGTGGTCCGGTAAGCAAGAACAGAGCATGCAGCAAGGTCTGAGAATTAGGTCCAGATCTCTTAGAGGAATTATCTCAAAAAAGTGTAGACTTGGGGAAGTCAACAGGAGTATCATGACTGATATATTCTAGAGATTGAGCCTCCGGTGATGAAAGAGTGAAAATTTATAAGCACTTGAGTGTTGGGTTCCTGTTTGGCAGAGCAGACTGAGGATGACCTGAACGACAGAGCATCAGACCTTAATCCGGATGAGATATTGATGGTGATCAAGTTTCTTGAGGTATCATTCATGATTGGCTGACATGATTGATGACTTCTATAAGCATCTCTTTGATACACATCACTTGGTAAGAAAGGATTCAGCCGACAGACCAGAGTTTGGGAAAATATTGAGTATTCTGGATGCCAACTAGAAAGATGTTGAAATCCTTTGTGCGGATATATATACCAGATGGATTTCAGTGAGAAGGTGTGTTTGGTGTGTTGTGAAGTGCGAACAAAAGTAGAAAACAGTGTGGAAGTAGCAATATAGGTCCGGTATGTGATAGGATAGCAACACCAAAGAGGAGGAAGAATGAAGTGCACTAGATCAGTGTATTGAGCCTAACCGGAACTGAACCTCAGCATATGTGGATGCTTCTCATCAGTTCAAGTATCTTATTACTTTCTTTGTACCTTGTAGACTATGAGTCTCTTATAGGCAGTGAGCCTCTTGTGAGTAGTGTGCTTGGGTAGTGAGCCCTAATTGGCAAGTGCCATTTTGTACTATCTTATTCTTTTAACAAAGAATACAATCTTGGGTTAGTCACCCCGTGGTTTTTTCCTTAACAGGGTTTTCCACATCAAAATCATTGAGTTATGTGTATTGATGTTATTTGTGCTTTCATGGTTATGTTTGCTTATATGATTTGATGCTGCACTAATTGTTAAAGAAGAACAGAAAGTTGAAGTGATTAAGATAACTGATTCACCACCCCTCTCATTTATCAACAATTGGTATCAGAGATAATTTCTTACAAATAGAGCCTAACAGCTTGAGGAAGATCTGGGAATCTCAATGGATATGTATGGTATGAGAGAGAAACTTCAGTCTGCCTTAGATGATCTGGAATAGTCTCACTCTAAAGTCAATAACTTGAAGGAAAGACTCAATCAAGCTGATGATTTCATAAATGAACTAAAAGTGAAACTGAGTATCTCTATGAAGAAGAGAAAGGAACTTCTTCAACAATTAGCAAGTCAAAGTGAAGCCAATAATACTGATGAAGATCTGAATGAGAATAACAAGTTATGTGAAAAGCTATCAAAAGAGGTCATTATGGTAAGACATGAAATGGAATTAGGGGTTATGAAATTCTCCTAAGAAATTGAAGAGAAAAGAAAAATTGAAGATAATCTAAAACAATCTCTCAAGGAGAAGTCAGAAGACTTCCACAAAATGGATAGAATAATCAGACATCTGGAATCTAATCTTGAAGAAGGCAGAGATGATGAAGAACAACTTGAGAATCAGATTGACACTCTAAAAAGGGATCTTCAAATAGAAAATGAATACAAAGAAAAATTCAAGATAAGCTCTTCTCAGCTTGAAGTTCTTGTTGAAAGCCAAAAGAGGGTAGATGACAAGCAAGGTTTGGGGTATGAAGAAGGTGAAAGCTTCAGATCTGGTTAGAAAAACTCTAGATGAGGAAATCTAAGGAACAAGCCTAGAAGACCTCCGGTAAGGCAACCAAATGCTCAAAGATATCCATCCTTCAATGGATACTGCCACAATTGTAATAAATTTGGTCATAAAGCAAATCAATCCAGAAGAAGAATGAATCAAACTAATTCATCCTTCTCCAGACAATGTTTTAACTGTAAAAGGTATGGTCACAAATCTCATGAATGTAGAAATTTGCAAAGAAACAATACATTCAATGGTAGATGCTTTACATGCAATAAATGGGACATGTGACTAATCAATGTAGATCAAGAGGATACCAATAAAAAATGCAAAGAAATGTTGTTTGCTACAATTGCAATAGATCCGGTCATATTGTCAAATTCTGTAGAAGTAAGATTCAGGACAAAAAGGGTCCGATGCATCATAATCAAAACCAAGACAAAGGAAAAGGAAAAGTGAATATGGATGTAATTCAAAGGGAGATGAACAAGATTTGGGTAAAGAGGAGTACAAAAAATGCTGAGGATGGATCCGCACTAGAATCTGGTGCTGATATTCCTTCCGAAAACTAAATAGATGAGCTCTGGCTCAGGGGGAGTCACAAAAGAAAACAAGTTCTCCCAGCCAGTTAATTGGTGCCTAAAATTGGCACATGGAAAGTTGTGGATTAAAGGGCTCTCAGAGAAACATCTAAATAAGCCTTGGTAAAGATATGGAAGATCCACAAGAAATTTTAAAGAGGTTAATCTTCCAAGATTGATCCGATTTAACAGTCATCTGGTAAGAACATGATTTTCATAGTGAGATCCGATATGATTCAAATTTGAGGTATCTTGATCTATGGATAAATGAAATGATTGGAGAAAGGTAGATAGATTGTTAATATTCACCACGAATAACTCTAAGTGCATCTCAGTAATCCAGAAAAATGTCTCAGGACAAGGAAAACAAAGCAACTGGGTCAACTTAAGTTGTGCATTTATTACAATGTGAAATTAGGGTTTGCACAGAAATATAAGGGTTCCCTTGCTCATCATTTGTACATTTGCATTAAAGAAGAAGAGAGAAGGGGTTCTACAACAAATTGTCTCAAACCTCTCAAAGATCAACCACATAAATTAATTTATTCAGCAATTCGATCTGGCTCATTTCGTAAACCCTAAAAGCATAAAAGGTATTTTCCACTCTTGAATCTCTCTCTGAATCCTTTGAAAGATGGCTACTCTGAATGTTGTGAACATCACTGATAGGCTGCGACCTAAATTCAAGAAACATCCCTACAAATCCCTAGAAGTTGATCCCCTAGGTGCATTTTCTAGCATTCCGCATGGGCTTTTACATGTAGAAGATGTAAGGGCATATATTCATGCAAACATTGAGGAATTTGGGGAATCCAAGCCAATGGATATCTATCACAATCAGTTAATAGATGATTCATTTGAACTCAAACCTCAGTACAAGGCTATCCGGGACAAACATTTTGGAAATTGCATTCATTTCCCCTATTTTACAAAAGGTGAATGGGTTTGGTATGTTTTGAGCAGATTGCATGATAACTTTATGTGGTTGATGAGGCCATTTAAGATAACCAAGGATGCAATTAGGGCAGTTACTGGATTGCACTCATCCGGTGGGTTACCTGCTATCAAATCTATCAAGAATCAGATAGTGAGTGAGGCAACGAGATCAAAATTTGACAAGAGAGAAATGACCATAGAAGATATCACTGATCCGGATATCAAGTTTGCATCTATGATAATTGGCTATAAGATATATCACTCTAGCAGGGAGAATTGAGTATCCAGAACTACTATATATACTACTTAGGAAATGCTAAGGAAAAATGCTGACTATGATCTCTATGAGCTTATTCTAATCCAACTATTAGAAAACTTACAAAAGATCAAGAAGGACAAGAAAAACTCATTCAAATATGGTGGTCTGATATTGTGTTTATTCTTTTACTTTATGAATAAGCTACCTGGATCCAGTGGTTGGATATGCAAAAATGACAGACTAGTAGCCATACAAATCAAAGATTATTTGCATGAAATTGGTGATGCCAAGGCATAAAATATAGCACTCTGGGGCTACTTCAAGAATTTTCAGAGTATGATGCAAGCCAGAGAAAGAATCCATCAATCATTGGTTGAGAAGTACAAGGATACAATGTGCTTTATGGTGGACACTGATCAATGTCTAATGGAGGCAGTGGAACCTAGAATAATGTGGATCATGCCAATGGGGTATGAGGTTGATGAGAAAATCCTAGAGCTACACATCCAACACCTGCTGAGTCAACCCAAGGACCCTAAGGCAGAAAGGTTTGGGACCTTCCAAGAGTTGAGTGTAAAAGTTCATGTTGAACTGAGATAGCCTAAGATCAAGAGAAAAGTAAAAAGGGAAGCAAAAGAATTTGCCAAAAGGCATGGAATATCAAAGGAGGTAGTTGATGCCAATAGAGAAAAGATGGAAAGGGCAGAGAAAGAAAGGCAAGAAACTGAGAAAGAAAGTGCTTTGGTGCAAGCCCCCTCCCAGACCAGATCCTCCAAGAGCTCTGCACCTGCCACCTTTAGGAGCGAGAAAGCATCAAAACTGGAAGTCAGAACATCTAGAAAGGGAGAGAAGAGAACTAAGACAAAGGCCACAAGGTCTTACACTAATCAAAAGGATGATGAAGAGACTGAGTCAGATGAGGAGATCAAGAAAATGAAGAAGAAGAAAAAAGCATCCGGTGAACCCTCTACCGGTCAGAACAAGGAAGAAGAGGTAGAAGAATTTGTTGAAAGGCCTACTCTCTGCATTGATGATATCATCAAATCAGTCACTGTGGATGGGAACTTGAAACCAATGACTAAATTTTATGATGATTATAGTGAAACTGATCAGAAGATCCTACAAGAAGCTATAGTCAGGTACTTAAACATCTACAATAAAGTATTCATTAAAATTATATCTCTGATTCCTAAAAGTCTAGAAAAGGAACTTGAAATAAGAAAGAACAATGCCATGGTAAAAGACCTAGAAATCTGGGAGCAGATTGCTATCCAACTCTATCCCTCCATCACTCCAAAGAAAATAAACATGATCTTCAAAGATTGCAAGGATAAGTTCCAGAGCAAAGCTAGAATGAATAAGCTTATGCTCGGAGAGACTGATCAGGTGGCTAAAGAGACTGAAGAGATCCTCCGGAATGCCTATAAAAGATTCAATATTCCTATTATAGAGGACTTAGATGATGAACCCTCTGCCATGGATGACAAAGGAGAATCTACTGAGATAGTTGCAGAAGAGACAAAGGAGACAAGTAAAGAGAAAGCTAAGGACTTATATTCCTCTGTTCTGAAAGAGGAAGTTCATGGAGAAGCAGACACCTCTCTTCTAGATCCCCCTACAGACTCTGGAATTGAAGGAAAAGAAAGAAAAGAAGAGAGCATCAATCAAGGAGAAGAAGTGAAGGGAAGAGAAGAAGGTCAAACTGAGAAGACCATAAGTGACAGTGCTGAGGCTGCAGAAGGAAAGAAGACTCTGTCTCCAGCAAGAGACACTACAGAAACTGTTAAAGATTTCTTGACTAAAGAAATGATGGAGATTGATGAACCGGAGCTACTTCAAGGACCATTCAATTTTGATTCTCTCTCCTCAGTTCAAACTATGAAGATAACATCCTTTGCTCAAGCAAAGGCAAAAGAAAAACTTTTAAAGTCTCACATGGAAGACTGTGAGCTAATAGAGATTGCATTTGGTGCATTGGAGAAAATCATGCCATCCTTCCAGAAGGATCTCTCGGCCTCTTCATCTGGTAACTTAAAATCTCTTGTTAATTCAATTAGCACACATTTTGATTGTTTGGAAAAGTTAGCTGAAGATAAAGTCCTGAAAGAATTTTTGGGAAAGAGACCTCCAAAGTACAAGGGCTAATAACAAATGATAGGAGAAATATGGATATTGGGATACAGAGCTTAGAAAATGCTCTTAAAGATGGTGGAGAAATATATAAATTTTATTTATCCTAGTCTAAAGTGACAAAGGATATTGAGAAGAAAGTGAAAGAACAAGAGGATAAACTATCAAGTTTATCTCATAATTTTGATCCTCTCATCTCTTCAATAATAAATCAGGAGTGTCAGACTATTGCAGTCATAAATGAAATAAAGAAGCTTGAGAAGGACAAGAAAAATAAAATAAGTAGGTTAAGTGAACTTAGAGGGATAATTATCCCTAAATTAGAGGCCATGCATGAGGCCCTAACTGATGCTCAGACCATAGCCTGGACTAGTGATCTGATAGATCTAAAGAGGGCAGAAGATTTTGCATTCCTGTTGATTGGTCATATCTCAATTTTGGATAGGATGAAGCAAAGTTGGGCAATAGAATTTGTCCAGTTGAACACAACTTTTGTAGATATACTTTAGTATATGTAAGTATGTTATGTATATATATTTATGCGGCCAAGTATAGATCATTTTTTGAAATTTTGGTATGTGGATCCTACCATTTTCCATTGATGTCAAAGGGGGAGTGAGGAGCAGTGAAAAATGTGGAATCTAGTGAAGGGGGAGCTCCGGAAAAGTGTACATTAGAATAGAGCATCAGCCAAGGGGGAGTATAGTGTGACACTTAATCATTTTTCACTAAGTGTTGCCATTAATGCCAAAGGGGGAGATTGTTTGCAAGAGACACTATGTAGCTTCCTGAGTGTTGTTATTAATGGCAACAAAGTTCATTCCACACATCCACAAGACATGGTATGTCTTTACTGGAAGTCAGATTGAAGAGTGTTGTGGTCCAGTAAGCAAGAATAGAGCATGTAGCAAGGTCTGACAATCAGGTCCGGATCTCTCAAAGGAAGTATCTCAGCAAAGTGCAGACTTGGGGAAGTCAAGAGGAGTATCATGAATGATATATTATAGAGATTGAACCTCTGGTGATGAAAGAGTGAAAAGTTATAAGCACCTGAGTGTTGGGTTCCTGTTTGGCGGAGCAGACTGAGGAAGACCTGACTGACAGAGCATCAGACCTTAATCCGGATGAGATATTGATGGTGATCAAGTTTCTTGAGGTACCATTCATGATTGGATGACATGATTGATGACTTCTATAAGTATCTCTTTGATACGGATCACTTGGTATGCAAGGATTTAACCACCAGACCAGTGTTTGGGAAAATATTGAGTATTCTAGATGCTGACTATAAAGATGTTGAAATCCTTTGTGCGGATATATATACCAGATGAATTTCAATGAGAAGGTGTGTGTGGTGTGTTGTGAAGTGCGAACACAAGTAGAGAGCAGTGTGGAAGTAGCAATACAGGTCTAGTATGTGATAAGACAACAGCACCAAAGGGGAGGAAGAATGAAGTATAGTAGATCAGTGTATTGAGTCTAACTGAAACTTAACCTCAGCATATGTGGATGCTTCTCATCAGTTCAAGTATCTTATTACTTTCTTTGTACCTTGTAGACTGTGAGTCTCTTGTAGGCAGTGAGCCTCTTGTGAGCAGTGTGCTTGGGCAGTGAGCCCTAATTGGCAAGTACCATTTTGTACTATCATATTCTTTTAACAGAGAATACAATCTTGGGTTAATCACCCCGTGGTTTTTCCCTTAACAGGGTTTTCCACGTCAAAATCATTGAGTTATGTGTATTGATGTTATTTGTGCTTTCATGGTCATGTTTTCTTATATGATTTGATGTTGCACTAATTGTTAAAGAAGAACAAAAAGTTGAAGTAATTAAGATAACTGATTCACCCCCCCTTTCTTAGTTATCAACAACTTGATGAAGATGGTTATGCACTATGATAGAAATTAATAAATACAATTGAAGGAGAAGGATTTTGTTGCAGCTAGGAGTCTAATGTGACTAATGTGGATGATTAGGTTTGGAATGCAGGAATGGGTGAAAGTGGTTGTGACCATTTTTAGGTGTCTACATTTGGCCCCTCTTTGATATGGCATCATTACTGTCAAGGTTGATAGGACATCAAAGAATTTTTTATAAACATGCCCTGGTTAGTAGACGAGAGAGAAATGAATGACTAGGTGATGCCCCCTCGAGAGATTGACAGAAAAAATAAAATTTTTGGCGATCTCTTGAAAGAGAGAAAGAGATTGTAGAGGGAGAAAAGAGGGTGAATAAGGAACCTAGGACTGGGTAAGGGAGGAAAGATAGGGATGGGGATGAAATATGGGGTGCAGAAGAGAAAATTAGGGTTTAAGAAGGAAATTAGGGATGGTGGGGGCTACATATACATTAAGAGTGGCCCATATTCCTCATTTGTCTTCTTGTGCCTAGATAAATTTGATTAGAGGAGAGGAGAGCTTAGAGAGGAGTGATTGCACACATTCCATGAGTACCTTCAACCAGTGGCAGCTGGTGATCCGATAGGTTTCTAGACCTCTTTTGTGATTTACGTGTTACGTAGGTTAGGTGCAATAAATGCGAGGTCAGAAAGGGTAGAGGATAGGCACTATTAGGGTTGTTTAGTTCCTAGAGGGGTAGAGTTGTGCCACGACGAAGAATTGTAGCATCTAGATAAGAGATTAGCACCTGGTCTAGCGATTAGTGTCTAGCTAAGGTAGATCGGTGCTTTGGAAAAAGGGTGGGGTAGGGTAAATTAGTGCCCAAAATGAACCTTTTAGCACTCAGAAATTTATCATGGTGCCCAAAATGAGAATTGTAGTTCCTAGTTTTAGTACCTTATTAGGAAATCAGTGCTTGGCTTTTTTGCGTAGCACCTACAAACATGTGATATTAGCACTTAAAATGAAAAGTTTAGCACTTAGGAGGGAAAATTTGTGTTGGGTTTGGTGATCAGTGACTGGACCCAGGGTTCAACACCCATCCTGGAGGATTAGTACACAAAATGAGGAAGTCAGCACCTACATTTTTAGTGCCAAAGGGGCAAGAAGTAATGCCTAGTTTGTAAACTAAGGCTAACAAGTTGTGTTTGTGATTGTTCAAGATGATGAGGATGTTCTGCAGTCCCAAGAGTGACAACTACTAACATTTGTGTTGTGGGAGCATCTGGATGTGACCAACATGTTCTTTTTGAGGATGGTGGGAATGCATTTTATCATTGAGATGCCGACAATCAGAATTGATAGAGTGATGATGATAGCACTAGTAGAGCAGTGGTAGACATAGAGATGCACCTTCCTATTGCTCATAGGAGAGGCCACCATTACATTGAAGGACATGTGGAGGATCTTGAGGATCCTCATACATGGAGAGAGGGTGGTCTATGACCATGGCATGGAGCTACATATACAGATCAGGTGTTTTCCTTGGGATGGGTTCCCTATGGTGATCACCAATCAAAGATGTTGTACAGGAAGGTGATGGACAAGAGATTGTATTAGCTTTCCCTATTTTTGGCTGGATTGATAGTGCTACAAGACCTTAGTCCCTGATAGGAGGTTGAGAGGTTTCCTAGTGAACTGGGAGATGGTGCTGTTGTGGATGGTTTGAGATGGTGCACAGTGTTCACATGGGACCGTGTGTGTTGGCACACTTATACCATGATATGGATGTCATGGTGTATAGGAGGTTGTCCAACTTGGGATGTGGGGGCACACTGCTACATATTTAGGCTTGGGAGCACATAGTAGTGACTAGGCTAGTGATGGTATGGGATAGGCTGAGCCATCGTTCATTTGTTTATGCGTACAAAGGATAGTTAGTACATCACCACTCAAGGGATTTGAGATATTGGAGGAGGGTGATGGATGATATTTAGGTTATTGTATGGAGACCGTGGAGGGAGGTGGAGATGTGGTTTGAGGGTCGTGTATAGTTGAGTTATCTGATGCAGCCTAGATACTTGATGGGGAGGATGTAGTTGATCATTCACTGATACATGCCAGATAGAGTACAAAGACTATTTGGGCTCATATAGGATGTACCTCAGGAGGAGACAGTGTTCACAAGGATATATGTAGAGGCACCTCGATGGGAACCACTGCCAGATCCATAGGTGGTGATTGCAGAGGTTGACGAGCTTCAATGGTAGGCTTGGCATGCCAAGCAACAAGTGGTGGATGCCAACAGAACAACACAATATGATCAATGGTGGGTTCAAGAGAGGCTGATTAGATTGACTATTTCAGCAGGGAAGATAGCAGTAGGAGAGGTAGTGGTGGAACAAGAGGAGGATGATGATGATGATGACGATGATGGTGGTGATGAGGAGGAGGAGGTGATAAAGTACGTAGGGGAGATTGATATAGATGATGGAGAAGGGGGAAGAGATGGAGGCGGCGATGGAGGTAGCAATGGTGATGGAGTAGCGTTCATGAGATTATAGGCTTTGGTTCGACAGAAGGAGGCTCAGATAGCCCAATTACAAGGGCAGTGTGGAGATGGTTAGGTGGCAACCTTTTTAGGCATAGGTAGTGGCCCTATAGGAATAGGTGGTTTAGTTGCAGGCACAGTTGGGACAGGCACAAGCACTAGCACATCGCTACCACAAGGAGCGTGATCAGGCTAATTAGGCATTGGGGCAAAGCATGGGGGATGTGGTCAGGACTATGGAGCACTAGGTGGAAGAGAGTGCTAGGGAGGCCCAACACTAAAGGATGTTGTATGAGAGGCTAGTTCCTGCATGTGAGAGAGAGAGTTACTAGAGCTAATCAGTGGTCTAGTTCCAAACAGACAGGGTGATCTAAGAGGTCAGTTTAGTAGCCGGCTCTAGTACAAGAAGGATAGGTGCCAACCCCACAGGTATAGGGATAGGTAGGATAGTAGGGGATGGGGCCACCTCCTCAGAGGAGCCCGAGACTAGTCCAGTTAGGGGCTTCAACCTAAGACAATTTTGTCTAGGAGTAGCAAACATTTTGATTTGTATATGTATGACATTTTGACAGCGCCTGGGGACCTTACCTGTATCTTGATAATTTTTTATGTATATATGAGATGGGACATTTTGATGTGATGGACCGTGTTCTTTGATTTATTGATGTATATGGATGGATTTATGATGATCTTTTATGATGTGGTTTATGATATGATGATGTGGATATGTTTTATGGATACATAGTGTGATGCAGGAGGTATATGTTTACATGTTTATGGATGGATGTATATGTATTATGTGGTTGATGATTATGATGTTTTGGGTTAACATGTGTGTGATGCAGGATGGCATGTTATGATGTATTTATATGTTGTGGGAGTGAATTTATGTCATATATGTATTGTATTGTATTTGTTTCTAGCTTCATCATGCATAGAAGTTATTTCAGCCACTTTAAATCAATTCCTTCTAATATGCACAATATTGTATGTTGATTATTTGCAATGTTAGGGACTGACATGTGTATGATGTAGGATGTTATGATATATGTATGATATGATATATGGATGACATGTTATATAGTATGGTTTGGTGATGACATGATGGATATATTGTGTATGGATTATAATGGATTTATGCATATGTGATGTAATTATGTATAATGGTGAAAGATTCAGTATATATTATGGATGAGAAATGCAATATATAATATATGCTTAGATTAATAAACATATATTATGAATGGAAAATGCAATGAATAATATATGTTCATAAATTAATAAACATATATTATGGGTGAACTAATGAAAATGCAAGGTGATAAAATGGATAATATATGCTCAAATTAATAAACATATATTATAAATGGACTAAATAAACTACACATGGAAGATTATTAATGCAGTGGGATGATGACAAGGTGTTGTGATTGATTTGTTTGATTATGATACTGAGTCCCTAAAAATGGTCATGGGATGTGTTGGTGCCTGAATTGACTGTCAGTTTTTGAGCAATTTTTCATGTAGACACCTTCCTAAAAAATCCAAAAAATTTCTAAGTTTTGGGTCCTCCTCAGCATGTTTCAGCATCAGCATCATATTTCTTGATGGAGGGGGTCATCATGATGTGCCATCGGTGTGACTTTGCTTATCAGGCATGCTAGAGGGAGGTCTGCCGATGGTTAATGTCTGGCCGATGGCGGATGGCTCGAAGGTAGTTTGTAGCGGTCGGTGGGAGTATTGCTATCAGCAGAAGTTTTTTGTGCCTTGCCGATGTTGGGTGTCTAGCTAATGGAGTTGCCATCAGCATAATGTGGTGTGATCAGTGGGGAAGCTTTTTGTTGGGCCGATGGTTGTGGTCACACCAATGGGATATGCATTGGAGAGAGTTGGTGCGTTGGTGAAGGTGGAAAGCCTGGGCCGACGGTGGTTTTCTCACCGATCGGGTTGTATCGGGATGACATGTGTATCAGCAAGGGGGAGTTTTGGATTGGCCGATATGAGGGGTCTGGCCGATAGGCTATTGGCGGAAGGTTTGTGGGTCGAGCAGGGAAAAATGCTTGACACCTAGTGTACATGCAGCTGTGCTTATAAAGTGATCAAAGGGTCCCTACATGGCAAATGTGGGATAAATGGATCTCACAAAAATGGAAAAGTCAGTGATGGAATGAAGGACTTCCCACATGGCACGTTTTCACTGACGATGGGACTTTTCAAAATGCCAACATGATTTGCAACTTATGTGAGTGGCTTTGGACCGTCAATTTTGCGTGTCTGGAGCCGGATCCTGTGGTTGAGTTCGAACGATGAAATAACCGAGTGTTAGCGCCATTTTTGTACACTCATTCTGCATTCAGTGAACCTACTACATGGCAATGGAAAGAATGTCACATCTGCTCATCTGTTTGAGGTCCGGGTTGCTTGCACCAATGGCTTTCATGGTGAATTTGACTATTTCAATGACTGGAATTTATGAGGATCTGATTGTTTCTTTAAAATCTAGGGAGGATGATCTCTGCATTTATGAAGTCTATCAGTGTGTAGGTGGCTAGAAGCTTGTGTGCTCCTTGAAAAAGGAATCCATGGCCATTCTACAGAGGTTGGATGTTTTTGGGCTTTCTGCTCTGACTCTAAACACAAGGTGTTCACGTTTTGAAAGGCATTTTTTATTACAGATTCGGTCCTTGGTCTGGTGTATCAGTCTATCTTGTCTTGTAAATGAAAATTTCCTGTATGGTGATCTTCTATGCAGATTGAATTTAAATGAAAAACACCTATTGTGTGTATTGTTTATGATTGTCTCCTATATGTCATTTGTTTTCTTTTCAAACAAGGTTGTTAAGGGCTTCCAAGTTTTTCAGTATATGCATACTGTGTGTCTGATTTATTGTGTCTGCTCAAGGAGTGGTTAAATAGGCTTTTGATTAGATACAAAGGAAAATAGATTGCACCATAGGATCTATCAAGTATGATCATAGGCAATACTCTTTCTTGGACATGTTGCTCTTAGGCAGTAACATTCTTCCTGAGTCCTCTGGATATGAATTCATGTTGTCATAGGGAGACATTTACATTCTTAGATTTGACTCTGCTGCCTAGATAAGGCACTGGTGTAGGAATCTATTTGTTCAAAGGGTCTAGGAAGGTCCCATAAATCCAAACATAAAATCAAACCATTTCATACTTCCACCTGTTAGTTGTAGGAGCAAGAGTAGGAAACCCCTGCATACCTTCATCCATAACCAGTCATATATGTCCAAGAAAGTGCCATCTTGCGATCTATCATTTAGATCTTGGTCCATACGTGAGGGTATTCTACCTGTTATTGTCAAGTTAAATCTTTATATCACTTGAACTAATCAAGGTCACATCTTAAAGTCATAGGGACACCCCCCTTGGTGCGACAGAACCAGAAGTGAAGGGGAGGAGCTCACGCAACCTCCTGTATTTTGTTGGCTGAATCTGCCTATGCATTAGAACTGGTAAACTCTAATGCTGATTCAGAAGAAAAACCAACAGGATGTGGGAAAGAATTAGGAGCTCAACATAGGTAGAATAAATTAAATGGTGAGGAAGGGTGGTCTGATGAAGCTTGGAGCAATAGATATGGGATAAGGTGATGGTGGTAGGGATGTAGATGTAGGATAAAGCAATGATAGCATTTATTAAGAAATTCTACAAATAAATATTGAGTACTACTATCAATATTGCATAAGATGTTATGCACTAGGGTATATGGAACCAAGGTGACAAGGCATTCATGCATAGGACTTGACACTACAAACAATATCATGAACCCATGCATTCCCACAATAGTACAACCTTGTCTAACCGAACGAGGGAGATTCAAAGAATAATCCCTTAGTACACAAAAGGTATGAGGAACCTTAGATCCAAAAAGGGGGATAACATGCTAGAATAGACCCTATCATTCACAAGATTTTGAATACTATGGTGGAGTAATGAGAACCTTCCACAAGCACATCATAGAAAAGCAATGACAATGCCCTATTCTAGACTATTTGCCACATACCATGATATAATGAGACCAGCGTAGCTTTGAAGTAATCCAAGAATAAGACAAAAGATAAAAGTCAAAAACCAAAAGACTCACTGACCCAAAACATACAACCATTATATCTCTTGCTAAAAATGGATGGAGGATTGGTGATTCTTCCCATTGTAGGAAGGATACATCCATAGGGAAGGGATTGATGGATGATTAAGATAAAATAAGGATAGGTAGGGGGATATAGGCCATATGTCATAGTAGAGCCAATCTGGTAGCTAATGATTTTTTGTGAAAATGTTATGATTTGGTAGGATGCTTAGAGAGCACATATTGTATGTAGCTCAAGTGTAATCAACAAGCTCTAGAAAGTGGGATGATCTAAATAGGGTTGGATGGGTGCATCGTATGTACCTGCATACTAGATACTTCCTTCATATTCTAGACTGCCTGCATACCCTGTATCCATGGGATCAAGGCACATAATAATGTGGGTGGTGATGATATGTAGTTTTGGGTGACTTGATGAAATAGGATGGGGATAGGATCATGTGAATGTATGAGGCATGGTTTAGAGGATTTGATTGTCATTTTTCCAACTGTGCCATGTATTAAGATCACATGGATGGGATAAATGAAATATATAGGATGATAGGCTAGTGATTATGGAGTTGAGATGGAGGGTTGTAAGAGTGTACAAAGGTTACTCAGTCTTTGGTTGGATGTAATGTAGGGGAAGAGAGTGCTCAAACCATATTCAAACTATGGGAATCATGATTTGGGGGATGAGTGATGGTTAGGGATTAAGTGGGCTTACAACGATTGGATGGGTGGAGTTGCGGTGCATAGATGTGATGTCTATGTGAAAACCACTAAAGGGATCAGAGTCTCAAGTGGATGAGGTAACCAGCTGCATGACATAGTGATGCAAAGACATGATGTATATGCAAAAACAACAGAAAGGGGCCAGGATTAGTGGTAACTAGCTGAGGGATATGGTGGTGCAAATAAGTGATATCTATGCAAGACCAGAAGAGGATGCGAGTGATGGTAAGACTATGTGGATAGGGGAATTGGCTAGATGAAGTGGCAGTGCACAGACGTGATGTTTATGCAAAACCACAAAAGAAACTAGGAGATGAGGGGATCGGGCAATGTGAGTGTTAGGGTAGGTGGGAGTTTTGCTTTTCTATTACTCAGTCTATTAAAAAAGGTGAGGAAGCAGGAAGCAGGTGATCAAATCTTAGTTAGGGGAATAACTGGATGGGAGGAAGTGAACAAATTGTGGTAGGATAATGGTTTTGAATGTTGTTCTTCTATTACTCAATTTGTGTACAACATATGGAAGGATGGATAATGGAAGCTCAAGAAACGGGATAGTTTTGAAGCTTGGATGTTGAGGTAGATGATGTGGATCATGATGATAAGGTGGTTTGAACAATGGATCCAGGTTGAACCTACACATGACGCCTACAAGTAGTTTTTCATCATGGTACTTTCCCAAGGTGCCACAGGGGGTGGTTTTCACTAAAGGATAGATTATTTATCTTTACTTTTTTTTTTTTTTGAATTTTTTTTTTTTTTGGATTTTTGACATTTTTTTATTTTTTTGTATTTTTGACTTGGGTATTCAGCGGGCTAACTATGGAACCACTTCAGGTGAATGATGTTCATAGGATCATCAAGCTCTTCTCCTTCAAGGGTAGAGAGATGATATGTGTTAGAACCGTACTTAGCTATGATGATATAGGGACCTAACCAATTAGGCTCAATTTTTCCTTTCTTGTCCTGTTCTGACAGATTCTTTTGGTTTTATTTTAAGACCAAGTCTCCTACTGCAAACTCTAGCATTGATTTTCTTGTTGTAGGATCTAATTTAGGGCATTGAGGCATCATTCATCCAATAGCTTGAGCTCTTGAAGGTGTGCAACATAGTATTATTCATCAGTTATAACATCATGCAAAGGGATGTACAATGAGGGCAACTTGATCTCTATTGGCAAGATAGCTTCAACATTGAAGATTATTGAATATGGAGTGGCTCCTATAGGAGTGAAGGTGCTAGTGTGATAGGCCCAAAGGGTGGGATGGATGTGGAGGTGTCAATCATGACCAAAATTTCATTCACAACATTCTTGGGGATCTTAAGGAGGGTTTTATTAGTTGCCTCAGCCTGGCCATTTCCTTGGGGATAGTATGGAGTGGACCAATGATGTTGTATGTGGAATTGTTCACAAAGGGCACGAACATCATGGTTTTTGAATGGTTTGCCATTATCTATGACAAGGGTGGATGGGATACCATAATGAAAGATGATATGCTAAAGGATGAACTTGGTGATTTGATTTCCATTGGTGAAAGTTAGAGGAATAGCTTCAAACCACTTAGTAAAATCTTATGTGGTGGTGATGATTAATATGTGTCCGTCAGAGGAGGGTGGATGGATTTTCCAATGAGTTATAGGCCCCACTAAGAGAAAGGCCATGGTGTGGTGATGGGTTAAAATGCTTGAGAGGGAGTGTGGATGAGATCTTCATGCTGCTAGCAGGGCTTACATCTCTTCACGTACTCACATGCATCATGCTCTATGGTAGGCCAATAATATAATGTATGCAAGAGCTTCTTAGCTAGGACAATACCACTTGTGTGCACATTGCAAATACCTACATGGACCTCGTGTAGGGTGAGGGAAGCTTCTTTTATGTTTAAACACTAAAGAATAGTGCACTCATAGCTTCAGTGATAGGGGGTATCAACAAGGCTAGTGTTGTGAGAGGCTGAGTTTATGAGGGACCATTGTTGTTTACGAGTGGATTCGAGTGGGAAAGTGTGATGTTGGAGGTAGATGTAGATGTTGAGATACCAAGGATTTTCAAGACTAACAATCTCACATAGGAATTTTGACTCGACAACATAGTAGGCTAGCATAAGGAGTTTTTCCACAAGAAATTCACATTGGTAACTGTCATGAGGCATATCCAAGAGGGAACCAATAGTGGCCATGGCATCAACTACTTTGTTATAAAGGTGGGGTACCTATTCAAACTGGATGTAGGTGAAGAATATTTTGTATCCATCAACCATTTTCTTGTAGGGTACTGGTTTGTCATCTTTAGTGAGATATTTACCATTAACCTACTTGATAATCAACTGGGAGTCACCATAGACTTGTAGCTATTGAATGTTTCATTGAACTATTGTTTTGAGACCAATAATCAAAGCTTCATACTTGGCCACATTATTGGTGCATGGGAAGGTAAAAATGTATGCTTTAGGAATGTAGTCACCTTGTGGGGTTACCAACAGTATTCCTACCTTAGAATGGTGATTGTTGAAGGATCCATAAAAGTATAGTTTCCAATTTGTTGATTCTGTCATGGTTAGGATTGACTCATTCGAAAAATCAATGGGGAGTGGTTCATAATCTATGAGGTGTGCTTTGGCCAATTGATTTGCAATAACTTGTCCTTTAATTGCGCTTTGATCTAAATATTCAATGTCAAATTCACTCAGTAACATTACCCATTTTGCCATTCTTCCTATGAGTGAGGTCCTGGAAAGTAGGTTCTTGAGAGGGTCAAATTTTGAGATGAGCTTGATAGAATGAATTAGCATGTAGTTTCGTATATTTTGAGAACAAAAAATGATAGCCAAACATGTGCATTCCATGGATGTGTAGTTAGGCTCATAGCCAATGAGGGTCCTGCTGATATAGTATATACCCTTTCATAGCTGATGTCATCATGTTGTGCTAGAAGTACCCCCAGTGCTACTAAAGTTGCTGATATATATAATAATAGGGGTTTTCCAAGAATAGGTGCCATTAGAACCGGTGGTGAAGTGAGATACTCCTTGATGTGGTGAAATTCTTGTTGGCAATTTTGGTCCCACTTGAAGTGTACATCTTTACGAAGCAAATGGGAGAAGGGTTGACACTTGTCTGCAAGTTGACAAATGAATCTATGGATATCATGGAGCTTTCCTTGGAGAATTTGAAGCTATTTGAGTGTTTTAGGTCGAGACATTTCTTTTATAGCAATAAATTTAGTGGGGTCCACCTCAATGCCTTTACGGGAAACAATGAATCCCAAGAGTTTTCCTGATGTGACACCAAAGACACATATCTTGGGATTGAGATGAAGCTTGTACTCCCTAAGGAATGCAAATATCTATTGTAGAACCTTAGGGTGTTCCTCTCTTGTTTTTTATTTTCCAAGGAGATCATCCACATAGTCCTCCATCTTATGTAGCATGTCATGAAAAATAGTAGTCATGGCTCGTTGATAGGTGGCTCCAATGTTCTTCAAGCCAAAGGGCATGAATTGATAGTAATATATCCCCCAAGGACATGTGAAAGAAGTTTTATGTTGATCTTTAGGGGCAATTCTGATTTTCTTGTATCTAGAGAAACCATCCATGAGGGAGAGCATCTCATGTCCTACTGTGAGATCTATAATAATGTCAATGTTGGGGAGAGTAAAATCATATTTTGGACATTCTTTGTTGAGGTCTTAGAAATCTGTGCATACTTGGATGCCCCTAGGTTTCTTAGCAACTAGAACAATGTTGGAGACCCATTCTAGATAGTCAATAGGGAAAATAAAGCTGACCTCTAATAATTTCTACAATTCTTCTTTAAAAAGTAAGTCAACCTAAGGATGCATCTTGTGAAGTTACTGTTTGATGGGTGTTGCTTCTGGATGTACCACGAGGTGATGAACAACCAAGGAAGGATTTAATCATGGCATGTCCATGTAAGACCAAGCAAAGACATCAGGTGCTTCATGAAGCACAATTGAAAGGTTGGACTTTTTTTTGCTAGCAAGGCTTTCTATAAGGTGTGTGAGCTTGGGCTATTCTTCTGTGTTAAGATTGATTTCTTGGATACATTCATTCAAGATGTTGGAGCATTCATGTTAGTATGATGGTATGGGGGAATATAAAGATCCTCATCTCCTAGCACCTTAGAGAGGTTTTCACAAGGAGATACATCTTTATTTTTCTCTTTTGTGTCTAAAAGTGCCTCGAGGAGGTTTTCACTAGGGGATGTTTTTCTATTTTTTGATTTTTGCTTTTTTGGACTAAGGATCTACTCTTCCCCAAAGTAGGCATGAGCATGGAAGCATATATCATACCATGAGGTGTCATGGAGTGGTAGGAATGCTAAGAGAGCCTCATCATGTGGGAACATGTCAAGAGGCAGTGGTCCTTGATAATCCCAGGTGATAAGCTCGACGTGGATGAGAGGAAGGCCAATGATGAAGATGGCATTATAAGGGAAGATCCATGAAAGATCAAGATCCTCATATGAATATATGATGACACTCAAGATAATTTTTTCAACAATAGAAGAGGATTCGGTCATCTCTACCAAAGTTTTAGTGGGTCCATGGATTGTCACAGTCGATGGCTTGTATCCTAAACCAAAGTGTTGGGCGTATTTCTTAGGAGATGTAGGATCAACCGGGATAGGTTCTATAACACATTGTTTATCAATGCCAAGTCCTTTTCCATAGTAAGGAATTTTGGAACAATTTGGAATGGTACATGATATTTCTCTTTGAATTATTCAATGTCTACCTGCACTAGATGGGTTTCATCATGGTATAACCAATCACTCAAATCTATTTCTTCTGCTTCCTCTTCTCTAGAGACTTGTGCTACCTAGGAAAAAGGGAATTTTGTCATTGATCCTAAACTGTTGTTCTTGTTCTTTCTTCTATAGATGACGACCATGAGAGCAGGGGGACAAAGGTAATTGTCCCACATGGAAGGTGTTGTGAAGCTCATATTCAGCACACCCCCTGTTTATGATTTTGACCTTGGATACTTGAGGAGTAGGAGTGGAGGATGATGTGGAAGTGTGTGATGGGTCAATGGTCCCTTGCAGAGTGGATGATGATGTGGATGGCATGGATGAGGGGTCTTTGAGATGTTCCCCATAGGTTCTTGGGCAATGAAATTGTCTATTGTAAACAACCTCTAAGGCTTTACAATATTCAAATGGTTATAGATCAGTGGGAATAGTAACCTCCACACTGTTATGGGGTAACTTAAGGCATTGGTGATAGGTGGAGGGAATGGCTTGCATGGCATGTAGTCATGGTCTATCTAGAAGGAGATTTCATGGTGGGTCAAGATCGACCACATGATAGAGGGTGGGTATGTCAGCTAGTCCACCTTGATAGAGAGGCATATGGTGCCTTCAAATTCTCTTTCTATGTTGTCATATGCTTTGATGGAGATGAACAAAGATTCTAAGTCAACTATTGAATACCCCAAGAGTTTTATGAACTTTAATGTACATATATTCAAACTGGATCCACTACCCAAGAGGACCCTCTTAATTTTGTGATTGGTGATTTGGATTTTGATATGGAGTGCTTTATTATGGGTTGGATCGATTGGTGGCATGTTTGATTGGCTAAAAGTGAGATAGTAGGATCAAGACAATTGAGCCACTAGATTTTGGAATTATGTGGGAGAAATGTCGGTGGAGACATGGGACTCTTGGAGAGTCTTGTCAAGGATTTTGTGGTATATGGTGGATGTTTTGAGGAGTTCCAAGATGGATATTTGGACAAGGGCCTTTCCAAGATGGTCAAGGAGGTTATATTTGGAAGTGGTAGTGGTGGAAGGAGGCGATGGTCCCTTTATGGTTACACATCCATGTCAAGTGGTAACAACAAATTTGAGAATGGTACTTTTGATCTTGATGGTGGAGACACGAGTAGAAACGAAAATAATTCAGCCTACTGCATTATCGTAGGGAGGCATAACATTGTTGTAATTGATTTTATTGGTTTGATTATTAGGATTGGTGTGGGAGGATGATGGTTTGGATGTGGATTGGTTTTTATGGTGGGGAAGAGGGCCTTGGTAGACTCTTAGGACGTCGTTAGGTGAGGCATTGTTGTTTCCTTCTATTTAGATTTCATCGCAATTGACGAGGTCTTGGATGTAATTCTTTAATTTCATAGATTTACACATGGCATGACCTTTGATGTGATGATAGTAACAATATTCATTTTATTTATACCATGTGGGTTTAGGTTGGTTTTCATCATGGGCAACTCAACCATGTTTGCTTGGACTTGTTTTTGGAACACAACCTCAAGTGGTTCACCCAAGGGAGTATACTTGTGCTTTGGATTATTGGGAGGATTCTTCTTTGGAGGAGTGGATGGGATCGAGACATTGTTTGAAATGTTTTATGCTACATTTGTCTCTTTGGATTTAGGAGCAGCAATTTGGATATACTTGAAATTGGTAGCACCTTCTCCTACAGTGTTTTTGTTTTAGGTCCAAAACTTAGGTTTGTCATTGGTTGATTTATCATTATCATTCTTGTTGTAGATTTTTACCAAACCGTTCACAATAAGAGCCTTCTCAATGGTGACCCCCTTCTCTATGATTTCATAGAAGGTAGATGAACAATGCACTTGTAAATGGAAAGCCATTTCTTGGTTTAAGTTTTGAATGAAGATATGGATGAGTTTTTTTTTGGTGGCTTTCCAAGGTAGCCTACTAGTAAGGGATTTCCATCTTTGTAGGTGACCAGAAAAACTTTTACCACTTCATTGTTTGGTGTTGCAACTTGGTCAAGCATAGTGATTTCATCCTCCACATTTAATGAGAAGTGGGTGACAAATTTCTCTGAAAGATCAGTGAAGGTAGAGATGGAACTATAAGGCAAGTGCATGAACCATTCGAGAGCTTGTCCTCCTAAGCTTTGTGGGAAAAGATGAAGAAGGAATTGATAATCATAGGCTACTTCTTGGCATGCCATGATTAATTCCTTGATGTGGTTGTAGGGATCTCCTTTTCCTTTGTACTTGTCAAATTTAGGCATTTCAAAGTGTTGAGGAAAAGGTATGATTATCATGTTTCTGTCAAATGAATAGGGACAAAAGTCTTTGAAATTATAGTGTTTCTTTTGGGTTGGATGTTCTTAAGCACGTTATTCAACTCTTGGCATTCTTGATCAAAAGGATTAGCAAGAGGTGATTGTGGTATATATTGGACCGTGGATTGTTGCAATGATGATTGTTGTTGTTGATGGACGTATAAAGGCAGACCTATAGTTTAAGTATAAACATGAGACCCGAATATTTGATGATGTGGAATAGTTTGTTGGTTTTGGAAATGTGGTTGTTGTTGGGGTGTATTGATATTCTATGGAGGATGCATGAGGGGGTTATTGATGCGTGGTTGTATGCTTGTTTGGGGTTAGCATAGCTCATTAAGGGATTTTGTGGTTGGGTAAATGTATTGTTCATTTGGAGGGGCGTTTGTGAAGGTACTGTGGTAGATACCATTGTTTGGGTAATGACCAGCCTTTGAGGGATATTCAAACGATGGAAGGGTTCCAGAAGGATGGTGGAAGCATCTTATTGGTTACTTGGTGGAGGTGGTATGGTGAGTATGTTGACATTGGATGGGACCGTGGAGATGGGCACATTGGAGGGTAGCATGTTAAATTGTAGCCCATAAGGGGGTTTTGATCCTTGTTGTTGTGGAACATTCCTAACCCTCACATTTTGTACTATGGTGTTAATAGTGTTGGTGTTGGAGGCATAACTAGCCCATGGGTTGTCGTAGACAGGTTCATTGGGATTAGGGACTCATCCCCAAGGTTGGTCATGAATAGGTGATGGTGGATTTTCATGGAAAATGGTTTTGAGTTTGTCATGGTCATATGAATAGGGGAGATGTGTTCCATGTTCAATAAGGCATTCAAGGAACTCATCCTTATGATTGTCAAGGAATTGGTCAAATTTATCTATAATCCTCTTTCATTAGGGAAATTGATGAAGGTGGGAAAATATATCTGATAATAAGTGGATACTTCACCCATTTCAGGTTGGTTGACATATCCCTCCATATTACTTGTGGTAGAGTCATGTGGAGAGAGGGGTTGGTAACAGGCGTCATTTTCCTCTTAGCTTGTAATCGCGTGTTGTGAGGCATAAATGGTGAACTTTGATTAGATTTGGATGGTGAGGTCCCAATGATTAGGGATGGGGTTGTTCTAAGTTCAAAATCTAGATCAAGATAGTTGAATATCAAGGATTATCCCTATGTACTTAGGGTGGACAAAGAGACTAAGCAAAAAGCATGATAGGATTATCCTAGTTGGGGTAGAAAAGACAAACCAAGCAAGATGGGATTTCTTGGAGTCCACTAACTTAGGAGTTGTCTAAGTTCCTAAGCCAATTTATCCAAGAGGATTGATGATTTCAAGATTACACTAAACTTAAGATAGAAAAATTCTTAAGCCTAATGTAAACAAGAGGAGGATTGATCTATATTTAACCTTAGAAACTAGGAATTAATGGATAGATGATTGATCTTGGATAGAGGTTTGATCAGTTTTGAATGATAAGGATTAATTGGTAGTGGATGATAAGGATTTGATTGGTTTTGGTTCAAGGAGGATGATTAATCAAATTTAAATGATGTTGGATCATAAGCTAAAAGGGACAAGAGGATATAGAGGATGGCTATGAGGTTGTGATGTTGTGGGATGATATGGGCAAAGTGATTTTGATAATCAAAAGGATGAACACTTGATTTGTGTAGGCCCCTAAATCTAGGTGCTAAAAAAGTCCATTTAGGCGCTGATAGACAGGGACTAGGTGCTAATGTATATGAAGTCAGGCGATGATATGGAATGTGGGTGCTGATATGGTGTGGGTGAGTTGGTAAGCCTAGCTTGGTCTAGGTATTGATTTAGACAATCTAAGTGTTGATACAGATAGTCTAAGTGCTAATAGATAGATGGTAGGCATTATTTTATAAAAATTAGGCATTGATTTGGATTGTTTGTGTTGATGTATAAAAATGAGCAAATTCTAGCACCAACATGGGAAACTTTGAAGATGTGGGATTGATCTTTGAAGCAACCTCCAAATTTTATGGAAGCTGGCTCTTCCTATTGTTTGGATTGAGCCATCATTGAAAAGGTTGATCATCTTTCTTTAGAATGCATAGTTATGACCTATTGAGGCATTAGGTTTGGAAATGTGGCATCTTGCATATAATGGCGTCTTCTTGTGATTGGAAGCACATTCCATTAATAGACCAAGCTCCAATTCTTAACATACTCTATAGATATGTTTGATTCCAAGAAATGACTGAATCATAATCTAATACATTGTATTATTCTATTAATGCTACCTTTATTTTTTGTTTGTGACTATACTTTGAACTTTAAAGACACCATCCATTTATCATAGGCTGTGGCTCTAATCCTATGCTAGAAGAGACTCCACTTTTATTGTAATGTACCACATTATGAATGCCAAGTCTTTATTATCTGACAGCTGAGGCTCTATGATATGTAACCAGCTCCTTATTTTATGGCTTGGTGATTCCTCTAAAGAACACCTTGCTAAATGGCTGCCACCATTTACCATAGGCTGAGCCTCCAAATTCGTGTTTACTCCTTTATATGAATATGCTGATGTGGTGAATCAAAAGGGCACCTCAGATAGAATGGTGACAGATCATGATTGGGACTCACATGTGTTTAGAATAGCAGTGTGTTGTATGGATTTAATACAGATAGGGATTCATTTAAGTATGTAGTTGTACCTCAAGTAGAGACTATACTTCATTCTAAGGTTGATTCCCCAAATATAACTATGCATTGGCTGTGACTTGGAGATCAGCATTGGAGACTCTTCAAACCAACATTATTACTTACAAGAGAAACTATATTCTTGAAACTGGCTGATTCATCTCCCCACATGAACATGCTTTTGACTTTGACTGGGCTTACCACTTTTAATTCATAGGCTGTAGTATGAATCTCTTCAATATTGAAAATTTTGATATGGTGTGCAAAATTTGCACAATAATTCCTGGCAACTGGTTGGTAAAGTGAGCCTGCTCACTGAGAACTCTAGAATCTCTAGTTTCATAGATAAGAGCCTTAATCATTGGAAATAGAGTTTATTATATTGGAACTAAAAAACTAGCACCATGAAGACACATTTGTAGCCAAAACTGATACACAACTGCCAGAAAAGATGCATTGAATTGAAAACTGAGACATTGTAGAGCTAAACATATTCCACAACTAAAACCATCATTGTTAACCACTGAAATGACCATGGCTAAATCACAGAAATACACCCTCCATTCTATATGTAGCTGAGACTTATTGAAAACAAAATAACTGAATCTAAAAACTAATGCTACTGGTGTAACTTATTCTGAACACTAAAACTAATTTACAATACAATTAAACTTATGGGGATATGCCCATTTATCAGGACAAGAAAATAACTACTAGATATGATGATGTTCCTCCAACGAATACACATCAAATTGAGAATTGACCAAATGAAATGCACAAAGAAAAATATGAGGAACTTCTACCTTTTTGCCTTTCTGCATTCTGAAGGTTCAACCTTTCTGCATTCTGAAGGTTCAACCTTGGCATGAAAACACCAATCAGGTTGATATACATATTGTGCCTACTTGAGTGGAGGGTGGGAAGGGAATATCAATTGTTGAAGCTCATTTCTTTGCTTGCACTTCAAGGTTTCTATCAACAGAATGATGACTCATGATAGTATCAAAAATAGGTGTGTAGGTGACAAAGCTGCTAATCACAACCTTGAATCTGATTGGGATTCCTTCTTGCAAGAAGAAAGGTATATAATGTGAATTAGTGTATAACTCTTCAATTTTGCAAATGCCCCTTTGGACCTCATCATCTTGTAGCTATGAATCTTCATCAAGAAGAAGACAATATCCATTTTCAAAAATAGAAAACAAATCAGCTCTTGCATCTACCTCTGTTTCAAAATTTTCTTTTTCATCTGCTACATTAAGCTTTTCAATTTAGCCATTAATTTTGTCAATGGTGGGATCTTCTACATCTAGAATCTAATAGCCTTGTTCAAAAATTTAGAATAAATCCTCATTCTACCCTTCATCATGCTTATGCATCTCTGTGCTATCTTTTTCAAGATGTGAAAATTCATTATAGAAATAAAGGTAGTCTATATTTGTAGATTCAAAAATTTCCTTTACAACTTCTTCCTCAAGATGAGGTACAGACTATGAATCATGCTCTACCCAATACTTTTTAGCTTGAAAGCCCCTTCTCAAGTACTTTTTATCTTCTAGAATTTGCAATTCATAGGCATCCTCTGAATCTCTTTCATTAATTAACTGAGTTTTTGAATTAAAACTCACCAAAGGTGCATGATGCTCAAAACCAAAGGGACACACTGAATAGACAAGAGTTACCTCCTTGCTTGTATCCTAATCTTTAAGACTCAGATTTTCTTTAATGTAAAAATGATAAAGAACCCAACTTATGCCTTGTATGGGCTGGTTCGTAGACATGTAGGCTTGCAAAGAATATTTTTCACGATAATTGGGCATCTTCTAGATATGAGGGAGGATATCTTCTACAAACTGACCACATTGGTATTGCTATTCATAAAGATTTTGGGGCATGAAATATGGATCACCATGGTACATGTTTTGACATTTTAACTCATTCAACTCATGGGTGAAGGATTTTATGAGTTCTTTTACCTCCATCATCTCCTTATGATTTGATGAATCAGCAGGGAGGGTGGGTGGATTAGAATCTATATGCATTTGGCCATAGGAAAGAGTTTGAGATAGGTTATTTGCATGAGGCAACAATGGTTTCAAGGGAAGAGGAGGTATTTTACCAACGTCTATGAGGTTGTTTTCAGCTCTAATAGAAATATTATATGATTGGGATAGAGTTTCACCTCCTAAGGCTTGAATCATAATAGATATCTTAGGATCTAAAGCCTTTGAATAATAAAGAAATGCAAAAATTGGAGGAGGCCTCATGTCAACTAAGAATTTCTTCCATACCTTATCAAATCTTGAATTGAAGTCACACATGCTCTCTGCAGGTTGTCTCTTGATGGTGATGAGATTCTGGGTGAGAGTACTAACATATGTCCTCTCTTTGAACTGATTATAGATAAGTGCTTCTAGCTAATCCAATCTAGTGATTGAACCAAGTGTCAAACCTCTATACCATTCTTTTGCTTTGCCTTTTAGGGAAGATGCCAGTAGCAAAAGAGCATGATTCTCAGTTGTGATATTATGAATGGTGCACAAATTGGCCACATCTTGAATGTGATCTGCTAGATAAACCGATCCATCTCCTAGAAACTAAGGTAATGCTTTCCATGCTATGTTAGGAACCTGACCCTACTGCTGAGGAACAAGAGGACTTAAACCCCAAGTCACAAAAGGTAGATCTCTTGCAGGAATATTCAGATGCACATAGATATTTGAGGCTACCATGATCTATAGAAGAAAAGACTTGAGAAAGATTCACTAGTAGAGCACCAGGTGGAAGATTCATGCTCACATGAGTAGATATTTTGGTGATTTTCTACCAAAACCACAAAATACATGGCAAAGATTAAGTGAAACCAAGACCCAAGTCTTTGATTCTAGTCCCACCAGGCATCCCAAAAACTATTGATGTATAAAAATGCACAAATTCTAGCACCAACATGCAAAACTTCAAAGATGTGGGATTGATCTTTGAAGCAACCTCTAGATTTTATGGAAGCTAGATCTTCCTATTGTTTGGATTGAACCATCATTGAAAAGGTCAATCTTCTTTCTTTAGAATGCATCATTATGACCTATTGAGGCACTGGGTTTGGATATGTGGCATCTTGCATATAGTGGTGCCTTCTTGTGATTGGCAGCACATTCCTTTAATAGACCAAGCTCCAATTCTTAACAGTCTCTGTAGATATGTTTGATGCTGAGAGATGGTCAAATCATAATCTAATACATTATATTATTCTATTAATGCTACCTTTATTTTCTATTTGTAACTATACTTTGAACTTTAAAGATGTCATCCATTTACCATAGGTTGTGGCTCTGATCCTATGCTGGTAGAGACTCCACTTTTACTGTAATGTGCCACATTATGAATGCCAAGTCTTTATTATCTGATGGCTGAGACTTTATGATATGCAAATATCTCCTTATTTTATGGCTTGGTGATTCCTCTAAAGAAGAATGCCTTGTTGAATGGCTACCACCATTTACCATAGGATGAGCCTCCAAATTTGTGTTTGCTCCTTTATATGAATATGTTGATGCGGTGAATCAAAAGGGCACCACAAATAGAATGGTGACACATCATGATTAGGACTCACATGTGTTTAGAATAGTAGCATGTTGCATGGATTTGAAACAAACATGGATTCATTTAAGTATGTAGTTGTACCTCAAGTAGAGACTATACTTCATTCAAAGGCCGATTCCCTAAATATAACTGTGTCTTGGCTGTGACTTGGAGATTAGCATTGGAGACTCTTCGAACCAACATTATGACTTATAAGAGAAATTGTATCCTTGGAACCGGCTGAGTCATCTCCCTACATGAACATGCTTTTGACTTTGACTGGCCTTAGCACCTTTAATTCATATGCTGTAGTATGAATCTCTTCAATATTGAAATTTTCATATGGTGTACAAAATTTACAGAACAGTTTAGATTTAGGAGGTGTTTAAGTTGAATATTTTGGTAAGATTTTTCAAACATCAAGCACAATGGCTATTTAGACTAACTTGGGATGAAGTGTGAGAGGTTTTTAGCCTTCTTGGTTTACAAGTGGCTTGCATTGGTATAGCACAATTGAAGACATGCCAAAAATGTATATACATTATAGAATCTATTCAAGTAGGAGTGACATATCTTGTGGATCTCATGAAGCTACTGTGGGTCAATCTTAAGTCAAAGTGAACCAAGATTCCCATCCCCACTAATACCTTTGATGCTATAGCTTAGATAGATAGGGGAAGCAAGGTCATGGACCACCTTACCCCCCTCACCTTGGAGACTTTCGTCTTGCCCAAGGCATATCCTATCTCAAGTACAGTGGTATGATGAGCATCTTCCCCTCCTCTACAGTGGTGCACCACAAGATATGATGGTCAAAGGTCTTATCTATGCTTTACAAGGCTTCTAGTGGATGTCCCAATATACATGAGGTACGAGGGACAAGTACATGAATGGGGGTGTCCCAACTTCTGACCTTGCACAAACCAAATCAAGTCCTGGCAGACCAAGGATCTCGAGGCTTTTTCTTGCCAAGGAGTCCTTCCTTTAAAGCGAGTCTTTTGATACTCGTAATATTTATATCCCATGCTAGAACACGTAGTTGAAGTCATCCCTAGCAGCCCCCCCAAGAAGAAACTACTTCCACTTTTGATCACCCAAGATCGTACAAAGCATAAGGGGAGAGAATACGTGAAAAGTAGCCCCTTCAGTATAAAAGGAAAAAGAAAGTAGTTTGCAAGTAGAATTTTGATCCCCAAGATTACCCTAAGGTGTGAGGAGAGAGAATACACCCACAAGAAAATAGAAACATGGCAATCAAAGAGTGAATTCCCCTAGATTAACCTTAATGTGCAACTACTCTTAGTGAGAAAATGATTCTTTGAACATGGGGCTACACAAAACAAGTTAGTAATTGAATTACAATGTCTTGAACCAACATAATGAGCTAAAAGGATAATGTTAGACCAAGAAAGGTGATGGAAAGATGAATTTTTTCTAACTACAGAGACTAGGGACTAAAATAGTTGGTCTAGGTGTTGAAAAATTAGTGCGTTGAACCAGACAGATTAGGTGTCAGTACCGAAGCTAAGTTCTAAAATACCAAAAGTCAGCACTAAACATAGATTGTTATACCTTAGCTTCTAGGCGCTACTACAAGTAGACTTGGTGTGAATGTGTGAGGATTAGGCATTGTTCTAATAGAGGAAAATGATGGCATGAAATCTGTTGTCCCCCTATAAAAGTAGAAGTCTCACATTGCTAAATGTACTATTAGAGGTCAGTCCACTCCTAAGAAATAATAGATACTAATGTTAGTTCAAGAATATGATAAATCACAAGTGTATTTTATAATGAAAACTTAGGTACCAATTTGTGAGTACTGGGTGTTGATGCACATAGACTAAGCGCTAATCTGATCTGAGTAGCACCTCCCCCTATATCTGTGTAAAATTCTTCAAATCTGAGAGCTAAAAAGGCCTAAAAGATGTTAGGAATCACATACAACACATATTCATGAAAAGGATTTGTGGAATGAGGGGAAACAACTTAAAAACACTTAAATTTCACCTCCTCTACAGCCAAGCATGGATGTAGGAGACTGAGCATTGATATACTAAAACTAGGTGCTAAAAGACCAAATTCCAGTGCTGAAAGAGCTCTAATAGTCCTCAAATCTGGGCACTAAAACAAAGTCACTGGGCTTTGATAGAGAGGAGCTCAGTGCTGAACTATTGACACTAAGAACTAATCCAACCTGCAAAGATAAAACACATACAAAACACAAGGTAAAAATATAGTTAAAAGGGGTGGGGGTCTCACTAGGCATGCCAAAAATGTCTACAATGAAAGTGGGATCCTAAGAGGTGAGATAACTATCATAATTAACTCCCAATCCCAAGTCTAAGGGACCTCAAGATAGGACCAACTACTAAAGAACTAATCACCTAAATTGCACCCTATCTAAATGCCTTAGTAGTGATTTGTCCTAGGGATGATGATGATAAGCTATTCTAAACTATGAATTTAGCCTAAATTGATTAGAATGTGAGTACTCAAACTAGCATAATTTATTTGCATACAATTACTTATGAAACATGGAGTGGAAGGCCTCAAATTATAGATATTTAGGGATAGAAATGGAGGGCCATCATTAAATTGGAAGATCAAGGGTTGAGATTGCTTGAGGATCCTCAAGCAAGGAGAATTGGACAAATGGCATGATGAGGTTGGATGAGAGAATTGCTCCAAGATTCAAGTGATGATCAATGGATGAAATTGAAGGTTTGAGTGGATGGATGGCTATGGTTGGGTAGGTGTATCACATGTAAGACCTCATTTATGTAAAGGCATAGCTTGGATTTTGTGAGGAATTTAAAATTGTGGGGAGAGTACAAGTGGAATTGAAAATTGGGTGAATAGTGCATGAATAGTGCCACATGGAATTTTAAATTTACATGAATAGTGAAACTTGGAGTGGGTAGAAGAAAGAGGACAAGTGTATACTTTTCAGAGGATTTGGCCATGCTTCAAAAGTACCACTTGTCATCTATGTCTATGTACATTCAGTGACAAGTGGACTTCTAGACACATGGGGATTTGTAATTGAGAATTAGTTGAAATTAATTCATGTGCACACACTTTCAAAAGAAATTAATGATGATTACTAAAAGTAATCAATAGTAGACAAAATAGGGAATTAAATAAATATGGATATTTATTTAATTTTTAATGAATGGAATGTGAACTATAGTTGTCAAAATATTTGATTTTTGACCTATAGTAGAGGAATTTAGATTGTTTGGTGAAGGGGGAAGGTGAAGGATATATTAATTAAATAATTGGAAATTCTTTAATTAATTGTATGGATTGAATAGAATAATGTGGATGATTAGGTATGGAATGTGGGAATGGGTGAAAGTGGTTGTGACCATTTTCAGGTGTCTACATTAAGTTTTATCTTATGTAACAAGAAGATTTTTCCTTTAAAATTTGTCATCAAACGAAGATATTTCTATGAATAGGTAGTTTAATGAATGTTTTCATTCACCTTTAAATTTTTTCTCTCTATGGGAGGAAAATCTAATTTGAGTTCAAGATAACCTTGTTGAGTTTGAAGTCATCTCATTAGTTTGATGGGAGATTTAAGAAGGTTAGATACTATGTTTTCTCTCTTTGATCTTATGTTACACATGTCATAATTTCATGCCAAATATAAAAGCAATTGGTAGTTTTATAATCTCATGTATTTTTAATATGAGCTTACATTTAACAAGGAAATTCTTCCTTGGATTTGTTGTAAAAAAAAGTATATCTTTATGAATAGGGTGTTTTAAAAATATTTTTATTCACTTTTTAATATTGTCTCTCTATAGGATGAAAATTTAGTCCTCTACACATTTATGAGTGTTTTTATTTTCTAGAAAAAACCTTTTGCCCCATTATAGATTTTCTAATCTATGGGTTTTAAGGTGAGAATGATCTATAATGATGTTGACTTAAGAGTAAAAAAAATGTGCATGAAAAATTTAGTAAAGTGAATTTAATTTTTGATCACCTTCATCTTCATGATTCTATAGTTGTTATATTCATCTTCATTCTTTCCCAATTCTCAATCTTCATTTATTGCAAGAGTATATTGAATACTATTTATAATCTACTATATAAGATATGGAACTTTATAATATTGACTGGAAAGAAAATAGAATAAGGACATTGTAAAAAGACAAGCCACAAGGTATTTAGTAGACTCTGCTACAGAAGAATTGAAATATCTTTTTAGTAATATTAATGTAATATTAATGGGAGGAATTCCAAAAATACCATTAACTATCAAAATCATAATTGTGACGCTCATTAGAGTTTATAATATTAATGATATTTTCCACATTCTATTTTAATTTCATGGGCATTGGAAACAAGAAATAGATTGTAAAGAATGAGAATGAAGTTGGGAAATCTATCAATTGCTATGGATAGACTACTGGAGCTCGAGGTTCAACTATTAATAATTGTAAAAATTTGCAAGGATAGAAGGAACACAATAGGTTCTCTAGAGGTAATTGTCAAAAAATGAGTTGTTATACTATTTTTTAAAAAATTTTGAGAAAAGGTGCACAGCACCAATACGTGTTAAGATAAAGATCCAAGTCAGGAAACTTATTAGTTCCTCCTAATTTTTGAAATACCTGATCTCTATCTAAAATAGTTGTCACCCATCTCCCAACATGTCAATTGCATTATGAGCTTTGCGAGTGCCACATTAATTAGGAAAAATGTTGCAATATTAATACTTTACAATTTGGACTGATGATGAAAGACAATGTGCAGTGACCTTCATGGGCTGACTATGAAAAATGGACAATGGGATTTCCCTCTTAGCTAACCATTGTAGGGTTTGCTTTTAGGACAAAGAGCTCTTGCATCATGATATAAGTCTATATTCCAATTCTTCTTCTCTTGAATATTGTATATAAATTCTGGTTCACATAATGAAAATATTGTTTCTTGAGTTTATTGTAAAAACAAGATACTTCCATGAATAGGGAGTTTTAAGAAGACTTCAATTCACTTTCAAATATTGTCTCTCAATCGTAGAAAATATAGTTGGATCTATGTACAATCTTATTAAGTTTGAGGTCATGTCACTTGATCACTAAGTGGGAGATTATGAAGGTTAGATGTTGTGTTTTATATCCTTTTATTATTCTCCTACACAAGCCTTAGTTTTAAGCAAAATTCAAAAACAATTGACAATTTTAGAATGTCATGTATTTTAAGTTTTATCTCATGTAATAAGAAGGTTTTTCCTTTAAATTTTTTCATCAAGCGAAGATATTTCTATGAATAGGGAGTTTTAAGAAGATTTTCATTCACTTTTAAATATTGTCTCTCCATGGGACAAAAATCTAATTTGAGCTCAAGATAATCTTGTTGAGTTTGAAGTCATCTCATTAGATTGCTAGGAGGAGATTTAAAAATGTTAGATACTATGTTTTCTCTGTTTGCTCTTATGTTACACATGTCTTAATTTCAAGCCAAATATAAAAGCAATTGGTAGTTTTATAATCCCATGTATTTTTAATATGGGCTTACATTTAACAGGTAAATTTTTCCATGGATTTGTTGTAAAAAAAGTATATCTCTATGAATATGGTGCTTTAAAAATATTTTTATTCGCTTTTTAATATTGTCTTTCTATGGGTTGAAAATTTAGTCGTCTACACATTTATGAGGGTTTTTTTTCTAGATAAAATCTTTCGCCCCATTATAGATTTTCTAATCTATGGGTTTTAAGGTGAGAATGACATGTAATGATGTTGACTTAAGAGTAAAAAAAATGTGCACTAAAAATTTAGTAAATAAGTGACTTTGATTTTTCATCACCTTCATCTTCATGATTTTATAGTTGTCATATTCATCTTCATTATTTCCCAATTATCAATCTTCATTTATTGCAAGAGTATATTGAATACTATTTCCAATCTACCATATAAGATATTGAGCTTTAGATTATTGACTAGAAAGAAAAGAGAATAAGGACATTGTAAAAAGACAAGTTACCGCAAGGTATTTTGTAGACTTTGCTACACAAAAAATTAAATCTCCTTCAATAATATTAATGTAATATTAATGGGAGGAATTCCAAAAAATACCATTAACTATCAAAATCATAATTGTGATGCTCGCTAAAGTTTATAATATTATTTATTTTAGGGATAATGATATTTTCCACATTCTATTTTAATTTTATGGGAATTTGAAATAAGAAATAGATTGTAAAGTATGAGAATCAAGTTGGGAAATCTATCAATTGCTATGTATAGACTATTAGAGCTCGAGGTTCAACTATTAATAAAGGCAGAATTTAGCAAGGATAGAACGAACACAATAGGTTCCCTTGAGGTAATTGTCAAAAAATGGGTTGTTATACTATTTTATTTAATTCTTTAAGGAGAAAAAGTGCAGGGCACCAATACGTGTTAAGATAAAGATCCAAGTCAGGAAGTACAAGAGGGGCCACAACGTGAAAAATAACACAACTACCAGCAATAAAAGAAAGTGGCTAGTAAGGACAGAAAAAAGGACTCCAAAAAATGGGCTATATGACAAAAATGTACCATAGAAACATATGTATGGTACAACCAAAGTGGCAAACAACAAGCCACACAAGATTTTATGGCATAGTCATTAAAAAAGCCACCCCCAATAATGTTTTCCAACAAGCCTAGCAAGAATAACTGGTAAAATCCCTTGAAGATCTACCCATTGGGGTAAAAAGTATTGGGAATTAACACCAAAGTGACTATCCTAAAAATGTCATATAGCAGAAGGCATAAATGCACAATTTGAATTTTCTCCCCCACTGAGCCCTCTACCATAATCATGGCCAGCACTATCCAAATCCCAACACTACCCCCAATGTTGTTATACTATTTAAACACATACTAATTTGTTTTGAGTTTTTTTTTATTGAGTTATGCTTTCTAATTGTTGGGTTTCTAGAGTAAGCTTATAGTTATTTTTTGTAGCCATTTTTCTAGCAATTAAAATCCTTTATTGAATTGTAGCATGTTGCATGACTAGTACCAGAAGATAGACATACAAGACACAAGTAAAAGGAGGGAGGTAGTGGTCATGGGACTCCACTATCCATGGGTATGTGCATGGAAATGGGGGGTCAAAAGAGGGTCAAGAGTGGTCACTTTTTTCCCAAAATTAGAAAAACCTAATCTTGGATGAGAAGCTCAAGATACCCATGCTCAAATTTACAAGATGTAACAAGAACAATATTAGTCTAATGCTTGAAATCTAGTTTGTCAACTACTAACTTTTTTTAATTGGTGAAGATAAAGAGGGTCAAATAGGGGGAACACAAAAAGTTTTCTTGTTTTTATCAAAAACATGTAACTTAGTAGCAAGTGTGCTCCCCCTAAAATGTTGACTTTTTTTAAGTATTTCACAAATTTCATTGGTAAGAAACTTATAAAACATCACATATTTTATGATAGATTTTCCTACTAATTTTTAATGAATATATGATTTTTTACTAAATTTTAAAATGGACACATCCTAAAAAATAAAAATTTGAGCATCCTCCCCCCTTTGAGAGCACTAATCAAAAAATAATTCTTTTGGGAACATGCATAGAATGGAGTCTAGAATGTAAAATTGTAATTTGTTTCAACTTTGAATGAGTAGATAAAAAATGACACAAAAAAAGATATACATAGGTTTTTAGATAAAATGAAGATAGTAGAAACAAAAATTTAAGATCAAAACCTTAATGTATTTAAAATGTATAAAAAATCACATGGTTATAAATGTAAGAGCCAACTTGATATTATTGTGGCATTTTTTAGAATAATTTCTTAAAATGTGCAAACTTGATGGAGAGCATGCTTGACATTTACTTGTTTTTTCCTATTTTATGCAAAACATATCTTTTGTCACCTTACATGCGACCCTTTGGCTTAGATATCCACATCAAGTCCTAGCCTAAGGTGAGATTCTAAATCAACTTCAAATGAAATGCGTGCATGTTATGTATTTAAAATAGAGAGTGCCTTATGTGTTTTCAAGGTTAATATAACATGAGTGAGTTATAATGTGCTCATGTTATGTCTTGGGATATTTTATCCATCTCAAGCCATAACACAAGCTCATTATATTGCTCTCACATTATGTCATGTCTTTCTTTGAAATGGTTTTTTGCCACTTTTTGTTCCCCCATATTAGTGCAACACCCCCATGCCCTCTTACAAAACTCCTTTGTAGTGTCTACAACACCAAAATCAAAACATAGAATCTCTTACAACATTGTTATAGAGGGACATTAGCTATCAATATTTTATAATAAATTTGATTATTGTAAAATATTTTGCCTTTATTTAACTAGCTAATGGTAGTTTCTCACATTCCTTATAATTCATTATTTGAAGGTACTACAAACAAGAGTTGATTGAAAATAAATAGTGAGGAAGTACTCCATAACAATATTACATAGATAGATATCACATATATTTGAATCAACATTTATATTATGTTTGATATCTAGTAGTTTTAAAATAAATATGCAACATCATTTGTTGCATTTAAAAGTGTATTTAGAGTAGAAAAACTAAATAATAGAATCAATCACACTCAACCCACCACAATACACAAAGTGTGTATTACAATTTTATAATCATGCTTAATGTGATCTTATATGACTTTATCCTTCTTCTTGTTCTTTGTGTATTATATCAATGTTGGCTAGTTGGTGGAAGTTAATGTATCTTTACCATGTTTTAAAAATATTAGGAACTTACTTTCCACCTATTCTTCTTCAATGTATTAATTGGAACCTCTTAGTTACCTCCTAACTTACTACAATGCACAATATTTGCCATTATTTTAATTGTACACTTAACCACCATGTTCTTTGATGTACCCACAACATATCAACTTGGTTCAAGTCAACCTATTATTATTGGCACATTACTTTTCTTGTAGGCCTATATTACATCCAATTGAAACACAACTCTTTTAGCTCATGCATATTTTCACAACTTATGTTCCCTACCCTGTTGATAATTCTCCTTAATGTACCTGTTGGGTCCCAAAACCACAACTCCACTTCCTAGGATGGAATCACACTCATATGGCCAGGGTTGTCATCATGTAAGTACAATCAATCCATCAACAAAACATGGAGGGTTAAAGGTTAGCTCTACAGGAGTGGGTTCATCACATGCACTTCAAGCTTAGCTTAGATTCTGGAGGGATATTCCAAGGGGTATACCTTAACAAGTATTGATTTCAAACTAGATGAAAAACTAAAAATAAATGTACAACCAAACCCAACTCATTATCTTGGTCCCAAAGACTATCACTGAACCAAGAACAACTAGATGTCACAAAACCCCTATATAGCTGATTAAACTATGTGAATGTACATGCACAAGAAAGATGGTTTTTCCCTAAACCACTACTAAATGTTTGTTTGATTTAAAAGGTGTGTGATTGGTCAAATAGAGCCAAGGTTGGTGCCTATCTAATTGGTCTACAAAGTCTCAAATGACAGAAAAGAAAATAAAATGGAAGGGAAACAAGGAAAAATTGATCTAAGCACATGCTATATCAAATTTTAGGTTTTGTGCTTCGAACATACTTAATAATCCAGAATATAACGACATACATTGAAATGTAAATAAAAAATAACAATTATAAGCCTTGTAATATATTTAAAATGTTGTCACATTTTCAAATGTCCAATACAAACTTATTAGCAAATGTGATAAGAGAAAAGACCCTAAATACATATAAATTACTATGGAGACATTCTTTGCACACTCATACTGCAAATTATCTTTCACTTGTTTTAGCATCCCATTACATCTCAACAACTTGACATGGCATGATTTGGGTCCCTATAACCATTGCTAGACTTGCACAGCCTCTAGCCACCAACAAAGAACCAACCCCCCAAACATATCTAAAAAATTCATATATAGCATTTTGTTTTGTGCATCTCAAAGTGCTAAAGACTCAGTCAACAAGAAACCCATGTTGCATTAAAACTGGTCCATGGCCTTGTTAGATAATCTACTAGATTGGAAGAAATACCCATTCCCTAACAATTCTAAAAACCTACAAGTGCCCATGCTTTGACATCCTTCTAGAATGAAAGTACCTACCAAAAGGATTTTCCTACTAAGACACTTCATCCTTTCATTCAATTCTAGTGCTTTGTTATGTCATAAGATCTACACAATTGGAAGCCTCTTCATTAATTTCTAGGCACCAATCCACCTACATTCCACAATTGTGGCACGATTTCAGGTAGATATGTGCTTGAAATATAGCCCACTAAAATACTATAAAAAGCCCCTTAAAATCCTTCTAAAATATTTTAAACTAAGTTTAAAATATTCTAAACTATTACATTTACATTGTGCTATACAAAGAATTTGATTTTCATTTGAGTTTTTGCTTTTGATCTCCACTTTGGCTTTTGTCAGCAAATTTCCTCCATCAGGAACCTCTTCTTATCTTTTGGCACTTCATATATCTATATTTTTACTAAGTCTTCCCTTTGTCAGCTAAATCTCCCATCACCAAACCTCCCTGTCGGTGAACTCAATGGTTTTCTAACCATCTTCATCTTTGACAAGGCTTTCCCCATTTATTTCTTTCTCTCTTCTATATCAGAACTCTTGCCCACCAACAAACCATCTACATTGCTTTTTCCTTTTTCTTTTTTTTTTTTCCAACAAAGCCCCTCCTCTGTGCCTCGCCCAATTGGTGATTTGGCCTATTGGCAAACTCCATGGTCAATTAACCTTGTGGTTCATTAACCAGAAAGTTTGCTGATAAACACTTATATTTTCCTCCTTTGACTTGTATTCATTCATTTATCTTTACCTTTTCCTTCACAGCGTCTCTCTTCCTTAGACGAATCCCAGTTCCTTTTCTTTTTCAGCTTCTCTTTCAGTTGATGAAGTCTTATGTCAGTGAAATTGTTGATTCGTGAACCAACACTTTCACCGATAAGGACCTTTCCATCTCATCCTTATCATTTTCTTCCTCTTGGTCTAGTTCCCCATTCACCTTTCTTTTTTTCACCAAAACCATGGTTTTTACTGAGAAGCTCTTGCTTCCCTTTCTTCTGCATTAGAAATATTTCACCTACTTCCTTTACTTTTCTCAAACTTCAAATCTTTTTATTTTTCCATTCAATCTCTCCTTTCTTTCCCCTCCTTCTTGTTGGCAAATCACAAAATTGGAAAAAAGGTGAACTCATGAACATATTCAGTGAAACCAGCGGTTTGCCAACTAGCCAATTTGCTAACAAATTCAACTCTTAGGCAAATTTATCAAAAGAAGAAAACATAATCACGTGGTGGATCTTTAGGTAATTTTATACTTGAATTATTTTTTTGAATGAAACCCATAGAACATATTTCACAAATCAGATATAAATGGTGGGTTTAAAATGCAAAGACAAAAAGTTGGAAATTTGATGTATTTTTGGGCAAAATATGCATTTTTGGGAGCTAACTTTTAGGTCCCAATAGTACCAAATTATTTTTGTGTGGTGAGTCATATTTTCCTACAAGTTTTAACTCAACTTAATTGTGCAACACTTTTGATCTATAAGCTATTCCATAATGAACATCCAATATTTGTTTGGCTTTCAAAATGTTTAACTGCCGTAGTTGGCCTTGCTTTATTGACCTTGGAAATGAGTGATTCCATTAATGAGATCCATGTAATTCTAAATGTGAATTCTTCATTGAAACACATTCAATCCCTAAGAGCCCTAGTATTTTTTAAATCCACATTTTCCCCTTATTTACAAGTGCTCATAATCAAGCTAGATAATTCACAAGAATCTTACTACTACTAGTTTTATCTCAATAAGTTGTTCATAGTTGTAGAAGAGTTGATCATAAATTAAGTTACTAACTACATAGAACTATTCAGTGCAACAACTCTTAATTTTGTACTCAAATATGAAATATTTTAAAGCACTAGTGAAATCACTTTATCCTAGTTGCATATGTATTGTAAGACTATACTTAATCAATTTGTTGGCAACATGGTCAAGAGACACTGCTGATACATTGGAGACTTGATGTTGTCATTGATGGCAACAATCAAACATGATTTGTAATAGTTCCTGAGACAACATTGTGTGAAGCCTTTTGGTCTGAAAAGACTAACTTAGCCAAAATTAACTAAATGTTGGTAGTTTACCAAGACAGTGATAGTAATTCAGTTGATGCTCCTCCATAGATGAAGATCTTGCTATGCAGTTCTGGTATGCTATATTTAGATGTTATACAATGTTGTATCATAAGTTCCATGTCTTTAAGATCTTCAGAAGTCATATTGTAAATTGCCTAAGCCCAGTAAGCATAGTACAGTGAGGAACAATGTACAACACTTGAGTAATTCACTATGCATTCCTCTGCTATTGATTATTTCGATATGTGATTTGAAGGTGTTTTAAACACATATGATAAGTATCTAATTCCAGATTTGTAGTATCTGAAGTCCATCGAAAGATCATCTACAAGCTTCCAAGTTTTGGAAGTTAGTTTGATAGTGTTTAACTAAGACAGAGGTAACAATTCTGAGATCCGCATATCGCCACACAAGAATGTTTATGACCTACGGTTATGGAGGTATCATTGGTCATGCCTAATGAATGTTTCATGTGAATTTTGAAGTTTCAAGTGGTTTGCACTAGAAGTTATGATTTGACAAACCATAAGGTTTAAGTGTGTATTTTGGGATAAGGCCAACACACAGTTAGATTGATGTGTGGTAAGGAGATAATGTTTAGATCATTATTCTAAGTGGTTAAATAATAGGTCCATATCTATATGAAGATCCTTGAAGGTCTTTATTGGTCCACGTAAATTCACGTAAAGAATTCAAGCTGACAGAATATGAGCTTTTTGTGTACACGTTTCATCACTAGCAAGCCGACCAAATTTTGAGTTAGATCTTGTTGCAGATATTAATTTACCTAATGGATTTCAATGTAATGGTGTGTGGTAGTTGTAGATGTGTGATCCTACTTTGAATTGTAATGTAAAAAAAATAGTAAGAGTGTAGAAGGCAAATGAACAGAGTATATGTAAGGCAAAGAACAAAAGTAGGGTAATTTTAATGAAGACTTTTGAATCTATATACTGAGCTATCAATTGAACTGTAATCCAGCATTTTGTAGATCCATCTGTAGTAGTTCAATCTTGGTAGTGAGCCATTCTCTCTTCTCTTCTTTTCTTTCATTGCAGTTAGCCTTATGTAGTGAGCACTTCTTTGGATAGTGAGTCCCTAGGCAGTGAGCCCTAAGGTAGTGAGCCTTCATGTAATTTAGTTTTGATATCATAATATATTGTGAGCTAACACTCATTGTAGTTTTTCCCTTTTTGTGATTTCCACGTAAAAATCCTGGTGTCTATGTGTTATGACTTTGTGGCTACTTTTCTCATGTTTACTTTGCTTTCATGTTATTGAATTGGTAAATGGATTAATGAATATGTGAAAGAAAGGTTTTATAGAATATTGATTCACCCCCCCTCTCAATATTCCTTGTGTTCAACAATTGGTATCAAAGCAAGGTTCCTTGGAAGAAGTTTAACAACTTGAGGAAGATCTGGGAAAGTGAACACATGGCATCTAGAAGATATCCTACTTCTCCAGAAGTAATTCCAACTAGTGTCATATTTGATGGTTGCACATATGTCAGAAATGAAGAACTGAAAACTGCTCTCGAAGATCTTGATAAGTGCAACGTCAGAAATTATCCTCCTATATGGAATGGTATAATTTCCCTCAGTTTAGCTCCTCACTCTTGGTGACCTCTCAACCTTTTCTTTTCTGGCCTTCCTGAAACCCTGATTGACTAAGTCTAGGAGCAGTTTAAATTCACCTTTTGAGGTAACTTATTGATAGAACATAGAAAGAGATTTGAGATTTGAGTGCCTCAGGATTCCATTTTTAAATTCTCAGTTTTCACACGATATCAAGACATTATTTCAAAATTTGAATTTTCCTAAAGCTAGATATAAAAATACATTTGCAAATCATTTTATCATGCACAATTTTTATGCAAGCTTGATGCCAAAACACTACTACAATTGCTATTGAAGATCAATGACTTGTTGAAGCTCTTTGAAGTATTCTTTATTTCCTATCTTGGAGATAATGGATGAAGATTAGGAATCAAGATCTTGAGTTTATCTTTCTCTTCCTAGGGTTTTTACACCCTTTGCATGATTGGGAGAAGGGTTGAAGCCTCCAACAACAAGCTTGGAGATCCACCATGGACATTGCTGATTCGCCTTCTTGTTCATACAAGTCTTCATTTATCTCATCTCCTTGAGGTGAAGTTGTATGTGTTTATTGATGCAAAACAAGTTGTTGATCTTCCCTTGATTGAGACATCTAGGGTTTGATTTTATGCATACACACATTGTTAGGTTTACACACACTTCTACAAATCTTTATCTCTAGCTATTGTTGAGGTAGAAATACCAAAGATGGGGCTTGATTGAGGCAAGCTCCTATATAGCCACAACAATTTCCTTCTTTTGTAGGTGCAGATCGTGTTTCACAATTTCTGGAAAAAAGAAGCTATAGGAAGAAGGATATTGTGGGTACAGTTGTGATAGACTTTCAAATTTTTAGATCCTGAGACTTGTGGGACATTCAAGTAGGCACCCTAGTCCAACCAGGGGTTTATTCTGGGATCTCGAAGCCTTTCAACAGTCTTAGACACCCTGTACAAAAGATTTTCCTGTTTGAAAACTTTCAGGACACTGGAGTCGGCGCCCTAGTCCATGTGGCCTTCAAAATCTAGGTATACTATCTCTAGAACCCTATCTTTGTACTTCTGTGATCAGTTTTGTCACTTGTTTCATTAGTTTCTATATATTTCTGATTTAAGGCATAATTAGGGTTTTACTTGGTTGAATGGAAAACACTTGATAAAATCTTGATTAGGGCCTAAGTTTTCATAACCACACGAGCATAAGGGATGGACAAAGTGTTTAGAAGCTTGTTTACAAGTCTGGTCTTTGTCCTCCCAATGCTTAGCTATGAGATTGTGGTACTTAACCTAGAGTAAACAAGGTATCCACTTTCACACTAAACATTTTGCTGAACATGAGATTTAAAGAATTTGCATCCTTTTAAACTTTAGATTTGAAATAATTTGTTATTCTAGAGCATAATTGCATTGAAAAACATCTTTTAGTGAAATTGCCTATGTTAAATTGTGAATCACATTCTTTTTCTTTTCACTAAAAGAGTTGGAAATTATCATTTATTATTGAAAGTTGTATTTTATTTGTAAAGGCCATCATTGTGCATTTAAATCTTGGTATAATTAGAGCATATTAAAATGTCAGATTACTTTTTTCAAGATTTTCATGCTTATGATGAGCCATTTGGTTGTGATGACTTTGATATGTTAGATGAAGTCCTTGAGGATTTTATCTCGATTGGACATTCCACTATGGCCTCTAAGCTGTCACTATTTCAAAGATTTGTAAATGCAATTTTTGTTCCTAAATCTAAAGAAGAGATTGAAAAACTAAAAATTGTGGTCACTCTATGTGGAAATGTGGTTCAACCATCCTCTAAACCTATGCTTGTTGTCAAAGGTCTTTCATCCTCTTCTCAACCTCCTAATCACATTTATGATTGTGCAAAACAAATAGCAAAACAAAACTTACAACAAACCTATCATAAGGTGGTTGCTCATGCATATAATACTCGAAATAATAAACAAAGTACACAACAAACAAGTGTTCCAATATCTTTACCAGCTTCTCAACCTATGCTTCCTCAAACACTTCATTTAACATATAAAGGCGTTAAAGACTATGATCTTGTAGAGCATCTTCGTCCTACTCCTACAAAGATATCTCTTTGGGAACTTATACAAACTTCACCTACTTACCATGGGATGCTACAAGAAGCTTTACAAAAGGTGATTGTTCCTCCCGCTATTAAACCAAATGATGTTGCCACTTTACTAGATTGTATGCATGCAATAAAAATAGATATTATGTTTCAGCAACATGAATTACCATCTCTCGAGGTTCAGAAGTAGTATGATCCTTTGGTTATCTTTATTACAATCAACAAATAATTGGTTGAAAGAGTTATGATTTATAATGGATCAGCCCTTAATGTTTGTGGCATTGATTTATTGCATAAGGTTAAAGTTGATATATCTACCATCAAACTGGAATCATTAAGTATTCATTGATTTGATAATGTTGGATGACAATCTGTGGGCACTATAACTCTACCTATACAAGTTGGACCTGTGATGGTGCCTACCTCGATTCGTGTCATGCCATGTTCTCTATCTTATAACATGATTCTTGGTAGACCTCAGATACATGCATTAGGAGCAGTTCCTTCTACTTTACACTATTCGATTAAGTTTATATTTAAAGGTAAACTGTATACTATCCATTCAGATCCTAAACCTGATAATTGCTTAAAATGGAAGTGCATAAGCATGTTGTTGGTCCTAAGAGTTTAAACAATCTAAAATCTAAGTTGTCATCTCCTCTTGCCTCTAAAAATGTTATACAAGACTCCAAGCAATCAAATGCATTTTTTTGTGATGACTAGGATTCATTAGATTTTGTATCTTCCTCCACAGGAGAATATAAACTTGAAAACTCCATCCCAAAAACATCAAATATTGCATCGATCACATCACATGCTTTGAATGATAAACATAAGACTTATTTGGTGACAAATAAAGACAATACCCTAATGCATTCAACTAGTTATGAGACTTATGAAGCTCTGCCTTCGTCTACAGAAATGGTCTCTCTCTATGGCAGAGGATTCCAAATCTTTTACAAAAATTGTGACTATGTAGGTAATGGTTGTGGCATAAATCAACAAGGAATCAAAGTCCCTATAGCATCTGCTTCACAACATTATTCAAGTGGCATTGGATATAATCCTTTTAAGGAATCCAAAGCCCGCAAATGCCCTATTCTAAATGTCAATACAATATCAACACTTAGTTTGATATTCCCTGAGATGATTGACACCAATTTTCCTCCGGGATCACTTCCATTAGATATGTTTATGGAGGATGAAGTGATAATGGACTTCTTAGGTGCTTATGATGGTATTCCTCATTATCACCATAAACATGGCCTACCATATTGTCTAAACAATGATGCATATTTTGGAAAGACTACTAGTACAATAACTACTACAGTAGAGCACAGTGAAGAACTTAAAGAACAATTACAATCCTAAAATCCCCTAGACCATAGTACTATCCTCAATGGAAAGACTCCTGATGTCATTATGGATAAAGATAACGTTGATAAAGTTATCCCTATTGGTGATTGTTTAAATACGAAAGAAAAAGAAGAAATGACTAAACTGTTGAATGAGTTCTCAGAATTATTTGCTTTGAATTATTCAAACATGCCTGGTATAGATCCTCATATCATAATGTTAGGATAGTAAAAATTTGAAATTTTTAATGTCTTTTCACTCTATTATATTTGAACAAATCCTAAAAAAACACCCCAAAAGACCGTAATAAAAATTTTAATGTATCTCACAAGGTGTCTATAGATGAGCAATGCCAAATTTCTTCAAAGTCAATCCATCGACAAGATGTTGTTTTGTTTACACCGATACATAAGGAATCATTTCAAAATAACCATCGGCATGAGAAGGTAGATCGGAAAGAGATCTATGGAAGTCACCGATGGAATAAGTAATACCGATGACCTTACATCGGCAAGAGAAGCAAGTGGTCATACCGATCGGTATGACAGACAACTATCGAATGACCTTTTAAAAGTTGCCCCGACGGTATATATCATACCGATGAAGTATTTCGGCAAGAGTCTCACCGAACATCTTGTAGGGGTAACGAAGCAAATAGCCATCGGCAAGAAGTAAGCTATCAGGATAAGACACAAAGAAGTTTCTGATACTCGATGTCTTGACGATAAGAGAACTTTCGGCAAGACTCACAGCGATACAAGTATCTGTCGGGATGACTCAACATATCGGGACAAGGGAATTAGGTCTCGCTGATTCACAAGTCACGGTGATCAAAAGGTGTCAGTGACACTTTAACATACTTTGTTCGATAAAGGATATGAAAGGGCCATCGAGGAGATGATTCAGATCAGGTTATCTTTAAAAGGCTATCCCGATAGTATATGTCATTCTGATAAGAATAAAATTCATACCTGTTGATACTCTAGCGGCGAGACAATAATAAAGTCATCCCAATCCAAGGTAGAGATGACTATCGGTGAGACAAAAAAGATCGGGAGAACATAATTATGTTACCCCGATAGTATTAATCACCCCGATAAACAAATCATATCGGTAGGACTCACTATATCGCAGAGAAATCTAAAACACATGGCGATGAAGGAAGTCATGCCGATGGTTGTGCCCATTTAAGATATGAAATTACATAGCGTCGGGAATACAATTGAGGGGTCATGCTAATTGACAGTTCGCGCCATAAAAGCATTGAGGTCGCCCAGACATTTTAAAATTCATGCCGATAAGAAGAGTTATGGTGATGTGACACTTCACAGCGATGAACATTGAATTGATCAGATAATTAAATACAAACAACTATGAAATTTCTACGATCATTATAATTGCAAAAAAAACCATCCAAGAAGAGAATACAGAGGAACTCTTAAGGCAAAAGCAGAGGATTCCAATTCCAGCCACTGAACGACAGGTACATATACACAAACCGCTGTATAGCCTGTATTTAAATTTTCTGCCAAAGTTTTAAATGGAAACTCTGGGAAAGGGAAAAGGAAGAAAGTTACAAGGGGAAACCAGTAAGCCTAAGAAACAAAAAATTGAACAAACCCCTAAGGAGAAAGTGAAAGAAAGAAAACTCAATCAGGACCTAATTGACCAATTGCCTGGGTCAACTCCCAAGGCCAGAAGGTCTGCCCAACTCAGGGCAGAAGTGGAGAAATTAGAAGATAAACACAAACACCTAGGAGATATCTGGACCCCAATTCGGGGATATGAACTTTTCAGATTCCACTATAATAGAAGGTTTAGGAATGCTCCTGTGTCAAACACATGGCACATGAATTTAGGAAAACTAGTTGTACCTAATGTATTCTTGAATGTGGAACTCCTTCAATTGCTTGCCAGACATTATAATTCAAGCCTGAAAGCCATCTGCAACCCACAAGGAGAACCAATTGTGCATTTGTCAAAAAATGCTATTTGTGAGGTTTTTGATTTAGATGATTTATGCATTGTCCCTATCATTTATGAAGAGAGGTAAAGAGCAAGGAAGAATGAATTATTGATTGTCAAATTATATTACACAAAGCCACAGGAGCTCTGAAAGACAAAGCCTCTGCGTCTAGAGAAGTTTGCAAACAATTGGAAAGCATGATCACACTTGATATAATTACCAGAAGTGCTGTTGACCTTACTGATTCTCATTGTGAGCAGGATTACTTGGATTACTTGGCTAAAGTCTACTTGTGGCTAAATAGAGCCTAATCATAATTATGTTATAGTTGTTAATGTTTGTTAAGTTCCCAAAAAATTATTGAAGAGTTATGACTCTTCATAGAAATATCTATATAAGTCCAAACAATCGATGCTGAGAGATCATGAGCAGTAGAATATATTCATATACATCATATATATAATGTTTCAAAATGACTATGTTGCATATTTTATTTGAAGAAGAAGTTTGAAGTTCCCTGATTCAGTGGTTCTGCTTTGGTATCAGTTGTTTGTTAAGATTATTCAATTGTGTGGCTGTCTCCATTTCTGCATTTCCTTGATATTCAGATTAAACATATCAAGTATATATTTGATCTGTCAATACACATTTGTTGTATCTGTGTGATTAAATAGGTTGGTATCCATTTGAGGAATTAAACCCTTCTGATTTAGTTACAGTAGCCTGGAAGTATTAAGCTTGGATTACTAAGTAGGGCCATACAATTAGATTGCCATTCTGTCTCCAGTAAAATATTATCTGTTAATCTTGTCCATTCATTTCATTTGGTTCCTTCAAGTAAGGATTAAAATACCTTCTGGTGAATTATAAGATATCTGATTCTATTTGGTTGGATTATCAAGAAGAGTTTGTCAGTATTTACTTGCACGTTTATACAAGTTATAAACTGAAACTGTGCCAAACAATTAGAATTATTGCCATTAGGAAACCACTAGTCTTGGTCCTTTAAATTGACTCTATTACCCAACAAGGCACTAGTCTTATTTTATTCAATACTTAAACCCTTTTTACCCTGATATTGCTTATACAATTTCTACCAATCACTCATTAGACATTAGACATAAACCATTTAGCAAGCAATTCATCTATCCTACATCCTATGCCATTATAGATAGATTTGATTAATCCATACATTCACATTTAGTCTGCCTTAATTTCCCAAGGTTCACCCGCCTAGGTATAGTAGGACCTAAAGCAAAGGAAATCATCAAACCTTGAAGGTTGATTTCGTCAAGTTAGTTCAAAAACGTTGCAAATCCAAACATAGAGCTTGGCATCCTCTTAGGATTGGCAACTTGCATTTTTGAGACCTAACATGTAACACATAATATTGTGTTAAAACTAGATGCTAAGCCTTTCAAACAAAAGATTCGTAAGATGAGTCCTAAGATTGCTTTGCTTGTTAAAAATGAAATAGAAAAACTCTTACAAGCTAGCTTTTTCCGACCCATTGATTACTCTCCATGGATCTCAAACATTGTTGCCATTGCTAAACCTGATGGTCATATAAGAATGTGCATAGATTTTAGAGATTTTAATTTGCCATCTTCGAAAGATGATTTAACACTCCCTAATATTGATATGATTGTAGATTCCATAGCTAGACATGAATTACTCTCTTTCATGGATGGATTTTTAGGATATAATCAAATCCTTATAAATCCTCTCAATCAGTATAAAACAACATTTATAACACCTTGGGGTACATTTTATTGGGTAGTCATGCCCTTTGGACTTAAGAATGCAGGAGCTACTTACCAAAGTGCAATGACTCTTATATTTCATGACTATATGCACAATATTTTAGAAGATTATGTTGACAACATCCTAGCAAAGTTCATCCATCGTAAGGATCATGCTATAGATCTTCGACAAATATTTGAGCACATAAAAAAATATAATATGCGATTGAATCCCCATAAGTGTTTTTTTGGCGTGGATGGTGGAAAGTTACTTGGATTTATTGTTTCAAATCGAGGTATAGAAGTTGATACTAAAAAGATAGACGCAATTGTTAATATGCCAATACCTAAGAACATATCTCAGCTTCGTAGTTTGCAGGGAAAGATACAGGCCATCTACTGATTTGTTTCACAACTCACGGATAAGACTCGCCTCTTTATGCAACTACTAAAGAAAGATTCTCATTTCCAATGGAATTTTGAATGTCAAAAATCTTTTGATGATTTAAAGGATTACTTAGCTAAACTACCCATTTTGCAACCTGTTGTTTCTGATAAACCATTTTTGTTATACATTTCAACATCTAACAATGTCCTAACAACTTTGTTAGCAGAAGATAATGTTAAAGGCAAAGAATGTGCTATCTATTACATTAGTTGTACTTTGCTCGATTATGAGTTGCGATACAAAGCTATAGAGAAGCACTATTTAGATTTAGTGTTTGCCACTCAAAAGCTTAGACATTATCTCTTAAATGCTGAAGTACATGTAATGGTAAAGTTTGACCCTCTGAAACATCTCTTTGCAAGAAGAGATTTACAAGGTTGTCTTTCTAAATGGGTTATGTTGTTAACATAATTTGATCTCAAATTTATTTCACAAAATGTAATTAAAGGGTAAGTGATAGCTGATTAGTTAGCTGACGCTCCCTCACCTTTTTCTATCCAAAATGTTGATGTGTTCCATGATCAAATTTTAACAATCTCTGCGGATGAAAAATGGGAGTTATACTTTGACAGATCAAAATGTCGAATAGGCTTCGGGGCCAATGTTATATTGATACCCCCTATTGGTAAGCCCATTCCCTTATCTTACCTCTTAGATTTCTTATGCACAAACAATATAGCTGAATACAAAGCTCTTATTGCTGCACTTCGTACAGCCTTGGCTCTTAATATAAAAAACATTACAATATATGGTGATTCTTAGTTAATTGTTAAACAAATAATGAGATCGTATCAGTCTAAGCATGATAAGCTATGTCAGTATCATGAGTTTGCATTATCTCTCTTAAAATAATTTGAATCATATTCGATCGATACCATTCTCAGGAAAGATAAACGGCATGTAGATATAATGGCAAGTGCAGCTTCCCTTATATCCCCTGATGGTTCTCTTGAGGAATTTACTTTTGTTGTTCATAATCTTAAGACATTGACAATCGATGATCCTATAGTTGTGAATTCAGATCTCTGTGGTAATACATACATGGATGAATGGTTCTCCTACATATTTAACTATCTATGTGATGGAACCATCCCTGATTCGACATCTAAGATTGCCCGACTTCGTTTACACAAACTAGCAGCGCGATACATCATATTATCAAATGTCTTGTATCAACAAAGTTATAATGGTGTTTTACTCTGATGTTTAAGTAATTCAGAGATTCTAATAGCTTTAGAAGAAGCTCATTCTGGTGCCTGTGGAGGGCATTTTGGTGGAAAATCATTGGTGCAAAAATTGTTATGTATGGGGTACTATTGGCAGCATATGGAAAAAGATTCCTTTGCTTATGTCAAGAGATGCCTACAATTTCAACAACATAAACACCTAATCCATGCTCCTACCCAAGAGCTTTGTGCCCAGGTGTCACCATGGCCATTCTCTATCTAGGGCTTGGATCTAATTGGAAAAATTTCCCCACCCTCCTCTCAAGGACATACATTTATCATTACTGCTACTAATTATTTTATAAAATGGGTCGAAGCAGTCCCTTTGCGATCCATGACTGCTGATGTAATCTATCAATTTATACAAGATAACATAATTTCTCAATTTGGAATACCTTTCTCCTTGGTTTCAGACAATGGTACACCATTTAAGAACAAGGATGTGAAAAAGTTCCTCAAAAAATATCATATACAATATCGCTTCTCTATGCCTTATTGCCCTCAATCAAATGGCCAAGTAGAAGCTTCAAACAAGGTTGTTGGATAGATTTTATGGAAAACTATTAATAAGCATCAAAAAGTTTGGCATACGCAATTATCCTATGCCTTATGGGCTTACCAAACAAGTATTTGAATAGCTACTAGTAACACATCGTATAATCTTGTCTATGGCATAGACACAATAATGCCCTTGGAGTTAGAAATTCCTTCCTTGCGAATCTCCCTAAGAGACATCATGGATGATGACATAGAATGAGAGAAAAGATTACAAGAATTTGAGATGCTTGATGAAAGATGTATTAATGCTCTTGAACATCTCAAGGCTTATCAAAAAGGTGTGCAACGAGCCTATAATATGCAAGTCATACAATGTTTATTTAGCATTGGGGACTTGGTTCTTTATGAAAATCAACGCAATGTAAATGCACCGCCTGGTGAAAAAGGTAAGTTCAGCCCTAATTAGCTTGGACCATATATAATTACTGAAACCTTTGGATCCAGAGTGTATAAATTAGCCGATGAGCAAGGTACACTGCTTAAAGAACCTATTAATGGGGTGCACCTCAAAAGATTTTATGCTTAAAGATTTAATGTTAAATGTTCATAAGATAATTTAGCACATAGATTAGCTTCAATTTTGACAAGCTATTATTGTTTTGTCTTAATTCATTTAGTATTACATCTCTATTCAGTTGATCATTGTTGTATCATGTTTAAGTAATAATTGCTTAGATCACTTTTGTATTAACTCAATATAGCATGGAAATTAAAGTTATGTGTAAAATAATTAATCATTGTGCTTGTTACTACATGTTTTTTTTAGAATTGTTAGTATATCACAATAGCATTAATTATAAAAATCACATGTGATAGATCAAAATCTATTACACATAGATCAAAAGAAATATATATATATTATATATATAGATATATATATCTCAGTTTCATGTATATATCTGAGTTGACTATCCATTAAAACAAAATGTGATGTCGTAGTGCCTAAAATATATATATCACATAGCTAAGCCTTGATTGCCCATACCCTCAGGCCCTTGTGGTGTGCAAGTGACAAAAGCCTGACCATATGTGGCTATGGATCGTGAATGACTCCTAGAGAGTCTTTACGATTGTAACCCCCTAATCTCACCTCCCATCTCTATTATCTGCTCATGTGCCTCCTAGTACATCCTCTAGTATTGGTCTCTCTGAGCCTGAGCCCTATCTCTATCAGCTCTAGTTTGATGGACCTCCTGCAGTAAGAACTCACTGACAGCTGGTGCTCCCTCTGATGTAGGAACCGCTACCATTTGCTCTTGCTATGCCCTAATCTCAACCTCAGCATATCTCTATCAAAACTCCTCCCTCTCATGTAGACTACTCTAGCATGTCCTCTATAGCAGTCATGTATCTGACAATAGGCATAAATATCTCAACATGTTGCCTAGCGGATGATTGTGGCGAATAACCTGCCCGCAGTTGCTACTCTGAGAAATAGGTTGGTACTATGTCTCTGATGATGCAACTCATGAAGTCTCAAAATGCATCAGTCCCAACTACAAAATAGAGGAAGATATGGATGTTAGACTCCCATATAAATATCACATATAATAAACTATACAAAACATAAACTAATAAATCAAACCTAACCTAGATCTCCATCTCACTAGGATGGATCTTGAATCACTAAAGGTGTGATGAGCTGCGTTGTTTGATCTACAGCTGGGGGCACAGACCTACTACTGTCCCCCTGCTTTGTCTAACTAGGCCTCGCATTGTCTGCAGGAATAGGACCACGAGCCTTAGATCACGGTCTCGACTTGGTCTCCTCGTCAGTGCCTACCTCCTACTGACTTTGTCGCAATCTCACTCTGAAGACATACTGTGATGGGACCTCCTCAGACTCATCCTCATCCTCCTCCTCATCCTCCTCGAGATTGTAGTATCCTACGAAATCATTGATGTCGTCCTCCACCCCTATGTCACTCACATGACCAGCCTAAGGTTGGGCAACTCCTATGGGATGCCCAGGTGGAAAGATAGATGTAGGACATGTTGTGTGCCACCAGATCTTATATGATCAGGTACACTTGACATCATCTATGTCTGAGACTAGCTCTGCATCCTTAGGACCCTTGTCATCGCTAAGTGGTATGTCTTCTATAGTCAACTGTCAGATGGTATCAGCTCTGACTGCACTCCGAGATGCATGTGCATAGCTCGGATGAACTGTAGGAACATCCTGTATCTGTCTAAATTATCGTACGACCCTATCAACATAGAACCAAGACACAGTATGATCAAGGCGATCGGCCATCACCTGATCCCTCTACATCTAAACTAACTACCTCTTCTCACTAGGCCATCTGATGTAGCGATGATACGGTCTCCAAACAATGTCACCAAGATGTAATTTGTCAAATACTACTCTTCAATATAGCAGATTGCCATGCCTCCAACACCTGACTAGTGGATAGGCATAGACATACAGATGGGTGAATGTTGCCTCTATAGGAAAATGCACTGGTTGTGTGCACCTAATGTGCTCAAAGGCCCAAACCTGTAATAATGTGCAGACCATCAGACTCTACATCTCGTAATTGACATATCACCCTAAGTCACAATATAGAGGTATAAGCATCTTGCACCCCCATGCGTAGACAGTCTGATGCTCCTCCATCACTCTGATAGTGTGAACGAGACCCCCATGAAAGTGAGTGACTTATCCATCAAGTGCAATGGCTAGTGCAACTATGACAATCATGATCCTCCATAGTAAGGGAATGTCTATCCATCCCTACTCTAGAAAATGGAGCTGAATATGTGCTTGCTCTGCCTGTGAAATAGTGTGACCCAAGCAGTATAGCTAACTCTCACGAGCATACTCCTCTGAGCAATGTCCAACAACCCTCATTGTCTCTCCTCATATTGGTAGCTGAAGGATCTAGAATACATCCTCCAGTGTGATGGTAATCTCGTTAGTCAGTAAATGGAATGTGGAGGTATCTACATACCATCTCTCCATCAGTGCCATAAGCATCATGCAGTGGAATCTGATTGTGGGCATCTCAAACCCCCACCATAGGCCCACCATCTATAAGTGCTGTCTCTCTGCAATAGTTAAAGTGCTAGCGCGCTCTCATAGAAGTGTCATCAGATGACCACCTGTGTGTTCACACATCTTAGGGACATCCTGTAGATCAAAAAGAAAGCAAGAGTATCAGAATCCCCTCTCGAAATCAAAATAAGCTATCAAGAACTAAATGGAATGCCTATTCCTAGGGCCTATGTCCTTTGTGGACTAGGGTACCCCATGAAGACTAGGGTGGCCCAAAGGGACACTGGCACCCATGTGGGACTAGGGTGCCCTAGAGGGACTCTAGCACCCTAGGTGGACTCAGGTGCCCCTATCTAGGAACCCTATCCACCTTCCCCTCTTAGCATAGACATCAATAAATGTGAAATCAAAAGTACAATGAAAGATGACAGAAGAGTTGGATTGGGACCCTACCTTGGCCTCGACATGTCTCTCTGCCACTCGGGCTCAAAGCATCTCCAGCCGTGGTGGATGATATGGATGTTGGCTCAACATGGTTGTACCCATATTCTCCTTTTCTCTCTCTCCTCTACTTTCCTACAATGATAAGAAATCAGAATGAGTTAGTGATAAGTGACAACTCCCTTTTACATAAAGTGAGTGAGAATTCCTATCCCTAACTAGGTGCAAAAGTGTGCTCTTTCACTCTTGAGCCCATTTCCTGAGCTGTCAAACTCTGATTTTAGTGTCGTTTGTTGCGTTAGAAACTAGGTTCCACTCTCTCTCTTCCCCAATGTGCTATGTTTGAGCATTATTTCTTCAAATGACCCTCATAACACACTTCCCTTGAAATTGATGCATTTGGATATCTCCTTGTTTCTACTCTCAGACTAAGCAAGTAGAAACAAGGGGGCATATATCTCCCTTAATTTCCTCCATGCCTCATCACTCAACCCCCTTAGTATTTTTTGATACTAACTCATTGGTGGTGGCTATAGGTGGATTTAATTTTGATTTCTTTAACAAGTGTCTCTTTGTAGGTTGTGGTTCCTGACTTTGTGGTCTTGCAGGATTGTAGACTTGGGGGCTTCTTCCTTTTCGGTGACAATACTTCAGCTTCCTCTACAATATCCTTTTGGGTATCCTTTTCATGATTGATGTATTTACTTTCCTTTAGTTGCATATGCACATAGTGTCATATGGCCACTAAAGTGGGGGCTCAATGTAATGTCAGAAATTGTCCTCCTGTATGGAATGGTACAATTTCCCTCAGTTTAGCTCCTCACTCTTGGTGACCTCTCAATCTTTTTTTTCTGGCCTTCCTGAAACACTAATTGACTAAGTCTAGGAGTAGTTTATTCACTTTTTGAGGTAACTTATTGATAGAACCCAGAAAGAGATTTGAGATTTGGGTCCCTAGGACCCCCAAAAATGTAGATCTAAGCTGAAATTAGGGGCTCAGACTTGGGCGCCCACACCCTAGTCCTCCGCTATTCCACGAGATTTTGAATTTTGGCTTGGTGTCGGTTCTCGCCGAGTGCGTCAGGATTCTATTTTCAAATTCTTGGTTTTTGTACAATATCGAGACATTATTTTGAAATTTGAATTTTCCTAAAGCTAGATATAAAAAGACATTTGCCAATCATTTTATCACACACAATTCTTATGTAGGCTTAATGCCAAAACTTTGCTGCAATTGCTATTGAAGATTAGTGACTTCTTGAAGCTCTTTGAAGTATTCTTTCTTTTCTATCTTGGAGACAATGGATGAAGATTATGAATCAAGATCTTGAGTCTATCTTTCTCTTCCTAGGGTTTGTACACCCTTTGTATGATCGTGAGAAGGGTTGAAGCCTCCAACAGCAAGCTTGGAGATCCTCCGCAGACATTGCTGATTCACCTTCTTGTTCATGCAAGTCTTCATTTATCTCATCTCCTTGAGGTGAAGTTGTATGTGTTTATTGATGCAAAGGAAGTTGTTGATCTTCCCTTGACTGAGACATATAGGGTTTGATTTTATGCATACACACATTATTAGGTTTGCACACACTTATGCAAATCTTTATTTTTGGCTATTGTTGAGGTATAAATACCAAAGACAGGGCTTGACTGAGACAAGCTTCTATATAGCCACAACAATTTCCTTGTTTTGTAGGTGCATATCATGTTTCACAAGTTTTGGTGGAAAGAAGCTATAGGAAGAAGGATATTGCAGGCATAGTTGCGATAGACATTTGGATTTTTGAATCCTAAGACTTGTGTAACATTAGAGTGGGTGCCCTAGTCCAACCAGGGGTTTACTCTGGGAGCTAGAAGCCTTTCAACAATCTTAGATAGCCTGTCCAGAAGATTTTCCTATTCAAAAACTTTTAGGACACTGGATTGGGCACCCTAGTCCATGTGGCCCTCAAAATCTGGGTACACTATCTCTTGAACCCTATCTCTGCACTTTTGTGATCAGTTTTGTCACTTGCTTCATTAGTTTCTATATATTTCTGATTCAAGGCATAATTAGGGTTTTACTTGTTTGAAGGGAAAACACTTGATAAAATCTTGATTAGGGCTTTAGGTTTCATAACCACGTGAGCATAAAGGACATACAAAGTGATTAGAAGCTTGTTTACAAGTCTGGTCTTTGTCCTCCCAATGCTTAGCTGTGGGATTGTGGTACTTAACCTAGAGTAAACAAGGTATCGAATTTCACACTAAACAATAAGTATGAAGTTGATATGATGGATTTGAAGGAGAATGTCAAGATAGCTGATGATTGCATCCTAAAGCTAAGAGAGCAAGTTAAGAGATCAGAGGACATGAGTAGAGAGCTAAGTGAATAGTTGAAAGCAGCAAATGAAACCCTAAATGACTTATCAATTCTAATTGAGGAGAAAGAAAAGGCTGGGGAGCATTTAAATCAAGTTTTGAAAGACAAGTCTAACGAGTGTGAAAAACTGGCAAAAGATGTGCTTCTAAAATTTGACCTAGAAGTTGCTAATAGCTATAAAGAAAAGTTCAAACTAAGTTTTGGAAAGATTGATGAGTTGATTGAAAATTAGAAAGGTCCATATGATAAGCAAGGCTTGGGTTTTGAAAGAGGAGAAAATTTTAAATTAGGACAAGATAACACTAAGATGAAGAGAGTCAATGGCAATTAGAGAAATGGACCTAGAAGACCTCCAGTCAAATAACCAAATGCTCAAAGGCACCCATCTTTCAATGGCTATTATTTTAATTGCAGTAAGTTTGGTCATAAGGCTACTCAATGTAGGACTAGAAGAAGTCGAAATATTCCATCATTCTCCAGTGAATATTTCAATTGCAAAAAAATTGGTCATAGATCAAATGAATGTAGAAGTCTGGTAAGGAATGGTTTGAACAATATAAGGAACACTCAATCTTTCAATGGAAAGTGTTTTGCATGCAATAGATTTGGGCATATGGCTAACCAATGCAGATCAAGAATGAATCCAAATAATGGAAGGAATCAAGGATAGATGAATGTGGTATGTTACAATTGCAATAAACTTGGACATGTTGCAAAATTTTGTAGAAGGAAGAATGAGAAAACAAACTATCCTGCAGAGAAGGGGAAAATAGAGTAGAGGAAAGACAAAGGAAAGATCAAGGTTGATCTAGAGGAAATCAAGAAGGAAATGAGAAAAGTTTGGATTAAGAAGGATGTAAAAGAGGTCAAGGATGAATCCACACCATCCTTTGGTGTAGATATTTCCTCCAGGAAGTAAATTGGTAATTTTGGCTCAGGGGGAGCTTTTAATGAATATTTTGATCCCCTAGCCAAATAGTGGGTGCTATGATCTATCACTAAGTTATGAGTTAAAGTAGTATTAGATAAAGCATTTGGAGAAGAAACTGGTAAAAAAAGACCTAATGCAGCACATTATGAAGCAATCTTAACCGACTATGTCTAATAGCGAAGTGGTTGACATCTTTTTGAGAACAACATTTATGACAACTAGGTTTTTGCATAACAAGGGTTAAAAAGGGGTGCATTCGAAAGACTAACCACTTTCCATTCAAGCTATCAAGTGTCCAAGGAGAACTGAAGTAGAATTCTAAGTGACTTCAATGATTTCTAGTAATTTAAAGCAACTCAGAGTGATTTCAAGTGAAGAAAACCCTAATCTGACAAAAGAGTTATTTACAGTTTGACACCCTACCATGAACTTGTTTGATTTCTTGTAGAAATGGCAGCACTTCAAGTTATTCATATCACTAAGAGACCATGACTGAAATTTAAGAAACATCCATACAAATCTATGGAAGTCAATCCTAACGGTGCATTTTCAGAAGTGCCCTATGGTGTGATGCATGAGGAAGATATTAGGGCTTACATCCACGTTGCCTTAGATGAAAATAACAATAGCAAACTTGGGAAATTATGTATGAATCATCTATGTGGTGAGAGATATGAATTGAAGGATGAATACAAATCCCTAAAAGAAAAGAAATTCATGCAATACATAGATTTTCCATCATTTGTAGAGAACTCATGGGTCTAGTATGTATTGAACAGAATTCACGATGAGTTTATGTGGCTTAAAACACCATTCATGATCACAAAAGACATTATAAGGGTTGTTACAGGGCTGAATTCTACTGGATCATTGCTTGTGTTGAAATCTATGAAAAATAGCATAGTGACAGAAGCCATAGGTACTCAATTCAACAAAAGGGCATTAACAGTGAATGACATTAAAGACCATGCATTTAGGTTTGCATCCATGGTGATCAATTACAAGAATTACTTTAGAAAGTAGGAGAACCCTTTCTCTAGTACTTCCATATACATATCCTATGAGATGGTTAAGAAGAATGCACATTATGACCTTTGTGAGTTGCTCAGGAAATAATTAATGGAAAATCTGAAGAAGACAAAAGAACACAAACATCCCTTCAAGTTTGGTACATTGATCATTTGCTTATTTTTCTATTTCATGCAAGAATTATCAGGAATGAAGTTGATTTGGTCTAGTAGTCAACCAGTTGCTATATAAATTAGAAACCACTTGAATAGCATAGGAAGTTGGGATGCACAGAATGCACCCCTGTGGGACTACTTTAAGAATTTTCAAAAGACAATGCAATCTAGGCAAAGAATACTAGAGAAAATAGTTGAGAAATATAAGAATGATATATGTTTTATTTTAAACAAAGATCAATGCATGATGGAGGTTGTTGAGCCTAGGATACTCTGGGTCCTTCCAATGGGTTATGAAGTGGCTAAAAATATACTGGATGGTTATATTGAGCTCATGTTGAGCATACCCAGGGACACCAATGAGGCAAGGTTTGGTACCTATGAGGAGTTATCTGTAAAAGTTCATGTTGACCTAAGAAATCCAGAAACTCAAAAAAAAGAGGAAGAAAATGGTAGATGAATATGCCCAAAGCATAGGACTTAGTAAAGAAGAGATTGCTAAAACAAGAGAAAGGGTTGAAGCAGCTAGAGCAGCTGAAAAAATGAAGCAGGGTGGGCCTGAAAAGGCTCTAGAAGAGTCTAAGAGGAAAGAGAAGGAGCCTACAATAATAAAGAAAAGAATAAGAAGTACAACTTCTACTCAAACTACTACTATATCCTCTAGTCCCACACCTTCTGTGAGTGTGGAAGCACTTGCAAAGGAAACCTCTACAAAAGTGCATAAAAGAATTAAAACCAAGGGGAAAAGAATATGAGTATTGGAGTTGACGATGAGGAGACTGAGTTAGATGAGGAAGTGAAGAAAATGAAATTTAAGGCTACTAAAGCCTTTGGGGGGAAAAAGGAGAAGCCCTTAAGTAAGAGAAGAATCAAAAAGCCAAGACAAGCTAAGACTAAGAAAGGAGAAGCTACAATAAATTTGGGGGATGTATAGAAGGCTATAACAGTGGATGGAAATCTAAAGCCTATAGATCAACTATATGATCTAATTATGATGATGCAGACAAATGCATCATTGAGACTTGTCTAATCAGATATTTGGATATGTATAATAGATCTCTTATTGAGGTGATTACAGATCTCCCTGACACCCTTGCGAGTATAATGTCTGCAAAGAAGGAAGCAACAATGGCTAAAGATGTGGAGGTAAGAGAAAATGCATTTCTAAAATTTTGCCCAGATGTGACTCCTAAGGAAAGAACCAAAGTATTCAACATCCTTGGAGATAAAATTGAAATAAAGAGCAGGTTCAACACTCTGATGTCAGGGAACACAAAGAAACTTGTGAAGGAGACAGAGCAAATAATACTTGATATCCTAAGAGATGTTAACATCCCAAATATTTATGACAAAGAAGAAAAAAATATTGGTGATGACATTTGTTTACCAGAAGTCAGTCTTGACCAAGGTTTAAATCAAACAAAGACTCCTCTAGTGACCCTAGGAAAAGGTGAAGAGATGAAAGAGAAAGAAGAAGAAGATAAATCTCTTGAGAATGTTGAAATCTCTGTGGAGAAAAATGAAGCTGATGATCAAGAGGATGAACAAGCTGAGAAGAACCCTCCTCTGAGACAAAACATTGATGAACAAGAGGCTATGGACCTAGAACCATTGGAGCAAAATCAAGAAGATATGTTTGATGATATGGCAAGATACATTGCTGCCACAAAGGATTCGATAAATACTGTCAAGGAATTTTTGGAGAAGCAACAAGGAACACATGTTTTGGATGCACCTAATCTTCTGCAAGGTCCAATCAACTTGGACTCAATGTCTCCCTTGCAAAATTTGAAACTGGTATCAATTGTACAGGCCAAATCCCAAGAAAAAATTTTGAAATCTTATGTCCAAGACAGTGAGCTCATTCAGAAGGCATCTGATGTATTAGAGAAATTGATGCCTGAACTACAAAAAGATACAACACTTGCACCATCTAAGCAACTTAAAAGGCTCATAAACTCTGTAAGTACTCATTTTGAATCCTTTGAAAGAGCAGTAGATACTAAGGTTAGAGCAGAAATCAGTGATAAGAGGCTAGTTGAGCTAAAGGATAAGCTAGCTAAAGATGCAATTTTGTTAGATGATAGCATCAAGAATATAAAGATTGGTATTAAGGATGCTAGTGATATATACAAATTTTGTCTATCTTGGCCTTAGGCAATGTAAAAGAGTTGAAGGAGAAAATAGATGAATTGGAGCTTGAATTGTTAAAATTTTTTGAAATCTTTGACCTAGAAACTCACCCCATCTCAAACAAAAGGTCAAAAATAGAAGACATTCATGCACAAATAAATAGTCTACAGAGTAAGAAAAAGACCACCAAGAGTAGAATGTGCCAAGTAAGAGAAATAATAGAATCCAAGATTGATTCTATGATTGATCTGCAAGCAGAGGCAGTAAGGATAAAGGCAATGATTGATGTGCCTACAACTATTTATAAGACAGAAGAGTTGGTGTTTCAAGTAAATGGAAACATTCAAATTTTGAATAGTGCCAAGATCAAATGGAATGGAGAGATAGCTCGATTGAAAGTCATATACTTAAACATCCTCTCCACTTTTTAGTTAGTAAGATTTTTTATTACACCTGTACATATGTGACTAAGTATAACAATTTTGCAATATAATTTTGTTACTTGTACATACACCTTTGCCACTGATGTCAAAGGGGGAGAAGAAGATCTAGTAAAAAATGGTCAAACATCTTAAGGTAAGAAGAAAAATTGAGTGTACATAGTAAGGGGGAGTAGGTAAGTATTTTTCACTGAGTGTTGCCATCAAAGTCAAAAGGGGAGATTGTTGGCAACATGGTCAAGAGACACTACTGATATGTTAGAGACTTGATGTTGTCATTGATGGAAACAATCAAACATGATTTGTAACAGTTCTTGACACAGTTTTGTGTAGCCTTTTGGTCCAGAAAGACTAACTTAGCCAAAATTGACTAATTGTTGGTAGTTTAGCAAGACAGTGATAATGATTCAGTTGATACTCCTCCGTAGATGAAGATCCTTCTATGTGGTTCTGGTATGTTATACTTAGATGTTATACAATGTTGTAGCCCAAGTTTCATGTTTTGAAAATCTTTGGAAGTCATATTGTAAATTGCCTAAGTCTAGTAAGCAGAGTGTAGTGAGGAATAGTGCAAAACACTTGAATAATTCACTCCACATTCCTCCACTATTGATTATTTCGATATGTGATTTGAAGGTGTTGTAAACACATATGACAACTATCTAATTCCATATTTGTACTATCTGAAGTCCACCTGAAGATCATCTACAAGCTTCCAAGTTTTGATAGTCAGTTTGACAATATTTAACTAAGATAGAGGTAACAGTTTTGAGATCTGCATATTGCCACACAAGAATGTTATGACTTGTGGTTATGAATGTATCATTGGTGATGTCTAATGAATGTTTGATGTGAATTTTGAAGTTTCATGTTGTCCGAACTAGATGTTATGATATGACAAACAATAAAGTTTAAGTGTGTATTTTGGGATAAGGCCAACATGTAGTTGGATCGATGTGTGGTAAGGAGACAATGTTTTGATCATTATTCTAAGTGGTTCAATAATAGGTCCATACCTATATGAAGATCTTTGAATGTCTTTATTGGTCCAGATAATTTCAAGTAAAGAATTCAAGCTGACAGAGTATGAGCTTTTTGTGTACATGTTTCATCATTGGCAAGCCAACCAAATTTTGAGTTAGATCTTGTTGCATATATTAATACCTAATGGATTTTAGTGTGATGGTGTGTGGTAGTTGTAGATGTGTGATCCTACTTGGAATTTGTAATGGGAAAATATAGTAAGAGTGCAGAAGGAAGAAGAAAAGAATATATGTAAGGCAGAGTAGAAAAGTAGGACAATTTTAATGAATGCTTTTGAATCTATATACTAAGCTATCAATAGAAATGTAATCCAACATTTTGTAGATGCATCTGTAGCAGTTTAATCTTGGCAGTGAGCCATTCTCTCTTCTCTTCTTTTATTTCATGGTAGTGAGCCTTATGCAGTGAGTACTTCTTTGGATAGTGAACACTTCTTTGGATAGTGAGCCCTAAGGTAGTGAGCCTTCATGTAATTCAGTTTTGATATCGTAATATATTGTGAACTAACACTCACTATGATTTTTCCCTTTTTGGGTTTTCCACGTAAAAATTTTGGTGTCTACATGTTATGACTTTGTGGTTACTTTTCTCATGTTTAATTTTATTTCATGTTATTGAATTTGGTAAATGGATTAATGAATATGTGAAAGAAAGGTTTTATAGAATACTAATTCACCCCCCTCTCAGTATTCCTTGTGTTCAACACTATTTATGTCTATTTATCTTTAATGATTCCATTTTACTAGGCAAGGTTCTAGGTTTTAAATATCTTAAAATTTATATTACTATTTTATTTTTGTATGTTTATTGTCTCAATACCTTGCACTTGGAGGGTTGTTTTAAACCTTAATTTTCTGGTGCACTTTAAACCCTAGTATATCGAGCAATTATTTATTTTCTATGAAGTTTTCATCCAAGTGTAACCCTAGCCAAGAGCATTTTGAGACTCGTCTATGGGCCACAAAGAAAATTAAAAAACAACTAGAAAAGGGATTTTGATCAATCATTTGGAGGATGCAAAGGTTAATATTAGATACCCTTTCACCTATAGGAGTGGCTAAGATTTATTCAAAATGTTTTTCAAGATTTCATTTGAAGACATCCGCCTATGCAATGCCTAGAGGTTTGACCTTGGAAAGGTGGTTATACAAAATTTCTTGGAGAGCCTTGATCTTGTTGAGTGGAATATAAGAATTTATGAGCATAAAATCCACAAGGAGAAAGATGCCCAAGAAAATAAACTTCTCATTTTCAAGAAAGAGTTAACTATTTTCCATTTGGTCTTAGTGCACATGAAACACTAAGCCTACACACCTTAGCTATAAAATATAATCAATATAAACTAGGATACAAGGAAAAATGATTGCCACATTATAGAATCAAGGGGGGGACCGTAAGCTTTAATTGATCCGTAAAGATGATGATGTATCCTTGGACATGAATAAATTTGAGGGATATTTTAGGGACACATACTAGACAATATGTCAGGTTATGGGAATAGATATTCAACAAAAGATGCCAAACAAAGCTATGGTTCTATCCTCACATACCAAACATGCCCATGTAAATAAGTTTTTTTATTATGGATATTTTCTAGAAAAACATGTGCAAGAGAGATTAGTGAACCTCAAGAAGCAAGGACCAAATAAATCCTTCAAATAGTAGTCTTTGTTGTGCCATATTTATCTACATGTACTATCTAGTGAGTCAAAAGAGAAGCTAGGGATTGAATTGGTGTCCAATCGGTTACCTAAAGCAACAATTAAGATAGCACTGGGGCAAAAGCATAATAGTGTGTCACACTTTCGGCCAAGTAAATAGTTTTGAGCAGATAGTTTCCAGATGGTAAGTTTTCACTCGGTTTAGTTATGCCTGAAACCACATTCCACCTATGCAGCATCTATGTGGTTGTATGTTTATGGGAAGAATGTTATCAAGCAGTACTTTTACACTCGATAAGGTTTCAGGAAGAACCATAGAAAATAAAAATAGAAAAGGCAAAAATGTCATTTTCACCTAGATTGATACAGTTTTGAAGTGTTCTACCTAGATCCCACAATAGGCAATGAGCCCATAGGCTTGTCGACTGCACTACGCAACCTCTAGGTACTTCCAACTGGTTAACTATATTTCACCAACTACAAAAGCTCTTCTCACATCGTAAAATACAAAACCCTAATTCTACTATGACATGCCTAAGTATAAGTAAATCATATAAAAATTATATATCATCATAATCGTATATAATTTTTTACAATTTGTTCAAAATCTCTCCTTTCATATGATATGGCCTTTTCTCTTTCCATATGATACAATCTTTTTAAAAATGACTAAATACAGCTATACAAGGTCAGTGCTTAAATATGACAGAACTGTATAGCTGTATTTAGGCATTTTTATTGTAACATACAATTGAAATTTTAAAAAGACTGTATCATATGAAAGGAGAGATTTTGGACAAACTATCAAAATTCATATAGGATTAAATTTGTTAAAAGACTGTATCATTATGAAAGGAGAGATTTTGGACAAATTGTCAAAATTCATATAGGATTAAATTTGTTAAAAGAATGTATCATTATGAAAGGAGAGATTTTGGACAAACTATCAAAATTCATATAGGATTAAATTTATTAAAAGATTGTATCATTATGAAAGGAGAGATTTTGGTCAACCACTATAATGGACCGTTGAGCCTTTCAATCAAAATACAACGTATATATATAATAGTGGTTGACCAACAATGGGATGCAAAATACCTAATAAGAAATTGGTTCCATTTTTATGAAATACTTTGTAGAATCTATGGATAGGATTATTTTGATGGTAGTCAGGTTTCAAGATTGAAAGACAACTATAGATGTACTTTCCAAAGATGAGCTCACTTAGAAATGCCATTTCGAGCATAAAAATTTATTTGAGACAAGATTGACTATTATTTCCGTACTCATTTTGACTCACTTAACCCTTTGCTCATGATATGTTTAATTGACATATTTTTATGTGAGAGTTTTCATTCAGGCTATATCTAATCAAAACCTAAGTCTTTATTCACCAGTGTTTAGGAGCCAACCCTTAAATCAATCATTTTTAGTCTTGGGTCAAGACAACTAGTGCAATCCTAGACTTGGTTTAAGATCATAAATACAACCTTAAACCCCATTTTCTAAAAATAAAAGTTATAGGCCCAAGCTAATTCAATCCCAACTAGTTGTTACCCCCAACTCAAGCATGAAATATTTGAATTTGTGTGCTAGATTGTTGTATAAAATAAAAAAGCCCTAGTTCATTTAGATCATTCAAGAGTGTTTACAAAGCATTATTCACATCTAATAGCATAACATCAACATCTACATTCATGGGTAATTACAAGATAGTGGGTTCACTTTGAGGGTAAAACATGAGGACAAACAATATCGCAACGAATGGACATTTGTTCTTTCAAACTTGTATACCTACATTTGAGAAACAAAGACCCATAATTGTGTAGATTGTTCGTGTGTATTTAATTCCTATATTTTAAATATTTTTAGTTTTGTTATTTTAAATGTAAAAATTGAATGTATTTTCATTTTATAAATTAAATGTATGTTCAAAATTTTTTAAATGCAGAAATTTGCATACACGGACGTGTACATATTTTTTTCATAGATTACATGGCATCTGATATGGCATCTCATCATAGTGATGGTCATACACATGATAGTGAGCATAATAGTGCTGATGCACATAGTGTTAGGAGTGACTTCTATGATGCCACTCTTGATAGACTAAATAATGCTTTGACACATTTAGATCAGGCAATCCATAGTACACCAAACCTATCTAATAGAGACAAGTTGGTCGGGATTAGAGCAGAGTTTACTCGTATGATTGACATAGTCAAATCATATAATCCCTATGATGATTTGAGTATTGAGGATTTTTATGTGTCACTTTATAGTATTGTTACTAGGATAGTGAAATGGCTAGCAGTTAATATGGTCATTTCATTGGATATGGTGCATTGTATGTTTCCACATTATTAGGGACATGACAGAGTTCGGGACTATTTTGTCACTGGTGTACAGATATTGTTGTTGCACCACTTACATATCCTAAGTGGTTAGTAGCACATCATAGATGGCCACATAACGATGAGTTTCCCTTATATTTTTGCAAACAATTATATGTTGCAGTTTATTTACAACTTGATGTTGATTTCACATCTATCCTTTCTCATGCAGGACAGGGTTTTGGGAGGTTTTCAGAGAAATTCCAACATCGTAACTAGGATCTGTCCATTGATAAGAAGGCATTAGTGGGCCCCAACCTTTTAGTACTTCCCAAAAGGTTGAATCTAGGACAATCAGCTGAGGCAATAGTTGTATCATCGAGACAACGCATTTTTGAGAGTTTAGGCTCTATTGCCAGTGACGTTGACTGCTTGGCATCAGATCACATTGGTAGATATATGTTGCATCCACACACCAACATAGGATCAGTTAATTTGGCTTCTGCAAGTTATGATCCTTACATACATGTTGACATAGTTTCACCACATGATGTGGCGCAATCTTCTAGAGAGGGTACTTTATGCAGATTGAGTAGATCTCTGGCATAGGATCTACTTTCTTTATATCAATTTGTGTAATGCCCCGCCATGCAACCCTAGCAATGAGTCAACTAAAGCAATTAAAAAAAAATAGAAATATTTTTATTGTAATAGAATTAACCAAATTAACACAGTCTAACACAACAAGTTAACTACATCTCTGGGGATAACATGACTGCATTATTGAAATTAAGAAATAACCAACAACATACATAACTCATTGAACATGATTATATTACATGATCTAGCTAACAGCCAAGGTTGTTCTAAATCCAAATGAATACACACACACACAATGAAGTAATGTCTACCCAATAATGAACTCAGCAGGGGCTTAAGATTCTAATTTACATATTTTATCATAGCTCCAGAGTCCTGCATGGCTTCTAGATCTCAAACTGCACATCCCAGTAAACATTAGTCCTGTATAGTTATGGATTACACATTACAAATATCAATTGTATGAAATGACAAACCTAAGGCCCTAAGGGGCTGACCTAATGTCTCGGGGGCTTATATTGGCCTTGCCTACGTACGCGTAGCGCAGAGACTTCGTAGTTCAGGATTTGAACTTACAACCACAAGATGGTATCATATTATTTCTAAATATATTTTCTTGTTTGCAAAAATAAAGATAATTATAGAAACAAGTCTTAACAAACATTAAACACTCTTATCATCTAGTTAACATCATACTACTAAATTAATGATATGACATATAACTACCTTCGGTACCCCATGAACAGTAGACAACACAACCTAGAACATTAAACATCCATTAAGCAATCATTTGTAGACAAGAAATATTTATTAGAGGAAAGCGTTAACAGATGTGCTATAAGTAACATTATTGCCTCTAAATAATCAATTAAGGCTTATGCATCCTTAATTATATATATAATGTATATAATAATATAATATAGAGATACTATTAATATTATAACAAATACTATAATATATAAATATTAAAGAATAGGGGGAAGAGAATAGAATCCAGTGAGCAAATTCAACAAGACAAGCAACATAAAGAGGTATGTGCACTTTCCTTATTAATAGGTTAGGTGATATAAATTTTGTGGAAGAATAATATAAATATAAATAAATGAATAATAATTGGAATATATTACCATCAATGATGTATATACATTCTCTGTATAAGTATGCATATAGAATAGGTATAATAATATGAGAATAAATAGGAGTGTAGAAATAAGGTAAATCTCCATACATATATGAATGGAATATGGATATAGATGTGAACATTCTTAAATTGAATGCAATGAAATGAATGTTGTAATTCAATTAACGTGATAGCTAAAATCCTTAGACAATTAAGTGTATGAACAAATGATAAGTTGGAAACATTATATAAGGACATGAATATACAACTTGAATATGGATGAATAATGATTATATTGTTAATATGATGAAATGAAATGAAAATGGAATACTAATGTTCTCTTTTGGTAAGTTGAAATTGTTTTGGAAGGGTGCGAAAATTTTGGCTTGCTAGAAGGGGACATTACAATTTGTCGGTTTAGAGTATGGGATCCCTCTCGAGTCCATGTCCATAGTTGTCATTCAGTGCAGTGATTATTGAGCTACACATATGAATGACACAGTGCCTTCACAACAGATTCCATCACAGCCTGATGCTGGTATTGTTCCACCTTACCCACCAAGATCATTCCATAGACTTTTGTTTGAGGATAACATTGCGATGACCCTCAATTCATCTGACCTTAGTGGGATTGGGAGGGTCATTGATGGAGTTACATAGGTCGTTGATGATGAGGTATACATTTTAAATTTTTTGTTTAATCTCTAGTGTAGTTTATTTGTTAAATAAATAATATATATTTAAATTGTATTTAATTTAGTCTTGTGCATCATGCACATGTTGACTCTTATTTAATCAATATTACATGAGGGAATGACAAGAGTGGTGCTAGGACATGACACTGTGTAGCAGACAATGGATGTGGTTGAGGCTGGATGTGAGGTATTTAGTATTTAATTGCATAAAATTTGAACATGTATTTGAGATTCCATATTTTTTAATATATATAAATTTAATTTAATAGAGATAATTTAACAGGGCTTAGGACAGGGCTTGGGGAGGGGATCAATACAGGGCTTAGCTCATCATTTTAGTCCTGGGTTGAGTGAGGTCTATTTTGCCCATAGGAGGCATGAGTCATGATGTTGTAGTTAGATGTATTCATGTTCTTTGTTATGTTTTCCCAAACTCTCATGATGTTGCAATTAGACTTGATGTTATAGAGTTTAGATGTTGTTCACTTTACATGTTGCAGAACTAGACTTTGTGTTATTGATTTTACATGTTACAGTTAGACTTTATGTTATTTCTTTATACATATGATATGTATATATGCACATTTCTAGATGTTTAGTTGTATATATTTTTATGGATGCTTTTCTTTGAATATACGAGTCTTAATGTGGATAAAATCAAGTTTTAACTTATAGTTTAAATGTGTATATATGTTTACTTGTAGATGCATATAAATTTACTTCAATACCTATGTATATATATTCACTTGCACATATATACATATAGTTGAAACTTGCTATGTATGTATAAATTATATGTTAAATTTAAATTGTGTTTTATGGAAAAATATCAATTTGTTTTTGAAATGTTTCTTGTAGACGTGATGCTATTAATGATTGAGAAATGATGTCAACACACTAGTCATTGATAGGAATAGTTTCTATATAAAATATTTGGGAATGTATGGAAAAATAGATAAATTATGTTGTGTAATAACTTTTAAAAATGATGAATAATTTAATTTAATTTATATCTATTGAATCGAGTGAATTAAAATATAGTTTTTATAATTTATATTTGTATTTCAAATTAGTCTCTCATTGGATCATGTGTTCTAAAATATTTGGGAATGTATGGAAAAATATCTATAATATGTTGTGTAATAACTTCTAAAAATGATGAATGATTTAATTTAATTTGTATCTATTGAATCTTGTGAATTAAAATATAGTTTTTTATACAATATTTGTATTTCAAATTAGTCTCTTATTGGATTTGTCCACTACATTGAATTTGATAGTTTTGTCACATGTTATTATATGGCTAATAAAATTTAAGAAAACTTTGAATTATTCTTTTTTTTGGGTTTATAATGAATTCTAATATCATTGACAAGATTGTTCAAGTCTATATAACATGTATAAACACCCATCTAGAGGACAATGGAAGGATTCATAGGTTCAAATCACTATATCATAGGTAAAGTGTAATATTGAAAGTATGTAATTGAAATTAAGTGGTGGTGAATAAAGTTAAATACTCTATAAATTGTGCATATATATGATGTTATATGAACTTAAGAATTCCATATAATCTAATATTTACACATGAATTTGATTGTGCATGCAAAGAATTCAAACTAGATGATGACCTATACTTGTGTTCAGTTGAATCTAAATCAAATCAAATCTATTCTTGAACTTAATAATTCCATATAATCTAATACACATGAATTTGATTGTGCATGCAAAGAATTCAAACTAGATGATCAGCTATACTTGTGTCCAGTTGAATGTAAATGAAATCAAATCTATTCTTAAACTTAAGAATTCCAAATAATCTAATACATATGAATTTGATTGTGCATGCAAATAATTCAAACTAGATGATGAGCTATACTTGTGTCTAGTTGAATGTAAATGAAATCAAATCTATTCTTGAACTTAAGAATTCTAGATGGAACATTTATATACAATTGGAAATTTATAAAATCTCACTATGCACATAATATAAAAGTATCTAGAGATCTTCCCATGACAACTATATATTAAAAAGTGATCAATCCACATAATTACCAAAGATCCTTGCATTACATGTGGTCTCAAGCTATACATCATTATGAATATTCCAATGCACTAAGGTGAACAAGAAAGACCAATCCAAGAGAACCCATACAAGAACAATTCACAAAATGATACATGTAAGTAACATACGAAAGGTTATAGAAAATCATGGTTGCTACTCTAAATGAAAGAAAAGAAATTACAACATTCCTATAGATCTTTATTTTAATGATATGAACTTATATCAGTGGATGCTTATATGCTACGATGTCTCTAAACTTATACCTAAGCTCAATCCACTTAGTCCTTTGTTTTTTTAGTGACATGACTACATATATGTAAGTATCAACCTAATTACTCAAGTTAGCCAGAGTATTGATTCGCATATTTGGAGATATTTGAAGTACTTGACAAAGAAGTATTTGAAAAAGCATAAGGTTAGGGATTAGCTACGAGTGATAGCTTCTAATAAGGATTGCAATGTATATGAGCTATGTTATTTCAACAAATTGCTGAGAATGAGGTAGAAGATGAAGATTAAATTTAAGTTTTGTCAGTTTAGGTATGAGTGATATTGATTTTTTAAAATATAAAGAGTTAGCTACTGCAATTCTCTTATAAATGTCATGCCAGGTTTGAGTTTATTTTGTTTGCTTGTATTTTGGTAGGGTTTTTGCCTCAATTATTGTGTAAGAAGAAAGCTTACATGAGAGTTTGGGGATAATTTTTAAAGTAATCTTTGCATTACAGAACTTTATGTATGTTATTTGAATTTTGTATGCTAGTTGGGTATTTAATTTTTTTCAAATGTAATACCTTAAAATCCATTTCTTATGCTGATTTAGATTGATGGTCACATATATATGGTTGATAAGCATGGATATTTATAATCTTTTTGGCCAAGCACTATACATTTATAATTTTTGAAATCTTTATGTGCATTGTTTAGGCAAAAAGAGTCTTAAATCTTTATGTGCATTGTTCAGGCTCCTAACCTGGATGTGGTAGAATATATGATTATAATTTATTACAATATATCAAAAATTGCATATTCTAAAACACAAAATGAATTTTTAAAGTTGTACTAGATGTTTTGTAAATTGCATATGATGCACTACATACATGTGGAGTTGAACAAATGAAATGAAAGATTCTTGTTCACTTAATAATTCCATGGAACATAAATTTATGCAAAACTGAAACATTTAAACTAGGTTTTGTAAATTGCATATATACATGATCTAGCATATAAGTGTCTAGTTGAACAAATAAAGTCAAAGATTAAATGAAAGTGAACTTAACAATTCCATGTCAAACATTAAATACAATTCGAATAGATGATTTAAAGGAATTTAGGTAAAATGTGAACTTTTTAAAAGTCACTAGGTTTTGTAAATTATATATATATATATATATATATATATATATATGAGATCTAAGATTCAACAAATGAAATCAAAGATTCAAGTGAACTTAAAATAATTCCATGTGTCCAACATAAAAATGCAATCAGAAATATCTATGATTTTTAACTTAGGAATTTAGGCAAAATATGTGATCTAAAGTCACTAGGTTCTGTATTGAAAGCATATATATGATCTAACATGTAAATTTAAGTGGAGTACCAACTTTAAATTAGGAATTCCACATAGAACAAATTTAAATACAATTGGATAGAAATAAATGACCAAGAATTTGAAAAAAACCCATTCTAAATCATGTCACATGTCCAATCAATATAGATATTGAGATAGATCTATAAAAAAATTGAGTACATATATATATCTAGTCATATGTATGTACATATATCCAAAAAACAACTTAAAGCTCCTGGTACATATAATTTGGATCCTCTCTATCTTTAATTATCTCTAAAATCTATTCATAATCTTAAATGGAGAACCTCCACTTTTGTTTGGCACATCCTCTTTTAGGTAAATTTTCTAAATTTATTTATTTTTCTATAAGTAAGTGACTATAATGTAGAACCATTTGTCCTAGCATATAATCAACAAATATAATACCATGTCTATCTATCTTTATTTGTTGATAATATGTGCCTTCAATAATGACTGATCCTTGATGGAATACTCTTGTCCATCACCATTTGTCATCGATTCCACCAATTTGTTTTTTTGGTTGCGTACATCTTAGTGGATAGTAATCTACACCTTCCACATTGTTAGGATCTACAACAACAATGAAAATATCTCATGTACACAAATAATGTAAAGTTTTCGAAAGTTGTAAATATATTTTTAATATATAAATTTATATATATAAACATGATTGAATCAAGTACTTGTATATCGAATATATAAATCAATTTTAAGTTATTGAATTTACATACCTGTCACAACCAAATCAGATACATGTTTGTAATCAGCTGAATATAGAGGATCGTAGACATCGACATTATCATTTTCTTCAAAAGGAGGCATTGATATTAATTGTTTCATTTCCCATTGTGAAACATACCCATCTCTAATATTCTCACATTGAACAATATTTGCATTGTCCTCGATGCAATCAACACAAAAACATGATTTTTCTCACATTAATTACATAAGGCCTGCTACCTCCCATTGTCATGATTTGATGTAGACTTCTAATACCTAATCATTTGACAATTAATAGCATTTGATCGATCAATAAATGTAAATTACAAACATCCACATGATATATATATATATATATTTGAAAATTCAATTAAATCATGTACACACACTTTGAAATTCAAATTTAACAAATTTTGACTAGATGTACCTGTAACTTCCCAAAAATACCATGTGTTGTATGTTGAGTCGCGAGCGGAAAAATGACTTTTGCACCATTCAACAATTTCATTTGCATTCTGTATGGTATTACTTGCAAGTACACATGTTGGCAAAAATTGTCACCTACATTACTTTCAAGGTTTATTTAAGAATCTAAAATTTAAAGTTTAAATATAGATCTTTTTTTTAAAATATGTCTAGATTCCACATATATATATGGCATAAACTACTTACAAGTTCATGTTGATAAAGTGCACGCTTCACACATGCTTATGCTCCATCATGCTCTCCTTTTCCATGTTCACTCTCATAAAAATTGCCCAAGAATTTGGTGTTGCATCTAGAATGTTGATGGATTAACTAAACCAAAGCTTTTGTAGACTTAAATTGTCCTATGAAGTTACAAATAATTATACTCATACCAAATTAGCTTCAAAAAATTAATATATTATATATTATAAGTAATTGAACAATTTATGTCTGAAAGATAAAATTAAATAAAAATTTAAAATAAAATGCTAAACAATGTACTTACCAGAACATCCATAAGATCATATCCAGTGTTCTTCTTGATTTATGCCATGCTATCTCAGGTCTTCAAAAAATATAAATTTTCAAACAATGAGCTACATAACTTCGATCATGACCCGTATCATCACTGATATAAAAGTCAAGCTCTTTGATGATAATTTGATCATCTTTTCTACTTTGTATGCCATCTACCTGAAACTCGACATGCCTATAGAAAACTTGCACAAAGATTGTGTTAGTGTTTTAAGTTTAACATAGGGATAATTAGTTTTTCGCTTAGTGTGATTTTTTCCTATATCAGGTAGTTTTCTCATCTGTCACATATTTCTTGGCTTTATAAGGCACTATTGTACATTATGTAAATTATCTCATTCAATAGTTTCATCTCGAATGAAATAACCTTGTGTTGCTTCTCTCGTCTGTGAAGTTTTATATGCAAGTTGTGATCCTAGGCTCGATGGTTAACACCAACATGGTATCAGAGCCTTCAACCTACACCTTCTTCTGCCATTGAGAGTTTTTGTTAGGATTTTGAGATCATTATTCACCAAATACATTTAGAAGAATGTTCATCTTTATCAATTTTGTTGTTAGAGCACTCTGAGGCAGTGTTTTTCTATTTGGAGACATCATGGAGTGTGGAGGCTGGATTTTGTTTGAAAAGCCCACAATCACTATTGAAGAGGACATGATTCTACTAAAAAAGGGCATGATTCTGCCAAAAGATGCACGATTCATTATTCTCCTACTGTAAATGAAGGTTGATTAAACAATTTCCAATTCCAATTTAGGGTTGCTGTGGGAAGCATTTGTCGTTGCATTTTGAGGTGAATTGTGGCATTAGTGTGTTGGTGTGATATTTCTATGCAAAGGATGACTATCCATTCCAAGGCATTCAAACAAGGCTACGTGGCCTCTGCTTGGCGTGAAGTTTGCTTGGCATATATTTTGGAGATCAGAATTTAACATTTCTAAAGTTTGCCAAAAATATTTGTTAGGGTTTGTGCACTAAAGAACTCTTGTGGGCCCATCCGTATGGCATCTTTCTGGTGATATTCAATGTGGCATGAGATATATATCCCACATTACTCCTGCAGAGGAGTTATTTCCACTTTATATTCACTAACACTTGGTTTATGTGGTGAAGTTGTGGAGAGCTCGTGGTGTACGTGCTTCCTTGGTGACTCGGATTTGGTGCAGATTGTTGTTGGTTGACACAATTGCCATCATCTATTGTGGTGGATTCACTTTCTCGTGGGCTGTTTTGTCTTTCCAAATAGTGGTTTTCCTAATTTTGCAAGTAAATCCACCTAATTTTGCTTATTTGAAGGTTTCATGTCTTTGTAAACTTGGAGAATTATCTTGTCATTATGGGTTTTTCATTTCACCCTTCTCTAATCATCTTGAAAAGAGGGAACTATAAACAATAGAGAGATGATATATTGAAGCACTTGAGATGGCTTCATCTTTTTCCATATATATATGGTCTTGTTTCTCAAATCAATACTTCTTGGAGCAAAAAGTTTGTTTGGTATTCCAAAAGAGATCATGTTTTCAGAGTGATTTCTCTTCATGTTGATGATAATGCATTGTGTTTCATTACAGACATTGAGTGTCCCCATGCTCTATGGACCAAAATTTAGGAGTTATATGGAGATCTTGATACTCCACCATTCCCAAATGATCCTGCTTCAAATTGTCTTGTACCTCTTGATGATTCAGATAATATACCATATGACTTTGATACACTAAGGAGTTTGCTTCTTTGGAACACCTAGCATATCTTGATGATGAGGATGATGAGGTTTCCACTCCTCCTACAAAGATACCTATTAAGCCTTCACATTCATTGGTTGCTACTTTCCATGATCCTAATGAGCAGGATGCATATTGTTTTCCAGATCCACCTCATTGGGATTCTTATCTTGTAAACATTGGTTCCTTTCTCATTGAATCTCACATTTTAGAATTGGAAGACACATTCGAGGGATTAATTTTCCTATTTGATGATAGTTGTGCTACAACTATTGTTACCCCATCTCTATCATTGGAGAATGTTCAAAATCAGTTTCCAGTGGTGCCTTGTTTGTCACCTTCTATTGCGATTTGGCATGTTCTTGATTGGTTCGTGGCATCATTTTCTAATGTATTGGCAACACATGAGTAGATTTTAGAGACATTTTCATCCTACATTTGGATTTCACTTGCTAATTCCTATCCAAAATGGGAAGCATTCCTGCATTTGTACTTGGTTTTGTTTCTTCCAAAAGGAAGACAAGTTGTTTGTCGACATTGGATTATGTTTTGTCTTCAGGCACTTACCATTTTTGTAGGTGATTACACATTGTGGGGGGCTACATAGTCTCTCTCTTTCCCTCTTATGGGGGGGCCTATTGATTGTATATAAATGATGTATGTAGTCCTTGCGGGGTGTGATTGAGTCCTCCATCCATGCATCATTTTTGTTTTCTTTTCTCTCTTTTGGAGAGTGGTTTTTTCCCACAGGGTTTTTCTCTGTTTCTTTAGTTGTGAGAGATTGCATTGTAAATGGGTACCTAACATGGTTGTGTAGCCGAGACCCATACTGCATCTTGATTTTGCGTAATAATTCTCCCTAAGTTTGCACTTAAGGGGGGGTGTTAGTGTGTTAAATTTAACATAAGGATTATTAGTTTTTCCCTTAGGGTGGTTTTTTCCTGTATCGGGTAGTTTTCTCACCTGTCACATATTTCTTGCCTTTATAAGGCACTATTGTACATTATGTAAATTATCTCATTCAATATTTTCATCTCTGATGAAATAGCCTTGTGTTGCTTCTCTCGTTTGTGGAGTTTTATTTGTAGGTTGTGATCCTAGGCTCGGTGGTTAACACCAACAGATTGCAACTTGCTCTAAATGATAATATTGACTTTAAATCTCAGTTTGAGGACAAAATGTATAATTCTCAAAGAACTCTACATTAGAGAGAATACAACTTAGTGGAAAGCAATTCTTTGAATCACGAAATTTCTTAGCTTGCCATCTTGCACCATGATAATGCTGGATATGTGCATATATGATATTGCAAAATTTATTCATAAATTCATTGTAAGGAAATCCACTCTCTTTGAGAACAATTGTTTGGCCTCAACTCCTGACTTTGATAAGTATGTCTCATATTTAAATCTCTTCCAAATAACTTGCATTTCAATTTTGTCAACTTGTAAAAGATTCTTCAAATTTCCACAATCATTACATATATTTTTTATACACTAAACATTGAATTCATCTGAATATTCTAATTTTTTGCATAAAAGATACTTCACAAATTGTGTTGTGCTTCCAGGGATGGCTATATTTAGATCAATTACTACCATAGCTTTTTTATATGATTGTAGATGTAGATCAAATTCAACATGATTTCAACAACAAGTTTCCCATACTTTATTTATATGTACAAATGATGGTCATAGTGTCTCAAAAACCCTTTGACAAATCTTAAAAATTCTTGCTTGAATGCTTAAAAAAGTTCACTTTGTTTGTATCTATAAAATGTTTTGGATGAGAAATTTTTGTACCATCTTCACCTATTATTTGTATAGTATCCCTTCTATTGGAAGAAACATGAGAGTGATTGGTCCAATATTCAACCACTTATTTCTTTACATCTTCTAAAATTCTATCTTTTTAGGGAACACTACAAATATTTAACCAATTTTTCTCAATTTTTTCATCTATTTCATTTCTCTTTTAAATATACCTTTGAACAACTCTCCTAGAAACATTTAGTAATTTAGAAATTGCTTGAACTTGTCTTCTATGTGATAATTTCTTACTAGAAATTATAGTCATCAATGCTCTACATGCAACACTTGGATCACTATCTTGACTCTTGTTATCAATACAATTCAATGCTTCTTGCAAGTTTTCAACAATTGTTTTTTTAATAAACCTGATGACTTTTTCTTATTATCAACCCCTAATAACTCCAAAACAAGGGTCATTTCTTTTCATCTAAATAACTTTGTAACTAACTGTGCTCTTCCAATTAGAGATTTTTCTTCAAAAAAATTATCCCATATTCTTTTAGAGTGTAATTTTACTATGCTTTCAGATAACATATCTTCAGATGAAATATTATTTAAAAGAGAATCCTCATCCATATCCATCATATTTTTCATACCATAGAAAAACTTTCTATTACTAGGTTCAGTTTGGTCTTGTACCTATACGTCACCTTGGTCATCAATATTTTCTATGGGTTGTTCTTCAGTAGATGTTCCTTCACCCACTTTTCTCTTCCTCACTCTTGTTCGATCATACTTCCTCAATCTAGTCCTTAGATTCCCATCACAAATTACGCTCAAATTTGAAATCACCTACAAACAAATGTACACACATGCTTTCAATCAATGCTTATTTAATATTGCATAAATAGAACACTAAATTATAAATTACATTCATTTCTTAAAGCCAAAGCAAAAAAAGCATTCAAATTACAAACATATCATGAGCAAATTTGTTATCATGAGCATAGTTAGTATATCATGATGCCTCTAATTTAAATATATCATAATAAAATACTTATATGATGTGTTCAAGAGAGAAAACATGATATATCTCCTATGAAAAGGTATACAACAATGAAAGGATAAGATTACAAAGGGGAAGATCTATGATTCCTTAAATGCAAGGATGTGACAAATAAAATCACACTATATAATTGATTTCATTTGTTAAATTTACTAATATAACAAGGGATGGAACCCACACATGAGAAATAAATGAAAAGTAGAGAAGAGAAGAGGTGCAAGGGAAAACATGATTGTGCACATGCATAAAGCTAGTTTTTGTTCGCATAGTATTATTACATTGTTTGATAGTAGTTACTTGGTTACTGATATTAGTTATGTGCCGTCGATTACAACTACATCTACATATCTACCTTACTTATAAATGTGTTTATTGCCCTTGAATATATCATCAATAAAACATTTTTAATTTGCATGCTCTCCATTAAATGGTATCAGAGCTATAAACATTTCTGTGCTTGTGCATCAAAATTTTGAAGGAAGAGGTTACAAGCATGGAAGGAGAGTCAAGATCCCTGGTTAGAAGGCATAAAGTTATGTCATACAAAGAGCAGAGCATCGTTAGACATCCCCATTGTCATCTTGTACAATCCATGAGCATTAACACACTCCATAGATTCTATCCACAATTTGGTGTCTAATTTTTCCATTGAATTGTCGAGCACAAAGCGTGAGAGGCCAGGTTCTGAATCTTGACCTTGTTTCTCTATCTCTGCTTTTTTTTAATCTAAAATTTTGCCCTCCAATTTGGTTAGTGTGAGCAAGAAACAGAGAAAGGTGCTTTAGATTTTTGGAGAAGAGATTTTTAAACCTGATATAAAGACATTTGATCTATAATCATTTCACAAAAGTTTATTTTTGTTCATTGAATTGTTGTCAATGTACAAGGTACAAACCGATGCTGGTTTAGAAATTGTTTTTGGCCTGTAAACACCATATTGATTTAGTTTAAAGTCAGTTTGCAATTTTGAGGAGTTGATTGTACATGTCCTTGTGTGATCAAAAGGGCCCACATTATTTTTTCACTCTATATAGTGGCTAGTATTTCTATAATTGCATTTGCCTGGAAGTCCAATCTATATTTGCAGTGGTATTTTTATAAATGTGTATTTGTGAATGACTTGCAAATCTAAGATTCACTCTTTGAAATGTCTAATTTTTAATTTGGAAGTACCTTGAGGAATGCAATATTGTATTGAGTTCATGTTTTTGAACCATCTATGAGATTTAATTTCATATTGAGGGTGTTACAATGGACGATGACAGAGGCAGCGATAGTCAAGGATTATGCAGATTTGAGTTTAGGGTTTAATGATTGAGATTTCAAAAAGAGGCATGTGAAGCTAGCAGTGTGTGGAGGGAGTTGAAGGTATAAGGAGTTTTAAGGAGATATATTTGTGTTTATGGAGGTATAAGGTTGATTACTGTATGGGTCTATCATTGGGTCAAATTGACATTATCATCTTTTAATCATGAATGCACATATGTCAAAGATCACTTATGCTTTCGGGGCCATCTTTTCTTTGCCTAATGAGGCCTCCAAAGACTCATCTAAGACATCAGTTGATTAAAGTGTAACAGGGTCATATTGGAGGTAGGTGGCATCAGAGGATGGAGGAATTTTCATCATCTCAAGTTAGCTTCTCACTTTGAGATGATGCTTTGCATGAGAGGCATTTTTGGCTTTAGTTTTCTTCTTTTTCTTGTTGTTGTTGACAGATTTGAACAATGCATGTTTTGTGAAGATTATGTTCTGGACACAGGTTTTGGATTTGGCGTTGAGCTCAATATGGATTGTTGTCAAGCGAGCTTCAAAGTATATGATTGAGAATTATACCCTTTGTGGTCACTAGACAATGATAGAGATCTGTCGTATCTCTTAGGGATTGTTGGTGAATAATTCAAGACTCTGTGATTTGAGAGTTCAGGACTGAGAGCTCAAGAACATAGCTCAAAGCTACACTTTTCCAAGGGTCAAGAGACAACTTGATAGAGCCCCACTTGGTTCAATATTTGTCCTTTTAGGAGAAGATCTTCTATAAAATATGTATTCATATTATGTAATCAACTTTGTTGAGTATATTAACATTCAGGAGGGTCCCTTGGTACTATTGCAGGAACAATGTAATAAGCGGGGAATGTTAACATAGTATTATTACATTGTTTGATAGAAGTTACTTGGTTACTGATATTAGTTATGTGCTGTCAGTTACAACTACAACTACATATCTACCTTACTTATAAATGTGTTTACTGCCCCTGAATATATCATCAATAAAACATTTTTAATTCACATCCTCTCCATTAGTTTTCCCTAGATGGGTAGGAGATTATATATAATGATTTACTCATGACGGGGGAAAGGCATGATGCCTCTAATTTAAATATATCATAATAAAAGACTTATATGATGTGAATGAGAGAAAACATGATATATCTCCTATGAAAAGGTATATAGCGATGAAAGGATAAGATTGCAAATGGGAAAACCTATGATTCCTTAAATGCAAGGATGTGATGTAAATAAAATCACACTATGTTAAGGAGGAAGGATTAATGACCTAAAATGTAAGGATACAACCATATAAGCATTATATGTAAAGGGATATTTGGACATGATTCGCATACTATGAAGATGCAACATGATGAAGTCTATAAGATTTAATGGAATGCATGATGCCCTCTACTCTATGTGGTAACTCTAAAAGTGTAACATGAACATATATAGGATCAAAGAAAATAATCAATAGTCAAAGAATAATGTGGAAAAACATGAGAAAAGTATCACAATATATTTAATGATTATCCAAAACACACTACGTGAAGTTAAACATCTTTTTATAAATTTTCATAGTATGAAATTGTAAGTGCACTATAATGATCCAAAATTATGGGTCTTTGTACATGTGTAAACCATAACCTAATTTAACCCTAGTTCTCAACCATATTCAAATGAGAAATAGTAAAAACAAACTGTAAATGCACTCATGAAAAGAGTGACATGTAATCAATTATAAGTTGACGATCAATGTACCTTCAAAAATAGCTCTCCTATTGTCCAAAAACATTTTATTTTGTCAAAATAAGTCTTCTAAATTGTTTAAATAAACCTTCATTTGTTGAAATAAGTCTTCTTTTTTCAAAATAAGCCTTCCTTTGTTGAAATAGGCCTTCTTTTGTACTCAATCAAATTTTCTTGAGTTGATAAGTTGTCAGTTGACTATGTATTGGTCAATAAAGTTACACCTGAAACCTTGTTGACTATAACTTGCTCGGCCGAGTATGTCTAGTTGGCTTTCTACTTGGCAGCCAACTCACCTTTTTTCACAATTTTCTAAAACATTGAAATTTAACAAGGTATTTCTCCTGTTAGAATGAATTTTTTTCCAAAGAAAAAAAATTCCCTTTTGTAGATCTCGGAGTGGTGAATCTAAAAATGTGATTTTTTTCATATTTTGATTAGTTTTAATATATTTCATTTTTAAAATAATGCAAGTAGGTTGTTAAAGTTAAAAACTAGGCTGATTAGAAATTTTTTAAAAAATAGTAAAACATATTAAATTTTTTTAAAAAATATATGGTGCACTAGAGGAGAGAGTCCTCTTCAAAAGGGTATAATTTCTTTTTTTGAAAACAATTAAAAAAGTAGACAATAGTTGACGTCCCATGAAAATTGTCAAATTCTGACAAGTTTGATTTTAAAATGTTATTACAAGAGAAATATACATCAAAATTTGATTTATTTTTCCCATGCACTAGCTATTGAACTTACCTATTTGGAGAAAACAAATTTAGGGAGAAATGAAGTTATTTTCAATTTGTTTCTTGACACCATGTGAATGTCACTTTTTCTTGAAATTTTTAGCATTCCAAAATTTGTTCTTAAGTTGATAAAAAAAAATAATGAATTTTTTTAAAAAAAAATCTAAAAAATTACAAGAATAAACTTAATCACAAGTTCTACATTTCATTAATTTACATCATTTTAAAATTCAAAACATAAAGACCACTTTTATGTGGTCGGAGTTCATAAATCTTTTTACTGTTGATTGATTCCTTTATAAAGTGTGAGACGGGTTTCTACTTTTACCCAGTGTTGTTGTGGAGAATCCATCTGAATAGGAATAATCAAAATTCTCATTATTACATTTGTTAAGATTATTTTATGACTCTTATATTAAAGAATTTGGGATATGTGAGGCAAAGTTTGTTTAAGAAATTTTAGGAATATTTGAGACCTCTAGCACTCAAGGAAGATGTAAAGATTGAAATCATAACTAGAAAGACTAGTTTCTCCATGAAAATAATGTTATAATTAATGTTTGTGGAGCCATATCATGCCTCCCAAATTATCAAAGGTGGTTCTTGATACAATTGCTTTCTTAGAATCTATGTGGCAACATTGCAACTCCAACTATAAACATTTTATGATCTAGAGTTGAAGGTGCTTCCTTAACCCCCAAGCATATGTTTTCTTATTTCATTATTCAAGGTAAAGATGGCTATGATAGATTAAGTGATATCATCAACAAATATGACATGTTAGAACTAACTATGAGAGTCACTATATGGAGAAAGAAGACCTTATTTGTTACATCCCCAATTTTTGTCTTTCTATACTTTTACTTTTTTACATGGACATAAGTAAATTTGTTGTGATGTTTAGATTAATGACAACAAAAAAATGGATTTTATTGAATGTCATTTATTGAAATCATAGCAATGATTATGTTATTATCGATTTAATAAATGTATTACGAAATTTGATTTATTAGTGGAATGAATTGAATAATGATGCACTGATCACATATTGTTTGGTGACAAGTGAAATAGGATTTTAGGTTATCAGATGACTCTCAGAGAAAAGATAGAGTATCTTTCCAGAAGAGAAATATAGACCTTGGGTTATGAGTGGTTTATTTGCCAAACTGAGTTATAAGTGTATAAATGTGAACCAATGTGTCGTAAGAGGTAAGCCTTGTCTTATCAGTTACTTTTGAACTTAATTGATAGGTAGTCGATATTCTTTTCAAATATTTCTAAATCATATTAAGTCATCTTAGTCATTAATAATGTTAACAACATCGTTTGAGTTTGATTTATGACTATTTACGTTTAACGTAAATATTACGACATTATTGTCATAAAATGGTTGTCATAGTATTAATAAGTTACTTGACATATTATAAACAATTCTTAACATTAAGATGATATAGTCAAGTTAAGAATACGTGAATTATGTCGATGGATTGTGATGGGGAGACAAGCTCAACCCAATCACATTATCCGTATTTCCTTGTTTAAATATTATTATTGTATTGATTAAACTATAACCATATGTATATGTGATGTAATCAAATATATACAAATGTCTTAACATAGTAAGAGGATAATACCTCTTAAGTGCATCAAAGATAGTGATGAAAATATAGGCTATTTATTAGTAAGCCTTCATTAGTGAAAGAAGTGGATCGAACCACTCATAACATGATCATTAAAGATCAGTTTTGTTTTTAAAAGAGCATCAACTTCATCCTAATGAGGATGACTATATAAGTTTAACCACCCAACCGAATGAGCCTATAGCTGACTATCTCTATCGACATGTGTTCATTTTGCTAAGAAATTGATTTGTAGTTTGGACTAAGTCTCTTAAGACTATTATTATGCAATCAATGTTACAACTAATTTAGATTTATGGGATGAATGGAGGGCGACTATATAGGAGCCATGCCCAATCCACTTTAATAAGAGGGAAATGACTCAACTTTGAGCCGTTGCAGAGAAACAGATAGAAATAGAGTACAAGATGAGAATTTTAAGGAAATAGAGTAAAAACAAAAATGCATTGTGGAATAGCGATCTGACTAGAGGTGTGAGGAAGTAAGCTCAGATAAGGTGTCAGCTTGTGTAACATTTACATACCTCTGTCAATACAAGAAACTATTACTTTCAAGTATTCCTCAATTGATTATTTGATAACAATGAAGGAAATCGAATAGGATATCTTAGGAATTATATTATAGTCTTGTGGCGACTGCATGTGTTTGCCTAATTTATATAATGTGTACAAAAGTTGATAATTAGTAGACTCAACAAGGAAAGAGACACAGTTATCTATTGAGAAAATTAAGTCATTCTATCTCTATTTGAACGAGAAATAGAGTACAACTATAGAGTTGACTATGGTAGTACTAGTGAGTACATGATATAATTAATGAATTGAACCACTTAGATATATGAGAAACCATTGTTATATCCAATTCTTGAAATGAAGAATAGAACGTTCTTCACGGTATAAAATGGGTTAAGTTGTCATTTACATTGATAATAGATCATCCTTTGATTGAGTTGGTAAATGGTCAATAGAATGTTGGTGAGTTAACAAAACAATAGGACTTTCAAGTATTATAGAGAAGAATGAACTTTGTTATTATACTATCAACTTGAGCCATATAGTATTGAGATAATACTGATTTAATATATTGTCTTATTTAGACTATATATATATATATAATAGAAATTGTTATCCATTCTTGGAAACTAGATTCATAGGAATCTTTAGTAAAACTATTGTAACACATCAAACGAGAATAACTTAGAGTTACTATGGGAAATAAAATAAGGTTCTTAAGAGAATCCGTTGATGGATATATTGTATTCATTATTCACGTTATTCTAGAGAAGATCCAATACAATGGAATAGACTTATTCTACTAAGGGATGACCTTGTATGAAAGGAATATTGGGTATGTTTTACTTTATTACATTAGTAAAGGTATTGGACAAGGGCTAATATAACTTAAAAGAACTATAGCGTTCTTACTCTTTGGTTGAATTAGTCATAAGTCATTTATGAATCTAGGTTGCCTAGCAAGGAGATAAGGTTATATAGCATTATTAAATTAGCCATGTGATAATTGGATAACCTAGAGCTGATTATGAACCAACTATATACTTTAGTCATAAGGGACTTATTAAGGTCTAAAGATATTATTATTATGACTCATGGATTAAACCATTACATGAGTTGGAATTCATATAAGAATAAAACTGAGAATATGGCAATATCAAAGTCAAGTAGGGGTGGGTGAACAGAATGACTATGTTCATTATGAACAATATTGATATTAAAAACTTTGGCCAAAGTAATGCATTTGTTTTCTACATGCATTGTCAGTTCACTATATTTGGATTGCTCATCCTATTGGAAATCATACTTAGCTACAGGGTATCTACGGTTGTATGGTTGATAGAGTTGAGTAGAATGCAACACTATGTACTTGGAAAAGGCAAATTACCACTGGTCACCTAAGGTATATATTCCTCGTGAAGGGTAGGGCCACTTCCTATGTGGAAGAAGTGTGGGAGACACGGGTCTATGGATGGAGGTAAATCACTGGAAAGATGCTCTCTCTCCAAGTAGGAAACATGCCAGGAATTGTGATAAAGATATCAAATATTCAGATGTAGTATTTATTCCAAGTTTGTATATGTAATGGTTTTACATTTGTAAACATTGTAAATGAAAAGGCAATATGGGTTTGTTGTATTTTGTAAAAAAAGAAATCTTGATATTGTAGTACTTGATTATATGATGAATAAAAGAAAAAAAAACTCTCTATCTCGTTTTTACCTTGTTAAATTGCTTTATGGTAAATTTTCTAGTTTTACTAGGTTTATAGAACATGATTGTTACATATGGTATTAGAGCTACCAGGTTCAACACTAGGGCTTTTGAGACCACTATGCTTGCCTGTAGTCAACATTATGCAGTTAGCTAATGTTTGAAAATTTATGTGCCAGGATGGTACATTTTAAGAAGACAGCAAGAAAGTCTGTTAATTCGAGTCAACGTTTCCTTAAAGCAAAAAGAGAACGTGAGGCTATTATCAAAACCTTTGAGGGAACCAATGATGAGAGTGACATTTGGTTAAGTGATACTGAAACTCTGGCAACTACCTTAACTCAAATTAAGCGAGTAAGAAGGGAAGACAAAGAAAGAGTTAAGATCACTACCAAAATCATAGAGCATATGTCAGATGAGGAAACAACTATGGTTAGGCGAGATCTCTGCATACCCTCAACTATTGAGATTATAGAAGTTAGGTCCGATAGTGAGTCAAAGGGTTATATAGCTCAAGATTATGTATCTGAAAATGAGTCTGAGGGATATACTCCTCTTGGGCATGACTTTTGAAGTTGTTTCTTGTATAAAGAAGAATACTCTTTGCTTTTGAAAAGAAATAAATAAATAAAAAGAGTTGTTTTTGTACCAAACTATTGTTTAAATTGAGTATTATGTTTAAATTTAATGGGTTACATTATAATCTTGAACTAATGGACAACTCAATATTCTAAGGTGTGAGAAATTGATAAACATGGTGCAGACAAGAACTAATCAAGGAGAAAGTGAAGAGGAAAACCACCTGCCAAATAATAAGTTAGACCAAATCATAACCATGCTAGAGGAAACCAACAAAAGATTGGGTGATTTGGAAAAGAAGGTGGATGATAAAGGGAATACTGAAGGAGGAGGTGAAAACTCTCATGGTGAAAGTGGAGAAAATCATGAAGATCAAAGTAAGAGTATTGAACCTCATAAAGAGGCTAGGGATAGATTGACCTTGGAGCTGTCAAAGGATATGAAGAAGGTTGTTCCACCAAAATTTGATGGGATAGAAACCAGTGATGCTACAAAACCTTGGTTAACAGAAATGGAAAAGTGCTTCGAGATAAGAAATTACTTGGAGGTGACTAAGGCAGTATGGGGAGCATTCCAACTAGCAGGAGAAGCATCCACTTGGTAGATGAGTAAAAAGATGGAATTGAATTTGAGCTCTCTAAGGGTAAGTTGGGATGAGTTTGTGGAACTCTTTCATAAAAGATGGTTACCACAACTCTATTTTGATCAGAAACTGACTGATTTTTAGAATCTTCGACAAGGAGATATGACAGTGGTAGAGTATGGAGAAAAATTTGCTAGACTCCTAAAATATGTTCCACAATATCAAAAGGATGAGAGATTCAGGATCAAAAAATTCATCATGGGCTGAAATGCTCAAATTGGTGGTGAAGTGGATGTACATCGTCCCACAACAAAGGATCAAGTGTATGAGAAGGTGATCAAGAAAGAGCAAAAGATGAAATCCATCTCAGCTTATCGTGATAGAAGCTGCAAGAGGCTTAATGGAACTCCTAATAGTCAACCCTACAAGAAAAGATATGAAAAGAGATACGATAACAAGAGAAAAGATAAAGGACCTCAGAAGAGCAAAGGTGGATCTGGCAATGAGAAGAAGAATGGCAACTACAAAAGAAATGATGATAACAATGGGAAGACTTTAGATAAGAAAGGACCCATTAGAGGATGCTTTACTTGTGGGGGTGACCACTATGCAAATCATTGCCCAAACAAGAATCAAAATGGACAACAAAGAGGTATTGCACTACCTACTCAACAAGAAGCATTCCAGCAAAGGATTCATGCATCTCTTGACAATTGTCTAGCGGAGTATCAAATCATACCCATTGAGATGATAGGTACTTTGTTTGGAGTCCCTATATCTATTTTGATTGATACAAGAGCCACAAAAAACATTGTTTCCCCTAGAATTTTGAATAAATTTTCTCAAAAAGCTGGTTACATGTCCAAACCTTGGTCAGTAGACTATGCTAACCAATCTAAGGCTCAGGTAGAGCAATGTTTGTTTGAAGCCAAAGTTGACCTTCCTAGTTTCTCAACTGAAGTAAATCTATATGTAGCTCCCTTATGTTCCTATGATGTGATCCTAGGAATGAATTGGTTATGGAATCATAGAGCAAAGGTTGACTATTTCTCAAAAATAGTTGAATGCTTAGATGATCTGGGAAATTTGACCCAATTCTAAGGGATTCAAAGAGAATTTAAAATCAGAGCTATCTCTGCCAAACAATTAAAAAGGGCCAAAAGGAAAGGTTGTTAGTTCTTTATAGTTAAAATGGAACAAGTGGAGGAAGGGGTAGAAAACCCTAGTTTATCTTTTGGGGAAAAGTATCATTTTCTTCAGGAATTTCAGGATGTGTTTCCAGAAGAACTACCAGGATTGCCTCCCAAAAGGGTTTTTGATTTTTCTATTAATAGTAAACCAGGATTTGAGCCAATATCAAAAGCACCCTACCATATGACAACAAGGGAGTTAATGGAATTGAAAATACAATTACAAGAATTGTTGGAAAAAGGTTTAATTAGACCTAGTGTTTCATCTTGGGGTGCTCCAATTATTTTTGTTAAGAAGGATGGAACCCTTCGTTTGTGTATAGATTATCATATGCTTAATAAAGAAATGGTAAAGAACAAATATCCTTTGCAACGTATTGATGATCTTTTTGATCAGATGCATGAAGTTGTGTTTTCGAATATTGATTTGTGATTAGGATATCATTAGTTAAGACTAAAAGATGAAGATATACATAAGACAACTTTTGGAGCTAGATATGCACATTATGAGTTTACTGTGTTGCCATTTGGTTTGACAAATGTACCTACCGCATTCATGAATGTCATGAATAGTATATTTAGAGATTGTTTGGATAAATTTGTTTTAGTCTTTCTAGATGATATACTCATTTATTCTAAGAATGAGGAAGAACATCATCAGCACTTGCAAATAGTTCTACATAGGTTAAGAGAACATAAGTTATATGGGAAGCTATCTAAGTGCACATTCTTTCAGAAGGAGGTTCAATACCTAGGTCATATTATATCAGCTAATGGAATGTCTATTGATCCTACAAAAATCATAGATATTCTAGATTGGCCTGTACTGACAAATGTCCATAAGGTGTGTAGTTTCATGGGCTTGGCAGGCTATTATAGAAAGTTTGTTTTAATTTTTCTAGCATTGCTAGTCCAATTACTTCCTTGTAGAGGAAAGGAAAGAGATTTGAATGGATAGACAAATGTTAGGAAGCATTTGACCTCTTAAAGGAAAAGTTAACTTTAGCTCCAATCTTGAAAGTTTTTTGACCCCAAAGGACAATTTAAGGTAATTACAGATGCCTCGGGAGAAGGATTAGGAGGAGTGCTTATGCAAGAAGGAAGAGTCATAGCATAGGAGTCAAGGAAATTGAAATCCTATGACAAAAATTATGCACCGCATGATCTGAAATTTGTAGCAATAACTCATGCCTTACAAATGTGGAGACATTATCTATTGGGAAAGAGTTTTGTACTTAAATCAAACCATCAAAGTCTTAAGTATATTTTCTCACAACTGCATTTGAATGCTCAACAAAGGAGATGGTTAGAATTGATATCTGACTATGACTTTGAGATAAACTACATTAAAGGAAAAAAGAATAGAGTAGCTAATGCTTTGAGTCATAGAAGACATATGGCTTCTATTATTTCTATTTGTGGAAATTTCAAGGATTTGGTATTGCAAAATTTGTTAGGTGATGAGTTTTATGAGAAGGTTAAGCAAGCTTTGAAAGACAATCCTAAAGATCATAGATATGATGGTTTTCTATTTGAGTCAAATTGACTATTGAGGTATAAAGATAGAATTTATGTACCTGAGTTAGCTGGATGAAGGGATTTAGTATGGAAAGAAGTTCATACAACACCATATTCAAGACATCCAGGAGTGACCAAACTTCTAGCAGATGTTAAACCTTTTTATTTCTGGAAAGGAATGAAGAATGATGTTGTAGGATTTGTAGCAAGTTGTTTAGAGTGCCAAAGGGTAAAAGCAGAGCATCATCATTCCGCGGGATTGTTGTATCCACATGACATGCCAAAGTGGAAATGGCAAGTTATTAGCATGGACTTTGTTCAAGGACTTCCTATGTCAAGGAATAGACATGATGCCATTGTAGTGGTGGTTGATAAACTCACAAAAGTAGTACGTTTCATACCAAGAAATTTAACTGATGGAGCACCTATGCTAGCTCGTAAATTTATGCAAGGAGTGTTTAGATTGCATGGCTTCCCTAAAAAGATTATCTCGGATAGAGATGCGCGTGTAACATCAAGGTTTTGGAAAACTTTATTTTCTGTGCTAGGGACTAAACTTAATGTGAGCACAGCTTACCATCCTGAAACTGATGGGAAAAATGAGAGAGTAAAGCAAGTTTTGTAAGATTTGTTGCATATGTATTGCATGGATCAGCAATATAAGTGGGAAGGATACTTACCACTTGTGGAATTTGCCTACAATAATTCCTATCATTCCGCTATTAAGATGGTGCCATTTGAAGCATTGTACGGAAGAAGATGTCAATCTCCTATAAGTTGGGATAAGCTAGAGGATAGGATTAGCATCAGACCAGAAATGCTACCTGAAATGGAAGAGAAAGTTAAGCTAATCAGAAAAAGATTGGCAGAAGCCAATGATAGGCAAAAGAGCTATGTGGATGCAAAACGTGTTACAAGGAAATTTTTTGTTGGAGAAAAAGTTCTTTTGAGGGTTAAACATCAGAAGAGTTCTATTAAGTTAGGGAAGTCTTCTAAGTTGGCCCCTCAATATGTGGGACCCTTTGAAGTGCTTGAAGTAGTCAATTCGGTTGCCTACAGAGTTGTTCTACCACTAGCCTTATCTAGAATGCATAATATTTTTCATGTGTCTTATTTGAAGAAATATATTACAGGTAATAATCATATTTTGACTTGGAATTCTTTATAGATGCAAGACCTAGGGGTGGTCACGATCGAGCCACTCAAGGTGTTAGAAATACGCAAGCTCTGAACAGAGCAGTCTTGCAATGCAAGGTCAAATGGGACCAGTATGCTGAGGAAAATGCTACATGGGAGGATTACCATGAAATTTATCAAAAAATTCCTCATTTATTTAAAAATGTTACCAGTTAAAACAATGAACTTGTTTTTAGTTACTTTTTAATACCTTATATCATCGACGACAATGAATCTTTAGGGGAAGGATATGTTACATCCCCAATTTTTGTCTTACTATACTTTTACTTTTTTAAATGGACATAAGTAAATTTGTTGTGATGTTTAGATTAATGACAAGGAAAAACATAGATTTTATTGAATGTCATTTATTGAAATCATAGGAATGATTATGTTATTTTTTATTTAATATATGTATTACAAGATTTGATTTATTAGTTGAAATAATTGAATAATGATGCACTGATCACATATTGTTTGGTGACAAGTGAAATAGGATTTTAGGTTATCAGATGACTCTCAGAGAAAAGAGAGAGAGAGAGAGAGAGAGAGAGAGTATCTTTCTAGGAGAAAAATATAGACCTCGTGTTACGAGTGGTTTATTTGCCAGACCAAGTTATAAGTGTATAACGAAAATGTGAACCAATGTGTTGTAAGAGGTAAGCCTTGTCTTGTCAGTTACTTCTGAACTTAATCTATAGGTAGTCGATATTGTTTTCAAATCTTTCTAATTCATATTAAGTCGTCTTAGTCGTTAATAACGTTAACAATGTCATTTGAGTTTGATTTATGACTATTTACATTTAGTGTAAATATTACGACGTTATTGTCATAAAATGGTTTTCATATTATTATTAAGTTACTTGACATATTATAAATGATTCTTAACATTAAGACAATATAGTCAGGTTAAGAATACATGAATTATCTTGACGGATTGTGATGAGGAGACAAGCTCAACCTCACATTATCTGTATTTCCTTGTTTAAATAGTATTATTGTATTGATTAAACTATAACCATATGTATATTTGATGTAATCAAATATATACAAATGTCTTAACATAGTAAGAGGTTAATACCTCTTAAGTGCATCAAAGGTAGTGATGAAAACATAGGCTATTTATTAGTAAGCCTTCATTAGTAAAAGAATTGGGTCAAACCACTCATAACATGATCATTAAAGATCAGTTTTGTTTTTAAAAGAGTATTGGCTTCATCCTAATGAGAATGACTGTATAAGTTTAACCACCCAATTGAATGAGGCTATAGGTGGCTATCTCTATCGACATACATTGTTCATTTTGCTAAGAAATTGATTTGTAGTTTGGACTAAGTCTCTTAAGACTGTTATTATGCAATTAGTGTTGCAACTGATTTACAGTTATGGGACAAATGGAGGCTGAATCTCTTAAGAGTCATGCCCAATCCGCTTTAATAAGAGGGAAATGACTCAACTTTGAGCCATAGCAGAGAAATAGATAGAAATAGAGTAGAAGATGAAAATGTTAAGGAAATAGAGTAAAAACAAAAACACATTGTGGAATAGTGATCTGAATGGAGGCATGAGGAAGTATGCTCAGATAAGACGTCAACCTGTGTAATATTTACATACCTCTATCAATACAAGAAACCATTACTTTTAGTTATTCCTCAATTGATTATTTGATAACAATGAAGGAAATCGAATATGGTATCTTAGGAATTATATTATAGTCTTGTGGTGACTGCATGTATTCACCTGATTTATATTATGTGTGTGATAGTTGATAATTAGTAGACTCAATGAGGGAAGAGACACAGTTATTATATCCAATGCTTGAAATGAAGAATAGAATTTTCTTCATGGTATAAAATGGGTTAAGTTGTCATTTACATTGATAATAGATCATCCTTTGATTGAGCTAGTAAATGGTCAATAGAATGTTGGTGAGTTAACAAAACAATAGGACTTTCAAGTATTATAGAGAAGAATGAACTTTGTTATTATACTATCAACTTGAGCTGTATAGTATTGAGATAATAGCGATTTAATATATTGTCTTGTTTACACTATATATATAATGGAAATTGTTATCCATTCTTGGAAACTAGATTCATAGGAATCTTTAGTAAAACTATTGTAACACATCAAATGAGAATAACTTAGAGTTACTATGGGAAATAAAATGATGTTCTTATGAGAATCCTTTGATGTATATATTGTATTCATTATTCACGTTATTCTAGAGAAGATCCAATACAATGGAATAGACTTATTCTACTAAGGGATGACCTTGTAGGAAAGGCATATTGGGTATGTTTTACTTTATTACATTAGCAAAGGTATTGGACAAGGGTTAATATAAAAGAACTATAGTGTTCTTACTCTTTGGTTGAATTAGTCATAAGTCATTTATGAATCTAGGTTGCCTAGCAGAGAGATAAGGTTATATAGCATTATTAAATTAGCCATGGGATAATTGGATAACCTAGAGCTGATTATGTACGAACTGTATAGTTTAGTCATAAGGGAATTATTAAGGTGTAAAGATATTATTATTATGGCTCATGGATTAAACCATTACATGATTAGAAATTGGTATAAGAATAAAACTGTGAGAATATGGCAATATCTAAGTCAAGTAGGGGTGGGTGAACACAACGACTACGTTCATTATGAACGATACTGATATTAAAAACTTTGGCCAATGTAATGCATTTGTTTTCTGCAAGCATTGTTGGTTCACTGTATTCGGATTGCTCATCCTATCAGAAATCATACTTAGCTAGAGGGTATCTAGGGTTGTATGGTTGATAGAGTTGAGTAGAATACAACACTATGTACTGAAAAAAGGCAAATTACCACTGGTCACCTAAGGTCTATATTCCTCGTGAAGGGTAGCGTCACTTCCTATGTGGAAGAAGTGTGGGAGACCACCGGTCTGTGGATGAAGGTAAATCAGTAGAAAGATGCTCTCTCTTCAAGCAAGAAACATGCCAAGATTTGTGATAAAGATGTCAAATATTCAAATGTAGTATTTATTCCGAATTTGTATATGTAATGGTTTTACATTTGCAAACATTGTAAATGAAAAGGGAATATGGGTTTATTGTATTTTGTAAAAAAAGAAATCTTGATGTTGTAGTACTTGATTGTATGATGAATAAAAAAAAATCTCTATCTCATTTTTACCTTGTTAAATTACTTTAGGGTAAATTTCTCAGTTTTACTAGGTTTATAGAACATGGATGTTACATTATTAGAAACTACAACAATAAGGTAGAGAAATAACTTAGAAGGGAGAGGTGGAGAAAAATTGATCTTGATGAAAGATCACAACTAAATGATCCAAAGTGTGAGGGACCATTCCATGAAACATGGGATCCAATTGAGATGATGATGACGATCAAAATTGATAATGTGGAGACTTTGGGAATGATCCCCAAATTGATAAGACCTATAGAAGTGGATCTCCAATCTATGGTATACTTTAAGAACCAACCCTTAGAAAATTCTATAGAAAACTCAATGAATCCCCTATGTAGACATGATCCTCCTAGAGATTTTTTTCCTAAAATTAAACTAGAGTGATAGAGTAGGTGGTAATTTCAAAACATTAAAGTTAAAAAATAAATTGTGGGTGATTGAGAAACCAAAATTCATTCTTATTTTTAATCAATTTGGAGAATCAAGACCTAAATTTTCCATAAGATATTTACTGATATGACAAAAGAAGGCTAAATCTTTTATTATTTTTAATTGAGATGGTGAATTAAAGCCAAATTTTTAATAATTTTTGTAATTGATGTGCTAAACAAAGCCTAAATTTCCCATTAAATTTTTAATTCAAGTGGATAATTAAGGTTGAATTATCCATAATTTTTAATTGAGGTGGAAAATTAAGCCTAAATTTTAGTAAATTTATAATTGAAGGGAAAATTAAATACTAAATTAATATAAATTTGTAATTGTGGTAGAAAATGAAAACATAAATTAATATGAATCTATTAGTTAAGTGGAAACTTATAAAAAGTAAAAATATTTGTACATATCTTACATAACTTTTGTGTCATACTTTTTGTGAAAAGATAGCCTTGGGTATCATTAAGAGTTTGATTTAATTTAGCAATACTTTTAGTGGAAAGATGAACTTCATCATAAATAAAATTTTCATTTAATTCAATTATGAAAAAAAAACCTTTTTCATCATTAACCTTTTCATTTAGTTTAGTTGTGAAAAGATGCCTTCATTATCAATAATTTGTAAGTCCAGAAAAGGTGCACAACCCACCATGGTTGTCTAATAATGATCTAGAGTCCTAATCAAGCCCATTAAGGTATGCATATATACCTCATAGTAGTTTCTCTCTTTGTGATGTGTCACTAGATATTTTTCCCATTGTTCTTCCCTCTCCAACCATCTAATTGACCCTTCAAGGTCGTATGTGTCTTCTAACCACTTACCTAGTTCATTTTAGCTAGATTGACCCTATGACTTGCAAGATCTCCTATGGAGATCATGTAGCTTCATTAGGATCTCTTAGGGAGATCTACCCTACAAAATGGGTGACCCACTTTCCATCTGTGATTTTCTCCATTTCTAACCTTCAAACTAACTTTTTCACATTCTAACCACCTATCCAAGCCATTTTTTCCTGGATTGCTCATTTTACCTATAAGATCTCTAGGGGTGATCCTATAACTTTAACAGGATCTCTAGGAGAAAATTGCCCTACTTAAAGGGGTAGCCCAATTCTTGTAAGGGGAAACCTCATCATATTTTCCATTCATGATTTCTTCCAGTTTAAGCCTAGTTTAACTCTACTTTTAGCTTTTGATTGTGAGTTCCTCCATGCATAACTGACTATTGACACTCTCCAACTCTTCCTAGATTCTCAATTAGTCTATTTTTAGGTCCCAATAAATCTATTGTTATCTTTCAATTAGTATTCTATGATCTTATCTCCAATGTTTGTTCACTTCCAATAAAAGTGAGATCACACTTCAATCAACCTTGTTAACTCTCAATCACCACCACCTTTGGTGCAGATTTTAAACCTATAAATACCCCTCACCTCTTCATTATATTTTTAGGCTAGGAATGCTCTTCTCATCTTCACAATCTTTTTCAAGCTTCTTCACAAGCCTTTGATCCTCTTAAGTTATTTATTTAGTTTAATTTTTTCATAAATCTTCAAATCTTTTCCATAGGAGGAAAATTCATTATTGCATTCTTGGTTTGCTCAATATTTTGCATGTTCCCCCATAGGATTTGTATGCTCTATGTAGTATTGTGCATAACTTTGGTTCTCATTTTGCAATATCATCCTTATGCTCAATCCATTCGCATTCATTCTCCATAGCTTCTAAGTTAAATCCAATTCACTCATATCCCTATTTTTAACCCTATCGCCAAGAGTAGGACCTTGATGTTGTAAAGGAAGAGACAATTGCCAAAAAGCCTCTAAAGACTTATGCCAAAAACTGTTGCATGATTCACATAGATTTTTCATTCTTTCATAGTAATTTAGAAAACAAATATTGGTCTTAAGGAATTAAAACTATGTTTTCTTTTCTGTAGATAGGTAGCTTTAAATTGCTTAGATTAGCTTTATTTTCTCTTGAAGAATAAATTTATTTTTATTTGAATGGTTTTCAAATTTCACTTTATTATATTACAAGCCAAAATAGATCCACAAAAATTCACAAAAACATAGGTTAATTTGCATAAGAAAAGTCATGTAGTTTGCATACATTTTCCCTTTCATATTAACTAATTAATTTCAAAAATTAGAAAAAAAAATCTAAAGTTGTTTTCATTCATATAGGATTAGTTGTATTTAGAAACTCATAGAAAATACCAAAAATATTCAAAAACACAAAAGAAAAAGGTATCAAAAAAACCCTCAATTTCATCATGTGGTCAACACATTCAACATTCAAACAAAACATTCAAAAAAATTGGCATCTTTTGTCTATCATCACATATTCATAGGCATAAGAGAAGATTGGGTTAAATCTATCTTAGAGCAGATTGGGGAGATCATCCCTCAACCAATTCCCATAGAGGAAATATCCCAAGAGAAAGAGCTCATCTTGAGGCTCATTCATAAACAAATAGAACAAAGAAGACTAGCCAAAGAACATCAACAAAGAATCATTCATCCAAAAAGGCTTATTCAACAATCCATCCAAATTGAAGAAAGGAGGCTAGATCACATTCGTATCATAAATGAGAAAAATATTCTTTGAGCTATGCTTAGAACAAGTGACCGAATAGGTCATATTACAATCAAAACCACAACAACAATTGAACATTTGCATCAGATTCATAATACATATAAAAATTTCCACCAAATACATACATCCATACATCACATGAATGACCCAACTGTGACTTATAATGTTTTTCTTCCCTATAAATAGCACAACCCTCTAACTCTACATCCACTCAGCTAGCTCTTTCCATGAGAGTGGAAGTGGTTGGGAGGTGTCCCATAGAAATGACATGGTTCACATGCCACATCAGAGTTTTACTCACTCATTTCAAAGATTTAGTCACATTCTAAACAACACAAGATCAAGTTTAAGTTATTTTAGAGTTTTTGGTAACTTCTTAGATGCACATTTTTTAGATTTGTATTGTGGTCTAATTAACATGGTTTCAAGGATTAGATGTAAACAATTTTATCTAAATATATGGAGAGAGTAATTTGAGTGATAGAAAACTTAGAATGAATTGCATTATGGTAGGTGAAAAGGAATTTGAGGATATAATATTTACAAGATAGAGCCTACTATATTAAATCCTTCTATAAAATCGTAGGTTACATATGTCAATGGTATAAGTAGCTTGTTTCTTACTCTATGGAAATAGGATACAACTAGGAACCAATCTACTTGTTTTCCGATCGTAAACTTTACACTTAAACATGATAAAACATTCAAGTGCTAATTATTTCTTTTTATTCCTTCAGAGTGCACATTAAAGGTACAAGGGATGATGATGTTTATTTTGTTACATACAACACCCTTTTTCACTCACCATGAATGCAACCATTTTCTATGAAGTGAAGATCTCATTATAAAACATGCTCAAAACTAACACATTATTGACTAGTAATTTTCAAATTGGCTTCATCAATGTGTTTCAAGGGCATAGTTTAGTATTAGATAGTTGTAGATGAGCTAATAAAAACTATTTTGTTATTCATTTATTATTCAATCATATAATTTCTTCTCATGCCAACCTTTACATAAGGTCATAATATATTTGAAGGATTACCCTCCTAAGCCTAGAAAAGATCAACCTATTTGAGAGAAGGATCCTCTATGGTCATTTCGCCTATTCACCTAGCATTCTAATCATAAAAACTCACCTTTCTTTCAAACATGACTACAAAACATGGAAGTTATGATTAAATTGTATAATGAGCATGTGAGGAATGCTAAACCTTGGATAGACGAACCAACATCACCCACAAAAATTACCCATGTTAGAAAATATCTTTAGATTAAACTTAGCTAAGTAAATTCAAAATTAAACAAGTTATGAAACATTACCATATTTAGTCTTGGCATGGTCAAAATGTATCCCTTTTGTATACACTAATGAGTGATGTATATATCTTGGTAGTTGTAACACATTTTTAGGTTATAGGTCATAGTGTTTATGCTTTTGTTATGTTTCTTGAAGGCCTTCAATATGGTGATAAAATTGGTCCAATCTTTAAATAATACAACCAAAATTAAATAGATTATTTTTAAAAATTGATACTTCACATAAATTCTAATTTGAGAAAATATACATTCAAATGGAAATAAATTAGAATGGAAAAAAAATTGTGCACCTTATTAGTACATTTATGTGTCTTCACTTATTGGGGATAGCATAACCAATATCTACATTTCCTTGTCTAGATCTCCACTAGAAAAAACAAATTTAGAATTAGACTATTAAATTGATATTAATGCACCATAGGGTTTGATGTGAAAATGCTTTAAAAACACATTTTGATTATCGTGTACCATAATGCCACACTCTATTGCATCCCATTATTGTAGCCCTTACTTGGGACTATAGCTATAGCATGGCCCTTGTTATGAGATGATATGGATTATGGTGATTTGATATAAATTTATACTTATTTATATAAGTATTAATTTTTATAATGAGAGATGTTGTTGATGATCCTTATGGATGTAGGTACATGTATTGCCAAAGTTTTTGTTGAAGTGGTTGCCATGTTATAGTTTGTTTGTTAAAAAATGACATCACAACAATCCAACCCCTATATCTGGACAAACTATTTCAACACCACTCCTTTCATATTGTGTTTATGTTGTTTTTGGTTTCAAATATTTGATTGATTGTGGCGTGTTAATTGATTATTGTTATTTTTATTGGGTTCTATTCTAGCACTTGGAACTTTGTCATCCCTTTCCCTTTTCTTACCCTTTGACATGGTCATACTTAAAAGATTAATAGATTAATGTTAAATTTTCAAGTTAAGTAGTTTATTTCAAGTTTAGTTTAAATAACATGTAAACAGCAATGAACCAAGATAGAAATTCGACGATGGTCTCCAAATTTTTCTTGGCAATGAGAGAGGGGCTTCGAAGGGGGAATCGTGAGTTCCTCTTTGCCAAGATAGAGGAGATTTAGTTCCAACTTCTGGTAGGTTTACTTGAGAAGGCGCAGGAAGTATTTGATGCCATTAATTTCCTCAGAGGTCATTTCCCTGATAGGGATCCCAAGCTAGCGACAATGGCCTTACCTATGATGTTTCCACTACAAGAGCCCTCCTCCGATGAAGATGAGTAGCTGGTGTCTTTTGTTAATGATAGTGATATAGTTTTGGTTTAATATTTTAAGATGGATTAGTATTTTCTGTTTCAATTATCGGGCGATGGAGGTAGTTTTACTCCAGTTTATGTAATATTCTCCACATACTTTGTATAAATAGTGCTGGATGTGTTATTTTTTGAATTAATGTATGGATGAATCTATCACCTTTTCCTACCCAAAAAAAAACTATGAACCAACATGAGTAATTAAAAGATTTAATTTTCAGTTAATAATCCCTTGGGCATGATATGATGAAAGCTATTGCTCGGTGGTGGCATAAATGTTTGACCACCTCTTTGTTGTTGGTCAAAATAGAGTTAACTTGGAGTTAGAGTATGTAAAGGATATTTTTCTTATTTTTCTAGAGAGCATGGATGTAGAGCATGGAGAAGACATGCCGTGTGGGGGCATGAATGTTTGACCACCTTTTTGTTGTTGGTCAAAATAGAGTTAACTTGGAGTTAGAGTATGTAAAGGATATTTTTCTAAATTTTCTAGAGAGCATGGATGTAGAGAATGGAGAAGACATGCAAAAATTTATGGCACAAAATTTACATGCAAAAAAATGTTCATTAAAAATATGTTACTTCTCTATTAGTGTCTTTTTTATGAGGTTATTACATGGAAATTTTCATGTGTTTTGGAGGACGAAATTGTTGTTTATTTAGAGGTTTTTCCTTATCATTTTTAGTGTGTTTCTCATGCATTATTATTATCTAATAAGGAAATAATGATGTGTTATGTTTCAAAATATGTTGAGTCTCAAAACAACAAGCCCTCTCCTCTAGCACTGTGACCAAGATTGAAATAAGAGGAACAAGGTATCTCAAGCAAGGAGAGAGAAACATCAACAAAGAGAGGATAGTTATAGTCCAAGGCATAAGATTAGGGCAAATCCTCTTGTTCTTTAGGCTTTGAAAAACTTAGGGGGGATTCCCTTGAGATCATAACACATAGTAACAATTGGAACTATGATATGACTACTAAATCCTAATGGTAGACAAGAATAATCCTACTAACCTCATAATAATAAGTTACAAACAAGCATCTAAATGCACCCAAAAATATAATCAATTTCAATCACCAAAGATAAATATCCTTAACATTAAGTTTACACAATTATATCTTGCATACACATCATTACAAGTGGTAATCAAGTATATTGTTCTAAGCATATGTTGTAGTGCCAAAAAAAAAAAATCAAAAATCAAAACTATATACATCTTGAGTAAATTTAAATAGAGGGATTTGGGTATTCACCATATAGGAATGGTAGAATAATTGTTTGTACCCTATAGACTAATATGGTAATAGGTATAGTTAAATATTCATAACCATGTTAGTATTTTAAATTCATTTCATTCATACTATATGTTGCTTGTATTAAGGAATGATTGTTCTCTCTTACCCTTTCAACAGCAAGATACATGTTTCTATCATTTTCCTTCATATCTCTCATGTTTGTATTTGATGAACGCATTGCATTTGCATTTTGACATTTGCTGAGAAAATTTCATCCAAGAGATATTTTCTCCCTTTGTGAATCCTTTCTATGGAAGCAATTTTATGCTCGAATTTGCAGGTTTTTGAGGCAAAAAGGCTCAAATTTTGGCTCTACAAGTGGTTTTTATTGCACCCAAAAGCACCATGGCTTCAAGTGGCTATCAACATTTTAAGGGCCTGCCTTGAGACTTTTCTTGTTAACACTAAGGATTTCTTTCTCTACAATTATGCTTATGTTTTTTGTGAACAATTGGCAAAATTGTAGAGGATTTGGTGGGTTGTTGGATGATTGGACCAGTTCATCTTTGGCCACGAGGATTGTAATCAAAGGGATCTGAGTAGAAAAAAACTATTAATTGTAATAAATCATGTGGAATATGAATGCTATGTAATTTACATGTATTCCGGTTTAGGACTTGCAAGAGATTTAAACTGAGACAATTTGTAAGCATGTACTCTACAAATTCTTCATCAGTAATCTTCACTATTAAGTCTTTCAATATATAATGACATATAAATTGTAGGAACTATTGTATTTGTTGTTTATCTTAGGTCTAACAAAGAAGATGACAAGAGCTTTTGCAATTACATGTCATTTAATGATGAATGACGAAGAAGATAGCAGTCACAGAAAACCATATACTGATCATCTGTAATAGGATTTTAATTCATGCCTAAGATCTACATTTTATTGGTACTATTTAGGGGAAAATTAAGTCATGCCATTGAAGCTATTTAAGTCCTTGAAATACATGCTGAAATTGATTCATTTTTTCCTTGAATGAATCAACTCATTAGTTCTTAATGTTTGAGCCTTTTCTTTAAAATCTAGAAAAAAAAAAAAAAAAAAAAAATGCTCTAAAATGTGTTTTATCAAAGTTTTTGTGCATACGCTTGAATTAATAGACTCATGTTTGTTTTCATTGAAATATTTTATTACATTTGTCATTAGAATTAGTCGCCATGGATAAAATGTGATGTGATAGTTTGTACAATGTGCTTTATGTTTTATTATGAAAGTTGGGCACTTTTTTCTCCTATGTTGTAAGCTTCTACTGCCTGAAAGATCCATGATAGAGCTTTGGAAGCATAGATCAGTCTTGAAGTCATGTGCAATCTCCCTCACCAACCATTGGAAGGGCATCTTCTTGATCAACAACTCTGTGATCTTCTAGTATTTGTGGATCTCATGAAGGGCCATAGTGTTGAGTCTAAAACAGTGCGACTTCTTCACCCCTCCCATCCCTAGTGTGCTCTTCCTCGCCACCTTCATTTCCAATTGCTTTTGAGGATAATGCAAACAGCCTCTCTCTTACCACAAATTCACACAAACTCAAGATACTCAACCCTCTTCCTCTCAGCACAATACACGTTCAAAATACAGATTGCAACAATTGACTACCTATTTTATTGATGTTTGATTTCAAATGCAAAACTACAATACTCTGTAACAAAATTTTACAATTTGGCCTTCCATGACCTTCTCAAACATGCATTGTTTGGCAGCTTCTACCTCTCCATTCCCCACGCTTTTCCTCATCTACAGAGTCTGTTTCCATCTGCCTTTACTTCTTACTATGAAGCTCTCTTCCTCCATCGATTCTCTAATATATTCAGTTATATTCTGTGCTGGGCAATTAAATTCCTTCTCTTGACAGCAAACGGCAAACTTGACGCTCTATCTCCTCCTTCTAGGCAGTGAACTGCCCTGTTGATTTACAACAAACTTCTTTCCTCAATTGACTTACTGTTTCAAGCAATTACTTGTTCTGTTTTTTCTTCTCTGGCAGACCGCGCCCATTGCACACTTCTGGATCGATCAACATGCCTGTCACAGGCGTTTCAAATTCTCCCTTACACCTGTGCTGCCAAATCTCCCTTTGCTTCAACTTCTGTGTGGATTTTTTTTTTCTTTTCTCAGCAAATAATTCCAAAACTGAGCGATGCTTCCTCTACTTTGGTTTCTGCCTCTAAAACAGGCGTTGACAGCTGAAAAATGGCGCCTTAAAAAACTCTTCACTTTCCTGTCGGAAGGAACACAAATGGCTTACCTCTATGAGGCGTTCCAAGAGGATCCCCACGCTGGTGGCTTTATCCACGAACCATTAGATTTCTGTTTTAAATGATGACTTCAAAAAATGCCTTTTTATGGAATATGCCGCCCTTTTGGGATTTCAAATGCTGGAATATAGTTTATGTGTTGGAGCACAATACCACTGAGAGGGGGTGAATCAGTGGTATATTTCAAAATTTTGATACAAAAACAATTCCTATTGACTGTAAATGATATCATGAAATATTTGGACAACTAAACAGATTGATCAAAATCAAAAATGCATCAACTCAATATTGAGACTAAAAATAATGACTCATTCATGCACAATATTATTGATTCAAATAGTGATAAAAGTCTAGTATGTGTTCATATAGATCAAAGTAAATTAAATGACTTTAAGACAAATGACACATGATCAAAAAATAGATTTGAGAATCAAACTCATCAATGACAAACCATAACACAGATATTGTCCTGCGTGGAAAACCCTCTGGGGCATAAAAACCCCTAGAAAAAGTGCCTCACTGGCTTAATAAAAGAATCTCATTGATTACAGGCCTCACTGGCGATTAAATCAAGCCTCACTGGCTACAATTGCCTCATTGGCAAAGGTCATTTCTTGTCTCACTGACTTGACCTTTCAATACATGCTTTAATTATGAAGAAAAATAAATACAGAGGGATACTCTGTTTTGCTTTGATCCAGACTAATATAATATCAATAATGCATGTACAAATTCTGTACACTCTACATCATTCACATTACATCAGATGTATACACAACCATGCATTCTTTCTGCTCAATGCCCTCTTTATATATTTCATAATATCTTCATCTTCTCGTTAGACAGTTTGAAGAAATAGCCATTTCTATAAAACTATTTCAGGGAATAACTGAATGATAGGTAGTTTACAACTAACAGGTAGAGATCAAAGATGTATATAGAATTAAAGAAGTCTATGTTAAATATCATCATAACTATCAAGTATTCCTGGATTTAGCAAATAACCATAATCAATTGAAAGATTTTCTCAACCAATCAAAACCAAATAAATCGAGATATCAAATACCCATAAAGGAGATTGGGATTGTTTGTTTTTCTCTCCACTAAGAATGTAGATCTTGCCATATTCCAAGTCAAAACAAATTTTCATCAGTATATTACATACCCACAAGTGGGTCTAAAAAGGTTCTACCCATATCACAGAAAAAGAACTAAAAGCTCTGTCATAAACCCTTTAATATAGTCACACCAAAGTGTAACAGATCTTTTGCCAGTTTAGCTATTACAAGTGTTTCAACTTCTGTCACAATTATAAACCCTTGAAATGCTTTTAAACAGAATCCTCCATTTGCACAGAAGAATGAACTAAAAGATATAGCCATAGATTTAGATTTTTATTAAAAACCTAGTCATCATTTTTAAGGGTATTAACTTATTGTTAAGAAAGTAGAAAACTCTTTTCAAATCGTGAAAAACCCATATCACAAATGACTTTTTGAAGGCAAATCAAATGCCAAAATATGTAAACGAAACACTGATAAAAATACCTATTACTACCGAGATAAACTAAAAAAGTCAGCATCATAAAACATTTCAGAGAAATAATGGACAAGTATCACCTGGGGCGCCAAACCCTTTACCACAAACGTTCAGCATTGTCAGGGATTCAGTCAACAACTGAGCATGTTGCACTGTCAAATCCCCATGATAATCGAATCTTTGCAAAAGCTTCATACAAATGAAAACCCTAGCATACGAAGTCAAGAAACCAAATGATGAAAAAAAGTGGCCGAAATACTCTGCATGCTTTTCAATCCACTTAACTAGTAGTCCTAGTTAACCCTAAAAGGAGGCCGTGAAAACATTGCAACTTAATGCCTTTTGACCTTCAAAGACTCCTACGACCTATTCGATAGGTCATATATCTTTCAAATATTATGACCCGAAATAGAATATATTTCTTGTTTTATTTCCAATGCCTTAGGGAACACCGAGGTGAACACTTTAGAAAAGGAATGTTTCTTTGTTTTTATAGACTTGCCTTTGTTTTTGTAGACTTGTAAAGTCCTATCCTCATGAGAGCATGTCATAAAAAAAAGATATAGCACAATACTAATATGATCAAAACCATAATGTACTGTGCTATAATGAACTGTGTCAAGTGCCAAATACCAAATAAAATGTATGTCAAAGATACCATATTAGGATCAAGCAATATGATCAAAGTACTATATCATGATGAACATGATTTTTGAAGATACCAAACTGCCAGAAGATGTGACAAACTATATCATACTATCCAAACGAATGTCATCATGTTTTCCAGGAATATGCAAACATGTAAGCCAAATGGAAACTGAATCATGATCAAAAGATGTAAACTACATAGTCAACTGTCAACTGCTGAATATGTTTTACAAGCCACATGAAAGAACCACACTGAGCACACTGAGCACCATAGTATAATGATATCAACTGAGAAAAATAGGTAAACCATCATAGACCACTGATTAAACACCAAGAGCATCATTATCACATCAGAAGCCAAGAGGTGGAACAACCATGAAAAGCCAAGTGTTTGAACATCAGGGACAACAATAGAGGAGGATAAATCCAACAATACTCCCCTTTTGTCCATGATGGGAAAACACTTCTCTTCTCCCCCTTTTTGACATTAGGGCAAAGGGAGTGAAAGAATGCAAATGTCTGCAACATACATAAAGCCTGAAATGTGCATTATAAGCAATGATGAAAAAAAACATACCAAGGTTGTCAATTATACCAAGGCTATCTCATCTAGAATATCTAATACAAGAAGAAGACGTTAGCACCATAATAAGGATAAAAATGGACAAACAACTGAGAATGTTGTTATAAGTAATGCCAATCATCAAGTAGAAATTAAGCCAACTATCATAAGATACTGAAAACCATCAGGGAACAGAAGTATGCAAGAAACTCCCCCTGAGTCCAACAATGGAAAATGTCTCTGTTTATTCACTGTCATATAATACTATCACCATGAAAATGTATGACATCACTGTTAAGTCAACATGTTACTGTCATAATTGAACAAGCAGAGAACAACCCTTGAATTGATCATCAAGGCAACAACCTCAACTTTCTTGTATAGCCTGTGTCAAACTATCACCATTATTATGATGCTAAAAACAATAACCTCTGTCCTGGCAATACACACTGTGACAACAATATATCACTGTGTTGTAAACTAAATATGATGTCAAGATCTCTTCATACCACAACAATACAACCACACCCTTGATCTATATTACAAGATAACTTTCAATGTCTGCATACTCAACAATAAATATCTGGTTTGTAAGATACTGTTCTCACACAATTTTTAGTGCACATTTCTATGAAGCATCATATCATCATACATCTTAAGAAACTTAAACCATCTTGAAATCTTGAAACAAACAACACTAGTATCTGCATTGTCTTCTCATTGATGATTGCTTCATCAACCTCATCAATAAATAGTATTAACATTCAAACTAATACTTACAAGGATTCTTATTAGATGACATTATCAAACATTACCAAGAGAAACACAATACCATCTCCTTCTTACCTTATACTTTGATAGATGTCATACCCTATTTCAAGGCTATATAAACTGCTCTGCCTTAGTTATTGAATGAACATTCATAATTTGATTATGACTGATGAAACCACATTTCTTTGAGGTGAGCAAACATATAATTCATGTTTCTTATCTATGCTTCTACATTTTTGCATACATGTCTACTAGAGTACTTGCAATTACAACTACAGAATGCTAACAGATAATGTAGAGAGTATCTTGAAGAAAAGTTTGTGATAGACCTCTTAGTGTACCTCTGTAACAAATAAGATCATTGTCGTTTCACTACTGTCCTGCAACAAGACAACATTATGTTAAAGAATATTGTCCTTAAAGAGCTCTGTGACAAATCAAGAGTACTGCCATTGACAACCACAAATGACAAGAAAGTTTGTCATGTTACTGCCAGTCTGTGCACTGTCCATGAAATTCACTGATATAAAAGTTGTCAAGTAACTATCAGAACTATTGCTATCAGAATAGTCACCATAAATTGTTGTCAGAGCATGAAAATAGACATTGATGATCTCATACTAGTGTAGCATAGTTATATAACAGTCCATTATCACATTCAAAACCACTGTCAACCATTCACTATAAATACTTAATTTTGTCAGAGAGACAAATCACTGACCACTAACTATGACCCAAATTATTGACTATTGCAGAATGTCATCATACAACTATAACTACCCCTGTTTGATATTGCTATTGAATATTATAATCATTGCTTGGTCTTCAATTGAACCATGTTTGTCTCATCCTTGTCCTTGGAACTGTCCTGAACCAAACTTGTGTACTGTGCTTCTCACTTTGACTATGAATTGAACAAGTCACAACCAATCTGTTGTGCTAATCTCTGCCAAGATGTCACATCTGAGATTTTTGACTATTTCTCAGACACCAGTGCCAAGAAAAAGTAATACAATAATGATAACAAAATGATCTTAGAGCATCATGTCTGATAATAACATTAATATACTCCCCATATCTATGAGAATTAAAACATACTAGGACTATTTTCATCATCAGGCTGTGAGTCAAAAACATCACTAATATGACTTATAATTAACTTGACAGAAGCAAGAACAATAACCTCAAGAACATACTATCATCAGGCAAACTGAAACCAAAAGATGCTGACTAGGTCTGCAGATTCTGATTCTGCACTTACCAACAATGTGTTTGGCAGATATTTACTATCAAAAGTACAAAAAAAACATACTTCACCAACTGTCACCATCAGAATACTATTAGATCATGGCCGGAAAACATTGTGTCATCATGAGAAAAAGAAACTAATACAAACACCAATCACTTTCACCAAGCAAAACTATTCAAAACTCTGTATAACTATTCTCACTGAATCAGTATCATCAGTTTCATTCAGATATCAACCATGTCTTAGTTTTAAACTCACTGTCTCTTTCTAAAAGAACTATCTCTTCTTTTAGTTGTCCTTGGGGTAAGGATAGAGCATGGAATACCTCCCCTTACAACGTGCTACTTCTCATGGAACAAATGAAGCTACTTGTGCAGTGTGCACAAGGTCAGGGTGTGCTTTTCTTGGATCCAGTTTTCTTTTCCAAACCCAAACATATTCTTTCTTTTTCTTAATCAGGTCAACTATTTCCTTATTGTTACTAGATGATTTCTTCAACTTACTTCTGCAATGTTGTGCCTTATGTCCTAACTTATGACATCTATAGCATATCATATTGTTAGAGAAATAATGAAATCTATTCCTTGAATTTCTATGATCATATCTTTCATGCATCCATCAACCTTTTCTCATATGTCCAACCTTATTGCAATTATAGCAAACAACATTGTAGTTTTGATTTGACAAATCATAATAACTACAATTCCTAGCTCTATGACCATACTTATGATAGACATAGCAATAACCATGAAACTGAGAATAGTTATACCTGACTGAATGATATTGCCTGATAGATGAAGGTCTTGAAAAACTGTTAGTTCCTCTTCTCCCAATATCAGCAGTTTTATCCTTTGCTCTCTTCTTGTTGTCATCAGAAATAGTAGAATGATAATTCAGATCTATCTTCTACCTAGGAGTCTGCATAACCTTGAAACTCTTCCTATCTGCTATTGCAAAAACTATTTCCTTTTTAACTTCATCTTTAACACTAGAGCTTTCCCCTTTTTCATATCCTAAGCCAAAATGATCCTTGTAGTTTTTCTGACTACTTAATATTTCATTTAAAGTATTTGTACCTTTCACAAACTTCTGTATTTTGACAACATCCAGACTATTCTTTAGATTGACAACTTCACTTTCAAGTCTCAGACATTCAATTATTTTCACCTCAAGATCATAATTTGTTACATCTTTTATTCTTTTTGCTTCCTCAATTTCAGTTTTTAGACTAATAATCCATTTATCGGATTCATTAACATGACTTTTTAATTCTACAATCTGATTTCTGGCATTTTTAAACTCTAAAGAAGCTCTTTCAAAATCTGAACATACCTTGTTCTTGAATTCCATCTCTTGTTGGAGTTGTTCTTCTAATCTCTTATTTTCCTTCCTAAGTTTCTTGATTGTATCCAAGGCACACATGAGTTCTTCTTTTAAATTAGTCTCACAATCCTATTCATAATCATATTTATCCACAAATAGGTATCCTTCTTCATCATCAAATTCAACTACAAAATTGTCAAATTCATGTCTATTCACATTCACATTGTCATGATTCTTAACTACAGGACTAATTTCTTTATGACACTTTGTATCTATATTCATGGTTGACTCATCCAACAATCCATTGCTGCACTTAACTGAGACTTGTTTTTCAATTTTATGATCAACATCTATCTTTTCTCTACTCAAGACCTTATTTCTATTTTTTTTACCCATTGTACTCCACTTCCAAGAACCCTTAAGTTGGTTAGACTTCTTGCAAAGGTTTGGCTCTGATACCACTTGTTGGAGCACAATACCATTGAGAGGGGGGGTGAATTAGTGGTATGCAGGACTTAGTGACCTTAAAATTTGTATTTCAAAACTTTGATAAAAAACAATTCCCATTGATTGTAGATGACATCATGAAAGATTTAGACAACAAAACACATTGATCAAAGTCAAGAATGCATCAACTCAATATTGATACTAAAAATAATGACTCATTTGTGCACAGTATTATTGATTCAGATAGTGATAAAAGTATAGTATGTGTTCATATAGATCAAAGTAAATTAAATGACTTTAAGACAAATGACACATGAGCAGAAAATAGACATGAGATTAAAACTCATCAATGACAAACCATAACACAGATATTGTCCTGAGTGGAAAAACCCTTCGGGGCATAAAAACTACTCAAAAAAGTGCCTCATTGGCTTAATAAAAGAATCTCACTAATTACAGGCCTCACTGGCAATTAAATCAAGCCTCACTAGCTACAATTGCCTCACTGGCAAAGGTCATTTTTTGTCTCACTGACTTGACCTTTCAATACATGCTTTAATCATGAAGAAAAACAAATACAGAGGGATACTCTATTTCTCTTTGATCCAGACTAATATAATATCAATAATGCATGTACAAATTTTGTACACTCTAAATCATTCACATTATATTAGATGTATACACAACCACACATTCTTTCTCCTCAATGCCCTCTTTATATATTTCATAATATCTCCCTCTTCTCGTTATACAGTTTGAAGAGATAACCATTTCAATAAAACTGTTTCAGGTAATAACTGAATGATAGGTAGTTTACAACTGACAGGTAGAGATCAAAGATGTATGTAGAGTTAAAGAAGTCTATGCTGAATATCATCATAATTGTCGAGTATTCCCAGATTGAGCAAATAACCATAATCAACTGAATGATTTTCTCAACCAATCCAAACTGAATACATCGAGATATCAAATACCCATAAAGGAGATTAGGATTGTTTGTTTTTCTCTCCACTAAGAATGTAGATCTTGCCATATTCCGAGTCGAAACAAATTTTCATCAATATATTGCATACCCACAAGTGGGTCTAAAAAGGTTTTGCCCATATAATAGAAAAAGAACTAGAAGCTCTGTCATTAACCCTTTAATATAGTCACACCAAAGTGTAACAGATCTTTTGCCGGTATAGCTATTACAAGTGTTTCAACTTCTGTCACAATTATAAACCCTTGAAATACTTCTGAACAGAATCTTCCATTTGCACAGAAGAATGAACTAAAAGATATAGCCATAGATTTAGATTTTTATTTAAAAACCTAGTCATCATTTTTAAGGGTATTAACTTATTGTTAAGAAAGTAGAAAACTCTTTTCAAATATTGAAAAACCCATATCACAAATGACTTTTCGAAGGCAAACCAAATGCCAAAATATATAAATAGAACACTGATAAAAATCACTATTACTACCGAGATAAACTAAAAAAGTCAGCATCATAAAACATTTCAGAGAAATAATGGACAAGTATCACCTGGCATGCTAAACCCTTTACACAAACATTCAACATTGTCAGGGATTTACTCAACAAATGAGCACGCTGCACTGTCAAATCCCCATGATAACTAAATCTTTGTAAAAGCTTCATACAAATGAAAACCCTAGCATATGAAGTCAACAAACCAAATGATGAAAAGAAGTGGCCAAAATACTTGGCATGCTTTTTGATCCACTTAACCGGTAGTCCCAGTTAACCCTAAAAGAAGGCTATGAAAACATTGCAACTTAATGCCTTTTGACCTTCAAAGACTCCTATGACCTATTCAATAGGTCATATATCTTTCAAATATTATGACCTGAAATAGAATATATTTCTTGTTGTATTTCCAATGCCTTAGGGAACACTGATGTTAACACTTTAGAAAAGGAATGTGTCTTTGTTTTTATAGACTTGCCTTTGTTTTTGTAGACTTGTAAAGTCCTATCCTCATGAGAGCATGTCATAAAAAAAAGATATAGCACAATACTAATATGATCAAAACCATAATGTACTGTGTTATAATGAACTATGTCAAGTGCCAAATACCAAATCAAAAGTATGTCAAAGATACAATATTAGGATCAAGCAATATGATCAAAGTACTGTATCATGATGAACATGATTTTTGAAGATACCAAACTGCTAGAAGATGTGACAAACTGTATCATACTATCCAAATGAATGTCATCATGTTTTCCAAGAATATGTAAACATGTAAGCCAAATGGAAACTAAATCATGATCAAAAGCTGTAAACTACATAGTCAACTATCAATTGCTGAATATGTTTTACAAGCCATATGAAAGAAGCACACTGAGCACACTGAGCACCATAGTATAATGATATCAACTGAACAAAGCAAGTAAACCATCATAGACCATTGAGTAAAAATCAAGAGCATCATTATCACATCAGAAGCCAAGAGGTGGAACAACCATGAAAAGCAAAGTGTTTGAACATCAGGACAACAATAGAGGAGGATAAAGCCAACACTATGCACATATGAGACTGTGTTAGAAGGCAAGAGTTTGCCTTTACTGGTGATGCCATGTCGATTATGATTGATGTATTTATAATAACAATCTTTATTCCACAATAGACCAAGCAAATATATCTATATGTGTTTGAATTCTTCCTTAGATCTAGATTGTTCCCTCCTATTCTTTATACTCTCGTATGGTCACATAATCTCATACAAAGAGACACCACTTGTCTCGAATGAAATTGATAATGAACAGAGTGACCAGTAGTATGATAGGCTATTGTACAAAAAAAATCAAATGCCTAACAAGACAAGAGTTAACCATGATTCCCAATGTTAATGTAGTCATATACACAGAAGTATCATTGAAGTATCTTTGAAAGAAGAAAATATGTGGGCTATACTAAATTGTGTCATTCACGATCAACCACCGAAGTTGAAAACTAACTTTCGTGATAACTTTTTCTTAGGAGTTTGGAAACTCACAAAAACTTATAGAGACATGTATTTCATCATCCCTGAGGCCTCCACCAAGGCGTTCTATTTCAATCCGCACGGAATTTAAAATTTTAAAGTTTCACCAAATTCCCAGCAGAAATTGTGAAACAATTATACCTTGGAAACCAGGAAAGATCTAGGAATGGAACCTTCACCATTAAATCTAGGATGCTTCCAACAATCTGTCTGTTGGAGGATTTGACTAGAAACTCCACCAATTTTGTAGAGTAATTGTTTCAATGAAAACAACATGTTATGTGCCAGAACCCAAATCTATGCAAAATTGAAAGTTGCAAGCCTGACGTGCCAAATGTTCTTGAAGTTGAGAGAAGCCATCCAAGACCACACACACATAAAAACTGAGAAAAACAACTAAAAATCTTTTTGGTTGATGCGGGATTGCCCATTCGTCCAGATGCTCCTGCATCAGAGGAGCCTTCCCTTATTGATTTCCTTGCCATTTGTTTTGTTTGGGCCATCCCTCTCGATCATAATTAGACTAGCTAAACTTACAAGTGGTTGTGAATAAAAATCAAGGAAATGGATATGATATTTTTCCTTTTGGTACCTAGCAGGATAGTTATTAGATTTTCATTTATTTATACCAGGTGCATTTCTTAGAGTTCAAAGCAAGGGTCACACATTAACCCAGGGTTCAAAATCCATGTTTTTATTGGTTGCTTATGTATATTATGAGTTGAGATTGTTCATGCCTTTAATCTTCACATAACTTGTATTTTTCATCTATGCTAGGTTCTTAAGTGGGAAGGCCATCCATGTAGATTCTTGACTGAAACAATATAGGTTGTTGGATATGTACTTTCTAGGTTTTTGGGTTGTTGTCTGATTACTGACTAAGTAGTTCACTAAGTCTCTTCCTACTTGCATGATTTATTATTTCTAATCCTTTATTAGAAAGGAATATTTATGGTGTTAGACCACTAGATTTTTTGAAAAATTAACAATATTTTGTATGTTTAATAGAAATTCACTTTATTTTGCTTCAACATATTAATGTTTAGTTTAGTGTTTTCTTCGGAATTTTTAAATAGTTTTTAATGTGTTATTTTTGAGGTAGTATGCATGACGATCAAGTTTTAATTTTTACTTTTTAGAATATTCATGGTTGTTGTTCTATTTGTAATGTTCAATCATAGTCTTTAATCATCTTAAGGTTCGAAATGAAAATATATGTAATGTAAAAGTCATAATTGGGAGCTTTTTATTTTTGTTTTTATTTTTTAAAATTGAAAGCTTGGTACGTTTTTAGAAGTCCTACTACATGTTATATTCAATTCTCACCTATATTAATTTCATTCTCACTTATATATATTAATTCCACTCTCAGCTTTAGTATTCTTTGACAACATTGATTGAGATTGTTTTAATGTCTTGTGTTATACCTATTTCTTATTGTCATTATTCTATCTTATCACAGAGAACTTGTGTCTCTTGTGGTGGAAAGCAAATTGAGATGAAGAGCCTTGATTTATGTCTTCAAATTCGATTAAATGCTATGTTGCAGTTGATAAACTCCTACATTCATAATCGGAAGCTTAGATCTATAGAGCCACTTGGCCAAGGAAACAACCACCCCTACGATTGAATCGCAAAAGAAAAAGTCAAATCCTTGGCCATAAAAGCAAAGAATAGCTACTTATTCATGATTTAATTTTTCAAATATAATTACTAAATTTTGAGATTTTATCCTAGTTTAGCAAGTCATTAAACTTTGTTTTAAGACCTCTTATAAAATGCTAGGCTTCTCTATTGACCGAATGCCACTTTCAAGTTTATAAGACATTCTAAACAAATTACAATCGGTATACCTATTGCACCTCCTTCTAATACTAGTGCTAGTATATAATCCTTTTACAAATGAAAGGAACAAAATTGCATTTGACAATTGAAACAGACAGTAGTCTTGGAAAGTAGTAATATCCGATGAAGCTCTTCAATTTGCCCTAGTTATGCAAAAAACTTGTGTCGCTCCACCAATGCTTACAGTCATACACAGAACAAAAAGCCTCGAAACATGTGAGAAGCAAAAATATCACTGAGGCTAGGACAGTGAGTAGCTGCCACGATCCAAATATGTATTTGTTTATGTACTTCTTCACAGTAACGCTCCATCTGTTGTTATAATGCTTATTGATGTCCGCTATAGCTTGGTCCAAGTATTTCACTCGGGTCAATTCTACAAATTTACCCATGCTGTTCCAAAGGCTTGCAACTTTCCTGTCGTCTCGCAGGTGATTGTAAATAGTCCCGCTGTTTCTCAGCATGCGGACATCTTCGTCTGTGTCGATGATGCCGTTCATGAAATCTATGTAGCGAGTGAATATCAACGCACCAGGCGCCGCCGAAGCTTCGAACGCAACCAGATTTCTGAGAACTATTTCTGTGTTGGAATCCAACCTCAATTTGGGGAGATAAAGAGTGGCAGTGGTTTGGTCGAAGCGAATTGTGGTAAGGCCTCCGTCGGTAGGAATGAATTTTACTCCTGCTGAGCATAAATCGGAGACCGAGGGAATTGCCAGTTCATCTGGTGTAGGAGTTTTCATAGAGGAGTACCATTTTCCCTCATGCTTTCCATCTTTATGCTGAATTAAAAGATTTCCAAAAGTGGAAAAACAATGAGTGGACACCTTTGTCACAAATTCTACGGGCCTTCCTTTCAAGAGACGCTCACGCAGTGCCGATAGAATTTGAACAGAGCCGATGTTTAATGAGGAGAGGGCCTTGCATAACGCTTTCAGAGCTCGTGTTACATAGGTTGAATCCAGCTCAATGTCGTCCTCCTTAGAAATGGTATCGTCCATGGCCGCCGCAGAGACAATAGAGTAGTAGAGCACCTCCAGTATGTGACCTCTATCTTTTATACGCAGCCTTGAACTATCCGGCAACTTCAACATTAATGGCGACCATTCTTCACAGGCAAGACTCACCAGATTGCAGAGCCTTTCTTCCGCCTTGTCCAGAAAACCCAACTGCATCTCCAGAAGCTTTAGCAAGAGGAGTAAAGGTAGCTGATTCTCCAGCATCATCAGATCTCTCATTATTCCATTGTGGGTGGCGCTCCTGGCAGATGGAATTAAAACTCTGCCCAGTTGCTTCACGTCGGAGGACATATCTGAAGAAGCCTGGTCCGCCTGCTTGACGTAGAACTGCAGGCATTCCAGAACGAAAGAGGCGTCCAAAGTCATGAGCCATGCCAGGGCTTCCTCCTTGTAGTCCAGGTATTTGTGATAGCAGTTCCTGATGTGCCAGTCGTACTTCTTCACCTCTTCCACTATAGACTCGAACTTACGGTCACCGGTTAGCATCTTCTGAAATCGTCGTGCAACAGCCACTTTATATCTCTCCATTTCGTACAGTTGTGATCTCCAGTGGTGATATGGTCCAATGGAGACGCACTGTGGAATATATGTTTTTGGCTTCACAGCCAACAACTCCTTGGGCAGACCGAACACGGATACACAAATCTCCTTTATTTCTTCTTCCTCGCCATTTATTTGCAGGCCTCGCTTGATTTGAATAACCCAGCGATCTTGATCGATCTTTACTTGATATGCGTTATTTAAATCCATGATTCGTAGTGGAAAAGGAATCAGAGATCACAGAAGGCAAATAGATAGAGAGGCGATGAAAATCACATAACCAAAGTTTCCAGTATATGAAACAACGAGGCACAGGGTTGTATTTATAGTTTTAGTTAGCTATATTTAAACATTATCAGATTTAAAGAGTTTAAACAACCAGTCCTTTAGAATCAATGTACCCACTGTTTATTTGTGGGCGTGAGTCCTATAGTACACGAGGATAGTTAATATTAATTTTCACACATTAAAACTAAAATTTATGTTTGACCCTTAAATTGAGACCGGGTATGTCCACTGTTTACCAAATTTTCAACACTTTTCAACTGTGACTTTCAACATCGATCTGATAAGTTCACTTTGATCGACCTGTTCAATCACTTTGTAAACTCATAAAATCGATAGTGAGCAACTAATCGTTAAGATTTCGACCAATAAACAATTTTACAATGTGCCAACTAGTTAAGCTTTACCCTTCCGCACGGCCTCGAGCAAGCAAAGAAACTTTACTTTCGCACAAATTTCAGAACTTCACATGGTAAATGCTTTATACACAGGATTTCGTTCAAAGTCCGAAGGCTGCTTGTTACTCTCACATGTTACTCCAACACCGCTCAACGAATGTTATTTGGTAGGCTCTGGTTAACTGGCCAGATATTCAGTGAGGGTCCACTTCCAACCTAAAACAGTTTATCAGGTCGACTTTCAGCATTTAGAGCTCACACGTTTACCACACTGGGACGACTACGATAAAAATTCGAAGAGTACATTACAAGATTTGGGACAATTATGAGTGTTGCATTATGATTTAAGACCGAAGAGAGTACAGATTCAACGGTCCCTACAAGGGCAAGTTTGTTGCCCAAGTAGTAAATGCGTTTCATCTATCTTCTAACTTTTCTTAAAATATTACCGAAAAATAATATTTTTTATTCAAGTCATATATTTATCTATTTTTATTTTTATTTTATTCTCAATAAAAAATAGTTTATTGTTTATTTAATGTTGTAAAAAAAAATAATTTTCTAAATAATTTAACATATTTTAATTAGGTAAATGTAATTATTTAAGTATGAATCAATCTAGATGAATTAATGAGAGTTGGGATTAATAAATTTGATAATTGTAATAGTTATTTTAGGAATGTATATATGATGTATAGGGATAACTAACTTTATAATCAAAGCATGAGTGCTAATTGATGTCGATTCTAGAATATGTTTTGCCCATATTTTGTAAAGGTGATCTTTCAATCAATGAATGTCTTGGGACTTGCACTGGAGCTATGCTCTATCTAACAAGTGTGACTACATATTCATCCTTTGTGTTAAGACTTGACCCTATAAAATGAATTCTACTATGTTGTTTGCTTGAATAATCTTGATTTGTTGTACTCTTCTATGATATCTAAGGGCTAGCAATGTGTAGAAATACATTGGAATGGTTGTTGTTAGGTTGCCAAGAGACATGTTCTCCTAGGTAAACCCCCACAAATGTGTACAAAAGTTTGAAGATAGTAGGTAGGGGCCTTAGAATGAAGGTATGCAGATTCCTTACTCCTTTACATTAGCTATATCTAAATGCATCACTATTGATTTCACCTTTAATGCTCTAGGATGCTTAAGATATGAGAGATATGAAATGAATGAAGTTAAATCTCTTAAAATACTAAGACAACATGAAATTTCATAAAACATGTACTTGGTTGGTTTATCTAGAAGGAAGATGAAATGGGCTAGTTACCCTTATTGGAATGTTAGTTCTTCAAAGGAAATAGTCATGTACATGATTGGAAGTTTACCTTACAACTATGGCAATATCCCTAGGTGGATAAATAGTTAGATCTAGGTTGTTAACAACAATATCAAAATAGGTATATGGATAAATCTAATAAATGTGTAGATATGGTAGACGCGTAGGAGTATGTGTGTGCTAAGATAAAGTAGGGGCTAAGAAAATTTGGTAATGTGTGTCTGTATGGATGCGTAAAAGGTTAGTAATGAGCCCAACATTGTATAAGATTGTATCATTTATAAATGTATACAAGTATCAAGACAATTCCTCAAAATGTTCACATAACTAAATGTTGTTTGCTTGAAAAATCTTGATTTGCTCTACTCTTCTATGATATCTAAGGGCTAGCAATGTGTAGAAATATATTGAAATTGTTGTTGTTAGTTTGCCAAGAGAGATGTTCTCCTAGGTAAACCCCCACAAATGTGTACAAAAGTTTGAAGATAGTAGGTAGGGGCCTTAGAATGAAGGTATGCAAATTCTTTACTTCTTTACATTAGCCATATCTAAATGCATCACTATTGATTTCATACCTTCAATGCTCTAGGATGCTTAAGATATGAGAGATATGAAATGAATGAAATTAAATCTCTTAAAATACTAAGACAACATGGAATTTCATTAAACATGTACATGGTTGGTTTATCTAGAAAGAAGATGAAATGGGCTAGTTACTGTTATTTGAATGTTAATTCTTGAAAGGAAATAGTCATGTACATGATTGGAAGTTTACATTACAACTATGGCAATATCCCTAGGTTGATAAATAGTTAGATCTAGGTTGTTAACAACTATATCAAAATAGGTATATAGATAAATCTAATAAATGTGTAGATATGGTAGATGTGTAGGAGTATGTGTGTGTGTGTGTGTGTGTATGGATGCGTAAAAGGTTAGTAATGAGCCCAACATCGTATAAAATTGTATCATTTCTAAATGTATACAAGTATCAAGACAATTCCTCAAAATGTGCACATAACTAAATGAAAAATTACATGGATATACAAATTTCATAATTCTATTTTGCCCACACTTTGAGGTGCATGTGAATCCTACAATTTTCATGAATCTCAAAGCATGGATCACTCATAACCATGCATACAAATTCAACATTTGGATATCATGTAGTATACAAAAGGGGGTTTTATATAAGATAATGTTCCTTTCAAGGTGTCATTGTGTAAGTATGTCCTTCAGTGTGTACTCTCTATGGAATCTTATAAAATAAATAAAAAATATGCAACGAGTAGCTTCTACCCCACAAATGAAAATAAGATAGAAAATAGGAGATTTCCAACTATCTAGGAAATAGGAGAAGTGGAAATGAATAACGACATGAAATTATGCAAGTTTAGAAGATGATAAGGGCGTGTATTACTTAGTGGCCCATGGATGACAAGGTTCATGGAGTGCAAAGAAAGTCGTGTGATATCACTCTACCCAGTCATAGTAACGAGTCTTTGTAACACCTATCACTACTTGAAAATTCAACATAGGATTATTAGTGATAATATATGCTGGTTAAATTGGTTGTATCCATAGGATGAAAGATATTCAAGGAGATGAAAAATATATATGAAGGTAATTCTCATATGTAGTTAAGCATGCAAACATGAAATCACTAAAATAAAAGTAATAATGAATACCTCATGTGATAAGAACGTATACTATCAAAAACGATTAAGTGTAATACACATATATGGGTTGGAGATATTATGTATGGTGGTAGTGTTCCTCCCAAAATGGGTAAAAACATAAACTTGGCCCTCAATGGCCAAAACCATAGGTGTAAGTACATATGACACTGTAGTAGTATATGTCACCAATGTGCAATTTCAAGAGCATGAGCACACAGTGGTCTAGGTAAGGCTATAATTCCCTACTAGATGTAGGGAACAATAAGGTAATGGATAAGGGACATTATGATGCCCTTAGTATAGAAGTAGCATACAATAAAATTATGGCTATGAAACCCTAAGATGTGACAAACATAATGAATGTCACCCCCAAATGTAAGGATGTATCATTGTAAGATCAAATGCAATGAGAAACCCAAATAAATAATAACAATTAATAAAAATCTAATATTAGATAACACATAAATGCCACAATTTGAATTTCCATTTTAAAAACATAAATAGATTCCAAATTTCAAATGAAGATGCCATGATTACATCATTGCATGGATTTCCATGATACAAGTTTATGAATAAAAGCATAATAAGATACAATCTTCAATTAGGCTGTAACTGTCCTTCTAATCAATCATAGTACATCAAATATACATGTTTGACTTTTCATTAGCTTCTCTCATAATGGTTATGTAGGTTTTAGCATTTATTTCTTGAAATACCTCACAAATACTACATTTACTCACACTTAACCTACTTGTTAGACTTAACACTCAAATGAAAGACAGTTCTCTTACATAGTCTAGAAGGGATATCTAGCCACTCAATTGGGCCCATGAATTAGTAAATTATGTAAATTTGGCTTTAATTGGTTTCATACCATTACAACAAAGGTGTCATCATCTTTCTATAATGAAGATTATCATCACCTAGCTATAATCAAGATGACCATCATCTAACTTCAATTAGGAGAACCATCATTCTACTTCAATGACAATGATCATGGAAATATTATCTCCACTGATAGTGGTTTCAAATAGTTCCACTAAGGCCTCAAGGATAATAAACATTTATTTATCTAAGTCTCCTTTACCACCTACAACCAAGGGTACTTATTTCATATATTTTCTCTCTCATTAGCTCACATGAATAAAATTATAACACCAGATTAATACATTCGTAAAGGTAGATACTCAGTCCTTAGATTTTAGAACACAAGTCTGTTGAACACAATGAGGTGCTAAGAGGTGGGGTGAATCAGAACACACTAAAACTTAAACAAATATTTGCAGATAAAATTGAATAACTTAGAGAACAGAAAGTAAATCATGCAACAAAAGAATCAACACATGAACACCAAGATTTTTACATGGAAAACTCTAAAATAGGGAAAAGCCATAGTGAGCATTAGCTCACAATGTATTATGCTCACTGCAAAATGTTACAAATTTATTTTTGGGATGCAACCCAAGGAACCTACTACCTGTATTTTGTGCTTACAACAATTACAACTTTGATTTAGGGTAAAACCCAAGGAAGCTACTACTCCTTGAATATTTTGCTCATTGCATTTAGGATTTACAAGGATAGATATATGGACTTCTACAAAGTAAACAACTGACTTGTGATAAAGCAGTCTTCTTTTTCTACTCAAAACATGCCTTCAAACTAATTCTACACTCTTCATACCTTGTCCTCTGCTATATCATATTCACACTCGCATGTCCACATCACAAATGAATTTGATCTTCTATAAATATCCTTCGTAACACTTCAAAGCACTGATTAGGTCGACATCATAAACATCATTGGTGAAATGTGTAATTCTTCAAAGGTCTTCCTAATTAGATTTACCATGCATCCTCAAAACATGTCGGATCAAAACACTAACATATATGTCTTGCGAAAAGAAATAAAGTGTATAACACATTAAGATAGGTCAGCACGACCTTTAGTACCTCCCATGATTCCGTTCCATACATAGCTCAACTTCGTACAATCTTAAAATTTTAAGGTCAACACCACTGGTGAGGTAATAACAAAATAAGCCAACTATTCATATACATTTTGACATGTGGACCACCAAAACACTTGCCACTAGGAATGTACACACCTCTAACACATGTAAATGCTTCCACAAATCTACATACCAAAATGTTCATTCGCGGTGTAATGTGGAGCATTCCAACATACACTCTATACCACTAACATTGCCATTATAGAGTCTAATACTCTGTCATTAGTATCTTCAACTGCAGAAGACATCGATTCATGAAACTTTGGATTTAGAGTCTTCCAGCATGTACCAATGTTACCTTAAAACCACATAAACAGATTCCTCATAGCGGAGCAATGCAGACCCAAAAGTTGGTTCACTAAACACTGAACTACACTTTGAGACTTAGGTAATTATTCAAGCCATCTGGTCTTCTCTAGACCAAAACTTTTGTCTCTCTACCATGGATTGCCATCAATAATGGGTTTCCATCAATGACAACACTATATACTGTCATACTTATCAATCAATCTCCCCACTCACAATCTCTTCACATCATCATGGTCATGTTGCCAACAACCAATATTCTCAATGACAAACAAGATTCCAACAATCTCCCCCAACAAAAAGTTAGATTTCCAACAATCTCCCCCACACGTTCTCAAAATTCTTAAACTTACTCAAACTTCTCCCCCTTTGACATCAAGGGCAAAGGGCTCTCAATGTCATGCTTTCCAAATTTCTTCAACTATTCTAACTACCCCCCCTTTGTCAGATAAATATGTATATACATGAGAATAGATCCCCCTTACTGCTTCACTCTTATACTCAACACTTCTTCAATAATTTATATTAAGCAGAGTCCCCTAACAATGTTATCCAACAAAACTGGCCAAAAATGTACTACAACACTTTCTAATACTTTCACATATGTACAAAGAAATCAGAAATTACATAAGTAAAATAGAAATGTACATTTTCAACTAGAAGAGGGAAAAATACTCTTATAAGACACTTTCAATTTTGCAAGGTGTGTCTCCCAATCCTTCTTATGAACTTCCCAATCCTTCTTAGCAAAGGCAAGCAAACTGCACTGACTCTGAATCTGAATAAGGAAGTCTTCTCCTTCATCTGGAGAACTAGGTATTTGATTCATTTGTTCCATCTTCTCTGCACCTACTATCACACTGGTCAAGGAGGTAAGCCTTGCACTTACCAGATCTCTTAGCTGACAATACTATATAATGATCTTTTCTTTTTGTTCTTGTAGCTAGAAAAACTATCCATGCAGATTCTCAATTGCTATTCTTGTTGTACCATCTACATCATTGACTGGATCATAGATACTAGAGGCCTAAGAAATCTATGAGTCTATTGAGTCCATGGTCCTTAATGCTCTTTGTAGAATTAGGCCATTTTAAACAAAACTGAAACAAAACTCTATCTTCTTCCAAGCATTTCTATACATCACTCAGACTTTCATGTAGTTTGCCATTTGCAATATTGCACTTGTCAGATATTTCAGTCAATCTCCTGTCATTGACCTTCTTTGTCATTTCTCATTCCATCTTCTCTTCAAGTATAATAGAATAATCTTTGAAAGAATCCAATAGTAGCTTTAGCTTTTGAACACCAGACAAAGAATGATCAACAGTTGCTTTGGGGATGCCTTCTTTCAACACTTTAACTACTTCCTCCATCAATTTTGTGCTCTTTTGGTGTGTTGATAGTATCTCCTTCCATGCGAAGGCATGAAGTACATCACTAAGTTGAAGCTTATGTATGGGAGAGATCTTTGTTATATCAACTTGTCCCTATTACATTGGAAGTTGTAGTAGTTGTACAAATATTACTTGTTCAAATTATAATTGCATGTCTAATATACTCTTCAATGAATCTTTGAAGGATTCACCATCAATATTTGCATTTTCTTCTTCCTTCCTTTCATCACCACTGAGTTGATCCTCAGTCTTCTTCTCCTCTTCAATAGATTTCTCATTGTTCAGAGGAAGCAAACCTTCAGTATTTTGTGTTTCTAAATTCTTAGGGACCTTTTCTTCCTTTTGTTCATCACCAACAACATTCTCCACCACCAAAGAGACATTATCTATAACCATATCTTCTTGCACATTCTAATCTTCAAGCATATGTACATGTTGTGCATTATCAGGCTCATTACTCTTTAGAACAATTTTATTGTGCTACAATTTCTCTTCATTGTCCAAAGGGACTCTCAACCCTTTACCAAGTTCTTCTACCTTCCACAAAGTTTCATTTCTCAATCTCTCAATATCCTCTTTATCTCTACTCAGCAAAATGCTCACTCTCTATTTTGTTCTAAATTCTCTGCTATATAGTTGAGCCAATTTTTCTCTATCTTCATCGAGAAAAGAACCAATCTTCTCCAAGGGAAATGCCTTTATCTTTCCATCCTCTTCAATCGTTTCTTGCCTTCTTGTAGTTAAAACATTTTTTAGGTCATTAGGCTATTGATCCTCAATCTTGCCTAGGCCAGTGTCAAATGTAACCATATACTTGACACTATCTTCTTCAATGGTGGCCTTATCTTCCTTATTAGATTTAGAGTACATTTTAGTTGTCTCTTCCAAGAGACCAAATTCTAAAATACTATTAAATAATGCATCTAATTTTAAGGGGTCGTCTTCCCTTATTGGAGGGGATTTTTCCTTCTTCTTCCCATTGCCTTTTTGTTTACTTTTAACTGATTCTTCTTCTAATACAAAATCTTTCTTTTCCTTCTCAACTTCCTCTTCACTTTTTGTATCAACAATGTTGACTTTTTCTTTCTTTGCACTTGTCTTTCTCTGGAGGCTTGAGGCATCTTCTTCTTCTTTCAGACCAACTAAGGTCCTTCCTCCACTTCTTCTTCATCCTCGCAACTGATGTACTTTTCTCTTTTGGCCTTTTCTTTTAGTCTTCTCGTCTTAGGAGGTTCTTGTTGTACAGAGGCACTAGATGTTGCTCTCTTCTTTATACTTACTATAGGCATGGTTTCAGAGGATTTCAGAATAATGGGAGAGGGGGTAGAGGTCCTAGCTGACCTTCTTGTGCTAGGCATACCTTTCAGAGAAGTAGGTATGCCTATGTATTTCTCTCCAAGGCCCCTTGGTCAAACAATCTCCTCCAACTTAGTTTTCATCTTTTCAACATTTTTCATTATCTCCTTTTCCTTGTGTTTCAAGTGCACTTCACTGGATTTTTCTTCATAGGTTCCAAACCTATCTACTACAAGATCTCTTGGTTTACTCAACATCAGGTCTACAAGTCCTGTGATTACATCTTCTGCTACTTCATATCTATAACATCCATGTTCTAAAAACATAGTAAAATCAGAAAATTTACCATAAAGTAATTTAACAAGGTAAAAATGAGATAGAGAATTTTTTTTTTCTTTTATTCAACATATGATCAAGTAACTATAAACATAAAAATAGATTTACTTATGTCCTAGTAAAAGTAAAAGTATAGCAAGTCAAAAATTAGGGATGTAACATATCCTTCCCCTAAAGATTCATCATCCTCGATGATATAAAGTATCAAAATGGAACTAAAAAGCAAATTCATTATTTTCAACTGGTAATAGCATTAAAATAAATGAAGAAACTTTTGGTAAAAATTCATGGTAATCCCCCCATGTAGCATTATCCTTTGCATACTGGTCCCACTGGACCTAGCACTACATAACCTCTACATTACACAAGCATTGCTTACAAACTTCAAGTATTTAAGAAACTATAACCATTCCTAGGTTTTGTACATGTAAAAAAATTACATAAATATATATTTTCATGTATGAATCACAAAAAGCATTATGCCTCCTAGCAATAACTAGTAATAGATTAATTCTTGAAATCAATAGAATTTATAACCTTGAATATTTAGAAGAGTCCTTTATACTTAAAAACTAGTTTGGAATACATTCCACACTTTATGAAACTTTCTCTGGGGTTTGACCCTCAAAAGAACTTTTCTTCTCTAACCGAGAATTGTCTTAGTGTACGCTTAATGTCAACTTAACTTTTCTATTTATTATCAATTTCCACTAATCTTTTCTAATTCACTTAATCTATTTATTCATTTTGGACAACATTTCTAGACTAATGCTAATCCTATCTTCTATATTACCCAGCTTATAGGAGTTCAACATCTTTTCTATCTAATGTTTCAATTCAAACCATCTTAATAGCAAAAATTTAGGTATTGTTGAAAATTTCACAAGTGATAAGTAGTCTCCCCACTTATATTGTTGATCCATGTAATACATTTGCAACAAGTCTTCCAAGACTTGGTTAACTCTCTTAGTTTGCCCATCGGTTTCAGGATGATAACCTACACTCACATTGAGTTTAGTCCTTAGTGCAGAAAGAAAGTTTTCCAAAACCTTGATGTTACATGTGCATCTCTATTTGTGATAATCTTTTCAGGGAAGCCATACAATCTAAACACCATTTTGCACAAATTTGTGAGCTAACCCTGGTGCTCCATCAATCAAATTTCTTGATATAAAATGTGCTACCTTTGTGAGTTTATCAACCACAAATTAAATGGAATTATGTCGACTCCTAGAGATAGGAAGATCTTGAACAAAATCCATACTAATAACTTGCCATTTCCACTCTGGCTTATCATGTGGGTATAACAATCCTACAAGTGTTGATGTTCTACTTTTTACACTTTGGCACTCTAGACAACTTGCTACAAATTTTGTAGTATCATTCTTCATTATTTTAAAGAATTGAAGAGGTTTTACATTTGTTAGTAATTGGTTACCCCTGGATCTCCTGGTTATGGTGTGATATGAACTTCTTTCCACCCCAGTTTTCTTAATTCAATAGAATTAGAAACATATATTCTTCCTCCAAAACTCAGTAGTCTATCAAACTCAAAATGAAAACCTATCATACCTTGAATCTTTAGTATTTATCATAAGAGCTTGCTTGACTTGCTCATATTACTCATCGCCTAATAAATTTTGCAACACTTAATCTTTAAATTTTGCATGAATAGTAATAATTGAAGAAATATATCCCCTCAGACTCAGAGTATCAGCCACTCTATTTCCTTTTAGTAAATCAATTGCCTCTTTGACATTTATCTATCCACTCAAATCATTTCTCTTAACCATTGCAGAATCACTTATACATGTTGGTAATGTTCTCCTTCACTCTTAGAATAAATAAGTATATCTTCCTGAAAGGCTAAAACAACTTGTCTAAACAATCTCTAAAACACGCTGCTCATAAGATTCATGAATGCGACAAGGCATTTGTAAGTCCAAAAGACAACACTGGAAACTCTCAGTGCCCATTTCTTGTCCAAAAGTTGTTTTATGGGTATCCTCATCCTTCAATCTTAACTAATGATATATTGATCTCCAATCAATCTTTGAAAACATTGTAGCTCCATGCATCTAATCAAAGAGGTCATCAATACATGTGAAAGATATTTGTTCTTTATCATTGCTTTAATGAGCATATGATACTAAATACACAGTTGCAGAGTTATGTCCTTTTTCTTGACAAAGATAACTAGTGAACCCCATGGTAAAATACTGGATCTAATTCAAACCTTTAGCCAATAATTCTTATAATGGGGCTTTGATTCCATTAATTCTATAGCTGTCATAAGGTAAGGTACTTTTCTAGATAAATTATCCCAATACTATAGGAGGAATAAATTTTTTAGTTGTTCCAATCATTTGTTCCATCAAGCTTTGGTGTAATAACTTTCTTCCTATCTAGGAAAAATTCTAAGGCAAGCCTATCCTTTACTTCCTTTTAGGGTCTATAGTTATAGAATTTTCATTGCTCAATCAATATTCTTGGTGATTTCCTTTCTCATCCCATAAGAAATCTCATTTTCCCCCTTCAGGGTTTCCTTGATTTCTTACTTTCTTTTCTAGAATACTAGATCTGTCTTTGGTTTCTACAAACAAGGTTAGGATTTCTCCAATTCATCCAAGAGATTAATTGTGGTTCATTCTCTTCTAGCCTCTCATCCTAGTTTGTTCTTGTATGAAACATGTTGTCATTTTTCTCATACCAGAAAAAATAAATTATCTAATAATTTTTTGAATCTAAGCGACTCATAACTATCAAAAGATTGATACAAAACACTGTCATCTTTATTGTAATTTATTCAGGAGTAAGTACATCCTTATTTATATAGTTGATATAATAAGACTACATGTCACTATTGATTTAACCATCTTCCAATTAAACAAACATAGAGGGTGGATGTACACACAAGTACTCCTCTGAAACCTTTTTCCTAATATAGAAGTATCACAACAACCCCCAACTGACATGTTGTAACTGGCTATAGTTTACTAGATCTTCACTACACAAGTAAAAATAGTAGGATTCTTGGCTAGTTCAAAACGTTGTTTTCTTTCTAGCCAAATACCCTTAAGCGCATCAGCAAAAGTCTCTGAATCCTCTAGCCATGCACCTTCAGAGTAAATAATATGCTCTTTAAGTTCAACCTCATTGATAGGCTTCTTCTTAATTCAGGAAAATGTTGGGGAACAGACTTCCTAGTAGTTTTCTCGGTTCTTCTCCACGCCATTCTGGCACAAGAAATTCAAACATTAGCTAACCGCATAATGTTGACTATAGGTTAGCATAATGGACTCATAAGCCCTAGTGTTGAAGCTGGTAGCTCTGATACCATATGTAACATCCACATTCTAAAAACATAGTAAAATCAGAAAATTTACCATAAAGTAATTTAACAAGGTAAAAATGAGAGAGAATTTTTTTTTCTTTTATTCATCATATAATCAAGTAACTACAATTACACAATTTCTCATTACAAAATACAATAAACCATATTTTCTTTCTCAAGTACAATGTTTACAAAAGTAAATCAATTACAAATATCTACATTAGATAATGTTTTACATAGTCTCAATAAACACAAGTCCCAAAGATATACTGCATCTGAAAATTTGACATCTTTATCACAAGCCTCAACATGTCTTCTACTAGAGAGAGATAGTATCTTTTCAATGATTTACCTCCAACCATAGACCAACGGTCTCCCAAACATCTTCCACATAGGAAGTGGCCCTACCCTTCATGAGGAATATAGACCAAAGGTGACCAGTGGTAATTTTCCTTTCCAAGTACATAGTGTTGTATCCTACACAAATCTATCAATCATACAACCCTAGATACCCTCTAGCTAAGTATGATTTCTGATAGGTTATGCAATCCTAATACAATGAACTGACAATGCATGTAGAGAGATATGCATTACTATGGCCATAGTTTCAATATAAATTGATGTTCGCAATGAACGTTGTCGTTATGTTCACCCACCCCAACTTGACATGGATACTATTATATTCCTATAGTTCAACTTGGTCAACTATGTTTAACTTAAAAAAGCATGACAATTTAAATAATTTACTCTTCCCGACCCATACATGTTTTCTTTCACTGTCTATAATCCATAGACCTAATCAACTACCTTTCTTTACGAGGATTCTCATTGCATCATTGCAATACCCGAAATCTAAGTCTTATCAACTCATAAGGATTTCTAATCGATTTACAATGACTAAGATGGTTACCTTACCCAGGATAAGCATCGTAGTTAAGGAAAATATTTCCTTTCTTACAAGTAAAAATAAATATACATAGTTAGGGTACTTGTCTCTTCAATCACAATCTGTATCTACGATTTAATATAAATAATTGCCATAGCTAGGTCAAGTTAAGGTTTAACCAAAGAATTTTGTCTAACTCAAATCTAGCCATTCTGACTTATGTGGATTTACAAAATTCTATCTTGCTCCATAGACCTTATGGAATGACTACCTATTCTTAGGTATCTCTTTGCATCTTTGCAATCATTTGAGACTCATTAGTTATCGACAAATAATAGTTAAGAGAAATTGTGACCAATAAGGTATAATAAACTTTATGGTTGACTAACCATTTAATAATACCTCTTGCATGCTTGCAAAACCCGAGGCTTATGACTTATACCTCAAGTTGACTTGTATCCAAAAAAATAGGTTCCTCTACCTAAGGTCAAATGTTATCAACTAGTAACAATTCTCTTTTCAACAAGATTAAAGAAACATTTATTATTTAGGGTTCTCGACCCTTTAATGTCTACCCTCATAAGATAACTAAAAAGGGTTATAACCATAATGGTATTTAAATAGTCTTTAACCCTTCTAGGTTTAAACTAGAGTTTTATATAACCTATCTCATCACAATGGAATGACAAACTCACCAATGCTAGAAAGAACCATGTCTTGAATAAACGATTTTCCTTTAGTCTTCTTTGACTATAAGGTCGTTTCAATCTTTCATACAAGATTATTTCTTACTTACAAAACAACCTTAGTTATAACTAACCCAAGGATTTACCCACTTCTAGACTTTAACTAGATTCAACTTGATTCCAAAATGGTGATAGACATTTATAGTTTTTTATCCTCTTGAATTTCTAGTTAAAGTTCTCTCTTTTAGCATGTTGAACTATATAAGGTCAATATTATACGAGAGTTATTATCTATGTTTGATGTAGGAAATCCACTCATTTTGAACATCCCTTGAGTAAAGTATTCTCTTAATGAAATAAATAACTACTTACAAGTAAAGCATGAGATTACTAACTTTTAAGTATCATATGATGTACAATTTTTTCCTGTCATAAAAGAGTTGTTTAACATCAAATCCTATAGTAAACAAGGAAATAAAGGCATGGATAAACCGTGTCAAACTATATTTATTCTAAGTGAGTATGAATATACAAAACTCTAATAGTGTAATGCCCCTCACATTTTGGCTTGTGATAGTTGCTAGTATTTCATTGCATTTATATAGTTCTGAGACATTTGGATTAGTAGGTTATTGTTTATGTTTAGTTTGATCTTGATGGACTATGTTCGACTGATATAGTTAGACATGTGTTATGAGTTTATGATGACATTATTATTACTTCAGTTATGATGTGTTCGACATGATTAGTAATGGATTAATATTTGCATGTTTTATTAGATCCGTTGATATTTGTTTTGAAATGTAGTGGTTATAATCTTGTTCAAGAGTAGGGATGGTGTAGTACTACTTTCCTCGAGCACCCTACTACACCGTGATTCTCTGACTCTATGTGTAGACATATATGTATTTGATCGTATACAACCAATTGTTTGGATGCAGGCTATAGGTACCGAGCCTCAACTCCACCTGATATAGCAGGTTTGAGTGGGCTCTTGCACCAATGGGTATCAGTGATGGGAGATAACACGAGGTCTATTCCACTAGGTCAGTCCTTGTCTTCAGTTGTGGTCCCGAGTCATGTTGTGACGCTTGGTCCTTGTCTTTTATATTTGGTAATCTTGTGTTGTGGAGTATCGTTGAGTTGTGTTAATAATGATCATGTGTAGTTGGATAATACTTTAATGATTTATTATTAAAATAATAATGCTTCTATTATGTTAATTGGATAATATTTGGTTAATCCTAGAACTTGGAATAAAACCTTAGTAAAATTCTATAATAGACAAGAATTAATTATCTACTATCCAAGAGTATTTGTGTCATAAGTTGTGGTTACGGGTAATTAGTATGTAGTTGGTTAAAGAATAATTTTTGGTAGTGAATTAATGCCATGAGTTGTCAATTTTGAAATTGTAAGATTTGGGATTTTTTTTTATAGCAAGATTTTGAATTTTCTGATGAGTGGGATGCTGGGTAATAGATGCATGCCTGCATTAATTTATGAGCTGAACCATTTTTATTTTGGGGGATTTTGTTCTAAGTGGGGGGTTGGAAAGAGAATTCAAAAATTAGGGAGCAAAAACAAAGAATTTCGTTGCAGGAATTGGAGAAAATTGGAAGTAGGACTGAAATTCGGGTATGTGGTTTTGTTTCTCTCTGTGAAAGTTTGCAATTATGTAGCTTGTAATTTAAAAACTTAATGCAACATTTTCTATGTGTGAAATTTGCATGTCCCGTAACTTGGAATTTAAATATCTTTGTGGCTTGTATTTTCTTGTGCCCAGTGTGGTCGAATGTTGCTCCAACCTCTATAGATTCTTTCAAGATGTTATTCTTCTAGTTTAGCCTATGTTGTAATCCTTCTTGAAATCATGAGCCCAATCATCTGTAACCCTTCAAGGTGATCTCAATCATAAGAAATAGGTGACTCATTTTTAATCTGTTACCAATCTCTTGTCCCATTCATTCTTATATATTTATCTCACAGACATAAGTGAAATGTCCTGTAAGAAAGAGTAACCAATATGCACATCAATGTGCCTCTCTCTACTAACAAATTGCTACTGCCTTTATTCAGTGGGAACTTGAATGAGTTGAATGCATATGAGGCTATTTTAAATGCTCCACCTTTCTTCAGAAGGCCTTTACATATATTTTCCATGTCACCTTGCGTAGAATACAATACCTTGTAAAGAAGTTGAGTGCCCCTTGTAAACACCAATTTTGCTAAGTACAATTTATTACTTTTGGGTGATTTGTATCAAGCCCTTTTGTTTTGAATATGACATTGATTGAAACCAAAATACAATGTTATTACAAATTTACCTTAGTCAATCTAATGGAGGATGCCATATATTCCTTTTCCAGTGAATGAAATTTAGGTTTCCTTGTTTTCATCAACATCTTCTGCTATATGAGCATTACATTTATCTTTAACCTTGTGTCTTGACTACCATTTAATGGCATTATGTTCTGTCCATAATCTTATCATATTTACTCTCTAGACAATTAAATTCTTCCTGGATATTCTTCTAAATCTGCCTTGGCCAAAGCTCTGATACATCTACCTTCTTCTCATTATCTTAGAAAACATAAAATTGAATATCATTGTGAAGCTTCTTTTCTGCCCTAAGCCAAATAGTTTGCTGTTTGAATATATTAGAAAGTGGAGTCATTTTTTTTTTGGTAGTTAATTCTTTATTCTCAAGTTTCTATTGCCTTTGTGATTGGTTGACTATGGGTTCAATTTTGGATGTGGATTTTTGACAGTTTTCCTTTCAATTATGGTAGATACTAATTAAACCTAGTCCACATTTTTAGCCTGAATGACCAAATAGCCGTGCCGTTAGCATGTTTTATAGTGGAAGGTTTATGTGTATGTTGTAGTCTCCTTTAGTAGACTATAGTCAATGTGGGATGGGAACTCGTAGTATAGTGTGTTAGTCGAAACTGTAGCAAAAATGCGTATTTACATTGCTATATTGTTGTCATCGAAGAAGTTTAGGAGTCAGTTGAAACTAACAGCAAAATGCATGTTATTTGAAGTCGCTTTTATTAAGTCAATATAGTTCGTAATGTGGTGAAGGGGATATTACATTTGTAAAGTGTTTTATTAGAATTTGTGGTCACTTTTTAGTGGATAGGGTAGTTGAATTGGGTGCTAGGAATCATATTGTTATTGTTCTATTAAACTATAGTCATCGAAGGTATTTAGGTAGTTGACTACCCTTAAGCGAAATAATTGTATTTTGAAGATGTTTTGTTAGGGTATTATAGATGGTAGATAGTAGCATGCCATTGGGAACTTATGTGAGTAGGAAAATACATATGTTTTTAGTTGAAATTACAAGTGGTTACATGTTAGGAAAATATAAATATGTTTATAGTGTTTTGCATTGAAATGATATTTGGTAAGATGTTAGTTGGAAATCTTTGTTTATAGGAAATTATATAGGTTTACAATGTTTGATTTGAATTTGTAATATGCTAGATAGAAGTTATGCTTTTTGAAATTTTGTGTATATAAATATAGTTGTTGTTTTAGAAATTGGGAATTGTTAAAAAAAATTGAAATAGGAAAATGTATTTACTTATAGTTGTGGTTATTAGGAATTAGTAAATGGTAAGATGTTAGGAAAGTATATATATATATATATATATATATATATATATATATATATATATCTCTGTGTGTGTGTGTGTATAGATATATATATGTGCATGTACATATATGTACATGTATGTATATGTACATGTATATGTACATATATGTATATATATATATATATATATAGATAGATATATATGTATATATATATATATGTATATGTATATATATATATATATGTATATATATATATATATATATATATATATATATATATATATATATATATATATATATATATATATATGCTTATAGTGTTTTCTTTAGAAAATGTAATTATTAAACGTTAGATGGTAATTTATGCTTGTAGGTAATTATGTACAACGTTTTGTTTTGAAATTGTAATTGTCTAATGAGAGATGGTAATTTATGTTCATAAGAAAATATATTTGTGTTTAAAGTTGTTTTATTAGAAATTGTATTAATTGGATGGTAGATGAAAAATTCTTTTCAATATAGCAAGAATATTTTTTATATTTGTGGTTGTTCATATTAGGATGTGAAATTAGTAGATCTTAGTTAGAAATTTATGCTTATCATTATATTATGGTTTGCTTTATTTGAAGAGGATGGTTGTTAGGGAATTAGTTACGAAATTTATTTCTGGTGTTGTAGAGAAATAATTAAATCCATAAATTAGAATTTTCTTGAAAAGGAAGTTAAAATCTCATAGTTGTTTTCATGATTAAATTGGGATTACGTTGAGTCTCTTTGCTCGATTATCCTCCTGGCCATGTCTATATGCTTGTATTGGATCATTGTGTTTATTTTGGGTTGGAGTTGTGTTTTGTTATGCTTGGGTTAATTATGAAGTGGAGTCTCTGGAGAGATGTTATGATACTTTGCGTCCAGATGCGTAAGTGTTGTCCATGTCAGGAAATGGTGGTTTTAACAATTGGTAATGTTTTAAACTTACCTAACTCCAGAGGTGTGGTTCTTGGTTTTCGGTTTATTGTTGTGGCACGCCATTGTAATGGGATAATTGAACCAAGTTTGTTTCGGTTGGGGGAAAGGACTTGTGAATTTGGAACCTTATAACTATTTATGTATGATGTTGGTTGTGAAAAGTTAGGTATCTTGTAGTCCCTCACTCATGCATGTCATTTATTTCAGTTATTGATTAAGAATTGCAAGTGTAGAAGGGAGAGTGGCTTCCATGGTGGGGCTGGTGCCGAAAGTGGCTTCTTGGATAACCCCATGGGAGTTGTAATCAAGAGATAACTTAAAATATATCTAGGTGGGTCAGGTAGTCTTTCACATAACAAGATAAGTATGTTGCCTCACCCATGGCTTGAGTGTTCTCAAAGGCTAAGGATGGGTTGAGAAGGCCTAGTTGGCAAGGTCGACCTCCTTGTCCTCATGAGAAGATGTATCAGCTCCGCATGTGTCACCCTATAGGGCTGGTGCCAAAGGGTTGCCAGGATAACCATAGATGGGGGCCAGCTTCTAGTGAGAGATAGCCTGGATAACCCATGATTAGGACCATGCGATGTCACTCTCCTCGCTACAGCTTAGCTACTTCCCTCTTTATACTTTCATTGTTACCTCTGGAGTGATGTCTTATCTCGTATAGTTCTATTGATATGGTTGGTTGTGTCAAGTCTGTTTAATTTGGTTATATTTGATGTTGTTACTTTGGCTTAGTGGAATCCTCATTGTTACCTCCTAGCTCAGAGGGGTGGACCCCAGGGTTCCACATGGTTGGGTGGCAGAGCTATCCATTGGTCTTCTTGAAGATATGGTTTGAGTCCTTTACAGAAGTGATCCAATTCTAGAATTGCATAACACATTTAGTGATGTTGTATACTTTCATATTTATTCAGTTGTAAACCAACATGATCGGTCTTGTAATCTTGTAACGTGACCTTGTAAAGTAAATATATTGCAAATGTAAAAGTTGTTCTTATCTGTAGTAGCAATATAATGTATATCACTTGTGTGGTTTTAACTTTATATTCATTGATGCAGTTATGTTTCCCTAGAGGAGTTAGAAGTGGACTTTTCTTTACGTTGTGTTATGACATCTTGGCTACTAATATTGTAATTTCTTGCTTTCAAAAAATATATATATTTCTATAATTTTGCACTTTTTTAGTCTAGCACTCTAGGGTTGTATGACGGGGCATCACATTTGGGATTAGAGCGAAGTTTAAACACTGGGTACTCTAGTTACAATTGAGCCCATTATGTGACCTAGTACTTAAACTCTATAGAATAACTTTATCCCTATTGTGTCCCTTTTTGAATGTAATAAGTTGCCTTTTGGTGTTGTAGGTAGATGCGTAGACTAGGGACTGAGGTCGTGGTAGAGGTAGGGGTCGTGGGAGAGGTGGTGGAGGTACACCTCCTCCTAGTTATCCTCATGAGATTGCCCATGAAGGCAGGGGTCAGAATATGGAGGGTCAGGGTCAGCCTGAGGGAGCTTAGTTGAGACAGATTCTTGAGGAGGCCCTTGCCCATTTAGGCCCTAGACAGGAGGTTGAGTAGCCTACAGGAGGTCAGGGGGTAGATCAGCCAGGTCCTAGAGAGAAAGAGAGAGATCTCCTAGGTGGAGAGAGTTGACAGCTGAGTAGGAGGCCACACTAGCTAGCCATATGAGAGATCTTATGAGGGCATGCCCTCCCACCTTTGATGGAGCTGGTAGTAGTCTAGAGGCAAAGACTTGGTTATTAGATATAGGTAGGTGTTTCACCATGCATCTGTATGGCAGCAACACCAAAGCCAGATGTGTTACTTTGCATCTCTAAGGGTTTGCTTCGACTTGGTGGCAGTTAGAGGAGAAGAAGCTACATTTGGACATTAGCACCATCTCTTGGGAGTTGTTTTTAGAGAGATTCATAGCCCATTTCCTTTCTGATCATTGGAGGTAGCACCGCACAGATGAGTTTCACGACCTGACATAGATGGCCATGACAGTGGAGTAGTACGAGCGTAGATTCTATGAGCTCAGATAGTATGCAGGTATCAAGGATGACGAGTCTATGCTAGTACAACATTTTATCAAGGGCTTGAATGCCTGGATTAGTGGAGGGGTTTGTGTATTCAAACCTAAGTCTATGGAGGTTGTCGTGGAGAAAGCTTAGTTAGTGGAGGAGAATTTGGCCATGGCACTCGGTGGACACATATCTGTGCACATTGGTAGTGCACCTTCTGCAGGATATGGTTCTCGTGGTGGTCATACTCAGGCATTAGGATCTCATGCACCCTCAAAGGGTGGACAGCAGCAGCAGTACTCTTAGTCCAAGCTGAAGAATTCTTAGCATCAGCAAGGTAACAGATTTTAAAATAAGAAGAACCCAAACTGGCAGCGTGCTAGATAGGATCATGTGGATCAACCCGCTCAGAGCACTCAGACTACAGTGAGTAGAGGCAATTTTTAGTAGTCTAGTGCTTTCCAGGGTGGTGGTTGTTTTGGTAGAGGTACAAGGTGTTTCTCTTGTGGCCAATAGGGCCATATTGCTAGACAGTGCCCGCAGAAGGGTACTTTAGGGTCTGGACATCGACTAGCGGCTTCAGAGCCAATGGTTGGTGATGCAGGTAGATCACACAGAGTCTTTACAGTGGTGGATAACTGTCAGGTAGAGCATTAGGGCACCATGGTGGAGATTACTGGTTTCATGCGAAGTATTGGTTTTTCTGATATTTTTTATTTTGATGCATCTAATTCATTCATATCTCCTTCTCTTGTGGAGCATTGTGGCTTAGTGGCAACAAAGCAAGATGATAGGTGGCAGGCTGAGTTGGCTTCCGGGGCTAAGGTTGCAGTTGAGTCTCTAGTTCTCAGGTGTGAGTTGAGGATTGGTCCTCTATCTACTATAGTAGACCTTCGCATCCTACCCCTTGGATCATATGATATAGTTTTGAGGATGGATTAGTTAGAGGCCCATCAAGCAGTGATTGATTGTCAGCATAAGTCTATTAGATGTATGGATGATTCTGGTGCAAAGGTTGAGGTGGCAGGAATTCAGAGATCTATTTCTCTACGTATGATCTCCTCTATGCAACTTAAGAGATGCATGCATCAGGGATGTCATCTTTTTGTAGTTTCTGTTAGTGACTTGGAGATGGAGGAGAGTCGAGAGGCATGTCTTGATGATCATCCACTTTTTGAGGGACTATGCTGATGTTTTTCCATCTAATATTCTGGGGATGCCACCTAAGCGTGACATCAACTTCAGGATTGATCTTGTTCCTAACGCAGAGCCCATGTCTCAAGCTCCATACATGATGCCACTCAGGAGCTTAAGTATCTTTGACTATAGTTGGAGGAGCTGTTAGCTAAAGGGTTCATTTGACCTAGTGTTTCTCATTGGGGAGCACCTGTGATCTTTGTGATAAAGAAGGATGGATCTCTACGGCTATGTATCGATTATTAATAGCTCAATAAGGTAACAGTGAGAAATAGGTATCCCTTGCCTCAGATTGATGATTTGTTTGATCAGATTAATGGGGCCAAGGTATTTTCTAAAATTGACCTTAAGTCAAGATACCACCAGTTGTGGATATTTGAGGCAGATATTCATAAAACAGCATTTTGGACCCGTTATGGACATTATGAGTTCACAGTGGTACCATTTGGGTTGACGAATGCACCTTTAGTTTTCATGAGCCTGATGAATGGAGTTTTCCACACTTATCTCAACAGATTTGTCCTTTTTTTTCTAGATGATATATTGATCTATTCAAGGACTATGGAGGAGAATGAGGAGCATTTGCGTCAGGTGTTGCAGTGTCTGAGAGAAAATTAGCTTTATGCCAATTTGTCAAAATGTGAATTCTTTTAGACAGAGGTGAAGTATTTGGGTCATGTGATCTCTAAAGAGGGTATTGTGGTGGATCCTTTGAAGATCCAAGCTATTATGGATTGGCCTACACCCACTAATGTTTCTGTGGTCCGCAGTTTTATGGGTTTGGCAGGTTACTATCACCATTTTGTTATGGGGTTTTTGAGGATTGCCCATCCTATTACTTCTCTTCAGAGGAAAGGGAAGAAGTTTGTTTGGTCAGAGTAGTGTCAGGCAGCTTTTAAGACTCTTAAGGAATAGTTGACCAGTGCACCTATTTTAGCAGTTCCTGATCTTGCTAGGGATTTTGTTGTTTGTACAGATGCTTCTTTCGAGGGTTTGGGAGTAGTTCTGATGCAGGATGGTCATGTGATTCCCTATGAGTCTCGCAAAATCAAGGATCACGAATTAAACTATCCCACTCATGACCTAGAGTTAGAGGCTGTTGTGCATGCCTTGGTGAGATGGAGGCATTTTCTCTTAGGGCATTAGTTTGAGCTGCACAGTGCTCATCGTAGTTTGCAGTATATTTTCACGCAGCCAAACTTGAATGCAAGGCAGACACGTTGGATGGAGTTCTTGTGTGAGTATGACTTTAAGGTCAAATATATTTAGGGCAAGGAGAATGTGGTAGCAGATGCTCTTAGTCATCAGAGACATGAGATCTCAGCAGTCTCTCTTACACTTGATTTGAGAGGGAAGATTCTCGCAGCACTTCCTACCGACAATTGGTGCCAGGAGGTGAGATCTGAGATTGAGTCTGGTAGACCTTTATAGGGTAGATTCTCCGGTTACTCTTTTGAGTCAGATGGTCTTTTGCAATATTTGGGTCATATCTATGTTCCTTGTTCTGAGGGTCTTCGCACCCTAGTGTTGTCAGAGTCGCATGGGTACCCTATTTTGCTCATCTGGGTGTCAAGAAGATGCATACAGATCTATGACAACTATACTTTTGGAGTGGTATGAAGTAGGATATTGTTGATTTTGTGTCAAGATGTCTTGAGTGTCAGAGGGTGAAGGCGGAGCATCAGCATCCTACAGGTCTTTTGCAGCCTCATTTGATTCCAGAGTGGAAGTGGGATATCATTTTGATAGACTTTATTGTTGGTTTGCCAGTATCCTCTAGTCAACACGATGCTACTATGGTCATTGTGGATAGGTTGACGAAGGTGGCTCACTTCTCTCTTGTCCATTCTTCTCACAATGCTTCGACAATGGCCAGAGTGTTCATGGAGGACATCGTCAGACTTCATGGGATTCCTTGTAGGATCATCTTCGACAGGGATGTAGTGTTCACTTCCGCCCTTTAGACTTCTTTGCAGTATGCCTTGGGGACATAGCTAAACTTTGGTTCAGCTTACCATCCTGATACTGATGGTCAGACTGAGAGGGTTAATCAGGTTATCGAGGGTATGTTGAGGATGTATGTAATGGATCAACAGAGCCATTGGGAGGACTACCAATATCTGGTGGAGTTTACCTATAATAATAGATATCACAGTTCTATTGGCACGTCTCCATTTCAGGCCTTATATGTTCATCCATGTAGGACTCCTTTGAGTTGGGATCATTTGGAGGATAGAGTTCTTCTAGGACCAGATATGCTTAGAGATATGGAGCAGCAGGTTGAGAGGATTAGAGAGCATTTGGTGGCAGCTTAGGACATATAAAAGAAGTATGCAGATGCTCATAGGATCGATCGTCAGTTTTCTGTTGGGGATTGGGTGTTCTTGCATGTGCGACCATGAAAGAGTCCAATTTGCTACGAAAAGGGCTCTAAGCTAGCACCGCGCTTTGTTGGACCTTTTGAGGTGTTGGAGAGGATCGGTCCAGTTGCTTATCATCTTGCTTTGCCACCTAGCCTTTCTCGCATCTGTGATGTGTTTCATGTTTCTATACTTAGAACTTACTATCCAGATATTGCTCATGTTCTTGATTGGACTGCTCTACAGGTAGAGGACAAGTAGCTGGCTTTGGAGCCCATAGGCATTCTACAACATAGGAGACTTGCTCTCAGGGGTAGAGACATGGAGCAAGTCAGGGTCCAATGGGATCCTAATGATGAGACTTCTGCTACCTAGGAGGATGCTTCCAGGATGAGAGAGTTATATCCTTGCATATTTGTAGGCTTCTAGGAGTAAGCCTGATTCTAGTGAGGGAGGATGTAATGCCCCTCATATTTTGGCTTGTGATAGTTGCTAGTTTCATATTTCTCTCTACTGGTTCTGAGACAGTTGCTAGTATTTCATTGCATTTATATAGTTTTGAGACATTTGGATTAGTAGGTTATGGTTTATGTTTACTTTGATCTTGATGGACTATGTTCGACTGATATAGTTAGACATGTGTTATGAGTTTATGATGACATTATTATTACTTTAGTTATGATGTGTTGGACATAGTTAGTAAGGGATTAATATTTGCATGTTTTATTAGATCCATTGATATCTGTTTTCAAATGCAATGGTTATAATCTTGTTCAAGAGCAGGGACAGTGTAGTACTACTCACCTCAAGCACCCTACTACTCCACGATTCTCTCACTCTCTGTGTGTAGACATATATGTATTTGATCATATACAACAAATTATTCAGATACACACTGCAGGTACCGAGCCTCGACTCCACCTGATATAGCAGGTTTGAGCAGGCTCTTGCACCAATGGGTATCAGTGATGGGAGATAACACAAGGTCTATTCCACTAGGTCGGTCCTTGTCTTCAGTTGTGGTCTCGAGTCGTGTTGTGACACTTGGTCCTTGTTTATGTTTGGTAATCTTGTGTTGTGGAGTATTTTCAAGTTGTGTTAATAATGCTCATGTGTAGTTGGATAATACTTTAATGATTTATTATTAAAATAATAATGCTTCTATTATGTTTATTGGAGAATATTTAGTTTAGCCTAGAACTTGGAATAACACCTTAGTAAAATTTTATAATAGACGAGAATTAATTATCTGCTATCCAAGAGTATTTGTGTCATAAGTTGTGGTTATGGGTAATTATTATGTAGTTGGTTAAAGAATAATTTTTGGTAGTGAATTAATGCCATGAGTTGTCAATTTTGAAATTGTAAGATTTGGGATCTCTTTTTACAGCAATATTTTGAATTGTCAAAGGAGTGGGATGCTGGGTAACGGATGCATGTCTACATTAATTTATGAGCTGAACCATTTTTATTTTGGGGGATTTTGTTCTGAGTAGGGGGTTGGAAAGAGAATTTAGAAATTAGGGAGCAAAAACAAAGAATTTTGTTCCAGGAATTGGAGAAAATTTGAAGTGGGACTAAAATCTGGGTATGTGGTTTTGTTTCTCTCTGTGAAAGTTTGCAATTATGTAGCTTGTAATTTAAAAACTTAATGTAGCATGTTTTGTGTGTGAAATTTGCATGTCCTATAACTTGGAATTTAAATATCTTTGTGGCTTGTATTGTCTTGTGCCCTGTGTGGTCGAATGTTGCTCCAACCTCTATAGATTCTTTCAAGATGTTATACTTCTAGTTTAGCCTATGTCATAATCCTTCTTGAAATCGTGAGTACGATCATCTATAACCCTTCAAGGTGATCTCAATCATAAGAAATAGGTGACTCATTTTTAATCTATTACGAATCTCTTGTCCCATTCATTCTTGCATATTTATCTCACAGACAGAAGTGAAATGTCATGTAAGAAAGAGTATCCAATATGCACATCAATGTGCCCCTCTCTACTAACAAATTGGTACTGCATTTATTTAGTGGCAACTTGAATGAGTTGAATGCATATGAGGCTATTTTAAATGCTCCACCTTTCTTCAAAAGGCCTTTACATATATTTTCCATGTCACCTTGCGTAGAATACAATACCTTGTAAAGAAGTTGGGTGTCCCATGTAAACACCAATTTTGATAAGTACAATTTATTACTTTCGGATCATTTGTATCAAGCCCTTTTGTTTTGAATATGAAATTGATTGCAACCAAAATACAATGTTATTGCAAATATACCTCAGTCAATCTAACGGAAGATCCCATATATTCATTGCTAGTGAATGAAATTTAGGTTTCCTTGTTTTCATCAACATCTTCTGCTATATGAGCATTACATTTATCTTTAACCTTGTGTCTTGATTGCCATTTAATGGCATTATGTTCTGCCCATAATCTTATCAGATTTACTCTCTAGACAATTAAATTCTTCCTGGATATTCTTCTAAATCTTCCTTGGTTGAACCTCTGCTACATCTACCTTCTTCTCATCATCTTAGAAAACATAAAAGTGAATATAATTGTGAAGCTTCTTTTGTGCCCCAAGCCAAATAATTTCATGTTTGAATATATTAGATGGTGGAGTGATTTTTTTTTGGGTAGTTAATTCTTTATTGTGAAGTTTGTATTACCTTTCTGATTGGTTGACTGCAGGTTCAATTTTGGATGTGGATTTTTGATAGTTTTCCTTCCAATTACGGCAGATAGTAATTAAACCTAGTCCACCTTTTTATGTGTATGTTGTAGTTTCCTTTAGTAGACTATAGTCAACGTGGGATGGGAACTCATAGTATAGTGAGTTAGTCGAAACTTTAGCAAAAATGTGTATTTACATTGGTATGTTGTTGTCGTCAAAGAACTTTAGGAGTCAGTCGAAACTAAGAGCAAAATGCATGTTATTTGAAGTCGGTTTTATTAAGTCAATATAGTTCGTAATGTGGTGAAGAGGAAATTACATTTGTGTAGTGTTTTATTAGAATTTGTGGTCACTCTTTAGTGGATAGGGTAGTCGAATTTGGTGCTGGGAGTCATATTGTTATTGTTCTATTAAACTATAGTCGTCGAAGGTATTTAGGTAGTTGACTACCCTTAAGCAAAATAATTATATTTTGAAGATGTTTTGTTAGGGCATTATAGATGGTAGATAGTAGCATGCCATTGGGAACTTATGCAAGTAGGAAAATACCTATGTTTTTAGTTGAAATTACAAGTGGTTACATGTTAGGAATATATATATATATATATATATATATATATATATATATATATATATATATATATATATATATATATATATATATATATATATATATATATATATATATATATATATATATATATATATATATATATAGTGTTTTGCATTGAAATGATATTTGGTAAGATGTTAGTTGGAAATCTTTGCTTATAGGAAATTATGTAGGTTTACAATGTTTGATTTGAATTTGTAATATGTTAGATAGAAGTTATGCTTTTGGAAATTTTTTGTATATAAATATAGTTGTTGTTTTAGAAATTGGGAATTGTTAAAAAAAATTGAAATAGGAAAATTTATTTATTTATAGTTGTGGTTATTAGGAATTAGTAAATGGTAAGATGTTAGGAAAGTATATATATATATATATATATATATATATATATATATATATATATATATATATATATATATATATATATATATATATATATATATATAGATATATATATATATGCTTATAGTGTTTTCTTTAGAAAATGTAATTGTTAAACGCTAGATGGTAATTTATGCTTGTAGGTAATTATGTACAGTGTTTTGTTTTGAAATTGTAAGTGTCTAATGAGAGATGGTAATTTATGTTCATAAGAAAATATATTTGTGTTTAAAGTTGTTTTATTAGAAATTGTATTAATTGGATGGTAGACGAAAATTTATTTTCAATATAGCAAGAATATTTTATATATTTGTGGTTTTTCATATTAGGATGTGAAATTAGTAGATCTTAGTTAGAAATTTATGCTTATCATTATATTATGGTTTGTTTTATTTGAAGAGGATGGTTGTTAGGGAATTAGTTAGGAGATTTATTTCTGGTGTTGTAGAGAAATTATTAAATCCGTAAATTAGAATTTTCTTGAAAAGGAAGTTAAAATCTCATAGTTGTTTTCATGATTAAATTGGGAGTACATTGAGTCTCTTTGCTTAATTATCCTCCTGGCCATGTCTATATGCTTGTATTGGATCATTGTGTTTATTTTGGGTTGGAGTTGTGTTTTGTTATGCTTGGGTTAATTATGAAGTGGAGTCTCTAGAGAGATGTTGTGATACTTTGCATCCAGATGCATAAGTGTTGTCCATGTCAGGAAATGGTGGTTTTAACAATTGGCAATGTGTTAAACTTACCTAACTGCAGAGGTGTGGTTCTTGGTTTATGGTTCACTGTTGTGGCATGTCATTGTAATGGGATAATTAAACTGAGTTTGTTTCGATTTGGGGAAAGGACTTGTGAATTTTGAACCTTATAACTATTTATGTATCATGTTGGTTGTGAAAAGTTAGATTGCTTGTAGTCCCTCGCTCATGCATGTCGGTTATTTCAGTTGTTGGTTAAGGGTTGCTAGTGTAAAAGGGAGAGTGGCTTCCATGGTGGGGCCGGTGCCCAAAGTGGCTTCCTGGATAACCCCATGGGAGTTGTAATCAAGAGATAACTTAAAATATATCTAGGTGCATCGGGTAGTCTTTCACATAACAAGATAATTATGTTGCCTCACCCATGCCTTGAGTGCTCTCAAAGGCTAAGGATGGGTTGAGAAGGCCTGGTTGGCAAGGTCGACCTCCTTGTCCTCATGAGAGGATGTGTCACTAGGATAACCATGGATGTGTCACCAGGATAAGCATGGGTCACCAGGATAACCATAGATGGGGGCCAGCTTCTAGTGAGAGATAACCTGGATAACCCATGATTAGAACCATGCGATGACACTCTTGTTGGTGATTGTTTTGATGCAATCATAACAATAAGTTAAAATTCACATATAATGAACTAAAACTATACTTGAAAGATAAGAAGGAATCATTTAAGATTCAACTAATCCCAAGTCTACAATGATTCGGTTGGTCAAGTTCAGTTGGTCAATGTGAAGCTGTAATGTTCAAGGGGCCTTACGTAGTTTAGAGTTTCTTTGTGGTTTACTGGATGTTACCTTTTGAATCGCCCTTGTTTATTTATGTATTGGTAATATTTCTTGAACAAAAGCCGGTTTATCGTGCTATATTCCCGATCATCCTTTTTTTGTAAATCGGCTCTCGATCCTTTAATTTTTACCCGTGCGTCGCCTTTGTAAACAAAGTCACTTAAGGTTTGAACCTTTGAACCCTAACCATTCTCAAAGTCTAAAGTTCAATGGTTCAATGTGTCTGAAGTGTCGTATAAAGCAAGTTGTTTTGTCTTTGCCTCAAGCGTCTTGGAACTTTCGCGTTGAACTTGAACTTCCCGCTTGAACTCTTCCGCGGGGTTCAAGGTTCAAGGTTCAAGGTTCAAGGTTCAAATAGTTCAAAGTTCAAAGAGTTCACTATTTCATAATTTGGGACCTTATACTAGAAGCCGCGTAACCTTCTGTCGGTCTATATAACCCATGTGTCGTTGAACCTTCATATTGAACCATCGCGTTGAACCATGTTTCAAAGGTTCAATGGTGCGAAGATTTGATAAGTTTGGTCCCATCTGCTCCCGCGGTTTTCCAAGCCAAATTTAGCGGGAAAGTTGGAGGAGATTTTGTCAGGAACTCATCATAAAAGCGAGAGCTCTAATTTAACGGAGGCTACGGATAATTATTGTACCTCATGATGGCGCGACAACATTACTTGCTATTAATGGAAAAATCAGAGTTCACGTCCCTTCAAATATTTTTGGCACGTATTGATCTGAGCGATAGACATTCATTCTGGTAAGTGCCATTGTTAGCCAAAAACAACCCAATTTTAGCAAATAATCACATTGTGCGACGCGGAGGAGAATAGCGCTGAAAGTGTAAGGCTCTCGTTTTTCAAGCTTTCGCAGTGCTTTCAAGTTTCCTGAAGGTGAGTTCTATTTCCCCCTGTACTATTCTGAGTTCTTATACTGGAAAGAAGAACCCCTAGAATTTCTGTTATTTTCGAGATTCGAATTGCTATATCATAGTCTTCCCAATATGTCTTTGAAGTCTACATGTTTGGGGGATGAACACGGCCCCAGTCTTATTTATTCCCACTCAGAGTTTGGAGACACCGCATTAGTTCAGTATGACTTGGAGGAATTCATAGAAAGAACAAAGAACCCTGTCCAAACCCCCACAATGAAGAAGATTGTAGACAGTGGTTTAGTGGAAGCTGCAGCCTTTCCTCAGGCCATTCTATGCCCTGAATTGGTTCAAGAATGTATAAACAGATATGACCCCCAGAACAGATGTGTCAAAAATGCCAACGGGGATGTGCTGTTTTCTGTCAACAGACAAACCCTTATGTCTGTGATGAAGATACCGCATAAGGGGGCATATTCCAACCTCGACATTACCTCCTCCAATGGATATTTCTCAGAAAAGAAACCAACTTACAAGAGTGTGATAGCACGGAATTGGCTGCTAAAGTTTCAGAAAGGTGGTTCAAGGCTGCCCAGACCCCTCACTAGAGACCATTTAATACAGGAAGTAAGGGATATTGTGGTGTTATTGAACAGATTGAGAGGCAATCAACATGCCTATTACTGGGAAGACTGGATGTATTTTTTTATACAAGTCGTCCTCCAGGGTGAACAATACTTGGATTGGGCCGAGATAATAGCTGACTGTCTGCATCAGAGCTTAAATAATCGTCTGGGCAACAGGGATTTCTTTATGTCTTCTTATCTATTTTACTGTTTAGCCTCCACAAGAGATTGGTTTGACCTGCCTCATGAGCCTTTAGATGAGAGCAGCAAAGTTTATCAATATTACTCACAGTTGCAAAGAAAAAATTGTTATGAAAATTACAAGAGGATCAATGATGTCTTCACTGGGAAGATGACCTATGAATTGACAGGTAACCCAGGTAAGAGAATGACCAGTGAAGCAATGCAGCTAATCAGTATCTACGGTAGCTTTTTCATCCAATTCTCTGAGTTCACCTATATCAGAGTTGGGGGATTCGATGGTGAACCAATGAAGTTGCCCAGATATGTATTTGATCGTTTTGTACTAATAGAGGTATGTCGGCAATTGGCACATGTTCATAAAAAATTTCCATCAAAAAGGGGTTGTGGTATTTCTTTTCCTGTTGAACTTGGGCATTATTCATGCCTGTCAACTTCTGATGTTTTAAATCTGGGGGTGAACCTCAAGAGGTTCAATTTTCAATCCTTCACTGCTAGAGCCAAATTCGACAGTAAAAGTTTTGTTAAAGATAACTTAAATTCTGGAACAGGGCACTCGCACCTTCCTAAGCTGGAGGATTATTGGATGGATTGTCCAGATGAATTTGAAGTTAGGAGAAGGTTATGGTGCAGGTTTTCTTTAAGACAAATAATTACCTTTAACTTAGACATGGACGTTTCTAGAGTTCTTGTTGATGATGAAGAAGTGGTTGATCCACAATTTGAGAAGGTGGAGCACTTACCCATTCCAGAGGTGGACTGGAGCAAGAAAGAGGAGGACAGGATTGAAATTAAGACCCTCCCGGTGATAAGGAGGACTGAAAAATGGTTGAGAGAAAAGAAGCAACAGGGGTCTCAAGATAAAAATGTTCAACAATTATCTTCAGTGGTTGCATCACCACTTCCCCTGGATCCTTCTAATCAACCTCTTGCTATCTGTGGTGCAGGTGCTTCTGAGCCATCACCTGAAAAGAGCCCTGTCACCAAGAAATCCAGAAGGGTCCTCACAGATATTCTGCCTTCTCGTGTCACCAGGCTGAGAACCAAAGGTAAAAGGAAGAAGCTAGTTTCTGAGACAATAATTGTCGACTTAAATTTAGAAGAAGAAGCAGAGGACCCCATGGCGGACAAAGAAGCAAGCCCAACCAGAACAGAAGCAGTTGATACTGATTCACAGTCAGAGGATGTTTTGGGTACTCCGGAAATGTTGATGATTTCAGATAAACCTTCTGATGGAGAAAAACTCAGGGAGACAACCCTGGCACCAAAGTGGCTAGAGAGCTCTATATCTGATAAAAAGAAGGTGGTTCCTTTCGTTCTCCCTCTGGAAGATATGGTAAGTAAATGTCTGGGGAAGACCCCCAAGTCCAAAAGGCTTAAAACAGTATCCAGGATAGATATTGACCCAAGCACTGGTAACTGGAGCGCAGAAATAGCCAAACCAGTGACCGAGGAAGAGGTTCAAGATCCTACAGTGCATGATTTCACTGTGGAAAAGATAGACCTCGGTACTGCCTCCAAAGCTGCGGATGTACACCATCTCGAAGCTTCAACTAAAAGAATGGTCAATCGAACGATGAAAGATGAAAGGGACAAAAGAGAATTAAAACAAACTCTGCGTGCAATGGCAGAATATATTGAAGCCATCAACAATCCTAACCCACAGCCAATCTGACAAGTTCCCTTGTCTTTCGACCCAAAGTCACCCGTCAACCAGAAAATGTTAGATCAAGTTCATAGGAGCAAAATGGTCTCAAAAACATTTGATGGCTGGTTAGACAGCATTGAGCAAAGGGGAACTGAGTATATCCATGAACTCAAAGGCATATATGACCTGACTGCTACTACCATTGAAGATCTTAAAGCACAGGTTGCTGTCTGGGCTAAGGACGAAGGCAAGTGGACCAGTGTGACGAACCAAATAGAGGAAGTTCAGAAATATGGGCTGGAAAAGTTTTTGGCAGAGATGAAACTGACTGGTGTGGATGAGGATTTATTGTATGTGAACAAAAAGAATATCGAATGGAGGAACTCCATATCCCGACAAGCACGCTTTGAAGTCTCAAAGCTCATTAAGGAGATAACGGACTTCACTCAGTCATTGCAACGTGATTTACAATGTATCGACGTAAAATACATGAAGGATGATGGAAAGCCTGAAGAAGATGTTGAAGCAGTAGCCCAATCCTTTAGGGATAAGATCCGTTTTGTTAAAGAGAATGATAATATTCTTATTGAGGATTTCTCCAGAGTTTCTAAAGTCGAATCCCTGCTCTACCTCTGTATCGACGCACTCCCTGAACACAAGGAAAAATTCGGGAAAATGCGAAGGGAAAAGGAGGTCTGGAAATTGAGGATGAAGCATATAGGCATACCAAACTTTCCTAAAATTCAGGAGTTCGTGGCTGCCTTTCAGGAGTGGAGAACCCAGCATGCTTCCCAGGCTCTCGACAGCAAATCAGGGGATGCTGATTCATCGCCCCAGTCATAACCGCATCAGCTCTTTCTTTTTCAAGTCCTTTAATTTATGTTATTTCTGGCAACTTTAATCTTTTACGATCAGTTGTTAAAACTAAATCCCGTATGGGTCAGAGTGATGTTAACTCTGGGTTTAATTTGCTCGAGGACATGGTTAAGACTTTGATATATATTTGTTTTTTTTTTTCAGAATTTTAAAAGAGAGAGGAAGTGAGGGAAAGAAAAGAGAAAAGGGGAATTTCAGAAAAACTGTGTTTTATTTTTATATATATGATGATTGTTTGAAAAATTTTCATCTATGAATGAAAAGAGGAACGATTGCTGCTTATTTGGATCTGTGCGTCTAAATGTGTGAAATTTGATTTTCTGTGAGAAATCTTCTTTTACCTGGTAATTGCTCTTTGTTTGAACAACCCATCGTATGTATTATCTTTCCTTTCGAGTTCAGCAAGTTTGTGTAAATATATTCATGTATTCAAATGTACTAAAGTAGAATCTGTGCATTCTATCCTGCTGCTGTATAAATTAATCGCATTCATGACATGGCTATGTATGGATGTTAGTCAGCCTTAGGCGTTTTCTGGTTAAAAATGCAATTTAGTTAGTTGAATAGGCTAAAATTCATTGAAAATCATAAAGGGAGCTGTACCTGAATTCAGAGGGGAACTAATTCAAAAGGTTCACCCATTTGTTGCTTAACTCATTTGTTCTTGAAAAAAGGGTATAGGGTCAGAGCAAGTAATTTTCAGAATAAGAGCAAATCTGTTAACCAACAGTTTTTGGCAACTCCACTGGGGAAAATTAGACAAAATCATTAATTATTAATCGCCTGAATATGAAGCAACAATGGTGCTTCCACACGAAAACATAATTCCTGTTTTGCAACCCAATCTTGGATTTCAGGACGAACAGGAAGATATCATCGGTCAGTTGAATACTCTTGCTTGGCGTACTCGTCGAAATAGTGAAGATTACAGAAGAGCGAGCAGAGTGTTGGAACAAGAAGAAGAGTTGGCCGATAACCTGAGATTACTGTTACTCAGGCAAAGAAGAAGGCAGGCAAGAAACGCTGCAAGAAACCAAGCCCTTGAGGTACAAAGAAATCAAGAACAACAAAGAAATCAATAACTGCCTACCTAGTTCCAATATTATTTTAAGCTGGATTCTAGGCCCTACACCAGGTCTTCGAGAAGAGAGGGAGTTGAAGACCCTACGTTTCAAATATTGCAAAACCTTAATTTTCCTTATATCCCTACCCGTGCAAGAAAAGCAAGAAGTAGACTCCCTAGTCCTTCTAGGTCTGCTACTTCCCCTCTCTGCCAAGCTTTAACCCTTTCAGGCACTGCTATCCCCTTAGCTATAAATTTTCTACCCATGGCTCAACCTTGGGGAGCTGCCATAGGGCCTCTGAACCTAGGGGCCAACCTTAATCCATTACCTAAAAATGCAAGAGAGAATTTGCCCAGGTTCAATGGAGACGGTAAAACATCACCAGAAGAACATTTATGTGCCTTTGCAGCAGCATGCAGTGTACTGGGTGTTCAACACCAGGACGTTGCCATAAGACTCTTTGTACAGACTTTGACTGACACTGCTGCACAATGGTTCTACCACCTGACTGATGCCTCAATTACGAATTGGAATGAAATGAAAACTGCCTTTGAAAATAGGTTCAAGAGTGCAGAAGACGAACATTACCTCCTTGCACAGCTGACTCAACTTAAAAAGGAGATTCATGAACCTATGAGGGAGTTCGTGGCCAAATTTAATAGAATTGTGAATAAAATCTCTGCTACCAAAAGACCGTCTGGCGAAAATCAGAAATGTTTCTTTATTAATGCTATGCCTCCTGATATTAGCTTCCATCTCAGGAGAGGTGCAATTGCCGATTTGACAGCTGCACAAAACCTAGCAGTTGGATTGGAGGATGATCTCATCATGGCCGGCAAATGGAAGAGAGAGGTTCAGGTGCCAAATGCCCAATCCTCATCTTCTACGGACCCTATAGTACAGAGGTTGGTTAATGATATGATTGCCTTAAAGAGGCAATTACCTAAGGCTGGCGCCCCTTTCCAGCAACCGTACCAAGATATGAGCAGAAGAAATTTGAATCAGCAAGCAAATACTGGTAGAACTTTACCCTTAACGGCAGCACAACCAAGACTGGCTATTGAACCTGCTCCTGGAAGAGGAAACATGTGCATTTTTCACTTGACTACTGACCATGATGGGAATTCTTGCCCAAAAATGCTCAGGTACACTCAGATGACTGCTACTCAAGATATGCTAGGGGAAGCCACAGAAGATGAAAGGAACTACGAGGAACCTGGCGGCTCTGAGATACACTTCCTTGAATATGAGTCTGATTCAGAAAGGGGAGGTGAAATATTGGTAACCCTTGAAGACCCTTCATGCACGGTGCTAACTAGGGGTCAGAGGAATATGAAATCTTCTAATACTCAAGAAATACCTGGCAAAGGTAAGGAGCCCTTAACTAGAACTCATGATGCTAATTTGAAAGCTCAAGAAAATAAATTGCTACATAGAAATGAGCTTGATGCTTCCTTTGATATTGTAGATTTTTGTAAATCTGCAAAAATTCAAATTTCTCCTATTGAATATCTCAAGTTGAAACCTACCGAACTTGACAAATTAGTTAAACATGTTAAAGGTAGTCCTGCACAAACCGAATTTGCGAATCAATTGGAAGTCGATGCTGAATCCCCTATTGCTAGATTATTTACTTCCTCATCTGAGTCACCTTTGTCTGCCCCTAATACAACTCCCAATGCATCCAACAATATTCCCTATAATGATTTGAAACCTAATCCTTTTTATGTGTCCCTGTATATCAATGGTCATAAACTTAGCAACTGCATTATAGATTCAGGAGCCTCTGATAATATTATGCCCTCCTCTGTAGCTAAAGCCCTAGGATTATCACTTACGAAAACATTTGGAAGATGTTATTCTATGGACGGAAAACAGGTTTCCTTACTTGGGCAAATTAAAGATGCACGAGTCGCACTTACAGCTTACCCTGATAAGAGGGTGAAATTGACTATTCTGGTAGCAGATATCCCTGCCAGTTATGGAATGCTTTTGAGCAGGACATTTTGCAAGGATCTAGGTGGACAAATCAAGCTGGATTGGTCAGAGGCCACAATCCTAGTAGGAAAGCAGAGAGTGAAGTTGGAACCTGAGCCCAAGTGCAAGTTCACTGTCTATCCCTCTGATGATCCCAAGGCACAGATTTTGTTTGAGGAATGTGAATTCGGTAATTATTTCTTCTCTTCTGAACGAAGTTTTGAGGCAGAACCCAAGGAAGGATTAGTGCAAAAACCTGTACATTCTGATGATCTATGGGTTATGGAATTTGATGGCAGCTGTGCTACCGCTGGTTCAGGGGCTGGAGTCGTGTTAATCTCACCTGAAGGCGAATTGTTCTCTTATTCTTTTAAGTGAGAGTTCAAAAACACCAACAATACTGCAGAGTATGAAGCCCTACTGCTCGGATTGTTTGAAGCCAAAGAGAAAGGTGTGAAGGTACTTAAGGTAAAGGGTGATGCTGAACTAATTGTAAAGCAGGTAAGGGGAATCTTTTCTGTAAAGAATGAAAGACTAAGGCATTATAGAAATAGGGTATGGGATGAAATCGAATATTTTGATGCTTTCTCTATAGAAACAATTCCCAGGGATCTGAATTCCCGAGCAGATTCTCTGGCAGTATCAGCTTCTCTCCTTTTACCACATCCAGATTTCAAGAAAGATTCTTATAGGGTAGAAATGATATATCGCCCAAATGTCCCTGACAATGCCGAGAACTGGCAGGTTTTTGAAAGTGATAATCAAATTAGAAAATTCTTAGAAAACGCTAAAATGTTCCTGGGGACCTATTTTGAAGGTTCCGAAGCAGAGTGCAAAGAATTCAGTCCTGACCCTGGGATTAATTCAAGAGATGATATGATTCAATTAAAGGGAAACAAAATCCCTAAAGGGCTGGTTTCTTTGGAACATCTATTTTCTAGAAGAGATGAATATGTTAAAGGCAAGCTTTCCTCTATTCCTGATAAAGCAGAGGATTATGAGAAAATAAATATTGGAGATAAAGCCGATCCTAAGTGGATATCCATTGGTAAATGCTGCTCTTCGGAGGAAAAAAACAAATTGATTAAATTGCTAATCAGATATAAGGATGTTTTCGCCTGGTGCTATGATGATCTCAAAAATTTTAGACATGGACAGTTTCACCACCATATCCCTCTGAAAGCAAACGCAGCTCCATTCAGACAGAAGCTGAGGAATTACAACCCAAAAGTTGCTGAAGCCATCTTTAAAGAGATAGATAAGATGTTGAAAGCCAGAATCATCTATCCAATCCATCACTCCACCTGGGTGGCAAATATTGTTCCGGTCCGAAAGAAAAATGGAGAAATAAGGATCTGTGTTGACTTCAGAAACTTAAATCAAGCCAGCCTGAAAGATAACTATCCTCTGCCTGTGATGGATCACATCTTGCAGACAGTTGCTGGGTCTGAAATGATGTCTATGCTGGATGGTTTTTCAGGTTACAATCAGATAGGTGTGGCTGCAGAGGATCAACATAAAACAGCTTTCACCACACCTCGGGGAACCTTTGCCTATAATCGAATGCCCTTTGGCCTGATCAATGCAGGAGCAACTTTTCAGCGAGCAATGGATTCATCTTTCAGGGACCTGAAGAACAGAATCATCGTTATCTACCTTGATGATTTAACTGTCTTTTCCAAGAATAGAGAAGATCACTTGAGAGATCTGGAGTCTGTCTTGCAAAGGTGTCGGAGCCACGGCATCTCACTCAACCCCAAGAAGTCAGTTTTCTGTGTGACTGAGGGAAAATTGTTGGGACACCTAGTTTTAAAAGATGGAATCAAGATCGACCCAGAGAGAGTCAGGGCAATTCAACAGCTTAGTCTCCCCTCAAACAGGACTGGAGTTAAGTCCTTCTTCGGTCAAATCAATTTCCTCAGAAGGTTCATCCCTGACTTTGCTGAGATTACAAAATACATTGTCGGGATGATGAGTGAGAAACAACCTTTCAAATGGAACGAAGCTGCTAGGAAGGCGTTCGAGGATATCAAGGAGGCTATTGCGAACATTCCCACTTTGGTAAATCCTAATTTTCAGAAGGATTTTATTATTTATTGTTATGCTTCGGAACACACCATGTCGGGAATTTTGTTGCAGAAAAATGAATTAGATCAAGAGGCTCCCATAGCCTTTATGAGTGTTCCCCTAAAAAAGCATGAGCTAAAATATTCTCTAGTCGAAAAGCAAGCCTTTGCTGTGGTCAAAGCTATCAAGCAATTCAGATATTATATACTCCATTCCCATTCAGCTGTATTTGTTCCAAATTCAGCTGTGAAAAGTATTTTGACTCAGCAGGAAGTGGGATTAAATAATAGAGCAACGTGGGTTGCTAAAATATAGGAGTATGATCTGGAAATTAGACCTACTAAGCTGATCAGGGGTCAAGGTTTATGTAAGCTGATTGCTGAGAATAAAGAACAAGAAGGGGAGGGACTCCCCACAGTCTTATTGGTAAGTTTACAGGATCCATGGTTTCTGGATGTGGCACATTATCTTACATATGGTGACTGTCCTAATCACCTGACTCCTAAAGAGAAAAGAAACTTGAAGCTGAAAGCTGCAAAATATGTTATTTGGGGAGATGTTCTTTACAAGAAAGGGTTAGATGGGACTTTTCTGAGATGTGTGGATAAAGAACAGCAGGATAAACTCTTGGGAGTTTTCCATAATGAAGCTTGTGGCGGACATTTTTCTTCTTCAGTTACAGCTTTCAAGATCCTCAGAAATTGTTATTACTGGCCAGGGATGTTCAAGGATGCGTATAGGTTCGTGGCTAATTGTGAGAAGTGTAAAATGTTCTCGGGAAGGCCACAACTTGCAGCTCTACCTTTAAGGCCTGTTGTTGTTGAAGAACCCTTCAAACAGTGGGGATTGGATTTTATTGGACCTATCTCACCCCCCTCAAGTGCAGGGCATACCCATATCTTAACAGCAACAGATTATTTCACGAAATGGGTTGAGGCAGCCCCTGTAAAAAGAACAACTTCCGAGGTGGTTTGTGATTTTCTCAAGGAGAATATTTTAGTTCGATTCGGTGTGCCCCAGAAGATTGTAGCTGATAATGCTACCAGTTTCTCCTCAGGTGAGATGACTTCCTTCTGCTATGAACATAGTATTTCTCTTTCTCATTCATCGGATTACTATCCCCAAGGGAATGGACAAGCTGAGTCCAGTAACAAAAACCTGATTGCTATCATGAAGAAATTGGTTAATGACAGCCCCAGGGATTGGCATAAGAAGTTATATGAAGCTCTCTGGGCTGACAGAGTAACCCCAAAGAGAGCGATTGGGATGGCACCATTTGAATTAGTTTATGGGATAGGAGCCCAATTATCATTGCCACTGGAGCTATCTACAGCCAAACTGCAAAACGTAATTGAGGATCAGTATTTCCAAGATTCCCTGGAGAAGAGGATCATGTATTTAACCAAAATTGAGGAAGAGAGAAATGAACTGGTTGACCGAATCACTGTACATCAGGCTAAAGTTAAGGAAATTTTTGATAGAAAAGCAAGACCCAGGAAGTTCATGGAAGGTGATGAAATACTACTGTGGGACAAAAGGACAGAACCGAAGGGTGCGTACAGCAAATTTGATTCCCTCTGGAAAGGGCCTTTTAAGATTCACCAGGCGTTGGGTCCAAATTCTTTCAAACTGGAATATCTTGATGGAACTGTTTTACCCCTGTCCTATAATGGACAGGATCTCAAGCTGTATCGTCTGTAAACAGGTTCCCCAGTTTTGTACATAGTCTTCCCTTTGTTTCTTTCTGTGTTTCTTTTCCTATTTTTGTTCGGTCCCGTCCTGTTTCTTTCTTTCTTTCTTTTGTTTTCCTTTTCTGTGAAACCAGAGCTTCTGAGTTCTCTGCAATTTGCCATGAAATGCAGTCCTCAGTCAGAGCCAGTGTTACCTTTTGAATCGCCCTTGTTTATTTATGTATTGGTAATATTTCTTGAACAAAAGCCGGTTTATCGTGCTATATTCCCGATCATCCTTTTTTTGTAAATCGGCTCTCGATCCTTTAATTTTTACCCGTGCGTCGCCTTTGTAAACAAAGTCACTTAAGGTTTGAACCTTTGAACCCTAACCATTCTCAAAGTCTAAAGTTCAATGGTTCAATGTGTCTGAAGTGTCGTATAAAGCAAGTTGTTTTGTCTTTGCCTCAAGCGTCTTGGAACTTTCGCGTTGAACTTGAACTTCCCGCTTGAACTCTTCCGCGGGGTTCAAGGTTCAAGGTTCAAGGTTCAAGGTTCAAATAGTTCAAAGTTCAAAGAGTTCACTATTTCATAATTTGGGACCTTATACTAGAAGCCGCGTAACCTTCTGTCGGTCTATATAACCCATGTGTCGTTGAACCTTCATATTGAACCATCGCATTGAACCATGTTTCAAAGGTTCAATGGTGCGAAGATTTGATAAGTTTGGTCCCATCTGCTCCCGCGGTTTTCCAAGCCAAATTTAGCGGGAAAGTTGGAGGAGATTTTGTCAGGAACTCATCATAAAAGCGAGAGCTCTAATTTAACGGAGGCTACGGATAATTATTGTACCTCATGATGGCGCGACAACATTACTTGCTATTAATGGAAAAATCAGAGTTCACGTCCCTTCAAATATTTTTGGCACGTATTGATCTGAGCGATAGACATTCATTCTGGTAAGTGCCATTGTTAGCCAAAAACAACCCAATTTTAGCAAATAATCACATTGTGCGACGCAGAGGAGAATAGCACTGAAAGTGTAAGGCTCTCGTTTTTCAAGCTTTCGCAGTGCTTTCAAGTTTCCTGAAGGTGAGTTCTATTTCCCCCTGTACTATTCCGAGTTCTTATACTGGAAAGAAGAACCCCTAGAATTTCTGTTATTTTCGAGATTCGAATTGCTATATCATAGTCTTCCCAATATGTCTTTGAAGTCTACATGTTTGGGGGATGAACACAGCCCCAGTCTTATTTATTCCCACTCAGAGTTTGGAGACACCGCATTAGTTCAGTATGACTTGGAGGAATTCATAGAAAGAACAAAGAACCCTGTCCAAACCCCCACAATGAAGAAGATTGTAGACAGTGGTTTAGTGGAAGCTGCAGCCTTTCCTCAGGCCATTCTATGCCCTGAATTGGTTCAAGAATGTATAAACAGATATGACCCCCAGAACAGATGTGTCAAAAACGCCAACGGGGATGTGCTGTTTTCTGTCAACAGACAAACCCTTATGTCTGTGATGAAGATACCGCATAAGGGGGCATATTCCAACCTCGACATTACCTCCTCCAATGGATATTTCTCAGAAAAGAAACCAACTTACAAGAGTGTGATAGCACGGAATTGGCTGCTAAAGTTTCAGAAAGGTGGTTCAAGGCTGCCCAGACCCCTCACTAGAGACCATTTAATACAGGAAGTAAGGGATATTGTGGTGTTATTGAACAGATTGAGAGGCAATCAACATGCCTATTACTGGGAAGACTGGATGTATTTTTTTATACAAGTCGTCCTCAAGGGTGAACAATACTTGGATTGGGCCGAGATAATAGCTGACTGTCTGCATCAGAGCTTAAATAATCGTCTGGGCAACAGGGATTTCTTAATGTCTTCTTATCTATTTTACTGTTTAGCCTCCACAAGAGATTGGTTTGACCTGCCTCATGAGCCTTTAGATGAGAGCAGCAAAGTTTATCAATATTACTCACAGTTGCAAAGAAAAAATTGTTATGAAAATTACAAGAGGATCAATGATGTCTTCACTGGGAAGATGACCTATGAATTGACAGGTAACCCAGGTAAGAGAATGACCAGTGAAGCAATGCAGCTAATCAGTATCTACGGTAGCTTTTTCATCCAATTCTCTGAGTTCACCTATATCAGAGTTGGGGGATTCGATGGTGAACCAATGAAGTTGCCCAGATATGTATTTGATCGTTTTGTACTAATAGAGGTATGTCGGCAATTGGCACATGTTCATAAAAAATTTCCATCAAAAAGGGGTTGTGGTATTTCTTTTCCTGTTGAACTTGGGCATTATTCATGCCTGTCAACTTCTGATGCTTTAAATCTGGGGGTGAACCTCAAGAGGTTCAATTTTCAATCCTTCACTGCTAGAGCCAAATTCGACAGTAAAAGTTTTGTTAAAGATAACTTAAATTCTGGAACAGGGCACTCGCACCTTCCTAAGCTGGAGGATTATTGGATGGATTGTCCAGATGAATTTGAAGTTAGGAGAAGGTTATGGTGCAGGTTTTCTTTAAGACAAATAATTACCTTTAACTTAGACATGGACGTTTCTGGAGTTCTTGTTGATGATGAAGAAGTGGTTGATCCACAATTTGAGAAGGTGGAGCACTTACCCATTCCAGAGGTGGACTGGAGCAAGAAAGAGGAGGACAGGATTGAAATTAAGACCCTCCCGGTGATAAGGAGGACTGAAAAATGGTTGAGAGAAAAGAAGCAACAGGGGTCTCAAGATAAAAATGTTCAACAATTATATTCAGTGGTTGCATCACCACTTCCCCTGGATCCTTCTAATCAACCTCTTGCTATCTGTGGTGCAGGTGCTTCTGAGCCATCACCTGAAAAGAGCCCTGTCACCAAAAAATCCAGAAGGGTCCTCACAGATATTCTGCCTTCTCGTGTCACCAGGCTGAGAACCAAAGGTAAAAGGAAGAAGCCAGTTTCTGAGACAATAATTGTCGACTTAAATTCAGAAGAAGAAGCAGAGGACCCCATGGCGGACAAAGAAGCAAGCCCAACCAGAACAGAAGTAGTTGATACTGATTCACAGTCAGAGGATGTTTTGGGTACTCCGGAAATGTTGATGATTTCAGATAAACCTTCTGATGGAGAAAAACTCAGGGAGACAACCCCGGCACCAAAGTGGCTAGAGAGCTCTATATCTGATAAAAAGAAGGTGGTTCCTTTCGTTCTCCCTCTGGAAGATATGGTAAGTAAATGTCTGGGGAAGACCCCCAAGTCCAAAAGGCTTAAAACAGTATCCAAGATAGATATTGACCCAAGCACTGGTAACTGGAGCGCAGAAATAGCCAAATCAGTGACCGAGGAAGAGGTTCAAGATCCTACAGTGCATGATTTCACTGTGGAAAAGATAGACCTCGGTACTGCCTCCAGAGCTGCGGATGTACACCATCTCGAAGCTTCAACTAAAAGAATGGTCAATCGAACGATGAAAGATGAAAGGGACAAAAGAGAATTAAAACAAACTCTGCGTGCAATGGCAGAATATATTGAAGCCATCAACAATCCTAACCCACAGCCAATCTCACAAGTTCCCTTGTCTTTCGACCCAAAGTCACCCGTCAACCAGAAAATGTTAGATCAAGTTCATAGGAGCAAAATGGTCTCAAAAACATTTGATGGCTGGTTAGACAGCATTGAGCAAAGGGGAACTGAGTATATCCATGAACTCAAAGGCATATATGACCTGACTGCTACTACCATTGAAGATCTTAAAGCACAGGTTGCTGTCTGGGCTAAGGACGAAGGCAAGTGGACCAGTGTGACGAACCAAATAGAGGAAGTTCAGAAATATGGGCTGGAAAAGTTTTTGGCAGAGATGAAACTGACTGGTGTGGATGAGGATTTATTGTATGTGAACAAAAAGAATATCGAATGGAGGAACTCCATATCCCGACAAGCACGCTTTGAAGTCTCAAAGCTCATTAAGGAGATAACGGACTTCACTCAGTCATTGCAACGTGATTTACAATGTATCGACGTAAAATACATGAAGGATGATGGAAAGCCTGAAGAAGATGTTGAAGCAGTAGCCCAATCCTTTAGGGATAAGATCCGTTTTGTTAAAGAGAATGATAATATTCTTATTGAGGATTTCTCCAGAGTTTCTAAAGTCGAATCCCTGCTCTACCTCTGTATCGACGCACTCCCTGAACACAAGGAAAAATTCGGGAAAATGCGAAGGGAAAAGGAGGTCTAGAAATTGAGGATGAAGCATATAGGCATACCAAACTTTCCTAAAATTCAGGAGTTCGTGGCTGCCTTTCAGGAGTGGAGAACCCAGCATGCTTCCCAGGCTCTCGACAGCAAATCAGGGGATGCTGATTCATCGCCCCAGTCATAACCGCATCAGCTCTTTCTTTTTCAAGTCCTTTAATTTATGTTATTTCTGGCAACTTTAATCTTTTACGATCAGTTGTTAAAACTAAATCCCGTATGGGTCAGAGTGATGTTAACTCTGGGTTTAATTTGCTCGAGGACATGGTTAAGACTTTGATATATATTTGTTTTTTTTTTTCAGAATTTTAAAAGAGAGAGGAAGTGAGGGAAAGAAAAGAGGAAAGGGGAATTTTAGAAAAACTGTGTTTTATTTTTATATATATGATGATTGTTTGAAAAATTTTCATCTGTGAATGAAAAGAGGAACGATTGCTGCTTATTTGGATCTGTGCGTCTAAATGTGTGAAATTTGATTTTCTGTGAGAAATCTTCTTTTACCTGGTAATTGCTCTTTGTTTGAACAACCCATCGTATGTATTATCTTTCCTTTCGAGTTCAGCAAGTTTGTGTAAATATATTCATGTATTCGAATGTACTAAAGTAGAATCTGTGCATTCTATCCTGCTGCTGTATAAATTAATCGTATTCATGACATGGCTATGTATGGATGTTAGTCAGCCTTAGGCGTTTTCTGGTTAAAAATGCAATTTAGTTAGTTGAATAGGCTAAAATTCATTGAAAATCATAAAGGGAGCTGTACCTGAATTCAGAGGGGAACTAATTCAAAAGGTTCACCCATTTGTTGCTTAACTCATTTGTTCTTGAAAAAAGGGTATAGGGTCAGAGCAAGTAATTTTCAGAATAAGAGCAAATCTGTTAACCAACACTGGACTAAGATTATGCAAAAGATCATGAGATATGTCAATGTTTTTCATTCCTTTGCATAAAAGTGTTACTGTGCTGTAATTTTTAGATGGTTTTCTTGAATTTTTGCAGCTTTCTCCTTCATACACTTATGAAAACTGTCTACTTTTAACTCTATTATGCATACTTCTTCAAGTTTGAGATAATTTCCTTCAGATTTATACATTTTCAGCTAAATATTCCAGATGGGTTGGGAAAAGTTAGAAAGATCTAATCTACACCTCATTTACTCTACCAAAGGATCTAATTGTTCTGTTATGCACTATGTAAATACTACAGCAATTTGATCAAATCCACAGTAAAAACCTTAAATGCAAGTTCTGAGCATTTTCACAAACATACATTTAAAATTGCAAGCTCTCAAAGATAATATTTCAAAACACAAAGAAGAGCAAGAGAACACTCAGAAGATAGATGTAGAACTCCAGATTCTATTGTATTAGAAACAAACAGTCATACATGATTTACAATGTAGGAATGATTCTTAGTTTCATTGATCAAACTACAAAGAACTTACAAGCTTTACAGATATAGTAAGGAAGCTAGACATTCCACGCACACCTTACTGCAGACAAACAGGCGACCTCCTTCTTCTACTTCTAAATTATGCTAAGCTAACTCACTGTGTGTTTCTAAAAAATCCCTGTTGTAAAGTATTATAGTGCAAAGAGGCACAATATAAAGACTTTCTGATTGTCCTCACTATAGCAAAAAAACTAACTAAACCCCTGGTTCAAACCCCTGGTTACAACAATAAATATAGATGAACCAGTCCCTCAAAAATATCTCTAAGCAATGTCAAATCTAGGCGAAATATTGCCCCTTCTGAGAAGCTTTGGCAGCTCAGCAATAACTTTTGCTTGTCTGTTGTAGTAATACCTTCAGCTGCAATTTTGTCCTTCATTTGGTCAGCCTTGACTTCTTCGCACTTCATCTTTACTTCTTGCTCCTGAGATCAGATTTTCTTCTTCCATGAGGTCACTGTGTTGAATTTCCAGCTGCTTCCTCAACTGCAAGCCTGTAAGACAAGACAAGTAATAAGTATTACATTTATCAAATAAACAATAGGAAACTCAAAATATCTATTAAAATTGGGGTGACTATGCAAAAATGTGGAAATCTGGCTCAGAAACCCTCAAAAATGCGTTCAAATGTACACAGATTGCCCAAAACCAAACGGGTCAGCCATTGCTGACCAGAAAAATGCCACGGGTACCAAAAATGTGTTTTAAAATTCCCACCGCTTCGTCCATTCCTGCCCATCGGCGTGATAATCACCATCGGTGCATCCAAGATTACCTGGCCGATGCTCATTATTTGGCCGATGGCCCTTCTTCGTTATTTCCTCCTTATTTCTTTCCATCAGCGTAAGTCTATACTATCGGCAAGCCTCAAAATTACCTCGCCGATCATTCTCTTCTATCGCTTCATTATTTCTTCCTCTCTCTCCATCGGTGAGAGGTTCGCCATCGGCGAACTCTAAATCCTCTTCGCCGATCCTCATCGTTAGGCCGATGGCCCCCTTTGCTTTGTTCCATCAGTGTGAGATGACCGATCGGCAAGCTCCTTATTTCTTTCGCTAATGCCTTTTGTTTCATCGATGGCCCAGCTTACCTGCTCATTGCCCTCATCAGTGTGAGGCCTACTTATCGGCGAGCTCCAAAATTCCTTCGCCGATCACTATTGTTTGGTTGACGGCCCTTCGGCTTGTATTTCTTTTTTATCGGCATGAGAATCGCCATCGGCGAACTCACAAATTTCTTCGCCAATCTTCACTGTTTCATCGATGTCATTCATCGGTGAGACTCTTACCGACAACCCTTCATATCATCCACCTTACTTCCATCACCCTAACCTTGCCCATCGGCAAAGGTCCAAACACTCGCACCGACCTATATTGCTTGGCCGATGACCTCCCATCGGCGAGAGATTATACCATCGGCGGGCGCTAAACTTCTTCCGCCGATGACTTACCTTATACCAATGCTCTTTCGTTGTTCTCCATTGGCATGAGATCGCCCATCGGTGACTCACAAACTCCTCCCGCTGATGCTTTTACCTTGGCCGATGGCCTTTTCTTCTTTGCTTCTTTTTCTTATGTTCATCAGGCTGATATTGCCCATTGGCGTGTCTCAAAATACATAGGCCGATAGTCTTTTCTCTTTATTACCTCTTCATCGGCGAGAGATTCGCCATCAGCGAACTCTAAATCTCTTCCACCGATGCCCTTTGCCCTTGTTCCATCGGTGTGAGACGGCCCATCGGCACCTCACAAACTCCTCCTTCTGATGGCATGTGCTTTGTTTCATCGGCAAGAGATTCCATTGTCGGTGAGTTCCGTATTTCTTTCACCGATCACTCAACATCCTTACCTTTCCTTGTATCGGCCTAACTTTGCCCATTGGCAAAGGATTTCTGACCACCGCCGATTGCATACGTTACGCCGATACCCGATATTGGCGAGAGTTTCGCTGATATCCATCTTCCCATCCTTCGCATTTCGGCTAAGTCCTCCCTCCCTTTCTTCCATTGGCCTGACCTTGCCCATCGGCAAAGGCCCAAAAAACTTGGCCGACAACTACCACTATACCGATAGCCCTTGGCTATCGGCGAGACCATACCCTTCGGCACGATGAATTCAAACTCGGCCGATGTTCTATGTTACGCCGATCACTATTGTTTCGGCCACAGGCTTACCAAAGCCTTTGAACCCAAACTATTGAACCCTGCCACTATCGGCATGACTCTTGCCAATCTCCCTTTCATTTATGCTTTATCGGCGAGAGATTCCACTTCAGTGGAACACTCCAAAGCCCCACTGATGGTAACTGTTATGCCGATAGCCCTTGTCTTGAACCCGAACCCTGAACTAATAAACCATCGAACCATTTGAACCCCGCCATAAGGTTCAACGCGAAAGGTTCAATGGGGCGGTTCGACGATACACAGCGACTGTTAGAAGAAAATGAACCCCGCCAACTTCGAACCATTGAACCAAAAAAGGTTCAATGCGCAGGTTCAACGCACAGGTTTAAACCTGCGAAAAAACACTTCAATGAATAAATAATGGCGAGCAAAGTGTTAGATGTATTTTTTTGCAAAACAATCAAATGTAACATACAGAGTGGAACCCAGACAAAATTGCCCATGACCCGGAACCACTAAGTATGAAAATTTTTGAAATTTAAAATGAATGCCAACAAGAAAAAAGGCAAACAACTGACTGTTTATCATGCAAAACCTGATAGTACATTTTACCTAAATGATCACAACTTGCAAAATATGATGAATTTTAAGATGGTTCAAAAAGCAAGCCTGGCTCATTTTTCACAAGGAATCCAACCATATTATGCAATGGTACTGAAAATGCAATTTTCTATATTTTTAACAAGGTTTGCAAATCTGACTCTCTTTTCCCTTTACCACCAGATAGAACAAACACAAGCAGAAGCAAAAGCAAAGCAACAACAGGGGTCCTCATTTTACCGAGGAGCAAAATGGGGCATGTTGTGAACATCACAACAACTCTCCTCGTTGTAGCTTAGCTACTTCCCTCTTTATACTTTCATTGTTACCTCTGGAGTGATGTCTTGTCTCGTGCAATTCTGTTGATATGGTTGGTTGTGTCAAGTCTGTTTCATTTGGTTATATTGGATGTTGTTACTTTGGCTTAGTTGAATCCTCGTTGTTATCTCCTAGCTCGGAGGGGTGGACCCCAGGGTTCCACATAGCTGGGTGGCAGAGCTATCCATTGGTCTTCTTGGAGATGCAGTTCGAGTCCTTTACAGAAGTGATCCAGTTCAAGAATTCCATAACACATTTAGTGTTTTTGTATACTTTCATATTTATTCTGTTGTAAACCGACATGATCGGTCTTGTAATCCTGTAACATGACCTGTAAAGTAAATATCTTACAAATATAAAAGTTGTTCTTATCTGTAGTAGCAGTATAATGTATATCACTTGTGTGGTTTTAACTTTATATTCAATGATGCAGTTATGTTTCCCTATAGGAGTTAGAAGTGCACTTTTCTTTACGTTGTGTGTTATGACATCTTGGTTACTAATATTGCAATTTCTTAATTTCAAAAAAAAAATTTATTTCTATAATTTTGCACTTGTTTAGTCTAGCACTCTAGGGTTGTATGACGGGGCATCACAAATAGACATTACTCTCTCCTTAATAAGAGTCTACTTATCAATGTATATGCTTCATCGTTATGAGAAAATCCAAATATTTCTTTTAAATAAACTCTTCATACGGACATATGTAAATACTAATATAACATAGAGTAGATTCTTCTCCATGGCAGCAGAGGTCTATGTTTTATTGTTTACACTATGCTCTATGTGTGTAAAAGAATACTAGTGTTACACAGTATTTCTACAGCAAAAGTATATTAAGGTTGAATATAGACTTCGGTTATCTAGTATCTTATACCAAATTTAACTGATGTAGCATCTACTCATTCGACCAAGGATCCTTCTTCACAATAATAATATATCTATTAAAACCACCTAGTTTAATGTCTGTAGTAGACTATAAACCCCCTCATACACTATGCTTCTACATTTTCTACATGAGAAGAAGTCTGATAAATATGAAAGACATTGAACCTCGTTTAAAATGAATTCCTAGGCTGTGAAATAATACTCAGCTCATGTTATTCTCTTAGTCATAGTCTTAAGAAAATATGCGCAGTTGGAGTGAGAATAGCATACCTCTATTATGTTATATTGAACAGTATGGACAAACCTAAGTAGATCTAGTACACAAATAGTAATTTCTCTTCTATTGGCTCCCCTCAAGTCGTTCTCTTCTGAGAGTTATGTTAACTTTTCCAAAACAATGTTGTTTTTCCTCCTTCCTATACTTTTCCCTGATCATAACAGCATACCTCTTTCCCCAAAACATCATGCGATTCCTATCCCTTTTCTTGACTCTTAATGAGTTGTTACTATGGATGATAGTACTCTTGATGAGTCGTGTGATTCATATTCCTCCACTCTTTTTCAATTGATAAAATAATGAATTCAAAACAGTCTTCCAACTAATTCGGTTTCAACTGAATCCAAAAAATTTACAAAATTCCCATATGTTGATGGGAGTCAGCCAAACTCCATGGCTCATTTGATTGGAAGTTAAAACCACAGTCATCCTCATATGGATGAGGCCGACACTTCATTAAAAAATACAACTGATCTTTTAATGATCCTTATCATGTGGTTCGATCCACCACTTATCACTAATGAAGACTCTACTATAATTTAGCCTTCGACTACTCAAGCATTACGTTAATGACTCATCATGAGGTATTATCCTCATTCGATGCTAAGGCATTCATATATTTGATTACATCAAATATAATTCTCATAACATCGTCTCTATATTAGATAATCATTGTTTACTTAATAAAATGACAATGTTTAAACAAAGAATTACAGATAATATGGTTGGGTTGAGCTTGTCTCCCCATCGCAATCCATTGGCAATAATCACGTATTCTTAACTCGACGAAAACATCTTAATGCTTAAGAATCATTTATAATATGTTAAGAGACTTAATAAAATAAGAGAACCATTTTACTTCAATTTACATTGTAATATTTACGTTAAACGTTAATGGTCATAGTTTTATTCCAATAACATTGTTTACTTTAGTCAACTCACAATCGACTTGACTAGATAAGAATCAAGATATCGACTACCTGTCGATTAGATTCAAAAGTAAACTAGCAAGATAAGACTTACCTCTTACGACACATTGGTTCACATTTTTGTTAAACACTTATACTTGTTTGGCAAATAGACCACTCATAACCCGAGGTCTATATCTCTCTCCTCGAAAGATACTCTCTCTCTCTCTCTTCTTCAAGAGTCAGTTGAAAACCTATATTCCTATTTCAACTTGTAACAAAACAAATTATGATCAGTGCATAATTGTTCAAATAATAAATCAAATCTCATAATGCAAATATTAAATCGATAATAACATAATCATTTCCATATTTTCTTAAATGACATTCAATATAATCCATATCTTTCCTTGTCATTAATATAAACATCAAAATAGATTTAAATACTTATTTCCCGGTAAAAGAAAAGTATAGAAAGTCAAAAATTAGGGATGTAACAATATCCCATTTCTGGAACCCAAACTATTCTACGTTCAACTGCTTCCATGATGCATTCATCTTTGGTAACCATAAAGGTTATGTCCTTCTTGTATTTATCAAAAACCTTCACCGGTATCCTCTCTCTTTCTTACATTTTTCCTTCAAATTATTTGAAGAAAACCCATAGCATAGATTTCTGAGTATCTAGGTCTCCAATCCTTCTTAAATGATCTTTGATTTGAATTGCAATACAAATGTTGTCCAAACACACAATATTCTTCACACCAGGCAACTCTCTAAGAAAGTAAAACAACAAACATATGATAAGGGTACCATACCGGAATGGATATTGAGAATCCTTAGTCTTTTGTAGGTTCTCCATCAACTGTTGTCTCTTAAATCAATGTCTAGACCCTCTTTCACTATCTGGTGAGCAATGTGTATAGTTGTGCCTGACACATAATTCTCTCTGTTAGTGTATTAATATATCTTGTAACCAATCATCATCGATGCATATTTCACCATCAGATCATCTATGTCCTTTACTGTTAGGGTACGCTTGTCAAATTTTGCACCAGTGAGTTTCATAACCATCTCATTCTTCACAACCTTCATTGTCGAAATGGGTCCTACAGAGCATAAACCAAGTCATTTTATACAAATTGCAATTGGCATACCTGTTACACCTTCTTCTAATGCCAGTAAATTACAAATGAAAGGAACAAAATTGCATTTGACAATTGAAACAGACAATAGTCTTGGAAAGTAGTTATATCCGATGAAGCTTTTCAATTTGCCCTAGTTATGCAAAAAACTTGTGTCGCTCCACCGATGCTTATAGTCATACACAGAACAAAAAGCCTCCAAATAGGTGAGAAGTAAAAATATCACTGAGGCTAGGAAAGTGAATAGCTGCTGTGATCAAAATATGTATTTGTTTATGGACATCTTCACAGTAACGCTCCATCTATTGTTATAATGCTTATTGATGTCCGCTATAACCTGGTCCAAGTATTTAACTTGGGTGAATTCTACACATTTACCCATACTGTTCCATAGGCTTGCAACTTTCTTGTCGTCTGCCAAGTGATTGTAAATAATCCCATTGTTTCTCAGTAGGCTGACATCTTCATCTGTGTCGATGATGTAGTTAATGAAATCTATGTAGTGAGTGAATATCAACGCACCAGTCACCACCAAAGCTTTGAACGCCACTAGATTTCTAGGAGCTATTTCTGTGTTGGAATCCAACCTTAATTTGGGAAGATAAAGAGTGGCAGTGGTCTGGTCGAAGTGAATTGTGGTAAGGCCTCCGTCGGTAGGAAGGAATTTTACTCCTGCTGAGTATAAATAGGAGACCAAGGGAATCTCTAGTTCATCTGGTGGAGTTTCCATAGCTGAGTACCCTCTTTCCTCAGGCTTTCCATCTTTATGCTGAATTAAAAAATTTCCAAAAGTGGAAAAATAATGAGTGGACACCTTTGTCACAAACTCGACGGGCCTTCCTTTCAAGAGACACTGACGTAGTGCCGATAGAATTTGAACAGAGCTGATGTTTAATGAGGAGAGGGCCTTGCATAGCGCTTTCAGAGCTCGTGTTACATAGGTTGAATCTGGCAACTGGACCTTCTCAATTTCCTCCTCCTTAGAAATAGTATCGTCCATGCCTGCCGCACAGACAATAGAGTAGTAGAGCACCTCCAGTATGTGACCCCTATCTTTTATACCTAGCCTAGAACTATCCGGCAACCTTAACATAAATGAAAACCATTCTTCACATGAAAGACTTACCAGATTGCAGAGCCTTTCTTCCACCTTGTCTAGAGAACCCAACTGCATCTCCAACATCATCAGATCTCTCATAACTGCATTGTGGGTGGCGCTCCCTGCAGATGGAATTAAAACTCTGCCCAGTTGCTTCACGTTGGAGGACATATCTGAAGAAGCCTAGTCCACCTGTTTGACGTAGAAGTGCAAGCACTCTAGCACGAAGGAGGTGTCTAAAGTTATGAGCCATGCCAGGGCTTCCTCCTTGTAGTCAAGGTATTTGTGATAGCAGTTCCTGATCTGCCAGTCGTACTTTTTCACCTCTTCCACTATAGACTCAAACTTACCGTCACCGGTTAGCCTCTTCTGAAATCGTCGTGCAACAGCCACTTTATATCTCTCCATTTCGTACAGTTGTGATCTCCAATGGTGATATGGTCCAATGGAGATGCATTGTGGAATATATGCTTCTGGTTTCACAACCAACAATTCCTTGGGCACACCGAACACAGATACACAAATCTCCTATATTTCTTGTTCCTCGCCATTTATTTGCAGGCCTAGCTTGCTTTGAATAACCCAGTGATCTTGAGCGATCTTTACTTGATATACGTTATTTAAATCCATAATTCGTAGTGGAAAACGAATCAAAGATCACATAAGACAAATAGATAGAGAGTGTAAGAACAGGCCCAAAAAACACCAAAAAGATAGGGCAAAATATAACACCAATGAACAGAGAAAACATAGGCCAAAGTAGAGTTGAATAACCCATAAATATATTTATCTAACTTGCATTACATTACATCAAAACACTATATCTAGCAACTATTCAGAGGTTGTGTTTAGCAGCTATCTAGATGTTGTATCTAACAACCATCCAAAGGCTATGCCAATAGCTCTCTACAATCACATATATATAGCTATAGAACCTTAGAAGCCTAGAAGCTTTTAGCTTTCTAGAAAACTCTTAAACCTGGAATGTTCTTTTTTTACAATAGCTCTTAGAATGTTCTTTTCTATAATAGCTCCAGGAATGTTCTAGCTTAAGGAAGGCTCTAGAAACATTCTATCATTTTCTAGACAATCTTAATCCTTAACATCCCCCCTTAAGATTGGCTAGAATAATACAAAGAGAATACAAAGGAGAGGGGAACATTATACTACTATCCCCCCTTAATATTCACCTTTAGCATACCAAGCATTCTTCTATGATATTCCTTTTTCATGGCTTGCTCCCATTCTTTCTTCCATCTAACTTGCTCATATGAGATTGAATCTTTGAGCCTTGCTCATATGAGATTGAATCTAGCTTAAAAGTCATCTTCTTCATCATCATTACCAACAATACCTCTAGCTTGTTCCAACTTACATTTCTAGCAATATAACAGCCGCACAACAAAAATCACTCTAGCAATATACCAACCCTACAAACAAATCACTCCAGCAACATATCTGCCCTGCAAACAAATCACTCCAACAATATATTTCTAGTTGAACCTCTGGTTGAATCTCTAGTTGAACCTCTAACTGAACCAGGAAAACACTCTAGCTGAACCTGGCTGAAACTCTAGCTGAATCTTTTTTTTTTGCCAACAATCCCCTTAGCATTACCCAAGGGGATTCGAACCCATAACCTAGCTCTGATACTATGTAAGAACAGGCCCAAAAAATACCAAAAAGATAGGGCAAAATATAACACCAATGAACAGAGAAAACATAAGGCAAAGTAGAGTTGAATAACTTAGAAATATATTTATCTAACTTGCATTACATTACATCCAAACACTATGTCTAGCAGCTATCTAGATGCTGTGTTTAGCAGCTATCTAGATGCTGTATCTAGCAACCATCCAAAGGTTGTGCGAATAGCTCTCTACAATCACATATATAGCTATAGAACCTTAGAAGCTTGGAAGCTTCTAGCTTTCTAGAAAACTCTTAAACCTAGAATGTTTTTTTTTTTTATAACAGCTCTTAGAATGTTCTTTTCTATAATAGCTCTAGATATGTTCCAGCTTAAGGAAGGCTCTAGAAACATTCTATCATTTTCTACACAATCTTAATCCTTAACAGAGAGGGGATGAAAATCCGATAACCAAAGTCTCCAGTATATGAAACAACGAGGCAGAAGGTTATATTTATAATTTTGGTTAGCTATACTTATTATTATCAGATTTAAAGAGTTTAAAGAGCTAGTCCGTTAGAATCAATGTACCCACTGTTTATTTATGGGCGTGGGTCCTATAGTACAGGGGGATACTTAATAATAACTTCAACTCACTAGAACTAAATTTTAGGTTTGACCATTAAACTGAGAGCGGCTTCAGCACTGCCTCGAGCAAGCAAAGAAACTTTACTTCGGCACAAATTTCTGAACTTCACATGGTAAATGCTTTACACAGAGGATTTCGTTCAAACTCCGAAGGCTGCTGGTTACTCTCACATGTTACTCCTCCACCGCTCAACGTATGTTATTTGGTAGGCTCTGGTGAACTTGCCAGATATTCAGTGAGGGTCCACTTCCAACGTAAAACAGTTTATCAGGTCGACTTTCAACATTCAGAGCTCACACGTTTACCACACTGGGACGACCACGATAAAAAATTCGAAGAGTACATTACAAGATTTGGGACTATTATGAGTGTTGCAGTATGATTTAAGAGCGAAGAGAGTAAAGTTTCAACTGTCCGTACAAGGGCAAGTTTGTTCCTTAAGTAGTAAATAAGTTTCATCTATCTTTTAACTTTTCTTAAAGTATTATAAAAAATATATAAAAAATTATTCAAGTCATTTATTTATATGTTTTTATTTTTATTTTATTCTCAATAAAAATAGTTTATTGTTTATTTAATATTGTAAAAAAAAAATTTATATTTTAAAATGTAATTATTTAAGTATGAATCAATCTAGATGAATTAATGAGAGCTCAGATCAATAAATTTGATAATTGTAATAGTTGTTTTAGGAATATATATATATATATATATATATATATATATATATATATATATGTTGTATAGGGATAACTAGCTTTATAATCAATAAATGAGTGCTATTTGATGTCAATTCTATAATATGCTCTGCCTGTGTTTTGTAAATGTGATCTTTCAATCAATGAATGCTTTAAGACTTGCACTAGATCTATGCTCTATCTAACAAGTGTAACCACAAATTCATGCTTTGTGTTGAAACTTGACCCTATAAAATAATGAATCCTACTCTATTGTTTTCTTGAATAATTTTGATCTACTTCACTATTCTATGATATCTAAGGGCTAGTAATGTTTAGAAATACCTTCGAATGGTTGTTGTTAGGTCGCAAGGAGACATGTTCTCCTAGCTGAACCCCCACAAATGTGTACAAAAGTTTGAAGATAGTAGGCAGGGGCCCTAGAATGAAGGTATGCAGATTCTTTACTCCTTTACATGAGCCATATCTAGATGTATCACTATTGATTTCACCTTTAATGCTCTAGGATAGTTAAGATATGAGAGATATGAAATGAATGAAATTAAATCTCTTAAAATACTAAGGTCCAACATGAAATTTCATAGAACATGTACTTGGTTGGCTTAGGGAAAGAAGATGAAATGTGCCAGTTACCTATATTTGAATGTTAATTCTTGAAAGGAAATAGTCATGTACATGATTGCAAGTTTACCTTACAACTACGAGAATATCCCTGGGTGGATAAATAGTAAGATCTAGGTTGCTAACAACTATATCAAAATAGGTATATGGATAAATCTAATAAATATGTAGATATGGTAGATGTGTAGGAGTATGTGTGTGTCAAGATAAAGTAGGGGCTAAGAAAATTTGGTAATGTGTGTGTATATGGATGCGTAAAAGGTTAGGGGAATGAGCCCAACATCATATAAGATTGTACCATTTATAAATGTATACAAGTATCGAGACATTTCCTCAAGATGTACACATAACTAAATGAAAAATTATATGGATATACAAATTTCATAATTATATTTTGCCCCCACTTTGAGGTGCATGTGAATCCTATAATTTTCATGCATCTTAAAGCATGGACCACTCATAAACATGCATGCAAATTAAACATTTAGATATGATAGTATACAAAAGGGGGTTTTATATAAGATAATGTTCCTTCTAAGGTGTCACTGTGTAAGTATGTCCTTCATGTTAGTGTTAGACGACAGAAGACATTAATTAAATCCAAATAAAGATTAAATAGAGGAATGAAAATACACAGAAATAATAACAGTGAGAGACAAATTTTTAACCTGGTTCACCCAAACTCGGGCTACATCCACCAATAGAGAGTCCAATATTATTATCCAGCAAATCAAACCGATTACAACTAGCAATCGTTGCAACTCAATACCACTACAAAATGCTACAATACATCAATGGAAACCCTAACCCTTAGACATTTTTATCGTGACTTTTGTCGGTTACAAAATAGGGTTTTTCTATGTTAGCTAATGAAAAATAGCTCCCAACACCTTAATAAAATAATAAAAAACCATGTGAGGTTTTGGAGGTGTTGCGCCTTGACCCCACCCTATATCACGACAGGGAGCGCACCAGGGGTGCTGCCTCTGGACTCTGCAAGGGGCATTACCCCTTGACGCTATCTTGGGGGCACTGCCCCAAACCCCTGCAAGGGGTGCTGCCCCTTGATCCCGTAGAAATTTGTGAGGAAACTGCGCCAATAAAAGTGGGGTAAATTTAACCTCTGAGTCTAATTAGAATCCATATAACAACACTTGAGTATGTACTCTCCAGGAAATCTTGTAAACTAAATAAACAATATGCAATGAGTAGCTTCTATCCCACAAATGAGAATAAGATAGAAAATAGGAGATTTCCAAATATCTAGGAAACAAAATAAGTGGAAATGAATAATGACACGAAATTATGCAATTTTAGAAGATGATAATGGCATGTATTACTTAGTGTCCAAAGGATGACAAGGGTCACTGAGTGCAATGAAATTCATGTGGTACTACTCTACCTAGTCATAGTAACAACTCTTTGTAGCACCTATCACTACTTAAAAATTCAACATAGGTTATTAGTGATAATATATGTCACTTAAATTGGTTGTATCCATAGGATGAAAGAAATTCAAGGAGATGAAAAATATATATGAAGGTAATTCTAATCTATAGTTAAGCATGCAAACATGAATCATCTAAAATAATAGTAATAACGAATACCTCAAGTGATAACAATGTATACTATCAAAAATGATAGAGTGTAATACACATATATGGGTTGGAGATAAGATGTATGGTTGTAGTATTCCTCCCAACATGGTTAAAACCGTAAAACTTAGCCCTCAATGGCCAAAACCATATGTGGAAATACATATGGCACTATAGTAGTGTATGCCGCCAATGTGCAATTTCAAGAGCATGAGCAGACAATGGTCTAGGTAAGGCTATAATTCTATACTAGATGTAGGGAGCAATAAGGTAATGGATAAGGGACATTGTGATTCCCTCAGTATAGAAGTAGCATACAATAAGATTATGGCTATGAAACCCTAAGATGTGACAAACAGAAAGAAATGTTGCCCTCATTGAATGTAAGGATGTATCATTGTAAGCTCAAATGTAATGAGAGACCCAAACAAACAATAACAATTAATAAAAATCTAAAATTAAATAACACATAAATGACAAAACTTTAATTTTCATTTTCAAAACATAAATAGATTCCTAATTTCAAATGAAGATGCCATTATTACATCATTACATGGTTTTCCATGATACAAGTTTATGAATAAAACAATAATAAGATACAATCTTGGATCAGGACAACTATACTTCTAATCCATCAGATTACATCAAATATACATGTTTAACTTTTCATTAGTTTCTCTCATAATGGTTATGTAGGATTTAGCATTTATTTCTTGAAATCCCTCACAATTACTACATTCACTCACACTTAACCCACTCATTCTAGACTTAACACTCAAATGTAAGATAATTTTCTTACATATTCTAGAAGGGCTAGAGCCACTCCACTAGGCCCACAAATTAGTAAATATGAAAATTTGGCTCTAATTGGTTTCTCACCATTACAAAAAAGGTGTAATCATATTTCTAGACTTAATATTACCATCATCTAGCTATAATCAGGATGACCATTATCTAATTTGAATTAGGAGAACCATCATCCTACTTCAATGATGATGATCATGGAACTATTATCTCCACTGTTAATGGGTTAAACTAGTCCCACTAAGTCCTCAAGGATAATAAACATTTATTTATCCTCCCCTTTACCACCTACAACCAAGGGTACTTATTTTATAGATTTTCTCTATCATCAGCTCACACGAATAAAATTATAACACCAAAATAACACATACATAAAGGTAGATACTCAGTCCTTAGATTTCATAACACATGTATTGACATAGACAATATAGCTTCTTATAACCTTCTTTCTTTCTTATGTAATCTTGTTCCTCAACTTGTCCACCTTATCTCTATTTTTTGCATACAATTTTAGTAGCCTCCCAAAAAATATTTTTGTTAATATTTATACACATTTCTTGAACTCTTGATTTTTAGATTTCTTTCCCAAGGCCAATCTAGGTAGAACCTTAACTCTACAAATTTCATTGGCAATATTCCTTCATTTACTCTAGGAATATTATCATCAAGTTATACCTATGTCAATTGTCACAAGCAATCAAATCACTTATGTTATCTTAGTGATTAATCTTTAGCCTCTTGGTTTTATTAGAGTTATTAATTTTGTAGGAGAGTTAATTAAATTATGGATACAATAGAATGAATAATAAAATAATAAATGTACAAGGAAAAAAATAAATAGAACAACAACACGTGAACACAAATTTATGTTGGTGAAAACTGTACAATGAAAACCCCCACAAAACATCATTATTAAGAAAAATCACATATTTATCCATGTAATTATAGACACAAGAACCTAGGGACAATCCCTTCCAACATTTTCCAAATGACCTTAGATATACCTCTAGTGTAGAGAGAATATTTCAATATTCACTATATCATATTGTCCTCTCATAATTTATCATCAATGAGAATCCCTTAAATATAAGGAAATAAGGTAGCTAGCACCATTTTATCAAGTTATTATACTTTTACACACAACATTAATATTAATTAATAAATTTGTTGATAAGGGCTTGGTTTAGTGGTCAAGTTGCAAGGTTGTTGTGGCAACCACTTAGGTTCAAACTCCCGCTAGGCCAAAGAGCTTGCAGGCCTTGTTCCTTCACTAGGCTAAAGTGCTTGCAGGATATGTGCCTTAGTTGGGCTGTCGTGCTCACAAGTTGTGGGCCTTCGCTATGCCAATGAGCTCAGGGGTTTGAACATGGCGATAATCCCTTTGGGACTGAAACCCCCTAGTAGTGGTCTCGACAATAAAGCCATGGGAAGAGATCCACCGTAAGGGTATCTCTAGGCTTAGACTAGGCTAAAAACCTGAGTGACTCCAAACAAAAAATATTAATTAATAAATTAATTTTCATTGAAAGAAAGTTTTTTTGATATTAATAAATTTAAGTTAATTAATTAAATATTATTTATGATATGATAAAATCATATTTTTTCTATTATAAGGTTTTACATGTTATTTTAGAGCTTTATAAATGTATAAATCCCTAATAAAAATTATTCTCTAATACTAATCCTTAATATTTATAAGGTTCATATGCTATCAATTTCTTTGGAAAATAAAAAAAATAAATTTCCTTAGTAATGTAGGATGACTTTGGAAAGCATACAATAGGGATAAAAACATATGCCAAGATGAAGATCATGTATTCTAGACTACACGATAAAATTAATCTCACAATTTAGATCCCAATTTTCTTAATGATGCTTATTAAGAGGTCCGAGAAAGTTTTCTATTGAATCTTGGGCCTCCTCAAAACATCCTCACCCATGTTCTTTACAAAGTGGTCATGGGTCTTACATACAATACACTACTTTACAAGTGGAAGAGGAAAAATAGATGAAGAGATTACATAATTCCCATAGGTCTTACATATAATACAATAGTTGACCACTAGGAGGTGGCATTGTCATGCACACTGCCCCTCAATGGCAATTCCTTGGCACCTATAGACACCTAAACTTCACCTCACTTCCTGACTTAGTTATTTGTTTTCCATACTTTCACATTAAATAAATAACTCTTAATTATTTAATTAAATTCATTCATCTTTATTAAAATCATTCTAGCTTATTCTTCCACATTGATTAATTAATTCTTAATTATTTAACTAAGTTAATTTTCCCACTTCCTAGTATTAATTAAATTATTTACAATTATTTAATTAATCCATTCATTTTTCTAATGTTAATGAAATAATTTATAATTAATTAATTAATTAAATGAAATATTTATTTAATTAATAAATCTAAATCATATCTTCAATTTGATTTCTTTCCATTTCTAATTCATGTGTATCTAATTAGTTAAATTAATTAGAAAATATTATTAATTACCATATTTTATCTTATCTTCTTCTTGATTTCTTTCCATTTCTAACTTGTGTATTTAGTTAATTAAATTAATTAGATAATCTTATCAATTATCCTCCCATATCTCATCTTATCTTCTTGATTTATTTCCTTTTAAATAAAAAATCAAATCCTTATCTCTCCATCAACAAAAATCTATAAATCTAGCATCAACCAAACCATTATCATCACACAAGAAAGTAATGCTATGTTGTAGGTTTCTAGAGCAATCAACATGTCATCCTATCAAGAGCATAGCCATTGGAACTAGGGTGCATTCCAATCTACTCTATTTGAGGAGAAAGAAGGGTTTAGGGTGAAGTTTTTGTGTGTATATTGCATTATCTTCCTATTATTTACCTTTAACCTTTTCTTGTTTTCATGTTGGCATGCCCAGTGGGACCCCACATCCCTTGTCTAACATTAGTTTTGTAGGTTGAAGATCTTTTATATTGCTAATTTTCCTTGTTTAGGGTCATATTTGTTGCAAAGGGCTTTCTATTTTTCATACACCTTGAAAAAAATAAGATCTTAGATTAGTTGGAAAGTGTTATGATGATTTGAAGTTGACCCTGCGATTATGATTTCTCAGAAAATTTTGACGACTTTTGAAAAAAATTCATATCTTGTAATCTAGGTAACCAAATCATATTCATTTTTTTGTAGCTCGATAGAAGTATTTGAACCCATTTTTTATATCATTATTTTTTCAGATCTATAGTAGAAATGGGTTTTTTTCAAAAAAAATATGTTTTTCCAAACCCTTGTTTATGGGATAACTTTTGCATATGGATTCCATTTGAGCAAGATATTTTTCTATATTCATTAGAAAATCATAAGGAATCTCATAGTGATATCTATTTTTCTATTGAATCATATTAGTTGTTGATTTTTTCAGGGGTTTATTTTTCAATCTTAACACTCTTTCATTGAAAACTTCCTTTAGGCATAACTTTTGCATTTAAAACAAAATCTAATGCTTATTTTTTGAAATTACATAGAAATTTATAAGGAATATGTTGGTGATATCTAATCTACTATATCTTGACTGTCATTTCTTACTTTTCTACAGATTTATCTCTTTTTGGTCTAACCCTTGTTTTGTAGATTTTTCGCTTGTCCAAGATCAAATCATTGAAACTACTAACAAGTTGTTGTAGATTCGCATGTCCAAGACATCTTTTTATCACTAATCTAGGAACTTAGTTTAATCTAGGGGATATAAATTGAACATTGTTTGCTTTGTCTTTAGATTTTGAAAAGGGTGCGTGCTATCTCCTCACACCTTTTGACGATCTTGAAGATAAAAAAAAGCCCTTCATTATCCTTGTGTTTGTTTGATCAATCCTAGGAACATTATTGTTAGTGTATATATATTTCATATATATTATACACTTAGGAATAATCCTACTTAGGTGAGCCCTTACAGAATCTTGACACATGTCAAGGTTGTTGGGTGGTTAAGGTTGTTAGGTGGTTAGTTGAGGTGTCATCAAGTTTCCCACTAAACGAGCCACTCATCCTAGTTTGTAGAAGTCTTTCCCTATATATATAGTTGTCATTTCGACTATCAATTCATTCCATTTTATGTAATCAACAATTGCTTATAGATTCTGGCTTCTTTCATGGTATCATAGCAAGTCTAAGTTGTTTGCTAATTCATTTTTGGAGGCATAAGGTTGTTTGGCTCAATTTCTAACGTATGAACTATGCTTTCACTCAATTTGTGGCATATGAACTCTCCTTTGGGCTGATATAAAACATAGTCCTCACATATAGAGAGTACGCCACATTGGATTTGAGAAAGAGGTTGAAGTCGGTAAGCATGATGTGACCATTGTCTCAGACCAGCATGTTTTCTGGCTTCAAGTCTTTATACATGATGCCCATCATGTGGAGATACTCCAATGCATAGAACCGTGCAACGTGTTTGAAAAACATTTTCCTAGCTGGAGTTGGCAAAGGACATGTAGGTCACCACCTAGGTTCAATGTCAAAGCAAGCCCCATTTGTTGGAAGGATGAGCATGTTGGTCTCCTTGTTGCCATGCAACAAGTCCACCAAGCTCCCATTGGGCATGTCTATATTTTTTGGTAGAGGTTTCTAGAGTACAAGGTGATTGGCAGCAAAGAGAGACTTTGTGTGTGCAAACAAAAAAGGAGAAGCTTTTGCCGAAAGGAAGTTGTAGGCTCACCTTGTAGCTCACGAAGTTTGTGAAGGAGAGTGGCCTATTGGAATAGGCATTACAAACTAAGGCATGTGGCCTTTGTTTTGGCTCATGGCCTATTCAAACAGGCTCACAGCCTCTCCAGGTTCGCATCCCCTTTCAGGGGTTTAAACTACTCTACAACCTCTCTATGGTGTAGGTCACATCTCCTTTGAGGGGTTTAATCTGTCAACGATCACCACATCACATTTTGTGGGGGCCTCCTCTATAAGAAGCGAAGCATGGAGCTGTTATTTAGTCCTTGGGCCATAAAATGTCCCATGTTTAGCCCTCAACATTGCATTGTTTGGGCATTCTGCCCTAAACCTGCCTCTTTGCCCTAATATGGGCTTCTTTATCTTGTTTTTTAATTTGTTGAAAAAAATCATTTAAAATTATGTTTTTTAGTATAAAAATAGGCATTTTTAATTGTCTAAAAACACTAAACATTATCAAATGAAAAATTTAGGGAGGGCATTTAAAATTGGGGCAAAATTGAATTGAAGGATCACATTTGTCTTACAAATTTAGTGGGGTATTCAATATTTTGGGAAAATTTTCTTGAGAGAATGACTTTGTGAAAGTTGATGGTTTTTTAAAACCCTTGTATTTTCGCTTGTCGAAGACGGAGGGTGACGCTCAGGTTGGTAGGAGGCCAATTCTCCCTCATGTATTAAACTATGGTAATCTTCTTTCCTTTCTGACTCCAATGAGTGGTTGGATAACTAGGCTTTCCCTCATCCATGGGCATTTTTTTTTCTTTTCAGTGCAAATGTATTAAAATAGGTCATTTGCAGGAAATTGATTCTATAATAACTTTTTCTCAGTAGCTCAAAATTGAGCACCATCTTTTGCAAAAGTTAATGTTTTTTTATTTTCCATGCATTAGACCTACTTGTATTGTAAAATGCATTAAGTTATAAAGTGCCAAAATTGGGGGGGTCACTTAATCAAGAGGGTTGCCTAATATGTTGATTTCTATTATCTAATAGAATTAACTTGTTCTAAAATCATGGGATATGAAACTCACTCTTATGTAATCAACCTAAACAAGGGAAACTATAAGTGCTAGTGTGAAGCCATCCTAAAATATCTCACGTTCCATAATCTCATACCCTATCTGTATGGAATTATCCCTAAACTTGGTAAACAATCTCAGAAGGATAAGTGGTTTAATCATCATGATCACATTGTTGATTTAATCAATTTACATATTCTAGATGATGCTTTGTATCCCATCATGGATATTGACTGTCCACATGCATCATGGATCAAAATTTGGGATATATATGGAGACTCCAATGTTTCTCCATTCCACGTGATCCTGCTCTGATCACAACTCACATACCTAATCATGATATAGAAATAGAATGTTTGATTGACATAGAAGACGTCATCACTCATACTATTTCTTTATCAAATTCTAGAGTTGCTTCTTTGAAAGCTTCTGGTGCTTCTTTTCAATAGGATATCAATCTTCCTAGCATTGCTAATTGGAACAGATTTCTACCTGACATCACTTGTCTATTTGTAGAATCCCACATTGTTGACATGGAAGCACACATTGAGGATATTAGTGTTCTCTTCAATGATAGTTTTGATGAAGTTGTATCAACATTGTCCTCTTTGGATATTCATGCTCTACATCATCGTACACATGGTTTTGGATCATCATCATCCTCATCTATTGGGCATGCATCCAATTTGATTATGGCATCCTTTAGCATCGACATGGGGACACTTGAGCACTCCTTGAAGGAATTGACAAGGGAATCATCATCCTTGGATCAACATCCACATGATTCAAGATCCTACGTACATCTTCTCACATGGGAATATATCTTGCATCTTCAGGTGGTTTCTTTTCTTCCCAAGGGAAAGAGCATTGTTCAATGTTCTTAGATCTATATCTGCATCCTTTTTTGACTATTCAACATCACTAGAGTAGGAAATTTCATATGGGAGGTCTCATAGACCTTTTATCATTTTCTCTCGTTGGGGGGGAAGCACATATTGTACTTAGTGAAAGAAGTAGTACTTCTTCACTTGTATAATTTCTCTCTTTTTTATGGTAGTTTTTTTCCCACAGGGTTTTTTACCTTTCTCCATTCATGAGAGATTGCATTGTACATGGGTACCTTACTAGGCTTTGTAGCTGAGACCCGTTTCATTTGTACCCACCTAAGCTATGCTTAAGGGGGAGTGTTAGTGTATATATATTTCATATATATATTTTACACTTAGGCATAAGCCTACTTAGGGGAACCCTTACACAATCTTGACACATGTCAAGGTTATTGGGAGGTGTAGACACTAAAAATTGTCTAGGTCTTGTTTACACATGACCTTGTATGTCTTTGCCCTAGGTCCAGGTCCTAGTTACACAACACATTATCGGCATGACCTTGTATATGTTCCCCTAAGTCCTAGTTCATCCTAGTTCATCTTAATCCCATTTGTCCAACTTAATCACATTCCTAATTAATTAAATAAATCCTATTTATTTAATTAATCTCACCTAGTCACATGTCTCACATAATTCAAATTAAAAATTTGAGTTATTCCCTCAACTCTCATAACATTACAACACATGTCACATGTCTCATCTCCCACGTAATATGCCTTCACATGTCAAACCAATTCAAATATAATATTTGAATTAGATTTCCTTTATTCTCCTTTGCACACTTGTCATGTGACTGCAATCCCTCTTTGAGTGGGAAACCCTAATCCAACCTTAATTGATCTTGACTGTCCATATCTTTCAATATAAATCTCAATCACAATCGTCCATTCAAATTTGCCTTTTTCTATAAAGGTAGCCTCTCTTGAGCCGTTTGCATCAAATCTTCTTCTAGTATCCACATGCTATCAAAATTTAGTCTTAATCTCTCATCCATCTATCTTGCATTCATCCAATCTTCCATCTATCAGTCCCTATCCTATCGTTATGCTACTGAATTAAGCAATCAACATTCATCTCTTTGGGTAAAGCTAGAGTGCTTCGAGTGTAGCACTCTCCACCTTATCAATGGATCATTAGTCGATATGAGGTTTGCATTCATTTGGTTTGTATTTGTTATCATTTCCTTCATGTCAATTTTTCATGATTTCATTTGGCACGCCTGGTCTCGGATCTAATCATGAGTGTTTTGCAGATTTTGTTGTCAAAATTTTGCTTTTTCTAAGCCTAGGTTGTCAAAATTTGCAAGTTTTAGGGGTGAACTATTGCAGGTTGCATCCTAGGTGAAAACTGACCCCACCATCATGATCAGGATGCTGTTTCTAATTTTTTTGACTTTAAATTTGATAGGTTTTCGTGACTGAAATTTTTGAAAAAAATTAAAAAAATTTTTAGGGCCGCAGGTCCGTACCATATGGATCCCACGACCCTTAGCACACTGATCTTTGGTTTTGTTGAAGTGTTCATGTTTTGTAGGTTTGTGGTTAAGGTTTTGTTACAAGGCCCGGTCTCCTTTGTACCTTAAAACCTTCGTACCTCCTCTTCATAGACATGTCGCAAGCCTTCCACCACCCATGGTGGTGTCTTTGCCCACTGACCACCTTATCGCCTCCCATTAAACCTGTCGCCTCTTCTAAGAGTGTGTACCATAGTGTTGCCCCTAGTGTCGACTTTCAACCTTTTTGTTGCTCCTAGTAGTCTCTCCGCCCAGTCAACCATTGCTTAAACCCTCATCACATTTTCTGTGCGGATTGCCCCTCTCAAAGGTTGCCACCAGTTTAAGATTGGTGGCCACTCCTTAGGGTTTTGTTGCCACTGTTGAAGGGTTTCTAGCCACCTACAGGAAACTTAGTCGCAGTCTTCGAAGCCTCTGTCAGCACTAGTTCACACGACCCTTGCTGACCTAAAACCTGCATGCCTCCCATGCATCCTTGGTTACTCAGACCCTCCAAACCATCCTCTATTTGTTGCCCCTCTCCAACGCTACCATTAGTGGTGGCGACCATGCATTCGCCACCCTGTCTCCCATAGTCGGCACTATTCCTGGTGACTTGGCTCCCTCCATCCCATTTAGGGTTAGACTTTGATCGTTGGGCTTTAAGCCACATTACGGTGGGAGGTGGTCCCTTTAGAGACCAAGGGAAAGAGGGCTAGTGAGCCCCTTACCCCTTTTCTCTTCTTTTTCGCTCATCTAGGCCCTCGGTCATATGCGAGACCGAGGGTTACTCCTTGTCTAAGCCCCTAACTACTAGGGAAACCACTAGGCACAAAACTGTCATCATGTGGTCGATGCCAGTCAAAACTATTAGCATTAAACATTAACAGTTAGGGTTATCATCTCTTGTGCTTCCTACATACAGAGGAAAAATTGAGCAAACGAATAGTCGTTGGAGAGAGGATTCAGAGCACTTTGTAATGGGGGTGATTTTATTAGGTCATTGTACCATTTTATCATGTTTTTTCATAGTCAAGGTCAAACATGCATGAAAACTTCAAATGCTCATATCTTTTGCAATTTTGATCAATTTTTCATGATTTTTAAAAAAAAATTGCATAGAATTTTGTGTCGAATCTGTTCATGCAACTTATTTTGTTGTATCAGTCCACTTTAATAAAATTTTTATCAGATTCTTTATTTTTTCATAATGGTCTTCTTGGCTAGTCTACTTGCTTCTTTTTCAATTTTGTGGCCTATAGATGACCCCAAGGAGCTGGAGCAATGTTCACATTAGCATCTACAGCATCTTGGGACAGTGAAATAATTAGGTGTATCCATTTCATCATTCATCTCTTTCATTTGATCAATCAATCTTGTTTGCATCACACATTTCAATTTGGACTTAAAACAAATATTGCTTTAGCAATCACATAAAAAAAAATGGGGTAAAATTAACCATTGTCTTCAATCACACGTCTTGACTTTGGGTTAAACAAGAACAAGTGTCTTCATTTCTTGGTGAAGTTGCATGTGATTACTGGTGTGTATGCTCTTCTCCTGCACTTCGTATGATCTTGAGGATAAAAAACACCTCTTATCCATTCAATTTTCACACACATATTTCAATTTCTTAAGGGCAATTTACAAGTACAAGTGTGATTCAAGTGTGTGCGTGTGTATTCTCTCTCCTCGCACCGCAAGGTGATCTTAGAGATCAAAAACACCTCACTTGATTTGCTTTTGTTTACCCCTTCTTAAGAGGCCTACTTGGAGACACCACTCCAAGGGACGATCTCAATTGAGGCCGAATCGAAAGACATCCTCATTGGGAGTTAGAATCTTGTCACTCTTGGCTAATCCCCAAAGAACTTTATACCTTTGGGAAGTGAAGGTGAAGGGTGGGTTACCCCTTTCTCCTGGCTATGTTGCAAGATTTTGCTTTCAATTCCTTAGTCAACCTTGTGAAAACTAGCCTAAGACTTAATTAGTCATACCCCACTTGACTAGTCATAGGACTTTGTTGATGTGTCTTCCACGTGTTCTTGTTTGATCATCATTACATTTCATTTTGAAAATCTAAAATTGCTTATGTGTCTTGCGTGAGTGAATCATGTTTGTACATGTGTGATCATTTGATTAAACATTGCCGAATCAAGCTAAACACCAAACACATAAGGCAAGTCATTCAACTCATTCTACCAACACATTCAAATTCAATCACATTCATCCTAATCATCCATTTTTAGCCACTTCATTCCTAATCGTATCCAAGTCACCATAATTCAAAACCCTAATCTTATCCAAGTCATCATTACACATCATCATCAACCTCATTTTAATCAAAACCCCCTTCATTCTAATCATCATCCTAATGACATCAAATTCATTCTAACCCAATCCTAATCATATCCTCCTAATTCTACATCAGCAAGTCAACATTATCCTAATCATCCTAGTCATAATCCTAATCAATCCAAATCATACAATCTTGCCATTCTTAATCATATCCAAGTCATCATCCCATCACATCAACATCATCTTAATAATCCTAGTCATTACACATCATCTAATCATTCCAAGCCAAATCACATCCCAACTACTTTTATCCCAATCCAAATCCAAATCAATCCAATAAAAAATCAAGACCTTAGTTGATCATCATCAACCATTATCCAAACTTGCTTGAGATCATTAGTCTATCTTAAGTAAGTCATCAAATTAAATCAATACAATCAACCCTCTATTACTTAAGTGTCATTAGTCTACCTTAAGCATGGAGAATCAATCCAATCAACCCTCTTACTTGAGATCATTAGTCTATCTCAAGCATAGAAAACCATCCATCAAAAAGCAAAACAAATCAGATCATCCTAAGGTCTTGAAATTTGATCCCAATCACTCCACATCATCAACTACATTTCTCATTTAAACAACTTTCATCCCAATCCATTCATCCTAATCACCTCAATCCAAGTCATCCCACCTTGTTATCCCACATCACCCTTACCATTATCCTAAATCATCCTAGTCACCTAACCTAATAATTCCACCATCGTTCATCCTAATTCCTTCAAGTCATCCAGTCTCATCATCCTAGTCATCTTTGACATCCTAATCATCATCACCATAGTCCTCATCATCCAAGTAAACCCCTAATCATTTCTGGCCATTACACATCATCATTCTACATAGCTAATCAATTCTCCACATCTACCACTTGTAAATATGGACAGGGAATTTCTAAACAACACCTATGAGATTGATCCTTATGGCACCAAAAGAATGCTTAATCAACTTAGTCAACTTAGGTGGTTATATAGAAAGGAAGAAGACCCTGTGTCACCACAACATCAACAATTCCTGCAACATCAAGTCCTAGGCCAATATCAACGATCCCACATTCCATCACAAGCCTAACAAGCACATAATCTAAACACTAATGCCACAACATCCATACCACAAATCACCCTCACTATTCCTAGCAACACCCCAAATGCAAGTACTTCCATAATTCTACCATCCAACTATCCTAACTCCATTGCCATCATATCCCAACTACTTTCTCAACAAACCTCCAACATTAACCAATGTCCATAACAATCCACCTCACAAAACCTTTCACCTACATATCCTATCATGTCACCTCATCACCAAACCTATCCACATGGAAATCAAATGTTATTACAAGCACAACAAGAAAGTCCAAATGGCCCTATGTACATAAATAAAAAGAGTCCAAGTCATCTTATGCAAGACCTAAATTCCTTTGACAAGGGAGAAACCAACCTAGAAAGTGCCTCCTTTGAGTCACCTTCACCATCCAATCATATGCCAACACATGAGCCAACTAGTCCCATCCCAACACCTTTATCAAGCTCTTCATTGCCTTCATCACCTTCATCCCCATGTTCCACTAACGCTTCATTAAAAGATTCCATGGAGATACTTTTAGAGAAATTGGTCCAAGCAAATTTGATTGAGCTATACCTGTTCAAAGCATATTCTCTATTCATGATTAAACCTAGAGGGTATAATGAAAACCATTATTGTGCATACCATAGGTATATGGGCCATACCATATCCACTTGTGTCCGATTTCAAAGATTGGTCAAGAACCTATATGATTGTGATAAGATAGTCTTGGATAAGACCAATCCCTTTGATTCCATTATCTTTCCATCTAGCCCAAATCCTAATCCTAAGCCTTCAACTTCCACTATTATCATCCATCCCTTATATTGTCCATTCACCCATACCCTTGCAAAGGATGTGATCCATTGGCTACTAGCAAGGAATAAAACATTGTCATGTCATCAAACACCTATTATTGGGCCTCCCCATGAGTCCTTAAACACTTTGTCTAGTCTTTTAACCCCATCATGTGATCTACAAACTATCAAGATTATTAAAGAGCCTTCCACTTCCATTCGAGCTACCCAAGAAGTATGTAAAGAGCATGATCCTAAGCATGAAGAAACAATAGCCCCTAAATCTAATCAAGATCAAATCATCCCCATCCAACCTATCCATAATATTTACCTTCTTTATGATCAAGATGATACCTATGAAGAAGCTATCCATGAGCACCTTGATCTTATCCATAATCCTATAATCCATTAGCAAGACATCCAAATTGCTCCTAGTCATCCTCCATCTAGCCCAATCCATGATCCCACAATATCCACTTGTCATGATGAGACATTTGCCTCCAAAACAAACATAGAAGATCAAACAAATAACTTGGATCTACATGAGCATAATCACAATCCCAATGACCCTTCATCCACAGCCACCATTGATCCCATTTCAAATCCACCATATCCTACTAGTCTATTTGAATTCATTCATGAGTGTCCCTCTTTAGAACACCAACAACCATTAACCACTTTATCTTCTCCATCCAATAATCAACTCAAGTCTAGTGTCCAAACTACACCTAGTCCTATAGTCAATCACATGCTCCAAAACATGAACTACCAAGGAAAAGGATTAGGCCTTCTTGAATAAGGAATCATGGAGCCAATCCATGTCAAGGTTCCTCCTCTCACATTTGGCCTTGGATACACACCCCAAGGTCAACAATCTAACGATGTTGGTACTTCCTCCACACTTCCTAAATCCACTTCCTTCCATCATAAACCCCATCATATTCCTAAAACATACATTACCATTCCACCTCCCTCATCCTACAAATGTCAAAAGCATGTGACCATTCACCTTCCACCATCCACTTTACCTCCACTCCTTCCAACTCCTAATATCCCTCCATCCTCTTTGCCACCATTGCTACCAATAGCCCCTTACCCAATCATTCATAAATACCCTAAATATCCTAATCATGACCAACAAATGCGCACATGGTCCAAACATAAAGCTTCCACTCATTCCATCCACCCTACGGGATTCAAAAACATATATTTGGATGCCTCCTCAGATAAAACCAAAAATCCTAAGGGCCCTAATGCCTTAGGGTACAAATGCAAAGAATCAAATCAAAATCCATTCAAAAATCTATCCAAGCACATACCTTCACAAGAAAAGTCCAAAAGAAAAATGGTTTGGGCCCCTAAGCAAAAATCAAGAAAATCAAACGAGGCATCCACCTCTCAAAAATCCCAACCATCCTCTTCCATCCATTCCATTCAAAAATATCAAATTCCTCCACCCCACGTGAAAAGTAAAAAGCAGAAAAATACTAAGTCCATGTGGGTTCCAAAATTCCTAAATCATCCATCCCCTAAGCAAACATCACCATTGCTTCCTACACCACCATCCAATCAAAATCTTCCATGTTTAACATGGTGTGTGCAGCTATTGGTCATGATTCCTTTCCATACCTCCATCACTCCATCATTCACTCATTATCCTACATATCTCCCCCATCACCTTCCTATGTTCCATGGTTTTGCATAAGTCCATTATAATCCACATCACAATCCACTTTCAATACCTCCATAATCCACATCATAATCCACTATCTACCTTATCCATCTCACTTTCATGCAATCTCCCTACCAACATCGACAAGCACATTTGACATGGTCCATGCGACATTCCTCTCCAATGGGACTATCACATTTCATGGCACTAGACACTTGAGTCCCTCTCGTCCATATCCACCTTCTTCCATCCACAAAGTCAAAAAAAAAAAGTAAAGAGAAATCCCTTTGTCCAATGATGAAACCCTGGTAAACAAGCACCTTTGATAAGTACCATGATGAAAACCTGGTTAACAGGCGTCATCTGTAGGTCGATCTTCTATGTCACTTACACTTGGGGGTACCTCGTCTCATCCAAACTATCTATCCCATTATATCATTTTCCATCTTATCATGTCTTATACTAACTTACCCTACCATCCTTATCCATTACACCCACCTACATATACCTATCATATTGAGTCCATCCATCCACCCTTCCTCTTTTGATCTTGATAAAGATATAGGGGCAAAATGTTGAAACATGTTTGGATATTTCTTGACATGCCTTCTTTCCAAACCAAGTCCTATCCATTGACCATTCATCCATCCCATTTAAACCAATCCATCATGTCATCGTATTGTCATAAGCCTCATGTAAAATCCAATCTTATCATCACATCATCCTTTTTTCATAAGCTTTGTCATGTCAAATCCTATAATCCTATTATCATAAGCATTGTCCTAAAAAATCCTAAGTCTACTACCTAGACTGGGGCATGTTATTCTCATGCGACATAGTCCTTGGAGATCACATCCTTGCTCTATCACACATACATCCACTCCATTCCCTAGCCCATCCTTTTATCCTATGCATTTATCATAATTCTTTCATCCATCCACTATCGTCCATCCTTTTGTCCAATCCCATTTATTCCCTTGCATCTAGACTTGGTTCACCTTGTCATTGGTATCTAGCATATAGGCTACTCAAATTGTAAATCCATTGACATTGAAAAATGCAAAATACAAAAAAAAAAATCAAAATATTTCAAAATCCCCAAAAAATCAAAATATTTCAAAAATACAAAAAAACTAAAATATTTCAAAATCCCCCCAAAAAAATTAAAATATTTCAAAATCCCAAAAGAAATCAAAATATTTCAAAAATACAACAAAATCAAAATATTTCAAAATCCCCCCAAAAAATCAAAATATTTCAAAATCCCAAAAGAAATCAAAATATTTCAAAAATACAAAAAAAATCAAAATATGTCAAAAACTACCAAAAAAAAATTAACAAAATCCAAGCAATAAAACCATTCCACATCAAATCCTCAAAATCACATTTTTCCAATCAAATCAATCCCAATCAAACAATCCATCACATCAAAATCAAAACAAGTCCAATCACATCATCAAATCAAGCCAATCTATCAATCATCAAATCTATCAAACAATCAAAAGCAAATCATATTACATCATCCAATCAATCTCAATCAATAAAACCATCTTCATCACCATCATAAATAAAAGAAAAAATCAGAACTAGATCTCATTTTTATCGTTAAGTGCCTTGATCCTGTGGACATAGGTATGTAGGCAGTCTAGAGTACGAAGGAAGTGCCTAGATTCAAGTAAAAGATGATATTCCTCTTTCTTCTTTCATCATTCTTCTATCATCTATGTTCATCACTTCATATAATCATCCTTCAATCATCAAATCAATCCAAGCAATGATCTAAATGCAAGTCATCATTTATCCATACCAATCAAGTTAATCAATCTTGTCAAATTATCTAATTGCAGCCTTGGTCTTGATCCTAATCTTGTTGTAAACCAAATCAAGCAATCAAAACATCATCATCATCAATGGGATATATTTTTCCCACATCCTTGTGTTGATCTAGGGATATATCATTCCCCACAATGACAATGCTATCCTCAATCATCAATCAATCATTGGTTTACAGCTTGACAGGGGCAATACCTTGTTTGTTTTTTGTATCATTTGTACATGCTTGCTTGCTTGCTTGTGTGTTTTATCATTTTATCTTGCATTTGTATTACATCCATATCCAACCCAGCTAATATTCATATCTTGTATCTAGATAAGGTTGTATTACGGTAGGGCACGAGACACATTGTCACCTTGGTCCTTATATCTTGGTGCATAACCTCTTGTACTATATCAAACATCATGGTTGCTCACTTCATTGCAGCATAACCTATCTTTCATTTCTTCTATCCTTTCCCTTGTCTTTCTTTCTTACCTAATTCCATTTCATTTTGAGAACCTACCCGTGTTTGTCCTACTCACCTAGCCTCTCGAGGGGGCATCATTTCCCTATCATCCCATTTCATCATCATCCTTTTCCTCTATCCATACCTTAGCTTCTTTAAAATGATGATACTCGACACAAATATTATCATCTCGCAACATCATCTCAAAGAGGGGCAAATGTAGACACTGAAAATTGTCTAGGTCTTGTTTACACATGACTTTGTATGTCTTTGCCCTAGGTCCTAGTTACACAACACATTGTCGACATGACCTTGTATGTGTTCCCCTAAGTCCTAGTTCATCTTAATCCCATTTGTCCAACTTAATCACATTCCTAATTAATTAAATAAATCCCATTTATTTAATTAGTCTCACCTAGTCACATGTCTCACATAATTCAAATTAAAAATTTGAATTATTCCCTCACCTCTCATAACATTGCGACACATGTCACATGTCTCATCTCGCACTTAATATGCCTTCACATGTCAAACAAATTCAAATATAATATTTGAATTAGATTTCCTTTATTCTCCTTTGCACACTTGTCATGTGACTACAATCCCTCTTTGAGTGGGAAACCCTAATCCAACCCTAATCTATCTTGACCGTCTATATCTTTCAATATAAATCTCAATCACAATCATCCATTCGAATTTGCCTTTTTCTATAAAGGTAGCCTCTCTTGAGCCATTTGCATCAAATCTTCTTCTAGTATCCACATGCTGTTAAAATTTCTTCTCAATATCTCATCCATCTATCTTGCATTCATCCAATCTTCCATCTATCAATCCCTATCCTATCGTTATGCTACTAAATCGAGCAATTAACATTCATCTCTTTGGGTAAAGCTAGAGTGCTTTGGGTGCAACACTCTCCACCTTATCAATGGATTGTGAGTTGATATGAGATTTGCATTCATTTGATTTGCATTTGTTATCATTTCCATTCATGCCAATTTTTCATGATTTTAGGGGGTGAAGATTGTTAGGTGGTTAGTAGAGGGGTCATCAAGTCTCCCATTAAACTAGCCACTCATGCTAGTTTGTAAGAGTCTTTCCCTCAACTAATAACTACATCTGTTCACCTATATATGTACTTTTCATTTTGACTATCAATTCACTCCATTTTGTGTAATCAACAATTTCTTATAGATTTTGTCTTCTTTCAATTATCTCATGTATTTGTTAGGGTTTAGGTAGATCAAGGCAATAAGCGCTAACAATTATATGTATATTAAATAACCCAAATATAACAATGAAGAACAACACAAAAGAGATCAACACATAAATTTAACGTGGTTCACCCAATATGGGCTACATCCACAGAAACTCAGCCATCCAATGATTTTATTATCCAGTGCAAAACAGATTACAATCTTGTGAATTCCATACTCGCAACATACATCCCAACCACTTATATCAAGATTTTTGGAACCTTCTAGAATTAGGGTTTTACGATGTCATTTTTCTTTTGTTGGTTAATAAAAATTAACAAATGACTCCAAATAGGCAAAACAGATGGAAAAATTTCTTTTGGGGGTTGTGCTCCCGAACCCCTACTTCTTAGGGGCTACCGCCCTTGAACCCCTGCTCAGGCCTGACCTGGCCTTAAACCCCAGTGAGGATATGTTATGAGTGTACAATATTTGCATGATCAGTCACCACATACCAACAATCTCCTACCTGGATACTGATCAGGCTCCACACTTGCAGTTCCCACTTGGAGACTGATCCTAGATGACATCGCTACACTTGCAGCTCCCACTGGATTATAGGCCTGGCTAGTTTCTTATGTCCACCATTATCAGTTGTGAAGGCCAACAAAAATTGATGATGAAATTAGTTTCTCCCATGTAACCGCCTTTGTGAACATATCTGTAAGATTCTCACTTGAGTGAATTTTCTCCAGCTTCAACTATCCATCCTCCAAAACTAATCGGACGAAGTGGTATCTGAGTTGTATATGCTTAGTTTTTGAATGCAGAGCTGAGTTCTTAGCAAGATGAATGGCACTCTGGCTATTACTATACAAAGGGCTATCTTCTTGTCATTACCCCAATTCCTCTAGAAAATGTTGTAACCAAATCATCTCCTTGTTGGCTTCCGTAGCAGCAACATACTCATCTTTGGTGGTTGAAAGCACAACAACCTTTTCCAATCTTGAAATCCAACTAACTGCAGTACCTCCTATAGTAAAAACATAGCTTGTAGTACTCCTCCTACTATGAATATCACCCACCAAATCAAAGTCAACATATCCTTTTAGAGCAAAATTTGTTCCTCCAAAACATAGTTTCTTTAAAGTAGTACCTATCAAATATCAGAGAATCCATTTTACTGCATTCTAATGTTCCATTCCTGGATTGATCATATACCTTCTCACAACTCCCACTGCATGTACAATATCTGGCCTTGTACATACCATTGCATACATCAAGCTGCCAACTATTGATTTGCATATGGTATCTTAGACATTTTGTCTTCCTCCACTTGTGTCTTTGGACACATCTCCTTAGTCAACTTAAAATGACTAGGCAAAGGTGTAATAACTTCTTTTGTATTCTACATGTTAAACCTTTTCAACACCTTCTCTTCATACTCACTTTTAGACAAAAATAGTTTTCTATTTGTCCTATCTCATGTGATCCTCATACCAAGGATTTGTTTTGCTACACCCAAATCCTTCATAGCAAATAAATTTGCTAATTTCTACTTAAGTTCATTAATATGCTTCATGTTAGACTCAGTATCAAGCATGTCATCAACATAAAGCAACAAGATAATATAGCTTCCGTTACCCAATTTCTTAAAATAAACATAATAATCAGAATGACATCTTTTGTAACCTTGTTCAACCATAAAACTATCAAATTTCAAATACCATTGCCGAGGTTCTTACTTCAGACCATACAAGCTCTTCTTTAACCTACACAAAATCCTCCTTACGCTTGACTACATATCCATGTGGTTGTTGCATGTATTGTTGCCAATTTTTCACCTACAGCTCAAATTGGCAGAGCTGAAGTAATTTCATTATCTTAAAGGTGAAAAGATTTTAACATATTTCTGCTTTGCTTAATGATTGCATGTATTAAATTTTAAAAGAAAGAGTATAGTTGTACTATGCAATGTGTTTCAATTAAAAGGAAAGAATCTAGTTTGTCATTCAATATTTGGTAGCATAAAGGAGAATACATGAATCATAAGAAGTTGCTTCATTGTAGAAGCATTGCATTTATATTCATTGGAAAGAAACGAGTAATCGATTGTCCCACACAAGCCATGGGAGTAACTAAACCAACACAACATAAGAGATGTACTATACATCTAAAGATTAAATAATAGAAAGACACATAAAAGAAACATAGCCATCATTGCCTGTGGTGTTTGTGTGTTGGTCTTCATTGTTGCTTTCCCCTCCTCGCTCCTAATCTCCAAGTGAACCTGCAGTGATTAAGAGAGATTGGTTAGAGCTCCGGATATGAGTCTCATCACATGCCCCATCAATAGAAATGTAGCACATGTTTACGATGCATTAGATCAACAAATATCAGATATATGCAAGAGAGCCTAAAAAATAAAATATCATAGGAGCATTGAGCTTCACTATTTTTATCTAACATGTTTGTTCACTATGTAGGTATAGGATAAACCATGTTGCTTATCCATTTCTGAAGACATCATAGCATGTGGTGCAAAAATTGGTTCCCACAAGGGTTGAACCTAGCATGCTGCCCCTAAATCTTAAGAGGGGAGGAGATAGGAATTCATACTCATGATGCTCAAATAAAAACATTTTCAACTAAAGGAGTAACTCATAAAGTAATTGCAAGAGCCTCAAACTCATTGCTCATTCATGACAATCAATTCAAGTGCAATGAAGTGAAACTCACAAATGAGAAATGAGCTCATTTGAATGCCTGAATAAAGTACAGAACAAAACATAAATGCATTATCTTTTCATTGAAGGATTTCTATTTGCATACAAGTATGTCATGCTATCATTGATTGTTTACATAGTGTTGTTACTATATCATATTGCTACCATTCATCATTGCTTGTTGTTGTTTTGTTATTTGGAGTATGCAGTCTGAAGGTAAGTCATCCGACCTAGAGGGGACAGTCATAAAACACCCTCAATGATTGTCATAGTGATGGACCAAATCCCAAATACTGCCATATTCTTGAGCAATCATCAATCATATAGAAACAACCTCTAAATGAGCAACAATTGGATAATGTAATGATGTAGAGTACGCAGCAAAAACATACTAAATGTTTGTTCTTTTTGCCAATATCGGCAAGAGTCTCGTTATGCCTCACCGAAACTAACCTAACCTTATCCCTATCAGCCTAACTTGCCTTGTCGGCCTACCCTCGCTCTTTCTCCCCAACAGTTTCTCTCTCGCCGAAACTATTATGCTCATCGGCCAAACATTTGTTATCGGCCTCCCGCAGAAATGTTACCCCAATAGTTATCATCTCTCCAACGTATCGGTCACACAATCTCCATCGGCAATTGTTTCCAAACTCCTACCGACGCACTCCCGTTACACTGATAAACTCACCATCGGTGAAACTTGCAGTTGTCACCCCGATCGGTTAAAGCACCCACCATCGGTCCAACACACTTTTCTCACCCTGATGTCCCTTCTCACACCAATGATTAATATCGCTGGGACTTAGACCATCAGTGAAATATTTTCCTTGCCTTTCGACCTCTCATATCTCTCCGTTATACTTAACCCATAGTCTTCCTTCATCAGTGACACATGCTTCTATTGGCCTAACTTTATTCAGGTCTTCTGATGACTCCTCTCACTCTGATGAGCATTGACCCATCAGCCAGACTTTACTCTTCGGCTAAATTTTCTTCACCTCCGCTAACACCTATCTCCCACCGATGTCTCCTTCACACTGCTAGCCATCGGTAAGACTTCTTACTTCGGCCTAACTTGATCTTCCTCTTCTGATGTCCAACTTTACACCGATGCATATTCTCCACCAACACAGGCACGCAGACTTCTCAGCTTCACACTTGGATCCTCCTTCCCAAGGCATCGACCCTATATTTTGACGGTGACCACCATTGAACTCGCACTCCTCTTACACAGTTAGGGTTAGGGTTATATCATACAATTTGTACAGGACTCATTCCATGAGGATTAGAATCTTACATTCACAAAATGGTCCACTATGACATTGTTACTCTCAAAATAGAACAAGAACAATATGTGATCCTTTGCACCAATCAAAAGAATAACACAGAACTATCAAAACTGAAAAGAGAACATCAGGAATGTCTTCGTTTATTGTGCAATCAGATTCCAATTAACTCTATTACTCTCTCTCTCTACATCCTTTCTCGATCTCATAAGACTGGTTTTATGCTTCATTGTGTGGATGGCAGTTGTACCGGTGGGAATGCTAACCGCTCTGCAACTATCCATGACACGGTTACATACAAGATCTTTTGCCAGTTACAACATCTTTCAACTACCAAGCATGACTAATCCGAACACACATACAGCCCTGAGGCCTTACAATTGGTCTCTTGGACCTTATGGACTACAAAAATAGAAACTAACTAAATTATCTAGGTGCCCCTACCCCTAGAGACACTATTGGCCCAAATTACATCCTTTTTGGTCCTAGGGTCCTTACCAGGACCCTCAGGACATTTGATCATTATATCACCTTGACCATTACCACTTGTCATAACTAACTTTAAAATGCTCCAATTGATTTGGTTATCTCCATATAATCTTCTCGTGATCATAGGTGTCTTCTGATTCCAAGATGTGTCCTTAGGTGCTCCTGCACCATACTCCCCAGCATGATAAAAACTCTTGTCCCAAGAGTTATGGGATCTGCTCCATCCATTCTTCCATCTTGTTGGAATGTTCCTCTAACTTGTGATAGGAAACATGAACTCTCCATCTCCAACCTGTATGACTCTTACCAAAACTGTTAGTACCATAAAACTTGTTCTGATGTCCTTGCCTAAGACCCTGCTGCTGCAATGCTTCTGCTCTCTCCTGTAGGAATACACACAACACTGAGAGGGGGGGTGAATCAGTGTTGTTAACAATTTTAACACTTTTTAACCCTTTTGATTAATTTAATTTCACAATTTAGAATTCTTCAGAAGAAACAAAGTAAATATGCAGAGTATCAACACAAAGATTTGACACAAGAAATTTCCTGAGTGGAAAACCCTCCTGGGGTATAAAAACCACTCAACTGCCTCACTGGCTTAACATAAAATTTAGATTACAATTGTCTCACTGACATTACAATTCTGCCTCACTGGCATATTGTATCTCTTTGCATGTCTCACTGACATTACAACATCTAAAATTCAATGAACAGTACAACACAGGGGGTTTCCCTGTTTCAATAAGATCAATACCTTACTTCTCCTTTTCAAAAACAATCAAATATATATTTTCTGTAATCAACCTTCAACTGTTATCATATCATCTTTACAACAATCAATCAAATTTGATATTTAAGATATTTCATACCTCTATCTCTGCAAATCAATCTCAAAACAAATCAATTCACACTTTTCAAATTCATAGATTCTTTCACTACAATATTGAAAAACTTTTAACCTTCTCCAAAATCATTTTTCAAAGCTTTATCCTTCTCTGAGAAAATATTGTTCAATTCTGATCAAAAATCTCCATCCTTGATTTCACAAACACACCTCCAAAACTGAGCAAATTTCACTATCAAAAATGTCTCTTCATATCAAAAAATCTCTCTGCAAAAAGATTATCTTACTACAAATAATACCATTCTTCTTCACATTAAAACTTTCTCACTCAGCAATTGAATCTTATCACACATCCTTTCAAACATATCTACACACTCCAAAAAGATCATTAACAATCATCTTCCCATTTTTGTAACCGGTTCAGCTTCAACATAATTTTATCTCAACCTTATCACATTCCCTTATGAAAATCAAACAACAAAACAAAAAAAATGAATCCTCTTCGAACAACGCTGCCTTTTCATATTGTTCATAATTAGAAACCTTCTACAACTCACTCTTTCCTTTACATAACTTTCTATATTCAAAATCTCTTGAACTTCGGTGAGAAAAGACTAAAAAGGCATGTTTTAGTTCTAAAGCAACAAATCAACCATCAATTTTACACCATAAAGCCGACCGTTGGAGGCAACTTATAGTTTAAACCTTATCCCTTCGATTTGCGTGGCCTGCCATCTATCATTTAAACCTTAGCCGTTGATCGGCTATCTCGCGCCCACATTGGAACTTCCACCGTCGCTCACCTGAAGCCTAGCACAAGGGGCCGATGAATACAACGAAGCAAATACCCTTAAGTTATAACTTAAGACCCGATGACCTTCTCAACCGGTCAACAGAAAAATAGAACAAAAGAGCTTTGATAGTTAGATTTGTGGTTTTAAATCTAAGTTTGGATTTTGTTAAAACTTTATATCATGTAATAATCAAATATGACAATTTGATCTTAACACCATATGATTTAACTTTTCACCATATGCATTACCTGACCACATATGCTGACTAGAGATAAGTATTGATGAGACCACATATACAATTGATAAGTCACATATGGTAATGGACATGTCACATATCTACTAACACTATTTCACTGTAGAAACTGATGTCCCTGATCTGAGAACCATATCACTGAAAACATTACCATGAAGAAGACAATGTCACTGATGAAGACTATTCACTGATCTGAGAACCATATCACTGAAATCATTACCATGAAGAAGACCATGTCAGTGATGAAGACCATTCACTGATGAAGACCATTCACTGATGAAGACCATTCACTGATTATACTACCATTTTGGCATCAATGAAAACCACCATCATTTTGACATCAATGAAAAGACAATATACTCAACTGTGAAATGTGCTACAAAACTCCCCCTTTGTCTTTGACATTGATGGCAAAACCATAACAGATTTCTTCCTCTTTTTGACATAAAAATGTCAAAGGCAAAAAAATAACACCACAACTGATAGATTCCTGTTCTTGTAAATACAATCCTCTGAAAAAATTTGTCAAAACCAACACTTTATTTCATATTGATTAAATGCACAATACTGTAACACTGCCAACCACAAAAAACTATATACAGGCTATGTACAAATGAGATTCAGGACATTAAAATAATCTAGAAAATAACTCCCCCTGAATCTAATATCTCTGTAACTTACTGAAGAGAGACAAGAGACAGAACTCCCAGTCTCTGTCTTAGAGTTTCAAATGTCTCCTTTGGCAAAGGCTTTGTGAAGATATCAGCTAATTGATCACTAGTATGCACATATTCCAAAGCAACTTCATTTTCAATTATCTTTTCCCTTAGAAAATGATATCTGATAGCAATGTGCTTAGTTCTTGAATGCATTATAGGATTCTTTGACATATTGATTGAACTTGTGTTATCACAAAGAATAGACACAGGCTTTTTAACCTCAACCTTAATATCAAGAAGTGATTGTACCATCCAAAGTACCTGTGTACAACATGATGAAGCAGCAATGTACTCAGCTTCAGCTGTAGATAGAGAAACACAATCTTGTTTCTTACTATGCCATGCAACCAATCTGCCACCTAGAAAGAAAGCTGCCCCACTTGTGCTTTTTCTATCATCAGGACACCCTGCCCAATTTGCATCTGTATAGGCAAGAAATGTAAAATCATTGTGTCTAGGATACCTTAAACCAAAATCAAGTGTACCCTTAATATATCTAAAGATTCTCTTAACAGCATTCAAATGTGATTGTTTAGGACAAGCTTGAAATCTTGCAACCAAACAAACAGCCTGCATAATATCAGGCCTAGAAGCAGTGAGATACAAAAGACTCCCAATCATAGATCTATATAGAGATTGTTCTACTTCAGGTGATTCATCATTTTTACTTAGCTTATGCCCTGTCTCCATAGGAGTACCCAAAGGTTTGCAATCATCCATTTGAAATCTCTTTAACATCTCTTTGGCATATTTATTTTGTGAGGTAAATATTCCCTTTTCAAGCTGAGGTACCTGAAGACCAAGAAAGAAAGACAATTCTCCCAACATAGACATTTCAAATTCTGATTTCATGATGTTAGGAAATGAATGACTCATATCATCATTGTTACTACCAAAAATGATATCATCTACATAAATTTCAACAACCAGAATATCCTCACCTTTGATTAAATAGTACAAATTATTATCCACACCTCCTTTTGTGAATCCTTGTTCTTGCAAAAACTTATCCAGTCTATAATACCAAGCCCTTGGAGCTTGCTTTAAACCATATAAAGCCTTTTTCAACCTGTAAACATGATCTGAATTATCTGTATTCACAAAACCTTCTGGTTGTTCCATGTAGACTTCTTCTTCAAGATCTCCATTTAGAAATGCTGATTTTACATCCATTTGGTAAACTTTGAAATTTTTATAAACTGAAAAAGCTAAAAACATTCTTATAGCTTCTAATCTAGCAACATGAGCAAATGTTTCTTCAAAGTCAATACCTTCAATTTGTGAATACCCTTTGCAAACCAATCTGGCTTTGTTTCTAACAACTTTACCTTTATCATCAAGCTTATTCCTAAATACCCATTTTGATCCAATGACGTTCTTACCTTCTGGTCTTGGAACAAGTTCCCATGTTTTGTTCTTTTCTATTTGGCTTAACTCCTCTTCCATGGCATTAACCCATGCTTCATCTTTGCTGGCCTCAACATAATTCTTTGGTTCCATTTCAGATATCAAACACACATGTGCTTGATTATGTGCAGCAGCTTGCTTTCCTCTTCTTGTTAACACACCACTGTCCTTATCCCCAATGATCAACTCATGAGGATGATCTCTTTGAAATGCCTTTGAAAGAGTCTTTGTCTTAACATCAACAGATTTTTTAGGATCTTCTTCCTCTTCCTGAATTTCTTCTTCTTTTTGTGAATGATGATCAACTTCAATGTCATGAATCAACTGCATACAGGGCTGCAAGTCCTCATCCACCTTAACATTAGTAGTTTCAATTATTCTTTTGAGCCTATTGTTAAAACACTTATATGCCTTACTATGTGTAGAATAACCAAGAAAAATGCCTTCATCACATCTAAACTCAAAACCACATAAGCTATCATTATCTTTCTTGATGTAACACTTACTTCCAAAAATTTTGAAATACCCAACATTAGCTGACTTACCATACAACAGTTCATAAGGAGTATAATTTGACTTTACCCTTAATTGAACTCTATTCAGAGTATATACAGCTGTATGAATAGCTTCTCTCCAATAGACATTAGGCAGATTTGCATCATGTAGTAGGGTTCTTGCCATTTCTTTTACAGTCCTGTTTTTCCTTTCAGCTACTCCATTTTGCTGTGGAGTTCTAGGAGTGGAGAATTGCCTTCTTATTCCATGTTTTTCACAATACTCCTCAAATTCCTTTGAAGTGTACTCTCCTCCATTGTCTGACCTTAGACATTTTAGCTTGAAATCAGATTCCTTTTCAACCATCTTCTTGAAGATTTTGAATCTATCAAATGCCTCTGATTTATGCCTTAAGAATGTTACCCATGTCATTCTTGAAAAGTCATCAATGAAAAGCATAAAATATTTTTCTCCTCCCAGAGCTTTAGTCCTTGTAGGACCACACAAATCTGAATGTACCAGCTGCAGAGGTTTTGAAGTAAAATACTCCTTAGGCTTGAAACTAACTTTGGTTTGCTTACCCAGCTGACACTCTTTGCATATAGTATTACTTGATTTTGAAATATGAGGCATATTTCTGACATTCTAATTCTTGCTGATTCTCACAAGATTGTCAAAATTCACATGACCAAGTCTTCTATGCCACAACCAGCTCAATTTGACCCATGAAACAGATATGGCTATCAACACTTTTAGTTTCTGAGTTATGAAGATTGTAGATGTTACCACTAGTCCTTAGACCTGCTGCAATAACTTTACCTGATTTCTTTTTGATCTCACATCCATGTGCATCAAAAACCACATTAAAACCATTGTCACATATTTGACTGACACTTAACTGGTTGTGCTTCAGTCCTTCTACAAAATACACATCATTTAATGGTGTTTCATCATCAAGAAGAATTGTACCTTTGCCTCTGATCATAATACAATCATTATTTCCAAACATAACAGAGCCTTCATTAATGTCTTCAAACTTAACAAACTTATCTTTGTCCCCTGTCATGTGGTTGGAGCAACCACTGTCAATCACCCACTGTTCCTTCTTTTTGGCATGAAAAGCAGCTTGTGCAATCATAACATCTAAGCTCTTATTGATTACCTTAGGTTTCCAAACAAGCAATTTCTTTTCAGAACCCAAAGAAGACAAACCTGAGATAGTATTTCTTGTTGTTTGCTGCATTTGCAATGAAGGTCTATAGAATTTGGCAATATGCCCAAAATTTTTACAATTGTGACACTTCAAACTTCTTAAGAACATGAATGGATGCATTTCTCTTCTGATTCCAAATCTGCATTCACTGGCTTTGTGTCCAAACCTGTTGCAACAAAAACAATATCCAGTAAAATGAGCATTATACCTGAAAGTATCACTTCTGTTGTAGTTTGTTGTCCTTATGATTGATTTGCCTTTTATACTAGCCTTTTGAGAACATTGTCCCTCTTCAAATCCAAGACCTGATTTATCTTCGAATCCTTTTTGTCTATCAAGAAGATCATCATGTTTATCACTACTTCTGCCCATATCAAGTCTTCTTCTTAGACCAACAATTTCAGCTTCAAGTGTATGACATTCCTTGTCCTTGTTATTCAATTCTTTGTCTTTATCATCAATAATTTTCTTACTTTCTTCAAGAGAAAGAATTAGATCAGTAATCTGTTTCTCATAACAAGTTAACTTGTTATTCATGATATCATTTTCTTTTTGAAACTGACTTCTTTGAGCAATGATTTCCTTCTTAAGTTTCTTGACTTGACTTAATGCACACATCAATTCTCCTTCAAAATCAATAACTGCTTCACAACTGTTTGATTGTTCCTCACATTTTTCATTTTGAACTTCATTTAGAATAGCCATGAATAAAGTCTGTGCATTTTAATCAAGAAAATCATCTGAATCACTTTCAGACATATCAACATTTTTTATGAACAAACTTCTTTTCTTTCTAAAATTATTTTTCCTTCTAGAAACAAACTGTTTCTTTTTAAATTGCTTCTTGTTTTCATCTTCATCACTATCTAGGTCTTTGTAAGGACACTAAGCTGCATAGTGTCCAATCTTTCCACATTCAAAACATTGAATGGAAGCTTACCTTTGTACTTACCAATAGATCCCTTCTTCAACTTGCTTGCAAGAGATATTTCTTGATCATCATCCAAATCTTTTGAATCAGAAATCTCCTTTTCTTTTCTGACTGATTTGAAAGCAGCTTCTTTGCTTGAAGGTATGTCATTGCTAATTCTCATCTCATAAGCTGTGAAAGTGCCATGAAGTTCATCAAAGGTAACTTTGCTTAAGTCTCTTTCTTCTACTGCAGACACTTTGGATTCATATTTTGGATTTAAAGTCCTTAAGACTTTTGTAACAACTGTCTTCTCTTCCAGTGTATCACCAAGTCCTCTGATAGCATTTACAATTTCTTGGACCCTTAGAAGATATTCTACCACTTTCTCATCATCACTCATTCGGAGACTTTCAAATTTGGCTCTGTAGGATTGCAGTTTTGCTTCTTTGATTTTATCATCTCCTTGATAAATATTAGACAATTTGTCCCATATTTCCTTGGTTGTTTTTCACTCCATGATTTTGACAAGTATGTCATTGGTAAGACCACAACATAATGCATTTTTAGCCTTAGCATTATTTTCATATGCTCTTTTCTCATCAGCTGTGCTAGGAGGATTTGTAGCAGTATATGCAGTAATAATGGCAGCATACACATCATACCCCAGAGATGACAAATATGACTCCATCCTGAATTTCCAAAAAGCATAGTTAGAGCCATCAAACATAGGTGCCTTATAATTTGAGTAACCTTCTTGACTTGCCATGATAGGTATTCCAGAAATATGATCTACCCAAGCTGATTAAGCTTTGACAGGGTACCAGGCTCTGATACCAATTGTAGGAATACACACAACACTGAGAGGTGGGGTGAATCAGTGTTGTTAACAATTTTAACACTTTTTAACCCTTTTGATTAATTTAATTTCACAATTTAGAATTCTTTAGAAGAAACAAAGTAAATATGCAGAGTATCAACACAAAGATTTGACACAAGAAATTTCCTGAGTGGAAAACCCTCCTGGGGTATACAAACCACTCAACTGCCTCACTGGCTTAACACAAAATTCAGATTACAATTGTCTCACTGACATTACAATTCTGCCTCACTGGCATATTGTATCTCTCTGGATGTCTCACTGACATTACAACATCTAAAATTCAATGAACAGTACAACACAGGGGGTTTCCCTGTTTCAATAAGATCAATACCTTATTTCTCCTTTTCAAAAACAATCAAATATATATTTTCTGTAATCAACCTTCAACTGTTATCATATCATCTTTACAACAATCAATCAAATTTGATATTTAAGATATTTCATACCTCTATCTCTGCAAATCAATCTCAAAACAAATCAATTCACACTTTTCAAATTCATAGATTCTTTCACTGTAATATTGAAAAACTTTTAACCTTCTCCAAAATCATTTTTCAAAGCTTTATCCTTCTCTGAGAAAATATTGTTCAATTCTGATCAAAAATCTCCATCCTTGATTTCACAAACACACCTCCAAAACTAAGCAAATTTCACTATCAAAAATGTCTCTTCATATCAAAAAATCTCTCTGCAAAAAGATTATCTTACTACAAATAATACCATTCTTCTTCACATTAAAACTTTCTCACTCAACAATTGAATCTTATCACACATCCTTTCAAACATATCTGCACACTCCAAAAAGATCATTAACAATCATCTTCCCATTTTTGTAACCGATTCAGCTTCAACATAATTTTATCTCAACCTTATCACATTCCCTTATGAAAATCAAACAACAAAACAAAAAAAATGAATCCTCTTCGAACAACACTTCCTTTTCATATTCTTCATAATTAGAAACCTTCTACAACTCACTCTTTCCTTTACATAACTTTCTATATTCAAAATCTCTTGAACTTCGGTGAGAAAAGACTAAAAAGGCATGTTTTAGTTCTAAAGCAACAAATTAACCGTCAATTTTACACCATAAAGCCGACCGTTGGAGGCAACTTATAGTTTAAACCTTATCCATCTGATTTGCGCGGCCCGCCATCTATTATTTAAACCTTAGTTGTTGATCGGCTATCTCGCGCCCACATTGGAACTTCCACCTGCGCTCACCCGAAGCCTAGCACAAGGGGCCGGTGAATACAACGAAGCAAATACCCTTAAGTTATAACTTAAGACCCGATGACCTTCTCAACCAGTCAACAGAAAAATAGAACAAAAGAGCTTTGACAGTTAGATTTGTGGTTTTAAATCTAAGTTTGGATTTTGTTAAAACTTTATATCATGTAATAATCAAATATGACAATTTGATCTTAACACCATATGATTTAACTTTTCACCATATGCATTACCTAACCACATATGCTAACTAGAGAAAAGTATTGATGAGACCACATATACAATTGATAAGTCACATATGGTAATGGACATGTCACATATCTACTAACACTATTTCACTGTAGAAACTGATGTCCCTGATCTGAGAACCATATCACTCAAAACATTACCATGAAGAAGACAATGTCACTGATGAAGACTATTCACTGATCTGAGAACCATATCACTAAAATCATTACCATGAAGAAGACCATGTCACTGATGAAGACCATTCACTGATGAAGACCATTCACTGATGAAGACCATTCACTGATTATACTACCATTTTGGCATCAATGAAAACCACCATCGTTTTGATATCAATGAAAAGACAATATACTCAACTGTGAAATGTGCTACATCTCCATCTTAAAGTTCTGAGTTATTTCTCTCTATACTGTCTGCTGTCTACCTTCCTTTTTCTGCTTCCCTATAGGACAATCAATATCCCCAATCTTGATGCAATTTAAGTCCCAAACCTGCTGTTCTTTAAGACTGCCATCCACCTTCTTCTACTACAACTGTTCATGTTGCTTCCAACCATCCTTAACCTGCACATTCAACTGTAGTTTCTCTCCAAATAGATAGTAACATGTTCCTTCTTGTCTTCACAAGGTAAAGGCACTAGTTTGAACTTTCTACCATCTTTGTGTACCAAATAGTTATTAGTATAACCATCATGAACTGTCCTTCTTAAATGCTGTCATGGTCTACCCAAGATTATATGCCCACATGTCATTGGAATAACATCACACAAAACATAGTCCTGATATGGACCAATTGTAAAATCAACATATGCCTTCTTAGTAACCCTTACTTGCTGCTCTTGACTCACCTAAGTGATATTGTAAGGACTAGGATGATCAAAAGTTTTCAATCCCAACTTGTGCACCATTTCCTAAGAAACTAGATTATCACGAGAACCTAAATCTACAATCAACTTGCATATCTTTCCATGGCTTAAACAATTAGTTCTGAAAATAGATACCTGTGGTGGTTGTTGCATCTTGCCTTTTTCCACCATGAGCATTTCTCCAATCATCATTGGAGAGGATGATGACATTTCTAGTTCTTCTGGCTTCTCCTCCTCTTGTGCCAAGTGAACTCTTCTATCCTTGCTCCTATCAACATCATCCTTCTTAGGACATTTGAAAAATGTGTGTCCCACTTCATTGCAGTGATAACATCTCCCTATAAACACTCCTCTACCTGATCCAAATCTACCTCCACCTCTATATCCACCTCTCTGTTCTGTAGACATCTCCTTACCTTTCTCATTGTTGTTCTGAACTTCAGTAGTAGGTCTGCCCCTACCTCTATATCCTCTTCCACTTCCTCCTTGCCTTTCTTGCTTCCTCTTCACCCTCTCTTCAGTCCTGATGGCCAACTGAAAACACTCTCCAAGCGATTTTGGTACTACCAAACCAATTTCATCTTGCAAGTTATACCTAAGCCCATTAAGGTACCTTGCTACTTTCTCTTCTTCATCTTCCAATCCTCCTCTAATACTAAGCTTATGAAATTGCTCAGTATAGGACATAACATCCATGTCCTTTTGTTTTAAAGTTTACCTCATCCTCTTTGTTTGAATGAAGTAATTGGATGGAAGAAACTGATCCTTCATCACATCCTTCATCCTACCCCAAGAAGAGATTCTTGTCCACCTCTAGCCACTCTTTTTCTTTGCACACTACTCCACCATGTAAGTGATGTCCCTCTCAACTTTGTTTTTGCAAATTTAATCTTCTTCTCATCACTCATTTCCTCATACTCAAAGAAATTTTCAAGGGCATCTATCCACCCTAATACCTCTTCACTATCCATCTTCCCCTAATAGATAGGTAACTCTATGTTTGCCTTTGTTCCACTACCTTGGACTGCCTTCAGCAATCTCACAAATTTCTTTTCTTCAGCATCTAACTCATCCTCAGGAGGATTCTCATTTGCCTCATCTCCTTTTAAATCATTTTGTTCATCCCTTCTAGGATTCTTCTCCAATGCTTCCAATCTAGCTAAGATTGATGCATTCTCTCTTCTTACTTGCCTCAACTCTCTTTCTCTTACAGCATCCTGTTCTCTTCTCTCCCTCAACTCTTTTTCTCTAGCCTCTAAGGCTTCCCTCAATTCATTGTTCTCCCTAGCCATCTGATTCTTAGGAGCCATCTTCACACTCTCACAACCCTTACTATTCCACAAGATCCTCTACTCCCTAAAGGACCTACTTGCTGCTCTGATACCAATATGATGCAGAGTACATAGTAGAAACGTACTAAATGTTTGTTCTTTTTGCCAATATCGGCAAGAGTCTCCTTATGTCTCACCAAAACTAACCTAACCTTATGCCTATCGGCCTGACTTGCCTTGTCGGCCTACCCTCGCTCTTTCTCCCTGATGGGTCTCTCTCGCCGAAACCGTTATGCTCATCAGCCAAACATTTGTTATCAGCCTCCCACAGAAATGTTACCCTGATAGTTATCGTCTCTCTAATGTATCGGTCACATAATCTCCATCAGCAATTATTTCCAAACTCCTACTGACGCACTCCCGTTACACCAATAAACTCGCCATCGGTGACACTTGCAGTTGTCACCCCGATCGGTGAAAGCACCCACTGTCGGTCCAACACACTTTTCTCACCCTGACATCCCTTCTCACACCGATGATTAATATCACTGGGACTTAGACCATCAGTGAAAGCTTTTCCTTGTCTTCTGACCTCTCATCTCTCTCTGATATACTTAACCCACAATCTTCCTTCATCGGTGACACATGCTTCTATCGGCCTAACTTTATTCAGGTCTTTCAATGACTCCTCTCACTCCGATGAGCATTGACCCATCGGCCAGACTTTACTCTTCGGCCAAATTTTCTTCACCTCCGCCAACACCTATCTCCCGCCGATGTCTCCTTCACACTGCTGGCCATCGGTAAGACTTCTTACTTTAGCCTAACTTGATCTTCCTCTTTCGATGTCCAACTTTAAGCCGATGCACATTCTCCTCCAACACAGGCATGCAGACTTCTCAGCTTCACACTTGGATCCTCCTTCCCGAGGCATCAACCCTATATTTTGATGGTGACCACCATTGAACTTGCACTCCTCTTACATAGTTAGGGTTAGGGTTATATCATACAATTTGTACAGGACTCGTTCCATGAGGATTAGAATCTTACATTCACAGAATGGTCCACTATGACATTGTTACTCTGAAAATAGAACAAGAACAATATGTGATCCTTTGCACCAATCAAAAGAATAACACAGAACTATCAAAACTAAAAAGAGAATATTAGGAATGTCTTCATTTATTATGCAATCAGATTCTAATTAACTCTATTACTCTCTCTCTACATCCTTTCTTAATCTCACAAGACTAGTTTTATGCTTCATTGTGTGGATGGTAGTTGTATCAGTGGGAATACCAACCGCTTTGCAACTGTCCATGACATGGTTACATACAAGATCTTTTGCCAGTTACAACATCTTTCAACTACCAGACATGACTAATCCGAACACACATACAGCCCTAAGGCCTTACAATTGGTCTCTTGGACCTTATGGACTACAAAAATAGAAATTAACTAAATTATCTAGGTGCCCCTGCCCCTAGAGATAGTATTGGCCCAAATTACATCCTTTTTGGTCCTAGTGTCCTTACCAGGACCATCAGGACATTTGATCATTATATCACCTTGACCATTACCACTTGTCATAACTGACTTTAAAATGCTCCAATTGATTTGGTTATCTCCATATAATCTTCTCGTGATCATAGGTGTCTTATGATTCCAAGATGTGTCCTTAGGTGCTCTTGCACCATGTAAGAGGGACAACAAGAAGCTATAACAACAGTCTCAAAGAGGCCTTTAAGGAGTAGCAAAAATTACTAAAACAACAACCCACAGTTTAAATAAGCAGTTCAAATCATGAAAGTTGATGATGAATTAAACAAACAGGAAGAAGGAGTAGTCCATGAGAAAGGTACAGTTATGATGTCATAGGTGTAAAGTACAGTGAAATAAGGATAGTCAAGGAGCAAGGTTTCAACTCTTTTACAAGCCGTAAGAAAGACATAGAAGACAACTCACTGTCACATGAGGACATCAATCAGTCATTGGTAAATTAGAGCCCTTTACAACAAGCTAAACAAAAAGCTATCTAGGTAACTCAGAAGGTTCTATCATGCATGATACATTTATTTCACAAAGCCATGTTGTATCACTGCTCAATCATGCATGGTACCACATAGTTATGCATGGAAATCTCTTAAAGAAATCCATAGTCATAAACTAAGAAAATGATCATCTATAAATCCTAGAAGCAATCGGTATGACAGTGTATAAGGGAATTCATACAAGATACAGTGTATGATTCCCATTTCAAAGTGAAAATGAATAAATAATGTGCAAAACTAAGTAAATGAAACATTAGCATCATGATTTTACTTCAACTAATTGGCTATCATATTATCATTTCTTGCTATCATATAAAATTCATACATTTGAAATGCTATCCATACTAGCATGACTGTCACAGCAGAGACATCAACAATAGAAGCAGTAATAAATGCCATTGAGCATTGGAGATCAATTCCAAGGAATATCCTTATAGGTATTATATAGTGCTTCACATGTTTTGCCAAGAATTGATGGTATTGGAACAACTATAATGACCCCTGAGGATAGAGTGAAGTAACAATAATGTTGCAATCACTTATTCATAATGCAAGGTGTAGTCTCAAATAAGACAGGGGTAGTTGTTATTAGTTAAGTAATTCAATCGTAAAACCTCATATGTGTGATATGAAAAAACAATGCAAAGAGGTCTAAAAGGTGACAGTCCAAGCTATGTAATGTGAGGATAGCAGATAACAAAGATGCCTGGTAGTCATATGTGATATTCAAGAGGATAGTGATGCATAACAAATACAGTGCCATTGTTGAAATGAACCAGACAACTGAGAGGGAGGGGTGAATCAGTTGTCTTATTACTTAAATAATTCTACACATTAAAACATTAAACACTTTTCCACTGTTTGTTATGATTCAGAAACATAAACACAATTGCAAGATCATACACAAGAGACACCAAATTTTTATGTGGAAAACCCTGTTAAGGGAAAAACCACTGTGGGGGTTAACCCACAAGATATATATGTAAAGCAACATACCAAAAATCAAAGGGTCACTACCAGTAGGGCTCACTACCTAGAAAAAGGCTCACTACCAAGGGTTTTGAATGGAGATGTTAGTATCTACTCCATCCCTAAATTCAGTTCCATTGAAGTGCAATACTCTTCTACTTTTCTCTACCCTTTCTCTTCCTTACTTATCTTCGCATTTCCCACACAAGGACACCTTTTCCTCGACTCAATTGCAAGTATTTATATACTATATCAACCTTGGAATGATCATCAAGGTCATCATTACTATCATCAACCGTTGGAACAATGTCCAAGGTCGGCATTACAAACATACATAAAATAGGTCTGGACCTAATACAGAATTGGCTAAAGAAATGTAGTAAAGATATATGTGGATCACTCCATGCCTTAGCTGGGACTCAAACATGATCTTTCACGCCACTACATGCTTCTACAATCTTCAATACATCTCTGCAATTACTAGAATTAACCAAGTTGACTAGGAATGGTTACACACTACGTTATCTAGGAACAAACTTCAAACACGATCTGAATTCCTTAATGCAGACCCATGTAAATGTAGGAACATGATTAGGAGGCATCCACAAGCATGTTGTAATCACCAGTAGCACCTGCACAAAATCTAACCACTTTATCCATCAAATTCTTCACACCTGAGAATATGAACTTCATTATCTTCAACTATCATAAAAGAAAGATAGCTTGTGGACCACCAAATCATGAACCATTATAGTTGTAGGTACTTATCATCATCCCAGACTTCCCTCTAGAACCGTAAAGAAAAATACTTTAATGTAGAGAAATGTAGAGCAAAATACTTTCTCCCTGTCACTAGTGAATAATTAGAAAAAGTAGGTTTTACTCTAGTGAATGTAACTCATTCAATTCTTCACACCAGAGGCTCAAAATCAGGATTTAGCATCTTCAGACATGCCTATAAATAACTTCCAATCCATAGACCAAGATCTTCACTCTTCAAGAAACGTGGATCAGTCTTCCAGATTGTTCTTCAGTATGCAACTCATTATCTTCACTGTGATTCACTGTTTCCTTTCTAATTCATCTGGAGGGGATAATTTTCTCAATATCCTCAACATATAAATCTTCTAACCAAATAAGGAAAGGACATAGTTGACACCAATAACAACAAAGATATGTTGACATCAATGACAACACTGATTAGGCACATACTTGCAACAATCTCCCTCTTTGTCATTGATGGCAACATATGATGTGAAAAACTGCAAGAGCCATCAAGACAAGATTCTCCCCTATCTCTTTACACATCTGCACTCTTTCTCTTATGTTTTTTCATATGATTTCTCTCCCCCTTTGACATCAATGGAAAAGGGCACATACTTGAACTATGTTGCTCTGATCCAAGCTCTCTTCTAAACTCTCTTTACTTGACTACTCTCCCTATGAAGTAGCCCTTACAGGCATCAATCTAGATCTAGAAATGGATTTTTAGGTACCTCTCGACTGAAGCACTTATGTGCATCTTAGTTTAGAGCAAGAGGGGTGATAACCCATAACTTTTCTCTGAGCTACTCAAAAGTATCCTTAGGCAGAGGCTTAGTGAAAATGTCTGCAATCTGATCTTTTGTAGATACATATTCCAACTTGACTTCATTCTCTGTCACCTTTTCTCTTAGAAAGTGATATCTTATGGATATGTGCTTTGCCCTTGAATGCATTACTCAATTCTTTGATATGTTTATTGCACTTGTGTTGTGACAAAAGATTGCAATCGGATCTTCATACACAACTCGGATGTCCTTCAATGTCTATTTCATCCTTAACACTTGAGTGTAACTACATGTTGCTGCAATGTATTCTCCTTCTGTATTAGACAGAGATATTCAGTCTTGTTTCTTGCTTAACTAGGATACCATCCTTTTTCCCAAGAAGAATGCATCTCTGCTTGTACTTTTCCTATCATCCACATCTCCGGCCCAATCTGCATTACTGTATGCACTGAAAGTGAAATCATTGTCTTTTGGATACAACAAACCATAATCCATTGTGCCTTTCAAATATCTCAGTATTCTCTTGACTTCCATCACATGTGACTCTTTAGGTTCTGCTTGAAATCTTGCCACAAGACAAAATGCATACATTATGTCACATCTAGTTTAGGTCAGATAAAGTAATCCTCCAATCATAGATCTATATATTTTTTGAGCTGCCATAGGTGAGTCATCATTTTTACTCAACTTACAACCAGTTACCATGGGAGTACTTACAGGTTTAGATTCCTCCATCCCAAACATCTTTAACAACTCTTTCACATACTTTGACTAAGAAATGAAGATACCTTTATTCGATTGATTGATTTGCAAACCTAAAAAGAAATTCATCTCACCAAACATGGACATTTCAAATTTATTTTGCATTTCCCCAGCAAAAACCATGCACATACCTTTATTGCCTCTAAAGATAATGTCATCAACAAAGACTGCAAAAATTAGGATTTTTTCATTATTGATCTTGAAATAGAGATTACTATTGGTAGTACTCTTACTGAACCCTAACTGTATCAGATACTTATCTGATCTTGCATACCAGGCCCTGGGGGCTTATTTTAATCCATACAATGCTTTCTTCAATCTGTACACCATATCACCCTGATCTAATGACTGGAATCCTTCTAGTTAATCAATATAGACTTCTTCTTCCAATTCTCCATTCAAGAATGCAGACTTTACATCCATTTGATATACCTTGAAATCTTTGTAGGGTGCAAATGATAAAAACATTCTTATTGCGTCAATCCTTTCCATTGATGCAAATGTTTCCTCAAAATCTATTCCTTCAATTTTAGAGTACCCTTTGCATACCAACCTTGCTTTGTTTCTTACCACCTCACCATTCTCATTCATCTCATTCCTGAAGACCCATTTAGTGCCAATTACATTTTTATCTGCTAGTCTAGGAACAAGATCCAAAGTCTAATTCTTCTCTATCTACATCTATTTTTCTTCCATGGCCTTTACCTAATTTTCATCATTGCAAGATTCATTTACATTTTTAGGTTCTACTTGAGAAATCAAACAATAATTAACCTGTTCATCAGTAGTTCTTCTTCTGGTCTGAACTCCTTTACACTTATCTCCTATGATTTGATCTTTAGAGTGATTTAACTTCACATACTTGGTTGTCTTAGTAATGATTTCTAGAGCTTGTTCTTCTTCCTCTAAGTTTTCTTCTTGCTGCACAATTAATTTGTTTGTAGGGACATCTGGTTCATCAGATTCATATCCACTTGATACATTTTCCTTGGTTTCATCAACTTTGACATTTACACTCTCAATATCTTCTTCAACTTGTTATTGGTAGAGTATCCAAGGAAGATACCTTCATCACATCTTGCATCAAACTTACCTAAATCTTCATCACTTCTGATATAACACTTACTACCAAAAACTTTGAGATATTTCACCGTAGGAACTTTACCATACCATAACTCATAAGGAATCTTAGAGCTGTTACCTTTTACTTGGACTTTGTTTAGGATGTATACAACAATGTGGATTGCCTCTCTCCAATATACTTTTGGTAGGTCAGCCTCCTTCATCATTGTTCTAGCAGCCTCTTGAACTATCCTATTTTTCCTTTCAACTACTCCATTTTGTTGTGGAGTCCTGGGTGTAGATAATTGTCCCTTTATCCCTTGTTCTTCATAGAAGAAGATGAACTCATTTGATGTAAACTCTCCACCTATATCAGACCTCATGCACTTTAACTTCAAGTCTAGCTCATTTTTAACCATTGCCTTGAATGCTTTGAACTTTTCTAGGGATTCTACTTTTTCTTTTAAGAAGGTAACCCAAGTCATTCTATAATAATCATCAATTAGCAACATGGAATACTTGTCTCCTTGTAGACTTCTTACTCTGGTAGGTCCACATAAATCTGTATGCACTAATTTCAGTAGTCCATCAATAGATTGGTCCTTTCTCTTGAAACTTATTCTTGTCTATTTTCCAAATTTGGCACTCCTTCTACAAAGTATTAGTAGGCTTCACAAGATTAGGTAAATCTCTTACAGCATGAGTGGAACTTATCTTCACAATGTTGTCAAAATTGACATGACACAACCTTCCATGCAACAACTAACTTTCATCATTCTGAGCCAACAAACAATATTCATTAGTCCCTTTCAAATGATAAATGTTACCTCTTGTCTTTTTTCCAGTTGCAATCACTGTTCCAAATCTTTCCAAGATCTTGCATCCATTGTCCTTGAATTTGATATCATAACCTTTGTCACACATCCAACCAACACTCAAGAGATTGTGTTTTAATCCCTTTACATAAAACATCATCAATGTTATGCTTACCATCAAAAGAAATGGATCCTTTTCCACAAATCTTACCAGCTGTATCATCACCAAACCTAACTAGTCCTCCATCATATCTTTCTAAACTTATGAACTTACTTTTGTCACCATTCATGTGATGAGAGAATCGACTATTAATAACCCATTCATCTTTGTCTTCAACAACCTGAGTAGCTAAGGCACTTTCCACTGGTTTTTCTTCCTTCACACAACTAGCAGGATTAGTAGTCACAGGTTCTTCTTTAATAGCAATAAATAAGCATTCATTTCTAGAAGTACTAGCATTATCTAGTTCACCATCTAATACTCCTTCATCATCAATATCTTCAACATAATAACATTTCTTTAGAATCCTAGGTCTATCTGGTCTTGGCTTGGGAACTCTTGTGTGGAAACTAGAAGCATAATGACCAACTTTACCACAACTAAAACATTTGAAAGGTAATTTGCCTTTGAACTTACAAGTACCTCTGGATAGACTATTAACAAAGTTGGCTTCAAGTTCTTCAATCTCATAATCTGGGTCCACCTTGTATTTTTTAGATCTGGGGGTTCTTTTTGAAGTGCTCGCCTTGAAAGAAGTCTCTGTCTTTGGAAGTGAATCACCAAGTTCTCTCATTTCAAAGGTTGTCAGCTTCCCTAGCAGCTGATCTTTTGTAATCTTTGTTACTGTCACTATTTCTTTAATTGCGGCCACTTTATGACAATAAGATTTAGGCAGTTATCTAAGAATTTTGTTCACAACTTCAATATCATCATTTTTTCCTCCTACACTTGTAATCCTCCTCACAAGTTTGTCGACCTTTTGCATGAAGGATGTTATGTTGTCATCTTCTCTCATCTTCAAACATTCATATTTTACCTTCAAACTCTGCAACTTGGTACTCTTCACAGATTCATCTCCTTCATATAGATTCTTCAACTTATCCCAAATTTCATAAGTAGTTTCTAGCTCCATGATCCTTGTTACTTTGACATCAGATAAGGCACTCACCAAGACATCTTTGGCTTTTATGTTCTACTCAAATTCCTTGATCTCACTTTAGTTTGCGAACCATTCTTTGGTATTTCATACTTATTTTCAGTTATTTTCCAAACATTATAACCCAAGTAGAGGAGATGGGTTTTCATGTGGATCTTCTAGATAGAGTAGTTTGTTCCATCAAACTGTGGACTTTCCTTTTTATGACATTCAAGATCACCCTCAAGCGGTCAAGCTTTGTTATGAGGAACTTGGCTCTAATACCAATTGTTAAAATGAACTAGACAACTAAGAGTGGGGGTGAATCAGTTGTCTTATTACTTAAATAATTCTACACCTTAAAACATTAAACACTTGTCCATTATTTGTTATGATTCAGAAACATAAACACAATTGCAAGATCATACACAAGAGACACTAGATTTGTATGTGGAAAACCCTGTTAAGGGAAAAAAACACGGTGGGGGTTAACCCACAAGATATATTTGCAAAGCACACTACTGAAAATTAGAGGCTCATTGCCAGTAGGGCTTACTATCTAGAAAAAGTCTCACTACCAAGGGTGGCTCACTACCAAGGGTTTTGAATTGAGATGTTAGCATCTACTCCATGCCTAAATTTAGTTCCATTGAAGCTCAATACTCTTCTGCTCTACTCTACCTCTTCTCTTCCTTACTTATCTTCACATTTTACACACAAGGGCACCTTTTCCTTGACTTAATTGCAAGTATTTATACACTATATCAACCTTAGAATGATCATCAAGGTCAGCATTACAATCATCAATCATTGGAACAATCTCTAAGATCAGCATTACAAACATACATAAAATAGGTCTAGACCTAATACAAAATTAGCTAAGGAAATCTAGTAAAGATGAATGCGGATCACTCCATGCCTTAGCTAGGACTCAAACATAATCTTCCATGCCACTACATGCTTCTACAAGCTTGAATACATCTCTGCAATTACTGGAATTAACCAAGTCAGCTAGGATTGGTTATACGGTACGTTATCTGGGAACAAAATTCAAACACGAACTCAATTCATTAATGAAAACCTATGTAAATGTAGGAACATGATCAAGAGGCATCCACAAGCATGTTATAATCACTAGGAGCAACCTCACAAACTCTAACCATTTTATCCATGAGATTCTTCACACCAGAGGATATGCACTTCACTGTCTTCAACTATCATAAAAGAAACATAGCTTATGGACCACCAAATCATGAACCATTATAGTTGTAGGCACTTATCATCATTTCAGACTTCCCTCTAGAACCACAAAAAAAAAACTTCAATGCAGAGAAATGTAGAGCAAAATACTTTCTCCCTGTAACTCGTGAATAATCAGAAAACACAAGTTTTACTCTGGTAAATGTAACTCACTCAATTATTCACACCAAAGACTCAAACTCAGGATTTAGGATCTTCAAACATGCCTCTAAATAACTTCCAATCAATAGACCAAGATCTTCACTCTTAAGGAGATGTAGAGCAGTCTTCTAGATTATTCTTTAGTATGCAACTCACTGTCTTCATTATGATTCACTATTTCTTTTCTAATTCTTCTAGAGGGGCTAATTTTCTCAATATCCTCAAAATATAAAGCTTCTAACCAAATAACAAAATAGCATATAGTTTACACCAATGACAACAAAGATATGTTGACATCAATGACCACACCGATTAGGCACATACTTGCAACAGCCATTTCATTGTGAAATGCAATGCCCAAGCATATGAACTCTTGAGAAGGAGAAGGCATAGTAATGCTGGAAAAACATCATTTAGATGTTGGCATCCTTCACACCATTTTGACCAATAACATTGATCGACAAGGAAAGTCTCAAGTTTGAGTGAATATCACAAGCACCCAGAAAGTCAAGAGGTTGTGGCCTCGCATAAGAAAAGTAATTTCTTTTGTCTCTTTCAAAAAATTAGAAGCATTGTCTCTTTTTTCCATATAGAAAATAATGAAACCCTCAAGGTTACTTAGAATAAGAAATGCCCAGAATTTCCTTCATGAAGTCACGGCTATAGAGTATGGAGGAGCTTCAGAGAGATAGGGAAGCATGAAAAAACAAAATCGTCCCTTCATTTTGTAGTTTCTTAAGCTCAAATCAAGCATCTTTTTACGAATAAAGGAGGAAAAGGTGAGATTTAGACTTACCAAAGTTTGTTGTTGAAAAGAAATGTCCTCAAAGTCTGTGAGTTTTCTCACAGAGAATGCATTACAAAGATCTAATGAGTACATCCATGACAGCCTCAAATACAAAGGAGAGATCAACAGAAGATAAACAAAAATGGAATGTATTAGAAATATGTTCATGGTCGTGGTTTAAAAGCTAGAAAAATGCTTTTGAAATGGAGAACAGTGTCCAGATTTGTGTCAAATGACTTACCTCTATATTTTCCTTCAGTTTCTTCATGGGAATCTCCCAAGAACAACAAGAAATCAACCAGTCGAGCTCAAACCCTAATGGTGGTAGTGGTGTGTAGATTTTTCCAAAGCCAAGTGCAAAGAGTGAATGAGAGAAAAGTGGCATTCGCTGGTTTTGTGTTTAGGGTTTGGAAGTTTGCCCTAAATCAACTTGTGTTTTTTGTCACATCAATTCAGAATTTAAATGCTTTCACTAATGCCCTTTGTGGTATTAAAATCCTTTCATATGTGGCAAACTTAAGGTATATGCCTTAGAATTTTATGATTTTTGGAGAATATCATATAGCTATATGCCTTAGCTTTATATGATTTTATAGAAAATCAAAATGCCTAAATAGGGAGATATTGTATGTCTTGTATTTTTTTTTTTAGAAAAAATCAAACAAATCAGGTCTCTTTCCCTCCTTTTGTAGAGAAATCAAAACTACAGATATTGTAAAACAATATTAAGGTAATATTCTATAAATTGTCATAATATTTGTTATTTTAATGCAATTAAATAAAAGCAAGTGTTGATAGAAAGTCTTTCCTATTTGAGTGTAATTCTTTTGGGTGAAATAGGAAAATGCTTGCAAAAGGCAGTACTATGCATGACAAGTGTTGTCATTGATGGAAACTAAGTCCATCTTACACATCCACATTACATAATTTGTTCATGTTGGAAGTCAAAGTGAAGATTTGTCTAAGTCTAGGTAGTCAGAAATAGAGCATGTGATAGGGTCCAGTATCTTGGTCCAGATCTCTCTGGTGGTAAATCATAGTGTGCTATAGATCTAAGGGAGTAATAAGGATTGTCAAGACTATCTAAGTCTATGAATTTAGCCTCTGGTGATGAAGGATTCAAAAATTATAAGCATCTGAGTATCAGGTTCTAGTTAGTCAGTACAGTCAGAAGAGGACCAGGCTGACCTGGCATTTGATCTTGGTTTGGATGAAGAAAAGCTGTTAGTTAGGTAATTTGTGATAATTAGTCATATTGGCTAGTCGACATGGTTGATTATTTAAGAACACAAGTTTTTGGTCTATGTTGTTGATTGTGCATGGATTCAGTCGACAGAGCAGAGTTCTTAACAAATGTTCTAAGTTTTCTTGATGCCAACTACAGTTGATTGAATTTCTTGTTGTGGATATATATAGCCAATGGATTTGAGTGATTTGAGTGTGTGTCTCATGTGATAATGATGTAAGTGCGAAAAGGGCAGAAGGAAGTGCAAAAGTGAAGATCTAATCTTGGATTATGACCAAAGAGTGAAACAGGGCAGAGAAAGGATGAAGTGTGTAAAATCAATATTTTGTGCTTAATGGAAACTAAATTTCTACATTGGTAGATGTCATTTCTGAGTTCAAACATTCTATAATCTTCTTGTAATCATTTCTATAGGTAGTGATCCTCTTAGAGAAGTGAGCTCTGGGCAGTGCACCCTGAAGGCATGTGCCTTCCCCACTTGTAATACTTTTAATAGAGTATAATTTCTTGTGAGTTAACCCCCACCATGGTTTTTCCCTTAACTAGGTTTCCACATAAAAATCTTGGTGTTATGTGTGTTGATTATGTTTCTGGTCACGTGTTATTAATTGATTCTTTCATGGTTATATCATTAATTTGTTAATAAGTGATAAAGAAGGTAAATTGCTACAAGTGATCAAAGTTTTTCTGACAACTAATTCACCCCCTCTCTCAGTTGTCTTCCCTTATTTCAATAGAAAAAACTGGGCAAACTAAAGTTTCTATTTTAGTTTTCAGTCAGTTTAGGGGTGATTTTTTGAGTCTTTTCTAGATCAACCCTTTTGGGAGGAAAGTTTCCATCATTTTCATCCAGTTTGGAGGAAGTTTGGGCACTGATTTTGTGTCTTTTTCTCTTTTCTTGAAAATGAGGCTTTAGTTTATTTTTTTGGATAGATAGCTAGCTGAACTTTTAGAAAGCCTTTTGGGCTATATATAGGGGGAAGAGACTCATTTTATGTAGTTAAGATTTGCTTCTTACTTTCTTGTACACTGTAGAAAGCTTTGTAAGATGATATTTATACTCAGATTTGTATTTGCATACTCCTTCAAATTTAATAAAACAACAGAGCATTCCTATCTCATTTCTTGTCTCATATTTGTAGTAGTAATTTGATGTTCATTGTGATTCAAAATACTGAATCCTTTTTATGTCTTGTTATTGTGAATTTGTGTACAAGAGTTTCATATGATTCAGGTTGTATGTTGTGTTCAGTCTTTTGAGTCTTAATATAAATTATTGTTGGGTTGTATGTTCTAGGTGAGGTTGTGAAAGTTAAGGTTTGAGAAACTGGTTGTAAGGTTATTGAAATAGATAAAGTTCTGGTGCATTGCCATTAGGAGTTTAGGATTTTCATTTTCAGTTATCTTTCTAAACCCTTTTCCTCAGAAATTTCTATAGTTTAGATGATTTTCTAGGGGAACCAGCCTGCTCTGTAGATTCATTCTTGCCATAGGTCACCCACAAATTGAGAGTGTTTTCATGTTTCAATATGATAGTTAAGTCAAATCTTAGGTAGGGTACAATCTTGACTGACAACATGTATATTTCCTCCTCCAAATCCCCATGGAGAAATGTTGTTTTCACATCTAGCTATTCGAGATGCAAGTCTTCCGCAGCCACAAGGCTTAGAATAGTTCTAATAGAAATCATGTCTACAACTGGAGAAAATATTTCATCAAAATATATACCTTTTTTTGTGCAAAACCTTTTACCATGAGTCTGGCCTTATATCTTTTCTTTCCTCCATCTTCTTCCTTCAACCTATAAACCCATTTATTTGGCAATGCTCTTTTACTTGCAAGTAGTTGGACTAAGTCCCAAGTTTGATTCTGTAGCAAGGAATCCAGTTCCTCTTTCATGTCTAGCTCCCACTGCTTTTTAGTATCTACCTACATTGTTTCTTCATAACCTTCAGGTTCACTAGAATTAGTTAATAATATAGATTATAATGATGGAGAAAATATTTTTGGAGGTCAAGTTATCCTTGTAGAACGTCTAACACTTGTAGGAGTCTGTGGGATAACTTGTTTTTGCTGAGCATCAAGTACCACTAGCATTTTATTTTCTGGAATCTCATCCAAGACCACATATTCCTTTTTGGCCTATTCTTACTTCTTTTTCTGTAGCTAATCCTTATACATGACCTTCTGATTGAATATAACATCTCTACTCCTAATGATTTTATGATTTTCATAATCCCATAACCGATAACCAAATTCATCTACTCCATATCCAATGAAGGTACTTTTTTTTTGACTTAGCCTCAAGCTAGGTTCTATTTTCAATATCAACATGGACAAAAGCTTCACAAGCAAAGTTTTTTAGAAATGAATAGTTTACCTTTTTACCCTTTCATGCCTCCTTCAGAATGCCACCATCCAAAGGCTTTGAAGGTCCCTTGTTTATTAAATAAACAACGGTATGTACAACATCTACCCAAAAGTGTAAGGGTAGTCCAACATGCAATCTCATTCTCCTTGTACACTCCATAATGGTTAGGTATTCATCCTCTTAATCACACCATTTTCTTGTGGGGTTCCAAGAACCATTTTCTGCCTATGGATTCCATTATATGAATAGTAATTCTTAAATTCTCTACTACAATAGTCACCTCCATTGTTAGATCTGAGACACTTCAACTTTTTCGCTGTCTCATTCTCAACCAAAACTTTCCACCTTTTAAAAGTTTCAAATACTTCTGATTTGTTTCAGGAAATACACCCATGTTTTCCTAGTTGCATCATCAATAAAAGTAACATAATAGCAAGAGCCACCAAGAGAAGAAACATGAACTGGTCCCCGTACATCTGAATGCACCAGCTCTAATTTCTCACTCTTCTTCTCTTTCCCAACTTTGAGAAATTGGACTCTTCCATTTTACATAAACACAATTTTCACAGAAATCCAAGACAATCTTCTTTAGACCTAGTAGCAACATTCTTGAGTGAAGGATCTTCATCCCATTCTCACTCATGTGCCCAAGTCTATGGTGCCACAATTTTGTTTCTATCCCTGTAGCAAGTGCTATAATTATCTCGGTAGCAATTGTTTCTATAGCAGCTAAAGTAGAATAAGTATTACCAGTACACAAATACAATGTGCCTACCTTTTCACCTTTAGCTACTACTAATGCACCTTTAGTGACCTTCTAGACTTTGTTTGAAATGGTAACTATGTAACCTTCACTACCCAGTTGTCCTATAGAGATTAAATTCCTTCTCAAATTTAGAACATGTCTTACCTCCTGTAGCAACCATTCATTTCCATTCTACAACCTGATTTTCATCTTTCCTTTTCCAACAATCTAACAAGGTTCATCATCACCCAAATATACCTATCCAAAATCACCTTGAACATAATCTACAAAATATTTCCTATGGGGTGTGGCATGAAATCAAGCCCCTGAATCTATTACCCAGGAATCATTAGCATTAACTAAACATAAAATTAAAGCATCCTATAATTTATTACTTTCAACACTAGCTTCCTTACTATAATCATGTTGTCCATCTCCTTGTTTGCCCTTTCAAGACCAACAATCCTTCTTCAAGTGTCTTATCTTTCCATAGTGCCAGCAATTCATTCTTCCTCTAGATTTAGATCTACCTTTCTTTAACTTCCCTTGTGACTTCCCATGATTTGTTGAGCTTTTTCCTCTCTCCCTTGTTCTTTCCCTATTCTCTATAGTCAAAGCATTACCTGATGTTGAACTCTCACCTATGCTATTCTGTCACATTTCCTTGCTAAGGATAACACCAACAACATCATCAAATTTCAAAGTATTTGAACCAGAGACAAAGTTACTTACAACCACTACCAAGCTATTCCAACTTTTTGGCAAAGAACATAAAACCAAGAGAGCCCTCACTTCTTCATCAAATTTTACTTTTACGGAAGTTAACTGACTGGTAATCATATTAAACTCATTTAAATGATCTAACACAAATCCACCTTAAATCATTTTTAGATTAAATAAATGCTTCATTAGAAATACTTTATTAGAGGCTGAGGGTTTTTCATATAATTTATCCAAATCTTTCATTAGTTCATATGTTGTCTTCGCTTCTATTATATTGAATGTCACAGATGGTGCCAGGCACAACCGAATGGTTCCCATTGCCTTTTTGTCTAAGATAATCCTCCATCTGTATCTTCCATAATTGATAGTTCTTCCCATTAAATTTATCTACCTTCAATTTAGCCTCATTTGTCATTGCTCCTACTTAACCATGAGACTCCCACTCAACCATGAGACCTTCCTGTAGATGATAATCAAACACAAGCCACTTTGATACCAATTTTTAGGGTTCAAGAAGATCAGAGCAATAAACACTAACAATTATATGCAGATTAAATAACCCAAATATAACAATGAAGAACAACACAAAAGAGATCAACACAGAAATTTAACATGGTTCACCTAATATGGGCGACATCCACATAAAATTAGCCATGTAATGATTTTATTATCTAGTGTAAAATAGATTACAATCTCGTGAATTCCATACCTGTAACATGCATCCCAGTTGCTTATATCAAACTTTTTGGAAGATTCTAGAATTAGGGTTTTATAATGTTATTTTTATTTTGTCGATTAATAAAAATTAACAACCGACTCTGAATGGGCAAAAAAGAGGGAAATTTTTTTTTCGAGGGCTGCACCCCCGAACCCCTGCTTCTCGGGGGCTTCCACCCCTGAACCCCCACTTCTCGGGGGCTGTTGCACTTGAACCCCTACTCGGGGCCCAGGTTGACCCCAAACCCTGACGAGGATACATTACAAGTGTACAGTATTTGCATGATCAGTCGCCACATACCAACAGTATGCTCTCCCCTTGTACTTTGTACAATTTTGGGGGATCAAAAGTAAATAGTATTTCTTCCCTTTAGGAGGCCTGCTAGGGGATTTCATCACCCCTGGAGATTACATCAACCACATGTTCTGGTGGGGTATATCAAAGAGGGGAGAGAGAAAGTTGTACCTCAATCTAGTCACGTATTTTTTGGTACATCCTTGGGGCCCTGGGTGATTCCAGACACAATGTGAAGTGACATTTGCTTAATCACTTATGTTGCATGTCTTCAACACACTAGTGTTCATAAACTTGTGCCACTTGTACCTTGCATATATTGGGGACTCCCTTAGAAAACTTATACATCCTACCTTAACATCTTTTGGTCATCTTCTAGTGTGGTGCAAGGTTTAGTTGATCAAGCCCAAAGTTACTGACCATGTTCCTCATAGAGTGGATATAGAAATTTTCTTTGGGAAAGGTATCAAAACGTCCAAGGAAAAGGGATATTTGGTGCAATGCCTTTATCCCTAACTAAAGGTATTCCTAGTTAGGTAGGAATATTGAGAAGAATTAAGTGTAGGCCTAAACAACGAACACAAACCAATTGAATAATCTAGGGTGTTGTTGTGTATTGTGTGTGTGATCATTTGCATAATTCTAATCACAAATTCATAAATTTTGCAAACCCATGCATATGTGTGTATGAACATTATTGTTTGCAAATTTCCCTAAGTTAAGCTTGAGCCATCCACCTCATCTTAATCACTTTATCCTAATCATCCTACTTATCCACCTAATCATCCTATCATATCATCCCAATCACCCATCTTATCCATTTTATCCAAATCATACCTTATCCATCTAATAGCCTAATCAATCCTCTTATCTACCTCATCCTTAATAATCCATATTCATTCCCAATCATCATTCAATCTTATCCTATTCATCTCCCAATTATCCAATCCACTTTATCCTAATCCTCCACTCTCATCCAATCCCATCCTAATCATCCCTCTCATCCACTTCATCCTATCCTATTTATCCATATCATATCCAATCATATTCCTTTTCATGATAATCACCCATCTAAACCATCCCTAATCATCCTAATCCACTTTATCCTCATCCCAATCCATCCAATTTGATCATTATCAAGCATCCAAACTCCATCATTAATAAAACCATAGGGACTTAGCCTCCTCCAAACCCAGCCACTATCATCCAAATCCTAATCATAATCCATCCAAATCAATCATCAAAATCCTTCATCTAAAGGATCCTAGCCCTAATCTACAATTATTTATTTAAAAAATCCACATCTAATCCATTAAATCACGTAGTCCTAATCCAACAACTACAAACATCATGAGTTGGTTTGACAAAATGGTAATGGAAGTTAAAACATCTATGTCAAACACCGTTCCTCATACACATGATGACACCAATCTTGATGCAGAAATACAAGAACTTAAACGTAAGTATGGATCTCAAACCATATCTCGATATCCAACCAACATCACTATCATATCAACCTTCATTCTCCCATTTGACCATGCCATCATACCAATCCAATTTATCCACACCTCAAATTTATCCAAACTTCACCTATCCATATATCTCACCCAACCCACTTACCAAGGCAATCACATAACCTCATACCCATCTACCATACCTTAACCCATGTTACCTAAACAAACTATATGGAATCCCAACCCAGCATCTATTCAATCTTTCCATCAAAATCTCCATCCAATATTCCTAATTCTACTCTATTAGCCCACATACCTCCTAACTCATCAACCCCTTCAATCCCTGCATCACAACGATCCTCAAACCCTCTATCAAAGGAGCCTATTAAGGTAGACTTACAAAAATTGGTCCAAGCAAACTTCATTGAGCTACCAATGACAATGCCATATGACAAAAACCAAGTCAAGTCTATCTAGTTTAAGTATCATGAATATTGTCAATATCATAGAGCAAAAGGCCATAAAACATCCAAATGTGAGACTTAAGAATTTGATTCAGGAGCTCATCAATTGTGGTAAGATTGTGATTGATAATCCACCCACCAACTTATCTTTTTCTAATGTTATCCAAGGACTATTAGCATGCAATCTAGAATCATATTGCAATACAACACATATCCTTGAGTCTATCAAAGACCCTCTTAATACTATTCAACCTTCATCCACTCCTATGTCTATTCATCCTATTGAAGATTCCCTTACCATAAGCTCAAATCCAACTCCATCATGCTCTCGTGTGGTTGACCATGAAGAGCCTATCAAGCCCATCCATGAAACCCCCATCTCATCCAAACCCAAGAGCTATGTGAAGAGTTCAACCCAAAGAATGATCAACCTTGCTCCTCACAAAGTCAAGATCGACTTATCATATCTCCTCAAGATCACATTACCCAAGCTACCCAAGTTCCCACTACTCAAGCCACCACAATCCATGATCAAGATACCAAAACCTCACCCATCCATGATCCCAAAATCACTCATGATCAAGAAACCCACACAACTTCTAGTCCTATTCATCCTCCAACTAGTCTTATCTATCATCCAACAATATCGACATCCCATGATGAGACACTTGGTCCCCAAGAAAACATAGATAATCAAAAAAATAATTTGGATCCTATTACACTACATCTTAATGAGCACAATGTTGAACAAGATCCAAGTATTCCAACTCATCCATTTTTCAATCTTACACAATCTCATATTGATCCCATTCTACATCCATCTCCCATTGATCTTCCATCATCCCTTATCATGCCCATCCCAAATCCACCAGCCTATCCCCTTGGTCCTACTACCTTCATCTGTGGTGGTTCTCTTGTAGGAGAGGAAAAAAATATATCAACCAACCCACCTTCCCCATCTAATAATGGAATTGCATCTTGTTTCCACAAGAACAAACATCCCATAATACATCACATCCTTCAAAACATGAATTATCAATGCAAAGGTTTAGGCCTTCATGAACAAGGTATCTTGGAGCCTATCCATGTCCAAATCCATCCACAATCACATGGCCTTGGCTATATATCCCAAGGACAACAATCCAAAACTATTGGTACCACTCACACACCTCACATGGCATCTTTCTCTAATCCCAAACCAGGTGCACCTCATCACACCTCCAAATCATATGTCACTATCCCTCCTCCATTGTCATACCATTCTCAAAAGAATGTGACCATACATATCCCTCCATCCACTCTACCTACCCTCTTCGCAACTCCTAATATACCTATTACCAAATTGGACTACAAGCCCATAATCTGGAGAATCATCATCACTAAGAGCATACCCATAGGCTCAAAGATGTTTCCATGTTTCATAGGATTGTTGACCATTCAAGCTTAGCATTCAGGTGCAATCTCTGTGACATCAGTTTTTGGCATCCCTGGTGGGATAGATTGCACCATTTCAGTCCAAAAGTGTGTTCCTAGATCATTGATATTTGGTGTTTGTGTTAGTGATCTCAGCCTTTGGAGGCTAGAAAATCAACACACCTGACAACTTTGAATGGCATTTCTACTAGTTTCAATATGATCAAGTGCTAGTTTATTTCAATTAATTCTAATTTTTGCTTGTTTTTAGCTTTTGAATGAATAAGCATGTCTGTGTTTCATGGGAATATGTTTTTATCATCCATCATATCATGAAAATGTTACTAATGCACCATCTTATCAGCCATATCAAATCAATCATGCTACTGGTTTTAGCCCAAATTTCATGATTTTTCAAGAAAACCAGCATACCCATTATGATTACCACCTGCCCACCCCTGCTCAAACTCCATATCAACCTACATATGTTTAAAATTAGCCCCAAGAAGCCCATCCTGTTTCCAACCAACATGGTTATTCTCCTAATCAAACTCCAAATTTTGAAGACATGAGATTTAGGGATATAAGGTTGTACTTTGAAAGGCAGCTAAATGAGATTGGAGGATATCAAGGGTACGAAGGAGATCAAGAATATAATTTGTAGCAGGAGGAGTTGGCTTATCAGGCTTATCTCCATTAGTAGGAGATGGAGACACAAGCAAGACACCAGGAGAATTTCTTTGCTAGGGAAGTTGCAGCAAAAGAAGAGAAAATGAGACAGTTGTTTTCCCAATTGCAAAAGTATGAGGCCCAAGAAACTTCTCCTTCAATACCTAGTTTTGAAGCATTTTCTCCTACTTTTAATCAGCCTATGAAAGAGTTTTCCAAACACAAGATTCCAAGTTTCAAGAAAGGAAAATCTTTTGAGCCTCCTTGTAGGTCTCCTCAGTTAAAAATTCCAAGTTTTAGAGAGCCCCATCCTTTACAGAGGCATACACATGTGCAGACTCATCCTATTCCATCTCATGAGCAGTACGTCCAGGAGCCTATCTTAAGTTCAGAGGCTCACAACCTTCTTAGTTTCCCATTATGTCATCCTTCTTGTCCCGACACCATTTCCCTCTACAAAGGTGGACTGGTTGTTTGGAGGGCTAGCTGGTTTGATAAGAAGGAAGAGGAGGAGGTTGAAGCAGAAGAGGAATGATCTTTTTTTTGTGAGTTTTCATGTGTTATGGAAGGCACAAGATTAGATCTTAGACAAATAAAAGATGAGGATGAGCTGTTAAGACAATAGAACTTGGGACAAGCAAATGTTTATGAGGAGAGAGATTTGGTTTCATTGTTTGATCAACTCCCATGCTTTGTTGAGGAAGAGGAGGACATTAAAGACCATGATACTTTGTTGGCCAATGAGGACAAGGCTGAGCATGATGTCAAATCAGATCTTTTACTCCATGAGGAAAATCTTTTCCGTAACATCATATAAGACTTTTGTTCAAACTTGGAAATTAAGCAAGCATCTCCAATAGAAGAAGGTTTTGAATGTCATGAATAAGAGGTATTGGAGAAACATGAAGGGATTCAAGATATTAGTGAACTACTGGTTTGAAAGCACAAACCTAAGTTCAAAGCCCTAACACATAAAGAGAAAAACATAATCAGCTCCTGTATTTAGGAAAATAAGGAAGAGATTGAAGAGGATACATTTTGGGATGATTTGGATGACTTTTGTTTAAATCTGGACATCAAGGCAGCACCTATGAAAGAGGAGCATCATGAGCAATAGTAAGGTGAGGAGTGTGAGGAGCCAAATCTTCCCCACCAGTAGGAAGAAGTAGCTATTCATGAGTAGCAAGTCATCAAGAACAACTCAAAATTTGTCATCACAAGCAGATGCCCTATTAAGCACCTATTGTGGTTGGAGACAAGCAAGAGCATGTCTAGACTAGTCTAGAATAGTAAAGACATCATCAAGATGAGTTCAACCAATCTATTTATTCACTTGAAAGCAACTGGTTCTCCACACAATACAGGTGGGTAAGTGATTTCATTTTCATTCTTGAGGAAGTGTTGCAGCATTTGGTTGGATGTTTCAACTTTCACTATCCATGTTTGGCTTTCCACAAGCATGCAAAGTTTCCAAAGATGCTATTGAAAGGTAGCTACTTTCAAGAACTAGTCAATGATTTTGTTTAGTCAACCTATTTCATTGTTAGTTTTAGGTTAGCTTAGTGTTTAATTTTCCAAGAAGTGTAGTTGTACAGTTAGCTGGCCCTATTCAGAGCCATAGTAGTTTGTTTTAGTTTTGTTTTGTTGATGTCCATGTTCAATAGCTGAGTTGCAAGAAGTTTTCTGAGATGCAAAAGGATAGAAATTAACCCCTATGTCCAATGGATATAGAAGGCTACTGATCCTATTTGTTTAGTACACAAACACCCCTAAGAGGTTACTAAAAATATTAAACCAAATTGGGTTTGCAGTCCAATTTGGTTGTGCCTTAACAATAATTGTTAAAAAGGGGTAAGAAGAAACTTTCATTGTTAGGGTCATCTGGTCAACATCTACTATCTTGGTGAAGAATTGTTGCATGATCACATTATCAGGATCATGTAGCAGCTCAAATTGAGTTGTTACACCATCCAGGTAAGTGAAGATGAAGCAGCAAGGCATGAGATATTCAAGGGATAACATGTGATTAAATTTATTAAACTAATCTTTGTAGATTATGTTTCAAATATGTTATTGCAGTTTAGTCAGTACAAATCGATGTAGTTCAGAAAAGAGATACTTATAAACTTGTTAATTCTTTGTGATTATAAACATATGTTTCAAATAATTTTTAGTTATTTCATGTTATGTAAGTGATTCATAAGAGAAATTGCACACAAATCATTACATAATATGAAATAGTTGATGTATTAAAAAAAGAGATGTTTATATAGTCCCACACAAGCCATGGGAGTAACTGTATCTGATAAGATATAAAGTAGTAAGTAGAATACAAGAAAAGGAAATGCATGAAATTAAGAATGGGACCTGTCATTGCCTAGTGAATGATGAATCCCGTTGTTGGAGGTCGCATCAGTATCTCGAGTTGTCCAGATGTAGCTCTAGGAGAAGAACCTTCAAGGGGTGGAAGAAAATTTGTGTTAGAGCTTGGGGTTCTATCTTTGATTCCATTCATATCAAAACAAGAAAACAATTTCTATTCTATAACTGATTGGCAAAAGTAGAATGAATAACTAGATAAGAGATGCAGATATCAAATCAGAAGTTAAATCAGAAAAGAGAAGCATCATGTCATACAAATCAAGGAGAGGTTGCAGCCTTATGTTTTATATCTAACATGTTTGTTGAATGTCCAAGAACAGGTCAATATGATAGCATATGAAAATCACATGTGGACAAAATGTGGCTCCCACAAGGGTTAAGCCCCCACAAGGGTTAAGCCCAGTGTGTTGTCCCATTAAACAGAGATATATCATGGGTGAATAGTGTCATATTAGCCCTTGTGAGGAACCCCATTGGCACTTTAACATTAGGTGCCTTTTCCTGTGAGAATATAATTTTTTGCAGACCCTTATGCTCTTCACAAAGATACATCCACAAGAAAAAGGTAGCCAATGTCAAAGGGAATAATACAATACGGTACAATAATGAGCTACTACCATAAAGTCTCAGGTCATATCATGCATCTAGTCACAGTGAATAAAGGATCACAGGAGGACACCATACAAAGTGCATTCACCACATTGCATTAGTGGTTTCATAGTCAAACTCACAAAGTATAAAGATTTAGTCATATTATTATCATTGTCAAATCCATAATCAGGTTACCAAGTGTTGATACTTCTCAGACAAAGTCAAAGGCAGCAAAAGAGATGACATAGTGTTATAGTGGCAGTAGGGGTCACCACAATCTAGGTGAGAAGCAGTGAAATTCATTACTTTTCATTGATGTTTCAAGGTACAAATAACAACAATCACCATTCAAAGGCATAATCAATCTATCATGTGGAGCAGTTTGTTAAACATTTGGTAAACTAGATATCTTTAGCAAACACATGAACTCAAATTTGGTAGTATTGTTTTCTTCAGTACCACAGACTAGGACTAGTTTTGCAGAGTCTATTAAGGATGAAAAGTCTTGCACAGATCTTTCATCATTGATAGATGAATGTTTAATGCAGCTTTTTAGCTTGAAGTTTAGGCCTATAATTGAATCCTTTGGATCTCACGATATACATTCTTGTTGGATTGATATTCCTTCTATTATCCCTCAAATGAGGGACTGTGCAAATGAAATAAGTCAGGGAACAATCGTTGAAGTGTTCAAAAAAATGGGATGGAGCCTTACAGTTGTGATGTTATGATTTTGGCCTCAAGATTGGTGTCCTTTTCCCTAATTTGTCCTACTATTGCTTATCCTAGGGTTTCTCCACCACAATACAACACTTCTGCAGAAGTACATATGGAGTTGGAAGACATTGATGAAAAAGCTTTGGTGTGTAGAACTTGTGAAGTGTAGTGGGCTGAACTGACTCAGCCCAAAACTTTGAATTTACCTAAAGATGAAAGCACTTGCATGGCAGGAATGGATTTTTCTCTTCTAATTCAGAAGTAGTTGGAAAAAAATTGTTGTGGTGGTTCAAAAGAGTCTACTCCCTCAGGGCCACTTAGCAACAAAAATAGCAGAGAGCACAAGTTTTCAAAGATGGTTCTTGACCTTCAATTTGATATTTGGGACTCTTTGTATTTAGTGATTGTTGGCGGTTCATGTAAAACAACCTCTCATATAATTCTTCCCACAAATTGGAGAATAGATATTTTAAGGGTAGTTTGAGACAATAAAAAATTTTAAGGCTTTTTGAGTCGATGGATGAAGAAGATATAAAAAAAAGTTGGATGCAGGCCATACCTTTAACTATATGTTTAATCAAACACTTTTGAATTCCTACCCCACTGAGAAAAATAAAGCAGCTATAGATCTAGTTTTCAATCTTGAAAAAACCACATCCTCTGGCAAAGTGTGAGCAATTTTGTCCAGTATCCACTATTTTACCTTCTCTTTCAAATGCTTTTTTATCAATTGAGGTTGGAGATTGTGATTTAGAAGTTGTTGAGTTAGATAATGAAAAGGCATTTAATGAGTCACTAGATGAAAAAATGTAGTATGGCCTTTGTAGCAAAGAAGTTGATTTGAGAGCTTTAGCTCAACGCCTTACAGATGTTGTAATCCAACATGTAGAGGTCCAACTAGAAGCTGAGCATTGCTCATCTACAAATGTTGTAAAATCAAGCAATCTAACTAAGACTCCATTTACCATGAAGTGATGAAGTTGATTTTGAAAAAGGCCAAAGAGTTGGTAGTCGAGTACAAAGATTGTCCTCTCCCATTATCTAGCCAACTTGGCAATTCTAATTTTTCTTCTCTATACACTTCTGAAGACAAGGTTAGAGAACATGAATTGCAAGTATTATATCGCATGGAAATACTTGCATCAAAGATTGCTGGAAGCATTGAAGTGCAAACAAAGAATAAATTAATAAAAGAAATTTGCAAACTTCTAGAAAACATCCTATTTAATTTGCCAGGAGGAATGTTTGGTGAGGAAAACCTTAATGAGTTTGCAAATAGAGTTATTGCATCTAGGTATATTGACTGACTAGACATGGTGATTAGAAAAGTATACAGGGATATGGGATTTTATGCATACGATGATTCAAGGGCTCTTAAAAGTCTTCTTTCCTAGTAAAGCTATCGAAGATGTTGATGTAGACTAGAGCTCTATTTTGTTGAAGTTATAGAGGATTTTAGTTTTTTTTTCATAAATATCATAAAAGACCTTACCAACATAGAGCATTTTAAGGATAGGGACACTACTCAAATGCATCTATCATTGCTTGTTAGTTTTGGTTGTCAAGGGAGGGCCTTTCTAGGGCCCCCTCTTTCAGGCCAAGATTTACATGACGAGATTTATAAGGAGTTGAATGCATCTATGGAACTTCTTCAATTGGAGCATTCTTCCCTTTGATAGATGGAACAAGAGAATACAAAAAATTTTGAATACAAAGGGAGAGCTAAGTGAAAAAAATGTAAATACATATGAAAAACTAAGAAAATCCTATGAACTCTTATTCCAAAGCATTTCATCTTTGGTTGAAGAACTGGACATGAAGCCTCCGGTGATGCTAGAGGATGGCCACACTACTAGGATTTCCACTGGTGGAGATGGATCTTTAGTTGTAACTATAAAGGATGCTTCTAATCCTAAACATGTTTGGGATGATGAAGATACTAAGGCCTTCTATGAAATCTTACCGAATCTTAGGGCCTTTACCCCCTTCAGTGTTACTTGGAGAAGCAGAACCTAAGACTAATGAGTAATCATATAAGACTCCTTTATTATTAGGAGGAGATATTATTTGAAATATAGACAGTGGAAAATAACCATGCAGTCCTAAAGATTGAGATAAGACAGCCAGAGAGCAGCATGTGGCACAAAAGAAAAAGTAATTCTTTCACTATTTTTTCTAAGGTACACCATATAAAAGGATAGAAGAGCATTTATTTCATCATGAATGCCATTAAACAAGGAAGCAGTATGGAAAGAAGAAACACTTACCAGTGAAATAGTAGTTAACGACAGCATGAAGCCCTCTAGTTGCCTTCATATAGACTTCCAAACCCTATGGCGGCATAGCAGAGCAAAGCTCAAGGAACACAAAAGACAAATAAATAAGATTTTTAGGGTTCATCTCTCCTTTTGCTACATTGCCCTAGCCTGAGATGTGGGCTTTGATTTTTGTTTTCTTTGAAAATCATTACAAAAAAAAATGCTAGGGGTCCAAGACAAGTCATCAAACCTTGTGATCATGGCTAGGTGCCCATGAAGGTTCAAAGTGAATGATGGGTTTTCAAAGGTTAAAGTTTTTTTAAGCCTTAAGTCAAAACTTAAATCATTGCAAGGGTCAAAGGTGGTGTAAAACACAAGCCATGCAAACTTTGTTCATTTCCTTATGCATTATTTTAAAACCAACGTGACATATGTAAACATGTATTAAAGGTAATAAATTATAAATTACCTTAGTACTTGTAATATAATAGTAAAATTAGATATCATAGACCACCTATTAAGATAAGACATAAGTGTCTACCTTTAACTCTTGATTAAATATGTCAAACCTATCCTAAGATCATGCAAAAGTGAAATGAGGGGTTATGATGAGTTGTAGTTCGGTGGACGTGAGTTGGTGATCAGTGAACTAGAGAGGGAGATGTTTTTGACTTTTAGTCAAGCTAGCTGGTGCTTTTTTGTGTTCTTTTTTAGTTGACTAGTGGTAAGAGGCAGTTCTGAGCTATTTTAGCTCATTTTGGAGCAATTGAGAACCTTCTTTTTAGGGATTTTCTATTTTGCTCGTGGATCACTTTGGAAGAGATATTTTTGAGTGCAGTTAACTATAATGGACTAGGCTTGACTCTTGGGAAGTCCCTTTTGTATTATAGAGGAAAAGGACTTAGTTTTTCTCCCAGTTCTTGATTTTAGGCTTTTTCTTGCACATTGCAAAGAAACAGAGAGTTTTGTAACTCATTTTTGACAAATTTATATACAACAACAGGTTTACAGGTTATACTTTTGTCATTTTCGTAGTGTTTTCCTTCTATTGTTCAAAAAGATTAACATTTTACCTTCTCAGATTCATGTGAATCTCTACATGAATGATTTTTGATAGAATTAATGCATTTTAAACAATCAAAACTTTTAATTTCTCTCTCATTCATTGTTGTATATGCACAAAAAGAAATTCATATCACAGGTTTTAGGTTGTGCTTTTGTTTATTTTTCCTTCAAAGTTGTGAAACATAGTTTTCCTTCTAAAAGACTAATAATCAAGCCTTCTTTTGAATTATTAATGTGGTCAAATTACCCTTATTGAGCTGTGTAAATAGATTTATTGAAAAAATAGTTTTGAAATAAGCTGCCCTTCTAATATCATTTGGTACATCACCTCCTAGAGTTAGTTTTCACTTTCAAGCAGTCACCTTTCTTACCTTTTCCTTCAAAATTCATTAGTCTCTAGGAGAATCAAAAGGGGAACTAGTCCATAATCTAGAGATTCATCTTCACTAAGAGCATACCCATAGGCTCAAAGATGTTTCCATGTTTCATGGGATTGCTAAGCGATCACGCTTAGCATTCAGGTGCAATCTCTATGACAACAATCCTTATCCTTAAATACCCTAATCCATCCACACATCTCGCTCCCCTAAATCCCCTAAAATTCCTAATCAAGATCAAAAAATGCACACATCACCCAAACATGAATCTACCACCAACCCAAAGGGATTCAAAAATACAAATTTAGATGCCTCCCTACATAAAGCAAAGAATCCAAAAAACCCTCAAGATTATCATGCCAAAGGACATAGATGCACAATATAAAAGCACAATTAAGAATCCAAAAGGCTACAAATGCCCACATCCACCAAAGAAAAAACAAAAATGGTGTTGGTCCCCAAGAACAAATAAATGAATCCAAATGAAGCATCCAAATCCCAGTGTATCAAAAAACCTAAATCGTAAAAGTCCCACAAATCTTGTTCCTCATCTAAAGACTGTACAAATCCTAGGTCGATTTGGGTCCCTAAGTCCCCAAATCAAAAAAAATAAAAAATCCCTATTACCCCGCACACCCCCTCAATGTCAAAAGCTTCAAAACACATATTAATGTGTGTAATCATTGGTCTTCATTCTGCTCCACCCCATGACATTTCTGTTGGAAACAAGGTGGATAACTGAGAGGGGGGTGAATCAGTTATCTTAAATATTTAACTTTCTTTTCTTCTTTAACAATTAGTGTAGCATCAAAACATATAAGCATACATAATCATGAGAGTAGAAAAGAAATCAACACACATAACACAAGGATTTTTACGCGGAAAACCCTTTTAAGGGAAAAACTATGGAGTGACTAACCCAAGATTGTTTTCTCTGTTAAAAGAATAAGAAGTAAAAAATGGCACTTGCCAATTAGGGCTCACTGCCTGAGCACATTGCTCATAAGAGGCACACTACCTACAAGAGGCTCACTATCTATAGGTTATAGAAGGTAACCAGATGTTTGAACTAATGAGAGGCATCCATGAGGTTCAGTTCCAGTTAGGCTCAATATATTGATCTACTGCACTTCATTCTTCCTCTGCTTTAGTGCTGTTGTTCTGTCACATACTAGACTTGTATTACTGCTTTCACACTTCTCTCTTCCTTTTCTCACACACTATATTACCACACACACTTCTTCAGACCAAAATCCATCTGGTATATATATCCGCACCAAGGATTTCAACATCTTTCTAGTCAGCATCCGGAATACTCCAGATTTTCCCAAGACACTGATCTGTGAGCTAAATCCATGCTCACTATGTGATGCATATCAAGGACATAGACATAGAAGTCATCAATCATGTCGGCCAACCATGTATGATCCCTCAAATAGCTTGATCACCATCAATTTCTCGTCCAGATTAAGGTCTGATGCTCTATCGGTCAGTTCTTCCTCAGTCTGCTCTGCCTGTCAGGAACCCAACACTTAGATGCTCATATCTTTTCACTCTTTTATCACTGGAAGCTTAATCTTTAGAATGTAGTAGTCATGGTACTCCTCTAGACTTCCCCAAGTCCATACTTTGCTGAGATACATCCTCTGAGAGATCCAGACCTAATTGTTAGACCTTGCTGCATGTTTTGTTCTTGTTCACCAGACCAAGACACTCTTCAATCTAACTTTTGGTATAGACATACTATGTGCTGCAGATGAGTGTGATGGACTTTGTTGCCATCATTGACAACACTCATGAAGCCACATAGTGTCTCTTTCCAACAATCTCCGCCTTTGGCATTGATGGCAACACTTAGTGAAAAATGACTAAGTGTTGTAACAAACTCCCCCTTGGCTGATGCTCTATCTTATGTACACTTTTACCAGAGCTCCCCGTTAGCTGGATTCCACATTTTTCAGTACTTCTCACTCCCCCTTTGACATCAATGGCAAAGGGTAGAATCCGCACACCAAAATTTTCAAAAGTCAAACTATACATAGCCACATAAGTATATATACATGTTATAATTACATATACTTATGTATATCCACAAAAGTGGTCTTCAACTAGACAAATTTTGTTTCCCAACTCTTCTTCATCCTATCCAAAATTGAGATGTGACCGCTCAACAAAAATGCAAAAGCTTCTACCCTTCATAAGTATGCCGGATCACTGGTCTGGGCTGTAGTCTGAGCATCAGTTAGGGCCTCATACATTGCCTCTAACTTAGGGATAATTATCCCTCTTAGTTCACTCATTCTACTTATTCTATTCTTCTTCTCCTTTTCTAGCCTCTTTATTTCATTTATAGTGGCAATAGCTTGACACTCTTGATTCATTATGGATGAAGTGAGAGGATCAAAATTCTGAGATAAACTTGACAATTTACTCTCTTGTTCTTCCACCTTTTTGGCAATGTCTTCTATCACTGTGGACCAAGATAGACAAAATTTGTATATTTCTTTGCCATCTTTAAGAGCATTTTCTAGGCTCTTTATCCCAATATCCAGATTTCTCCTATCATTTGTTATGAGTCCCTGTACTTTAGAGAGTCTCTTTCCCAAAAATTCTTTCTGAACCTTTTCTTCTGCTGATTTCTCTAAGGAATCAAAATGAGTTTTGATAGAGTTTATCAAAGATTTGAGGTTACTGGATGGAGAGACCGAAGGATCCTTTTAGAAGGATGGCATGATCTTCTCTAGCATTCTTGATGCAATTTCTATTAGCTCACAACCTTCCATGTGAGACTTCAAAAGCTTCTCTTTTACTTTGGCTTGGGCAAAGGATGCAATCTTCATTGTTTGGACCGAAGAGAGATAATCAAAATTAAGTGGTACTTGGAACAGTTCCGGTTCATCTATCTCCATCATTTCCTTGGTCAAGAAATTCTTCACTATTTTTGTAGTGTCTCTTGCTAGAGACTTCTTTCCTTTCGCAGCCTCAGAGCTGTCATTAGAGATCTTCTCTATTTGTTCTTCTTCTCTTCCCTTTTTCTCTTCTTCTTGACTTACTTTCTCCTCTTTTCTTGCTTCTCCTTCAGTTCTGGAGTCTGTAGGGGGAATCAAAAGAGAGATGTTTACTTTTTCATGGACTTCCTCTTCAGGAACAGAGGAATCCAAGTTCTTAGTCCTCTCCTCACCTATCTCCTTAGACTCTTCTGCAATTTTCTCATAAGATTCTTCTTTTGATGTACTTAATCCTTCGACATCCATGGCAGAAGGTTCGTCATCTATTTCCTCTATAATAGGAAGATTGAATCTCCTGTAGGCATTCTAGAGGATGTCTTCTGTCTCTTTTGCTACCTGATCTGTCTCTCCAAGCATAAGTTTGTTCATTTTGGCTTTGCTCCGGAACTCATCCTTGTAGTCCTTGAAGATCATGTTCATTTGTTTTGGAGTAATGGAAGGATAGAGTTGAATAGCTATCTATTCTCAGATTTCTAAGTCTTTTGCCTTAGCATTCTCCTTTGTAAGTTCAAGTACTTACTCTAGGCTTTTGGGAATTAGTGAGATGATTTCAATGAATGCTTTATTATAGATATTCAAATACTTGATTGTGGCTTCCTCCAAAATACTTTTGTTAGAGTCATTACACTCATCATAAAATTCTGTTATGGGCTGCAAATTCCCATCTACAATGACTGCCTTGATGACATCATCAATAGAAAGAGTAGGCCTTTCAACAAATTCTTCTACCTCTTCTTTTTTTGTACCGGTAGAGGATTCCCCAGATGTTTTCTTCTTTTTCCTCATTTTCTTAACTTCCTCATCGGTCTCTATTTCTTCATCATCCTTTTGACTTATATAGGACCTTGTGGCCTTCGTTTTTGTTCTCTTTTCTCTCTTACCGGATGTCTTGGCTTCTGGTTTGGAGGATCTTGAGCTCTTAGAAGTGGCAGGTGCAAAGCTCTTGGAGGATCTAGTCTGGGAGGAGGCTTGTACTAGAACACTTTCTTTTTATGCTTCTTGTCTCTCTTTCTCTGCTCTTTCTACTTTTTCTTGAATGCAAATGTGCAAATGATGAATAAAAGAACCCTTTTATCTCTGCACAAACCCTAATTTCATATCGCAATAAATGCACAACTTAAGTCATTCTGGTTACCTTGATCTGAGAGAGATCTTTTTGGATCACTGAGATGCACTTAGAATTATTTTTAGTGATAATTTACAATGTATCTCCCTTCCTCAAATAATCTCATTTATCCACGGATCAAGATATTTCAAATCATACCGGATCTAACTGTGAAAATCCTACTTTTACCATATGGTTGTCAAACCGAATCAATCTTGGCTGATTAAACTCTTCAAAACTTATTACGGAGCATTCATATTTTTACTAAGGGTTATTTGGATATTTCTTTGAGATCCCTTTAATCTGCAACATTTCATGTACCAATTTTAGGCACCAATTGACTCGCTAGTGGAATTTTTTTTCCTTTGTGACTCCCCTTGAGCCAGAGATCATCTAATTTAGTTTCTACAAGGAATATCAGCACCAGATTCTGGTATGGATCCATCCCCAACATTTTTTGTACTTCTCTTCACCCAAATCTTGTTCATCTCCCTTTGAACTTCATCCGCGTTTACTTTTTCTTTTCCTTTGTCTTGATTTTGATTATGATGCACTAGACACTTTTTACCCTGATTCTTACTTCTACAAAATTTGGCAATATGACCAGATCTATTGCAATTGTAGAAAACAAAATTTCTTTGCAAATTTGACTGATATCCTCTTAATCTGCATTGATTAGCCATATGTCCCATTCTATTGCATGCAAAGCATCTACCATTGAATGAATTATTTATTTGCATATTTCTACATTCATGAGATTTGTGACCATACCTTTTGTAGTTAAAACACTGTTTGGAGAAGGATGAATTAGTCTGATTCATTCTCCTTCTAGACTAATTTGCTTTATGACCAAAGTTATTGCAATTGTAGAAGTATCCATTGAAGGATGGATATCTTTGAGCATTTGGTTGCCTTATTGGAGGTCTTCTAGGCCTATTCCTTGGATTTCCTGATCCAGAGTTCTTCTGACTGGATCCAGAGCTTTCACCTTTCTCATACCCCCAGCCATGCTTGTCATCTACCCTCTTTTGGCTTTCAAGAACTTCAAGTTGAGCAGAGCTTATCTTGAATTTCTCTTTGTATTCATTTGCTATTTGAAAATCCCTTTTAAGAGTGTCTATCTGATTCTCAAGTTGTTCTTCATTATTGCTAGTTTCTTTAAGATCAGATTCCAGATGCCTTATTATTCTATCCATTTTGTGGCAATCTTCTGACTTCTCCTTGAGAGATTGTTTTAGATTATCTTCAATTTTTCTTTTCTCTTCAATTTCTTGGGTGAATTTCATAACCCCTGATTCCATTTCATGTCTTATCATAATGACCTCTTTTGATAGCTTCTCACATAACTTGTTCTTCTCATTCAGATCTTCATTAGTATCATTGGCTTCACTTTGACTTGTTAATTGTTGAAGTAGTTCCTTTCTCTTTTTCACAGAGATACTCAGTTTCTCTTTTAGTTCATTTATGAAATCATCATCTTGTTTGAGTCTTTCCCTCAAGTTATTGACTTCAGAGTGAGATTGTTGAAGATCATCTAGGTCAGACTGAAGTTGTTCCCTCATACCATACATATCCATTGAGATTCCTAGATCTTCCTCAAGATGTTAGGCTTTATTTGGAGGAACTTAGCTCTAAAACCAATTGTTAGAACAAGGTGGATAATTGCAAGGGGGGGTGAATCAGTTATCTTAAATATTTAACTTTCTTTTCTTCTTTAACAATTAGTGCAGCATCAAAACATATAAGCATACATAATCATGAGAGCAAAAAAGAAATCAACACACATAACACAAGGATTTTTACATGGAAAACCTTGTTAAGGGAAAAACCACAAGGTAACTAACCCAAGATTATATTCTCTATTAAAAGAATAAGAAGTACAAAATGACACTTGCCAATTAGGGTTCATTGCCTGAGCACACTACTCACAAGAGGCACACTGCCTATAAGAGACTCTCTATCTATAGGTTATAGAAGGTAACTAGATGTTTGAACTGAAGAGAGCCATCCACATATGCTGAGGTTCAATTTTGGTTAGGCTCAATATACTGATCTAATGCACTTCATTCTTCCTCTGCTTTAGTGTTGTTGTTCTGTCACATACCAGACTTGTATTGCTGCTTCCACACTTCTCTCTGCCTTTTCTCGCACAATATATTACCACACACACTTCTTCATACTGAAATCCATCTGGTATATATATCCACACCAAGGATTTTAACATCTTTCTAGTCAGCATCCAGAATACTCAAGATTTTCCCAAGACATTGATCTGTTGATTGAATCCATGTTTCCTATGTGATGCGTATCAAGGACATAGACATAAAAGTCATCAATCATGTCAGCCAACCATGTATGATCCCTCAAATAGCTTGATCACCATCAATTTCTCATCTGGATTAGGGTCTGATGCTCTGCCAGTCAGTTCTTCCTCAATCTGCTCTGCCTGTCTGGAACCCAACACTTAGATGCTCATATCTTTTCACTCTTTTAGCACCAGAGGCTTAATCTCTAGAATGTAGCAGTCATGGTACTCCTCTTGACTTTCCCAAGTCTGTACTTTGCTGAGATACATCCTCTAAGAGATCCAAACCTGATTGTCAGACCTTGTTGCATGCTCTGTTCTTATTCACCAGACCAAGACACTCTTCAATCTAACTTTCAATATAGACATACTATGTGCTGCAGATGAGTGGGATGGACTTTGTTTCCATCAATGACAATACTCTTGAAGCCACATAGTGTCTCTTGCTAACAATTTCCACATAACTCTATCCCCCATCTTATGTCCCCTGTCCTGCATATCTCCCCCATCACATCCCTATGGTCCATGATGCTTTTTTATAATCCTTTCATCCATCATCCATTTATCCATCGATAATCCACTCCATTTCCATCTCATGCAATCACCTACCAATATCCATGCACATAATAGCACTTGACATGGTCCATGTGTGACATACATCCAAAATGTAACATTATCACCTCCTTTTGAAAATAGATGCTTGAGTCCCCACACTCCGTCAAAATCTCTCTTTCCCCTCATCCACCCATCCCATCCAAATAAAAAAATAAGGAGAAATCCTTCATCCAATGGTAAAAACCACCTCGGTGGTGCTTTGGATAATTACCATGATGAAAACCTACCAAATAAGTGTCATTTGTAGATTGATTATCTATGTACCTCACACTCAGGGGCAAGTTGTCTCATCTATCCCATCCTATAATTCCTATTCTATCACCCTAATACATAGTATCTGCATACCTATCTCATTGTGTCACCCCATCCTCCCTTCCTCCTTTGATCTTGATAAGGACATGGACAAAATATTGAAAAATATCTAAAACTTTCTTTGGACACCTTTTGAAATACTATGAAGTCTACCCATCCATTCCAAGCATTCTCCCTATCATGCATCCTAATAAACATCACCTCACATTCTCATAAGTAACACTTATCTAGAGTGGGGGCATGTTATTCTTATGTGACATAGTCCTTGGAAATCCATCCTAAACCCCTCCATACATCCACCATCTGTCTTCCGTCCATTCTATCCATTATCACCAATCCTTTTACCCATCCATCCATCCATCTATCATTTCATCCTTGCCCTTCGATCTAGTTTTCCCTTGTCATTGGTATCTACCAGAAAAGCTATCCAAACTGCAACCCAATGCCACCCATAAAACAAGTAAAAAAACCAAAAAAAACAAAATATTCCAAAATCTCAAAAAGTCAAATATAGCAAAAATCCAAGAAATAAATCCAAATGCAGACATCCTTAATCCGTGCCAATCTAGCCAAGAAATCTCAATAATCATCCAAAGGTATCTAAAGGTTTTGTTGTCAACCTTGCTACAAACTTGATCATCATCAACATCAATCCAATCCAATCAAATCTTTCTTAAGGATTGTCTAAATTAAGTATAGAGATCCATCCTTATCAATCAATCTTGGTGTTGATTCACATGGCCAACAACACTAGTTAATCTAATCAATCCATTAATCATTATTTTTCAGCTTGATAGGGGCAACAACCTTGTTTACCTTTTTGTATCTTTTGTACATGCTTGTTTGTGTGTGTCATCATTTTTATCTTGCATTGTATCAGTCCTGGAAGCATATTGTCACCACAAAATCATGGTATTCCATATCATGGTGCCTAATGACATATGTTTGCCTATGACCTTTTATCTTTTATGCCCAAGATACATCATCACCCTAGTCTTTATACCTTGGTGCATAATGTCTAGTGCTATATCAAACTATATGATTGCTCACTTGATGCAACATAACATACCATTCATCCATTTAATCCATCCCTTATCTTTCCTCCTTCTAACCAATTTATTTCATCTATTTTGAGAGCATATTCGTACTCTTCTAACCTGACTATCCTCTTGAGGGGGCATACCATCCCTACATCATCATTCCTTGTCCCTCTAGCTTCAAGTGGCTGGGGCATCATCATTTCTAATCCAATCATATTCTTCTAAAACAAATTCCTCTTCTACCCAAGAATAACACTATGTTTTAAACTTCTTGTAAATGATGTTACTTCGCAACACCATCTTAAAATGGGGCAAAATGTAGACACCTAAAATTCACCTCACTTCCCAACTTAGTTATTCATTTTCTTTACTTTCACATTAATTAAATAATTCTTAATTATATAATTAAGTTAATTTTCCCACTTCCTAGTATTAATTAAATAATTTACAATTATTTAATTAATCGACTCATTTGTCTAATGTTAATGAAATAATTTATAATTATTTAATTAATTAAATCATATTCAAACATTAATTAAATAAATCAAATTTTTATTTAATTAATAAATCTAAATCATATCTTCTTCTTGATATCTTTCCATTTCTAACTCATGTGTATCTAATTAATTAGATAATATTATCAATTATCCTCGCATATCTCATCTTATCTTATTCTTGATTTCTTTCCATTTCTAACTCATGTGTATTTAATTAATTAAATTAATTAGATAATATTATCAATTATCCTCTCACATCTAGATCATATTTTCTTCTTCATTTCTTTCCATTTCAAACTCATGTGTATCTAAATAATTAAATTAATTAGATAGTCTTATCAACTATCCTCTCATATATCATCCTATCTTCTTCCTGATTTATTTCCTTTTAAATCAAAAATCAAATCCTTATCTCTCCATCATCAAAAATCTATAAATCTAGCCTCAACCAGGCCATTATCATCACACAAGAAAGTAAAGTTATGCTTCATATTTCTACAGCAATCAACATATCATCCTATCAAGAGCATCTCCATTGGAACTAGGGTGCATTCCAATCTGCTCTATCTAAGGAGAAAGAAGGGTTTAAGGTGAAGGTTTTGTGTGTATATTGCATTATCTTCCTATTATTTACCTTTAATCTTTTCCTATTATTATTTACAAGTGGAAGAGGAAAAATATATGAAGAGATTACATAATTCCCACAGGTCTTACATATAATATAATAGTTGACCACTAGGAGGTGGCACTTTCATGCACACTCCCCCTCAATGGCAACTCCTTGATGGTGCCAACATTGTTTTAAATTTACAGAACTTCTACTCCATAAAGGTTTTTTAAATGTGGCTACTATGATTCAATCCCAAGTCTTACCAACCTTTGGTGGTTGTTTGGATTAAGTCCAAGTCTCCACATCCATAACATAGAATATAACTACCATATGATCAATAGAGTGAAAAAAGTGGACACTAGTTTCACTATTGAGAACTTTTTTCTCAAATGAAATATGCATGGTCTTCAATGTGCTTTGTTCATTGAGAACTTTTTCTCAAATGAAGTACATATGGAATTCAATCTACTTTTTTCTTTTATGTTGAACAAGATTCTTAGCAAAAGAAATACATCTTTGGCAATCACACAAGGGGGTAATCTTATTGATAGCCATATGAAGCTCATACAATTATGTATTTAGCCATATTGATTCATTTATTGCTTCTATTGCACTTCTGTATTTAGGCTTTGTAGATAAAAGAACAACAATAGGTTATTATTTTACTAATCCATGTGATATAAATGACATCATATTTGAATACATGGATTGAGGTAGATTTCCTATCAATCAAATTACCAACATAGTCAATATCATAATAAAAAATTAAATTGGCATTTTTGGTGTAGGAATAATAGACCATTATTAAATGTACTTTTTACCATACCTTAATATTCTTTTCTCCAATTTCTAGAAATCAACACATGGATATTCTATAAATCTAAATAAAATACCTATGGCATAGGTAATAATAGGACTAGAAATAGTAAGGAAAATCAAACTTTACATAATTATTTATACAAATTAGGTTTTCTCTTTTCACATGATCATTTACGATTCAATCTAATACCTACTTCACTAGGTATTGTAGTAGGTTTATATTTCATCATACTAAAATTTTCAAAGAAAATTATGTGCATATCTAGCTTGTGATAATGCAATAGAGTAAGGGTGAGTCTAAGTGCATCTAGATTAGAGTGATGATCCTCAAATATAGAAATTCCTAAGAAATGACAAAAAATCTCAAGTCACTTTCTCTAAAGGATTATGTATTTCTTCAATAGAAGATTGTTAACTCACCATATTTTCATAAAAATGAGTACTTATATACTTTCATGCATATTCAAGTAGTAAAAAGTCATCCTACTAAACTTAGACAACCAAAGGGCCTTCAAAAAATTTCTCTTAGTAATAGGTGAGCTATCCTTTCCAATGTTTCTCTACCTATAGTTTATTAAGGTGAAAACCACCCATTAGAAATAGATAAATTATATCCAAGAAGGTTAGGGAATTTTAAGTTCATAAAAATCCTAGATGCATGCTAAAGTAATAATGTTCTCTTTTACAAGAATAATATTTTTTTCTTGTTGCATAAAATGTTGAAGTCCCCTATGTTAGGGTTTACGTTGAATTGCCTACACTCAAATGCCCCTCCTCCTGATGACCTCTCCTCTCCAAACATAGCAAAGATTAAGGCAAAAGCTATGGGGATCTCTTACAAAGATATTGTAAAGGATGCTTCATAGAAGTTTATTGCACAAACTGAGGCAGGCTCTCCAAAATGGAATTTGGGGAGAGACCATTTCCCTGTTGCAGTGAGTGTGAATACTCCTACTATAGATATCGAGTATTCTACAATTGAGGAGGAAGATCTTCACAAGAATCATTCATTGATATGTCACTTTCATAATTTTTGGTCCTGAGTGGTAGAGTTGAATAAATGGGTTGAAAAACACTGGCAACCTCTGTTGGAAGGGGCTCTTTTCATCATACCATGTGTAAAAGGGTTTTTTATGTAACTTGTGAATTTCCCGATGATAGAGAGATGATTCTCCAGCATGGTCCCTGGGTTTGGGACAAATCCTACCTTGGAACAAGACCATGGTTTCTGAAGTTTGACCCATTTACAGACACTTTTGCTGCTTTCCCAATTTGGGTGACACTGCTAAACTTGCCATTGAACTTTTGGGGCTCTTCTTGCCTTGATTCTAATGGAAATTATATTGGTAAATTCATTTCTAGCCCCCCTTTCTGAAATCCAATCCTCCTTTCCTCTGGGCTCTTCCTTCACCTTTGCTCAAATATGGTTGGCTCCAAAACTTGGAATCAAATCATTGATTACAAAGGCATAATTTTTAGATTTAAGCATTGTTAAGAAACAAACAACAAGGCTAAGGACCCTCCTTCTAGAAACAAATCCAACAATCCAAAGAAATCTACCTGGTTGAATGGAGCCAACCCCAACCTTCAATATTTTCTACCGACTTTAAAGAAGGCTGATGAGGTCAATGCTTTTGTAGATTCAGAGATAGACAATTTGGCTCCCAATGGTGCTAATGAAGCCAAAGTTTTAATAGATTTAGGTGTTAATGCAATCATTAATGCTAAAGAATTGGTGCATGACACAAATAGCAAGGATGTTCAGGTTTTAGAGAAGGCAAATTTAGTCTTTAATACCTCTACTTCTATGATGGTGGATATACTACCATATGTAGAACAACAAACATTAGAGGTCTCAGGTAATGATAAACCAATTAAAACAGGTGCACAAATTGAGAATCTAGTTTAGTTTAAAAGTGTTGATGCTATAAAAATGCGGTAAGTACCCTATCCAGGAGGTTCTGATGAATGGACTATAGTAACTAAGAAAAGAAAGAAAGGGAAAATCATCGACAGCAGAGATAAAATAATTCTTCATGTTCTCATTCAAAATTGGGACAGAAAGATGTTGTTTGAAGTTTCTTTGCACCCCTGTTCATGCATCTGATGCATACGTGTATTTTTACTTTACTTAACTTTTAGTTTATGGGAGTGGTCCCCTTGACCATTATTTATTGATCAAGAAAAAATAATGTTCTCTTTTACAATTTCAACTAAAATAACTAATTCACCACTATTTAAGGAAGGAGAGGCCACATAAATGCTAAATTAAAACACTTAAAAAAGAAATTATCTTTAGATGTGTATAATTCACTTTTCACTTTTCCATTCCCCCTTTAATAATATTTCAAAGCATGTTTAGGGCTACTAAGGTTTTGTAAAATGTAGTATGTGTTTCCCTAAATTGCATTCCTAATTTCTCTATTTGTAGTCTTCACTTATTCCCAAGGATTCCCACTATGTTACTCTAATGATACACTATTCACAAATTCTTAGAAATTATAATGGCCTATACATGAACTTCCTACATGAGCTAATCCATGGAACACTTTATATACACTTGGGCTACAATATTTTGTTATAGAAAGAAAATGCCTTGCACCAAAAAGAATGTGGGCCCAATAATTCTACCCATTCCTTATAAAATTTCCATTTAGCTATGCTAGTATACTTATCCATGTAGCCAATGTTGAAGAATGGTTATTTTTTTTCTTTTATTTCATCACAACATGTCATAGAATTATGACTTGACTATCATGCCCTAATGGTAATAATAAATACTCCTCTTAACCATAATATTAATTTGATGTAATAGAAGCATGGATGTGGAACTAAATATATAACCAAATATCAACAACCATAGGTAGATCCCCTTTCATTACATATAGCTATACATCTTGTAACTAATTTCCTAATGACTCACCAAATGTTTGTTAGGATTAAGGTGCCATCAACCTTGTAAATCCTATGTTTAAATCACCCATAAGGGATGAAAGGTTTCGCTAGCAGTGATCTTGTTTCATCCACATGTTTATATCTATTCCCTGACACTAATTCATCCATGACAGGGGGTTGTAGGGGGGTTTCCCATTAGGTCACAAATTTGACGGTCGATATTATGTCAGTTTTCTTGCCCTAGAAGGGAACCCTCTTTTATAAGGATATTTGTGCTACATTTTTTAGTAGAGTTGAGAGTAATAGGCATTGCTGGATTGAATATTGAAGAAGAGGAGGAAGTTCATGTATTGTAATCTCATATTTGAAGATAATACAACTTGGAGCCTCTTTTCTTGGTGGAGTTTTTTACTTGAAATAGTTTTCTCCATGTTACATACTATGTTATGTGTTTCATTGCAACATGTCGTGGAATTATGACTTAACTATCATGCCCTAATGGTAACAATAAATAGACCTCTTAACCTTAATATTAAGTTGATGTAATAGAAGCATGGATGTGGAACTAAATATATAACCAAATCTCAACCACCATAGGTAGATCCCCTTACATTACATGTAGCTATACATCTTGTAACTAATTTCCTAATGACTCACCAAATGTTTGTTAGGATTAAGGTGCCATCAACCCTGTAAATCCTATGTAATTTATTATTCCTATTATTTTTTATAAATCATCCATAAGGGATGAAATGTGTCTCTAGCATCGATCTTGTTTCATCTGTATGTTTATATCTGATCCCGAACTCTAATTCATCTGTGAAGGGGGGTTGCAGGGGGTTTCCCATTAGGTCACAGATCTGACGGTTGATATTATGTCAGTTTTCTTGCCCTAAAATGGAACCCCCTTTTATAAGGATATTTTTGCTACATTTTTTAGCAGAGTTGAGAGTAACAGGCATCATTGGATTGGAGATTGAAAAAGAGGAGGCAGTGCATGTATTGTAATCTCATACTTGAAGATAATACAACTTGTAGCCTCTTTCCTTGGTGGATTTTTTTACCTAGAATAGTTTTCTCCATGTTACATACTATGGTACATGTGTTCAGTTGTTAATGCATTTTATTTCTATGTTGTGGGTTTTATTTCTATTGCAATCTCCATTAATTCTACATTATTTAGAGGACATTAATAAGGTTTGAATTTGATTTGTATTGTGTGGTTTGCACCTTCATTTCTAACAATGTTTAATTAGTCATTTATCTCACTTAATACTCATCAAGTTAATTGATAGAGCGATGAGAGAAGGCAAGATACAAACCACAAACTATGAATGAAAATTGAAATTGAAGTTTTAAAATAATATTTAGAATGGTATAGTAGAAAGAAAGACCACATATATATATGGAAACACACACATATGTTTGTGATGTTCTGACACTATGACTATTGCACATTTATGTTCTAAGACTATTGTCTTTTGTAGGTTTTTATTGTTAACATATTTGTTTTGTAGGTGTTGTCACTAAAGTATGCACCATGTTGAATTTTAGCAAAACCCAACTACTTTGTGAAACATGGGATGATCTCATTGAGTGTGGGCTTAGAGAGGTTGAGATCAACCTCCAAAGGGGGCTGGTTTCCTTGGATTTTATCACCTAAACTAGACTACTTACTATTGTTTGCTAAGAAAAGAGTGAGGAATAGACATAAAATGAACCTAATCTAGCTGGAAAGGTGATGCACTAAATGACATAGGACCTATATTTTTGTTTTGAAACACACAATATGACCAATGAGGTTACCATGTCATGCACAACTTAGATTTTGACATGTTTTGATGCATAAGTATTTCATAGACAAGAAAATGATTTTTGAATAACTTTTACAAGGAAAGGTTTAGTTGTTTTTGTAACTAAAACATGGCTAAACTCACAACACAACCTATAACCTGCATATTTCATGTTTTATATTTGCACAAGGTATTGAAAATGAGACTACAACTCAAGGGGAAGCAAATTCACTGCATACTAAGATCAATCACTTCCATATTGTAGAAAAAAAGCATCTTTGAGAAGGCAAACATGATTATTCTATTGTTCAAAAGGTAACATACAATTGTATATGAGCCTAAAATCTAACATACTTATCTAAAAAGTGGAGATTACATTGTTGTTTTGAGTTACAATCATGGCCTTAAGACTAGAAAAGAACTAAAAAGTTACAATACTAGTCCAAAACTGAAAGAACTCCCTTCTACAACTAGTAAGAACTCACTAAAATTGATCCTACGCTTCATTTTTTATCTCCAACAGATGGAGGGAATATAGGACTATTACATGTATGGTGTCTAAGGTTGTTGTCATTAATGTCAACACTATCATAAGGATGAGAGGCTGCTAAAGCTATCATGAAAATTTTAATTAATGTCAACATTATCATAAGGATGAGAGAGACTACAAAATGTTGTATGTGTTTCCCTAAATTGCATTCCTAATTTCTCTATTTGTAGTCTTGACTTATTCTGAAGGATTCCCACTATGTTATTCTAATGCTACACTATTCACAAATTCTTAGAAACTATAATGGCCTATACACAAACTTCCTACATGAGCTAATCCATGGAACACTTTATATACATTTAGGCTACAATAATTTGTTATAGAAATAAAATGTCTTGCACCAAAAAGAATGTGGACCCAATAATTCTACCCATTTGTTATAAAATCTCCATTCAAATTTATCTATTCTAGTATACTTATCCATGCATCAATGTTGAAGAATGGTTGTTTTTGTTATTTTATTTCATTGCAACGTGTCATGGAATTATGACTTAACTATCATTCCCTAATGGTCATAATAAATAGACCTCTTAACCTTAATATTAAGTTGATGTAATAGAAGCATGAATGTGGAACTAAATATATAACCAAATCTCAACCACCATAGCTAGATCCCCTTACATTACCTATAGTAATACATCTTGTAACTAATTTCTTAATGACTCACCAAATGTTTATTAGGTTAAGGTGCCATCAACCTTGTAAATCCTATGTAATTTATTATTCCTATTTTTTTTGTAAATCACCCATAAGGGATGAAAGGTTTCACTAGAAATGATCTTCTTTCAACCACATGTTTATATCTGATCCCTAACGCTAATTCATCTGTGAAGGGGGCTCACAAGGGGGCTTGCCATTAGGTCATAGATCTAATGGTCGATATTATGTCAGTTTTCTTTCCCTAGAAGGGAGCCCCCTTTTATAAGGATATTTGTACTACATTTTTTAGCAGAGTTGAGAGTAACAGGCATCGCTGGATTGAAAATTGAAGAAGAGGAGGAAGTACATGTATTGTAATGTCATATTTGAAGATAATACAACTTGGATCCTCTTTTCTTGGTGTAATTTTTACCCAAAATGTTTTTCTGCATGTTACATACTACATTATGTGTTCAATTCTTAATGCATGTTACTTCTGTGTAGTGGGTTTTATTTCTATTGCAATCTCCATTAATTCTACATTATTTAGAGGACATTGATAAGGTTTGAATCAAGTTTCCATTGTGTGGTTTGTACCTTCATTTCTAACAATGTTTAACTAGTTGTTTATCTCACTTAATACTCACCATATGTTACTCCATAGAGCCATGAGAGAAGGCAAGACACCAACCACAAACTATTAACTACAATTGAAATTAAACTTTTCAAATAATATTTAGAATGGTTTAGTAGAAAGAAAGACCACACACACACACACACATTTGTTTGTGACATTCTAACACCATGACTATTACACATTTATATTCTAACATTGTTGTCTTTCGTAGGTTTTTATTGTTAACATATTTATTTTTGCAGGTGTTGTCACTAAAGTATGCACCTTGTTGAGTTTGAGGAAAACCCAACTACCTTGTTAAACATGGGATGATCTCACTGAGTTTGGGCTCAGATAGGTTGAGATCAACCTCCAAAGAGGGTTGGTTCCCTTAGATTTTATAACGTAAACTAGACTACTTACTATTGTTTGTTGAGAATAGAGTGAGGAAAAGACATAAAATGAACCTAATCTAGCTAGAAAGGTGCTGTTGGTTTGATACACACAATATGACCAATGAACTTACCATGTCATTCACAATTCAAATTTTGACATGTTTTGATGTATAAGTATTTCATAGATAGGAAAATGAGTTTTGAATAGCTTTTAGAAGGATAGGTTTAATCGTTTTCACAACTAAAACATGCCTAAACTCACAACACAATTTATAACCAGCATATTTCATGTTTTATATCCGCATAAGGTACTGAAAAATGAGACTACAAATCAAGGGGAAACAACTTCACTACATAATCAAATCAATCACTTCCATATTGTACAAAAAAATAGCTTTGAGAAAGCAAACATGATTATTTTATTGATGAAAAGGTAACATACAATTGTATATGTGCCTGAAATCTAACGTACTTATCTAAAAAGTGGAAATTACATTATTGTTATGAATTACAATCATGGCCTTGAGACTAGAAAAGTTCAACTAAAAAGTTACAATATCAATCCAAAACTCAAAGAACTCCCTTCTACAACTAGTAAGAACTCCCTAAAACTAATCCTAGGCTTCCTTTTTTATCTCCAGCAGATGGAGGGAATATAGGACTGTTAGACATATGGTGTGTAAGGTTGTTTTTGTTGATGTCAACATTGTCATAAGGATGAGAGAGCATGCTAAAGCTATCATGAAGATTGTCATTGATGTCAACACTATCATAAAGATGAGAGAGACTACTAAACCTATCATGAAGATTGTCCTTGATGTCAACACTGGCATAAGGATGAGAGAGACTTCTAAATCTATCATGAAGGTTGTCATTGATGTCAACACTGTCATAAGGAAGAGAGAGACTGCTAATGCTATCATCAAGATTGTCATGAAAGAAGAGAAATCTCATGGTTGGATGTCATGCTCCTAAAGAAGATAAAGCTCATGGTTGGATGCCATGTTCCTAAGGAAGAGAAAGCTTGGTTGGAGGTCATAAAAGCTACATTCATGATCAAAGAAGAGTTGAGTTTGTGAGCCTAAAAGCTACATTCCTGATAAAAGTAGAGTTGAATTTGAATCCTTATTAATATAGGAATTAGAAGCACTAAGAGAATCAGTTGTGTCGTTGATGTTGATGAAGTTTTCCTGGTGGCTTGAAGCATGTTATATGATCTATCCTTCTAGTCATGAGTTTTATGTGGTGATAAAAAGAAGACTTGGCCTTTGGAAGCTAGTGTTAGTCTTTGTTTTAGGATGACTGCTCTTTAAAAACTATCTAGAAGATTGCTTCACATTTTTATCATTTTGATATTGAGCTTCTGCGGTTTGGAACATAGCTTCATATTGTGTCATTCTATGTATGTTCCAAGTTTCATGATGTTTTGATCACTGGCAGGGTGTTTTGCAGCTGACAGTATAAAGATAGTGTTGGTTCTGTGAAGGTGATAATAGATTGCTCTATATTCCTCTGCATTAGCAGTTATGGCTATGTGGTTCTAGAACTATGTTCTAGGTATAGTGAAGCTGATAATTCCAAAGTTCAAATATTTTGTCCTTTCGTTGTGAAAGTTTTGCATGATAAGGTTTTATCATGTCTTTTGACAATATAATGTAATGATAAAAACTAACTGGGATGCTACGCATTCCTCCGGATGTGAATTTCTATCTTTGTGCTTTTGTGGACATGTTCTTGGATGTGCATCACATGTTGTCTTACTAATTCAAGCTTCTTGGTGGTCTGTAACTCAATTTTTCAATTGACAACATGGTATAGTGTGGTCTAGATAACAAAATGTCTTCAGAGTAATTGTTTGAAGTTGTACGGCACAATCCTTTGATGTGTAGTGGGAAAAGAGTGTATGGGGGTGTTTTATGAGTCATGTGAACTCATCTAGTAAAGTGTCACGAAGATATTTCATGTTTCCAATACCACACAAGGTTTTCAAGTTGATGTGGTTGTTATTCTTCAAGTCTTCATGAGTTTTTCTTAAGGCTGCCCTATTTACAAATGAGCAGAGTGTGCAGATGTAATTCCTCAGTGTTTGAAGAAGTAAAGGATGTTTTGGACCTAGTTAAGTAGTTGTTGGTGTCTGCAAGGCTTGGACCTCCTGTTGGTATAATGTGTGACTTCAATTAGGACCTATCTTCTACACGTTTCATATTGTGTGTTGTTTGGCTGACCTGTAAATTTATTTTTCATATTATATTTGGTTGAAAAGCAATGTAATCAATGTAATATCATGTATAAATAGTGAATCAAAGTAAGTGATGTGAGGTGTGATTGCAATGTGAATGAAAAAGGTTCGCAAGTTGATAAAAGTAGTATCAATGTATGTGCAACTGTGGGCGAAAGAGCAGATGATGTTGATGCTATCTAGATTCATCTTGAATACATATTGGTGATAGTGGTCAAAGATAGAGTGTGTCTAGCTTATTAGATTTTTAGAAGAAAGTGAGAGAAGGTAGAAGTGCAATCATCAAAAGTGTGAGCTTCAATGGCAGTTTTCTAATAGTAAGAAAAGATTGTTATACTGTAATCTTTTGTATTCTCACCTCAGGGAGTAGATGCGTCCTTGGGAGTGACCCTAAAACTAAGTAATCAAGGAGTAGATGCTTCCTTGGGTATAACACTAAACCAAATTTACTTAGGGAGTAGCAACTTCCTTGGGTTAAAGTCCCTAAGACAAAGATACTATTTGAACTTCATATATTGTGAGTTAATCCTCACCGTGGTTTTTTGCTTCATGGTTTTCCACATAGATTTGGTGTTATGTCTTGATATGCATTGTGTTATTCTTTCATGCTCATGTTAATGTTGTAATACTTAAGGTTTAATCTTCTCCGGATAAGTTGAATTTGTTGAAAGTGAAATTTGGTTACATATTGATTTACCCCCACTGCCCCCCCTCCCTCTCAATATATTTGTGTGTCTAACAAGGACATGCTTTGAAAGGGAAAAGGACACTTGTCTTTAAATAGGTTTGGTGAAACCTTCTTTGTTGCTACTATAGGAATACCTAGCTAGTTTATCTCCTTGAAGAACTCCAATGTGTCATGAAGCTAGGAGGTAGTTGGGATGTGCAACTTAAAATGTGGAACTATTCCTTTGCATGCTCCAACAGCTGCCCTTGTCCTCCTAGATGCTTTGATGCTGCTCCAACTGCCTTAACTCCTTTCAAACCTCACTTGCAAGATAATAGGGCATGTGGTCTTGATGTGTTTGATATAATTTGGACTCCTTGAAACATGTGGCATGAGTTTGGACTGATCTAGGATTTCAAACTACATCTTTATTGGCTCTTTTATAACTCTTACCCCCATTTCAGTCCATATTCTGTTTCTGGTGAACTGAATAATCTATAGATGTTTTGACAAGGTTCAAAAAACCAAACAAGTCTCCAAAAAATGTGATCAAGCTTCTATGAAGATCAAACATGCTTTTGAGATGATGGATAAGCTCTTTTTGCCTATTTCCACACTATCCCAGGCTCTGCATACGGCTTCCCACTACAACACAACCTCTGACATGCTTTCAACCATATGTAGGGTTAAAATGTTCCCTATGCTCATTTGGGAGTCTTCTTTCACTGTCCAAATTCTCAGCATGCAGTTTTCTCATGTTGTCTTTTCTTGTACTCTTGGTCCTAGTATTTTGAAAGTCCTTACACCCTTATGTATGGTCTTATTTAAGCCTAAACTTGACAACACTATGTATCCAGAACCCATAACCATGATCTTTCAACCATTCATATACATAAGTCATGCCTTATGTAACTGCTAACTCATGCAATTGCTGAATGAGTCTAGACTATTGACTGATCTTCTTGTTGTCCCTAGCTCATTAGTCTTTGCATCACTTTTCACATGTTATGTTCTCACAAGAATTGTGATAGGTTTGTTAACACCTTTCTTGGGAATGCAGACTTCCTAAACTATCAACAGATCTTTGCAACTTTTACACAACTATACACCCTTACAAACTTCCCTAAAACCATTGGAGACCTTTAGAATGTAAGTGGACTCAAGAGAAAAATTGACAAATCTCCAAGAAATCTATCTTTGTTGTTCCTGTATCTTCAAAGTATGACTACTGTCATAGGTTCTTGTTGTTACTTATCATTGTTAACTATATCTTCTACTACCTTTATTTGTGTTCACCCTCACAACAATTTCTCCTTCATGCCTAATCTCTGCACATATCTCTCTAATCCTGAGTAGAATTGATATCACATAGTCTCCTTCATTGGCTCACAATGCTCTTCATGTCTCTTCTATTCACACTTGAAAGATCCTAAGAACCTCCAGGATACTTTATAGACTTTCTTTAACACCTTTATGGATTTTAAACAAACTAGGTGATACCACTGTTCTCCTAAACTCTACATCTTCTAGATCTAAGCTAGCTTCCCTTGACACCCCTAGAAACACTTCACCATGATATGAAACCTTTGGCAGTGCCTTTATTGGCTTCTAATAGGCTCAACCAAAGCATACAACTCTTCTGGAAATTCAATTCATTTTCATATTGCCCACCCTATATATGCAACAGGTACGAACAAGAATAAGGCAACAATCACAACAGGGTGAAATCAGAGCCCAGTACATGACAGAGAAAGGATGATAACATGTTGATTTTTTAGTCATACTATGTCATTGACCCTATACAACATTTGAAACTTGTATTTTCTTCTACTGATGAAGGGGAACAGCTACACACTTGGGGTGTCTACCTATTTTGTCTTATTCTTCTTTAGAACCTAAATCAAAAGATGTTTTAGATGAAATCTTACCATCATTTGAATTGAACTCAGATGTATCTCACTCAGAGTCTGAGACTTAAATGAAAATATCACTACTACTTGAAAAACTTAAATCCTTCACTTGAACTGATGTCACTGCTCCATTACTTCTCTTTCTCAGTGAGTGATCATGTAGAAGTTTACATCTCTTCTACCAATATGAAATACCCCAAAACTTTTCTGAAATACTGTCATAAAGAAACCTACATTCTAAGTCAACCTTTGCTAAGTAGCTTGAAGACTCGATATCATGAAGCCTCATAACACGACGAGGGCTTATACTATAGGCATTTAAGGTATGTTCTCTTTGATAGTACTAGAAGATACATAGACTTTCAATCAGATACACAGGCTTTCATCTACCTTGGCAGAGTCTACAATACCTTTCACAACTTTAATCTAGTTTCTTGGACTTTGTAAACTATCTTACTCAAGTCTATTTCATGCATATCATTTTCTTGGCCTGTAAATCCTTTAGTTAACTATCTTTAGAACCCCTATTTACCAATCATGGTTAGATGAAGGAAGTAGATTGCTAGTGTGATAAGTTATTGTCACTAAGTTGACATTGAACAAAACCTAAAGATTCCATTTCCAAATGGCCATAGTGCCCATTTGACAATAATTAGCAAGACCTAACAACACTACAACAACTACTGTTGTTGTAAAATGCACTTATAAGTGCACTTCACCAGTATGATAAGGTCTAGAACAAAGAACTAAGTGTTATGTTCTATTACCTACCCATAAAGTGTGCGTTGCAAACCATGAGCTCACTATTTATTTCTGCTCTCTTTACCTTTGTACAGTCTACACAACAAAATTGCCCTATTGTTGGCCATCTTGTATGCAGAGAATATATGCTCAATAGAAAGCTTTCTGAAGTTTGGACTAAGAGACACAACTCTAAACCCCAATCCAAATCCAATACCCCTACACCTTCTCTTAGAGTGATCCCCACATGCTCTTTTTTAGTGTTACATTCTCCCCTCTTATGATAGCTACTTTCTTGTCATGTCTCCATTATACCTAATGTCCATGAGCTCATTTATCACACTAAACTTGTTGATAGGGTTTCATGGTGTCTCCATACTATAACTTGCATTTGGTTATTTCTTTTTTCATCACTATCCTTACTTCATCTCTGCCGATTGCCTCCTTGACTGTGAGACCTTATAGATCCCCGAGATAATGGGGTAGGTCTTAACAATGATAACACTACCTTTTATGGATCATTCCTACATTCTCTTGTTTATTTGTGACCGGTCCCTCATCTAGATTTTGTTGCTCTATTGACTGTCCCTCATCTGCATGCTCAACATTGTTAGTATCCCTTGCATCTTTTAGTCACTATCTTGTAGAGTGAGTTCATTTCTTCTAGAATTAAAAACTGCTTGTAACATTAAGAGACCTCTAATAAACCCTTCAACATTAAAGGAAACACTAAATAGTCATTGACCCTTTCTTCCTATGAGCAGTGCTTCAATTATCTCTACATTTCCTATTTAGTGTGGTAACTTGATATGTTCAGACAGGGACTAGAATTCTATTTCATCAATACCCACTTCCAACACTCACTACCGTATCACAAGTTATAGACTTTACATCATCTGTGTATCTCAAAGCTGGAGTGATCGTACAAGACTATATAAGATCTGCATGCTTGTGGTGCAAAATTCTATAAATAAGTCTCTGTGATTGCAATACTCAAGTGTGGTGATAGGAAATACCATTGGAACACTATGAACACTAATAAGAGGATCAAAACTTTCATGACAAGACCATACCAGTGTTGAACTTGAACCACAGAATAGGAGTATGAGACTTAACATTTACATTCTTTTTCTTGGCATTGAAAACCCATTCACTTGAGGTTATTCCTATCTGAAAGCACCTTCTCCCATGAATGAGACCTGTAGATAATGTGAGAACCCTACAGAAAATACTCCAAAACATGTTAAAACCTAAGCCTAACCTGATCACAAAAGTTTTAATTCGCGGACCCTTGAGGTTCAAACTTAAAGCTTCACATAATAATTTGAAAAGAATTCCCTCACAATGTGATGTAAAACATTTTTGAGGAAAAATAAAGTTGTTTTGTCCCTTTTAAACTCTTAATAACATGTAATAGCAAAATTTTGATATATTCTTCAAGTTTAAAAGACTTTTTGAGGTCTCGTAGTGGCTTCCTAAGACCTTTTAACTTAGGAACAAGACTTCTAAAACCTTTTGAAACACCATAGACAACCTTAGACGAGATTAATGATTCCAAAAGACACTCCTAATGACCTCTTATGACTATTTGAGCCTAAATAGGCAAAAAAATGTCAACGGTAGGTTTTTAGCCTAGTGGCTTGATTCCTCCACTTGAAGAATTCTTTGCAGCCTCTATGGTATCCTTTTTTGGTAAATTTTGTGATGTTATTTCATTTCTATAATTTAGCATATCTTATCACCTAGTGTCACTAGCTCATTAAAGTGGGAGCTAAATGCAATGTCAAAAATTGCATACCCTTACAATTTCATGCTATATTCTAGGTGTTCTTTAGTGTCCATTCCCTTAACATATTTTAGGGATCATTTTATCCTAGTATTACCCTTTTCCTCCACTAGATTGCCAAATTTCACTAGAAAATTCTAATTCTTCTTTCTATCTTGGGAACACGTGCTGAATTTTGTGTGATTTCTCTAGGACACTAGCACAATGCACTAATGTCCACATGTCGCTTTAGCATCCCATGAGTTCTAAAAATTTAAAACATTGATTTCCTACCTAGCCACCTATAGCCACTACTATAATGCTTATCTATTAGAAAGATGCCTTCAACAGTCAAATCTGACCCTTCAACTTCCTCATTACCCTTGTGCAAATCAATTTTTAAATCTCTCTCAAGCTATCTCATTCTATTCTTCTCTTGGTTATGCTCGACTACACATACCTCCATTGTTGAAATTTGTTGAAGCTACATGGTATTTAAATAACATCATTATTAAATCTCTCTCAAGGATTTACATTACTACACAATGGTTGATTCCTCCAAAGACCTCATATTTCCATCTACATCATGCTGGTAATATTTTACTTGTTCTTATTTTAAATAATATTGTACAACTCTTCTTTATCATTTCCTTCTACATTTTTATTTGGTAAAGTCTTTGGTTTAGACCACCACCTTGTTTATCTTTTTAGACACACTAGAGTATTCATCTCCATAGACAAGGGTTGATACTTATAGATTTATTTTATAGTCACTACTCTGACTTCCTAGATGCACGTAGGATAGGAGCACACACTATTTTTTTTTATCTCTTTATCATTAGCTATCTATGGAGGTTGAAAGACTAACAAAGGGACTTCACCTAATTGTAGTCTTGGAAATAGCCCCAACATTTTCTCTTATTTTATCTATAGATATTTTTAGAGGCATTCCACTGCACGAAGGTGGGTTCAAAATCTAGTGAAAACCATGTGGTTTGCAACTTTCTAGGATGATAGTACAAAGGAAAGACTACATCGCTTCATATGGCATCTTCACATCATAGTGGCATCTGAGACAATGTACTCCATCTTTCGGTGTTAGGTTCTTTATTTCCTATATTTTTTATTTTTATATCCAACTTGTCATTTTAGCACTTCTTTCAATCTCATATAATTAAATAATTCATTAATGCAATGTAGAAGTTGCGGTAGCTCAATTTTATATTACACAGTATATATGGATGGGTAAAAGGGTAGGGGAATGAGCCCAAAACCACACAAGATTACACCATTTGTCTATGCATATATGTGTCAAAACATTTCCTCTAGATGGTCACAAAACTAATATAAAATGGTAAGGATATGAAAATTTCACTGTTACATTTCCCCAATTTAATTTGCATGTGAATCCTAAAATTGCCATCCAACTCAAATGATAGAGAAATTAGAAATATACATGTAAATTAAACATCTAGATGCTAAATGATACAAAAAGGGGCCCATACAAGGTAATGAACCTTTCAAAGTGTCATCATGTAAGTATGCCCTTCAATATGCACTCTCTATATAAACATAAAAAAAAAACTATAAGTAGCCTCTTTCCCACAAATGAAAATAAGATAAAAATAAAAGATTGCTTAGTATTGGGTTGTCCCACAATACTGTCCCACTTATGGGACATCCTAATTTTTGCCTAAAATCACATAGTTTTAGAACAATTAATGATTTAAGCCTTGAGGGGTTCCATCTAAAGGGGTTTAATTGAAAGGAGTTAGTTAAAACCCCCTTGGATCAAACCCCTTTGGATAGAACTCTCCTAGTCTTAAATTAAACCCTCGATGGAGTCTCCTCTGCACCTATCAAAATGGTGAGAAAAAACAACTTTGTTTCACCTTTTGGGGGGATCAAACAAAGTCATTTATAAATTATATTTTTTAATTATGTATTCCTCTGTTTATACTTTCCAAAAAGTATAATTTTGAATAATTTATATTGATTATTATATTTATTTTCTATTTTCTAGTGAGCATAAGTTTTTCACCAAACAAAAAGGTCTCTATTCCACAGAAGCAGAAAAATAAAAAATCCAGAAAGAATTTCTAAAAATTATTTGTGCCCTAGGTATTGATGTCCTTGTTTCAACAAAAAAACAAAATTAAATTCCAATACATACAAAATAAGTTATGCATTACGACATAAACTTATGTTCAAATTATAAATAATCTCACTTCAAAAAAATTATTTTAAAAAAATGCAACAACAAATTATGAAAAAAAGTCTAGGCCCTAGATATTGGTGTTACAAAACTATATTTAAAAAAATATAATTTAATCCTTTCTATAAAAAATGTTATGCATTATGACATAAAAGTCACTTTTAAAAATGTTGTTCACTATAAAAAACAAGTTATTAAAAATTATGTAAAAAAATTCACAATTTTTTTCTAAATTCTTTTAAAAATATATATATATATTTAGAATGTACACACAAAACCACACAAATCACTAGTTTGCATCATCTTTGAATTCTTTATGGTTTAGCTTCTATCGGTGTCACAAAGTGAAGATTTGGTTAAAAATGTTGATTTCAATGTCCCACTTTGGCCAAAAAGTGGGACACAATATTGTGGTCTAACCCTATCTAGAAAATAAGAGCAATAGGAAATGAGTAGAGTTGAGATGTTATGCATGTTCAGATGATGATAATGGTGTGTATTTCTTAGTGGCTATTAGATGACAAGGTACATGGAGCACAAGGCATGTTGTGTTATAATGCCTTACCTAGTCACAATAATGATTCATTGTAACACCTATCATTACTTCAAAATTCAACATAGTATTTTTAATCACAATATATTCTCCCCTTAAATTGTATGTATTCATAGGGTATATAAGTAATTGAGTAGAGGAAAACCTATACATGAAAGTACTTATAATCTATAGATAGGCATGAAGACATGGAGCCACAGAATTAATAACAACAATAAATATATCATGTGATAAGCATGTGTAATACCTAAACTTCTAAAGCATGATACACATATATGAGCTAGAGATAGAATCTATGATGGTAGTGTTATCCCCAACATGGGAAAAATGTTGATCTAAACTCCTCAATTGGAAAAAGCATGTGTTAGTACATAGGCAACTAGAGTAGTATATATGCTCCCAATGTGGCACCCAAGAGAATGAGTGCACAATGGTTTGTTGAAGGAAATAAGTCCCTAGTACATGCTAGTAGTAACAAGGTAATGGATAGAGGAAGGTGCGATTGCCTTAGTGTATAATAAACATATGGTAAGACTATAGCTATGAAATCCTAAGATGTACCAAATGGAAGGCACGATTCCCCAAAATATAAGGATGTGACCATGAAGGTTTAAAGTAATGAGAGGTAAGGCATGATTTATCTCAATATAAGAATGTAGCATAGGAAGCTCAAATATAATGAGGTAACACATGGTGCCCTTGATGTATTGATATATGTTAAGTACATGGAAAGAGGAATACAAATGGTATAAAGTACATGCTCTAGAAGAATAATATACTAATGTAGCTTCAATAAGACTCTAAACGTCTACTGAAATAAATATTATCTCCAAATGTAGGCTCTAAATAGGAATGACATAACAATATATTATCAATAAGAACTCGAAAAGTGGATGTATCAATTTTTACTAATATGTATGATCCATTAAGTATGATGTATCAAAGTAGGTTCAATATTTAATATGTAATAACTTGTAGCTTTTTTTTTGTCTAAAACCATAATTAGGTTGAAAATCCTAAGGACCTTATAATAAAAAATCTTATAAATTATTATTTTTTGTTTGGGTTACTCGGGTTTTTATCCTAGTTTGATCCCAGAGAGATCCTTATAGGGGATCTCTTCCAATGGATTTATCATTGAGACCACTACTAGGAGGTCTCAGTCCCCAAGACATTGTCAACCGGACATTAGTGCTCTAGATGAAATATGTGAGCTTGTTGGCCCAGCAAAGGGCCACCACCTACGAGCACATTAGCCCAGCAAAGGATTCGTGAAGGCACATAACTTGCAAGCATGACAATCTAGTGAATGCACAAGGCCTACAAGCTCTTTGGTCCAGTGGGGATTTGAACCCTAGTGGTGATCACTACAACCAAGTGAGCTCACTACCACATTGCGTCCTTAAGGGCAAATCTTATATATTATTAATTTGGTTTGTATTATTAATGCTAATTGTGATTACTTGAATTATAAAGTTAAATTTGGATCTTACCACATCTAATGCGATTTATACTTCAAGAAATTCATCCAAATTAACCTTTATTCATGCTAATGTGTAATAGTAAAAGTGACTTAAATTAATGGTTGGGTAGAATAATGTTTATTTAGTTTACTAAACTTAGAATTAATATGTAGACTAATGTTTATTATAAGGAATTATTTATTCTAGATTTTTATTTCTTAAACTATCTTAAGAATCTTATTTCTTTTGTGAATTAACCTATGTGTGCAAGTAATTTGTTGATAGGGACAAGGACAAACCAATTATATGGGTGGTATGTTGTTCCATAGTGATTATATTGGTGTTTGGTTCAATAAGGCACAACATGGTATATTAGTAGAGGAACCAAGAGGCTAGGTATTAATCACTAACAACATGATTGACTAGATTGCTTGAGAAAATGACACAATTAGAACTTCAGGATAATGCACCTAGAGTAGATCACATAAGATTGCAAAGGAAATTTGTGTGCATGGGAAGATGCTAAAGCACCAAATTAGAGACATTACCGGAAGGATAGCCAATTCGATAGAGTGAAGTTTTTAAATTGCTCAAAAAATTTAAGGAATATTTATAATACCCCTGATGTATGAAAATCCTATAAATAAATTCATAGAGTTAAGGTGTTTCTCAAATTGACCAAAGAAATATGAACAGAAAGATCTCAATAACTTGTATAAATATCAAGGGAAATAATCTAATGGATGCTGCTCAAATCATATGCAAAAAGCATGGAGCTAAGGTTGCAAACCAAATTGTAGACACCCAAATTTGTCCCAACTTTGTCCATGTCTAGCAACACTTTGTCAAAAACATTATCTTAGACATCTTGTAGCATTTTGTCCTAATTTCCCTAATCCATTAAGCCAATTAATTAAATAAATTTTATTTATTTAATTAAAATCCCATTCAATCCCATCCTCATCCTACTTAGCCAATTAATTAAATAAATTTTATTTATTTAATTAATTCCACATCATATCCCAATCATATCCTATCCTCATCCCAATTAATTAAATAAATTTTATTTATTTAATTAATTTCCACATCACATCCTATTCATTTATCTAATTAATTATATAAATTTTATTTATTTAATTAATATCCAACTCATATCACAACTAATTCAAATATTTTATTTGAATTAAGTCACATGACCTTTCATCTCACCTTGACATTTGTCCATTTCCCCTTAATCATGTGTTGTAGTACAACTTTTATCTTCCACATGCACAACTAATGGGACTTAATTTTAGTATTTATCTACACAAGCACACCTAAGCCTTATCTTCCCTTGCCATATGTCACATGACTACAATTTTTTGATGTGCAAGGAAACCTAACTTAATCCTATCCATCCATTTCATCTAAAGCCCTAATTGACCCTAGCCATCCATTGGAACCAAGCTTTTCCTATAAAGCAAGCCTCTTTTGAGCCATTTGGGACATTAGAGAGGAGATTGAGAGATTAGGAGGAGACATTAGAGAAGACATTAGAAAAGACATGAGAAAAGAGAGATTAGAGGAGAATTTCAAGATTCTTCTTCATACAACCTCACTCTGCTGAATTTTCATCTCAAGCCATTATCTATTCTCTCTCATCTACCTAGCTTGCATCTATCAACCATCAACCATCCATCATCTATCTCTCTATCAACGTTATGTTGCAGAATCAAGCAATCGACACAACAAAGCGATCAATCAATCGAGCTCATCTTGCATCTTTGAGGTATTGAATTATTTGGGTTTAGGTTATGTATTTCAATTGTTTGATCATTTCCATTTATAAATCCAAATTTTTCGATATACATTCTGGCATGCCCGATGGGACTCACTTCGCTTGATCTTTTTTGCAAGTTTTTTTAGTAAAAATTTGCATTCATCTAACCCCCATTGTTGAGTTTTGTAGGTTAATTAAACTTTTTGTTGCAGATCTACTACTTTTTGGACAAAACCCTAGGTTTTAAAGATTTTATCATGTCTTTCGAACAGCTATGAATTTTTCTACAAGAGTTAAACAAAATTTTGTCCATGATATAAGAAAGCTACAGCAGAAAAATTTCAGGTTTATCGTGATTTTTGTGGGATTTATCACTTTTTTATGTTTTTTCATAAAATCATAATTCTAGGCGCTAATCAAAGAATTTTTTAGAAATTTTTATATTTCTGGAAATCACTTGAAATTCTATTGGGGGTCTATGTTTTACAGATTTAATTTGGTGGTCGTTTATAGGGTGAAAAAATCAAAATCTTTGTCGACTATACCGTTTCCATAAATCTGCATTTCTGGGTGCAAATCAAGGAATTTCTCTGATTTCTTTACATTTTCGGAAAGCTCTCTAAAAATTAATTGGGATCTCTTCTTTGATTTTTTAATTTTTGAACCAAAAATGTATTGAAATAATCAAATCTAATTCAGCTATGCATCTAAAATTACAGTTTTTCTTGCCTGATGAGCCTATTTTTTATGCCTGCATTATAATATCATTTTTTTGTAGGTGATCATAAGGAACTAGAGCAACATTGGCATCAACATCTATAGTAATTTAGATAGTGAATTAACCAGGTGCAATCATTTCATTTCTCATCTTCTAATCATTGTTTACAAACACATTTAGATTTTGGGCATAAAATGAATAATTGTTTGCAAATTCACATCAAAAAATTGGGCTAAAACAAACCATTGTCTTTCATCACATTTGGATTTGGGCTTTAAAACAAACAAGTGCTTTCATTGTCTTCCACACATTGAATTTCTAAGGTTAATGAACCCCATGCGAGTGTGACCAAGTAAATGTGTATGCTCTCTCCTCGTGTCCCAACATGAACTTGGAGATCAAAAACATTTACTTGTGTTGCTTTTGTTTAGCCTTAGAGAGGCCTACCTTGGTATCCACCCCAAGGGAATGACCTCAAGCGGTACTTTCATCTGGTCCACTATAAAAATTAGAGGATAAGGTGAAAGCCAAGTCTAACCGGTATTAGCGCTCACCATACAGTGCTAACTCGAAAGGAGGTGTACCCTTGTATTTATTAAAACTCCTAGTAGGGTTAGTTGAAGTCTTAAGTGGCTTGCTGGATGCCCGTGGGGTGCCGGTCCCCTAGATTTTTACTAGAACCTCCTTGTGATAGTGGCCTTGCCTTGACTAGGACTTGTTGAAGTGTCTTCAAGTGCTTGCTTAATCATCACATTTCATTTTTAAAGTCAACAATTGCTTATGTGTCTTGCGTGAGTGATTCATGTGTGTATATGCATAATCATTTGTTTGAACATTGCCAAATCAAGCTATAAACACCAAACACATAAACAATTCATCCTACATTTGATCCACATCACCCAATTTTGTCATTCCACATTATATCCTAATCATACCCAAATCAATTTTATTTTGAACATATCCTAGTCACATCCATACTCATTCCACATCATCTCTACATCATCATTAACCTAGTCCTAGTCAACACTTGTCAAGATGGTCATAATCATTCAAGGGGGCTATCCCTCTAATCATGAGACAAATCCCAAGCCTAAGGTGACAATTCAAGGGGGCTATCCCTCTAATCATGAGACAAATCCCAAGCCTAAGGTGACAATTCAAGGGGGCTATCCCTCTAATCATGAGACAAATCCCAAGCCTAAGGTGACAATTCAAGGGGGTTATCCTTATAATCATGAGACAAGACCTAAGCCTATAATCACAATTCAAGGAGGCTACCCTTCTAATTCAAACAATGAAATAAAACCAAAGCCCAAGATCACAATTAAAGGTGGCTATCCTCCTAATCCAAATTATGAAGATAAACCAAGACCTAAGGTCACAATTAGAGGAGCCCCTCTTCCTAATCCAAATCATGAGGATAAACCAAGACCCAAGGTCACAATTAAAGGTGGCTATCCTCCTAATCCAAATCATGAAAGCGAACCAAAGCCCAAGATCACAATTAAAGGAGCCTCTCCTCCTAAGACCAAGTTTATATTTCGAGGAGGATATATCTTTATTGATGAGGATGAGACAAGTCCAAAACCCAATCCATCCACACATCAAATCAATTCTGCATAAATTTATCCCACTTCATCTCAACAAAATTCATCCACATGTCATATCATCCCTTTATCAACCTATCACAACCCTTATCCATATCAATCCATATCACAACAATCATTATCCTATGCAACCCCTCCATCATCATCACATCAACACATTTACCAACATCAACAACAAATCATATCACAACAAGAAGTCCAAACACCATCCCAACCTCAACAAATTCCACCTCAAACCTATGAACATCCACCTCAAGTTTATCTAATCCCTCATGCCACCATTCCAATGCACTACCAAGCCCATCCACAAAGCAATCAAGTGATATTACAAGAACAACATCCAAGTTCCAATGGCTCTTTGTACATAAGTCAAGTAAGTCCAATGACATCTTTTCAACAAGACCACCAAGCACCATTGATAGATCTAAATCCATCTTTCCAACAAGAATCATATCCAAATCCCAATGGACCCTTGTACATAAATCAAATGAGTCCAAGTTATCCTATGCAAGACTTAATTACCTTTGACAAGGGAGATACCGATCTAGAGTGGCCTTCATCATCTAATCACCCACCAACACATGAGCCAACTAATCCTATCCCAACACCACCATGTGATCCTACTCCTAGTCCATTGGTCATTCAACCTTCCAAACCACCAAGCCCTCCATTACCTTCATCACCATGTCATTCTAATCCTTCACCAAAGGATGCAACTAAGATAGTTTTACAAAGAATGCTTGAAGCAAAACTCATTGAACTTCCTGAAGTCAAACCATGTGAAGAAAGTCCATATGATGAACATGATTATTATGCATACCATAGGACCAAAGGCCATGATACAAATACATGCCCCATGTTTTTCCCAATTGTTTACAAGGTGTATTGACATACAATAAGAAATCATGCCACACCATTCAAATCCCATGTGTCACCCCCCTCTAATCCTAATCCATCCAATCCAATTAGTCCCCAACCTAATCCTAGTCCTAAGCCTAAAACATCATCTGCTATTATTGTTCATCCATTATATTTCCCATCCACACATACCCTTGTGAATGATGTGATCCATTGGCTACTAGCTAGGAATAAACTACCCCCATGTCAAACACCAATTCATGAGCCTACCAAAGAACTTCCAAAGGTCATGTCCAATCCTATAATCCCATCATGTGGTCCACCTATCCTTGAGCCTATCCAAGAGCCTTCCATTAACATACCTATCCCTTCAAACCCATCATGTGACATATAAGCCATCAAGCCTATTTGTGAATCTTCTGTCATTAATCCAAGTCAAGAGTCATCATGTTCTTATGTTGTTGACCAAGAGCCTATCCAAGAGCCTTCCAATTCCATTCAAGCAACCCAAGAGGTATGTCAAAGGTCTAATCCTAAGCATGTGGAAACATTAAGCCCTAGTCCAACTCAAAATCAAAACACTTTTATGCAACCCATCCATAACATGTTTCTTTTCCATGATCAAGATGATAGCCATAATGATGAATCTATCCATAAGCCACTTGATCCTATCCATCTCCCAACAACCATTCATGAGCAAGCTATCCAAATTTAACCTATCCATAACATTTACCTTCTTTATGATCAAGATGATACCTATGAAGAAGCTATCCATGAGCAACTTGATCCTATCCATAATCTTATATCCATCCATGAGCGAGATATCAAAATTGCTCCTAGTCATCAGCCATCTAGCCCTATCCATAATGAGCAAACATCAACTTGTCATGATGAAACACTTGTCCCCCAAGTAAGCACAGAAGATCAAACAAATAACTTGGATCTTAGTGAACATAATGCTAATCAAGATCCTACTGATCCCCTTTCGACATCCATCATCGATCCCATTTCAAATCCATCATGTCCTATTGGTCTATCCACCCTTATACATGAGTGTTCTTCCTTAGAACAACAACAACCTTTATCCACTTCAGTTTCTCCATCCAATAAAGAGCTCAAGTCTAGTTCTCAAAACACATCTAGTCCCATAGTCAATCGCATACTCCAAAACATGAACTACCAAGGCAAAGGTCTAGGCCTTTATGAAAAAGGTATTTTGGAGCCAAACCATGTCAAGATCCCTCCATGCTCATATGGCCTTGGATAAACATCCCAAGGTAAACAAGGCCAAGATGTTGGTAATCCCTTCATGCATCCTAAATCTACCACTTTCCATCGCACCCCCCATCATCTACCCAAGACATATGTAGCCATTCCACCTCCATCATCATATAAATGTCAAAAGCATGTGACTGTACACCTTCCACCATCCACTTTGCCTCCACTTTTACAAACTCTAATTTTCCCTCCATCCACCTTGCCACCATTACTTCCAACACCTAACATACCTATCATTCATAAGTATCTTTACATCCCTAATCATGGCCAACAAAAGCACACATCGTCTAAGCATAAAGCTTCCAATCATTCCATCCACTCTGCCCACCCCATGGGATTCAAAAGCAAAAATTTTGATGCCTCTACTTATAAAGCCAAAAATCTAACTAAGGACCCTCATGCCTTAGGGCATCAATGTGAAAAGTCTCAAAATCATCCATCTTCTAAGCAAAGTACATTCACAATGCTATCCAAGCCCATACCTCCAAAAGCAAAGCCCAAAATAAAAATGGTTTGGGTTCCTAAGCAAATAGCTAGCAAGTCAAATGAGGCATCCTCATCCACATCTCAAGAATCCCAACCACCTATATCCATCCAAAAGCCTACTTCCATCCTAAACTTCCATTCCCTTCAAAAATCCCACAAGCAAAACAAAAACACTAAAAATACTAAATCTATGTGGGTTCCTAAATCACTTTATCAACCATCTCCTAAGCAAACATCTCCATTGCTTCCTACACCACCATCCAATCAAAATCTTTAGTGTTTATCACGGTGTGTGCAACCATTGGTCATGGTTCCCTTCCACTCCGCAACACCTCCATATAACTACATCTCCCCATCTTCCATCCATTATCCTACATATCTCCCCCATGCTATCCCTATGGTCCATGCTTTTGCCTAAGTCCTACATAAATCCACACCATAATCCACTATCCCCATCCATCTATCCTTGCATGAATCTTTCATAATCCACTATCTACCTAATCCATCTCCCATCCATGCAATCCCTTATCAACATTTATGAGCATAATGACATGGTCCATGTGAAGACATCATCAATCTCTAAAGGGACACTATCAACCTTCATAGCACTAGCCACTTGAGTCCCTCCTATCTGTTACCATGGTAAAAACCTGGCAAACAGGTGCCATGTGTAATTGTCATCCCATCTAAAAGCAAAAAAATAAAAAAAATAAAAAAAGCAAAAAAAAAATCAAAAAAGTAAAGAGAAAGCCCTTCGTCCAACGGTGAAAACCTGGTACACAGGCACCTTGGATAAGTACCATGATGAAAACCTGGCAAACAGGCGTCATGTGTAGGTTGATCTTCCATGTCACTTACACTTGGGGGCACATTGTCTCATCCAACCTATCCATTTCCAAACTATCTATCCCATTATATCATTTTCCATCCTATCATGTCCTACCATTACCATACCATTCTACCATCCTTAGCCATTACATAAACACACCTATCCTATTGAACCCATTTATCCATCCTTCTGCCTTTTGATTTTGATGAAGACATAGGGGCAAAATGTTGAAACATGTTTGGATATTTCTTGACATACCTTCTTTCCAAACCAAGTCCTATCCATTGACCATTCATCCATCCCATTCAAACCAATCTATCATGTCATCCCTTGGTCATGAACTTTGTCATGTAAAATCCTAAGTATTACCACCTAGAATGGGGCAAGTTATTCTTCCTATGCAACATAGCCTTTGGAGATCACATCCTAGCTCCCTTATGATCCATCCACTATGGCATATCCTTATCACGAGCTTTCCATCTTATAGCTTATCCCCATCTGTTTATCATGAGCTTTCCACTATAGCCTACCTATCCATTTATCATGAGGCAAGCATCCATCTCTTATATCGCATATCCCTTTATCCACCCATTTATCATGAGCCTTTCATCCCATTTACTATCATCCATCCTTTCATCCATCCTTTGCACCTAGACTTGGTTTTCCCTTGTCATTGGTATCAAGCACAAAGGCTACCCAAATTGTAAATCCATTAGCATTTTCTAAAACATTTCAGAAAACTCCAAAAAAAAAAAAACACAAAAAAAAAATCAAAATATGTCAAAAAAAAATCTAAAAAAATTAAATATCCAACAAAAAATCAAAGCAATAAGATTGATTCAATCATCAATCCAAAACAATCCACTCCATCAACATCAAATCAAAATCAAATCATCATCATCATCATCAATTCTTCTTATCAATAACATTCATTTCAATCAATCACTTTTTCCAATCATATCAATCGAATCAATCTAAGCAATGATCTTAAATCCAAGTCACACTAATCCATATCAAGCAAGCCAATCAATCAAGGAACATTATCCAATCAAATCAACAAGTTTTGATCCTAATCTTGTCATGAACCAAATCAATCATCATTAATCATCATCAATAGGATATAGCGTTCCCACATCCTTTTGTTGATCTAGGGATATAGCTTTCCCCGCAATGACAACACTATCTATCATCATCAATCAAACAATCAATCATTGGTTTATGACTTGACAAGGGCAATACCTTGTTTATTTTACATCCTTTGAGCATATTAAGAACACTTGCTCCTGCTTAGATTGAGTGGACACTCTAATCATCACACCATCACTATTATCATTCAAAACAATCCAATCATCAAAACAATCAACCCAGCAACAACAAACATCAAAATCAAATCAACATCAAGCACAACCATCAAAATAAATCCTATCAATCATCAACATTAACACCAAAGCAAATCAACTCAATCACATCCAACTCCAATCGGAACAAATCCAATCACTTCAACAAATCAAAAGCAACTCAATCCACCACACATCATCCCATCATCAACATTTCATGAAACCAAATCAATCTTCATCCATCATTTCATCATCCTTAATTCATTCCAAACAATGATCCAAATGCAAGCCCATCCTTAATCCATACCAATCAAGTTAATCAATCAAGCCAAGTTATCCAAATGCAATCCATGGTCTTGATCCTAGCCTTGTTGTAAGCCAAATCAATTAGCCAATCAACCAACCAACTTAGCAAACAACTTTGTGTTGATCTAGGGATATAGCTTTCCCCGCAATGACAACACTCTCAACTATCAACAATCAAACAATCAATCATTGGTTTACAACTTGATAGGGGCAATACCTTGTTTGTTTTTGAATCATTTGTGCATGCTTGTTTGCTTGCTTGTGTGTGTTATCTTTTTATCTTGCATTTGTATCACATCAGTATCATTCCAACTAATATTCATATCTTGTGTATGTTGGAATAGCTTTTTGCACTATCCTTTGCATCTAAGGTCATATCATACCTTTTGTGCATTAGGACTTCAATGCTCTAAGTTTTCTTCCTCATACGTCAGACAAGGTTATATTATGCTGGGGCACAAGACACAACGTCACCTTGGATCCTTATACCTTGGTGTATAACGTCTAGTGCTATATCAAACATCATGGTTGCTCACTTTCCATTACAGCATAATGCATCCTTCATTTCTTCTATCTACCCCCTTATCTTTGTTTTGCAGCCAAGCCATTTCTTTTCGAGAGCTTACCTGTGTTTGTCCAACCCACCTAACCTCTCAAGGGGGCATCATCATCCTATCTTTCCATCATCATCATCCTATCTTTTCATCATCATCATCATCATCATCATCATCATCATCATCCTTTTCCTTTATCCATACCTTAACTTCTTTGAAATGATGTTACTCAACATAAAGCTCATCATCTCGAACATCATCTCAAAGAGGGGCAAAATGTAGACACCCAAATTTGTCCCAACTTTGTCCATGTCTAGCAACACTTTGTCAAAAACATTATCTTAGACATCTTGTAGCATTTTGTCCTAATTTCCCTAATCCATTAAGCCAATTAATTAAATAAATTTTATTTATTTAATTAAAATCCCATTCAATCCCATCCTCATCCTACTTAGCCAATTAATTAAATAAATTTTATTTATTTAATTAATTCCACATCATATCCCAATCATATCCTATCCTCATCACAATTAATTAAATAAATTTTATTTATTTAATTAATTTCCACATCACATCCTATTCATTTATCCAATTAATTAAAAAAAATTTATTTATTTAATAAATATCCAACTCATATCACAACTAATTCAAATATTTTATTTGAATTAAGTCACACGACCTTTCATCTCACCTTGACATTTGTCCATTTCCCCTTAATCATGTGTTGTAGTACAACTTTTATCTTTCACATGCACAACTAATGGGACCTAATTTTAGTATTTATCTACACAAGCACACCTAAGCCTTATCTTCCCTTGCCATATGTCACATGACTACAATTTCTTTATGTGCAAGGAAACCTAACTTAATCCTATCCATCCATTTCATCTAAAGCCCTAATTGATCCTAGCCATCCATTGGAACCAAGCTTTTCCTATAAAGCAAGCCTCTTTTGAGCCATTTGGGACATTAGAGAGGAGATTGAGAGATTAGGAGGAGACATTAGAGAAGACATGAGAAAAGAGAGATTGGAGGAGAATTTCAGGATTCTTCTTCATACAACCTCACTCTGCTGAATTTTCATCTCAAGCCATTATCTATCCTCTTTCATCTACCTAGCTTGCATCTATCAACCATCAACCATCCATCATCTATCTCTCTATCAACGTTATGCTGCAGAATCGAACAATCAACACAACAAAGCGATCAATCAATTGAGCTCATCTTGCATCTTTGAGGTATTGAATTATTTGGGTTTAGGTTATGCATTTCAATTGTTTGATCATTTCCATTTATAAATCCAAATTTTTCGATATACACAAATAACAAGATTATATAAGAAACACCAAAGGTTCTAGTAGAAGGTATATTATATATGTCAAGTGGTGACAACATAAAGGTGTGTCTCACTTTTTGGCCTAAATGAAAATTGAAATTTCTAGTGAACATTCCAATGTAATAGAAAAAAGTATTAAGGAATATTTTTTTCTTTCTTACATTCTTGGATGATAGATCTTATTATTATGTGTACTTTTAATGTGTATGGGTCCATAGGTGTATGTTTCAAGCCTATGGTAAATAGATAGTTGGTGGGGCTAATCTTATTGATGGTTATTATACTCCTTTCTCTTTTCCTAAAAACTCTTCTTATGATTAGTTTGAATATCCAATGTGTCTCACTTGTGGGACATCCTAATTTTTTCCTGAAATCATATATTTTTAGAAAAAATAATGAATTAGTCCTAAAGGAGTTCCATCTAAGGAGGTTTGACTGAAGGGTGTTAGATCAAATACCCTTAGATAAAATCCACGTGGATAAGACCCCCTAGTCTTAAATCAAACCCTTGACAAAGTCTCCTCTACACCTATCAAAATGCTGACCAAAAAAATAGTTTTGCTTCACTTTTTGGGCTATTAAATGAATTCATTTGGAAATTAGATTTGTAAGTATCTATTTGTTACTATTACCTTCCCAAAAACTATAATATGAAATATTTTTATATAGATAATATTATATTTTTAAATTGTTTCATAATGAATATAGGTATTTTACAAAAAAACAATGACCTCTATTCAAGACACTAGGAAAATAACATTGTTATAAGTAATTAAAAATATGTACTGCACTCCACATAGATGTCCTTGTTTTGATGAAAAATAATAATTTTGATATATATGCTAAAAGAAATGCTTTACAAAATAATATAGGTGTAAAATTTTTGTTAGTACTAATTTAAAAATTAATAATAATTTACCATATTTAATAAAAAAATTATCAAAAATTATCCATGCACTAGATAGTGGAGGTGATGATCTAATTGCAATAAATCATGAATTTTTTTATTTGTAGTAAAAGTTATACATTATGGAATAATGTTACGCAATAAAAAATAATAGAAAAAATTAAAACTAATTCAAAAATAAAAATAAAAGAATGATAGAAATAATTGTTTTAAAAAAAAATTAAAAAGTATATCTTGAATCTACATAGAAAATTCCATAACTCATTAGTTTAAATCATACATAAACTCTTGACCATTTGTTCCTTATAATTGACACCAATTGAAAAATGGTGAAAAATGTTGATTTTGGGAGTCTCACTTAGGTCACAAACTGGAACATAATTGTTTGCAAGAGCCACTGTGTGGCTTCATGAGTGTTGTCATTGATGGAAACAAAGTCTATCCCACACATCCCCAGTACATAGTATGCCTATACCAGAAGTCAGATTGAAGAGTGTTTTGGTCTGATGAACAAGAATAGAGCATGCAACAAGGTCTGACAATCAAGTCCAGATCTCTCAGATGGTGTAACTCAGCAAGTTGCGGACTTGGACAAGTCAAGAGAAGTACCATGACTACTATATTCCAGAGATTGAGCCTCCGGTGAGAAAACATGGAAAAGATATGAGCATCTGAGTGTTGGGTTCTAGACAGGTAGAGCAGACTGAGGAAGAACTGATTGGCAGAGTACCAGACTTCAATCCAGATGAGTAATTTATATTGATCAAGCTATTTGAGGGATCATGCAATATTGGCCGACATGATTGATGACTTCAATGTCTATGATTTTGATACGCATCACATATCTAGCATGGATTCAGCCGATAGATCAATAAGTTGTAGATATCTTGAGTATTTCGGTTGCTGACTAGAAAGTTGTTGAAATCTTTGGTGCGGATATATATATATATATATCTGATGGATTCTAGTATGAAGGTGTGTGTGTGTGTAGATGTGATGAAATAAGATGCGAAGAAAGGCAGAGATAAGTGTGGAAGCAACAATACAAGTCTGGTATGTGACAGAGTAGCAGCACTAGAGCAGAGGAAGAATGAAGTGCATTAGATCAGTATATTGAGCCTTACCAGAACTAAAGTTCAGCATTTATGGATGCCTCTCATCAGTTCAAACACATGGTTACCTTTTATAAACATTGTAGACAGTGAGTCTCTTGTAGACAGTGTGCCTCTTGTGAGCAGTGTGCTCAGGTAGTGAGCCCTAATTGGCAAGTATCATTTTGTACTTCTTATTCTTTTAATAGAGAATACAATCTTAGGTTAGTCACCCCATGGTTTTTCCCTTAACAAAATTTTCCATGTAAAAATCCTTGTGTTATCTGTGTTGATTTTATTTCTGCTCTCATGTTTATGTATGCTTATATGTTTTGATGTTGCACTAATTATTAAATGAGAAAAGAAAGTTAAGATATTTGAGATAATTGATTCACCCCCCTCTTAGTTATCTACCTTGTTTCAAACAATTGGTATCAGAGCTAAGTTCCTTTAAACAGAGCCTACAAGCTTGACGAAGATCTGGGAATCTCAATGGATATGTATGGTATGAAGGAACAACTTCAGTCTGCCCTAGATGATCTTGAGCAATCTCACTCTGAAGTCAATAACTTGAGAGAAAGACTCAAACAATTTGATGATTTTATAAATGATCTAAAAGAAAAATAGAGTATCTCTGTGAAAAAGAGAAAGGAACTACTTAAAAAATTAGCAAGTCAAAGTGAAGCCAATGATACTAATGAAGATCTAAATGAGAAAAACAAGTTATGTGAGAAGCTATCAAAAGAGGTCATTATTGTAAGGCATGAGATGGAATCAGGGGTTATGAGATTCACCCAAGAAATTGAAGAGAAAAGGAAAACTAAAGATAATCTAAAACAATCCCTCAAGGAGAAAACATAGGACTACCACAAAATGGACAGAATAATTAGGCATCTTGAATCTAATGTTGAAGAAGCTAGACATAATGAAGAACAACTTGAGAATCAGATAGACACTCTTAAACAAGATCTTCAAACAACAAATGAATACAAAGAGAAATTCAAGATAAGCTCAACTCAACTTGAAGTTCTTCTTGAAAGCCAAAAGAGGGTAGATGACAAGCATGGCTTGGGATATGAGAAAGGTGAAAGCTTTGGATCCGGTCAGAAGAATTTTGGATCAGGAAATCAAAGAAACAGGCCAAGAAGACCTCCAGTAAGGCAACCAAATGCTCAAAGATATCCATCCTTCAATGGATATTGCTTCAACTGCAACAACTTTGGTCATAAAGCAACTCAGTGCAGAAGGAGAATGAATCAGACCAATCCATCCTTATCTAGACAATGTTTTAACTGCAAAAGGGATGGTCACAAATCTCATGAATGCAAAAATATGCATATAAACAATTCATTCAATGGTAGATGCTTTGCATGCAATAGAATGGAACATATGGCTAATCAATGTAGATCAAGAGGATATCAATCAAATATACAAAGAAATGTTGTTTATTACAATTGCAATAGATTTGGTCATATTGCCAAATTCTGCAGAAATTAAAAATCATGATAAAAAGGGTCTGGTGAATCATAATCAAAATCAGGACAAGGGAAAAGGAAAAGTGAATGTGGATGAAGTTTAAAGGGAGATGAGAAAGATTTGGGTGAAGAAGAGTACATAGAACGATGGGGATGGATCCGCACCAGAATCTGGTGCTGATATTCCTTCTAAAAATTAAACAGATGAGCTTTGGCTCAGGGGGAGTCACAAAGAAAAATAAATTCCCCCATTCAATCAATTGGTGCCTAAATTTGGCACATGGAATGTTGTGGATTAAAGGGTTCTTAGAAAATTATCTAAATAACCCTCAATGAAAATATGAAAGATCTACATGGGATTTTGCAAGAGTTTAATCATCGAAGACTGATCTGGTTTGACAGCCATCCGATAAAGCGGGATTTTCACAGACAGATCTAGTATGATTCAAAATTGAGATATCTTGATCTATGGATCCATGGTATGATTGGACAAAAGAAGATACATTGTCAATTATCATTGAAAATGATTCTAAGTACAACACAGTGATTCGAAAAGATCTCTCTCTAAATCTATTTGCAAAATTGGCTACTCTAATGGTTGTTAAGATCACTGATAGGCCGCACCTGAAGTTCAAGAAACACCCCTACAAGTCCCTAGAAGTTGATCCCTTAGGCACTTTTTCTAGCATTCCGCATGGGGTTCTACACGTAGAAGATGTTAGGGTTTACATCCACACCAATATTGAGGAATTTAGAGAATCCAAGTTGATGAACATCTATCATAAATAGTTAATAGATGAATTGAACTCAAACCTCAATACAGGGCTCTTCGAAATAAGCACTTTGGACATTGCATCCACTTTCCCTGTTTTGCGAAAGATGATTGGGTCTGGTATGTTCTTAGCAAAATACATGACAATTTCATGTGGTTAATGAAGCCCTTCAAGATAACAAAAGATACCATTAGGGAAGTAACTAGACTGCACTCATCTGGTGGGTTACCTACACTCAAATCTATCAAGAACCAGACAGTTACTAAAGTTACCAGATCTAAGTTTGACAAAAGAGCAATGAAAATTGATGACATCATAGATTTGGATGTCAAGTTTGCTTCAATGATAACTGGATATAAGATCTATCATTCTACTATGGAGAACTCTGTGTCTGGAACTGCAATATATACAGCATATCAAATGCTAAGGGAAAATGTAGATTATGATCTATGCAACCTTCTCCTGAGTCAACTATTGGAAAACTTGCAAAAGATCAAAAAGGATAAGAAGAATTCCTTCAAATACAACTGTCATATACTATGTCTATTGTTTTACTGTATGAATGAGCTACCCAGATCAAGTGGTTGGGTATGGTAAAATGACAGACTAGTTGCCATATAGATCAGAGACTAAATGTATGGACTTGGTGATGCTAAGGATCAAAGCACAACACTCTGGGGATACTTTAAGAACTTTTAGAGCATGATGTAGGCTAAAGAATTCCTCAATCTATTGGTGAAAAATACAAGGATACAGTGTGCTTCATCGTTGACACTGATCAATGCCTAATGGAGGCAGCTGAGCCCAAAACAGTGTGGGTAATGCCAATGGGTTATGAAGTAGATGAGAAAATCTTGGAGCTACACATTCAACACCTATTGAGCCAACCAAAGGACCCTGAGGCAGAAAGGTTTGGAACCTTTCAAGAATTAAGTGGAAAGATACATGTTGAGATGAGACAACTAGAAATAAAAAGAAAAGTTAGAAGGGAATTAGAGGAAATTGCCAAAAGATATGGCATATCAAAAGAGGTAGTTGATGCAAACAGAGAGAAAATAGAAAGAGCTGAGAAAGAGAAACAAGAAGCAGAAAAAGGAAGTGTTCCGGTACAAGCCTCCTTCCAGACTAGATCCTCCAAGAGCTCTGCACCTACCACCCCTAAGAGCTCAAGAGCCTCCAAACCAAAAGCCAAGACATCCAGAAAGGGAGAAAAGAGAACAAAAACAAAAGCCATAACATCTTACATAAGTCAAAAGGATGATGAAGAAATAGAGTATGGTGAGGAAGTTAATAAAATGAAGAAGAAGAAGAAAACATCTGGGTAATCCTCTGCAGGTAAAAACAAAGAAGAAACAGCAGAAGAATTTGTTGAAAAGCCCACTCTTTCTATTGATGATATCATCAAGGCAGTCAATGTGGATGGGAATCTACAACCAGTAATAGAATTTTATGATGATTATAGTGATACTAACAAGAGGATCTTGGAAGAAGCTATAGTCAGGTACCTAAATATTTATAATAAACCATTTATTGAAATCATTTCATTAATTCCCAAAAGTCTAGAGAAGGTACTTGAACTTAGAAAAGAGAATGCCAAGGCAAAGGACTTAGAGATCTGAGAACAAATTAGAATTCAACTCTATCCTTCCATTACTCCAAAGCAAATGAACATGATCTTTAAGGACTGCAAGGATGAATTCTGGAGGAAAGCAAGAATGAACAAACTTATGCGTAGAGAGACTGATCAGGTAGCAAGAGAAACAAAAGACATCCTCTGGAATGCCTTCAAAAGATTCAATCTTCCTATTATAGAGGAAATAGATGAAGAACCTTCTACCATGGATGTTGAAGGATTAAATGCATCAAAAGAAGAATCTACTGAGAAAAATGTAGAAGGGTCCAAAGAGATAGATGAGGAGAAGTCTAAGGGCTTAAATTCCTTTGTTCCAGAAGAGGAAGTTCATGAAGAAGTTAACATCTCTCCTTTGGGTCCCACTACAGACATTCCAGATTCAGGAACTAAAGGAGAAGGAAGAAAAGAGGAGAAAGTGAGTCAAGAAGAGGAGGTAAAGGAAAGAAAAGAAGAACAAACAAAGATCTCTGATGACAGTTCTAAGATTCTAAAAGAAAAGAAGACTCAGTCTCTGGCAAGAGACACTGCAGAGGCAGTGAAGAATTTCTTGAACAAAGAGATGATGGAGATAGATGAACTGAAACTATTCCAAGGACCACTAAATTTTGATTCCCTCTCTCCGGTCTGGACAATGAAAATAGCATCTTTTTCTCAAGCCAAGGCAAAAGAAAAACTTCTGAAGTCTCACATGGAAGACTATGAGCTGTTAGAGATTGCATCCGGTATGTTGGAAAAAATCATGTCATCTTTTCAAAAGAATCCTTTGGCCTCTCCATCTGGTAATTTTAAATCTTTGGTAAACTCTATTAGCACTCATTTTGATTCTTTAGAGAAATCAGCAGAAGAAAAGGTCTAGAAAGAGTTTTTGGGAAAAAGGTTCACTAAAGTACAGGGACTCATTACTAATGATAGGAGGACCCTAGATATTGGGATAAAGAGCTTTGAAAATGCTCTTAAAGATGGTGGGGACATGTACAAATTTTGTCTATCTTGGTCTAAAGTGATAGAGGATATTGAAAAGAAGGTGAAAGAACAAAAAGGTAAATTGTCAAGTTTATCTTAGAATTTTTGTCCCCTCACTACATCCATAATGAATCAAGAATGCCAGGCTATTGCCATTATAAATGAAATAAAGAAGCTGGACAAAGAGAAGAAGAATATAATAAGCAGGATGAGTGAACTTAGAGGCATAATTATCCCTAAGTTAGAGGCAATGCATGAGGCCTTAACAGATGCTCAGACCATAGCCCGAACTAGTGATTCGGTAGATCTAAGAAGGGCAGAAGCGTATGCATTTTTGTTGAGTGGTCACATCTCCATTTTGGATAGGATGAAGTAGAGCTGGGCCACAGACTATGTACAGTTGAAGGCCACTTTTGTAGATATACTCACGTATATGTAAGTATAACATGTATATACATACTTATGCAGCTATGTATAGGTCATTTTTTGCAAATTTTAGTGTGTGGATTCTGCCCTTTTCCATTGATGTCAAAGGGGGAGTGAGGAGTAGTGAAAAATGTGGAATCTAGCTAAGGGGGAGCTTTGATAAAACAATGCACAAGACAGAGCATCAGCCAAGGGGGGGTTTACTGTGACACTTAGTCATTTATCAGTAAGTGTTGCCATCAATGTGAAAGGCGGAGATTGTTGGCAAGAGACACTTTGTGGCTTCATGAGTGTTCTCATTGATGGCAACAAAGTCTATCCCACACATCTGTAGCACATAGTATGCCTATACCGAAAGTCAAATTGAAGAGTGTTTTGGTCTGGTGAACAAGAACATAGCAAGCAGCAAGGTCCAACAATTAGGTCTAGATCTCTCAGATGATGTAACTCAGCAAGTTGCAGACTTGGACAAGTCAAGAGGAGTATCATGACTACTATATTCTAGAGATTGAGCCTCCGGTGAGAAAACATGGAAAGGATATGAGCATTTGAGTGTTGGGTTCCAGACAGGCAGAGCAGACTGAGGAAGAACTAACTGGCAAAGTATCAGACTTCAATCCAAATGAGTAATTTATGTTGATCAAGCTATTTGAGGGATCATACAATATTGGCCGACATGATTGATGACTTCAATGTCTATGATTTTGATACGCATCACATATCAAGCATGGATTCAGCCGACAGATCAATAAGTTGTAGACATCTTGAGTATTCCAGTTGCTAACTAGAAAGTTGTTGAAATCTTTGGTGCGGATATATATATCCGATGGATTCCAGTATGAAGGGGTGTGTGTGTGTGTGTAGATGTGATGAAATAAGGTGTGAAGAAAGGCAGCGATAAGTGTGGAAGAAACAATACAAGTCCAGTATGTGACAGAGCAGCAACACAAGAGCAGAGGAAGAATGAAGTGCATTAGATCAGTATATTGAGCCTAATCAGAACTGAACTTCAACATTATGGATGCCTCTCATCAGTTCTAACACCTGGTTACCTTCTATAAACACTGTAGACAGTGAGTCTCTTGTAGACAGTGTGCCTCTTGTGAGCAGTGTGCTCAGGTAGTGAGCCCTAATTGGCAAGTGTCATTTTGCACTTCTTATTCTTTTAATAGAGAATACAATATTGGGTTAGTCACCCCGTGGTTTTTCCCTTAATAGGGTTTTCCACATAAAAATCTTTGTGTTATGTGTGTTGATTTTATTTTTGCTCTCATGTTTATGTATGCTTATATGTTTGATGCTACACTAATTATTAAATGAGAAAAGAAAGTTATGATATTTGAGATAACTAATTCACCCCCCCTCTCAGTTATCTACTTTGTTTCCAACAATACTATTATGTTTTCACCTAGTGAGTTTATCCCTATCAATGATTATAGTCATACGAACCTCAACTGACTTTATCAGGATTTGGATATTTCTATCGAAGCTATTGAAAGGGGTAGAAAGAATATTAGTTGGAAAAGGGTTCACTATGATTCCTTGAATGTCTATGATTCCCTCTCTTGTATTCATAGAATGAATGATGAATTAATCTGTGTTTTTAATAATAGATAAATGTTGTTGTCATATTACACATCCCTGAGCAAGTGAAGCCTAAAATATCAATTTGTACACTTTAAGCTTATATTATGATGCACTTAATTTTAAATTAGGTCTTATTTGTAAAGAGATGAAACCCATAAATCTCTACCAAGTTTACTATTAGGCTATGCTTTTTGAGGAACTTACTAGAGTACAAAAAGTAATAGAATTTACATTTGAGTATGTTTTTGATGTAGAGTGGCACAAGGGAAGCAACACACAAGGGTTTACTCTATTGTCCTTTGCCCACTCACCCACTTCAAACATCGTTCAACCAAGCAACCAAAGGCACATTCAAGGGTGTATGAAGGATTTGGTATCCCAGTGATGGCTCCACCTTCTAGGCTTCTCCAACACCTCAAGACAGATCAACAAACACCTTCTATGTAATTGGTTTGGTCTCCAACTTCCCAAAACTCTTCAACCTATACCTTGACTAGTAAGGCTACTAGCCCTCCAAACTAGGTTTTCTCAACAAAACTTGACAAAATCCCATATGACCAGGCAAGAAAATGATGGTTTTAGATACACTCTATGGAACCCTATCAAACTCCCAAGTCTCCTATTCCAACTCTACTCTAGCAATCCAGAACACTCATTTGGTCTTCTAGGCCTAATTGATCAATTTAGGCTAGGTTACAAAGCAAGTGCTCAAAATTGGGGTCATAAACCTAGGGCAGGAACTTGGATCTCTTCTATGACCTACAAACAACTCACAAACCAACTTTCATTTGCCCACCTATCAGACTTTGTCATCTACATCAATAAATTGCACAGTTCTGGCCAAATACATAGGAATACTTGACCTACGGCATCAAATTAAAAATAGAAGGCTGCATTTTCAAACAAAAATATTTTGGAATCTTATAGTACATACCCCTAGCCTTCATTTCACCAGTTTTTGCAAATTTTCAACGGTGGGAATGCATTCTAGGGCCGGATTTCTATGGCTGTTCTAGAAAACAGGGTTTCTGGACCTGTTTTGAAAGAAAAATCTATAACTTTTGATCCCAACCACTTCAGGACCTCAAACTAGTTGTATTAGAACCCTGACTCCAAGAGCTTTCAGAAAAAGTACATTTGTACCCCTAAAAAATCCATACAGGCCGTACACAGTAATAAAAATAGTGAAAAACAGTCAGTTTTCTTGATTTATGTGCCCAAATTCCATACAAAAACTTTCTCCTCCATGTTGGAGCAATATTTCCTCCATATCAACCTATCCAAGTCAGTTTACAACCTCTACAAATAGTTTTAATAACCAAAATGAAATTGCAACCGGTCAATGTGTCATTAACACCATTGACAACACTTGACACTATGGAGTTTTTGCATTTTCCAAAGGATGGCAATTTGTTTTTCTTGTCCAATGGAATCAAAACATCCTCCATACTCCCAAAACATGATAAAACAAACAAACAATAAAAAAAAAACTCAAAAACCAATCCTTTAGACCTTCTAGGCCTGATTGGCACAACAAGGATCCAAGTGGACTAAGCATGATTGAGGTTTATATGGTCACCTCAATCATCTTGACCACACAAAAAGGACCATATACTCATGGCTAAAGCCTTATTACAATCAAAACCACAACTTTCAAAAAAAATGCAAACAAAGTGACTTTAGGAACCAAGGTGCTCCTAGGTGCCCTGCACCATACACCCACTGTCAAAGAGAACTCAAGTCTCTTGAGTTGGAATGCTGTCAAAGGTGAAATCTGCATTCTCAATGTCTGCCCTGCTCATCCAAGTGGCATCCTCTTGAGGTTTGTTTAGCCACTTCACCAAATAGTCATGATAGGTGTGCCTTCTAGTTTGTTTTGCAATCCTCTTGTCCAAAATGCACTCAATCTGATTTGGAGATGAAGGAATGAGTTCCTGGAGTGTGTGATCAGTTTGATCTTCTTCAACAATAGTCTGAGGATCAGATCCTTTATAGGGATAAAGGTCTGAAACATTAAAAATTGGAGACAAAGCAATGCCATCCGGAAGTCTGATTTTGTAGGCATTGTCTCCACATTTCTTGAGCACTTCACAAGGCCCAATCTTCTTCATGAGTAGCTTAGTGTGTTTACCTGTAGGGAGCCTCTCCTTCTTTAGATGAACCATTACTAAATCACCTTCCTTGAACTGCAAATCCCTTCTTTTTCTATCAGCAAATTGTTTATATTTCTGAGAAGTGGACAGCAATTTTTGTTGTACTTGTTCATGGACATCTTTCATGACTTGAACAAAGTCTTCAGCCAAGGCATTGTTGTTTTCTAGTCCTTTAACCTCCCTTAGTTCCAAAATACCCCTTGGGTGAGTGCCATAAACAATTTGGAAAGGAGACAGGCCGGTGCTTTTATTGACAGTGTCATTGTATGAGAACTCTGCCTGAGCCAAAATTGAATCCCAACTAGCACCCTGCTCCTTGGTTAGGCATCTTAGGAGGTTGTCAAGTGACCTATTAATCACCTCTGTTTGTCCATCAGACTGAGGGTGATAGGCAGATGATAAGGACAAGTTTGTACCTAGTCTCTTCCACAGTGTCCTCCAGAAGTGTCCAATGAACTTGGGGTCTCTGTCTGAGATTATGGATAAAGGTAAACCATGTAACCTAACTATTTCTTTGAAGAAAAGACCTACTATGTGTGAGGCATCATGTGTGGTTTTACATGGGATGAAGTGAGCCATTTTTGAGAACTATCTACAACCACAAAAATGCTGTCATGTCCATTCTTTGTCCTAGGCAAACCAAGTACAAAGTCCATACTTATGGAATCCCAAGGATTTGAAGGAATAGGTAGAGGAGTGTATAAACCTGCATTTGATGTATGCCCCTTTGCTCTTTGGCAAATTTGACAAGTTTCAACAAACTTCCTTACATCGGTTGGCAATTTTGGCCAAAAATAGTACCTCCTAACCAATTCTAGGGTCTTATCAATACCAAAGTGACCTGACATGCTGCCACAATGCTTTTCCTTTATTATATTCTCTCTAACAGATCCTCTTGTGATACACATCATGCTACCCTTGAAAAGATATCCATCTTGCAACAAAAAATCAGAAAAATCAGTATTATACCTTCCTATCATGGCCTTGCAAGATAGGTAGGGCTCTTTGAAGTCTTCATCTGTTGTATACTAATCTTTAATGGCATGAATACCTGTACTTTCCAACTGAATAGTTTGCACAACAAGATTTCTCCTGCTTAAGGCATCAGCTACCTTATTGGCCAGTCCTTTCTTGTGTTTTATGGAGAAGGTGTATGCTTGGATGTACTCCATCCACTTGACATGTCTGTGATTCAACTTTTGCTGCCTATTCAAGAAGCTTAATGCATGGTTGTCAGTAAAAACTATAAATTCCTTTGGCAATAAGTAGTGTCTCCATTTCCTCAATGACTGAACCATGGCATATAACTCTAGATCATAGGTGGAGTAGTTTTGTTTTGCCTCATTTAACTTCTCACTAAAGAATGCTACATGCCTCCCATCTTGACTTAGGACTCCTCCAACAGCCCTCTTACTTGCATCACACTCTACCACAAAGACCTTGTCAAAATTAGGTAGCACTAGGACTACTTTTTCTGAAATTTTTTTCTTTAACAGTTCAAAAGCTTTGTTGGCCTCATTTGTCCATACAAACACACATTTCTTGCCCCCTTTTATGGTGTCAACAAGTGGAGCACAAATGCCACTAAACCCTCTAATGAACTTTCTATAAAAGCTGCATAAACCATGGAAACTCCTTACCTCTGAGGCTGTTGTAGGTGTTGGCCAATTAAGAATGGCTACAACCTTACTTGGATCCATTTTTAGGCTGCCCTTGGAGATGACAAACCCCAAAAATATCAACTCTTCTTGTAGGAAGACACATTTGTCAAGATTGATTCTCAACCTCTCCTCTTGAAGCCTCATGAGCACTTGATGGATATGCCTTATGTGGTCTTCCTTACTGTCACTAAAAATCAGTATATCATCCAAATATACAACAATAAACTTGTTAAGGAAAGGTTTTAGCACTTCATTCATCAATCTCATGAAGGTGCTTGGTGCATTTGACAAGCCAAAAGGCATGACAACCCATTCAAATAGTCCTTCATTGGTTTTGAAGGCGGTTTTCCACTCATCCCCCTCCCTTATCCTAATTTGGTGATAACCACTTTTTAGATCTATCTTGGTAAAATACTTATCCTTACCCAAGCAATCCATTAAATCTTCTATTCTAGGCATTGGAAATCTATACCTGATAGTAATCTTGTTGATGGCCCTGGAATCAGTGCATAGTCTCCATGTTCCTTCCTTCTTAGGTGCAAGCACTGCAGGTACTGCACATGGGCTAATACTCCTCCTGATAAGCCCTCTATCCAACAAGTCTTGGATTTGTCTTGCCACTTCAGTATTTTGCTCTAGAGTCAACTTGTAGGCTGCTTGGTTTGGTAGGGTGGATCCTGGGATGAGATCAATGCAATGACTAATCTCCCTCTTTAGTGGAAGCGCATCCTTGCCTTCATCGGCTATCACATCCTGAAATCTCTCCAATAGTTCTTCCACTTCCTTTGGTCCAATCCTCCTAAGAGGTTGCTGCACTTTGACCTTCTTGGGATTCACATCCTTGGGCTTGATGACTACTGCAAAACATGGCACTTTCTCTTCCTTGAGGTTAGCCAAAAACTCTTTTTCACCTACCAACATAACTGAACTAGAAATGACTTTCTCTTTGCAATCATCAATCAAAGGAGTCATTGTAAACTTTTCACCATTCTTGGAAAAATGAATTACATTGTTCTTACCATCATGTTGGGCACTTGTGTCATGTTGCCAAGGCCTTCCAAGAAGAAGGTGGCATGCATCCATATCCACTATCTCACAAAGAACCTTATCATGATATTCACCTATCTTGAATTTAACCCAACATTGCTCTTTCACCACAATTTGTTGTTCCTTGGTTAGCCAAAAGACTCTATAGGGGTTAGGATGAGGCATTCTTTCCAATCCTAACTTAGTCACCATTTCATTAGAAGCCAAATTTTCAGAAGAACCTGAATCAACTATTACCTTGCACACTTTTCCTTTCACCTTGCAAGTGGTTCTGAACAAGTTGTTTCTTTGGGGCTGCTCCTTGGTGGCTGGCATGATGAGTGACCTATTGAACATGATGCATTCTCCACTCTCAAGTGCTGCAGACTTGGAAGAGGCTGTTTGGTAACTTGTGGTGCTTTGACAGTCCTCTTCTTGAAGGAGTTGTACTCTTCTTTCTTTCTGATTTGCAGTAGTGTTTCCCGTCTTCTCCGGGCACCTAAAGGACTGATGTCCAATCTGATTGCAAGAGAAACACCTTCCAGTAAACACATTGGGATCTCTGCCCCCACTTCTTCCTCTGCCATTACCTCTGCCCCTAAACTGACCCTTATCAGCACTATTTTTATCAGCCTGCCCTTGGCTGCCTTCTTGTGATCCACCACCTTGGAATCTAGAGAAATTATCTCTATTTTGAAATCTGCCCCTGCCCCTAAAGTTCTGATTTCCTCTGCCTCTGCTGCTGCTACCAAAATCCCCTTTTCTTCTCTACTTATCCTCAATCCTCAATGCCATTTGAAAACACTTATGGACTGTCTCCGGGTTAAAGAGAGTTAATTCATCTTGAATGGAGAGCTTGAGGCCATTAAGATACCTTGCAAGCTTCTGTTTTTCATTCTCAGGCATCTCGGCTTTCAATGTCATCTTGTGAAACTCCTCTGTGTAGGTGCTCACGTCCATGTCCTTTTGTCTCAAGTTGTGCAACTTCTTGTTCAAGTTGACTTCATAATCCTCAGGGACAAATTGCTTCTTGATTTCAAGTACCATCTTCCTCCATGTAGAGATAGGATTCCTATCATCTTCTATCCTTTCATTTTGAATAAAATTCCACCAACTCAAGGTTGGCCCTTTCATTCTTGATTTGGCAATCTTCACTTTCTAATTTTTTGCCACTTCTTCACATTCAAAATAGTTCTCCATTGCCTCAATCCAATCAAGGCACTCCTCTAGATTCATCTTACCAGGAAACATCGGTAAGTCTTCCTTAGTGTCCTTCCTACTCAGCTTTCCAAGTGCATCTAGGAATTGTCTCTCTGACATGCCTCCTTGTGGCTCTTCCATTGGCACTTCTTCTTCCTCATCTTGATCCTCTTCATTTGAATCCAAGATGACTTCTAACTTCTTCTTCTTGTCTTTGTCTTTCTTCAACTTTTCTATCTCAGCGTCCATCCTTTTGTTCTTGGCTGCTAGCTCTCTCACTATCTTTGCCAATTCGGCATTTGTCACCTTCAAAGGAATTTCCTCCTCTTCTTCTCTATCTCCCATCTCTTTGATGGCTCTGATACCACCTGATGCAGAGTGGCACAAGGGAAGCAACACACAAGGGTTTACTTTATTGTCCTTTGCCCACTCACCCACTTCAAACAGCCTTCAACCAAGCAACCAAAGGCACATTCAAGGGTGTATGAAGGATTTGGTATCCTAGTGATGGCTCCACCTTCTAGGCTTCTCCAACACCTCAAGACAGATCAACAAACACCTTCTATGCAGTTGGTTTGGTCTCCAACTTCCCAAAACTCTTCAACCTATACCTTGACTAGTAAGGCTACTAGCCCTCCAAACTAGGTTTTCTCAACAAAACATGACAAAATCCCATATGACCAGGCAAGAAAATGATGGTTTTGGATACACCCTATGGAACCTTATCAAACTCCCAAGTCTCCTATTCCAACTCTACTCCAGCAATCTAGAACACTCATTTGGTCTTCTAGGCCTAATTGATCAATTTAGGCTAGGTTACAAAGCAAGTGCTCAAAATTGGGGTCATAAACCTACGGCAGGAACTTGGATCTCTTCTATGACCTACAAACAACTCACAAACCAACTTTCATTTGCCCACCTATCAGACTTTGTCATCTACATCAATAAATTGCACAATTCTGGCCAAATACATAGGAATACTTGACCTAGGGCATCAAATTAAAAATAGAAGGCTGCATTTTCAAACAAAAATATTTTGGAATCTTATAGTACATACCCCTAGCCTACATTTCACCATTTTTTGCAAATTTTCAACGGTGGGAATGCATTCTAGGGCCGGATTTCTATGGCTACCCTAGAAAACAGGGTTTCTAGACCTGTTTTGAAAGAAAAATCTATAACTTTTGATCCCGACCACTTCAGGACCTCAAACTAGTTGCATTAGAACTCTGACTGTAAGAGCTTTCAGAAAAAGTACATTTGCACCCCTAAAAAATCTGTACAGGCCATACACAGCAATAAAAACAGCAAAAAACAATCAGTTTTCTTGATTTTTGTGCCCAAATTCCGTACAAAAACTTTCTCCTCCATGCTGGAGCAATATTTCCTCCATATCAACCTATCCAAGTCAGTTTACAACCTCTACAAACAGTTTTAATAACCAAAATGAAGTTACAACCGGTCAATGTGTCATTAACACCATTGACAACACTTGACACTATGGAGTTTTTGCATTTTCCAAAGGATGGCAATTTGTTTTTCTTGTCCAATGGAATCAAAACATCCTCCATACTCCCAAAACATGATAAAACACACAAACAATAAAAAAAAAACTCAAAAACCAATCCTTTAGACCTTCTAGGCCTGATTGGCACAACAAGGATCCAAGTGGACTAAGCATGATTGAGGTTTATATGGTCACCTCAATCATCTTGACCACACAAAAAGGACCATATACTCATGGCTAAGGCCTTATTACAATCAAAACCACAACTTTCAAAAAAAATGCAAACAAAGTGACTTTAGGAACCAAGGTGCTCCTAGGTGCCCTGCACCAGTTTTTGTTGATGAACCTAAGAATGGTGATGTTCAATTTGAGTAATTATCTATAGATGTTAGTACCCATATAGAGTTAGTAATAGAATTTTACTAAAGAGAGGAAGATGAAGAAGCTACTAGTAAGCTTCATTGTGTAGCAATGACTTTGACTTAACAATTTCTACAAAGTATGATATAGTAGACATGAAATTTGAACAATATTCCATTCTTCACTTAAGGTACCTCATGTTTCGAGTCTCTTTGCTATTGGTTTAAGTTAGGAGTGATTAAAGTATTTTATAGTATATCATCTTATATGATGATGGTGGATTCATGCTACCAACTATTCAAGAGCATATCCTATTGATGTTTATTATATTTTTTGTCTTTCCCTAAGCCCTCTTACTATGAATGATTTGAAGATCCCACATGTCCTAGTGAGGTTGTCCCTATCCAAATTAATAATTATAAGAGCATTCAATGTCTTTAACAAGATTTGAATATTACGAAGTAGGCTATTGAAAGGGCATTTTTTAGCTAAGGATCACTATGATTGTTAGAAAACCTATGATGCCCTCTTTAGTTTTTAAATAAATAATGATGAATTGGTTCATGTATTTATTAATAAATTTATTGTTTCAATATTAAACATCCTAGAACCATTGAGAATTGAGCTATTAGTTTGTTTGAGCTTGTATTGTGAGGAACTTGATCTTAAATTAAGTCTACTTTTAAATAGATGAAACCCATAAGTCTATACCAATCTTACTATTGGGATAGCCTTATTGAGGAACTTATTAGAGAATCAAAAGTTATAGGAATTACATTTGACCATGTTTCTATTGATGAACCTGTGAATGGGAAATTTGAGAAATTATTTATAGATGTTAGTACCCATATAAAGTGTGCAAGAAAAGTTTATGCAAGAGAGGAAGATGAAGAGGTTAGTATTGAGCATCATTGTGTAGTAATGACTTTAAATAATTCAACAAGTTTTACTAAGTATGATACAATAGACCTATAATTCAAATAACATGGTTCTTCACTAAGAGGCACATTAATTTTTTATTTATTTTTGCTCTGCAACTTCCCTGCCAAAAATTTGAATTTGATTCTAAGCACAAATTGTGGTCGATAGACTAGGAGGTCCCTACGGCCCGCTTGCCCCTCCTTGAGTAGGTACTATCTGGTAATAGCATGGGTAGTCACACCAATCACATGAATCCATCCTCAGATTTAGGACACAATAGTTGGAAGGTGGCCCTTGTGGGTACTGAGCATGTGGGTCAATCTGGTGGGTTGGAAATCCATTTTCTATCTGAATCTAAAGAAGGAATGACTTTAAAATTTCTAGATCTAACTATTCAGAGGGTGGTATTGATAATGAAAAATATTTTGGTGGGTAAGTTGTTTGCCTGCCCCCCCAACATTGACCTTGTTAGAAGATGGATTGCCTCCAAATGGCTACTGAAAGGCATCATCTATTTCAGTGCCATGGAAGGTTGTATGTTTCTCTTCAAATTTACCTCCACCAAGGATCTCCTCTATGTGTTATTAGGTGGACCATGTCTATATGGGAAACATTTACTTTCTTTGTACAAATGGAGACCTGGTTTGATCCTAAGGATGACCTAAACCAGTCAACTCCTGTTTGGGTTAGGCTTCTCGGGTTGCCTTTGGAATACTAGGAGGAAGAAATATTTGCTTAGATTGGTAATTCATTCGGTGATTATGTGATTATGGACAAGGTCACCAAGGCTAAATTGAGGCTAGTATATGCTAGCTTCTGTGTCAATGTTGATATTCTCAAAACACTTCAAACCTCCATCATCCTAGAATCTAAATTTAGGAGATGGACTCAAAGTATTCTCTATGAAAACTCTTAGGTCTTAAGCCATAACTACATGAAGTTGAGCCATGTCATAACATCGTGTCGAGCTCCCAAAATGCCTATGCCTAAGCCAAAGGAATTTGTGGAGAAAATGAAAGAGAGTCTGGATGAATACCCCTTTAAGGAGGACATTCTTAACCTCATCAGTTCCCCCTATCTCCCTAGCAAAGAACTAAGAGGATGAGTTGATGTAGGGCCCTACCTAGAATGTGGCAAATCAAACTAAAGAAAGGAGTGATGCAAAGGATGAACAACACTTGGACATTGGAGTTGACAAGCTTCTATCAAGGGTCTATAATGCTAAGAGTGGTAATTAGAATGCTAGCTCCCACAATCCTAAAATTTATATCCTAGAACTACAAGGGGAATTTCTGATAGAGAGGAGATGGAGATTCTGTAGTCATCAGGCAACCCAGGCATTGCAAGTTTGCATCTACATGGGGCTCCCCAAAGACAAAGATGGAACAAGTTTATAGGCCCAGTAGAAGTTTAGAGGTTATACATTAGGTAGAAAAACTCTAGGGGATACTTTCTCCCCATCCCTAGGGGCAGGTTCTAGCAATCCTATAGAGGACTCTAATAGTTGGTTAATAGCTAAAAGAAGGGGGGAGGGTCCCAACAGAAAGACTACAGATGTATTTTGTGATGGATCTGAAGGTTGACAGACCCTTGCATATCTAAACCAGACAACGTGAGATAGCAAGGGAGATTGCTAATAGAAGACAAACCACATTGCTGATGTCTTCTAGGAGGCTAAAGAAATGAAGATACTCTCCTGAAACAATATAGGACTTAATAGTCCTCATAAATAGCGTTTGGTTATAAACTATATTTTTGAAATAAGATTGATATTCCTCTATTGCAAGAAGTTAATATGTCTAAAGTTAATTTCAAGATGGCTATTAAGAACATTTGGCCTAATGCCAATTATGCTATTAGTGAAGCCATGAGGGTGTCTAGTGGCATTATTACTATGTGGAGTCAGAATGTGAAGGGCTCGATTGTAACTTGTACTAGGTACTACCTCAAATTCTCTTTTTCTTGTATAGACAATGATTGGTCCTTAGTTAATGTTTATGCACCTAACTCTAGGTTAGGTTGTAGGTAGGTTTTGGACTATTTCTCTTCTAGAATTAATCACTTCAAAAAGAACCTATTGGGACCTCAAAAAGCTAGCTCCCAAAATGCCTTATTTCGCTCCAAAAAATCCATCAAAATTCCCATCTTTTTCCTTTGCAGTTTAAGCCCACCATTTATATCCAATCTAAGAAGTATTTCCTATGGGTTTCATTCAAAAAAATCTAAGTATAATTCCCATTGTTCCTTGTGTTTCCTTCCTTTAGAAAAAAATGTTTACTTTATGGCCCTTATCAGTGAATCAGTGAAATCGTGAGCTTATGAACCTAGTTTGCAAGTTTGTTATTTCACTGATTTGCTGATTTTTCAACAAAGAGGTGAAGGAAGAAGTTTAAAAAGAATGAAGTGGTTAAGCCTTTGTTGGCAAACTTTTTAGTTCATGAACATGAAAGTTCATTGATGGAAAGTTTTGGTTGACGATGACTTTGTCGATGGGGAAATTTGTCGAACAAGTAGAGAATAGGAAAAGAAAGAAAATATGCAAAGAAAAGGATGATTCACTGATATCCAAATTTGTTGATAAGGCAAATAGACTAGAAAAAGAAGAAAAAGTAAAGACAAGTGGTTCGCGGTTTCTTAAATTTATCGATAGAGAAATATGCTGACAAAGGGCCTAGATGTGCAAAAGAGGAAAGTTCCTAGTAGAATACTTTTGCCAATAAGGCAAATGAGGAGGATGGTGTGCTTTCAATGCATAGGTACATAATGAGGAGGATGGTGTGTTTCAATGATCAATTTTTTTTGTAGGTCCTTCTAAGGACATGAAATTAGTGTGTAAGGCATGGGTATTCTTAAAAATCTATTGATTCTTTTGATAGGGCTCTGGGCCTATTTTATTGCAGCATGGGCTTGGCATGTTGACTTAGTTTCAATGCTCTAAGTTGCATAATGAGTAGATCTCTATATATACATGTAAAAATGATTTTTTAGGTTTGGTCAATGAACCAATTATCTGGTCTGGAAGCACCTAAGGAGTATTCTCTAGTATCAAATCATGATTAGTATGGTCTGTAAGTGAAGGGATGTATTCAACATAGTGTAGGAAGTTGTGTAAAGCAGATATGAATGTAATGGAATGTCTCCATGAGAGTTTTAATGATTTTAGCAAATGTACAATCACAATTGTATATTTCCCCTTGCCACATTTGCAGGCACAGTTGTAACTAAGGTTTGGAGGTGTGTGATAGCATCCAAGTTAATACAAGGCTTTGTATTTAACACTCTTTTGTTGCAGTTCTCTTTTGGATTATTAAGTATGTCCATCACATGAAAATCTATTAAAGTCATATATTTGAATGTATGTCTAGTTCCATTGATCCTCTAGTACATATTTTCTTTCCTCCTTGTATTCTATGACTTTGTTACCCAATGGAGTAGGCACTGATCCATATTGTGGATGGATCAATCACTCTTTTAAAACAAACAAATCTTTCACCTATGGTTTATGGAAAAAACTATCTTTCCTGTGCATGAAAATTCCCATAGTTGAATTAGCTATATAGGGGTTTTGTGATAGTCAGTTGTTCCTTGGTTCAATGACAGTCTTTGGGACCAAGACAACTAGTTGGGTTTTGTTGTTCATATATTTTAGTTGTTGATCTAGTTGTGATATGAATACCTGCTTAGGTATACTCCTTGGAGTATCCCTTCAAAGTTTAAGCTAAGCTCAAAGAGAAGATTAGTCTACCCACTCCTGTTAGTTGGCCAAAATCTCCCCTAACTTGTTGATAAACATCTTTCTATCACCCTGACGATAATCTATGGCCTAGGTGATTTAGAAATGTTTTAGAGTTTTGTATTGCAAATCATTTTGGGAACCAACATTTTTGTATGATTGCCAGTGATGACTTGAAAGGTCAAAGAAATTTGAAGACCCCTGTAACAGTCAATTTAAAGTTTTGCATGTGTTCGGGTAAGCTGGTGACCCATCAACTTACACAAAAATTTTAGTGCCATTGCCGGGGACAACCTAGGAAGTTGAACAAATTTGAAGACCCCTATAACAGTCAGTTTATAGTTTTGCATGTGTTTGGGTAAGTTGGCAACCCGTCAACTTATGCCAACATTTTGGCACCATTGCTGGGGATAGTTTATTGCTGGGTTGAAAAGAATTTGAAGACTTTGATAGTGAGCAACCCAGAATTAGTTTCATTGCCTTGAATATTGTCATGCTTCAAGGGATTTCCTCATTCAACGAGGTGGTGACTCTTCTATCAAAAGAAAGCAAAGTGTTGTTGTTGTGCATGCATTTCAAAGAGATTACATGTGGTTAAGGTACATGTTTTTGTTCCAGCATTGACCATGGTTTCTTTCTCAATAAAGGAACATGTTATTTGCTATCCTTTTTCTTGCACAAGTGGTTTGTAGTCAGTCATGTCCAATTGGTATGAACATGGATACCCTAGGGAGGCTCCTTCATTTGCATCTTCTTATGTTGCAGACCCTATCAATTATATGGCTTTTGATGATCCGAACAATGCATTTTCCAATCATGGCCTTGCCAGTTATACAAACCCAAACCTATTTACACCCTTGTCTAATCGAAATGAATCAGCTAAGCTACAATGTGAGATTAAAAGGAAGTAGTTGTTAGAATCTCTGTTGCATAAAGAAGAGGAATTAGAAGATTATATCAAACTACATAAGTCTAAGCCTCAATCCAATCCCCTTTCTGATGTTTCAAGTTGATCTTTTCCTCAACCTCCTATTGTAAATGAAAATACATACAAGCAGTTGGACCTCTCATGGGTCAATTATGAAAAGCAATCCATGCCTAAAAAGATCTACTATTAGATGCCATTATTTTGATGTAGGAGCATCTAGTGGTGTAAGGGCAATATTGCATCAGCCAAAAAAAAGATGACGATTCAAAATTGTAGAAAACCAAGTTTGTGAATTAGACAAACAAGCACACGAGTTTGCAATGAATCATCTAGTTTGTATTACCAAATGAGGTGAGTATAAATAGAGAAGTGGAGGTACCCGAATCTCCATGAAAAGAGGATAGGACTCCTCTACATGGAGTTGGGGCGAGTAACCTCCCATAAACATAGGGTGAGGTGTCGATGCAAGTCAACACCTTTCAAAACGTCTGAACTACTTTGACAAGTTCAAAGAACATGTTCCAAAAATTCCTAAGTATGATTAATACAAATGTGAATATGCCTAGGATTAAAAGTATACACCAACAACCCCCTTAAGCATAGCTTAGGTGAGTATAATGAAAAATGGGTCCCGGCTATAAGACTAGTGAGGTACCCATGTACAATGCAAAAGAAAAATGAGTCCCGGTCATGAAGCCTAATAAGGTACTCATGTACAATGCAAACTCTCTAAAATGAAGTAAGATAGAAAACCTAGTGGGAAAAAACTATCCTCCAAAAAGAGATTATATAGGTGAAGAAGTACTACTTATTTCACTAAGTACAATATAAGATTCCCCCATAGGAGAGAAAATGAGAGAAGGTCAATGAGACCCCACCATAGTACATGTCATGCTGTAGTGATGCTAGATAGTAAAAAAAGGATGTAGATGTAGATCCAAGAATGCCAAGCAATATTCCTTACCTTGGGAAGAAAAGAAACCACCTAAAGATGCACGATATCTTCCCGTGCGAGAAGATGTATGTATGATTTTGAATCATGCTAGAACTGATCCAAGGATGATGGTGTACATGTTGATGCTTTCCAAGAGTACTCAGGTGTCCCCATGTCAATGCCATAATCAAATCAAGTGCATGCCTAATAGATGAGGATGATGACAATCCAAAACCATGCGTAGGATGATGTAGGGCATGAATATCCAAAGTGGACAATTTTGATGTAGCTTCATTGAAACTATCATCAAAGAGAAGACTGATGTCCTCAATGTGTGCTTCCATGTTAGCAATGTGGGACTCTATAAACAAACAAGTGATGTTAGGTAGAAATGTGTCCCAATAAGTAATGCTAGGAAGATTGATATCCTATTGCAAAGAAGCACTGAAGGCTTTCAAAGAAGTGACTGTGGAATCTAATGAAGCAATAGTAGGAGTGATGACTTCTTCTATGTCACTAGAACATTATGTTTCTTAATCATGTTTAGGGATGTGAGTTGTGATCAAGGCAGGATCGTGTGGGAATGGAGAAACATTTGAGTCTCCATATATCTCCTAAATTTTGATCCATAATGCATGTGGACAGTCAATATCCATGATGGTATACAAAGCAACATCTGGTATATGTAAACTGATCAATCCAATAATGTGATCATGATGATTAAACCACTTAGCCTTCTGAGATTGTTTACTAGGTTCAGGGACAAGTCCATATAGGTGAGGTATGAGATTATGGTACCTAAGGTGTTTTAGGATGCCTTCACACCAGGACTTATAGTTTCCCTTGTTTATATTGGTTATAGAAGAGTAAGTTTCATATCCCATGATTAGAACAAGTTAATTCATCTAGACAAAAGAAATCAACACAATTAGGCAACCCAGATTAGTTAGATCCCTAATTGAACTTTATGTAAAGTGGCACTTTATAAGTTGAGAGCATGATTTTGCTTATTGTCCCAGCTTAAAGTGATACTTTATAAAGTTAGTGGCTTGTGAAAAATGAAAACACAAGACCCCCTCTTCATTATGTTTTTTCCCTCCAAATTTGGCACTTTATAGAAGAAGTGCTTTAGGTCACCCAAAAAGAACATAAACATGCACTTTATAATTGCAGTGCAATTTTATGCTAGTTGGATCCATGATGAAAAAACATTCACTTTTGTAAAAAGAAACACTCAATTATGAGTTGATTTGTAAAATTTATTGAAGTTGCAAGATTGGTGCAGTTACAAAAAAAACCTTCTATGAGAAAAACAAATTTATAGATTTATAGAAAATAAAATTTGCATGCAAAAATGTGAGTGAAAAAAAAATTGGAGGAAACTTAAGCCCCCTTGGGCTATGCATGACCAAGGGCTAAACCCCATGTAACCAGGGGATAAAACCCCATGTGAGTAGGGGCTACAAATTTGAAAAAGTCTCCCCTCCCCTGATTAAATCACCCCCCCTAGTTACTTATGTTATAATTTTTGACATTTTTAAGGGTGAATAATAACCCAATGTGTTCAAAATACTTTGACACCCATCATGCCTTCTTTGATGTGGTGAACATGCAAATAGAAAGGCTGATTTGGATGGTTTGAGCCATTTGAAGGAGGTGAAACAAGGGTGTGTAGGGCCGTTCTATCTATGAGAGCACCATCATTCTATAAGAGGTGGATGGTGCCTCTGAATGGGCATTCAGGCCAACAATAGATAGGCATTGAGGGCCACCTATAGATTTGCATTGGGGCCCATCGATACACACCCTTTTGTGGTTGGTATACCACATGCTCGCAGCCCTTCCAAGGGCATTCCAAGACTTGCCTTCATAGACCTATCTCTACCGGTCTAGTGGCTCTCATTGCAGGACCTTTAAGGGCATCTAACCCTTCCTCTCACACACACAAACGGACACAAAGTTAATAGATAATAACTAAGAAATTAAAACAACACCTTATAGATTGTGCTTTGACGTGAATGGAGGCAATCTGCATAGACAACAAATGATGGCTTGAAGCTTTTCTAGAAAGCTTTGATACCATGTAGAAACTAAGATCATGAAATAGACAAATAAGAACATGAGTTTGAAATGAATCAACCAGTTTGTATTACCGAATGAGGCGAGTATAAATAGAGAAGTGTAGGTACCTGAATCTCCATGAAAAGAAGATAGGACTCCTCTACATGGAGTTGTGGTGAGTAACCTCCCACAAACATAGGGTGAGGTGTTGATGCAATTCGACACCTCTCAAAATGTCTCAACTACTTTGACAAGTACAAAGAACATGTGCCAAAAATGCCTAAGTATGATTAATACAAATGTGTATACACCTAGGATTATAGATATACACCAACAAAAATTGTTGATGTTGTTTTCATTTCTTTTCAAAATTAGTATTTCTGGTTCCATAATTGCTTGAATAATGATGTAGAACCTCTAGTTTTTCCAAACTACTAAAAATAGAAAACTACTCATTTTGGAAAGTTTGCATTTCGGCACGTATGGAAGCAAAAATTTATAGTAAGCTTTGTAAATAAAAAATAAGACCTTTGGCGAAGGAATCAGGTAAAGATCATTTATGGGTTTAAAGTTATTAAAGTTTATGTTTCCCAAAAAACCCCTAAATTTTTTTCAAATTCAAGTTTGAGGCACTAAACGGCCCCATCAAACCAATAACAAGATTACATAAGAAACACCGAAGGTTCTAGTAGAAGGTACATTATATATGTCAAGTGGTGACAACATAAAGGTGTGTCTCACTTTTTGGCCTAAATGAAAATTGAAATTTCGAGGAACATTCAAACATAATAGCAAAAGGTATTAAGGAACAATTTTTTCTTTCTTACATTCTTGGATTATATCTTATTCTTATGTGTACTCTTAATGTGTATGGGTCCATAGGTGTATGTTTCAAGCCTATAGTAAATGGATAGTTGGTGGGTCTAATCCCATTGATGGTTATTATACTCCTTTGTCTTTTCCAAAAACCTCTTCTTATGATTAGTTTGAATATCCAATCTGTCTCGCTTGTGGGACATCCAAATTTTTGCCTAAAATCACATATTTTTTTAGAAAAAGTAATGAATTAGTCAGAGAGGAGTTCCATCTAAGGAGGTTTGATTAAAGGGTGTTAGATCAAATACCCTTAGATAAAATCTAATTGGATAAGAGCCCCTAGTCTTAAATCAAACCTTTAACAAATTTTCCTCTACACCTATCAAAATGCTGACAAAAAAAAACAATTCTGCTTCACCTTTTGGACTATTAAATGAATTCATTTAGAAATTACATTTGTAAGTATGTAGTCATTACTATTACCTTCCCAAAAACTATAATATGCAATATTTTTTATCTAATATTATATTTTAAAATTGTTTCATAATGAATGTACGTCTTTTATGAAATAACAATGACCTCTATTCAAGACACTAGGAAAATAACATTATTATAAAAATATCAAAAATATGCACTGGACTCCACATAGATGTCCTTGTTTTGATGAAAAAAATATAGTTTATATATATATGCTAAAAGAAATGCTTTATAAAATAATATAGGTGTAAAATTTTTGTTAGTACTAATTCAAAAATTAATAATAATTTAACATAATTAATAAAAAATTATCAAAAATTATCCATGCACTAGATAGTGAAGTTGATTCATCTAATTCCAATAAATCATGAATTTTTTTATTTGTAGTGAAATTTATACATTATGGAATAATGTCACTCAATAAAAAATAATAGAAAAAATTAGAACTAATTCAAAAATAAAAATAAAAGAATGATATAAATAAATTTTGTTTTAAAAAAAATTAAAAAGTATATCTTGAATTTGTATAGAAAATTCCATAACTCATTAGTTTAAATCATCCATAAACTCTTGACCATTTGTTCCTTATAATTGACACAAATTGAAAAATGTTGAAAAATGTTGATTTTGAGAGTCTCACTTAGGCCAACAAGTGGGACACACTATTGTGTTGTCACCTAGTGAGTTTGTCCCTATCAATGATAATAGTCATACGAACCAAAAGTGACTTTATCATGAGTTGGATATTTCTATGGAGGCTATTGAAAGGGATAGATATAATATTGGTTAGAAAAGGATGCACTATGATTTCTTTAAAGTCTAGGATTCCCTCTCTAGTATTCATATAATGAATGATGAATTAATCTATGTATTTAATAATCGATAAATGTTGTCATATTACACATCCTTGAGCAAGTGAGGCCTAAACTATCAATTTGCACACTTTAATCTTATATTATGAGGCACTTAATTCTAAATTAAGTCTTATTTGTAAACAGATGAAACCCATAAATCTCTACCAGGTTCACTCAAGAGAGGAAGATGAAGAAGCTACTAGTGAGCTTCATTGTGTAGCAATGAATTTGATTCAACAATTTCTACAAAGTATGATATAGTAGACATGAAATTTGAAGAGTATGCCATTATTCACTTAATGTACCTCAAGTTTCTAGTATCTTTACTATTGGTTCAAGTTAGGACTTGAGTCATAGGTGTAATTAAAGTATTTTATAGTATATCATCTTGTATGATGATGGTGTATTCATGCTACCAACTATTAAAGAGCATATCCTATTGATGGTTATTATATTGTTTTGTCTTTCCCTAAGCCCTCTTACTATGAGTGATTTGAAGATCCCACATGTCCTAGTGAGGTTTTCCCTATCCAAATTAATAATTATAAGAACATTCAATGTCTTTAACAAGATTTGGATATTACGAAATAGGCTATTGAAAGGGTGTTGTTTAGCTAAGGATCACTATGATTGTTTGAAAGCGTATGATGCCCTCTTTAGTTTTTAAATAAATAATGATGAATTAGTTCATGTATTTAATAATAAATTTATTGTTTCCATATTAAACATCCTAGAGCCAATGAGAAATGAGCTATTAGTTTGTTTGAGCTTGTATTGTGAGGAACTTGATCCTAAATTAAGTCTAATTTTTAAATAGATGAAACCCATAAGTCTATACCAATCTTTCTATTGGGCTAACCTTATTAAGGAAATTATTAGAGAATCAAAAAATTATAGGAATTAGATTTGAACATGTTTCTATTGATGAACCTAAGAATGGGAAATTTGAGAAATTATGGATAGATGTTAGTACCCATATAAAGTGTGCAACAAAAGTTTATGCAATAGAGGAAGATGAAGAGGCTAGTATTGAGCATCATTGTGTAGTAATGAATTTAAATAATTCAACAAGTTTTTCTAATTATGATACAATAGACATATAATTCAAATAACATGGTTCTTCACTATGAGGCATGTTAATTCATTTATATATTTTTTCTCTGTAACTTCCCTACCCAAAATTTGAATTTGATTCTAAGGGGGAGTTGAGGCCAATAGTCTAGGGGGTCCCTTTGGCCTTCTTGCCCCTCCTTAAGTAGGTATTATCTAGTACTAGCATGGGTAGTAGCACCGATCATGTGCATCCATCCTTGGATTCAAGACCTAAGAGTTGGAAGTCGACCCTTATCGGTGCTGAGCATGTGGGTCAATTTAATGGGTTAGCAATCTCTTTTCTATCTAAATCTAAAAAAGGAATGAATTTGAAATTGCTAGATCTAACTATTCATAAGGTGGTATTGACAATGAAAAATACGTTGGTTGGTAAGTTATTTTCCTACCACCCCAACATTGAGCTTGTCAGAAGATGGATTGCCTCCAAATGGATGATGAAAGACGTCTCTATTCACATCATGGCAGTTTCTCTTCAAATTTACTTCAACCGAGGATCTCCTCTATCTGTTATTAGGTGGACCATGGTTATATGGGAAACATTTACTTTCTTTGTGCAAATGGAGACCTAGGTGTGACCCTAAGGATGACCTAAACCAGTCAACTCCTATTTGGGTTAGGCTTCCTAGGCTGCCTCTAGAAATAGGGATGAAGAAATATTTTCTTACATTGGTAATTCATTTGGTGATTATGTGACTGTGGAAAAGGTCACCAAGGCTAAATCGAGGCTGGTATATGCTAGATTCTACATCAATGTTGATATTCTCAAAACACTCCCAACCTCCATCATCTTGTAATCTAAATTTGGGAGATGGATTCAAAGTATTCTCTATGAAAACTCTCAGGTCTTAAGACATAATTGCATGAAGCTTAACCATTTCAAATGATAGTGTTGAGCTCCCAAAAAGCCTATGCCTAAACCAAAGGAATTTGTGGAGAAAATGAATCAGAGTCTAGATGAATACCCCTTTAAGGAGGAAATTCCTAACCTCATCAGTTCCTTGTTATCTCCCCAGTGAAGAACTAAGAGGATGAGTTGATGCAAGGCCCTACCTAGAATGTGGGGTATCAAACTTAAGAAAGGAGTGTTGCAAAGGATGAAGAACACTTGGACATCAGAGTTGAGGAGCTGCTATCAAGGACCTAGAATGCTGAGTGTGGTAATTAGGATGCTAGCCCCCACAAGATAGAAATTTATGTCTTGGAAGTACAAGGCGAATTCCTAATAGAGAGGAGGTGGAGATTCTGCAGTCATCAGGCAACCCTGGCATTATGAGTTTGCATCTACATGGGGCTCCCCGGAGACGAAGATGGAACAAATTCATAGACACCAACAGAAATTTGGAGGTTATACATTAGGTAGAAAAACTCTAGGGGATACTTTCTCCCCATCCCCAAGGGTAGGTTCCAGCAAGCCTACAGAGGACTCTGATAGCTGGTTAACAACTAAAAGAAGGGGGAAGGATTCCTATAGAAAGACTATAGATATGTGTTGGGGTGCATCTGAAGGCCGATAGACCCTCGTGTATCTAAACTAGACAACATGAGATAGTGAGGGAGATTGTTAATGGAAGACAAACCACATTGCTGGTGTCTTCTAGGAGGATGAAGAAATGAAAATACTCACCTAGAACATTAGAGGACTTAATAGTCCTCATAAATAGTTTTTAGTTCAAAACTATATTTTTCAAAATAAGATTGATATTCCTCTGTTGCAAGAAGTTAAGATGTCTGAAGTTAATTTCAAGCTGGCTATTAAGAAGATTTAGCCTAATTCCAATTATGCTATCAGTTAAGCCCTCAGGGCATTTGGTTGCATTGTTACTATGTGGAGTCAGAATGTGAAGGGCTTGGTTGTCACTTGTACCAGGTACTGGCTTGAAGTCTATTTTTCTTGTAGGGACAATGATTGGTCCTTGGTTAATGTCTATGCCCCTAACTCCAGGTTGGGTTGTAAGGAAGTTTGGGACTATTTGTCTTCTATAATTAATCTCTTTAGAAAGAACTTATTGGTACCTCAAAAATCTAGCTCCAAAAATGCCTTATTTTGCTCCAAAAAATCCATCAAAATTCCCACCTTTTGCCTTTGCGGTTTAAACACACCATTTATATCCAATCTGAGAAGTATTTCCAATGGGATTCATTCAAAAAATTCTAAGTATAATTCCCCTTGTTCCTTGTGTTTCCTTCCCTTAGAAAAAATGGTTCCTTTATGCCCCTTGTCAGCGAATTAGAAAAATTGCAAACTTACAAACCTAGTTTGTGGGTTCGTCATTTCACCTATTTGCTAATTTTCTGATAAAGGGGCAAAGGAAGAAGTTTAAAAAGAATGAAGTGGTGAAGTCTTTGTTGGAAAAATTTTTAGTTTGCGAACTTGAAAGTTCAATGATAGAAATTTTTGGTTGACAATGACTTTGCCGATGGGAAAATTTGTTGAATAGGTAAATAATAGGCAAAGAAAGCAAAGATGCAAGGAAAATGATGATTTTCCAATAAGGCAAATAGAGTCGAAAAAGAAGAAAAAGGAGAGACAAGTGGTTCACAGTTTCTCAACTTTTTCGATAGAGCTATATGCTGACAGAGGGCCAGATGTCCAAAAGAGGAAAGTTTGTGGTAGAATGTTTTTACCAATAAGGAAAATTGAAAAATTAAATGTAAAACATGAATTATAAATAATTGGAGATGTCAGGGTGGTAGCTGAAACAATGCGTTCTTTTAATGAACATGTACTTAATGAGGAGGATGGTGTGTTTCAGTGATCAATTTTTTTTGTAGGTCCTTCTAAGCACATGAAATCAATGCGCAAGGCATGGGTATTCCTAAAAATCTGTTGATTCTTCTGATGGGGATTTAGGTTGATTTTATTATAGCATGGGCTTGGGATGTTGACTTAGTTTCAATGCCCTAAGTTGCACAGTGACTAGATCGGTATATACATGTAAAAATGATGTTTTCAGGGTTGGTCACTAAACTAATTTTCTAGTCTGGAAGCAACTAAGGAGTATTCTTTGGTATCAAATCATGATTAGTATGGTCTGTAAGTGAAGGGATGTATTCAACATAGTGTAGGAAAGGTTGTGTAAGGTAGATATGAATGTAATGGAATGTCTCCATCGGAGTTTGTAATGATTTTGGCAAATGTACAATCGCAATTGTATATTTCCCTTGCAACATTTATGGGCACGATTGTAACTAAGGTTTGGAGGTGTGTGACAACATCCAAGTTAATACAAGTCTTTGTATTTTCCACTCTTTTGTTGCATATGATTCGTTGTAGTTTCTTTTGGATTATTAAGTATGTCCATCACATGAAAATCTATTAAAGTCATATATTTGAATGTATGTCTAGTTTCATTGATCCTCTGGTACATATTTTCTTTCCTCCTTGTATTCTATGACTTGGTTGCCTAATGGAGTAGGCATTGGTCCATATTTGGAATGGATCAATCACTCTTTTAAAACAAACAAATCATACAGCTATGGTTTAGGGGAAAATCTCTTTCATGTGCTTGAAAATTCTCACAGTTGAATCAGCTATATAGGGGTTTTTTGACAACTAGTTGTTCCTTGGATTAGCGATAGTCTTTGGGACCAAGACAAATAGTTGGGTTTGGTTGTTCATATATTTTAGTTTTTCATTTAGCTTTGATATGAATACTTTCTTAGGTATACCCCTTAGAGTATCCCTTTAGAGTTTAAGTTGAGCTCAAAGAGTCGAGGAGTCTACCCACTCCTACAAGGGTTAAAATCTCACCTAACTTGTTGATAAACATCTTTCTATCACCCTGATGAAAATTTGTGGCGTAGTTGATTTAGAAATATTTTAGATTTTTATGTTGCAATTAATTTTGGGAACCAAAATTTTTGTGCCGTTGCTAGTGACGACCTAAAAGGTTGAAGAAATTTGAAGACCCTTGTAATAGTCAATTTACAGTTTTGGATGTGTTTGGGTAAGTTGGCAACCCATCAACTTACACCAAAATTTTGGTGTTGATGTCAGGGATGATATGAAAGGTTGAAGAAATTTGAAGACCTGTGTAATAATCAGTTTACAGTTTTGCATGTGTTTGGGTAAGTTGGCAGCCCATCAACTTATGCCAACATTTTTGTACCATTGTCGAGGATAGTTTATTGCTGGGTTGAGAAGAATTTGAAGACTCTTTGTGTGAGCAACCCAGAATTAGTTTCATTTCCTACATCAGTCTAAGCCTCAATTTGATCCCCTTCCTGATGTTTCTAGTTTCTCTTTTCCTCAGCCTCCTATTAAAAATAAAAATACATACAAGTAGGTGGATCTCTCATGGGTCAATTATGAAAAACAATCCATGCCTTAAAAGATCTACTATCAGATGCCATTATTTTGATGCAGGAGCATCTAGTGGTGTAAGGGCAATCTTACATCACCAAAAAAAAAGATGATGATTCAAAATTGTTGATGTTGTTTTCATTTCTTTTCAAAATTAGTATTTCTGGTTCCATAATCACTTGAATAATGATGTAGAACCTTCAATTTTTCTAAACTGCTAAAAATAGGAAACTGCTATTTTTGGAAAGTTTACATTTGGGCAAGTATCACTAGTAGAAAGACATAAATAAATGACTAAATAAACTACCAAAAATTGGTCATGTGATCAGTATTTTGGTCACATGACCATTAGTAGTTTAGTTCCAGTCATTTATCTCGTGACCAAATTTATGACCAATCAAGTTTTAGTCATTAATTTGGTAGTATATTTAGTCATAAATTTGGTAGCATATTTAGTCATCAATTTGGTAGTATAGTTGGTAATTTGGTAGTATATATAGTCATCAATTTGGTAGTATATTTAGTTATGTGACCATTGGTAGTTTATTGTCGGTCATTTATCTCACGACCAAATTTATTTAGTCATTGTAATGATTAATTGCCATCAATTGGTAGTATATTTAGTCATTGATTTCTGTCCATTGGTAATATATTTGGTTATTTTAATCATTATTTTTCTGTCAACTGGTCATATATAAACAACTAGTACATGATAAACATCAATTATGCCATTTTTTTTTATAAACTTCAACAAATCTAGTCAAAGGATTGAAACAATAATGCTGGAAAATAATTCATTGTATATTCAAATTGTATATAAAATATGTTACAAAGAACTCGTTTATCAACAAATCTGCTCAAAGGATTGAAACAACAATGCTGGAAATAATTCACTGTATATTCAAACTATATATATAAAATATGTTACAAAGAACTCTATATATAGAGTTTTCAAGATATAATCTTTTTGCAGTATGCAAACTGCTAATTTATTATGCTTTTAAAACTAAAAAAACCAAAACTAAAGGTAAAAAGCCATCGGTGTGAATGCATGTCTTTAGTGATGCCATTGTTGCACATAGGGTGGGCTATAAATGCATCTAGAAGGCACTGGTTTTGTATTTTTTCCTTCATCTATACCTATCCATAATCAAAATACTCAAAATTTGTTAATATTTTTACAAGATATATGAAAATTTGAAATATGAAAAACAAAGTGGGATGATAAGGAATTTTATAGCAATATAGGTGAATATTATGAAAGTATTCAAGATAAAATACTTGTAACCATGTATCATCACCCATCATGATCACACATCTTCCATTCTTAATTAGCAGCAAATCAATGAAAACCATTGTTTCTACAATCAGTATTCCACCTATCTTTTGAGAGAGAACTATGGATCAGCTCAACAAAAATAACAGAACAAGCTTGGAAATTGCAAAAATGGCCCATAGACATTTTGTCAAATAGTTAGCAGGTTATGTAGATTAATCAATATTTCTAAATATTAAAGTTAGAACAACTGTTCCTCACTTCTAGATCTTATACATTTTAACAAACACTTGGTATGTAGATGAAAACATATGGACATTTAATATTATGTACATTTCTTTAAGAATACATAAAACTACAATCATGACATTTAAGAAAACAGTTTGCAACATATGTATAATCACATGTATTTAACTTATACATATGGACAAAATGGATTTTTTGTAAAGGCTTTAGAAACTTTCAAGCAAATGCAATTGGCATGTCTAAAGCCAAATTCCACAACCTTTGCTAGCATCCTTCCTTCCTATGCCAAAATGGGAGCTTTGGAATAGGGTATGGACATCCATTAAAGCATAATGGAAGGGGGATTTTTTATAGAAATAATAGTTGGAAATTATAATTGGGACCCTATGACTTCGGTGAGACTTTGATTATGGTCTTTTCAATAGCCCGATGGCAAGTGTGTGCACAGGGTATAGACAGAGAAGTTCGTATCAGCGAGACCCTATGACTTAGACAAGACTTTGATTATGGTCTCTTTGATAGCCTGATGGCAAGTGTGTGCATAGGGTAAAGGTGGGAAATTCCATATTGACAGGAGTTGTCTATTCAGTGGGACTCACTTTACAGTCTCTTCAAAATGCCGATACAGCAGAAAAATACATATCGACAGGAGTCGTCTGTTTGGTGGGACTCACTTGATGGTCTCTTCGAAACGCTGATATTGGTAGGACCTTGAGGAGAAAAATGGGATTGGCTACACGTTTGATGTTTGACATGTTAAGGCATTAAAAAGTTTCAAGAAAATGCAATTGAATATACATATACAGAGATAGAGATGTATGTGGAAGAATAGACAAGGCATGTGAATTGTTTGAAAAAATCCTTGAAAGAAATGTGGTCTAATAGAGTGTAATGATTGCATGATATGCACAAAATGGATTTGTTGAAAAGGCTTTAGAAACTTTCATGCAAATGAAATTGACAGGTGTAAAGCCAGATTCCACAACCTTTGCTAGCAGCCTCTCTGCTTGTATCAAAATGGTAAGCTTTGGAAAAGGGTATGGACATCCATCAAGGCATAATAAAAGGAAGATTTTTCTCAGATATTATAGTTGGAAATGCTTTGATAGACATATATAAAAAATATGGAAGCACAGACAAGGCACACAAATTGTTTGATAGAATGCCTCAAAGATATGTCATCTCATGGAATGCAATGATTGCAAGATTGTACAAAATGGATTTGTTGAACATGCTTTAGAAACTTTCAAGAAAATGCAATTGACAGCTGTAAATTCAAATTTTGCAACCTTTGCTAGTATCCTCTATGCCTGTACCCAAATGGGAGCTTTGGAATAGGGTATGGACATCCTTTAAAGCATAATGGTCATAGGATACATCAACATTGGGTTCTGTTGGTGTCTCATCTTTGTAGTATCCACCTGACTATTTGAGCTTCTTGAACAATGTCTTTCTATGCTACAGTACCACGGGCCTGGGGTAAAAGGTAGTTTAGTCATTGAAGGAGGCAACATATGATTTTGGAGGACTATCCTAGTTCAAGTTCCTTCATAGGATTGTCGTAAATACTATAACAACCATGAGGGCATGGGCTCTCTTTGGAATATTTTTGACAATGCTTGAAGTGGAGTGACAAGAAGTAGACCCTATCACAAACTTAGAAGGTCCAATACTATGACAACAATGTTAAGAAAGTTCAGATGCAAAGATGAAAATTAGTCCCCCATAATCAATAGTCCTAAAATTTCCGCCCAAGTGTAATCAATAGGGAGACAACAACATGATTTAGTCAAGCATATGTAATCACCACTAGTGTGGGGGTAGTCATAAAACTCCATGGACACTATTGTCATGGACAATCATACTAAAATAGGCATCAAATCTTGTGATAGTCACATTTGTATTTAGCCAAAGTACCTCCATAAAAATCATATATGAATGATTGTTACACTTATAAGATCATGAGATCCCCACAAAGAGGAATGCTAAAGATTTCTATATCCATTCATTCAAAGGAAAGTGCTAGTGGAGACACCCACTCATCACCCTAAGATGCGAAACATAGTCAAATAGTAACTACAGTCATAATTGTCATTTCATTTTCCTTCTGTGTCTCTCCCACCTTCATGATCTTCCAAATCATGGTTATTATCCAAGGAGGTTGGTCTAAAACTTGATATCAATGATGTTGAGATTTTTTCCATTAGAAGATTACTTTAGAGCTATGAATGTTCTATTTAGGCACTTCAAGATGAGGGTGGATGTCTCAAAGGCTATCACACATTGATCAGACCACAAGGAGGTTTAACACCTAGAACTTAAGATTTAAAAGGCATTTCCTATCAACATAGTGTACAATAACTGACCATGGAAGCTAGAGATTGCATATGGAAGGACACCTCTATAATCTCATGTGGGTAGGATGGAAGAGCACAAAAATAGACTGTCATGATAGTCAAATGATCACTAAAAGCTCTTTTTAGAGAATGTCATCTTGTTGTGAGTCCATTTTTATATGAAATTGCGTAAAGGTTTCATTACAATGAAAATTATAATATGGGCTACAAAGTATGAGCTATCACCTCAACTCAAATTTGTTTACTCATTACATACATTGTTCCCAATATGGAGGCCTTATTATGGGCCTTTCCTCTATATATTCTAGAAAGAAACAATAATGATAAGGATGTCCCAGTGCTGATGCTAAGCCTAAAGATCTTGCAAAGTATGCAAACCTTGCTACTCAAGGTTCTATGGTGATTATTGGCATGAATGAAAGCTAAACCCCTAAAAGGAGATTGAATATAATCAAACTATTTGACAAAATCCTTGAAAGAAGTGTGGTCTCATGGATTGCAATGATCATAGGATATGCAGAAAATGGATTTGTTGCCTTCAAAAATTTTCAAGCAGATGCAATTAGTAGTTGTAAAGTCAAATTCCACAACCTTTTCCAACATTCCCCTTGCCTATGCTAAAATGGGAGCTTTTGAATAGGGTATGTACATCCATCAAAGCATAATGGTAAGGGGATCTTTGTAAAATATTACGGATTGAAATGCTCTAGTAGACATGTATGCAAAATGTGGAATCATAGACAAAGCACGTGAACTATTTGACAGAATGCCTCAAAGAGATGTCATTTGACGGAATACAATGATTGCAGGATATGTACTAAATGGATTTTGCATAAGCACTCCAGAACACATCCTAACATTGTAAGCTTTGCATGTGTTCTAGGTGCATGCAACCATTGAGGTTTACTAATATATGCTTGTAGAAGAAAATAAAATTTTCCCATGTGCAATCTAGCCCAATCAATTAAATGCTAGGTCACCAGTTTGGGGACGGGTACGGGTACATGTAATTCTTTCTCAAATAGACAACTGGGTGCCTCAATGGTATCATTCAAGAAATCTCCTCTAGTACGTTGACATTGAAGTTAGAAATACTGTTCTCCAACAAAAACTTACTTTAACTAGCCAAATGCATGACCCATGTATTATGAGATTAATTACAATGGAAAAGGGTGACTCTGCAAAAAACAAGCTCATTGGAGAATGTGAATGAACTAGACATCAAAGAATACCAAGACCCTGTTAGCACTAATTTTGGTCTGGATCTGAGCGCAGGATGTTGGAGGGTTTTTTCCTTTTTGGGCCCTAAGTTTCCTTGTTCATCGCTGTGATTTTCTCTATCGGTGAAACTTCTTTTTGGGTACTCAGATTTTGCTTGAACCATCATTTTGAACCATCACGTTGAACCCTTTTGGTTCAAGGTTCAATGGGTCATGGGCTTAGGCTCCATCTTTTCCCATCAATGAATTCTTTGTTCATCTGTGTTAGAGGCATTGAACTTCTCAGTTGAACTTCTCTTTTGAACCATCGGGTTGAACTGGTTCAGGGTTCAATGGTTCAAAGCCTTATGATTTTGGTCTTATTGACGTAACGTTCATCATCGGGTGGACGGTGGAGTGTTGGCCTGATGGTTTGCCTCTGGCCGATGGAAGGTTAGCGGTTTGTAAGGTTGGTTTCGGTGTCACATGGACTATCGGGCTAACCGTTGGAGGGTTCACCAATATACAATGTTTGGCCGATGGATATGTTATCGGCGAGAGCTGTATTATTGGCCTGAGTGTTTTGGGTTGTGCCAACGACAGGAGGTTTGGCCGATGAGGAGTCATTGGTGTGTGTCTGGCCGATGGAGGAGCAAAGTGTAGCTCATTGGTGCATCGGTGAGACTATTCTGATTGGCTGGGGAGATTTTGGTTGCTCAGATGGTGTAAGTCACACCGACGGAGGTGGTCTTCAGCGTGACTTGTGTTGTCGGCGAGGATGGATTGTGTTGGCCTGATGGTGCATCTCTGGCCGATGGAGGGGATTGTAATGTAGCGGTCGGCAGGACAATTAAGGTCGGCAGGAGATTCATGGGCTTGGCCGATGGTGTTGATCTCGGCGATGGGCTTTGGGTGAAGGAGTGTGTGTCGAGTGTGGAAAAAGTGCTCGACACCTATTATGCAAGTGACTATGCTTTTAAACTACTAAGGTAGTCTCCTCACCATGCATGTGGGACTAATCTCCCTGTATAATTTGAAACTGCGATAGAAGCATGTTTTGGCTGGAAATTCTTTTTGAGCACTGTGATGTTTTTCCTAGCGGCCGCGGGTGGTTGAGCCATCAATGGCGACTGTAGCTGGGGCATGGGTGAGTTGTTGAACAGTCATGTACCTGATTTTTGGTGTGAGGACTTCCAGATGGTGGCACAGGGCTTGAGGCCACCATTGTCTACTTTCTGTCTCTGCAGCAATAAATTTTGAGCACCATTCCTTTGAAGGATCTGTATCTGGCAAATTTTTTGTCAAAGCCATGTAATTAATGCTGAGTACGCTTCTTTGGCTGTTATAAGCAGGAAGTGTTACTCATTTTAGTTTGTTGAAAACTAGACATTTTGGCTCTGTAATAAGATACAACTAGTTTTGGTTGCTCTGTGCAGAAAAACTTGTGAGTTTGTGTATCTCCTGTTATACGTTTGTGCATGAATCCATTGATTTCATGGTCAATTTTATATGAATAATGCTATGTTTGCATGCGTTATGCTGATTCTGTCTCTAGTTTTGCATGTATCTTTCTTCTGAGTCTAGGCATTCAAGGAATGTCTGAGATTCTAGAACATAGAATTCCTATGTTGAATGTTTAATCTTTTAACTTCTGCTCAAGGGGTAGATTAAACTATTTTCAGATTGAATATTGGGAAGGGTATACTGCAATAGGGATGCCATAAGTATAGACAGCTTAACACTCTATATTGGGAGATATCTGTAAGGCAGATATCATGTATATCCCCCTAAAATCCAATTTTAGTTGTTCATGCTGATCATTCACAAGTGTATGTCTACTGACTCCAAGCCCTGGATAGGCACCAATCTAGCTCTGTGTTGAGGTTATATACCATGTCTAGCTTTGCATCCAAAAATCAAATCAAACCATTTCATCCTTCCACCTTTTAGTTGTCGGAGTAGGATTAGGATCCCTGCATGCTCTCATACCCAACCAGACATCATGTCCAAGAATGTTGCCAACCTTGTGATTTGTTACACAAATCTTGGTCCATACATGAGAGTATTCTGCCTGTTGCTGTCAAGTTAAATCCTTCTGTCATTGAGCTAGTCAAGGTTATACTTTTATCAAATAGGGACACCCCCCTTGGTGCAGTAGAACCAGAAGTGAAGGGGAGGAGCTCACGCAACGTCCTATATTTAGTTGGCTAAATCTGCCTGTGCATTAGAAGTGGCAAACCCTAATGTTGATTCAGAAGAAAAACCAACAGACCCAAAGGAGTTATAGATTCCTCAAAAGGAATTGAGAGAATTTGAGAGAAGGAACAGATAAAGCTTTGAATTTTTTGAATTATGGTCAAGTATTGACAATCCATGCTCCGATATTAACAACATTTACTTTACTTTCCCCTACACTAGCATTAACCATATTTAACAAACCTTAGGAAACACATTCATTCTTTGACCACTGTCTTTGTTTTATCAACTTAAATTGAAGTAGTAAATGCCATCTAAAGATACTAATCTTTGGAAAACAAACATTTGTTACATGAACAAAATAATAGAAAAAGATTATTCCACACACTTTGAATAGCTTAGCCTCTACACTCTTTCCCCCAATAAAGAAAATAAAGTGCAAAAATTATAAATTATAGTAAAACCTGGAGCAATGACCCAAGATCTCAAATAGCTGCTACGTATTTCATATTCCTAACATGCAATAGTTGTGCAAACTTATATCCCTAACATGTAGTAGTTTCCCACACAAAGCACTTATTAATGATGTATTTTAAACTAAGAAGTCATATGTTTAAATGGGAATTTGAGAAATGTCACAAATATATGGGTTAAAGTGTTTGACTCACAAACCTTTCTCTGAGGAGCTTGCAAATATCAGATCAACTGAATTGAGAAAAAGTGATGCAAAATCTGACCATCTGCCTTCCACCATGAAGGTTTGGGCCTCATCACAATAATGCATCTCCTGATGTTTTGCAACTTGCTCAAACAAATTACAAATAGAGCAGGCATTAAAGGGATCAATATCTCCAATAATGTGCAAATATTTGTACAAGTAATATATCCACATGGCCTGATCTAAAACAAAACTACAGTTGGTTGGCAATGGTTGTGCACTAATCACCATCCAATATAGTTGTTGATGTATAAAATTATGTAGGTTTCAGTACCAACATCAGAAGTTTCATGAATGTGGAACTGACACTTGAAACAGCCTCTAGATTTTAGGGAAGTTGATTCTTCCTTATTTCAATGGGATTTTGGAAAAAGGGGCAGAAAAAATAAGATTACAGATACAATGAAATAAAACTCTTAAGGCAATGTGCCAGACTTATGTATGTTTCAACAACTAGCACAGTGATTAAACCATTATGTTTGGCTATGTCAAAGAGGAAATGAAGCATGATCAACATAGACAGTTGATAAAAAGATTTATAATCAAAGGCTAAACTCAAAGAAATTATACAAAGACACAGAAAATATCACCAACAACACAGAACATAGCTTCTTTCATTAATATGTTCAGCAAGATACATAAGGCATAGAAACATGCACAAATCTATATGCTTCTTCTTTGAAATAGCTGTGAACGTAAAATGATACAATCTAGTCACAATAGTAATCTCTCTGCATGTGTATTATATATATATATTGTATTAGTTACAAAATTTCCCCTATTTATAGAAAGATTGGGGCTAAAAATATTTCCTGGCCATTAAGAATCTATAACTATATGCAATAAAACTGGGACTAAACTAGAACTGAGCCACATGTAGGATCTATCTGAATCTACAACTGTATCCTTCTTGTGCACCCATTTGCTAAATGCAACAAAAAATATGGTCTTATAACTTCCAGTTTCATTGAGACACATGGCGTGACTCGTAAGCCTCTAACGACTATCAAAAATATGCTATGTGGCATCCTTTGCTTAATTGGCCTAGTTTTCCTTTTGATACAAAGGAAAACATAGTGCAACACTTGGTTCCTTCTGCCTCTCTATCCCACTTCCACGCAGCAACACACGAGAGTCTCAAACTAGGACAGATGGCACACTTGCGCACATTTAAGTACTTGTTTTGTTTCTTTACCTTTAAACACCTATAGGTGCGACATGTGGCACACTCTGCTACCTAGAAACTTTTAGCCATAATACCTTGTGCCCAGCATATTGTACCCTAATGCTTCAAAAGTTACTTAAGAAAAGGGACATGCAGCTGCTTCTGTATATTGCAACAAAAGGACGTGTGGCATGCTGGAATGCATTTAAGCTGCTTCAAACAAAACATCTCCTCAAATCCCCATGGTAGCGACACATGGTACGCTCCACACACAAATAGAAACTTAATAAAGAGAAACAAGGTCAAGGATACGTGATGGGTTCCGCAACACCTGGGAACTGTGAATCGTAAAGAAGACACACAACACCATCCGCTACACTCGGCTATGATTCTTGCTTCTTTGAAACTTCATACCACGTAGCAACTCCGTGCCTCATTTAGAAGTGTCTTTCTTTGCAGGTTCTCAAAACCTCGCCATGCTGACACGTGGCATGTTCTATACATAGGCAAAAATGAAACAATAAATGAAACTTTTGTCGCGACCAAGTAATATCAAAATATAATCAAAATGTGGAAACAGTTCTTAGTGACCAAAAGGGACTTTGTGCTTGTCATAGAAAAGGAACACCGAAAGCATATGAATGATTAAAAAAAACAAAATTGTACCGCCATCACCTAGAGAATTACAATTTTTGTAAAGTAACTTAATACACAGACCACTCTGAGTCTAACAACCCTTGTTTCTTTTGCAAATCCTAGAAAGAAAAATCTAGATTGATAACATCCCTGTGAGAAAAAGAGTGAAGAAATCGCACCACTGCATGCAACTAGAACTCGATCTGGGCCATGGGGAGGAGAACTGTTTCAACTTCTTGCACACTTGATGAGTCACTTAGACCCTAAAAAATGGCCTAATTATTTTGTTTCTCAAACAAGAGAGCCTTAATTTCATCAGTCATTAAGACTGTGCTATTAGCTAGAAAGGGAGATGGAAGACCCAGTTATACCAACTCTTCAATGTGGCCCTTCATATCCATGACATCTTTCACAATATTAAGAAGTGTCTTGTAATTCATGGCAGCTTCATTACAAATCAGTACTTCATTGACCTTTTTTTCTGCAATCATCCTGTCATCTACTCCTACAACTAACAGAGCTTCATCCGTGGTATCATAAAGTTTTTGTAATAAAATTTGAGAATCAGAAACTCTCAAAGAAACAGTAGACAAAGTGGCTTCTACAGAAGACTCCACACTCTCACATAGCTATTGAGATTTTAACAAGAAACTAAGAACATGCTTAAGCTATAAAATCTCTTTAGAGATTCTCTGTCAGGCGGATACATAAAGTCTTTAACCATTGCCAAGACTCCTGCATTTTGCGGCCTTTGACTCAGCTCAATCGTAAGTTGCTTGGTCTTTTCCTATTGTGCCATAAACTAGGCTTGAGTAGCACTATTCTAATTTTGTTCCCTTAATAGGTTATATTGCAATTGTGATACTTCTTTAACCTTATCATTATATTTCTTTTCAACAATGGCAAGTTCTTTCTTTAATACAACTGCAGTGGCTCTTGCATGTGCTATTTCATTCTACAATGTTGCAACTTGAGCCTGAGATGCCTGGTACACTTCCAAAGACATAGTTTTCTACAAATCTTTATTCGAGACATCAATCTCCTTGTCCTTAGCCTTGATTTCTGATTTAAGGATATCATTTTTTGCTTTCACTTTTGCCAAATCTGCTTCTAATTTTTGTATCTTCTTTATCACCTTTAGGTAATCAGATGTGATAGAAATGGTAGTTTCATTCATCAACTCCACTTTATCCTGAGGTCTGAAGTGGGCTAGGTCCATAGCCACTACATTCATAGTGTAGTCCTCAAGCTTCATTTGTTCAGCAGGCTTAACCACATTAGGGGTCAAGTGGGTAATTGTTAGGGACTACTAGATTGTGTCAAATAATGACCTCATATGGGGAGAAGTAGGGGTTTTTCCTTCTTTCTTTTTCCTTTTTTTCCATCCTATCCTCCCTTACCTTCCTTGTAGCATCTACTTGTGTTTGGAAGGTAGGTGGAGAAACGATAGGCCCTCCAGCAAAAGGATATCCTTATGGTAGGTCATATGGTACAGTGATGATCTATCCACTAGGATCAATTTGAGACAAAGCCCGTCTAGGCATGGTTGGGGAAAACAATGGTAGTGAAATGGCCTGTGACGATATGGCCGGTGAACTGGTAGTAGGGGCAAAAGTTTGCAATGGCACAACAGAAGTGACAGGAGATGTGGAAGAATGGGTCATTTGGGTTGCCACCCCTATTGAAGAAGAAGTTAAAGAAGGAGAAAAAGGAGAAAGGATACTTACCTGTCCCACTATTGTTGTTGTAAGAACTTGTTGCTATGGGGACACCAAGATATCACCTTCAATATCTTCCTTTTGCAACACCAATTTATGCCTTCTTTTGAAAGGCTTATCTGTTGTATCCTTAGAATCTTCTTCCTCTACCTCTTCCTATGATTCTATCAATATTTGATGAGAAAGTGCCACTCCAAGACCCCCCTGATGCTAGAGCTATATGGGTCTCACGAGATGGCAATAATACAACCTTTTATTTCTCAAGGGCACTGAGAGATTGAGGTCATGGGGTCCTAGAGACTTGTGTTATTATTTTCTCTACTACCTCTACCTCCTGAGCCTTCTCTGGCTCTTCTATCTCCTTTACCTCATGAGATCTACTTGGAATATTGCTTGTATCTGGGCTTGACACAGGGGTCATGTGATATTCATCCCAGATTGCTTCCCATTGTTCATCTATTTGAACTCCTCCAAAAGTATGAGTAATTTTGAAAATCTCCTACCTATGCTTCTAATAGGAAACTATCTTTTCAACATTCCATTCTTTCTTCTTTAGAGTCTGCCTCAGGCACGGAGTCATAAGCTTCTTGGGATCATATTCTTGTTCCTTTCTTGTAAAAGGTTTCCCATGGTTTTGGACCCTCATCTGGAAAATCTTTGAGCTTGACATAAAATGCAGGGTCATCCTGCTTTGGTGACCTTATTTGTTCCCAAAAAGGTCATTTCTCATGAACAAAAATAGTTGAAACTTTGTTATTTACAATCCATGATGCCAAGAAAGCATCAGGATCATACTTCCACTTATCTTGTACTATCAAAAAACCATAAGTTGCCAACTTCCTTAATAGGAGATTCTCTGTTTCTCTATTTTCTATCATAATCTTGCCCCTACTCTAAGGGACATTATACATTTTCTTCTTTCTCTTCGTATTGCCAAAATTATTATCAATGATGGACAATTGACGACCCACCTCTAAAAATGTAACCCTAGGGGTTAGGACCTTTGGGAGCAAAATAGGCTCTCCAACAAAACCATGAAGTCTAATAATTGTGGTTTGAACACCAAAGAAATAATCATAGGGAATTTTTAAATTTGTTAAGAAACCTCTCATACTTTCTGTCATCCTATTCTCCACAGCCTTAGACTCTAATTGCTCAAAGACTGGGGCTACAAAACACTCAGCAAATTCATATAGATCTAAAGTATCTGAAAGGACATGAGTCCATGTAGACACTGGGATTGTTCTTTTACTGCTTGACTTAGGGTCATACATATTCAAATGCATATACATCTCGAAGAGACTATAATTTTGGTACAGAATCAAGTCGAAAAGGTAGGCAGAATACCTGAAAATTTGATCCTGGGAGAAATTGGTCCGCTGCTCGATGATAGCTTGAGAGATGTGTTCTAAAAAATTGAAATGGTATTCTGAAGAGTTGTCAATGGTTTTGAGTCTAAAAATTGCTGCCAAATGCCAGTCATATACCCTTGCATCATCATTCTAACCAAAAATAAAAGATAGTGTGGAGAGAGTGTCTTGAACATGGACATTAAACTGGGCTCAGCCAATGGGCAATTGGGGCAACTGAGTGTTCTCCTCATCCAAATTCATCTAAATATTTAGAAAGTGGACCTTAAAATGGAGACCACTCTATGTATGTTTCAACTCGGGGATTGTAGGAAATGTAGTAGTCTTGTCATAATACAAACCCAGCATTTCCTAAATTGCCTTGGGGGTTATTTGGACCATGAATATACCACGTTGAATTGAGGCAATTTGGAGGTGAAAAAGCTCTGAACACATATCAATCAATTTTGGGTAGGAGTGGATTGTAGGAACCACAAATTATGCCAACTAAGAAGTCGAAACCCTCATTCCAAATGTTTTAGATTCTCCTTTTTCTACCTGTCGGAGACATCTCTTGTGTGCTCCTTCCCAAAGATTCTTCAGATTCTTTGACATCCAAGGGTTGAAAATATAATCTACATAATCATTTACTTGTGCAGAGTCAACACTCACACCTGTCTCTAAGGCCCTTGTCCTCAGATAATTTGTTCTTAGTTGTGTCACTGCAGACACATAAGATTTACTACCTGTTGATGATTGTTTTTACACATTCATAACAAAAGTTAAAATTCACAAAATGAACCTAACTACCTTCAAAGATATGAAGAAATCAATGAAGATTACTTAATCCCAAGTTTCTGTATGGTCAGGTCTTGACCTTGTGGACAATTCAGTAGGTTAATGTGAAGCTATAATATGCAAGGGGCCTTACTTGATTTAAGGTGATTGATGACTTACTGGACTCGAATTATGTAAATTATCACAAATATCAACATATTATCTATCTCTTTGTATAAATTTCCTACTGTATCACAAAGCTTTATATGATTTATATTAGAACAAGCCTTACTTTTCAAATATTATGAAAATTGTGATATATTAACTCAATTGTTTGGATTTCCTTCAACTGTCAGACAATCTTCATTAAATTTTTGCATGCAAGCTAAGTATTTCAAATGTTTGGGAAAAGTTAGAGAAATTTAAATTGAAGTTCATTCTACTACAGGATCTAAATGCTCTTCTACTCATGTTGTAAGTAGTATAGAAAACTTGATTAAATCAACAGACTAAACCTTTAAATGTAAGCCCTGAGTATTTTCATGAACATACATTCAAGATTGCAAGCTTTTGAAAAGATAATATTTCAAATACAGACAAGAACTAGAAAACACTCTAAAGTAGATGCAGAATTCTAGATGTATTTGTATTTGAAATCTGTAGTCACATATGATTTACAATGTACGAGTGACTCTTTGCTTCATTAATCAACTTACAAAAAACTTACATAACATCTTATAGATACAATAAGAAAGCTGGACATTCCACATGTTTCTTATTGCAGACACATGCAACCTCCTTATATTCTAAACTAAATGCTCTTCTATTCAAAATGCTCAAACAATTACAATTTCTCATTAACTTCTAAAATCCCTATGTGTTTAATGTACAAGTAGCTAATTTCCTTATATAGATTTTGAAACTTCTCATCGCTACGGCTACAAATTTCATCTATGGTTGAGATCTTCCCCTTATTGATCAATGGTGCACATTCATCTCTAACTGTCTATCAAAATATCTAAATGGCATCTTTTCCCTTTCAAAGGATGTTGTTGGAATCTTTCAAAATTTGATTCCCCTCTTCTTTGACTTTTGCTCGCTCATACTCTTTATTTGACTTTTCCAAAACTATTCTTTCCTTTACCTTTTCATTCCTTTAAGTACATTTTGAAATTATTTATCACACCTTCTATAAAAGTGTGGTCAACTCTTGGACTCTTTGTCCATTTATGCTCCTGTAGGGAAACTCCTTTTAATTTACTTTCCGTATTCTCAGATCCTTCACTTCTTTTCTTGTACTTCCTCATTTTAGCACTGTCTTCCATTAGTGAATCCATCATCTGTTTACTCATATATGCTTCAGGATTTTATATGCATGGTGTAAAAATGGCATTAAACTCTGTTAGGGCCCTTTCCAATTCGTATGCTGGTATATCCATGTATTCATGTTTTAAAAGTTTCTCTACTATCTTCTTGTGCATTCTAATCATTTCATCTGCTTTTTCTGCTAAATCATGGGCAACTATTATACACTTTCTAAGATTATCTTCTTCAAATTTAAGTTTTAATCTCCCTTGTGGCACTTGATTTGCCAGTGAAGGGGTAATCACTCCTTCATTGATTAAGTCCTCTACTCTTTCCTCTATTTCTGTCAACTGTGCCAGTTCAGACCTGCATTCTTCCTTTCTAGATTGGCAATTGTGCACAAGTATACTGCACTTATTCTTTTCTCTTGCAATTGCTTCCCAACTTTTCATAGCCTGTTTTATTATCTGCTCACCTTCTTTTGTAAAATCCTTGAACCATTCATCAAGAATATTGGCCTTGAGCCTTTTATTTTCCATGTCCCTTATTTCTTCTTTGGATACCACTGGTATGTGACTAGGTAGTTCTGGGACTGTGGTATTGGGATCAAATATCCCTTTAATAAATTGCTATAGTTGGACAATATGTCCCTTTAAATACTCTTTCTTGTCCTTGTCTTTTCTTAGCATCTCTATTGTCACTTGGTGCATATCCTCCCACTCAGTAATGTGTTGTTCTCATGTAGTATGCCCAAGGTTAAAATTTAGTATCTTATACTCCTCTAAGGTTATTTCACCTTTTGCCTTTTCTTTCTGTGCTTTGGCTAGGTTCAGCGTTCTAGATCCATCCAAACCTCTCTGTATAGCTGACATTGTCCTAGCCTTTCTTCTTTCTTTCCTTGGTGTGGTCTCACCTAACAAACTCTTGATATCAATTGGTACCAATTGTACCTCTTTCTTTTCTTTTCTTATCTCCTCTCCCAACCATGCAGGAATCTCCTTAGTGCCCTCTGCATTTTTAACTTCATCAATTACCTCCTCATGAGGTGTTTCTACTTCTCCCTATTGCTGTTGTTCTTATTGTTGCTCTTGTTGTTGTTGTTCTTGAGGTGGTTTCTATTGAGGCGGAGGCTCTTGTTCTATGGGATCATTTTTCTATTCTTGTTGTTTTGATTCACCCTCATTTTCATCTTCTTCAATTTCAATATCTCCTCTAGCCTCATCTTCTTCTTTAGGGCTTTCCTTTGTTGATGATTCCTCTTCCTTGTGTTCTTCTTCATGTGTTTGTTCTTCATTTATCTTGTTTGTATCCTCTATTTTTTCTTCACATTTACTTTCTTCAACATTTTCTGTAGGTGCTTCCTCTGCGTATCTCTTGGTTTCATCATCTGTATTGGTTGCATCCCTTGTATCTTCACCTTCCTTCTGTATTTGCTCTCTATGTACAGGAGATCCCACCATTGTATCTTCTTTTACTTCTTTTTCCTATTCACCATACATATTCAATATGTTCAATACATCCACACCTGAAATGCTCATTCTTGTTTCCTCTTCTGCTTGAGCCTGCTTTTTTGTCATTACTTCCTTAGGTGTACCCTCTTTCTCAGCTTCTTCAATTTTATGTGCCTCTTCCTGCACATTCTTGATAATTTCAGTAGGCACTAGGGTACCAAATGGATCCACTATTCCTACTTCCCTGTACCCCTTCTTCTTCATGCTCTAGGCCTTGTTCAATCTCCATTTCATCCTGAGTGCTTTGTTCTTCTTCGTCACTTAGGAAATCACTAGATCCCTCCTCTATTTCAAATTCCTTTCCTGCATACATCCCCCTTTCTTCACTTTCACTAGTATCACTTCCTATGTGAACAGTTTCAATAGTTTGTTTGGCTTTATATGTTTGTGATTCTTGCAATATTTCTTCAGCCAACTCTGTCTTTACTTGAACATATGTTTGTCTTTTTCATGATGAAGTTGAAGCACTAGGTATATTAATCAACTTTTCACCTACTTCTTGTGCTCCAACTACCTCACTTGTTTTAGAAGGTTCCCCTTTAGATAAACTTATTAGGATTGCCCTTCTGACTTGCTGTCATATTACTTCCTTGGTAGTTTGTGCCTCTTTTGCACTAATTTCATGACTTAGTGACCTTGCATCTACAAAAGTATATGATGCCACTGCTACAGTTATTCCTAATGCATATGGATCCATGAAAGTAGTATTCTTATCTTTTTCAATAATCTTAGCCTCCACAATCTTTCTTTTCTTCTCATAGAAGCATTGGAGGTCCTCACTAGATTCTCTTACTCTTTTTCTCCCTTTCTTCAGGTAGGTGATTTCTTTTCCTTTAGCTTTAAGCTCCTCAATTCTATCCTTTAACTAAGTCTTTGAAAACAATATAATTGGCTTAGACAATATGTCCAAAGATGTGTTCCAAGGCTGTGACCAATTAGGCTCTATAATAGGATCTAGTCTAGCCTCTACATAACTATGATGCAATTGTTTATCATCCTCTCAAACTTCTAGGGGAATATATACGTCACCTATGGACCTCATTTGCTCAATGATTAATCTTTTATGGGCTCTTTTCCTCACTTCCCTATCATTTTTGCAATCGGCCCAAAAATCTTCACTATGTATCTGATGTTTATACTTTTTATCAACAAAATTATGGATCCTATGGAAAGGATCAAATCTCCTGACTAAATCAAATTCTTGAAAGCCATATTTCTTAATTCTTGCTTTGAATATCCTACAACCTCCTCACTGTAGCAGGAGTATCTGCCAATAGCCCAAGGCAACTTTAAATTTCCACTATTGAACTTCCTCTTATACATTTTAAAGACATTCAAATTCTGTCTTGAAAATTCCAAAACAATCAACTTATCAGGAGGATACTGAGGTAACATAAAGGGTTTTCCCTCAAATCCTTCAGTCCTTATATAAGTAAAATATTCAAATTGAATGAACCAGGAACTATGTAATCCAATTGCATCCTCTGCACTTGTAGACAATCTTTTATCAGGTTCCTCTCGCAAAACTCTCACCGTGTAAGTATAAAACACATCATTGACTAAAGTAAACTTCTTCAATGCATTTTCCTCTTGTAGGTCAGGGTAGTGCTCATATACTAATTTCTCACTAGGACCATTACCTAGGGTTCCTACCCTTTCTATTCCATGTATGTATGGTCTAATCTCTGCTGCACATGAATATAACACATAGGAAGACAAATAAAAGGGCATCATCTTTTGTTTTCTCAGCATGGCTTGTTTCCATATAGCTGGGCTTATTGCTTTAGCCCAGTGGATCTTTCCTTGCTCTTTTTCTCCCACTCTTATGAACTTAATAACAGTGAACATCCATGGTTCACATTTGGTGCCATCTCTTAGTCTAACCAATCTACTCAGCATTGTGATCATCAAATAGACTTCATCCTTGAAATATATTCTCATCAGAATCTTATGTACCCTGGCTACAGCCTTGGGTTTATTTTCCAGGTTGTAGCAACTGTGGAATATTTTACCTTTGCACTCCATTTCATTCATATGAAAGTCTTCATTATACTGATCTATATCAATATTTGTCATTTTCTCATTGATTTCTAATCCAAATGTTCTCGCAATCTCCTCTGTGGTTAAATCAGCAATAAGTCTGTCATACAACATAATCTTCCTAGTAGCTGGATCATATAGAGTTACACAATCTAAGCACAAATCTCTGGCCTCCATAGCTAATGGGAAACCTGTAGCCTTGTACAGTCCACTCTCCCATATACATTTCATATCCTGTGAAGCATTCGCAACAGTGATTTTCTGTAAAACATCCTCTGCATCATAATTTCATATATTTGTATCAGTTCCCACTCCACTTGTACTGATTAGGGACGAATAACCTTTGTGCAAGGGTAATTCTTCTTTTTCTATTTCTTTATGTGGTTTTCTTTCTTTTTTCATCTCACGCCCCATGTCTATCTTTTTTTGTCTCGGGGCCATCCTGTGAAACAATATATCTTTTAAATTCTTCATTTTACCTTTTACCTAGGGTTTTACTGTGAATTTCCTTTTTTTACCATTTTACCCTACCCAGTTTGTCCTTTCTATTTTGACTCTTAAATTTGTTAAGCTCTACCCCGTTCATTAACATTTAAAATAGTAATTTGACCAATGCCTACCTTTTATAACAAAATTACTGAAATTACCACGTAATTTACCATTTGAACTGTAACGACATTTTGAGGATAAATACCTTTATATTTTGACCACTCAATTTTAGTCGTTGACTTACTTTTACTGTTTTGCCTTTGTCTAGCTACCGTAATTCCTTCACTCTGATAAGTTCTGTTCAAATCACTGTAACAATTCCTTCTCCTATAATTTTAAGTCTTAACAATGTATATCTAAAAGAAAAATATATTGAATTTACCCTAACTTTTGTTGAATTTTACTCTTTTTGAATGTTAGATCGGCATTAATTACAGCAATTAATACGCCAAAAGTTTGGCCTTCTATTTCAGTGTTTGTGTTTTTTGAACTTTTTACCATTAGTTTAATTTCAGCATACATCCTGTTTTCTTTGTATGTTCCATTTGTATGTTCTCTTTGTATGTTTTAACATACAAACATATATGCAAACAACCATGACTAACATTCTTTCCCCATTTCGCTTTTGTCTGTACTTGTATCTTTCATTTTGTATATCGCTCTTTACATGTCTCCTTATATACAAGCGCATATACAACAACCTATACAAACCCTCTCTTCACCCTTTATCTCTCATGATGCTTTTTACTTCTTTGTATCTCAAATTATGTATATCATAAACATACAAGCATTTAAACATACAAGGACTTTTCTATATTGAACTTCCTTTTGACATTTGGCTTGTATCTCTAACTTGTATCTTCGCTTGTACGTCGACTTGTATATCGAAGATATACATTGTTATTATGCAAACTAGATATGCAAGCAGTGGGGCCCACCTTACTTTTTACTTGTATCTCCGCTATACAACAATACTTGTATCAAACCTCCAGATACAAGTCTAGATACATACAAACATTTTAGTATCTCTCTTTCGGACTTTTCATTTTATAAACCACAATTTATTTACCTTTCAGCTTCACCACGTATATAAACTAAAATGCATCTTTTGATATATGTCAAGGTATGATGCATCATTTATATCGGATTCTAATTTTCCCTGAGTTCCGCATTGTGTGTATACCGCAATGTATGTCTCCCAAACATACATACAAAGCATGAAACATACTTCAATAAAACCCCATTTGATAATCCTTCAGGTTCCGCTATATGCATATACTGTTGTATCTCACCTCGTATGCTTCCGTTTTGCCAAATATACAAACTTAAAATGCATCCGATGGACTTAACTGATTATTCATTTAAACTCTAAACTCTGTCGGGCCTGACTTGTATGTAAGCATAGAACATTAGCAAAATATATACAAGTATAATGATGTAATAAACTTGATGAATCCTTTATGCAAATCATTCAACAATAGAACATACAAACAACTTTGTATGTGCATCATACAAACCTTCCCATAGTACATTTTACCAAAAAACACATATCTTGCAAAATATTGGGAATTTTAAAATGGTTCAAAAAACAATCCTCACTCATTTTTGACAAGGAATTCACCCATATTCTGCTCTAGTACTTAATGTTATTTTTTCTTTATTTTCAACAAGGTTTGTACCTTTCACCTCCTTTTCCATTTTACCACCAAGCAGACCCACACACACAAGCAAAAAACACAGCCACAACAAGGGTCCTTATTTTGCTAAGAAGTAAAATGGGGCATGTTGTGAGCATTACAACAACTAGAAACCAAATAAAACAATCAAATTAAAACCATTAAAGAAAACTAAATGAAATAAATTCATAACTTCCAACTATCTTTTCTGCAAATCATTATCCAACTTGAGACCTAACGTATTCAAGAAGGTGCATGAATTTTCCATTTAGTTTAAGTGGGTGCACATGATTAATAATCCTCATCTAAAAAATTAGTTGAACAAACTAGTGACTGATATTTACCTACATAGTTGATGCCATTCCCTCATAGCCAACTAGATAGAGCCTTGCTACCAGCAAGAGTCTATAGCCCCGACAAGGTTATCGTTACAATTCTCCAAAGTAGAGCCCCACTGCCAGCAAGTGTCTATAGCCCTGGTAGAGTTACTTAGATAGCTTAATCTAGATTTTTAGTAAAATCCATATTATATTTTTTATTTTTATTTTTATTTTATACATTGGGTGAAATAGAGACTTCATAAGATATTATAGTTGTAACTTCATGATGCAAGGAATGATCACTTGCTGAAATTAAGCTGAGAATTACAATGGTAGCAAGGGTGACCTCTGATTTTTCACCTAATATCTACACTGGTATGTTCAACAAACCCAAGGATTTTAGGTGTGTCATTGTGAGAAACCTCCCTTGAATACTCAACCCACAGTTATTAAATACAAAATTTCACAAGTCAACTAACTTTCTACATTCATGATAGTCCCAACAAGTTATGCATAAATTTCAAATAACCAACTTGAATGTTCTAAATTTTCTATTGTTTTTAGTGCTTGTTAATCTGCTCATGTATACTTTAAAACAAAACAAACACCCATACCAAGACAACAAACACACAAACCAACACAAAACAAACAAAACAAAACAAAAACAACACCAAACAAAACTGTACATTATTCACATTATGATACATAATAGACCAACACTCCTCACCTCAAGCTTGAAATTAATGTTTCAAATGTTGGCCATTAATAGGTAATGGCACATCTTCCCTAGTCAAGGTCTTGAGCTTGAATGTATTGTCCCCTATTATTTCCGAGACTTGTAATGGACCTAGCCATAATTTGTCAAATTTTCCATTATTTCCCTTCTTTTCATGTGCTTTGTCCCAACATAGCACTAAGTCTGATATTCTAAACATTTTGACTCTTGCTCTTTTGTCAAACCATCTTTTGACTACTGCTTGATGTTTGGCAAATTTCTCAATGGCTTGATCTCTTTTCTCATCCAACTGTAGCATTTGAATTATTCTGGCTTCTCTGTGATCATCAAAGCCTAAATATTCATTAGAAAATTTCTAGATTGGTATTCTTAAATGTACTGGAAGTATGGGATCAGTCCCATAAACTAAGTGATATGGTGCATTGCCTAAGGCTAACTTAACCTTAGTCCTATCTACCCACAGTGCATACTTCAACAATGTGTTCCATTCTCTAGGTTTCTTTTCAATTAGCTTCTTGTTTATATCCAATAAAATCATGTTTGTGGACTCACCTTACCCATTCCCTTGAGTATAATAGTTTGAAGAAAATTTTAAAACTATCCCATATTCAAATGCCCATTTAGAAAATTTCAGAGAAGAAAATGTAGGGCCATTATCACATACCAATGCATATGGAGCTCCAAACCTTGTTATGATGTTTTCTTCAAGGAATTTGATAACCACCTCAGTAGTAGAGAAATTGCAACATGTGGCTTCAGTCCACCTTGTACAATAGTCAATTACTGTCAGTATAAACTTATGTCCTACAGATGATGGAGGATTTATGACTCCAATGAAATCTAAGCCCCATTGTGCAAATGGCCTAGACTCAATCACTGGCTGTAATGGATTAATCCTAACACCTTCCTTTGTCTGTTGTAGTTTGATAGGTATGACAACTTCAAATATGACTCTCTGTATCTTTAAACATTGTAGGCCAATAGTATCCTGCTCTCAATATCTTATATGTTGTAGATAAATGAGAACCATGAGCAATTCCATATTTATCATGCAACTCTGACAATACCTTATTTGCTTCAGCTCTGTTTAAACATATTAAATATGTGCCTTCATGGTTCTTCTTGAATAGAAGACCTCCTTGTACCATGTACCTCTGTGCTTTAATCTTTAAATCTCTCCTCTGAGAAGATTTCATCTTACTTGGATATTTCCCTGATATTAAAAAAATATTCAAATCATCATACCACCCTGATGCGTCATTAGTATTCAACACATACTACTGCTTCACTAAATTTGGATCTATATTTGCTATGGTCTACACCAATGCTTAACCTCTGACCAACTTCACTAGAATAATTCCCATATCAAACTCTTGCAAAGTTGTAATCCATTTAGCTCTTTTCTCTCCAGGTTCATTCTGCATTAGCAACATCTTTACGGCTGCGTCTGGTACTATGGCCTTAACTTGACTTCATAAGATGTAATGTCTAAACTTTTTCACTACTCTTACTAGTGCAAACGCCTATCTTTCTGTATCAAGATACTTTAGCTGTGCATCTTTCAGAGGTGCACTCATAAAATCTATGGGTTTTTCTTCATTATCTTCTCCCTTTTGTGTCAAAGTAGCTGCAACTGAATGTGAAGATGGAAAAGAATAAATGTAAAATGGTTTTGTATAATCTAGACTTGTCAACATAGGAGCATCATAAATAGCTTCCTTGATATCTTCAAATGCAACTTTAGCTACTGGTGTCCATTCTATCTTTGCATCTTTCTTCAACATGGCATTCAATGGTTGCATAATTTCTGTAAACCCTATAATAAACTTCCTGACAAAGTTAATCTTACCAAAAAATGACTTTAGTTCTTTCATATTGTTTGGTAATTGCAATTTCTTTATTCCCTCTATTCTATCAGGATCAATGGATATCCCATTTTCAGAAATGACATGCCCTAATAATTTTCCTTCGGTTACACCAAATGAACATTACTTTGGGTTAAGACAAATCCCATACCTTTCACATCTTTTAAGTACTCTTCTTAGATCCTCGGCATGAGTGGATACATCCTTGGAATAAACAGTTAAATCATCCATATAAATAACAATGCATTTACTTGATAATCCGCGAAATGTAATGTCCATGGCTCACTGAAAAGTGGCACCTGCATTGATTAGACCAAAAGGCATTCTTCTGTATGCATAATTACCCCATTTTCAAGTAAAAGTGGTTTTCAACCTATCTTCTTTATCAACTAGGACTTGGTTATATCTTGAAAATCCATCTAAGAAAGACATCATCTTAGCTCCATTCACTGCTTGCAGCACTTCATCTATTGGAGGCAAGGGATAATTATCTTTTTCAAATGCCTTGTTCAAATTTATAAAATCTACACATAACCTAATGTCTCCACTTTTCTTTCTCATAGGTACTAAATTAGCTACCCAGGTTGAATGTGTTACTAGGAAGATTATCCTAGTCGACAGTAATTTTTTCACTTCTTCAAAGATTAAAGGCTCTAGAATAGCATTCACAGGCCTTTGTTTCTACCTAAATGGTTTAACATCTGGTTTCAAGGGTATCACATGAGTTATGATGGACGTATCATATATCTTTAAATCTTCATATGTCCATGCTATAACATGTTTGTATTCTTTCAGCACATCCACAATTTCTTTTCTCAACTCTTCAGAGCAAGCCTTCCCAATCAGTACATTCTATGGACTCTGCTCTGTTCTAGGGTTATATGGATCACACTTACCTCCCTCATTTTTGGGCAAATCTTTTTGTCTTACTACCCCATCAAAATAAAAAATCTATTCTAACTCAATTACCCCCTTAGGTAAGAAATTGCTTTTTAAGTTGATTATGTCTTCTTCATCCCAAGACACATCAGGCCTTTTTTGTTCATCAATAATTTGATCTTCAAACACCTCATTACAAGTTAAAAAATCTACAACTTGCTGATCTCCCTCAAATACCTGAAAATGAGTAACATTATCTGGTATACTAGGCACATTTACTAATTCAACAACAAATCATTTTAACCCTGACAATGTTAAGGGTTCCAAAGTGCTAGCAGCAACTGCCAGTGCATCTGGTCTATGATTCAACTCTCTAGGGATATGTTCTATATTAAAAGAATCAAATTAATCTATCAAATCCCACACCCTATGCCTGTAACAAACCATCTTTTTATAATTGCATGCTTACAACTTTCTTACTTGTCTGACCACTAACTCATAATCTGAAAACACTCTAGTCATTTTTACCTTTTTCTTGATGGCCATCACAAGTCCATAAATCAAATCTTCATATTCCACTACATTGCTAGTACAAGAAAATTGTAGCCTGTATGCTACTAAATATGATTTACCTTTAGGATCAATAAGTTCTACACCTACACATGCACCTTGTTTAGATTTAGATCCATCACATTTCAGTGTCCACATGCCTTCTTTATTCTTTTGACCTTTTACTTTGGTATGTTTTGCTTCTCCTATTACATGTGAGGTGCTATCTTGTTTCTTCATAGGCAATTCATTTTGACTTACTTGGATATCTATACTTTCAGTTTGTAACTCAGAATGGCAGACACTCCTGTCTTTTGTTTCTTTTTCTAAATCTACAATCAACACATATATGTTATTCTGAAAGTATTTCTCTAGTTTATTAGGATTACCTTTTCCTTCTTGCAATTCCACTCCTTTTGTGCATTTTATGTATTGATATTCAATATTATCTTTGCACATTCCACAATTCTCTTCAGAATGAGGCTTATTATGGACTCTGCACATGCTTTTGTACAATTTGCATTGAACTGAAATATTCTGTTCTGTGCACTTTTCCATTTCCTGTCTAATGATTTGACTGAAACTATTTATTGCATTGTCTTCTTCATTAGAAGAATTCTCATCAGACTCAATGAACAATACTATTTCCTTACTGACAGCTTTTTCTCTAAAATTTAGCATTAGGATTTCTTCAATTTGTACCCCCTTGTTAGTGACTCTATAAACACCTAGTTCAATAGAAGCATACAATATCTCATTGGTCCTGTTGTATTCTATAATCATGTGTTTCATCTTGGGTTTTGCTTCTATCCTGATCTAATTTTTAACACCCTTCCAAGGTAACCACATATGTAAAAAATCAATGGCCATATATCCATTCAATGTTTTGGACCAATCTTTGCTCAACAACATTCCATAATTATTAGATATATCTACTATCTAAATGTTAATAAAATGACTCACCCTAGGATCTAAGGCCAATTGCATTTGAATATGCATTAGTTCTCCTATCACATTAACCTCGGTTTTATCCAATTGTGTAACAACTTTAATAGATTTAGTAGGAGTCAACCCTAGAGTTTTGCATATTTCTAAAGGCATTACATTAGCTGATGCACCAGAATCTACCATGCAATTATGTATGTTCTTTCCACAAATCCTAATGGTTAACAAGAAAGGAGGAGCTTCCCTCTTATCTGCATACATTAACACATTAGTGTTGGAAGGCTATTCAGTTCTTTTACTCTTTCATTTAGGCTGTGAATCCCTATTAGGAACATTCACATCAGCAGAAATCTCACCTATCATAGATGTATACAAGGATTTTATGAAAGTACTTCTAACCCCTAGACTCTTTAATAATTCACATAAAGGTATACTAACCTTGATTTTCATCATCTCTTCTGACAAGTAACTCATCAACCTCATTATTTCTACTATTTTTGTTTTACCTATTTGGACTTTTTGTGCTACTATTCCATTATTCGCATGATGATTGGCCTTCAGTATAGTAGGATTATTACTAGAGTTCTTATTTGGGGGAGTATTGAAATTGTTAGGAGGAGTGGAAGTAGTGAAAGTACCTTCTGGCCTAGTATTATTTTTCAAATTGTAGGTATGATTTTTGTTTGACTGTTGAAAATCCTGTACCACTTTTGTTTCATATAACACTTCATTTTTAGTTTCAAAGGGGAACTAAAATGCATTTAACACTAAAGCTGATTTAGGATATAGGTTCTCACAAAAATAAGGTTCATCCTCTAACAATTGGTCCTCTTCTTCTCTAGTTGCAAAGGTAAAAGTCTCTAAGACTAAAGCAGCCTCATATCTTGAGGGAACTATTTCATTACCTTTGGGAATGAGAAACTCAGAAGTGGGAGCCTGTACATCTACATTAAAAATACTAGCTGCTAGATGAAACTAAGGACAATCAAGTTCAGCATGGGCACTGGTATTATGAATTCTACACCAATTCTTCAATGCTACATTGGCCATTTGAAATCTAGTTGTTTGTTTAGTTTCCTGATTATCTAAATTCTCAAATGGAGAAGCTAGAGTGTCATTATTTGGCCCTATGTTCCATGTCTTAGGTGGCCTTGGTTGATTCTGATTTCTATTGTTGTTACCCTAGGCTCTATTATCTGCAGCAGGCACTCTATTTCGCGTTGCTTGTCCTTGATTATGATTTTGACTCTGACTATAATTCTGACCCTAGCTAGAACCTTGACCTTGGTTATAATTCTGGTTATGATTTTAGTTGTAATTTTGACTATGGCTTTGGTTATGGTTTTGACTGTATCCTTGGTTGTTTCTACCATAGAAATTTTCATTTCTCATTTGTGTCATTTCAGTAGTCAATCTTCTCAAGTGTGTAGTAATTTCTATGATTTCCTCCCTATCCTCTTGTACCTTTGCCACAAATGTATCCTGAGGAGGCTGAAAGAAAGACTAACCATTACTCTGATTATTATTGACAGTGTTACTAGTATAGGGGACTATAGCCTAGATTGTGACAGGATTATACATAGGTGTATATGTAGGAACTAGATTCAATAATAGAGTATTTTGTGTACGGGCTCCATTCCATGATTGTGTTTGACTTTGCATCCCAGGATTTCCTCCATTAAGAAATGGATTATAAGTTGTTTGTCTCATCTCTTGGTTTACTAAGGCTGCCTCCTTATAAGCTTTGGATATTGTATCTATATTGACCTTTCTTTTGACAAACATAGCAGTTAGTTGATCAAGGGTGACATAATACATGGCTAATAATGTATCTACATTTACTGTGAAAGGAGCTACTAACCTAGAATAAGCCTTTTGGATCCTATCATTAAAATTATCAATCAATTCTCCTTCACCTCTTTTAATTGTAGCTAATTTATGATATAATGTGGAAGGATCGACTGGTCCTCTAAATCCAGACAAAAATGTTTCCTCCATAAGTGCCCAAGAAGAAATATAACCATTAGGCAAGTTAACATACCAGTTAGAAGCCTGCTCATTAAAGGTGTAAGGAAGCAACCTACACACATCTTCATATTCTAACCTAGCTCTAAAGAATGCCTCCTTGAATATCCTAATGTGATCTTCTAGACCCTGATGCAACTGATATTTAGGACATATCTTTTCAAGATTCTTTGACATCTTATGATAATCAGGGAATGTTATAGGAGAATTAACATTAAAGTGAGCCATTGCAGGTACTTGTGCTTGACCTAGACCCTGGGGAATACTTGGATTTCTAGGTGGACTAGGATTTCTGGGGGGACTAGGACCTCTAGGAGCACCCAAACCAAGATTTAAAGATCTAAATGAAGAACTATTAGGACTCACAATGCTATGGATGTTAAAAGGTGATCCAGGAGGCATTCCAGATGAACCTCCTGCATGTGATATTCTAGGATTCCAAATCAAAGGACCTTTACTTTGCCTTTTATCAAGTAATTGCACAAATATATCTTCTGAACTGGATCTAGACCTACTCACTCTACCAGTATTATGAGCCAGCTTTACTTGGAAAAACCCTTAACTCTAATCAGGCCCTCCTTCTAGCGCCAAAAACTGTTGATGACTATTTTTACACATTCATAACAAAAGTTAAAATTCACAAAATGAACCTAACTACCTTCAAAGATATGAAGAAATCAATGAAGATTACTTAGTCCCAAGTTTCTATATGGTCAGGTCTTGACCTTGTGGACAATTCAGTAGGTTGACGTGAAGCTATAATATGCAAGGGGCCTTACTTGATTTAAGGTGATTGATGACTTACTGGACTCGAATTATGCAAATTATCACAAATATCAACATATTATCCATCTCTTTGTATAAATTTGCTACTGTATCACAAAGCTTTATATGATTTATATTAAAACAAGCCTTTCTTTTCAAATATTATGAAAATTGTCAAATATTAACTCAATTGTTTAGATTTCCTTCAACTATCAGACAATCTCCTTTAAATTTCTGCATGCAAGCTAAGTATTTCAAATGTTTGGGAAAAGTCAGAGAAATTTAAATTGAACTTCATTTTGCTACAGGGTCTAAATGCTCTACTATTCACGTTGTAAGCAATACAACAAACTTGATTAAATCAATAGACTAAACCTTTAAATGTAAGCCCTGAGTATTTTCATGAACATACATTCAAGATTGCAAGCTTTTGAAAAGACAATATTTCAAATAGAGACAAGAACCAAAAAACACTCTAAAGTAGATGCAGAATTCTAGATGTATTTGTATTCAAAATATGTAGTCACATATGATTTACAATGTATGAGTGACTCTTTGCTTCATTAATCAACTTACAGAAAACTCACATAATGTCTTATAGATATAGTAAGAAAGCTGGACATTCCACACGTTTCTTATTGTAGACACAGGTGACCTCCTTATATTCTAAACTAAATGCTCTTCTATTCAAAATGCTCAAACAATTACAATTTCTCATGAACTTCTAAAATCCCTATGTGTTTAATGTACAAGTAGCCAATTTCCTTATATAGATTTTGAAACTTCTCATCGCTACGGCTACAAATTTCATCTACGGTTGAGATCTTCCCCTTATTGATCAATGGTGCACATTCATCTCTAATCGTCTATCAAAATATCTAAGTGGCATCTTTTCCCTTTCAAAGGATGTTGTTGGAATCTTTCAAAATGTGATTCCCCTCTTCTTTGACTTTCGCTCGCTCATACTCTTTATTTGACTTTTCCAAAACTATTCTTTCCTTTACCTTTTCATTCCTTTAAGTACGTTTTGAAATTATTTGTCACACCTATAAAAGTGCGGTCCCCTCTTGGACTCTTTGTTCATATATACTCCTATAGGGCAACTCCTCTTAATTTCCTTTACCTATTCTCTGATCCTTCACTTCTTTTCTTGTACTTCCTCATTTTAGCACTGTCTCCCATTAGCGAATCCATCATCTGTTTGCTCATATATGCTTCAGGATTTTCTATGCATGGTGTAAAAAAGGCATTAAACTCTATTAGGGCCCTTTCCAATTTGTATGTTGCTATATCCGCGCATTCATGTTTTAAAAGTTTCTCTACTATCTTCTTGTGTATTCTAATCATTTCATCTGCTTTTTCTGCTAAATCCTGGGCAACTTTTATACACTTTCTAAGATTATCTTCTTCAAATTTAAGTTCTAATCTCCCTTGTGGCACTTGATTTGCCAGTGAAGGGGTAATCACTCCTTCATTGATTAACTCCTCTACTCTTTCCTCTATTTCTGTCAACTGTGCTAGTTCAGACCTGTATTCTTCCTTTCTAGATTGGCAATTGTGCACAAGTATACTACACTTATTCTTGTCTCTTGCAATTGCTTCCCAACTTTTCACAGCCTATTTTATGATCTACTCACCTTCTTGTATAAAATCCGTGAACCATTCATCAAGAATATTGGCCTTGAGCCTTTTATTTTCCATGTCCCTTATTTCTTCTTTGGATACCACTGCTATGTCACTGGGCAGTTTTGGGATTGTGGTATTGGGATCAAATATCCCTTTAATAAATTGTTGTAGTTGGACAATATGTCCCTTTAAATAATCCTACTTGTCCTTGTCTTTTCTTAGCATCTCTGCTATCACTTGGTGCATATCCTCCCACTCAGTAATGTGTTGTTCCCGTGTAGTATGCCCAAGGTCAAAATTTAGTATCTTATACTCCTCTAAGGTTATTTCACCTTTTGCCTTTTCTTTCTATGGTATGGCTAGGCTCAACATTCTAGATCCATCCAGACCTCTCTGTATAGCTGACATTGTCCTAGTCTTTCTTCTTTCTTTCCTTGGTCTGGTCTCACCTAACAAACTCTTGATATGAATTGGTACCAATTGTACCTATTTCTTTTCTTTTCTTATCTCCTCTCCCAACCATGCAAGAATCTCCTTGGTTCCCTCTACATTTTTAACTTCATCAAATACCTCCTCATGAGGTGTTTCTACTTCTCTCCATTGTTGTTGTTCTTGTTGCTGCTCTTGTTGTTGTTGTTCTTGAGGTGGTTGTTGTTTAGGTGGAGGCTCTTGTTCTATGGGATCATTTTTTTGTTCTTGTTGTTTTGATTCACCCTCATTTTCCTCTTCTTTAATTTTGGTGTCTCCTCTAGCCTCATCTTGTTCTCCAGGACTTTCCTTTGTTGACGATTCCTCTTCCTTGTGTTCTTCTTCATGTGTTTGTTCTTCATTTACCCTGTTTGTATCCTCTATTTTTTCTTCACCTTTACTTTCTTCAACATTTTCTGTAGGTGCTTCCTCTGTATACCTCTTGGTTTCATCATCTATATTGGTTGCATCCCTTGTATCTTCATCTTCCTTCTGTATTTTCGTTGTATGTACAGGGGATCCCACCATTGTATCTTCTACTTCTTTTTCCTGTTCACCATACATATTCAATATGTTCAATACATCCACACTGGAAATGCTCATTCCTATTTCCTCTTCTGCTTGAGCCTACTTTTCTGTGATTACTTCCTCAGGTGTACCCTCTTTCTCAACTTCTTCAATTTTATGTGCCTCTTCCTGCACATCCTTGATAATTTCATGAGGTACTAGGGTAACAAATGGATCCACTATTCCTACTTCTTCCTGTACCCCTTCTTCTTCATGCTCTGGGCCTTGTTTAATCTCCATTTCAGCCTGAGTGCTTTGTTCTTCTTCGTCACTTAGGAAATCACTAGATCCCTCCTCTATTTCAATTTCCTTTCCTGTATACATCCCCCTTTCTTCACTTTCACTAGTATCACTTCCTATGTGATCAATTTCAACAGTTTGTTTGGCTTTATGTGTTTGTGACTCTAGTAGCATTTCTTCAGCCAACTCTATCTTTACTTGAACATATGTTTGTCTTTTTCCTGATGAAGTTGAAGAACTAGGTATATTAATCAACTTTTCACCTACTTCTTGTGCTCCAACTACATCACTTGTTTTAGAAGGTTCCCCTTTAGATAAACTTATTGGGATTGCCCTTCTGACTTCTTGTCCTATTACTTCCTTGGTAGTTTGTGCCTCTTCTACAATAATTTCATGAATTAGTGACCTTGCATCTATGAAAGTACATGATGCCACTACTACTGTTATTCCTAATGCATATGGATCCATGAAAGTAGCATTCTTATCTTTTTCAATAATATTAGCCCCCACAACCTTTCTTTTCTTCTCATAGAAGTATTGGAGGTCCTCATTGGATTCTCTTACTCGTTTTCTCCCTTTCTTTGGATAGGTGATTTCTTTTCCTTCATCTTTGAGCTCTTCAATTCTATCCTTTAACCAAGTCTTTGAAAACAATATAATTGGCTTAGACAATATGTCCAAAGATGTGTTCCAAGGCTGTGACCTATTAGGCTCTGTAATAGGAGCTAGTCTAGACTTAGCATAACTGTGCTAAAGTTGTTTATCATCCTCTTGAACTTATGGGGGAACATATATGTCACCTATGGACCTTATTTGTTCAATGGCTAATCTTTTATGGGTTGTTTTCCTCACTTCCCTATCATATTTGCAATCGGCCCAAAAATCTTCAATATGTATATGATGTTTATACTTTTTATCAACAAAATTTGGATCCTATGGAAAGGATCAAATCTCCTGATAAATCAAGTTCCTGAAAGCCATAATATCCTAATTCTTGCTCTAAATATCCTGCAACCTCCTCACTGTAGTAGGAGTATCTACCAATAGCCCAAGGCAACTTCAAATTTCCACTATTGAACTTCCTCTTATACATTTTAAAGACATTCAAATTCTATCTTGAAAATTCCAAAACAATCAACTTATCAGGAGGATACCGATGTAACATAAAGGGTTTTCGCTCAAATCCTTTAGTCCTTATATAAGTAAAATGTTCAAATTGAATGAACCAGGAACTATGCAATCCAATTACATCCTCTACACTTGTAGACAATCTTTTATCAGGTTCCTCTCAAAACTCTCACCATGTAAGTATAAAACACATCATTGACTAAAGCAAACTTCTTCAATGCATATTCCACTTGTAGGTTAGGGTAGTGCTCATATACTAATTTCTAACCAGGACCATTCCCTAGGGTTCCTACCCTTCCTATTCCATGTATGTATGGTCTAATCTTTGCTGCACATAAATATAACACATAGGAAGACAAATAAAAGGGCATCATCTTTTGTTTTCTCAGCATGGCTTCTTTCCATATAGCTGGGCTTATTGCTTTAGCCCAATGGATCTTTCCTTGCTCTTTTTCTCCCACTCTTATGAACTGAATCATAGTGAACACCCATGGTTCACATTTAGTGCCATCTCTAAGTCCTACCAATCTACTCAGCATTGTGATCATCGAATAGACTTCCTCCTTGAAATACATTCTTATCAGATTCTTATGCACCCTGGCTATAGCCTTAGGTTTATTTTCCAGGTTGTAGCAACTGTGGAATATTTTACCTTTGCACTCCATTTCATTCATATGAAAGTCTTCATTATACTGATCTATATCAATATCTATCATTTTCTCATTGATTTCTAATCCAAATGTTCTCTCAATCCCCTCTGTGGTTAAATTAGCAATAAGTATGTCATACAACATAATCTTCCTTGTAGATGGATCATATAGAGTTACACAGTCTAAGCACAAATCTCTAGCCTCCATAGCTAATGGGAAACATGTAGCCTTGCACAGTCCACTCTCCTATAGACATTCCATATCCTGTGAAGCATCTGTAGTAGTGATTTTCTACAAAACATCCTCTACATCATAATTTCCTATATTCATATCGGTTCCTACTCTACTCGTACTGATTAGGGATGGATAACCTCTATGCAAGGGTAATTCCTCTTTTTCTATTTCTTTATGTGGTTTTCTCTCTTTTTTCATCTCACTCCCTATGTCTATCTTTTTCTATCTCGGGGCCATCCTGTGAAATAATGCATCTTTTAAATTCTTCATATTACCTTTTACCTAGGGTTTTACTGTGAATTTCCTTTTTTTTACCATTTTACCCTACCTAGTTTGTCCTTTATGTTTTGACTCTTAAATTTGTTAAGCTCTACCCCGTTAATTAACATTTAAAACAATAATTTGACCAATGCCTACGTTTTATAAAGAAATTACTGAAATTGCCACATAATTTACCATTTGAACTATAACAACATTTTCAGGATAAATACCTGTATATTTTCACCACTCAACTTCAGTCGTTGACTTACTTTTACTATTTTGCCTTCGTCCAGCTACCGTAATTCCTTCGCTCTGATAAGTTCTATTCAAATCATTGTAACAATTCCTTCTCCTGCAATTTTAAGTCTTAACAATGTATATCTGAAAGCAAAATATGTTGAATTTACCCTAACTTTCATTGAATTTTACTCTTTTTTAATGTTAGATCAGCATTAATTACAACAATTAATGCACCAAAAGTTTGGCCTTCTATTTCAATGTTTGCATTTTATGAACTTTTTACCGTTAGTTTAATTTCGGCATACATCTCGTTTTCTTTGTATGTTCCTTTTGTATGTTCTCTTTGTATGTCTTAACATACAAACATATATCCAAACAACCACGACTAATATTGTTTCCCCTTTTCCCTTTTGTCTGTACTTGTATCTTTCGTTTTGTATATTGGTCTTTGCATGTCTCCTTATATGCAAGAACATATACAACAACCTATACTAACCCTCTCTTTACCCTTTACCTCTCATGATACTTTTTACTTCTTTGTATCTCAGATTATGTATATCATAAACATACAAGCTTTTAAACATACAAAGACTTTTCTATATTGAACTTCCTTTTGACATTTGGCTTGTATCTCTAACTTGTATCTTTTCTTGTACATCGGCTTTTATATTGAAGATATACATTGTTATTATGCAAATCCGATATGCAAGCAGTGGGGCCCACCTTACTTTTTACTTGTATCTCTGCTATACAACAATACTTGTATCAAACCCCCAGATACAAGTTTAGATACATACAAACATTTTACTATCTCTCTTTTGGACTTTTCATTTTATAAACCATAATTTATTTACCTTTCAGCTTCACCATGTATAGAAACTGAAATGCATCTTTCAATATACGTCAAGGTATGATGCATCATTTATATTAGATTCTAATTTTCCCTAAGTTTCGCATTGTATGTATACCGCAATGTATGTCTCCAAAACATACATACAAAGCACGAAACATACTTCAATAAAGCCCCATTTCATAATCCTTTCGGTTCTGCAATATGCATTTACTGTTGTATCTCACCTCATATGCTTCCATTTTGCCAAATATACAAACTTAAAATGCATTTGACGGACTTAACCGATTATTCATTTAAACTTTGAACTCTGTCAAGCCCAACTTGTATGGAAGGATAGAGTGTTAGTGAAATACATATGAGTATAATGATTTAATAAACCGGATGAATCCTTTATGCAACTCATTCAACAACACAACATACAAACAACTTTGTATATGCATCATACAAACCTTCCCATAGTACATTTTACCAAAAAAACACATATCTTGCAAAATATTGGGAATTTTAAAATGGTTCAAAAAACAACCCTCACTCATTTTTGACAAGGAATTCACCCATATTCTGCTCTGGTACTTAATGTTATTTTTTCTTTATTTTCAACAAGGTTTGTACCTTTCACCTCCTTTTACCTTTTACCATGAAGCAGACCCACACACACAAGCAGAAAGCACAACCATAGCAAGGGTCCTCATTTTGCTAAGAAATAAAATGGAGTGTGTTGTGAGCATCACAACACTACCCTTCAATTTTTCTGGTAACTCAAATATCCCCTCTTGTAGAGACTGCTCTTTTTCCATTTTTGTATCTCCTAGAAGCACTAAAACTACAAACGAGCCCAAACTGTAGCTAGAACTAAAGGTAGGAATTGTAACTTCTTTACACAGGTGATAGAAATTGGAAATACTTGAAGCAACAATAGCAACAAAAACTATTTGAGAAGCTTAAAACTTGGCTCGGCAGAGGCATTAAGTGATGTATTAAATGATAGATCACATCAAATTAATGTCATTAATAGACATGCCCAAAGGACTATTAATGTATCATTCCAAATCTGCATAGGACTGTGCATCAAATTGACATTAAAGATGATGATCTTTTAGAAATGATTTGGAATTTTTATTAAAGTACAAGAACCACCTAATACCTTGGGAAATGAAACTGCCAATTATGAGAGCTAATGTGCTATGGACACGTGTTCCTGGAACACTTATTTAAAGAAAAGTGGGAAAAGCAAGACAAAATAGAAAAGGAAACTAAAGACACCTAACTAACTATGATACAAGGTTAGTTTCAAAATTATGTGAAGTGTTTTAAAAAGATCCCATTTACAAGAATCTCTTCGGGCTTTCCTTCCATATTTTCTAGCTTAAACACATTTTGTTACTTGAAAGCATGAATCTTAAAAGGGCATGTCCACAGTGAGTCAAACTTACTGTGTCGACCTGGTTTAGCAGCTCTCTCATCCCATTTCAAAACTAATGATCCAACTTCAAATTTTGGCTTATAAGTTTTTCTGTCAAACTAAATCTTAATGGTATGCTGATGTTTCATCAAAGATTCATGCACCATTTCTCTTTTTTCTTGAACTTCCAGTAATTCAGTTAGCCTCACATGCATTGGGCTATTTTCCTCTATCTCCAATTGTTTGATCAACTGCAAAGTAGGAATTTCTATGTTCAAAGGCATAACTGCGTTCTTTTCATAGACTAGCTCATATGGGGACATCTTATTTACTTGCTTTGGTGTAATTCTATCTACCCATAGTACTAAATTGATGGACTTGTGCCAATCTCTCTGATGATCAACCCCCATTCTCTTAATGAGTCTAATTAGGTTCTTATTTATAGACTCTACCAAGCCATTGCCTTGCAGATAATAATTTGATGAGGTCTTCAAATATATCCCATTCCAAAAAGAAAAATATGACAGTTTAGTCCCTAAAATGCCTTAGCATTATTAGATATCATAGTATGTGGAGGACCAAAATGGGTAGTTATTCCTTCAAGGAACTCTAGAATCACCTTCTCAGTGGCTTCGTTAAGTGGCACTGCTTCACTCCATCTTGTAAAATAATTAGTTGTAGTAAGGATCCACTTGTATCCTTTACTGGAGACTGGGTTAATCATCCCAATAAAATCTAAACCCCACTGTGCAAAGGGTTCATCTACTATTATGGGACTCAAAGGTAAAGCTACATTCCTTCTCCTTCTAGTATAGAATTGACAAGCCTGACACTCCTTGACCATCTAATGGCAATCTATAAACAATGTGGGCCAGTAGTAGCTAGCTAGTGTAATCTTGATGAAAGTAGTTCTTGCTGAGAAATGTCTCCCTAAGGCTCCATGATGGAACTTGTGTAACACCCTTTGAGCTTCATCCTTTTCAACACATCTTAGTAGTATACCATCAAAATTCCTTTTAAATAAGACATGATTAATTAGCACAAAATGACTTCCCTGTTGTCTATAGTATCTTGTTTTATCAATAGAGAGCTCGCTAGTGAAAATACTAGTCTTCATGAATTGTATTCTGTCACTCACCCAAGAATCTTGCTCTATCTCTTTGAGTTTCAATATTGTTTCATCCTCTATTTCTTCCAACATTGATGTTTTAGTGTCTTGGGCAATATACTGGTAGAGTCCCCTACCTCTGACCAATTTGGTAGGCCTTACTTCTACATCATATTCAAAAATCCTAGTTATCTAGTTAGCCCTTTTTCTATAGTCTCATCTTCCATCATGTATTCTCTAACACTTGAGTGAGCTACTAATATAAAGATTTTATTTCTTGTAACTAGATGCTTGAATTTCTTAAGAGCTTTAACAATGGTATAAGCTTTCTTTTTAATGAAATTATACCTAGATTCATATTCCCTCAGTGTCTTGGAGAAGAATGCGATTGGATGCTCCCCTTCTTCTTTGTCATCTTTCTGAGTCAGAACATCTGCAATACTGTGTTCTCCTCCATACACATAAATTATGAAATATTTAGAGAAATCTAGATTTTGCAGTACTGGAGAAGTTGAAATAGCTTTCTTGATTTCTTCAAAAGCCTACCTCCCTTTAGTTGTCCATTTAAAGACTAAATCCTTCTTCAGCATCAGGGTAATGGGCCTGACTAGCCCTATAAAATCAGATATGAATCTACTAACAAAATTATTTTTTTCTAGGAAAGATTGGACTGCCTTTTTATTGACTAGTACGGACAACTCTAGTATGGCTCTGACCCTCTCTACATTAATGGAAATCCCATCCTTTGAAACAATATGCCCCAAAAATTTCCCTTGAGGTACTGCAAAAACACACTTCTTAGGATTTAAAGAAATCCCAAACTATTGACACCTATGAAAAATAGCTTCTAAGTGCTCAAAGTGAAAGCATTCTTTGTGAATATAGTGAGGTCATCTAAATAGATCAGAATGATCTTATTTATAAGTCCTTTAAACTCTACATCCATAGTGCATTGAAAAGTAGCTCCAGCATTTGAGAGACAAAACAACATTTTGGCATATGCAAAAGTTCCCCACTTTGTTGTGAACGTAGTCTTGTGTTGGTCTTCATCTACTAGCTAGATTTGATTGTACCCTAAAAAATTGTCTAGTAAGGAGAATCTTTCTAATCCAACCAATGTTTGTAAAATATGTTCCATGGACGGTAGAGGATAGTGATCTTTCAATGATGCTTTATTTAAGTCTCTAAAGTCTACACAAAGCCTAATGTCCCCATTTTTCTTTCTGACTGGCACCAGATTATATACCCAAGTTGAATGCTTAATCAGGAAAATAATTTTAGACTCTAGAAGTTTTTGTAACTCATCCACCATTGAAGGTTCAATTCCAGGATTCACTGGTCTTTGCTTTTGGTGAACAGGCTTTGATCCTTCATCAAGCTCTATAGTATGTTGAATGATATCTCTATTGTAACAATGAAGGTCATAATAGGTCCATGCAATCACCCTATCATACTTGTTGCATAAAGAAATCAGCTTATCTCTTTCCTTTTGAGTAGTGGCATTTCCTACTTTCAACTTCCTTCCTTCACTGACATATATTTCATAATAGTCCTCTTTGCTTGCCTTAAACTTCCTCTTATCTAGGCTGACATCATCTGGGTTGAACAAGTTCTATAATATTATTAAACCCCTAGGAAGTTTATTAGATTTCAATTGAATAATTTGGTCACCATATGCTTCCTCAATCTTAGGCTACAACTGGTCAGCAAATTCTCTAGAATGTTGTAGAAATAGAAGCACCTGAAGATTATTGTCAAAAACTTGCCAGTTTTGGATGTTGTTAGGAATTGCTGGTCTGATAATGACCTTCACTACTTCATTATTAATGAGCAAGTCACTTGCTGGGTCAAACTAGGAGCCAATTAGTGCCATTCTATCTACTTTAGTATTCTGAGCTCTAGGGACAACTTCTATGTTAAAAGCATCAAAGCCATCAATCAGATCCCAAATCCTATGGTGATAAGATATAATTCTCACATTCTCTGCCACAGCCTTTTCTCTGATTTGTTTCACAACTAGCTCTGAATCGCCATTGACTATTAGATTCTTTATCCCTTTCTTCTTGGCCAACATAAGATCATGTACCAAAGACTCATACTCAACATCATTATTGGTACAAGCAAATTGGAAATGTATGGACCTAAGAATTTTCTCACCACTTGGACAAGTGAGGCATATGCCTGCCCCTGCAACATTCTTACTTCTGGCCCCATCAAAGTTAAAGGTCCAGATCTCAGAATATTTCTTTGAATTCTCCTTTTCATATGTTTCTTGGCTCATTACATTTGGTATTTCCTGACCCTCTTCAAAAATTACATAAATCGCTAAACTAGTAGAGTCATAATTACCATAAGGGTCACTCTACATCATGGACATTATTTGATTGTTCTCTTCTTCATTCTGATCATATTCAGTCCATTCTCCCATTTCTTCAACTAAAACTCTCTCCTCCCTATTCAACATAGCATGAGATTCTTCAATTCTTGGAGCTGGTTCTTCAGTGATATAATCTTTAGATAGGGGCTCAGACAACACCTTTAGATGGTTTGGATAGACTTCTAATCTAATTACATGACCCCTTTAGCTAGTGGCTCATATTTTATTTTTAAAGTATTAGCTATTTACTTTGGCATGACTGTAGTACTAGCCCCTGAATCTATCATTGAGTTATGTAACAGTTTCTTGCCCACTATTAAAGTTAGATAAAATAGATCAGACCTAGATTTGCTTACCTCTGACACAACATTCAATAGAGTGGTTGTCTATGTTGTGCCTCACACACACGCCCCATTTCAAAAAAATAGGGACCCCCTCTTTCAAATTTGGTCTAGAGTGTCAAGTAGATTTTTCACCTTCTAAGTGGTCAAGTGGTCAAGGTGCATTTTTACCATGTTTGAATGGTGATGTTGAAAATTATTTCAAAAATCTGCTAGGTCAAGTCCTTTGCATTACCATCACTAGGTCTGATTTTCCCTTTGCACTGAAATGCTTCCTAACTGACTGTTGCGCTAAAAAGTCCCTTATCTGACTATTGCGCTAAATTGTCACCTGACTGACTTTGCGCTAAAGGCCTTTGTTACTAACTTTAGCATTGTTTCCACCCCTGATGGGCTTAGCACTGAAATCTAGTGTCTCTAACTTGCATTACATTGCTTGATTACCGACTAAGTCAGAAAGCACCAAAATCCCCGCATGTCTGAAGCGCCTCAAAATCCTGCAAATGACATAAAGTGAGTTTGTTTTCATCGCGTTAGAATGACCATTCACTAAATAGCTCTATCACACTTGATTTCCCCACCAAGTCAGAAGCAATCAAAATTTGTGCAAACCCTAACTTGCCAGAGCACTCAACTGACAATTTGTATGCTCTAGCATTAATGGTGATTTAATCAGAGTATAAAGGGGGTTGTCCCTCTTCAGAATCTCATTTCACTTTAGACATATATCTTTTGAGAGCTCATGAAGACCTGTGCTACTCAAGGCCCATGGATTCAAATTGGAAATCACTCCTCTTGCCTGCACATTTCAAGTTCAACCGAACTCAGTCCAACCAGGTAGGAGTCAGATCTTGCACTTAGGGTTTCAAGTTTATTTAGGGTTTCTTTTGTTCTTAAGTGCATGAATCTAAGTACATTCTAGGGTTTTGTGATAAACTGTGTTTGCTAATTAGAAACCCTAGGAAGAACAAAAAAAACTTGGTCTTTTAGACACCACTGGTAAAACAGAGAAAACATGTTAAAATTTTTAGCGAGCTTGAAGCCCTCTGCAGTAAAACCTTGTTTAACCAACCTTCAAAAACCCAAGACTTATCTAGTTAGTCAGCAGATGCCTAAACCCACGCTAAAAGCCAAAATTTTCTTCGCACCAGAACTCAACCCTCTAACCTCCACAATGAAACCAATTTGGTCAGAAAGTTCTAAAAGTCATTTTTCTCTAAAAACACTTAGCACTGACTTTGTGCTAAAAGACCTACTCTCCGACTTAGTCAGATGATCAGGAAAATCCCGCTAGTCAGTAGCCATTAAAAAATTCCCACTGGAAACAAGAAAATAGCTCTACGCTATAATTAATCCCATCTAACCTTGTGCTAAAACGTGCCTTCACCGACTCAGTCAGTTGACCTCAAATCTCACGTAGGTCTAATGAAGCCAAATCCTGTACAATTGTGATCTCAATAGCCTTGTGCTAAAATCTGACTAACTAACTAAACAACCAATGAAAGGTCAGTGACATTTAAAAGTCGGGCAAGTCAGTAATGTCCAAAACCCACGCAAAATCAAGAAAACATATAAACACTAACAAAACCTTGGGTCGGACGAGCCCATTTTTCTCGTTGAGGTCAGTGGACCTCAATTTTAGCACTTTTCTACCTACAGGTCAGTTGACCCTAAAACTAGTGCAAATGATGCAAAATGACTGTGTTTTAAGAATTTCCAAAGGGGAAAATTTTAGAAATGATGTAGTTAAAGTTGTAAATGTAGATAATGATGTTTTTCATGGTTCCAATGAGATGTCTTGCAACATTAAATGTTTTTTTTGCATGCATTAATGGTGAATTTCTAGGAAGTAGATGCAATGATAATAACTGTTAGATTTGTGATTCTTTAAAAAGGGCATATCAGTAGTGTTAGTAAATTCATTAAAATTCATCTCAAACTTAGGAGTTTGTGGAATATTCTCAAGGTATCAAACTTATAAGGTCCAATCCTATAGATTAGATGACTGTACGAGCTCAAACAATGAAATACAAATTCAAGGGCATCTCTCTAGAGACTAAGATTCATTACAGGTGGAGTGATGTAGGAGACACATATCTAGGTCACATAGACTTAGATGACTTCAGAGTGAGGATCTTTGGCCCAAATCTAACTCCTAGGGCCAAAACACTCAAAGGCAATGGTATATCACAAGTTGTTGCCTTCCCCACCTTAGTACAGTGTGCAAAATTGATGATAACATGTGCAAATAGATATGATATCATGACAAGGACAATCCAAACTACTAATGGGGATATCCTGGCTGATATAAGCCCACCCTCTCTAGTTGAGACCTTTGATATTCCATGGAACATAGTTATGACCGTGCCAAACAAACAAGGATCAGAGGAGACTTGCAACAAAGATGTGGATGGACGTAGGAAACACATGAATGATCATTGGGCCAAAAGAAAAAGGTCTACCCTTAGCAAGTTTCCCCAAGTGCTATATAGAAGTGATTTCCATGATGAGATTGGTAATTTGGTAACCTTTCTAAGTAGAATATAGGGATTACCTATAGCCTCCACTTTTGAGGGGTGGATGTTCATTATCATAATTTAGATACTAAAAGGGAGTAAGTTTCACTAGTCTCAAATCCTTAGCGACAATATTCATGAGGCCTTTAGCAACTTCAAAGAGAAGAGATACTTTAGATGGACATCTTATGTTGTCTATGCATTAGCAAACATCGACCACTATGTTGGGTTGTCTAAGATTGGAGAAGTTGGAAATGATGAGAAAACCCAAGTAAAAGTATATGAGTGTTACCCACAGCTAACCTCATCTCAATCTCTGATACACTTTAAAAGGGTGAATGATGCTTTTACAATGTATATAGCCAGATTGTTGCAAGGTAATATAGCCTTGAGGATTTCCACTGAAGTAATGAATGAAGTAGCTAGATATGATAGATGGTATATTCAATTTGAAAAGTTTAGATATCTAAGAGTACAATGCTTCACTGGGATGGCTTATAGACTTCTGAGATATCCTAATGACAAAGCAGTGCTTCTAGAATTGACAAGATAGTTGATACCTTTTGTTGAGAAACTTAAGCACTTACACAGAAACAATGCTCAGTTTCCTATTAGGTTTGGTAAGGGCAATTATGCATGTCCTTCCTTGGCATCAGTTGAATACTCTGATAAGGAATTCGAGCTTTTTAACTTACACTACTACAATGCAAGGGATCATTTCGATCTGAATAAGGTAATGGAAAGATTCAGAAGTAAGAAATTGTTTCATAAGATACATATTGAAGACTTTTGGGCCAACTACATGGATGGCTATGAAGTTATGAAGAAGGCTAATTCAAGGCTATCTTTAGCCTTCATCAAGAAGTTCCACATTATTGTAGTGCCAGATCAGTTAGAAGATGATGATAATGTTATGGTTAGAGGAGCTTGGGAAACCCAGTACCATAAACCAATCCCGCTACCAAATTAGGCTAATGAAAAGGAAAGCTCTTTAGATACCATAATGAAAGAACCAATCAGATTGAGCAAGGCCTGGGTAAGAGGTCAGGTAGCTTCCTTGGAGAGAAAAGGAGTACATCTTACCTATACTACACTAAAATCATATAAGAACTCCAGAGGTGAGAAGGATGAACCAATGAATGTCACAGATGAGGCAGAGCTAGTTGAGAAGCAGAAGTAAGATAATGAAGAACATATATCTTTGGTAGAAAAAGAAAAGAAAGTTAAGAAGTCATCTGCAAAGCCTTCTTCAAAGAAAGACTAGCTTCCCTCCACCAGGACAAGGGCCTCCAAGAAAAGAGATATGCCAAGTGGCCCTGTGGAAGATTCTAAGACCAAGAAAGTTAGGGTGAAGGTGGTAACTAAGGAGGATGTTGTAACACAAGAAGATACTAATCTACCAAACTCCCCATCTCCTATTGCTCCAAGTGTAAGCATGGCTGCCTCAACCTCTGAAGCTTCTACTGCTACTTCTTCCTCTACTACTTCTACTATTGTTGCACCCACTTCACCCACAACCTCAACTGCCATTATCGAAGAAACATCCCCTACTACCACCTCTCTTACCTCCACCATTTCAACTATTTCCTGCTCATTGGCAATATCTTCCAATGCCCCTAGCAGTCCCATTTCCTCCACTACTACCACTTCATGTTCTTCTACTACTACTACACCTTCACATTCTACTTCTTCTACTCAATTATCCACCACTGCAGCATTACCTCCTATTTCCACCGTCCTTTCACCTTATCTTCCTCTAACTTCACTACCTTTTCCTTCACCCCTTGTCATCTCTTCTAGCTTGTCAGCAATATTAGCTAATCTAATGTAGACCAACATGCCTTCACTGCCCATATCCTCTACAGTTCCTATTTCACAAATTCCCGTAGATTCAACCTCTTTGGCCATACCTCTGCTGCCCGGAATTGAGTTAGTATGTACAGAATTGGGTTTGTAGGAGCCTGAAGTAGAATTATTACCTGGGGTAGAGAAAGATGTATTGATGGAAGTATGAAATGAAGTTTCAAATGAACCTCTGACTAAGATAGTCAATGTTGAAATCATTAACATATCCAAAAGACCCCCAGAGAAAGGTCAAATAGAGGAAGTTTTCAAGGCAGCCCAAGAAAATATAATGATAAATTGAAGAAACTTGACCAAAGAAGGGGAGAAGGAAGAGGACATGAGTATAGATAAAGATGAAGAACCAGAGGGAGAGCAAGAACCACTTGAAGAACTAGCTATAACTAATGATGGTAAAGCCACTGAATTGAACAAATCTTTAGCACCCGAATGGTTGCAAAGCAAAGTGGCATATCCTGAGCCACAAGTAGAGATAATGCAGTGGGATTTGAGCACTATCTTGTCACAAGCCCAAAGGCCTAAGAAGTAAAAGAAGGCAAAGATACAGTCTAGAATATATAATGATGAATCAGGATCCGGAATTGCAGAGATAGTTGTCCCGCCAACAGATGTAGCCAAAGAATAAGTCAGAGTGGAAGATTATGTAATTTCCACAGTTTATTTAGGACCTGCCACTCGTGCTCAAAGAGTGGATGACTTTAAAGGATAAGTTACTTTGATTTTGGAACAATTACACAAGGATGAGATGTCCAAGAATGAGTTAAAACAAAAAAATGAAGAACTCCACACTTGTCTCTAGTTTCTGGTCAAGCCAGTCAATGTGGGAGGAGATATAAAGATAGTGCCCACTTTCCTATCTACTGATGAAATGGAAAGACTAGGCAAGGTAAGGGACAAGTCCCAAGGTACTAAAAATTAGTTGTTTAGAGTTTTTGAAAATTGATGCGAGACTATCGATGCCTCTGCTCAAGCACACAAGAAGCTAGTTGAAGTTGATAGAAAATGGAAAGATCTGTGTGAAGAATGTGGTTCCTTCAATGAATATTACTCTCATATGCTTCCACGGATAAAGAGCATCAGGGATTTGCTTGCCCAGACTTTGGTAGTAGAAAATATTCTAACTGGGGACAAGCTGTCCAAAGCCATTAAATGGTATCAACAACTACTTTTGAGGAAAGAAACTTTTGAAAACATAAAGGTAGCATATAAGCCAATAGATGAGGAACTGCAGTCAATTATATACGATATCAATGATTCTTTGAAGGATTGCCTAGAAACATCCTATAATGACTACGCCCCTTATGATATCGAGAAGTGTAAAAGAAAATTACATAAGGTAATTTTTGAAAGTACCGAGCTCAGTATGGAAGACAGGTTGGATAAGGTAAGTGACCTCAGAGCTAAATTCAAATCATTCCACAAGGCTAGGGCAGAGATAGAAAAGATATACAATAGATTTAGCTAGGAACTGGAGATGTTTGATTATCGGATCAATCATTTGAAGAATCCAGATCCCTCAGAGATCAATCCTGTGCTCAAGGCATGGCTAAACTACCACAATAAGCTAGTTGATGAAGACAAAATTAATTTAGATGAAGAATCTTGATATTATTTTGAATATTCTAAGGATGTAGTCCGATCATAATTGTAAATTTATGTATTTGGGGCAACATGTGACTCTATTTTGTCTTTCTATGCTTTAAAAATGTTCTTTTCTATTAACATATTGAGTTGGCTAGTTAAATTGACTAGATTTAATACATCTGGAGGCTATTTTCATCTTTTTCATAAAAGACAAAGTGTAATCTAGGAATTGATATGAGCTGTTGTGCTGGCATTTGTTGATGTAATCTAGACCGTCAGTGTTGAGTTAATTTCCACTATTCATTTGAAAACTTAGTATGCTACTTTCCTATGCAAAGGTCTGCCATTTGCTGATGGTAAATAGCTGTGTAAAGTTAGTCTGGACTTATCAGTTGTGCTTAGTTCAATTGCAATTCATGAGTTAAATTGTGCTAGTCATTGGGTATTTGATGAATGAATGTAATCTAAAAATCTCTAGATTTCCATTGAAGATAGCACCATTTTCTACAGTGTTGTATCACCCATTTTAGTTTGGTAACTCAGAAAGTTGGTTAAGTTTCAGAGCATTTGTCTACTTAAAGTAAAATCTATGCATTGTGAATGTCACTTAGGATTCCTCTAAAACCCTATGCCTTTTGCATTTTCTTTAAAAAACCTTAGATTAGGAATTTCAGCAGCATTTTACATTGTTTATCAACTAAAATCTTGAAGGGTTTATATATATTTGCTATTCCAACTCGAAGATCTATAGATTACATGTAAGACCCCTTGTAGGAACAACTAGAACATACCAATTGAGAGATTCCAAGCAAGCTAAGACCTAGTTGTATTATCTTTGGAGTAGTCTTACCTAGGGTAGGATACTTTTCAAGAGAGGTGTGAAACCAAGAATCACACCTGCATTGTTGCATGTTAAAACAGACATCAACATAATTGGTGCTAAAAGGAGGGTGGACAAAGAACTATTTCCCTATGTTAAAAAATTAGAAAGTTTGGGGACTAGATAGAGGCATACTAGATCCATCTCAGCTGGAGAAGAGCTATTGTCTTTAACAGAATTCAAACGCGCAAGAAGGGATAAAGGGATACCAAGGGCACCAAGAGCTCAATTAGCCAAAATGAATGTTGTTGCACCCACAGTTATTGCCTTCTTTGCAAGAAACAATCAGTCCCCATTCTGATTCAATGACTACCATGACATGCCAAAAAACCCTAACAAGTTCTGTTCTAAATTCAGGGTGAATGACCTAGACAGAATTGAGATGAGCACATTAAAATCTTTCAAACTAAGATGTTTATGCTGTAGGTATAGTACGAAGATGTGATATGCTAGTTGTTTCCCTATTCCTTACAAGATGAAGCATATTATTGGTTTACTAACCTTCCTGCAACATCCATAAACTCATGGAGGGATTTGAAAAGTGCATTTTTGGATAGGTTTTTAATGCCTACTACCGCAGCTGATCTCTATCGATCTTTTGTAGAAATCTGTCGAGGTGAAGGAGAGATGATAAGTTCCTTTAACAATAGATTTTAGAAAGATTTTAGTCATTTACAAGGTCCTTATGCTATAGGACAGGCTGCTACCTTGCCTATTTACTATGCTGCCCTAGACAAACTTACTTCCATGTTCACAAGGAGAGCTGACCCTATCCCTACTACTTTAGCTCAAGCATATTCTGTAGCTGTCACTGTAAGTACCCAACTAAGATAGACAACCTCTAGTCCACTAAATCATATGGGGCCTATAGCCATGCCTAATCAAATACCTATGATAAATCAAGCCTTAGCCAGTCATACTCCTGTGATGAATCTGATTCCAAACCTAGCTACAACGCAAGCTTTAGTGATCCACCAGGCAACCTAGTAGCTGAAATGGCTCCAGCACAAATGCCTTTCTTACAGTCCTTAGGGGCATCCAAAGCAAAAGAAGATAGAGATGATATCAAAGAATTGGTTGAGCAGATGAAGAAGCTTACTGCCCAAGCTACCCACCTCAAGAATTAGAATGCTTATCTACAGCAAAGGGGATAGAATCAGTAACATTTCTATAACTAAAATCAATCCTAGTTTAAAAATTAAAACTAGTACCAAAACTAGAGTTTTCAATAGTGATCAAATTGATCCTAGAACACTAGACCTAACAATGGAGGGGTGCCATAGCCCTTGGAGAACCAGAACAACGATACTAGACCTCCTGGTCATGTGATGTTAGCTGAAGCAGCTTTGTCTACTTGGTACAGACTACACAATATGAATACCCATTCCAAACTAGACTACCTGGAATTTTAGATTGCATCCAGTATCTTCCAGATGGAGATTCAGAATGCTGAAACTTAGGAGACCCCACCAACAGGGTATGAAATCATTTCTTCTCAGAGGTATGACACTACTCTAGTACTTGATAGTTATACATTTCCATTTCAAGATGATAACCAGCTTAAGGAAGAAGATTCTAAAGAAGTCAATGCTTATCAACAGTATAATAAGACTCCTTACAACCTAAGAAGTAGCAAGCCTAAAGGTCCTTTCACTACCTCCATCCCTCCAAATAGCTATCAGATTCCACCAGACCCAAAAGCTTCCAATAACCCTAAACCCCCAAAAGTCACACATCAACCAGTTTATCATGGGGCTACTACTGAAGGCTCTCAATGCTCTGACATAGTAAAAATGGGGCAATATGTTTCTAAGGAACTCAAGGAAATGAAGGTTAGTATTTCTATATATGAGTTACTTAAAATACTTGAGGTTAGGACATCTTTCTTCCAAGATATAGGTGCTGGAACCAAAATGGACTGTGTACAAAAAGAAAATGTCATCAAGGATAATGTTGACAAAGGGAAAGAAAGAGTACATGTGAGTGATGTGGAACAAAACATAACATTGTATAAAGACAAGAGGGAAAGTCCTCCTTTCCTCTTAACACTCAAGATATTCAATAGAAAACTTCATAACTATTTAGTAGATTCTAGTGCTTCCATGAATGTAATGCCATTATCAATTTGTAAAGCACTTGGTCTCACCCAGCCAAGTCTTCTAGAAATGTGACACAATTAGATAAGACTGAAGTGAATGTAGTAGGCAAGTTGAATAGGATACACATGTAACTGGCTTCTGATCCAAAGGTGTAGCAATATATAGATATTGAAGTAGTGGATATTCCAGATCAATACAGTATGCTTTTGAGTAGAGACTGGTCTAGAACTTTGAACAGTTACATGGCAACCGACTTTTCTCATATGTGGCTTCCATGGAAAGGATTAGCTAACCAAATATGTATTGAAAGAGAACCAAAGATGAAACATATGATAATAGAGTACAACCAACCCAATGATATTTTATTCTTAGAAGTTGATTTACGAGTTTATCTTCCGCATGTCAATCAGATAGAGGAAATCCTTATGCTGATTTGCCTAAGATTCCCTAATCCTCCACTTATAGAGAAACTAGAAAGTACATAAGCATATGTTCAATCAGATTTAGGAGACTCATTAGAAGAGGATGAACTGGGGATATTTGAAGGATTCTATGATTTCATAACCAAATTCGTAAAGGATCAGACTACTATTGGAGAGTGGATTCAAATGGAGGAGCTATTACTGCCCAATTGATGCCACATACATGATACATCACATTCTGAATTTATTTGCTAGTTGTGTCAAGAGGCAGTAAAACAAGTGAAAAGACAATTGAAAATCCCCATAGTTCTGAAGAGGGTACTAGTTGTTGAAAAGGAGGAACCAGAGCCTCTACTTGATAAGAAGAAATTAGTAAAATAGAATGATAACAACAAAGACTTTCACCTATGGACCTTAAGATTTGATGGATCAAGATGCAGACAAGGGTCTAGAGCAGGGGTTGAACTAGTTAGTCCTATTAGGAGCTCATATTTGGCATCACATAGACTGTAATTTCCATGCACAAACAACATAACTGAGTATGAAGCATTGGTATAAGGATTGCTGCTAGCACTATAGAAGAAGATAAAAATTATCTAGGTGTTTGGTGATTCTAAATTAGTGGTAAAACAAGTAAGAAAGCGGTACTCATGTAATGATAAGAGGTTGTATCGGTATAAAAATAGAGTCTAGGATCTGATAGAATGCTTTGATGGTTTTAAAATCCAATTGATTCTGAGGAGACAGAACCATGTCGCAGATGCTCTAGCTCAAACAACAAGTACATTAGAGCTGACATCCGTGACATGATTAAACAAATTTTCTGTTGAATTTGTCGCTACCCTGTTTATACCTGATAATGTTACAAATTTTCAAGTCTTTGAACATGGTCAACACATAATTAACTTCCTTACTTCATCTGATGTTTTCACTACTTAGATAATAGATGAAGAAGAGATGGACCCTACTGAAATGGATTTAGAAGGGGTACTAAACCTAAAAACAAATATGATTCCATGGGGAATGGTAGAATTGGAAAGGTTATTTGATACGAATAATTCAGGAACCCAAAGGAAAGAAGGAGAATCTCTAGGGGGCAAGTGTGACCCATTTAACTTGGAAATAGAAGAAAATGTTAATAATGTGTTCATTGGGAAAGATAGTACCGAAGAAGAAAAGGCAGGAATCATACATGCATTAAGAGATTACCATGAGGTTATAGCTTGGAGCTATGAAGATCTAAAGACATATGATACCTCGATCATCACGTACACCATCCCATTGAAGCCAGGAGAAAAGCCATTTAGACAAAGACAGATGCTAGTGAATGCCTTACTAGAACCATTAATTTTCAAAGAAGTCCAGAAGCTATTATCAACAAGGATAGTATTTCCTGTCAGACATTCCGCATGGGTAGCAAATGTAGCTCCAGTCCAAAAGAAAAACATAGAAATGAGGCTTTGTGTTGACTTTCAAAACTTAAACAGAGCATTTGAAAAGGATAATTACCCACTGCCTTCATTGGATGAAGTATTATAGATTGTTAATGGATCCCAAATGATGTCCTTCTTGGATGGGTATTCTAGTTATAACCAGGTAATGGTAGAATATGAAGATAGATTGAAGACATCTTTCACATGCAAATGGGGCATCTATGCATATCATCGCATGCCATTTGGTTTAATAAATGCTGGTGCCACTTTTCAATGTGCAATAGATGTTGCTTTCAAGGGATTAGTTGGAAAATGTATTATTATCTACATGCACGACCTTATGGTGTTCTCAAAGAGGCAAGAAGATCATGTGGCAGATTTAAGGAAGGTGTTGCAGCGATGCAAAGATTATGGTATATCACTCAATCCCAAGAAGTGTATCTTTAGAGTGACTAAAGGGAAGTTGTTGGGACATGTGATATCTAAGCAAGAAATATCTATCAACCCAAACTAAATCCAAGCAATACTCAAAATACCTCCCCCAGCCAGCAAGGAGGTTAAGTCATATTTTAGTAAGATCAACTTTGTGTGTAAATTTATCACAGGTTTTGCTGAGATTGTTTTGTTGGTAGGTTCAGAAGAAGATGATGATCCAATTGAGCCTTTGGAACCAACTGATGGACCTAGTGATATTGTTGTAGTATGAAAAAGGCCTCGGTGGACTCGAGAAAACATGCAAGAGGCAAGAAAATATGCAGCTCCCCGAAGATCTCTTAGAGAAAGCAAGCGACCTCATAAGTTCTCAGATTATGTGTTATTAATGAGTCAAATTATTGAGTCTGAGCCAACATAAAAAATTCTTTTTTTGTGACTGACATAAGAAAACCCTATTTTTGTAACCAACAAAAAGGCTTGATAAAAAGCGGCTAAGGGTTAGGGTTTTGAGATAGATTGTATTGTAGCATTTGCAATGGTATTGAGTTGCAGGGATTGTTGGTTGTAATCAGTTTGATTTACTGGATAATAATATTGGACTCTCTGTTTGGTGGATGTAGCCCGAGTTTGGGTGAACCACGTTAAAACTTGTCTCTCACTGTTATTAATTATGTGTATTTCCATTTCTTTGTTTAATCTTTATTTGCATTTAATTGATATCTTCTGCCGGCTAACCCTAACAAGTGGTATTAGAGCGGGTTGTGTTCGATTATCATCTATAGGAAAGTCTCATGGTTGAGTGGGAACAATGACGGACGAGGGTAAATTAAAGGTCGATAAATTCAATGGGTAGAACTATCAGTTATGGAAGATGCAGATGGAGGATTATCAAAAGGATTTATGGATGCCATTGGAAGGAGTATCCAAGAAACCAGCAACAATGTCTGATGAGGATTGGAATCTTCTTAACAGAAAGGCACTAGGAACCATTCAGTTATGCTTGGCACCATCGGTGGCATTCAATATAATAGAAGTGAAGACAATAGATGGTCTGATGAAAGCTTTGGCTAAATTGTATGAAAAACCCTCAGCCTCAAATAAGGTATTTCTCATGAAGCATTTGTTTAATTTGAAAATGGTTGAAGGTGGATCTGTGATATGTCATTTAAATGAATTTAATATGATTGTCAGTTAATTGACTTCTTTAAATGTAAAATTTGATGAAGAAGTTAGAGCTCTCTTGATATTATGTTCATTGCCTGAAAGCTGGTATAGTTTGGTAATGGCAGTTAGTAACTCTATTTCTGGTTCAAATACCCTAAAATTTGATGATGTTATTGGTGTTATTCTGAGTGAGGAAATTCGTAAGAAAAGCTCAGGTGGATCTACATTAGGCAGTGTTTTGATTGCAGAAAGCAGGGGCAGATCAAAGGAGAGAGGAAAAGGTTTTGGAGGTCATGGGAAGTCACGAGAAAAATTAAAGGACAAAAGATCCCAAACCAGAGGATAAAAGGATTGCTGGTATTGTGGGAAACCAGGTCATCTAAAGAAAGATTGTTGGCCTCAGAAAAATAAAGGAGACAAACAAGAAGGCAATAAGGAGGCAAATGTGGTAAGCAACAAGTCTGAAGATGATGCTTTGATTCTTTCCCTAGATAATGCTGATGATTCATGGGTTTTAGATTCAGTGGCCTCATTTCATGCTACACCCCATAGAAGTTATTTTCTTGATTATGTCCAAGGGGATTTTGGGCAAGTTTATTTGGGAGATAACGAACCCTGTTAGATTGTTGGAAAGGGAAGAATCAAGATTAAGTTGCAGAATGGGAATCATTGGCTAATACAAGAGGTAAGGCACGTTCCAAGACTCAGTAGGAATTTAATTTCAGTAGGGCAGCTAACTGAACAAGGTTGCATTGTTACATTTACTGATAAAAATTGGAAGGTTTCAAAAGGTACCTTAGTAGTAGCAAAAGGTGTGAAAGTACGCACCTTATATCTTTGTACAGGTCATATTGTTCCTTCTACTTTAGCTATTATAGAGAAAAAACAAACAGGTTAAGGAATAGTTGCTACAAGTTTGCAGGAAGAGACTGGAAAAGTTGCTGCAGGTTTTGAGACAACACTGTGGCATAACAGACTTGGGCATATGAGTGAAAAAGGTATGAAGGTACTTCATTCTAAGAAAGTTTTACCAAGTCTGAAATGTATTAATATGGATTTCTATGAAAGTTGTGTCTATGGTAAACAAAAGAGAGTCAGTTTTCTCAAGGATGGGAAGCAAAAGAAAAATGAAAAGTTAGAGCTTGTGCATACAGATGTATGGGGACCAGCTCAGGTATCTTCTCTTGGTGGCTCTTGGTATTATGTTACATTCATAGATGATGCAACTAGGAAGGTCTGGATTTATTTCCTTAGACAGAAATCTGATGTATTTGAAACATTTAAGAAATGGAGAAGCTTGGTTGAGAATGAGACGGGTAAAAGATTAAAATATCTCAGATCTGATAATGGTGGTGAGTATTGCTGCAAAGAATTTGAAGCTTATTGTTCCTTTAATGGAATTCATAGGCAGAAAATGGTTCTAGGGACTCCACAGGAAAATGGAGTGGCTGAGCGCATGAATAGGACAATAATGGAGCATGCAAGGACCATGAGATTGCATGCTAGGCTACCTTTAAACATGTGGGCAGATGTTTTCAACACTGCTGTATATTTAATTAACAGAGGTCCTTCAGTTCCTTTGGGCTGTGGTATTCTAGAGGAAGCATGGACAGGTAAGAATGTGAGTTATTCTTTTCTGAAAACCTTCAGTTGCGAAGCATTTGCACATATAGATTCTGAAAATAGAACCAAAATGGATGCAAAATCAAAAAAATGTACCTTCGTTGGATATGGCATTGATGAATTTAGTTATAGGCTTTGGGATTTTGAAAATTAGAAAATTGTGAGAAGCAGGGATGTTATATTCAATGAGAAGGTGTTGTACAAAGATCAGTTGCAGCAGCATGAGAAGAAAGAAAAGGATTATGTGGTGCTGGATGATACTCCAAATAGTGATGTTCCAGTGGTTCCTCATGCTCTGTAACAACAACCAGAAATACCACAAACTCTAGTGAATGTTAGACGATCAACAAGGATAAGTAGACCTCCTGAAAGGTTTTCTCCCTCTTTGTATCTATTTTGTTAATAGATGCTGGTGAACCAGAAGGGTATGATGAAGCTATGCAGGTGGATACACAGGTTCAGTGGGAGCTTGCAATGAAAGAAGAAATGGACTCCTTGCTGAAAAATCAGACTTGGGAATTATGTAAGTTACCTGCAGGTAAAAAGGCTTTACCCAACAAATGGGTTTACTGGCTGAAAGAGGAAGATGGAGGTAAGAAAAGATTTAAGGCGAGGTTAGTTGTAAAAGGATTTGCACAGAAAAAGGGCATTGATTTTGATGAGATATTTTCTCCGGTTGTCAAGATGACTTCTATTCGTACTGTTTTAAGTATTGTGGCTACTGAAGATTTGCATTTGGAACAGCTAGATGTGAAAACTACCTTTCTCCATGGTGATTTGGAGGAGGAGATATATATGGAATAGCCCTAAGAATTTGAGGTCAAAGGTAAGGAGAAATAGGTGTGCAGATTGAAGAAGAGTTTGTATGGCTTGAAACAAGCACCTCGGCAATGGTATTTGAAATTTGATAGTTTTATGACTGAGCAAGGCTACAGTCAGTGTAATTCTGACTATTGTGTTTATTTTAAGACATTGGATAATGACAGCTACATTATTTTATGTTTATATGTTGATGACATGCTTGTCGTTGGGTCTAACATGGATCACATACGAGAGTTAAAACAATAGTTAGCACAGTCATTTGATATGAAGGATTTGGGGGCAACAAAACAAATCCTTGGTATAAAAATTTGTAGAGATAGGATGAACAGAAAATTGACTCTATCTTAGGCTGCTTATGTTGAAAAGGTGTTGCAGAGATTCCACATGGAGAATGCAAAAGCTGTCAGCACACCTTTGTCTAGTCATTTGAAATTGACTAAGGAGATGTGTCCTAAGACACAAGAGGAGGAAGAAAAAATGTCCAAGATACCATATGCTTCAGCTATAGGAAGTTTAATGTATGCTATGGTATGTACAAGACCAAATATTGCCCATGTTGTAGGAGTTGTTAGTAGGTATATGAGTCATCTTGGATTAGAGCATTGGAATGCAATAAAATGGATTCTCAGATATTTGAGAGGTACATCCAATCAACACTTATGTTTTGGGGGCTCTAATACTGATTTGGCAGGCTATGTAGACTCAGATTTAGCAGGGGATATTGATACCAGGCAGAGTACTACAAGTTATGTCTTTACTGTAGGTGGGATAGCAATGAGTTGTATCTCATGATTGCAAAAGGTGGTTGCTTTATCCACCACAGAGGCAGAGTATGTAGCTGCAACTGAGGCAAGCAAGGAGATGATATGGCTGACCTCTTTCATGGAAGAATTGGGCAAACAATAGGCTAACAATTCTTTGTATACAGACAGTCAGAGTGCCATCCATCTTGCAAAGAATTCTACTTTGCATTCAAAGACTAAACACATATAGTTGAGGTATCACTTTATTCAGTCAGTGTTGGATAATGGATAGTTAAGGCTGGAAAAGATACATACAGATGACAATCCAGCGAATATGTTTACAAAGGCAATGACAAGGGAGAAGATGAGCTCCTCTTTAGCTTCGGTTGATCTTCTAGACTTAAAACAACAAAAATAGAATAGTAGAGTCCAGGGTGCTTATTTCCAGTGGGAGCTGCATGCACAATAGTGTCATCTAGGCTCAGTCTCCAAGTGGGAGATTGTTTGGTGTGGAGCCTGATCAGTCTCCAAGTGGGAGATTGTTGGTAGGTGGTGACTGATCAGGAAAGTACTGTACACTAGCCATATATCCTCACTGACATAAAAAATCCTATTTTTGTGACCGACATAAGAAAACCCTATTTTTGTAACTGACAAAAAGGCTTGATAAAAAGTGGCTAAGGGTTAGGGTTTTGAGATATATTGTATTGTAGCATTTGCAATGGTATTGAGTTGCAGGGATCGCTGGTTGTAATTAGTTTGATTTACTGGATAATAATATTGGACACTCTATTTGGTGGATGTAGCCCAAGTTTGGGTGAACCACGTTAAAACTTGTCTCTCACTGTTATTAATTCTGTGTATTTCCATTTCTCTGTTTAATCTTTATTTGCATTTAATTGATATCTTCTGCTAGCTAACCCTAACATATTTGACCTCTTAATGCCATGCTGAAAAAGAATGCTAAAATGGATTGGACTCCAGAAGCTAAGGCTGCCTTTGTAGAAATTAAACAAGCTATAGCCAATGCACCTATGTTGGTAAGTCCCGATTACACTTTGCCATTTTAGATTTACTCATTTTCTTCCGAGCATACTTGTGCTAAAATGTCAACATAGAAGAGATCAGTTGACGATGAAAGGCCCATTGCTTTTATGAGTACTCCATTAAAAGACACAAAACTAAGGTATCCAAACATGGAAAAACAAGCATATGCTCTGGTCAAGGTAGTCAAGAAGTTCCTTCACTACATTTTGAGAAGTCAAGTAATTGCCATAGTCTGAGATGCAACAGTTAAAGCATTATTGATGCGAAGTGAATTAGGAGAAAGGAGAGGGAAATGGGTCACCATCTTGCAAGAGTTTGATATATATATTCAACCCATGAAATTGGTAAGAGGTCAGGCTCTAACTAGAACAATGGCTAAAGTAGGACCAGGTTTAGTATCCCAGCAGTACCTATTAGAAGATGTTTGAAAAGATGAATGGTACAGAGATATCATATTTTATCTACTTAATCAATAATGTCCACCACAACTAAATTTGGTTCAAAAGAGAGCACTCAAACTAAAAAGTAGCAGCTATATGATAAAAGGATCAGTTCTTTACAAGAAGAATCACGAGGGGGTCTATCTGAGGTGTTTAGACAAGTCAGAAGTAAATCAAGTATTGACTAGTTTTCATGAGAAATTTGAGACAGGCCATGGATCAGCCCACTCAACAGCTATTCAGATTCTTTGTGTCAGATATTATTGGCCTACCTTGTTTAAAGACGCACAATCACATGTAAGAATGTTTCATATATGCTAGACCATTGCGCACAGAGAGCGACACACTGCCATGCCCTTGCAACCAGTAGTGGAGGTATGACTATTTTCTCAGTGGGGCCTCAACATTATCAGTATGATCAATCTGCCTTCCTTTGCAGGCCATAGGTATATTCTAACCGCTACTGATTACTGCACCTGATGGTCTAAGGCAATAGCTTGTAAACAATGCACCACAGAGGTAGTTATTGAATTTGTTGAAAAACATATTATCACTAGATTCAGTTGTCCATTTTCTTTAGTTTGTGATAATGGCCCTGCCTTTTCGTCATTGCATTTTTCTAACTGGGCATTTGATTATGGGATCACTCTCAAGTTCTCATCTAGTTCTATCCACAAGGGAATGGGCTAGCTGAATCAATGAACAAAAATCTGCTCAAAGTCAGTAAGAAATAGTTAGACAAAAATCCTAGAGATTGGCATACTTAGCTTAAATTTGCCTTATGGGCTGATAGAATTTGACACAAAGCTACCTTGGGCACATCGCCTTATCACATAGTCTATGGGGTTGAGCCCATCTTTCCCATCCATTTGAGGATTCTTGTACTGCAATTCATGCAAGAGTACCATGAAACTGATGATCAATTGTCCTCTAGGTTATCCCAGTTGCTACACCTTGAAGAGAAACGTGATGCTGCTATAGAAAACTTTGCTAAACATCAGGGAGTAGTAAAATAATGGTTCAACAAAAGAGCCAAGGTCAAAGCCTTCCACATTTCTAATTTGGTCCTATATTGGGATAAGACACATGAGAAGAAAGGAGAACATGGTAAGTTTGATAAACTTTGGTTAGGTCCATTTTAAATCTATGAGATCCTTGGAGACAACACGTATTGACTAAAGAGCCTTACTGGTGAGGAGCTCCCATTGCCTGTCAATGGCTAGTTCCTAAAGCACTTCTTCCAAGCCTGACAGGTAGTCATGCCTCATCTTAGTGTACATAGTTAGGGGTTTGTTCACTTTGTTTAGAATATGTTGCCTTTAGTTTAGTCTTGATTTCTTACCTTTGCTTCCCATAGTTGTTATATGCTTTGCTTAGGTTAGTTGTCCTTTTGGTTTCACTTTTACTTGCTATAATTGCTTTTGTATGGGGTCTTTGTTTTAGAAAGTGGTGGTAGTTGTGTGGACCTGCAAAATGCTTCTTTGTTGGGCAAATAATCTTGAGTTTTCTTTGAGAAGCCAAGGTTCGGCCTAAATCCTGCCTTGGTCTCCATTTATATGCTAAGGGGTATGATGCCTATTCATAGAAAATGAGTCATTAGTTGGTGCACATGAAGTATTTTCTAACCATATATCTCTCACACTTTAAATGATCTGGAAATAGCTAAGCGAGTCTGAGTGATCTTGTGTCAAGTGAAAAGGTTGACTCCTTATTCTACCACATGCACTATCAATCAAGAAAGAAGGCAGGTGACACTAAGTGTCGCTAGCCTATATTGGGTGAAAATAAAAGGTGTTTTTCAACACCAGACCCGTTACAGTGCACTTAAAAGAGACTACCAATTGAAAATTCTCAAAAATGATACTATCCAGAAATAATTATCATCAATTACCATTATATCAGAAGTATTATCTGCCATTTATTTTTGTCAAGGCTCATCACATCTCAAACATTTGAGCATTTCTTGGTGGTAGAATGGTCTCAACTTCCTAGCTTCTCTCAAAGGATTGTGGATGAACTTAGTTGGCAAAGGATGGGAATGAATACAATTGTACACACACAGGTTTTTAGGATGTGGATGGTTGCAAGGGTTAGTGATCTTGGATTCTTTGATAGGGTATCCTGCTCTTTCATTTAATATGTGGGGAACACAGAGATTCTAGGTTTGAACTGAAAGTTTATCATTGAAATGTTTGAGAACATTTCCCAGTAGAGTCACCATTTGTTGTGTCTCGCACACATGCCCTATTTAAAAAAAAATAGGGACGCCCTCTTTCAAATTTGGTCTAGAGTGTCAAGTAGACTTTTCACCTCCTAAGTGGTCAACTGGTCAAGGTGCATTTTTGCCATGTTTGAACGGTGATGTTGAAAATCATTTCAAAAATTTTCTAGGTCAAGTCCTTTGCATTACCATCACTAGGTCTAATTTTCCCTATGCACTGAAATGCTTCCTAATTGACTGTTGCATTAAAAAGTTCCTTATCTGACTATTATGCTAAATTGTCACCTGACTAACTTTGTGCTAAGGACCTTTATTACCAACTTTAGCATTGTTTATGCCCCCGATGGGCTTAGCGTTGAAATCTAGTGTCTCTGACTTGCGTTGCATTGCTTGATTACCAACTAAGTCAGAAAGCACCAAAATCCCCGTACATTCAAAGCCTCTCAAAATCTCGCAAATGACATAAAGTGAGTCTATTGTCATCATGTTAGAATGACCATTCACCAACTAGGTCTGTCACACCTGATTTCCCCACCAAGTCGGAAGTAATCAAAATTCGTACAAACCTTAACTTGCCAGAGCACTCAACTGACAATTCGTATGCTCTAACATTAATGGTGATTTGATTAGAGTATAAAGGGGATTTTCCCTCTTCTGAAGCTCATTTCACTTTAGACATATACCTTTTGAGAGATTGTGAAGACTTGTGTTGCTCAAAGTCCACGGATTTGAATCGGTGATCGCTCCTCTTGCCTACACATTTCACGTTCAACCCAACTCAGTCCAACCAGGTAGGAGCCGGATCTTGCACTTAGGGTTTTGAGTTTATTTACAGTTTCTTTTATTCTTAAACACATAAATCTAAGTACATTCTAGGGTTTTGTGATAAGCTATGTTTGCTAATTAGAAACAATAGGAAGAACAAAAAAAAATTAGTCTTTTAGACACCACTGGTAAAATGGAGAAAACATGATAAAATTTTTAGCGAGCTTGAAGCCCTCTATGTTAAAACCTTGTTTGACCAACCTTCAAAAACTTGAGACTTATCCAGTCAGTCGGTGGTTGCCTAAACCCGCACTAAGATCCAAAATTTGCTTGGTACCAAAACCCAGCCCTCCGATCTCCATGATGAAACTAATTTGGTCAAAAGGTTTTGAAAGTCATTTTGCTCTAAAAACACTTAGTGTCAACTTTGTACTAAAAAACCTTCTTTCTGACATAGTCAGGTGATCGGGAAATCCCTCTAGTCAGTAGCCATTGAAAGTCCCACTGGAAACAAGGAAACAACTCTACGCTATAATTAATCCCATCTGACCTTGCGCTAAAATGTGCCTTCGCCGACTAAGTCAGTTGACCTCAAATCTCACACAGGTTTGATGACGAAGCCAAATCTTGTGCAATTGTGATCTCAATAGCCTTGTACTAAAATCTGACTGGCTAACTAAACAACCAATGAAAGGTCGATGACCTTCAAAAGTCGTGCAAGTCAGTAATGTCCAAAACCCATACAAAAGTAAGAAAACATATAAACACTAATAGAACCTTGGGTTGGACGAGCCCATTTTTCCCACTGAGGTTGGTGGACCTCAATTTTAGGGCTTTTCTACCTACAGGTTGGTTGACCCTAAAACTAGTGTAAATGATGCAAAATGACTATGTTTTAAGAATTTCCAAAGGGGAAAATGATAGAAATGATGTAGTTAATGTTGTAAACATAGATAATGATGTTTTTTATGCTTCAAATGAGATGTATTGCAACATTAAATGATCTTTTTTGCATCCATTAATGGTGAATTGCTATGAAGTAGATGCAATGATAATAACTGTTAGATTTGTGATTCTTTAAAGAGGGCATATTAATAGTGTTAGCAGATTCATTAAAATTCATCTCAAACTTAGGAGTTTGTGGAATATTCTCAAGGTATCAAACTTATAAGGTCCAGTCCTAGAGATTAGATGACTACCTGAGCTAAAACCATGAAATATGAATTCAAGGGAATCCTTCTAGAGACTAATATTCATTTCGGGTGGAGTGACATAGGAGACATAGATCTAGGTCACATAGACTTAGATGACTTTAGATTGAGGATCTTTGGCCCAAATCCAACTCCTAGGGCCAAAACACTTAAAGATAATGGTATATCATAGGCTGCTGCCTTCCCCACCTCAGTGCAGTGTGCAGAATTGATGGTAACATGTGCAGATAGATATGATATCATGACAAGGACAATCCAAACTACTAATGGGAATATCCTAGCTGATTTAAGCCCACCCTCTCTAGCTGAGACCTTTGATATTCCATGGCACATAGTTATGACCATGCTAGACAAACAAGGATCAGATGAGACTTCAAACAAAGATGTGGATGGATGTAGGAAACACATGAATGATCATTAGGCCAAAAGTAGAAGGTATGTCCTCAGCAAATTCCCCAAGTGCTATATAGAAGTGATTTCCATGATGAGATTGGCGATTGGGTAACCTTTCTAAGAAGAATATATGGATTACCTGCAGCCTCCACTTTTGAGGGGTGGATGTTCATTATCATAATTGAGATACTGAAAGGGACTAAGTTTCACTGGTCCCAAATCCTTAGTGACAACATTCAAGAGGCCTTCAGTAACTTCAAAGAGAAGAGATACTTTAGATGGACATCTTATGTTGTCTATGCATTAGCAAGGAGAAATCACTATGTTGCGTTGTCTAAGATTGGAGAAGTTAGAAATGATGACCAAACCCAAGTAAAAGTATATGAGTGTTACCTACAGCTAACCTCATCTCAATCTCTGATACACTTTAAAAGGGTGAATGATGCTTTTACAATGTATATCGCCAGATTACTGCAAGGTAATACATCCTTGAGGATTTCCACTGAAGCAATGAATGAAGTAACCAAATATGGTAGATGGTATATTCAATTTGAAAAGTTCACATATCTAAGAGTACAAGGCCTCACTGGGATGGCTTATAGACTTCCCAGATATCCTGATGACAAAACAATGCTTCTAGAATTGACTAGATAGTTGATACCTTGTGCTAAAAAACTTAAGCACTTACATAGAACCAATGTTCCATTTCCTATCAGGATTGGTAAGGAGAATTATGCATGTCCTTCCTTGGCATTAGTTGAACACTCTGATAAGGAACTCCAGCTTCTTAACTTATACTACTACAATGCAAGGGATCATTGATCCAAATAAGGTAATGGAAAGATTCGTAAGTAAGAAATTGTTTCATAAGATACGAATTGAAGACTTTTGGGCCAACTGCATGGATGAATATGAAGTTATGAAGAAGGCTCATTCAATGTTGTCTTTAGCCTTCATCAGGAAGTTCCACATTATTGTAGTGCCAGATTAGTTAGAAGATGATGATAATGTTATGGTTAGAGGAGCTTGGGAAACCCAGTACCATAAACCAACACCACTACCAAATTGGGCTAATGTAGAGGAAAGGAATTGGGCTAATGTAGAGGAAAAATCTTTAGATACCATAATGAAAGAACCAATCAGATTGAGCAAGGCCTAGGGAAGAGGTTAGGTAGCTTCTTTGGAGAGACAAGGAGTACAACTTACCTATACTACATTAGAATCAGATAAGGAGTCTGAAGGTGAGGAGGATGAACAAATGAATGTCACAGATGAGGCAGAGCTAGTTGAGAAGTAGAAGTTAGATAATGAAAAACATATATCTTTGGCAGAAAAAACAAAGAAAGTTAAGAAGCCATCTGCAAGGCCTTTTTCAAAGAAAGACCAACCTCCTTCCACTAGGACAAGGGCTTCCAAGAAAAGAGATATACCAAGTGGCCCTGGGGAAGGTTCTAAGACCAAGAAAGTTAGGGTGAAGGAGGTAACTAAGGAGGATGCTACAACACAAGAAGATACTAATCTGTCAAAATCCCCATCTCCCATTGCTCCAAGTGTAAGCATGGCAGCCTCAACCTCTGTAACTTCTACTGCTGCTTCTTCCTCTACTACTTCTACTGCTGCTACACCCACTTCACCCACAACCAAAGTTGCCATTGTCCAAGAAACATCCCCTACTACCACCTCTCTTACCTCCACCATTTCAACTATTTCCTACTCATTGGCAATGTCTTCCAATGCCCCTAGCAGTCCCATTTCCTCCACTGTTGCCACTTCATGTCCTTCTACTACTACTACACCTTTAGTTTCTACTTCTTCTGCTCAATTATCAACCCCCATAGCATTACCTTCTATGTCCACTATCCTTTCACCTTCTCTTCCTCTACCTTCACTACCTTTTCCTTCACCCCTTGTCATCTCTTCTACCTTGTCAGTAGTATTAGCTAATCTAACGCAAACCAACATGCCTACACCACCCATATCCTCTACAGTTCCTATTTCACAAATGCCTGCAGATTCAACCTCTTTGGTCATACCTCTGCTGCTTGGAATTGAGAAAGTATGTGTAGAATTAGGATTGTAGGAGCCTGTAGTAGAATTATTATGAGGGGTAGAGAAAGATGTATTGATGGAAGTAAGTAATGAAGTTCCAAATGAACCTCTGACCAAGACAATCAATGTTGAAATCATTAACATATCTGACTGCCCTATAGAGAAAGGTCAAACAAAGGAAGTTTTCAAGGTAGCCCAAGAAAATATAATGATAAATTGGAGAAACTTAAGCAATGAAGGAGAGAACGAAGAAGAGATGAGTACAGATAAAGATGAAGAACCAGAGTAAGAGCAAGAACCACTTGAAGAACTGGCTATAACTAATGATGATAAAGCCACTGAATTGAACAAATCTTTAGCACCCGAATGGTTGCAAAGCAGAGTGGCATATCCTAAGCCACAAGTAGAGATAATATAGCTAGATTTGAGCACTATCTTGTCACAAGCCCAAAAGCCCAAGAAGAAAAAGAAGGCAAAGATATAGTATAGAATCTATAAGGATGAATCAGGATCTAGAATTAAAGAGATAGCTATCCCACCAACAGATGTAGCCAAAGAACAAGTTAGAGCGGAAGATTATGTAATTTCCAAAGTTCATTTGGGACTCGCCACTCATGCTCAAAGAGTGGATGACTTTAAATGATTGGTTACTTTGATTTTGGAACAATTAGGCAAAGATGAGATGTCCAAGAAGGAGTTAAAACAACAAAATAAAGAACTCTGCACTTATCTCCAGTTTCTGGTCAACCCAGTCGATGCGGGAGGAGATATAAGAATAGTGCCCACTTTCTTGTCTACTGATGAAATGACAAGACTAGGCAAGGCAAGCACCAAGTCCCAAGGTATTGAAAATTGGTTGTTTAGAGTTTTTGAAAGTGGATGCAAAACTATTGATGCCTCTGTTCAAGCGCACAAGAAGCTAGTTGAACTTCATAAAAAATGGAAAGATCTACGTGAAGAATGTGACTCCTTCGATGAATATTACTCTCATATGTTTCCACGAATAAAGAGCATCAGGGATTTGCCTGCCCAAACTCTAGTAGTAGAAAATATTCTAATTGGGGACAAGATGTACAAAGCCATTGAATGGTATCAACAACTACTTTTGAGGAAAGAATCTTTTGAAAACATAAAGGAAGCATATAAGCTAGCAGATGAGGAACTACAGTCAATTATATATGATATCAATGATTCTTTGAAGGATTACCTAGAAACATCCTATAATGACTATGCCCCTTATGATATCAAGAAGTGTAAAAGAAAATTACATAAGGTAATTTTTGAAAGTACCAAGCTTGGGATGGAAGACAGGTTGGATAAGGTAAGTGACCTCAGAGCTGAATTCAAAGCATTCTACAAGGATATGGCAGAGATAGAAAAGATATACAATAGATTTAGCTGGGAACTGGAGATGTTAGATTATTGGATCAATCATTTGAATAATCTCAATCCCTCAGAGATCAATCTTGCGCTCGAGGCATGGTTAAACTACCACAATAAGCTGGCTGATAAAGACATAATTAATTTACATAAAGAATCTTGATATTATTTTGAATATTCTAAGGATGTAGTCCCTTCATAATTGTAAATTACTATATTTGGGGCAGCATGTGACTCTATTTTATCTTTTCTATGCTTTAAAAATGTATTTTTCTATTAACATATTGAGTTGGCTAGTCATATTGACTAGATTCAATGTATCTGGAGGCTATTTTTCATCTTTTTCATAAAAGATAGTATAATCCAGGAATTGATATGAGCTGTTGTGCTAGCACTTATTGATGTAATCTAGACCGTCAGTGTTGAGTTAATCTCCACCGTTCATTTGAAAACTCGGTATACTACTTTCCTATATAAAGGGTTGCCATTTCCACTTTTGTAAGACAAATTTTGATATCGAATTGTTGACACTGCCATTTGAAGTAATGCAAAGAAAATTTTGGCAATTATCTTGAAAATTTGTATCTTGTATTGGCTTGGCTCACTTTGGTTTTCATGGTTTTCTTCTTACTCTCCCATAGTTAGTTAGATGTGCTTTATAATGTTTACAGTTTGCTGAAAGTATTTGATGAATGCCAGAGTCCATACTTTTGGTTATTTGCTGATGGTAAATAGCTATGTAAAGTTAGTCTAGACTTATCAGTTGTGTTTAGTTCAATTACATTTCATGAGTTAAATCATGCCAGTCATTGGGTATTTAATGAATGAATGTAATTTGAAAATCTCTAGATTTCCATTAAAGATAGCACCATTTTCTGCAGACTTAAAAAGATGGTTAAGTTTCAGAGCATTTGTCTACTTAAAGTAAAATATATACATTGTGAATGTCACTTAGGATTCCTCTAAAACCCTATACCTTTTACATTTTCATTAAAAAACCTTGGTTAGATTAGGAATTTCAGCAGCATTTTACATTATTTATCAGCTGAAATCTTGAAGGGTTTATATGTATTTGCTATTCCAACTTGAAGATCTATAGATTACATGTAATACCCCTTGTAGGCATAGCTAGAACATACCAATTGAGAGATTCCAAGAAAGATAAGACCTAGCTATATTATCCTTGGAGTAGTCTTACCTAGGGTAGGATACTTTTCAAGAGAGGTGTGAAACCAGCAATCACACCTATGTTGCTGCATGCTAAAACACACATCAATAGTCTGCAAAGGTGGAGTATCTTTATTCTAGGTCTTTCCTTTATTTGTACTTCTTTCCTTTGTATGTACAACTTTGGAATCTACCTGGGTCTGTAGCGCTTCTTGCAATAGTGTCTTTTGCTCGATAATGGCCAACATATCCCATATCGACATGTGTGTAGAGGTTTTCTTCAGCTGTTCCACCACATTCATGGGTCCCAATGTTTGTGTCTTAGGATAGTATGGATACCTTGCCCTTTCCACCACCAGGTTAGAGATTCCTTGATTCTGAGCTGACAGAGGTATTTCTTGCCTTGTAGTGGGGTTATAATGAGTTTCAAAGGAAGGGAATCTAGCTTCTTCATTATTTATGGTTTTAGGTTGCTCATACATCCTTCTTTCTGATCTGGTGAAATAATCAGACTATATCAAGGGCTTCTTGGAGGTAGAAGCTTCATTTAGAAATATTGACTCTTCATCTTCGATCCATGAGAACAAAGCATGTTCTAGGGCAATCTCTTTTTCTTGTTGAATGGACATTCCCTACATCTAAGCCACCATTACTAAATTTTGAACACCAGGTGACTGATATGGAAAAGCATTAGACACCATAGCTTGACTTTCCATCCTTCGTTGCTCTGTTATCTTCTACTATAAGTTGCCCCTAGGACAATCTCTAGGCATATGGGCATTATTGTAAGGGAAACACTAGGCATTTGTATCTTCTGCTAGGTTGTTTTGTCTAGGGACCATTTCTCTACCTGGGCTAGATGGAACAACTTGTAATGGTGTGGTAATTGTAACCAACTAATTTGAAGGTTGAGGATTATTTGGTCTTTGAGCCCCTTGGTATTGGTTTGGATGATACATAGCTCTATTACCTTGGAATCCCTAGTAAGGAGGTTTTGAGTATGAAATCTGCTGCCTCTTGAGGTTGATAATTTTATTTGAAAAGGTCCTAAGAATGTTCTTGACATCATCCATTTTAGATGGAGGAGCAAGAGGTGCAGATATAGTGGGTTGTTGAGGTGTAGGGAAGGTATACATGGACACCAGAACTAATGGAGTATTGGTAGTTTCTTGTGGTAGGGGCATAGAGATTTCTGGAAACATAGGCATAGGAGGTCTTGGATGTAGTTTCCAATATCTATTAAGCTATTTTCAACTCTTACTGCTAATTCATATGCCGCTGGAAAGTCTGTCCTCCTAAAGACTATATCATGACTGAGATATCAGAATTGAAAGCCCTAAGATAAAACACAATTTCCATACCTATTGATGGCCTTGCTGTGGTAGGGATCCTATCCCAGGTCTTTTGAAACCTAGTGTTGAAATCTATTATGGCTTCTTGAGGTGCTCTCTTTATGGTGATCAGTTGCTGTAGTAGAGATGATCTGTCACCCTTTTCATTGAACCTTGCAAAGAAAGCATCTCCAAGTTGATCCCAAGTAGATATCAAACTTAACGACAATGACCTATACCAATCCAAGGCCTTCCCCTTGAAAGAAGCAACCAATAATCTGATAGGAACATTATGTTCTGTTATGACATGTACAGCACATACATCTGACACATCTTGGAGGATTTCCCTTGGAGTCTTGGAATCTTCTCATGAAAATTTGGGTAATGCCTTCAAAGCATTGGCAGAGATTGGATACCAGGCATCTGGTGGCATTGGGAGAGTAAGAGGGTCATTCTTATTCCAATCTATAAAGCTTTGTGGTGGGGCAGGTACTGCCATAGCTATTCCTAGTGTTCCGGGTCCTTAATTTGCTCTTCTTCTCAGAGTGACTGCTAAAGGTGGAAACAAGATTCTTGGATTAGCAGTTGATCGAGCTCTAGTGGTTAGTCTACATCTTTGACTCCCTCCTACTCTCTAGTTTATATGATCTTGATCAAAAATCAAGAAAGATCCCACCAGGCATGCCAAAAATTGTTAATGTATAAAATTGCATAGGTTTTAGCACCAACACAGGAAGTTTCAAGAATGTGGAACTGACACTTGAAACAACCTCCAGATTTTAGGGAAGTTAGCTCTTCCTTATTTCAATGGGATTTTAGGAAAAGGGGCAAAAAAAACAACATTACAGATAAAATGAAATAAAACTCTTAAGGCGATGCACCAGACTTATGTATGTTTCAACAACTAGCACAATGATTAAACACTTAGTATTCAACTATGTCAAAGAGAAAATGAAGCATGATAAACATAGATAGATAATAGACAAATTTATAATCAAAGGCTAAACTCAAAGAAATTATACGAAGATAGAAAATATCACCAACAACACAGAACATAGCTTCTTTCATTAATATGTTCGGCAATGTACAAATCTATATGCTTCTTCTTTGAAATAGTTGTGAAGGTAAAATGATACAATCTAGTCAGAGTAGTAATATCTCTACATGTATATTCTATATATATTGTATTAGTTACAAAATTTCCCCTATTTATAGAAAGATTCGGACTCAAAATATTTCCCGGCTGTTAAGAATTTGTAACTATATGTAACAGAATTGGGACTAAACTAGAACTGAGCCATGTGCAGGATCTAAATGAATTTGCAATTGTATCCTTCCCATGCTCCCATTGGTTGAATGCAACAGAAAATATGGTCTTATAACTTCCAGTTCTGTTGAGACACATGGCATGACCTGCAAGCCTCTAATGACTATCAAAAATATGCTACGTGGTATCCTCCACTCAATCGGGCTAGTTTTCCTTTTGATACAAAGGAAAACACATAGTGTGACACTTGGTGCCTTCTGCCTCTCTATCCTACTTCCACGCGGCAACACCTGAGAGTCTCAAACTAGGATAGATGGTACACTCGCATGCATTTAAGCACTTTTTTTTTTCTTTACCTTCAAACACCCGTGGGTGTGACATGTGGCAAACTCCGATGCCTAGAAACTTTTAGCTGTAATACCCTGGGCCCACCATATTATACCCCAACACTTCAAAAGTTACTTAAGGAAAGGGAGACACAATTGCTTTTGCATATTGCGACAAAAGGATGCGTGGCACGCTGGCGTGCATTTAAGTTGCTTCAAACAAAACCTCTCCTCAAAGCCCCATGATAGCGACATGTGGTGTGCTCCGCACACAGATAAAACTTAATAAAGAGAAATAGGGTCAAGGATATGTGGCACATTCTGCGGTACCTGGGAATTGTGAATCATGAAGAAGACACACAACACCATTTTCTACACTTAGTCACTATTCTTGCTTCTTTGAAACTCCATACCACGTGGCAGCTCCGTGCATCATTTAGAAGCATCTTTCTTTGTAGGTTCTCAAAACCCCACCATGCTAACACATGGCGCATTCCACACATAGCCAAAAATGAAACTGGAAATGAAACTTCTACCATGACCAAGTAATATCAAAAAGTAGAGTTTTAACTCTACAATAGTATTTTCACATAAAAGGCAAATTAAATAACTCCTAACCATAAATCATTGAAAATGAAAGAAATGTCCAAACCAATAGAACTACAAGAACTACTGCCGGGAATATAGGAATCTGATTATTTCTCATAGAGAGCACTTCCACGAGCCTTAAGTAAAGAAAAATTTATAAAATAGAAATAATAATCACAAATCTAGCACAATTAACAAATCTTTCTACTTTACAAACAAGAAATATGACTATTGATTACAAGATATGCTAAATACACAGCAATGAAAAGAACTAGTTTTCTTACATATTGCAATAAAAGCCTTCAGTACCTGCTCCATCTAGTCTATCTTTAAATAGTTACTTTGGCCTCAAGAGTGCCTCATTTGAAATAAGTATTGTATTGGCCTTAGGTCAGCTTTGAGGCAAAAACATAGAACTCCCTTTTACTGATTATAAACTTTGAGAAATGTTAAAGATATTAGTCATTTGTCTAAGTTGTTGTGGTGTAATGGTAATGGGCAAAATCATAAACATGTGAACTATGTTCAAGTTCAAATCCCTTCTACCACAACAAAGCAATGAATAACTACAATAAAAAGATGGTGAGATTGTGGTGTAACAATTATTGGGTATGTTCAAATAACAAAATGTTCACTAGCCAGTTGGCCCAAAAAGACCCAAAGTTCACCAGCGATAATATTCCACATCATATGTTTAAAAAAAAAGTCACACCAGAGTTGTAATAAAGGGCCTAGGAATAAATACTAATCACAATGGGCCAATAGCACCCTGGAATGCAAATGGTAGGTCCTAGGTTGATATTGGCTATGGGCCCCAACCACCACCAAAGTAAGGATATGGAAGAACATGGTAGAGCACCAAGAGTATAAATTTGAGGTCCTAGGTTCGAGTGCTTTCTGGTACATGCCAAGCAAACATGACATCTGAGCTACACATGACACCTTCTTACTAAATCTTGGCAAAAATCTTTAAAAATTTTACACTTAGGTCACATTCAAATACACCCTATTCAATGTGGGACATGATCGAATGTATACCATATTCCTTACACCATAACCTTGCTTGTGACACCATTGCCAGGGTTATGGGCCAACTTATTACAGTTAAGTTAACTTGCTCTCATGAGTATAACTCTTACAATTAAACCACCTATGACCCCTTGGTTGAAATTAACCTGTATCCCTTGATCTAAACTTATCTTAAATGAAGAAAAACCAAACACACAATAACTAGCTTCAAAACATGGAAAGACCTTAACAATTTCATCTACTAGGTTTCTGGTGCAAAGATTGAATGCTTGCTTCAAGTCGTGCATCAACCCATGCCATTTCTATAGTAAAACGGGCCATGGCAAGAGTAACATCATCCTCCGAAGTCTCCACTATTGCCATTGTTTTACACAACACTTAGCCTGGATAAGTTAAATCAACAATCGACATCAAATGAGTTCCTAACATGAGCTAGTTTTACTAAACAAAAACAAAAAATCTAAAAACAATAACCAAGCATAACATAACATCTTTCGGGATGAAAATATAAGAGCTTAGGTACCAAATCCCTTAGACTTGAAGTATTTTACATAACCCAAAGTTGTAAACATAAAAATAACTTTTCTTTAAAACTTGTATTCTGGTTTGCATTACTTACAGTTTAGATTACAAGGGGCAGAGAATGAAACATAGGAAATTGTGATTCTGAGAACAAGTAGAGCGAATACAAAACACAAAATCTTAAAAAACCAAAACCCTTGAAAGATGAATAGGGTTATTGGTTTGTGCCAAAAAGACAATTAAAATGAAATATTATGAAATTGAATGAAATATTATGAAATCGAATGAAATATTTTGCATAACCCAAAGTTGTAAACATATAAATAATGTTTTCTTTAAAACTCATATTCTAGTTTGCATTACTTATAGTTTAGATTACAAGGGGTAGAGAATGAAATATAGGAAACTATGATTCTGAGAACAAATAGAGTGAATACAAAACACAAAATCTTAAAAAACGAAAACCCTCAAAAGCTAAACAAGGTTATCAATTTGCGCCAAATAGACAATTGAAATGAAATATTATGAAATCAAATGAAATATTACACCAAAAAGACAAGTGGTTTCAGGGAGACATAGGGATATCAGGCTGACAAAAGAGAGTGTCTCACCGATTCAATGATGAAACTACCAAAGACAAAAGACATTGGCAAAAGTGATGAATATCGGTGGGATATAAATATGAGTCCCAGCGATACCCTGAAACAAAGCAATGACATAAAGAAAGCATGGACCCAAGATATAATAAATTATTTCTAGGAACATATATATGCAAGTACTAGACAAACATCTACACATCTAATCTAGTATTAGCATATGAATCCATCTAGTAGCTAGGGATCAACATATAATGTTGATAATGAATTAAGAAATTGTGATCATAAAATAAATGGGCCTTACAATGAGGTTGGGCCTTAAAACTACTAATTGATTGAATTTTAGTTGACAAATCTAATATATCTCATATTTTGCTAAGAAAACCAAACAAATTTCTTCATAATTATGCACAATGTACTAGATCATATTGAAGAATATATTTGGTTTTAATATAGTTTGCTTATACTAAGATCTACCATAGTATTATGATCAAATTAGAAAGAAAAAAAATAGAGGAGTAATAGTCATTTATTTAGTCATTTTTATTTGTCTGACCAATTATTTAGTTGTAGTTTTTGCCCGATGATCAAATTAGTCATTTATTTGGTCATTTATTTAGTCATTTCAACTGATGACCAAATTAGTCATTTATTTAGTCATTTATTTGGTCATTTATTTAGTCATTTCAACTGATCACCAAATTAGTCATTTATTTAGTCATTTATAGCTGTGTTGCAAAAAAAGTTGGTTACGTGACTAAAAGTTTGGTCACATGACTAAAAGTTTTAGTCACCTAGTCATTTATTTGCAATATTTCTACTAGTGTATGGAATAAAAAATTTACAGGAAGCTTTGTAATTGAAAAATAAGACCTTTGGCAAAGGAATCATGCAAAGATCATTTATGGGCTAAAAGATATTAAAGTTTTTGTTTTCCAAAAAACCCCTCCAAATGATTCTTAGCATATAGAGAACTCCGCGATATTTCTAGCGCTTCAAATGATTCATCAATCAGATACCTAGATCAAAAGTTATGGCTCATGGAAGTTGACCTATTTTTGGAGGGAGATGCAAAATTTGAAATTTGGCTAGAGGCCACCAAAAGGATATTTATAACCATTTTTGGGAACACTTGGTAGTAGTAGAGGTAAGGGGGGAAAGTGTAGAGTCAAAAAAGGTGGGAAAATAGAAACCCTAGTTGATTTGGGGTTACATAAGGTAGAAAATTCTAGAGTCTTGAGATAGGAAGTTGTAATGTGTTGCAACATGTGGAGGATTCATCCTTTGATTGTATTTGAGCTTTTGTAATGTAATGAGTTCTCTATTTTACCCCCTTCATGTGGTATCAGAGCAAGGGTTCCTGAGTGTGTAGATAGATCATCGACCGTGAGGTTGTGGATTTGCTATAGAGATCAAAATGCCTCCATGAATAAACCATGTTGGGAGAAATGCTTTCACAAAAGAGGATTTTAAAGCCCTCCAAAGATGAATCAATGCATTGCAAGAGGAGTTGAGAAGAGGGTTTGTTCTAAGAATGAGAGAAGAAAGTAAAGATGAAGCTGAAAAAGATCTATCTATGGAAGAACAAGAAGTTATAGGAGATCTTCCAGAAGTCATGTTGTTGAGGGCCATTTCAAAGATTGGAAAGAGGCCCAGGATCAAAGTTTCTACCTATTCTAGAGATTTGAATCTAGAACAACTTATTAATTGGATCAATGATATAGAAGAATATTTTGAGTATGAAGATGTGGAGGATTTAGAATGGGTCAAGTTTGCAAAAACAAAGTTGAATGGCCATGCCAATATTTGGTGGAAGGAGGTCCAGTTGGAGAGAAATAGAAGAGGAAAAGGAAAGATTACCAAATGGGATCAAATGGTGGACAAACTAAAGAATCAATTCATTCTTGTGGACTATAAGACGAAGTTGCTAAAGAAGATGCAAGGATTGAAGCAAAGTAACAAGTCTATCAAGGAGTGTATAGAAGAGTTTTATAAGATTACTATCAGGATAGGCCATGCAGAGGCCAACAAGGAGAAGGTCACCCATTTCATTAATGGGTTGAGGCCAAGTTTTCAAGAGGAGTTGAGCCTGGTTAGAATGACCACCATAGAAGATGCGTACAAGTTTTCCCTGAAGGTGGAAGAGATCAAGGTGGAAGGACTAGTGGAAGATCCTATGGAGGTCGTAATGAAGATCAAAAGAAAAGTGAAGAAGCTGGCACCAGTCCAAATCAGAGAGGAGATAATGCCTACCACCCTCATGACCAAAACAATGGTGAGGAAAGAGGAAGAGGAAGAGGTAGACCTAGGTAAGGACCTGGAAGAGGAGGTTTTAGAGAAACCTATTTCCAATGTGGAGAAGAAGGACATCAAGCATATGAGTGTTCACAACATCAAGGAATGAGAAATAGAAGACTTGAAGGTAATGCACAAGTTTTACATGTAGATAAAGATGCATAGTTTGAGCATTCTGAAGATACTAAAAGGGGAGAAACCCTAGTTGTCAGAAGAACCTTGTTGAATGAGGAAAAAGAACTAGATCAAAGAAAGAGTTTATTCTGCACAAGATGCAAGTGTGAAGGTAAGTGTTGTGATATTATTATTGATAGTGGAAGCACTGACAATCTTGTTTTAGAGGAGATGGTTAACAAGCTAAAGTTGATAAGAAGAAAGAATCCACATCCATATTGGATCGCATGGTTGTAAAAGGACCATAGAGCTTTGGTCAATGAACAATGTTTAGTCAAGTTCAAGATTGGGGACTACCATGATGAGGTGTTGTGTGATATCATATCGATGGATGCATGCCATATGTTATTGGGAAGGCCATGGAAGTATGATAGGTGAACTATCCATGATGGCCATGCAAACACATATTCCCTAACAAAGGATGGAGTTTGTCATAAGCTGAATCCCTTGAAGAAGGTGGAAGAAAAGATATGTAGTATTGCCAGAACTTTTTGGTAGATGGTAGGAAATTTTTAGAGGGGATGAAGCATGAGCATCATTGCTTTGCATTGATTCCTAAGATCAATCAAGAGAAATATGAAGATGTACCAACAGAAGCCTTAGATCTATTGGAACAATTTCAAGACATTGTCTCTAATAATGTACCAAAAGGTTTACCACTGGTGAGGAAGATAACTCATCAAATGGATTTGATACCAAAAGCTAATTTGTCGAATAAGGCATCCCAAAGAATGACTCCTGCAGAGAATGAAGAGATGAATAGACAAGTTCATGAGTTGCTAAGGAAGCGACTAATAAGGGAGAGCCTAAGTGCATGTGCAGTACCTATCATACTAGCACCAAAGAAAGATGGAGAGTGGAGAATGTGTATAGATTCTTGAGCCATCAACAAGATCATGATCAAGTACATATTTCCATTGCCCAAAATGGATAACATAATGGATTGTTTGAGTGAAGCCAAGTACTTCACAAAGATTGAATTGAAGAGTGAGTATCACCAGATCTGAATTAGAAAAGGAGATGAATGGAAGACAACCTTCAACACAAAGGAAGGTTTGTATGAGTGGTTAGTCAGGCCATTTGGGCTAACCAATGCACTGAGCACATTCATGTGGCTCATGAATGGGGTATTAAAAGAGTTTTTGGGAACTTTTGTTATTGTTTATTTAGATGACATTTTGATTTTTAGTAAGACATGGGATGAGCATCTGACACATATCAGAAGAGTTTTAGAGAAGCTGAGGGAGGAGAAGTTGTTGATTAATTTGAAGAAATTTAGTTTTGCAAAGATGGAGTTGGTATACTTGGGATTTGTTGTCTTAGAGGAAGGTCTTAGGATGGACCCATAGAAGGTGAGGGCTATCATTGAATGGCCTATGCTAAGAAGTTTTATAGAGGTATGATCTTTTCATTGTTTGGCATGTTTTTTTAGAAAATTTATCAGAACTTTTAGTAGCATTTGTGTACCCAAAACTAAGACAATGAGAGGAGATAGAAAAGAGTTTAGATGGACTATGGGAGTAGCCAAAATTTTTGACATATTGAAGAAGAAAGTCATAGAGCAACCTGTATTGGCACTTCTAGATTTCAATAAGGTATTTCAGGTAGATTGTGATGCTAGTGGTAGTGTTATAGGAGTTTTTTTGAGTCAAGAAGGTAATCCCATTTCCTATTTTAGTGAGAAGCTTAATGATGCCAAGAAAAAGTATTATGTTTATGATTAGGAGTTTTATGCAATAGTTAAGGGTTTGAAGAAATGGAGACATTATTTGTTTCCAAAAGAGTTTTTTTTATACACTGAACATCAGGCTTTACAATATCTTAATAGTTAAGGAAAGTTGAACCAAAGGCACTTAAAATGGGTTGAGTTTTTGTAGAGTTATAATTTTGTTTTGAAGCACATGAGTGGGAAGTCCAATAGAGTTACAAATTCCTTGAATAGAAGGAAAAATTTGTTGACAGAAATGAAGATAGAGGTTGTTGGGTTTGATGAGCTCAAAAGTTTGTTTCCTGAAGATCTAGATTTTGCAGAGGCCTAGAAATTTGTTTGGAAGTTATTACTTTGGATACGAAAAAATGGCTAGATTTCATAATCCAAGATGGCATGCTATTTAGAGGAAGCTAATTGTGCATTCTAAGGAGTTCCATGAGAGAACTTGATTAAGGAGAAGCATAGTGGGGAATTAGCTAGACATTTTGGTGGAGATATGACCATTGCTATCATTGGTCTACATTATTATTGGCCACAGTTGCAGCAAGATGTGAGGAAATTTGTGTAGAGTTGTAGAGTGTGTTAGATGGCAAAAGGAACAAGTCAGAATACAGAGCTATATCAGCCATTACCTATACTAGAGAGGCCATGTGATGATATTGTTGCAAGTATGTGCTTAATCGGTATTGTCATTGATGTCAACATATCTTTGTTGTCATTGGTGTCAACTGTATCCTATTTTGTTATTTGGTTAGAAGCTTTACATGTTGAGGATATTGAGAAAATTAGCCCCTTTGGAAGAATCAGAAAGGAAACAGTGAATCACAGTGAAGATAGTGAGTTGCATATTGAAGAACCGTCCAAAAGATTGATTTGTATTTCTTGGAGAGTGAAGGTCTTGGTCTGTGGATTGGAAGTTATTTAGAGGCATTTCTGAAGATGTTAAATCCTAATTTTGAGCCTTTAGTATGAAGAATTGGGTGAGTTACATTCACATGAGTAAAACCTACCTTTTCTGATTATTCACTGGTAACAGGGAGAAAGTATTTTGCTCCACATTTCTCTACAATGAAGTATTTTGCTTTGCAGTTCTAGAGCAAAGTCTGGGATGATGATAAGTGCCTACAACTACAATGGTTCATGCTTTGGTGGTCCTCAAGCTATCTTTCTTTTATGATAGTTGAAGACAGTAAAGTTCATGTGCTCTGGTGTGAAGAATCTCATGGATAAAGTGGTCAAAGTTTGTGCCATTGCTTCTAGTGATTACAACATTCTTGTGCATGTCTCCTAATTATGTTCCTACATTTACATGGGTCCATGTTAAGGAATTAAGATCATGTTTGAAGTTTGTTCCCAGATAACATAGCATGTAACTAGTTCTAGCCAACTCAAGGTTACTTCTAGTGATTGCAGAGATGCATTGAAGATTGTAGAAGTATATAGTAGCATAGAAGATCATGTTTGAGTCCTAGCTAACGCATGGAGTGATCCGCATAGATGTTTACTACATTTCTGCTAATTATGTATTAGGTCCAGACCTATTTTTATGTATGTTTGTAATGCCAACCTTGGAGAATGATCCAATGGTTGATGATTGTAATGCCAACCTTGATGAACATTCCAAGGTTGATGTATTGTATATATACTTGCAATTGAGTCGACGTAAATATGTCCAAGTGTGAAAAATGTGAAGATAAGTAAGGGAAGGAGAAAAGTCAAAGCAGAGTAGAAGAGTATTGCACTTCAATGGAACTGAATCTAGGCATGGAGTAGATGCTAACATCTTGGTTAAAAACCCTTGGTAGTGAGCCTTTTTATGGGAAGTGAGCCCTACTAGTAGTGAGCCTCTAATTTTTGATATTGTACTTTACATATATATCTTGTGGGTTAACCCCCACTATGGTTTTTCTTTTAGTAGGGTTTTCCACAAAAAAATTAGGTGTCTCTTGTGTATGATCTTGCAATTGTGTTTATGTTTCTAAGTTTATGCTTTCATGACTTAATCATAACAAACATTGGACAAGTGTTTAATGTTTTAAGGTGTAGAATTATTTAAGTAATAGGACAATTGATTCACCCTCCTCTCAGTTGTCTAGTTCATTTAAACAATTGGTATTAGAGCCAAGTTCCTTAGAAGAAAGCTTGACCGCTTGAGGCTGATCCAAGATGTCATATAAGAAGAAAAGTCCATGGTTCGATGGAACAAACTACTCTATCTAGAAGATCCACATGAAAACCCATCTCCTCTACTTGGATTATAGTGTTTGGAAAATAACTGAAAATAAGTATGAAATACCAAAGAATGGTTTGCAGACTGAAGATGAGATTAAGGAATTTGAGTTGATCATAAAAGCCAAAGATGCCTTGGTTAGCGCCTTATTCGATGTCGAAATAAAAAGGATCATGGAGCTAGAAACTACTTATGAAATCTGGGAAAAGATGAAGAATCTATATGAAGGAGATGAATCTGTGAAGAGTGCCAAGTTGCAGAGTTTGAAGGCAAAATATGAATGTTTGAAGATGAGCAAAGATGAGCGAAGATGATAACATAACATCCTTCATGTAAAAGGTCAAAGAACTTGTGAATAGCATTATAAGTGTAGGAGGAAAGATTGAGGATATTGAAGTTGTGAACAAAATTCTTAGATCACTGCCTAAATCTTATTGTCATAAAGTGGTCGCAATTGAAGAAATAATGACAGTAACCAAGATTACAAAAGATCAGCTGCTAGGGAAGCTGACTACCTTTGAAATGAGAGAACTTGGTGATTCACTTCCAAAGACAGAGACTCCTTTCAAGGCCAGGACTTTAGAAAGAACCCCCAGATCTAAAAAGTACAAGGTGGAACCAGACTATGAGCTTGGAGAACTTGAAGCCAACTTTGTTAACAGTCTGCCCAGAGGTATTGGTAAGTTCAAAGGAAAATTACCTTTCAAATGTTTTAGTTGTGGTAAAGTTGGTCATTATGCTTCTAGGTACCCCACAAGAGTTCCCAAGACAAGACCAGATAGACCTAGGATTTCAAAGAAATGTTATTATGTTTGAGATCTTGATGATGATGGAGTATCAGATGGTGAACCAGATAATGCTAGTACTTTTGGAAATGAATTCTTGTTTATTGCTATTAAAGAAGAACCTGTGTCTACTAATCCTGCTAGCTATGTGAAGGAAGAAAAACTAGTGGAAAGTGCCTTGGCTGCTCAAATTGTTGCAAACAAAGATGAATGGGTTATTGATAGTGGATGCTCTCATCACATAACTAGTGACAAAAGTAAGTTCATAAGTTTGGAATCATATGATGGAGGACTGGTTAGGTTCAGTGATGATACAACTAGTAAGATTTGTGGAAAAGGATCCATTTATTTTGATGGCAAGCATAACAATGATGATGTCTTATATGTGAAGGGATTAAAGAACAATCTCTTAAGTGTTGGTTAGATGTCCAGAAATGGTTGTGATCTCAGATTCAAGGACAACGGATGCAAGATCTTGGAAAGCTCCAGAATAGTGATTGGAACTGGTAAGAAGACAAGAGGTAACATTTATCATTTGAAAGGGACTAATGAATATTGTTTGTTGGCTCAGAATGATGAAAGTTGGTTGTGGCATAGAAGGTTGTGTCATATCAATTTTGACAACATTGTGAAGATAAGTTCCACTCAGGCTATAAGAGATATGCCCAAGCTTGTGAAGCATGCTGATACTTTGTGCAAGGAGTGCCAATTTCGAAAATAGACAAGAATAAGTTTTAAGAGAGAGGATCAATCTATTGATGGACTACTAAAATTAGTGCATACATATCTATGTGGACCTACTAGAGTAAGAAGTCTATAAGGAGACAAATATTTCATGTTGTTGATTAATGATTATTCTAGAATGATTTGGGTTACCTTCTTAAAAGAAAAAGTAGAATCCCTAGAAAAGTTTAAAGAATTTAAGGAAATGGTTGAGAATGAGCTAGACTTGAAGATAAAGTACTTGAGGTTTGATAGAGGTGGAGAGTTTACATCAAATGAGTTTAACTTCTTCTATGAAGATCAAGGGATAAAGAGACAATTATTTGCAACTAGGACTCCACAACAAAATAGAGTTGTTGAAAGGAAAAATAGCACAGTTCAAGAGGCTGCTAGAACAATGATGAAGGAGGCTGACCTACTAGAAGTATATTGGAGAGAGGCAATTCACACTTCTGTATACATCCTTAACAGAGTCCAAGTAAAAGGTAACAGTTCTAGGACTCCTTATGAGTTGTGGCATGGTAAAGCTCCAATTGTGAGATATTTCAAAGTCTTTGGTAGCAAGTGTTATATCAAAAGAGATGAAGATCTAGGTAAGTTTGATGCAAGATGTGATGAAGACATCTTCCTTAGATACTCTACCAAGAGTAAGGCCTACCAGTGTTACAATAATAGGTTGAAGAAGATCATTGAGAGTGCAAATATCAAAGTTGATGAAAGCAGGGAAAAGGTATCAAAGTTGATGAAAGAAAAGTAGTTGTGCAAAAGAAGAAAACTCAGAGGAAGAAGAAGAACAAGCTCCATAAATCATTACTAAGACACCCAGGTATGTGAAGTTAAATCACTTGGAAGAGGAAATCATAGGAGATAAGAGTAAAGGAGTTTAGACCAAAAGAAGAGTTGTTGATGAATAGGTTAATTATTGTTTGATTTCTCAAGTGGAACCTAAAAATGTAAATGGATCTTGCAATGATGAAAATTAGGTAAAGGCCATGGAAGAAGAACTAATGTAGATAGAGAAGAATAAAACTTGGGATCTTGTTCCAAGACCAATAGATAAAAATGTAATTGGCACCAAATGGGTCTTCAAGAACAAGATGAATGAGAATGGTGAAGTGATAAGAAACAAAGCAAGGTTGGTATGGAAAGGATATTCTCAAGTTGAAGGTATAGATTTTGAGGAAACATTTACACCAGTGGCAAGGAATGAAGCAATAAGAATGTTTTTAGCTTTTGCAACCTACAAAGATTTCAAGGTATATCAAATGGATGTAAAGTCTGCATTCTTGATTGGAGAATTGGAAGAAGTCTATATTAAACAACTGAAAGGATTTCAGTCATCAAATTAGTGTGACATGGTGTGCAGATTGAAGAAAGCATTGTATGGACTAAAACAAGCCCCTAGGGCCTGGTATGCAAGATAGGATAAACATCTAATATAGTTAGGGTTTAGTAAGGGTACTACCGACATCAATCTCTATTTCAAGATCAATGATGAACAAATCCTGATTAATGCAATCTTTGTTGATGATATTATCTTTGGAGGCAATGAATGTATGTGTATGGTTTTTGCTAGGGAAATACAAAATGAATTTGAAATGTCCATGTTTGGTGAGATGGATTTCTTTTTAGGGAAAATTAACCAATCAGATAAAGGTGTCTTTATTTCTTAGTCTAAGTATGTGAAAGAGTTGTTAAAGAAGCTTAGGATGGAAGACTCTAAACCCGTAAGCACTCCCATGGTAACTGGTTGTAAGTTGAGAAAAAATGATGACTCACCTATGGCAGATCAAAAAAGATATAGATCTATGATTGGAGGATTACTTTATCTGACCCAAACTAGACCTAACATAATGCATGAAGTTTGTCTTGTGGAAAGATTTCAAGCAGAACCTAAAGAGCCACATGTGATGGCAATCAAGAGAATACTGAGATATTTGAAAGGTACAATGGATTATGGTTTGTGGTATCCATAAGACAATAATTTCACTCTTAGTGCATACACTGATGCAGATTGGGCCAGAGATGTGGATGACAAGAAAAGTACAAGTGGAGGTACATTCTTCTTGGGAAAAAGGCTGGTATCCTAGCTAAGCAAGAAACAAGACTCAATATCTCTATCTACTACAGAAGAAGAATACATTGTAGCAGCATGTAGTTGAACTCAAGGGTTAAGGATGAAGCAGACATTGAAGGACAATCTGAGTTGTGTATGAAGATCCAATTACAATCATTTGTGACAATACAAGTGCCATAAACATATCAAAGAATCCAACAATGCATTCAAGGACAAAACACATATCCATAAGACATCACTTTCTGAGAGAAAAGGTGACAGAGAATGAAATCAAGTTGGAATATGTAACTACAAAAGATTAAATTGTAGATATTTTCACTAAGCCTCTACCTAAGGATACTTTTGAGTACCTCAGATAGAAGTTAGGGGTTATCACCCCTCCTACTCTAAAGTAAGATGCGCAAAAGTGCATCAGTCTAGAGGTACCTAAAAGTCTATTTTTAGATCTGGATTAATGCTTGTAAGGGTTACTACTTAGGGGGAGTAGTCAGATGAAGAGAGTTCATAAGAGAGATTGGATTAGAGTAGTAGAGTGCAAGTATGTGCCCTTTTCCATTGATGTCATAGGGAGAGAGAAATCATTTGAAAAACTCAGAGAGAAAGAGTGTAGATGTGTAAAGAGATAGTGGAGAATCTTTTCTTGATGGCTGATGTAGTTCTTCACATCATATGTTGCAATCAATGACAAAGGGGGAGATTGTTGCAAGTATGTGCCCAATTGGTGTTGTCATTGTGTTTAGTGGAAAATTAGATTTGTCAATGTTTTAATGTTTAGGTATTTAAATCTACCTCTCCACTATACATTGAAGGATCTAGGGTTGAGTGGCAAGCACTATCATACCCTAGAGTCACTTTTAGATGTATGGAAACTTAGATTAGGGAATTATATATCAGTTTTTCCTTCTCCTATGCTCAATTGACCATTAAAACTCTAATTATGCAAATACAACAAAAAATTAATGAATTACAAAAAAATCTCTTGCAGACGGGAGTAAAATACTAAATTACAAAATAACTATTTTTAGGGTTCCAAAGTACGATAGTCAGGGACACTGGAGCGGGCGCCCAAGTCCAAGGTGCTTGCTTTTTTGAGGAATCTGGACTTCCTTCAGACACTGATCAGCCCTATAACTTCTATTTTCCACAATCTATCTATGGAGGACACTGGTGTGAGTGCCCTAGTCCCAAAAGTGCTCCTTTGTCTAACTTGTCTTTAGATCCTGAATCCTTGGTGTCTTCCCAACCTTCCTGCAACTCCACTTTTCCTAGATGTGACACCTATAACCTGCAATCACAAGACTTGGTTTGGTGGTTGTGGTGTTTAGAGGTTTACCTCAGTCAAACCCTAGAGGACACTTAAGTCTCTGAACACCATTGTTAGATAAAGAGGATGTGCCCTTGTGAGGCAGAGGCAAAAAGCCAAAGGAATCAATGATAAAAACACAATGATATGTCACCTTGTAGTGAAGCTTTCATGGAGGAAGATGCTCTTCATGCCATGAAGGAATTGATGCTCAAATCTACAAATATCAACACATAAGTCTACTCTTGCAACACAATAGAAAGCCTCTAATCACCTTGAGAACACAATAGCTTGCTAGTAATCATCTAGTTTACAAATGAATGCCTACACATGCTTATATATGCACCTACAAGCATTCCTGCCAAGATATTTGAAATTCAAATTTACCGTGTCGGCAAAGGGACCAAATAATAGTCTCTAACCGACACTTGGAAATTGGGGCTGCCTTAAAATAGGGTAGGACTAGGGCGCGGGCACCCAAGTCCGCCCCCTATTTTAGGTAGAGTACAGCTCAAGGGGTCCACCTAGGTCCTATTTGCCATGGGACTTAGGTCTCATTTGACTAGGATGCTAAAATATGAACTAAAATGTCTTAAATGCACTCTAAAGACCTGGGAGCTAAACCTTATGATAGAAAAGCCCCCAAGGGGACATTTTTCAACATTACATTTAGCCCCCACTTTAATGTATGTATAAACATGAGGCCAATACATGCATTAAAGTAAGGTCACAAACACAACAAACACACCGAACATGGAGAAGACATGCCAATCACATAGAAAATAGTAATAGGCATGCAAAACACAGAGAAGACAGTTATAGTCATGCAGAACATTGAGTAGACAGTTGATGCATAGAAGACACATTAATGCATGGAAGACATAAATGATATCTTTTCTTTTCTTTTTCTCATATATATGAAATGTAAATGCAAGTACTAGAAAGTAAACAAACCTCCCATAATACACGATGCACCACTTAAGGGCGCAGGTCTCTGTATATGGGGAAACACACATGCAAGACACACAAAACCTTCCAAAATGCATTAAGCACTCCCCAAGACCATTGGTCACTGCATATGGGGCAATAAACATGTCATACAAAATAAGCAAGCCAAAACACAGACACTTGAAGACACTGAGAAAACATGGCAGACAAGCGATGGTGTGTTCCCTATTTCTAGGATCATCACCATCTCAGGCACATTATAGGCACACACTGACAATTGGGCTTCACCACAAAAATCACTGAATACACACTTAAGGGTTGAGTTAGTCACATAACCACTCCCCACCTCCATAGAGGACTTTTGGAAATGATAGGATGATGCAATCTACTCTGAGAAATACACCATCCCCACCTCCATAGAGGGCTTAAGAAAAAGGATATGCTTGATATCCCGCCTCTATAGAGGGTTTACATGATTGATTGATTCATTGGAAACAAGCTCAAGATGCACGATGCACTACTCTAAGCGTAAGCCTATGCATCTGAGGTCAAACACATTGTTAACATCTATAACAACTAGCTTACCTTATATATGCCCCCACCTTAAGGTGGTTGATATTAGTTATTGATATCAAGCATGTTAAGGTAGGAAGAAAACACACAAGGGAACACTAAATTTTGCAAAGCCCATGCCCCTGGAGGTGACATGTACTTTACAATCACCAAATGTTACTACAAACACGTCCCTACAAGAAACATGTTAGTGTCTATGAAATCATGATAAACAACAACATCAATGCATATGATTAACCACACAAAGATCCAAGGTTATACAATGAATTTGGAGTTCAAGGATAACCAGGGGCTATATCACGAAGCTCTCTAAATCAAGTACTGCCAAGGCTAGATTTTAAGGCAAACAAAGCTGCATAGAGCAATAGTATTGTTAAGGTTTGTAAATGTGACAGAAAACATCATAAAATTCACTACGTGGAAAGCATGAGTGCTTCCACTAGCCAAGCATCAGATAAGATATACAACCCCATCGTCATATTAGGAACTATAGTCCAAATTTTGATTGCTCTCAAAAGGGACACTAGGTCCGCATCAATATAAATGTTTGTCATCATCCGCCCACTAGATGGAAACACTAGATGAAGGGAAATAATAAATAAGAGATAAGAGAACATGTGTCTTAGGGACAGTCACATAGGAGGGTGGCCCCAAGTCACCAACCATGATGCTATGTCCGTAAGATACAACACACAACAATGAAATCAGAGAGATAGAGGCAATATATAAGAATGATGATACAAATAGAAGGTCACAATAGAGGCAGTCTCCTAGTATCCCAAACCTTATGGGAGAATCTAAGGTCATCCTAGGAGACCTAAACAACATACAACACATCACGGGGGAAGCACACAATGAGAGAGATAAAGGGTTAGAGATACTTACCTATTAGGGTCTCATTGTTAAGAACCTGCATATCTAGAATATTTGTCATGTTGTTTTGATCTTATTAAATTAACATTAAGTGTAGGATGAAGAGAGGCTTTCTTTTATTTAAAAGGATTATATCCAATGCCACTTGAGTAATGTGTTGAAGTGGATTCTATAGGTGCTCGAATTCCTTGTTGATTTACACCACATCCCTTACCTACATAGTCATTAAGTTTATACAAAATTTGAAATCCGCGACCATATAGAGAATCCAATTCCTTAGAGGAAGGTGAAGCATCATAGGTATCATAATTTGTAGTATAAGTTAGAGTATTGTCTTTATTTTCAACAAATGATACTTTATTTTTCTTAGATGTTTCAAAAGACTGTCTTGACGAAATCGATGTGACTTTTGATGTGTTGAGGTTATTAAGTTTATATTCCCCTACATTGCAAGGATTAAAATTTAATGAACCCCAACCATCATCAACAAGTGCATTCAATGGTTGAGAGTTATGCACAACATTAGTCATTGATGGATCACCTTGTAAATTGTTTAAGCTCATACAATTGTCAACTAGTTTTTGCATTTTAAAGTGTAAACAATTATCTGGTTCAGCATCAGCATGAATAGTATGACGTTTACCTTTGAATATAAATTTGATCGAACAATGTAGAGTGGAAGGGACTGCCCCCAATGCCCAAATCCAAGGTCTACCAAGAATCATGTTGTAAGATAAAGAACTAGGCATGACATGAATCAGGGTAGGCACCATCACAAGTCCCACTTTTATAGGTAAAGTTATAGTACCTATGGATTGTTGTCCAACATTGTCAAAGCCATGGATACTTAATAGTTCTAGCTTGATGGCAGATGTATCAACTTTAATCTTATGTAATAAGTCAATGCCACAAACATTAAGAGATGATCCATTATCAATCATAACTCTCTTAACCAATGTTTTGTTTATTGTAACAAAAATTACAAGAGGATCATATTGATTTTGAACTTCAATTGACGATAATTCTTGTGGTTGAAAGAGAATATTTGGTTTTGTTGCATGCATACTATCCAAAATGGCTGCTACATCATTAGACTTAGCAGTAGGTGGGATAATCACCTTTTGCAAAGCTTCTTGGAGCATTCCATGGTATGTAGGTGATGTTTGTATTAAATCCCAAAGAGAGATCTTAGCTGGGGTAGCGCAAAGCTATTTGACAAGATCATACTCTTGACCATTTTTAAGAGTAAGACAAGGTGGTTGATGGAGCATAGGTTGAGAACATGGAAGATAGATAGGCACATGAAGTGCTTGGTTACTTTGCTTGTAATGATGGGTGTTGTATGTGTGAGCAATCACATTATTGTGTGGTTGTTGTAACACATTTTGAAAACGTTGAACTGTAATCACCAGTTTGAGCAAGAGGGTGCACTAAGTGCCCCTCAAACAATCATTTTAGGAATATTTCTATGAAGGCCATTAAAGATTATTGAATTAACATTGTTTTCCTCTTGATTTCAACCAATATCCATCCTTAGAGGATTTAATGTGAGAGACCTTTTATCATCCACTAATGCTACATCTTGGCCAGGGAGAGCACTGGCATGAGAGGAGGGTACATCATCACCATCATCATCATACTCTATGGTGGAAAAGGGATTTTCTCTCTCATCTTTCTCATGAGTGTTCCTAGAGATGAATTTAGTTAAATCTTCTAATATCAAAGGATGTTCACTCATGAGGATTAAGAATTGTTCAAAATCAAGATCTTTGATAAATGCATGCAGAGATAGCATAGAAAAATGACATGAAGGTGCCATTGCATTGTTTTCAATGTAAACTTAGATTTTAAAAGATTTTCAAATTTGATGCAAAAGACAAGTGCAAACTATATGTAAAAATAACCTAGATGCATGATTTTTTATACTTTTTTCAATGCAAATGAATTAACCAAAGGGTGCCATGAGGATTTCAATCAAGGGAAGTGAGTTATATGTTTGATATCAGTCCCAAGACAACAATATAATCGCTCTCAACACACTCTTGATGCAAGTCCAAGATAATGCTAAGTCAAAATATAGTGAAAATATGTCAAAATAGGCAATTTTTTCACCAAAATGTTGGGAATTAAGGTGTCTCAACCTTGGTAATTCTCTGCATTTGTAATGTTTGTATTTATTATTTAATTGCCTATGTTGTAAATAATTGAAAAATCCATATTGTCATGTTGTGGGATGTGGCACGGTGATGTGTCAATCCTACATGGATTATGACAACTTGTATTTTTGTCCTCACATGAGGAGACATGCATCCCACTTAGTGGTAGGAATATTCTTCCATATGTCGGCATCTTCTATGTTGTGTAAGGAATGTTTGACTAAAATGGTTATGACGGATTCCTATGACAAATCTATGACATGTAAGAGTCGAGAATAGAAGGTTGTAAGACAGGTGATGACATGTGTCATGAAGCATCTTTGAATGAGGCATATTTGGCTGCCCCAAGGTTTAATATGACATGTTTTAAGAGAATATGCTATTTATAGCATGTGTATGATAGATTATCTTATAGCTATAAGTTGTAACCACTATGACAGATTCTATGACAGTTGTAAGTGTCATAAGAGCATTTGTCATAGCCCATTTTGGAAATAGGCAACCTCTTTGGGATGGGAGCTATGGACAAGTGTCAGATACATTCTACAATGTTGACCAAGTGTCCCTAGGTGTGGGTTTTGGTCCAAGATGCCATGTTGGACACCCATTCCCAGAAAGGTCCAAAATTGCCTTGTATGTTCTATTTAAACAGGTGCTTGGAGATGGAGTTTGTATCACAGGTTTATAGGTACTATTATGCTACCGGATTGACTCCAGACATGAGTTTTGAAGACCATTGATGCTTGCATTGCAAGTGTATTGTAAACATTCTTTCAGATTTGTTAATACATTGTGTAGGTTTCTGATTGTGGGGTTTTTCACCTGATAAGGGTTTTCCCCACCGTAAATCTCTATCTCTCTTCTTATGTCTACATTCTGGTTCTTGTGTTTTGCTGCAATATCTCATGTTAATGGTTTAACATTGCTGTAATAGTTAAGATAAATTTGAATTTGCATAGCCCTCTCCTCAATGGATTAGTGTAGGAAGTGATTTATGCACACCTAGCTTCCTTTCAGTTGGTATCAGAGCTTGATCACCTTTGGTCCTAGTTGTTGGGTAGGGAATTTTTTAGCTAATCTTAGGTTGAGTGGGAGTCTGTATAGAGCATTCTGTATCTTATTACAACAAGGAGATGGCAGGTACATCAGGAAGGTTTGAAGTAGAGAAGTTCAACGGTAGTAATTTTGAGCTGTGGAAGCTCAAAATGGAAGACATGTTAGTTGATCGAGACCTTTGGGAAAGTGTGAACGGAACTAAACCAGGTACTATGACACAAGATGAGTGGGATCTCAAGGATCAGAAGGCTAAGGGTCTCATAAGACTTAGTCTTGCTGATTTTGTGTTGTTAAATGTCCATGAAGAGACCACTACAAAACTTCTTTGGAAGAAGTTGCGGGATGTGTATCAAGCCAAATCCCTTGTCAATAAACTTTTCTTGATAAAGAAGTTGTATTCTCTTCGAATGGAGGACGAAGGATCCATGGCTAAGCATATGAATGCCTTTAATATGTTGGTTGCACAATTGACATCTATCGGTGAAAATATGGAGGAGGAGGATCGGTGTATGACCCTGCTTTGTTCTCTGCCAAACTCATGGGATCATCTTGTCATGGCAATCAGAAGCACCACATCCACATTCAAAATGGAAGAGGTGGTTTCTTCGCTATTGTCTGAAGAGATGCAGAGAAAGTCTTCTGAGATAGCCAAAGAAGCCCTTGCAGTTCATGGAAGACCCAATGAGAAAGGGAAGAAGAAGGACAAGAAAGCTAAGAAGGGTAGATACAAATCCCATGGGAGATCCAAATCTCCTAGAAATCCCAAGGCTCTTTGTTGGAACTGTGGCAAGACCAGGCATTTCCAAAAGGAATGCAAAGAGGAGAAGAAGAAAAAGAAGAAAGCTCCTGATTCAGATTCTGACAAATCACAAGATGACAGTGATGCCTTCATCACAGCCCTGGCAACCCATGCATTTGATGATGTGTGGCTAATCAACTCTAGAGCATCATTCCACATGACCTCACATCGAGACTAGTTCACTAAGTATGAGGAGTTCAATGGTGGAAAGGTGTATCTAGGTGACAACTCTCATCTAAAGATCATTGGTCATGGAAGAGTCTCTATCTGATTCCCTAATGGTCAAGTGAAGGGGATCGCTAGGGTTATGCACATCCAAGGCTTCGCATGGAACCTGCTTTCTGTAAGTAGTTTGAATGATGCAGGTGTGTAGGTTGTCTTTTTGAAAGAAGGATGCAAGATGACTAGAGGATCTATGGTGCTTGCTATGGGTACTCGGAGAGGTACTCTGTTTCAGCTGGAGGTGTAGATTAGAAATGCAAATAGGGTGAAAATACCAAAGTGCAATAAACACAAAGTTATACCTTACAAGCAAATCCAATCCCATCAAGGGAGGAAGGAGCGTTTGCACCCAAAACAAGCTCCTTGACAAAGATTACCCTAGACAATGGATTACAATGTGAAATGCTTATTCAAATTATGCAACTCACTATCCTAGCTCAAGAGTGATTTTGGCATTATGTCTTTGCATAGACTTGGTTTCTTGAAAATGGCTTGGGAGAGGCTCTATTTATAGATGTTTGGAGGGGATTTTGATCCAAGGGTGGAGATTGGTTGGAAAGATCAATGGTGGAGGATGAAGATGATATGGAGGGCCTATATCTACTCTAGGGGAATGGATTGCTATGAATAAAAGTGAATCTTTTATTCATTTGGGGAAGAGGAAATTATTAAATAAGTTATGGGGGGAATATTATTCCCAAATAAAAGATTCATGGGGGGAAATGCAAATGAATTAAAATTCATTTGGGGGGAAGTAGAGGTATAGGCATGGGAAAAATGATTATTTATTGTGATGTAAGATTTTAGGTGGATTTATTCCAATTTCTTTATTTGGAGAAGGTGGGAAATTGGGTTAAACTAGGTTTGACCATCCTAATGAGGGATTTAGGGTTAATTAAAGATTGGTTTTATTTAATTAACCCTAGGGCTAGAATAAATGGGTTAGATTAATTAGTTAACATGATTTTAACTAATTAATTGAATTTAGTGGCAAAAGGGGAAAAATGATTTAGTAAATATTGCATATTTACTAAATTCATTTGGCTAAGTTTGAAACTATTGAATTAATAAAATTAATTCAATTGTCTAGGATAAACTGATGAAAAATGGGGTAATGAAGGGATAATTAATTAAATAAAATTTAATTAATTGGTTTAGGAGGGAAATTGACATGATTAGGGATATCTGGAGTTAGTTTGGTGGTCGAGATATTTTTAGGTGTCTACATTTGCCCCTCTTTGACGTGGTGTCAAGACCTAGGAGGGAAGTGGCGTCAGGTCGAAGAAAAACATGCCCCAGTTGCCAGGAAGGAATAAGATGGATGGGTGATGCCCCCTCGAGAGGTTGGTGGGAAAATAAAGTTTTTTTCCAGGTGAGCTCTCGAAAGGATGTGACAGACGTGAAAGTTGGATAGGTGGTGGAAACAAAAGGTGGCAGAAAGAAAACTGGAGAAAAAAGGCAGAGATCTGTACCCTGGAGGAAAAAGAAAGGGTGGAAGGACGTTAGACAAAAAAGAAAGTGTGGGAGGATGACATGGCCCACTATATTAGGCAAAGTGGGCCCTAAGAGTGCCACATTTGTACACTTTGACCCTAGAGAAGAAGGAGCGAAGGAGAAATGGTTGACCACAACCCCAAGTTCCTGCGACTTCGACACATCTGCGAGCGGTTCTGAGAGTTTGGTCGGGCACCCGGCGCTAGACCCCTGATAGGGCCTGACTCTGACTTTGTAATTTTCTCATTTTACGTGCATTTTTTTAGGGTTTTAGAAGTCATGTTTGAAGCACGTAGCGCCAATGGCAAGGCGGATTGGCGCTATCCGCCCAGGTAGAGTAGGGCGGTTATTTTGCCATTAGGTGGGAGTTTTAGCGCTATCTTCCAGATTAGCGCCATTCTATGGAAGAATAGATTTCTAGTGTTTTAACGCCAAATGGGGCTCAACGTGGCATTATTGTCTGCAATAGCGCCATCCTAGGAAGTAGCGCCATGTCGTATTTTAGCGGTATTGTGTGTTTTAGCACAATAATTTATTCTAGCGCTATTGGGAGAATTGGCACCATTAGGCTAATTAACACCAAAATTAATAGTGATGCCATAGGGTTAAATGGCATGATGAATAGCATGCAGTAGTGCTATTTTTTGGATTGGTGCAAAGAGGTATGTGTAGTGGCGTGATACTCTGTATTATTGCTATTTAGAAGAAATTTTAGTGCCATTTTAAAACATGGCACAAGGGTTGTCTATTTGCATGCCATCTGATGTTGGCTTGTTAGACACGTAGAAGAAGAAGAAGGTTGATTTAGAAGAAGATAGGTTGATATCTAACCATAATGTTGTGTATGCAGGATACAGAGCGATTCATATTGCAGTCGTGAGAGCGACGAGTTCCCACTGTGATGGCCTTATTCGATGGTTTTGATGATGCCGTGAAGGCACGATTAGCAAGCTTGGGGCTTTTGATCATGGCATCGATGCCTATTTTGCGAGATCATAGAGCCCTGATGACAGCCATGATGGAGCGATACCATACTGAGACTTGCAATTTTTTACCACTGACAGGAGAGATTACCATCACACTTGAGGATGTATATCGCATCGTCAAGCTACCTATCCGAGGTCGATGTGTCAGATATGACATGAAGAGCAGGTGGAGGGCACTAGTCAGAGTGTTTGGTGCGGATTGTCTTGTTTTCTCTCTGAATGAGAGGGAGATGGACTATGAGAGGACATTGGCTGTGGGTGCAGATCCATTTACCTTATTCCTTTGCGCATTGATTAGAGGCGTGGTGATGCCTGATAGGCGAGGCAGGGGTTTTCCGGTTGGTTAGGGAGGGGTGATAGAGGGGATGGTGATGCATGGGATTGTCTATACTTGGGGGCCAGTGATGCTAGCGTAGTTGTATCATGAGATACACACCGTCGCCTATCTGCATGATAGAGCCTTATCTGCTGGAGTTACTCTGCTACATGTATGGACTTGGGAGCACATCCCTGTCACTCAGCCGACATGTGGGTACTATTGATGGTAGTTTGTGCCTTTATGTTTCTATATCAAGATGCAGAGTACACATATACTGGCTGGGTGCGATATTGGCAGACGATACTGGATGACATGATTAGTGTGGTTTGGCAAGCATACATCGATTGTGAGGAGTGGCTAGATGACGTTATTCATCTCCCCTACACTTTTCAGCAGAGATATCTGATGGGTCAAGGAGACCGTTGTATAGAGATGTACCTGCCCTCGCGGGTTATGCGGTAGTTTGGTTTGGTGCAGGACACCCCTCAATAGATGGTGATATACGCACAGACCTCGTGAGATGCAGCCTATTGGCCCGCAGCCCTATAGCCACAGGTCACCTTAGCAGATTTTGCAGCGCTTCGGCCAGTACAGTGGGATTAGAGGAGCATGGTGAGGGATGTAGGGACCACAACTGCTTATGATATATGGTGGCATATGCATCGGCCTATTCAGTTGACAGATTCTGCAAAGCAGGCAGCAAGTTCAGGGGATGATGATTCAGATGGTGGAGATGACCTTGATGGGGAGGATCATGTGGAGGGAGAGGTGATCATTGAGGACTTCCTTGTGGAGGTTGGGGATGATCGAGAGGAGAGAGTGATTAGGAGGGATGGCCAACCGATAGATGTGTTGGCAGCGGTGGCAGCAGGACAAGGACAGGCGCAGTAGGTTCCTGCACAGCAGGTACAGGCAGAGCAGGTTCCTGCACAATAGGTATAGGTGCAGCAGGTTCTTGCGCAACAGGCTCTGGCATAGTAGGTTCCTGCGCAGTAGGCTCTGGCACAATAGGTTCCTGCGCAGCAGGTACAGATTGGATCAGTGCGATAGCTGAGAGTACCCCGGCAGCGCAGGGGGGAACCGAGAGTAGATGAGGGTGACCTACCTCCATCACAGGAGGGGCAGCGGCAGGTTGGTGGGCATGATGCAGAGGTTGGGACCTTAGGGACAACTTTGGGGGGAGAATCTAAGAGGTTGACACTTCGTCGGCGATGATGGGAGGAGGAGGAGATGGAGACCTTATGGGCACAGATGGCCAGTCTGGAGGAGGCCTTAGAGTGCCGAGAGGCTGAGTTGGTGCAGTTGTGGGTGGTAGATGGGCATGTAGCAGTCTTAGAGGCATAATTGGCCCAGGCCTGAGGAGACATGGAGGGTGTGATGAGAGAGCGGGATGCAGCACTCTTGAGAGCACAACAGGCAGAGACTGCATTGAGTAGTCTACAGGCTTCGGGTGGGGGATTGGCCCTGATTTTGGTAGGGATGCAGGCTCAACTGGCCTAGGCGCAGACACAGACTTATCAGCTGTAGGCACAGTTGAGTCAGGCATAGGGGCAAGTGATGCAGGTACAGGGGGATCTGACAGAGGCTAGAGCATGGGTGGAGTATTATCAGGGCCTATACTACGCGGCCGTGCTAGCAGTGCAGCATGCCCCAAGCTATAGTCAGGTCAGCAGATCGGGGGCATCAAGATCTCATAGATCAAGATCTATTTAGTCTATTCAGCAGACAATGGCTCCTCCCTCATTCATGCCCCAGCAGATCCCTTAGGTGTAGGTACGGCCACCACCACAGTCACAACTACTGACAGGGTCACAGGCTCGACTAGGATCATAGTCTCCCACTCCATTAGAGAGGGGATCCTCTATGTGATAGCCCTATCATGATAGCCCTTGGAGGCATTTTTGTATCAGGACATTTTTTTTACGTATACATATGTGAGTGATGTACACTTTTTGTGGTGATTTGATATGATGCGATGCTTTTTTGATGATTTATGATGCTATGATTATGATGCTCTATTATGATGATGCCTATGTGTATTTCTTTATGGATTTATATGCTATGGATGTGTTATGTTTACACGATGATATTTTTGATTTTATGGATGCATTTAAGATGGAAATGTATGTTTACGTATGAAAATATGCATATGCAGCAAGATGTTTATTAAATGTATTTATCTGATGATGTAATGTGATTAAGTGGTTTATGAGATGATATGAAATGTGATGTATAATATGCAACTAAATGATTCTAGAATGAACTTAATTATTATGCAAACTTAAATGGATAAAAATGAATCTAATTGATATGCAAATGGATGAACCTAAATGACATGTATTTTAAAATGAATCTAAGTGATATGCATTTTAAATGGATGAACCTAATTGATATGCAACTTAAATGGTCTTAAAATGAATCTAAATGATATGCAACTTTAAATGGTCTAAAATGAATCTAATGATATGCAACTTAAATGGTCTTAAAATGAATCTAATGATATGCAACTTACATGATTTAAAATGATATGTAATTTTAAATGGATAAAATGCACCTAAGTGATATGCAATTAAGATGGATGAAAATGCACCTAGATGATATGCAATTAAGATGGATTAACATGCACCTAGATGATATGCAATTAAGATGGATTAAAATGAATCTAATGATTTAAAATGAATCTAATGATATGCAATTTAAATGATCTTAAAATGAATCTAATGATTTAAAATGAATCTAATGATATGCAATTTAAATGGACAAAATGCACCTAAGTGATATGCAATTAAGATGGATTAACATGCACCTAGATGATATGCAATTGAGATGGATTAAAATGGATTTAAATGATATGCAATTACATGATCATGACATGTAGCTAAATGATATGCTAGATGCAGTTTAGGTGATAGGTGGGATGATCAGGTCCTGATACACATGATGTTCCTTTTTTGACCTTGAGTGGTGAGGCTATGGGGAAGGCGATTAGGTGGGGAGAGGATAGGGGTGTATGGATGGGTATGGGTAGGATTGGAGAGTGTCTAGAGACAGGGGGGAAGACGAGAGGGGTATTAGGTCGTAAGACACCACGTCAGTTGAGGGGAGATTTATTTCGGTTCAGGATGTGTTGAGTGGAAAGGTGGTGGGGGAATGGGATTAGTGAGGGGTTGGTTGGTGGGGGATGGGGGGAAATGATTATTAAATCTAGGCTGAGATGGGATTGTTGACTGAGTGATTAGGATGATGATTTTGAGCTAGTAATAGTAGTTGCACAAGATTACTTGAGAGCATTTCTTAGTTTAATGTAGCATTGTAGGATACAATTCACAAAGGTATGAAATGACCTAGGTGATGATGTGTACCCTACAATTGCGTGGACTAGACCCACAAACAAAAGGTTGATTTCATGCATGCCCAAGGTAGTATAATCTTGTCTAGTCAAGGAAGGGGACTCATAGCAATGAGTGTGAATAATGCATAAAAAGGCTTTAATGCCTGTATATGCAAATAGGACACATCATGCTAGAACTGACCCAGACTTCAAGATATGAACACTATTCTTGGAGTAATGAAACCAATCCACAAGCACAGCATACAGAAACAATGATGATGTCTACTCTAGGTGCTCTCTGCTACTTACCATGATATAATAAGATCAAGGTAGCTTTGGAGATGACTAAGAGTGAGACAAAAGGATAAAAATCAATAAGCAAAAAGACCAATGAAAAGATGCAAATAGCCTTTGTGTGCTCTTGCCAAGAGACATGATGATAGAATGATAGATTTTTGTCCATTGTAGGAAAGATCTATCCTAGGACGTAGATCCATTGGTGTGGATTAGAGAATTTGTTGGAAGATGGGCAAAAGAATGGTCTGGCCATGTGTAGGATTGTGGTTGGTATATTGATTGATGATTTTTGCGTTGGGGGACTTGTTTGAAGTGTATGCATAACTTGTGTGTCATTTATGAGATTGAGAAAGCTCAGTAAATGGGGGACCATCCAACGGGGGTCGATGGGTGCATCTTGGATACCTAAGTACTAGAAACATCCTTCGTATTCTAGACTACCTACATACACTGTGTCCACGGGATCAAGGTACTGTTAAGATGCAGGTGAAATGAATATGTAGTTCTGGCAAGACTTGATGATGTGGGAATGGTTGGGATGGATGTGATGTAATAAGGATTGATATATGTTTTGATGATCATGATGAGATGTGTTATTTTTGGGGTTTTCTACATTTTCTATTGTTTTTGTATTTGTTGATTTTGCGATGTTTTTGGATTTTTTGATTTTGCGATGTTTTTGGATTTTCTAATTTTGTGATGTTTTTGGATTTTCTGATTTTGTATGTACAAAAGGAACTTAAAAGGATCCCCATTCCATGAGTTGGCCTTTGGATGGGATAGGATGGGTTGGGTGATAGGACTTGATGTTTCAGAATTCCAAGCCATGGGATGTGTGAAATATGGAGTGGTGAGACGAGAAGAGGATTTATTAGATGGTAGAACCGGCCACTACACATGGCGCCTGGAATGAGTTTTCACCATGGTACTTATCCAAGGCATCACCAAAGTGATTTTCACCATTGGAAGTTTTTATTGCACTCTGATATTTTCCTTGATTTTTTGATTTTTTTTCTTTGGTGCTTTTGATTTTTTGATTTTTTTTTTGATTTTTTGACTTGGGGTAATAGATGGGTTATGCATAGAATTTCTTGAGATGCAGGATATTCATCGGCTCATCTAGAGGCTGCCCCTCAGATGTTGCAAGCTGATAGGCTCCTGACCCATAATCCGCCGTGACGACATAAGGTCCTAGCCAATTGGGTTCAAACTTTCCTTGCTTCAGACGCTCTTGCAGGTTCTTCTGATGCAACCTACCTCAAATTTTTTGGTTCTGATCATTTTGTTATAGCTTCATTTGAGGCGGTTTTGGTATGCCTGTAAGTGATTCAATGAATTCAAGCATTTCTCATCCAGTAGTCCTAGTTGATGCAACCTTGCGACGCGGTAGTCCTCATCAAAGATAATGTTTTGCAAGGACACTTGGAGGGATGGGAGCTCGACCTCTATAGGTAAAATGGCTTTAGATCTGAATACAAGTGAGAATGGGGTGGCTCCTGTAGGAGTGTGGATGCTGGTGCGGTAGGCCCATAAGGTGGGGTTGAGTTGGAGGTGCCAATCGCGGCCAGCTTCATTGACTGTCTTTTTTAAGATGCGGAGGATGGTTTTATTAGACACCTTTGCTTGACCATTTCCTTGAGGGTAATACAGTGTGGAGAAGCGGTGTTTGATGTCAAACTTTTCACACAAAGTGTGAATTTCTTAGTTTTTGAAGGGCTTTCCATTGTCGGTGATGATGGAATGGGGGATACCATATCGGTAGATGATATAGTGGAGGATAAATTTGGAGATTTGGATACCTGTGGTGAAGGTGAGTGGTATTGCTTCCACCCACTTTGTGAAGTATTCGGTAGCGGTGATTATGAATTTATGGCCATTTGAGGATGGAAGGTGTATTTTTCCTGAGGTTGAGTCCCCACAATGAGAAAGGCCATGGTGTTGCAATTGGTTGTAACTCCTGTGCTAGTGTGTGGATGAGATCGCTGTGTTGTTGACATGGGAGGCATGTCTTGATAAACCTGTGGGCATCGCGGTCCATGGTTGGCCAATAGTATCCAGTTCAGAGGATCTTTTTAGATAGGGTAGGTCCACTAGAGTGCACACCATAGATACCAGCATGTACCTCTTCCAAGGCTACCTTAGCTTCCCTAGAGTCTAAACATCATAGAAGCATGCCGTCAAGACTCCTTTTGTATAGTGTGTCGCTGACAAGAATGAAACGGGAGGCTCAACGGATGAATGATTTTCACTGGGAAGTGGATAGGTTAGGGGGAAGGATATTGTCATGAAGGTAAAGGTATGTTTCTTGGTACCATGAGGATAAGGGGCCAATGACTTCGCACACTAGTTCTAATTGAGGAACATCGTTTGCTGGGATAGAGAGTTCTTCGATCAGGAACTCGCATTTCTTGCTATCCTTCTACATGTCTACTAGAGATCCAATAGTTGCCATAGCATCTGCTGCTTTGTTATTGAGTCTTGGGATTTGCTCCAAGTGGATGTCATCGAAGTAATCTTAGAAATCATCGACCATCCTTTTATAGGGAAGGAGCTTGTCATCCTTGGTTTTGTATTCATTATTGACCTGCCTGATGACCAGTTGAGAGTCGCCGTACACCAGTAGCTTTTTAATTTTCCATTGGATGGCCATACGAAGACTTGTGATGAGGGCCTCATACTCTGCTACGTTGTTGGTGCATGGAAATGTGATCTTGAAGGATTTAGGGATTGTGTCACCTTGAGGGGTAACAAACAGGACACCTGCCCCTAAGCCTCTGTGAGTGTATGATCCGTCAAAATACATTTTCCATGTGTCTGGGGCTGGTGTGATTGTCAAGATGGCCTCATCTAGAAAATCTACAATTGTAGGATGTTCTGTGGGGATAGGTGCTTCAGCCAGCTAATCTGCTATAACTTGCCCTTTGATGGCCTTTCTCTCAGTGTATTCTATATCAAACTCCATGAGGATCATGACCCATTTAGCCATTCTGCCAGTAAGAGTACCTCTGTTTATGAGGTACTTTAGTGGGTCAATCTTAGCAATGAGCTTGGTCTTGTGATTGACCATGTAGTGTCTCAACTTTTGTGATGTAAAGACAAGGGCTAAACATGCTCATTCAATCTGTGTGTAATTGAGCTCATACGAGATCAAGGTGCGGCTAATATAGTAAATGGCTCTTTCCTTCCCATGCTGATCATTCTATGCTAACAAAGCCCCGATTGCTATGTATGTCGTGGAGATATGCAAGAGGAGGGGCTCTCCTTGTCTTGGTGGAGTTAGAACATGGGGATTAGCCAGATATTCTTTTAGCTGATCAAAGGCACTCTGACACTGATCGGTCCAAGCGAAATCCGTATCTTTCCTGAGGAGATGTTGGAATGGTTGACACTTATCAGCGAGTTGGATGATGAACTGGCGAATGTACTGAAGTTTTCCCTGTAGGCTTCATAGTTCTTTCAGTGTTTTTGGAGGCGGCATCTCGGTGATGGCCTTGACCTTTGCAGGATCAACTTTGATTCCTCTTCTCAAGACTATGTATCCTAGAAGTTTGCCTGAGGTGACACCAAAGATGTATTTCTTTGGATTTAAACAGAAATTGTATTGCTCCAACCTATCGAAGATTTTGGCTAGCACATCTAAGTGTTCTTCTCTAGTCTTTGATTTGCCTAGCAAATCGTCCACATAGTCTTCCATGACGTGGTGGAAGAGGTCATGGAAGATGATAGTCATGGCTCTTTGATAGGTGGCTCCTGCGTTTTTTAGGCCGAATGGCATTACCACCCAGCAATATGTTCCCCATGGACATATGAAGGCCATTTTATGCTGATCCTCTTCGGCAATTTTTATCTGATTGTATCCTAAGAAACCATCCATGAGGGATAACATTTCATATCCTGCTATGAGATCCACTATCATGTCGATGTTTGGTAGTGGGAAGTCATCTTTGGGGCAGGCCTTGTTGAGATCCCTGAAATTGGTACAATAGCGGATTCGGCCATTTGGTTTAGCAACTGGCACAAGATTTGAAACCCACTCAGGATAATCAATTGGGCAAATGAACCCAACATCCAGTAATTTCTTGAGCTCTGCTTTAACGAGGAGAGCGACCTGAGGATTCATTTTTTGGAGCTTATGTTTGACTGGTTTTGCATCAGGGCGTACTACAAGGTGATGAACCACCAACGCGGGATCTAGCCCAGGCATGTCTGCGTAGGTCCACACAAAGTTGCGATTTCTGCGTGTGAAGAAGGAAAAGAAATTTTCTTATTCTTGTATGCTGAGAGATTCTGCTCTATATGTGATTTTTGGCTCCTCCTCTGTTCCAAGGTTCATTTCCTGAGTTGGTTCGACCAAGATGGGTGACCTGTCTGGATAGACTTTGTCTATCTCAGGGAGGTCCATGCTTCCATCTCCTGGTGCCTCGTGGAGGTTTTCACTAGGAGATACATCTTTTATTTTTACTATTTTGGGATCTGATACTGCCATGGAACAGTTTTCACCATTAGATCCATTTTTTCTTTTTGCATTTTTGTGACTGGAAGCAGGGGTTGTCTCCCTAAAATAGGCATCTAGATGGAGTTCCATTATGTACCCTATGCAATGATCTCCCAAAGGGAAGTGATCTCTTGCCCCCATCATTTTGGTGATGGCCTCATCATTAGGTGTGATGTCAAAGACAAGAGGTCCCCATTGGTCCCAATCGATGAGGTCAGGATAGACTAGTGGTAAGTCATTAGAGGGTGAAGGGACAGTGGTGACAGAGTAGATGGTACAAATGGATGAGTCGAAGAAGTCAGCGAAATGGCTAAAGGAGTCTTGAAGGCCCGTTTCATGAACATTATTGACATCTAAGGGGGCCGTAGTGACATCGAATAAGATACACTCACCTGTAGTGAGGATGCGATGTGGTTGACCATACCCTAACCCTTGAGTATAGGGATTCTTTGTTGCTTGCAGTGGTTCCACGATTCCTTGTTCATGAAGGCCTATACCACCTTGTCCTTTATAGCCCATGCTCTTGACAATTTCAGAACCTTTGCGTAGATTTCTATAGGGATTGTGGGGGCCTCTTGCTTAGGTTCTTCATCCTTGTAAAGCCAAGATGAGATATCTTCAAGTACATCCTGATCTAGGAGATGCTTCTTCTCGAAGGTGGGCGATGGTTTGCACTTGATAATGACTGTATTGGCTGTCTCTATTGTTGGGATGCTGAATGTCTTAGGATTGGGTAATGAGCCCACACAAAAAGTGCCGTGTAGGTCATATTCCCCACATCCCATGTCGGATAGCTTGATTTGGACCTCAGGTAGTGGAGTTGCTTGGGATGAAGTGGAAGCGATGCTTGCGGCGTCGATATATGAGTTTGATGTTGTTGGTTTGGCTTCAGTGGTGGCTTTATTATAGGGGCAGAATGTTTGGTTGTGGCCTTCTAGAAAACTACAATACTAGAAGGGGCAAGGGTCGGCATAGATTGTGACTTCAGTACCATTGTGGGAGAATTTGATGCATTGATGGAAGGTAGATGGGACAGCTTGAATAGCATGAATCTAGGGTCTACTGAGAAGGATATTGTAGGGGAGATCAAGATCTAGAACCTGACATTTTGTTTTGAGGATTTTCTCTCCCACCTGTATGGGAAGCTTGATAGTACCTTCAGAGAGTCATTCAGTATCATCGTAGCCTTTGATCATAATGCACTCGCTAGTGTCGACAACCACATTGGAGTACCCCAAGTGTTTTAACATTTTTAGAGTGCTTATGTTGAGGCCGGAGCCACCATGTATTACGACTTTTTAATGGTGTGCTTGTGGATGCGGACTTCTATGTGCAGGGTGTTGTTGTGTATATGATCGGAAGCAGGTAGGTCCTTTTCTGAGAAGGTGAGATGATGGGGTGAGGTGATGTGTCCTACCATGGCTTGGAATTGAGTTAGATTCAAGTTGGCAGGGACTTGTGTTTGCAAGAGTGCTTTATAAAGGACGTCCTTATAAAGGGGAGATGTGCGAAGCAACTTGAGGATGGAGATTTGTGCGGGTGTCTTGCCTAGGTGTTCTAGGAGGTTATACTAGTGGGTAGGTGATGGACGTGTGGTTAGATGAGGAGGTAAGGGAGTGGACATGGATGCAAGCATTTGTGCCATGGGAGGGGTTGTGCAAATGGATACACGACCACGACGAGTTGTAACAGTGCAATCGGGGGCTTGTGCCCAAATAGTAACTGTGTTGACATGATGGGATGATGCTTCTATACATCCTACGATAGAGTCGTAGGACGCGGGTGGTGGGGTGATATTGTAGGTTTGGTTGGATGATGAATCTTTATTATGGTTAGGTAGGGGATCCTTGTAAGCTCCTAGACTGACGTTTGGTGATGGGTGGGTGTCGTGATCGAGGCTGACTAAGTTTTGTTCGATAAGGTCTTGGATACAATGTTTTAGTTGCATGTAGTCAGCTATTTTATGTCCCACAACACGGTGGTAGTCACAGTAGTCGTTCTCATTATACCACGCAGCTTTTAGTTCATTGTCTTGACATGGGCGAATAGGCGGGAGTGTGATGACACCTTGTTTGAGACATCTATCGAGGATGTCCTTGATGGGTTGTGCTAATGGTGTGAATGTTCGGTGAGGTTTGTGTGGTTTATTTGGCCCTCTTGGGTTATTTACATTTGTTGCATACATATGTGCAGGTGTTTGGTTTTGGATATGTTGGACGGCTTTCACATCTGTGACACCATCATTCAGGTTGTTCTTGTTCTTCCCCCAATAGTGTGATTTGTCGTTGGATTGTGTGTTAGTAGTGTTGTTTGTGTTGGGGGTGTTGTTATTGGATTTGTAGTAGTAGTTGTTGTTGTAGTTGGACTTATGGTCATATAGTTTGATGGAGCCCTTGGCAATGAGGGCCCATTCAATGGTTGTACCTTTGTCGATGACCTCTTCAAAGGTAGACGCACACAAAATTTGTAAGTGAAATCCTAATTCCTGATTGAGATTGGCCACAAAATAGTGACAAGTTGTTTTTCAGGAATAGGCCATGGGAGTTTGCTTGCCAAGCCCCTCCACCTTTGTAAGAAAGAAGTGAAAGCTTCTCCGTTCTTTTGTTTGGTGTTGCAGAGGTTAGTCATAGACACCTTGTGTTCAAAGTTATAAGAGAAATGGTCTACAAACTTCTTTGTGAGCTCAGGGAATGTTCGAATCCCAGGTGGAAGATGGGAAAACCATTTAGCGTCTTGACTGCTAAGACTTCTTGGGAAGAGTCTCATAAGATATGTGTCATTATTAGAGACTTCTAGGCAAGCAATGTAGAATTCCCTAAGGTGGTTCCTAGGGTCTCCCTTTCCCTTGTATTTGTCGAATTTAGGTGTCTCGAAGTTCTTAGGGAAAGGGGGCATGTACAATGTGGGATCAAATGGGTAGGGGCAAATATCCTCAAAGGAATAATGTTTGCATTTGCCCCCGGTTCGTAGGTCCGCTACTTGTTGGACTAAGTCTTGTACAACAGTGCTGATATCTTGTGGTTGCTGTGGTTGTTGTATGTATGCTTGTTGGTTGGTGAGATGTTGGAATTGGGGTGGGGTTTGATATTGGGTGTTTGTTTGATATTGTGTAGATGATGTTACGAGGTTATGCGGATATGTGACAGTGGATGGATTGGCATTGGATTGGTGGGCATGGGATGTGTTGGACGTTTTGTACTGTGAGAACAACTGTCATAGATAGGCAATGGCGTTGGGATTGGGTGGAGGCACACTTGTGGATGTACTTGCTTGCGTGATGTTGCCTTGTATGCCCATGGTAATTTGTGGCATGGAAGGGTTTATCATTGTTGTAGTAGTGGATGTGGTGGCGGGTTGTGAAGTGGTGGAGTTAGGGATGTTGGTAGTAATGGTAGATGTGGTAGCAGTAGAGGTCGTGTTGGTGGTAGATACGACATGTGTGGACGTGTGAGAGATGATGGGCATTGTTATTTGAGAGATAGTGGGTTGGGTGTTGGATGTGGATGCTTGTTTATTTGATGGGTAAGGGTGTTGGTAGAGGTGGATGGTTGTGATAATGTTGTGATGGGGGGAAGTTGAGCCCCAAATTTGAGAAGATGCTCTAGAAATCTGTTTGGATCCGACCATAGGACTTTGTCAAGCATGTCCATGTTATCAACGTCTTGTGTGAAGGCTAAGACATCGGGATCATCTTGGGATACGAGGGGGATGTGTTGTGGTGGTGGTGGTGATGGTCGTAGTTGTTGTAAGTAATGGGAGGGATTTTTGTTTGAGGGGATGTGAGGGTACGTAGATTGGTTGAATGCTTGGTTGATGGGCATGTTGTGACTGTTGGTATTAGGCATTCCTATGCCTGTATATTGTTCTGCCATTTCTTGGATTTTCTTGTGTTGTGATCTCGTGATGGGCATGCAAGTAGATATGTTTGATTTACAATGTGAAAATGAAATAGGGATGAAAACCTTAGAGGATTTGATTGATTATGTTGGACCCAAAAATGGATGTGGTAGTGAGGTGGAGTAGGAGAGGCGATGTGGTGGATGTATTGCTAGAGGTTTCAATTGAAAGGTGATGTGGATGGCCGATATTGATTTTGCCTAAATGTTGGACCAAACATGAAAAAAAAATTTTAGGAGATTTTCTTCGATGTTTGATTCTTTGATGTGTGATATGGATGATTTTGGTAGTCAACAAATTGAGCTTGGATAGGACCTAGATTTGTGGTTTGCACAAAAGGGATGTCTTTCTTTGTTTGGGGTTGACTAATGACCTTACACAAAGAGGGATAATGATTTCACTTCGAAGGTAGACTATTGACTTTCCAAGAAAGGTATGATGTGTGTAGGATAAAATCTAGGTTGATTTTTAGCTCAAAAGTATGACAAATTTTGATGATGTTTTGATTTGGGAGATTTTGGGGATTTTTGGAATGATTTTCTTATGACAAGGATTTTGATTTGGTCCAAAAGGTATGTAATCATTGAAGACAAGTGGATGGAGATTTGAATGGGTTTGATATAGCTAAGGGGTCCAACAATGGTGGTGATTAATCCTCTAAGGTCAAAAGAGAAGGTGTGATTTTGGAAAAATTTGGAAGAAAATGGATGGATTGTTGTCAGATTTTTGGAATGTGACTATGGATTATGATAGTGCAGATGGTGGGGATCACAACTAACTAGGTCTCTATTTTAGGCCAGTCAATCTACGAATAGCGCCAATCCATAGGTGAAATGGCACCACAATCAGACAGATATAGCACTGAAACAGGGTAGACAGATTTTGAAGACAAATTTGGATTTTTCTTTGATGGGAATTTGATCAATTGTTTTCAATGTCTCTTGGCAGGTTGTTTGTGAATAATAAAAGCACATTTAACACACAATTAAGCACATGAATGCACAACAACCAAGATTTTTGTTTTGTGAAATGATGTATGATTTTGTTTGAACAAGCACTTTTTACAACCTAAGGCAAGAATGTGACAGTATTTGTTGAATCCCCTAGGTGCACCTATTCAAAGCGGGTAGCTCCAGGATCTTGGTAGCACCAGCTCTTCCATACAATTGCACACACTTCTCATGCATACCAAGATCTAGGTTTCTTATAAGGCTTGTCCCTCACCAAACCTTTAGATTGTCCCTGCTACCTCAGCTAAGAACCGCATGAATTAGGGCTGCTTCAAGGGTTTCCCCTCTGCGTCAACAAATAGAAGGATTTTGGCTTGCTAAAATAAAGGTTCATAGTAAGGGCATCCGTTCAGGTGGTTATACATGTGGCAGTGCTACTCTCTGTTATGGAGTCTCCCAGCCTCCAAGGGTTGCACCTTGGAGGGTTTTGGGGGAGGTTGGCTGTCGGTATAACACAACAACACCTGTCGCTTGAGACTTTCATCCCAAATGCCTTATTTTATATAGCGGCTTGGAGGAGCTTGGCTTTAGCTTGATGCCGCTTGGGTCATTCCCACCTTTCGAAGTGGGGTGGCAGGCCCTCTAAGTATTACAAAAGTAATACAATCATAAAAATACTTTTGATCTCCAAGTTCACTCAAAGGTGCGAGGGGAGAACATACATATTCTAAATGATTGTATCACACTAAGCATGGTTCATTTTAGATCTTCTGGATTTAAATGGGGTATGATTTTGGCAAGTTTTGTGATGAGCTTTTGATTCCCAAGGTCACCAAAATGGTGTGAGGGAAGAGCATACACTTCTTCACACTACAAACAAAAAGAGAACAAGACACTTCAAACAATTAAGATGATTTTCTTGGTTACATGCGTGAGAGATGCAAGTTGTTCTTTTTAACCAAGATGTTTTATGCAAATTTGTGGTTCTTTTTAAAGCCCAAAATTGAAGTGTTTGATTTGTTGTTTGTTGGCACACAAAAAAGTAAATTTTAGAGCACCAAAGTAAATGTTTGTTGGCACACACACTTCACACAAAGAGTTGTTTGTTTGTTTGATCAATTTTAAAACACCAAATTGAAGTGTTGTCTAAATAGGATGCCAAAAGAAAGGTTCATTTTAAGTCCCACATGGAATGATGTTGTGCAAGAAAAACTAAAAGAACCCTGCAAAGAGTTTGTTAGTATCTCGCAAAGGATGATGAGAACCTACAAAACCCTTGTTAGCACCTGCACAGACAGCAAAGTCAATTTTTCTAAAAATAGCGCTTAAATAGGTATGTGAAAGTGCCACTGTAGGTAGAACAACCCGACTTACAAGAAATGGTGCTAATTAAACTCATGGCATGAATTTAAGACTATGAAGGCGACAAAATACAAGATAGCGCTAATATAACTTTTAGCGCTAATAAAGTAGATGGAAAGCGACGATCTAGACAATAGCGAGGATAAAGGTATAGTAAGGTGCTACTATGCAACCTTTCAGGACGTTTGGTTATCATGCGGATGGCCGATCTAGGTGATGGCGTTGATACGACACTGAACACATCCATGCTGCAAAAGGTAATTTTTTCTTACACAATGCAAGGGGTCAAATAGTAAAATTGGGGTCTTGTTAGCCTTGTTAGTCGGAGTAAATGAAAAATGAGATGATAACAAAGCTAAAGTGCCTTTTTAGACCCCTTGTAAAAATTTCAACATAACCCCCCCTTGCAACTTCAATATCTATGTGTAAACAAAGAGCAAACTGAACATCAAATATAGCAAGAGGATCTTAAAAATAGAAAATGTGAGTGAGTGTGTAAGGAGGTGGGCTATGTAGAAATAGCGCCAAAATAGACAATGGCACTGAAACTAGGCAGTGATGGCATCGCTGCGAGGGTATAATGGCGCTACACCTGCAAAACACACGTATCTCACACCAAAAACTCACAAAAACAAGTTAGACTGGACCTTGTGGGTCCCACCAAACATGCCAATGTAGATTAGAAATGCAAATAGGGTGAAAATACCAAACAAAGTGCAATAAACACAAAGTTATACCTTACAAGCAAATCCAATCCCATCACAGGAGGAAGGAGCCTTTGCACCCAAAACAAGCTCCTTGACAAAGATTACCCTAGACAATGGATTCCAATGTGAAATGCTTATTCAAATTATGCAACTCACTATCCTAGCTCAAGAGTGATTTTGGCATTATGTCTTTGCATAGACTTGCTTTCTTGAAAATGGCTTGAGAGAGGCTTTATTTATAGACTTTTGGAGGGGATTTTGATCCAAGGGTGGAGATTGGTTGGAAAGATCAATGGTGGAGGATGAAGATGATATGGAGGGCCTAGATCTAATCTAGGGGAATGGATGGCTATGAATAAAAGCGAATCTTTTATTCATTTGGGGAAGAGGAAATTATTAAATAAGTTATGGGGGGAAGATTATTCCCAAATAAAAGATTCATGGGGGGAAATGCAAATGAATTAGAAAAATTCATTTGGGGGGAAGTAGAGGTATAGGCATGGGAAAAATGATTATTTATTGTGATGCGGGACTTTAGATGGATTTATTCCAATTTCTTTATTTGGAGAATGTGGGAAATTAGGTTAAACTAGGTTTGACCATCCTAATGAGGGATTTAGGGTTAATTAAACATTGTTTTTATTTAATTAACCCTAGGGCTAGAATAAATGGGTTAGATTAATTAGTTAACATGATTTTAACTAATTAATTGAATTTAGTGGCAAAAGGGGAAAAATGATTTAGTAAATATTGCATATTTACTAAATTCATTTGGCTAAGTTTGAAACTATTGAGTTAATAAAATGAATTCAGTTGTCTGGGATAAACTGATGAAAAATGGGGTAATGAAGGGATAATTAATTAAATAAAATTTAATTAATTGGTTTAGGAGGGAAATTGACATGATTAGGGATATCGAGAGTCAGTTTGGTGGTTGAGAAATTTTTAGGTGTCTACAGAAGGCATGCATTTCACAATGCAATAGTTCTTCTAACTCAAGGAAGAGGGCAGCAGTCACATCATCCCCACCATCTGAATGAGTAGTGAAGAAATATGTTGTTTCTAGTCTTGATGGTTTTAATCGTGCATTGGAAGTTAAACTTCCTGCAGAAAAGATATTGTTATGGCATAAGAGATTTGGCCACATTGGTGAGAAGAGTCTGCGTACCCTAAAAAATAAGAACCTCATTGAGGGGTTAGATGATTGTAATCTTGAGTTCAAATTTTGCAAACATTGCATTTATGGAAAACAAAACCGTGTTCAGTTTTACTCGAGTTCTCATAAGTCTTCTGGTGTGTTGGACCTTATTCATTCTGATGTGTTTGGTCCTGTTAATGTTCCTTCGTTATCAAAATTTGTATACTTTGTATCTTTTATAGATGATTACAGTAGAAGGACATGGATTTATTTTCTCAGAAGCAAATCTGAAGTTTATAGCAAGTTAAAGGAGTTTAGAGCCTTTGCTGAAAACTAGACTGGTAAAAAGATTAAATGTTTGAAAACTGACAACGATGGTGAGTTCTGTTCCACAGAATTTGATAAGTATTGCAAGGAACTTGGGATTGAAAGGAAAAAGACAACTCCATACACCCTGCAGCAAAATGGAGTTGCAGAGAGGATGAACAGGACATTGATGGAAAAGGCTAGGAGTATGCTTAGTGGAGCTGGTCTAGAACAAAAGTTTTATGATGAAGCTGTTGCCACTGCTTGCTATTTGGTAAACAGATCTCCTACATTATCTCTTGTTGGAAAGACACCCATGGAGGTATGGTCTGGTAGAAAGCCTTCAGTAAGGCATCTTCCTATTTTTGGTTGTGAGGCATATGCACATGTGCCTAGGGAGAAGCGGTCAAATTTGGAGAACAAAGCTATTAAGTGTATCTTCATCGGCTATGGTGTTGATGTGAAAGGATACAAGCTTTGGGACCCCATGGCTGAAAAAGTGTTGTATAGCAGAAGTGTCATCTTTAGAGAGCTTACACCTTCTTCCACTATTTTCATGCCAGAAGAAAAACAAAAGAAAGAGGATGTTGTTTGGTTTCCTCTCACCCTTGAGAAGACTGAATAGAAAGATAATGTTGGAACTGATGAGGAGGAGAGCTCTAGTAGCTCTAAAAGCTCAGAAGAAGAAGCTGAACCTCAACCTCAGCTCTTGAGGAGGTCTACATGGATAAGAAAGCAACTTGAAAGGTTCAGTTTTACATTGCTTGATTCTAGTTGTGCTTATGCTTTGTTCACTAATAGTGATGAACCTAGAACTGTATCAGAGGCTTTAGATATGAAGGATACAGGTTCCTGGAAGGAGGCCATGGAGGAAGAAATGGCTTCTTTGGAAAAGAATTAAACTTGGGACTTGGTTCCTTTGCCTCCTAGACAGAAACCCATTGGATGCAAATGGGTGTTCAAGAAGAAGATTGGTGCAGATGGCAGTATTGAGAAGTATAAGGCTAGATTAGTTGCAAAGGGGTATTCACAAGTGGAGGGCATAGATTATGGTGAGATCTTCTCTCTCATTGCAAAGATGACATCCATTCGATTCCTATTGTCTCTCACAACAAATTATGACTTGGAGGTAGAACAGATGGATGTGAAGACAACTTTCCTTTATGGTGGCTTGGAGGAAGAAATCTACATGTCACAGCCAGAGCATTACATAGTGAAAGGTAAAGAAAATTTGGTTTGCAAACTTAAGAAGTCTTTGTATGGTTTGAAGCAATCCCCTAGGAGATGGTACTTGAAGTTTGATGCCTTTGTGTTGTCAATTGGATTTGTGAGATCAAAATCGGATCACTGTGTGTATTATAAATTTGATGGTGATCGTATTCTCATTGTTGCACTGTATGTTGATGATATGTTGCTCATTAGGAAGGGTAAGAATATGATTTCTGATTTTAAATCTCAATTGTCAGCTTAGTTTGAAATGAAAGATTTAGGGGCAGCCAGGTACATTCTAGGAATGGAAATCAGAAGAGACAAAACCAACAGAAAACTTTGGTTAAGCCAAAGTAAGTATGTGAAGTCCGTGTTGGACAGATTCAACATGGCAGATTGTAGACCATTGTGTGTTCCTATTTCTTTGGGGACAAAGTTATCTATTGAGAATTGTCTAAAATCTCCTAGTGAGGTGGAGGACATGAGCAGAGTACCTTATGCTAGTGTTGTTGGTAGTTTGATGTATGCTATGGTCTGCACAAGACCAGACATTGCCCAAGCAATGGGAGTCCTTAGTCGATTTATGGCTAATCCTAGATGGGTTCATTGGGATGTAGTTAAGTGAGTGTTCAGATATTTGAGGGGTACTTCTGAGTACTCCATTTGCTATCATGGTAATGTTTATGGACCTCCACATTCTATTGATATTCATGGATTTGTGGATTCAGATTGGGTAGGTGACATTGACAGTAGGAGATCCACCAGTGCTTATGTTTTTACATTGTTTGGTGGTGCTATTAGTTGGATGAGTAAGCGACAACCTGTTGTTGCTTTGTCCACAATAGAAGTAGAGTATATGGCAGCAACTCATGCTTGTAAGAAAGCCATTTGGCTTAAGAGATTGTGTTCTGATATTGGTGCTGATGCAGGTCAGATCATGATCAGTTGTGACAGTCAGAGTGCAATTTGCCTTGCAAATAATCCAACTTTCCATGCTAGAACCAAACACATTGATGTTCAAGTTCACTTCGTGAGGGACATGGTTGAGGATGGAAAGGTAATTTTGGAGAAGGTAGATACATTGAAGAATGTTGCAATGCATTAATGAAACCAGTGGGCACAGAGAAGTTCAGATGGTGTTCGGAGTCTATGGGCATCTCAGCCTATAGCAATTAAATCCTATTTTTCTATTGGATCTTACAAGGTGTTCGACAAGTGGGAGAATGTTGGGAATTAAGGTGTCTCAACCTTGGTAATTCTCTGCATTTGTAATATTTGTATTTATTATTTAATTGCCTATGTTGTAAATAATTGAAAAATCCATATTGTCATGTTGTGGGATGTGGCACGGTGATGTGTCAATCCTACATGGATTATGACAACTTGTATTTTTGTCCTTACATGAGGAGATAGGTGTCCCACTTAGTGGTAGGAATATTTTGCCATGTGTCGGCGTCTTCTATGTTGTGTAAGGAATGTTTGACCGAAACGGTTATGACAGATTCCTATGACGAATCTATCACATGTAAGAGTCAAGAATAGAAGGTTGTAAGACAGGTGATGACATGTGTCATGAAACATCTTTGAATAAGGCATATTTGGGTGCCCCAAGGTGGAATATGACATGTTGTAAGAGAATATGCTATTTATAGCATGTGTATGATAAATTCTTTTACAGCTATAAGTTGTAACCGCTATGACAAATTCTATGATAGTCGTAAGTGTCGTAAGAGCATCTGTCATAGCCCATTTTGGAAATAGGTGACCTCTTTGGGATGGGAGTTGTGGACAAGTGTTAGATACACTCTACAATGTTGAACAAGTGTCCCTAGGCATGGGTTTTGGTCCAAGATGCCATGTTGGACGCTCATTCCAGGAAAGGTCCAAAATTGCCTTGTATGTTCTATTTAAACAGGTGCTTGGACATGGAGTTTGTATCATAGGTTTATAGGCATTGTTATGCTACCAGATTGACTCTAGACATGACTTTCAAAGACTGTTGAGGCTTTCATTGCAAGTGTATTGTAAACATTCTTTCAGATTTGTTAATACATTGTGTAGGTTTTTGAGTGTGGGGTTTTTCACCCGATAAGGGTTTTCCCCACCGTAAATCTATGTCTCTCTTCTTCTGTCTACATTCTGGTTCTTGTGTTTTTATACAATATCTTATGTTAATGGTTTAACATTTTTGTAATAGTTAAGATAAATTTGAATTTAGATAGCCTTCTCCTCAATAGATTAGTGTAGGAAGCAATTTCCACACACCTAGCTTCCTTTCACAAAATTCAATCTAAAAGAGCATAACAAAGGGTGTTGTGAGGAAAATGATGATGGAAAGAAAACAATATCAGTAATAATAGCCACTTGGTGCTAAAATATCCAACACAACACACTTTTAGTGCCATTTAAGGTCAAACCCTCGTAAAAATATAGAGAAAATAGGCTATTTTTCACGGTTTTTCAATTCCAAGACCTAGAAAAAGGGGTGTTGTAAAGAATTTTAGGAGGTATAGAAAAGAATATAAATAATATCAGTCACATGAAAACATAAAATTGATCACAACACAATTGGAGTGCAAACTAGGTCAAACCCTAGGGTAAAAATTATCAAAATGTGTAGTTTTTCGCCAAATTTTCACTACAAGAGCCTGTTAAAAGGGTGTTGTGAAGATTTTTATGAGAGGAAGCAACTTATTACCCTAATAATATGAAATTAATGCAAAATATCTATCACAACACACCTATGGTGAAAGTTTATGAAGTTGATATGGCCAAAATTAGTGAAAATTATTGTTTTCGAAGCCCCCCTAGGTTTGAGATTTTGGAACAAAATGCTATGCAAATGGTTTGAAGTCTGATTTTTTATGTAAATTACATACTTTAAGATCTGAAAATGATTTTCAATCTTAATCATGCAAAAGTCCCATGCAAATTTAATGAAATTGCACCAAAATTGCTAGTTTTTGTTGAAATTTTCAATGCAAAAAATTTAAATTTAAATGCAAATTCACACTAAAATGCAAGACTAAATCCAAATGCAAATTTGAATGAGCCTCTAAAATTAGTATAAAAATATGATAAAAGATTTTGCCTATAAACTGTAGATTTTGGAATTACTAGGTTATAAAATTGACCAAATTTCCACAAAACCCTAGCAAGTAAATGAAGAAAAATGCAAAGAAAGATTTTCAATTTTCAAATTTTTCTGTAGTTTATATCAGATCTGATGTAAAAATCATGAATTAGGAAAATTTAGGAAGAACTAACAAAACTTAGTAAGCCCAACAATTTAATTTTTTGTATTTTTCCAAATTTTCAATTTTTTTAAAAAGTTTTCTCAATGCAATAAATTAAATGCCTATATGAATGAATGAAATCACACCAAATTTATAGACAAACACTCAGCAAGTTGCAATTTAAGTTCAAAGACACGGGTTCACCAAAATATTTAGTGGAAAATTAGATTTGTCAATGTTTTAATGTTTAGGTGTTTAAATCCACCTCTCCACTATTCATTGAAGGATCTAGGGTCAAGTGGCAAGCACTATCATACCCTAGAGTCACTTTCAGATGTAGGGAAACTCAGATTAGAGAATTAATTATTAATTTTTCCTTCTCCTATGATCAATTGGCCATTAAAACCCTAATTATGCAAATATGACAAAAAATTAATGAATTATGGAAAAAGCTCTTATAGATGGAAGTAAAATACCAAATTACATAATACCTATTTTTGAGGTTCTAAAGAGGAATAGTCAAGGGCACTAGAAGGGGCACCCAAGTCCAAGGTACCTACTTTTTCAGGGAATTTGAACCTCCTTCAGACACATCAACCCTGTAACTTCTATTTTCCAGAATCTATCTACAGAGGAAGCTGGAGTGAGTGCCCTAGTCTTAGAAGTGCTCCTTTGTTTGACTTTTCTTCAGATCTTGAATCGTTGGTGTCTTCGCAGCCTTCCTACAACTCCATTTTTCATGGATGCAATAGCTATAACCTGCAATCACAAGACTTGATTTGGGGTTTGTGGTGTTTAAAGATTTGCCTTAGTCAAACCCTGAAGGACACTTAAGTCTCTGAACACCATTGTCAGATAAAGAGGGTGTGCCCTTGTGAGGTAGAGGCCAAAAACCAAAGGAATCAATGATAAATACACAATGGTATGTCACCTTGTAGTGAATCTTTCATGGAGGAAGATGCTCTTCATGCCATGAAGGAATTGATGCTCAGATCTACAAATATCAACACACAAAACACACAAGTCTGCTCTTGCAACACAATAGAAAGCCTTGAATCACCTTGAGAACAAAATAGTTTGCTAGTAATCATCTAGTTTTCAAATGAATACCTACACATGCTTATATATGCACCTACAAGCATTCCCGCCCATATATTTGAAATTCAAACTTACTGTGTTAGCAAAGGTACCTAATAACAGTCACTAACCAACAACCAGAAATTGGGGCTGCCCTAAAATAGGGCAAGACTAGGGCGTGGGTGCCCAAGTCCTCCCCCCTATTTTAGGTAGGTTACAGCTGAAGGGGTCCACCTAGGTCCTATCTGCCATGGGACTTAGGTCTCATTCCATCAGGATGCTAAAATATTAACTAAAATATCCTAAATGCACTCTAAAGACCCGAGAGCTAAACCTTATGAGGGAAAAACCCCCAATGGGACATTTTCTGACGTTACACATTGATGTCAACATATCTTTGTTGTCATTGGTGTTAAACTCTATCCTATTTTGTTATTTGGTTAGAAGCTTTATATGTTGAGGATATTGAGAAAATTAGCCCCTCCAGAAGAATCAAAAAGGAAACAGTGAATCATAGTGAAGACAGTGAGTTGCATACTAAAGAACAATCCAGAAAACTGCTCCACATTTCTTGGAGAGTGAAGATCTTGGTCTGCAGATTGGAAGTTATTTAGAGGCATGTCTAAAGATGCTAAATCCTGAGTTTGAGCCTTTAGTATGAAGAATTGTGTGAGTTACATTCACCTGAGTAAAATCTACATTTTTTTATTATTCACGGGTAATAGGGAGAAAGTATTTTGCTCTGCGGTTCTAGAGGGAAGTATGGGATGATGATAAGTGCCTACAACTACAATGGTTCATGATTTGGTGGTCCTCAAGCTATCATTCTTCTTTGACATTTGAAGACAGTGAAGAATCTCATGGATAAACTGGTCAGAGTTTGTACGGTTGCTTCTAGTGATTACAATGTGCTTGTGGATGCCTCCTAATTGTGTTCCTACATTTACATGGGTTCGTATTAAGTAATTAAGATCATGTTTGAAGTTTGTTCCCAGATAACATAGCTTGTAACTAGTTCTAGCCAACTTGATTAATTCTAGTGATTGTGGAGATGTATTGAATATTGTAGAAGCATATAGTGGTGTGGAAGATCGTGTTTGAGTCCCAGCTAAGGCATGGAGTGATCTGCATACATCTTTACTACATTTCCTTAGCTGATTCTATATTAGGTCCAGACCTATTTTATTTATGTTTGTAATGCCGACCTTGGAGAATGATCCAATGGTTGATGATTGTAATGCTGACCTTGATGAACATTCCAAGGTTGATGTAGTGTATCTAAACATGCAATTGAGTCAAGGTAAATATTTCCAAGTGTGAAAAATGTGAAGATAAGTAAGGGAAAGAGAAAACGCAAAGCAGAGCAAAAGAGTATTGCACTTCAATGGAACTAAATTCAAGCATGGAGTAGATGCTAACATCTCAGTTCAAAACCTTTGGTAGTGAGCCACCCTTTGGCAGTGAACCACTTCTTGGCAGTGAGCCTTTTTCTAGGCAATGAGCCCTATTGGTAGTGAGCCTCTAATTTTTAGTATTGTGCTTTACATATATATCTTGTGGGTTAACCCCTACCATGGTTTTTCCCTTAACAGGGTTTTCCACGTAAAATTCAGGTGTCTCTTGTGTATGATCTTGCAATTGTGTTTATGTTTCTAAGTTTATGCTTTCATGACTTAATCATAACAAACAGTGGACATGTTTTTAATGATTTAAGGTGCAGAATTGTTTGAGTAATAAGACAACTGATTCACCCCCCCTCTCAGTTGTCTGGTTCATTTCAACAGATATTACTATGGATTTTGCTCTTGGTTTACCAAGGACACATAGAGGACATGATTCCATTTTTGTGGTGGTGGAAAAATTCTTGAAGATGACACATTTTATTCCTTGTAAGAAGACTAATGATATTCATATTGCATAGTTATTTTTCAGAGAGGTGGTGAGACTACAAGGTCTACCTAAGAGCATAGTTTCAGATAGAGATACCAAGTTTGTTGGTTATTTCTAGAGGACATTGTGGAAGAAGTTGAAGATGGATTTAAAGTTCTATTCTACACACCATCCATAGACTGATGGATAGATAGAAGTGGTGAATAGGACTTTGGGTAACCTGCTACGATGCTTAGCAGGAGTTAAACCCAAGTGATGGGATTTAATTTTACCATAGGCAGAATTTGCCTACAACAACTTTTTCAATACGAGTACAGGTAAATCACCATTCTAGATTGTATATGGGAGTAGTCGAAGAAATCCGTCAGAGTTAAGGAAGCTGGACAAGGTAGAAAAGACAAGTGCTGAAGATGAAGACTTTGTAGAACACCTAAAGAATTTGCATGAAGAGGTGAGAAAGCACATTAATAAGATGAATATTTAGTAGAAGGCTAAGGTAGATCAGAAGAGGAGATATAAGGAGTTTTAGGTAGGAGGAAAGAAAGGTAGAGCTGCCAAATGGGATCAATGTTTTCCATATGTTCAACATTGTTGATTTAATAGAATATCATGAAGGTGGAACAAAAGATGGACCAACGGAAGAACAATGGAGTATTCTAGCATCTACTTCAAAGGAGGAGATAGAAGAGATCTTGGATAACTGTGTGGGAAGAAGTATTCAGAATAGGCAATATGAAGAATATCTGGTGAAGTTGAAAGGAAGGCTTGTTGAAGATTCTTCCTAGTTATCTAAGGCAGAAGTGGACCGTTTGGGGTTTCCCTCAAACACCTGAGATGTGAAAAGCTCACTTCTCAAAATTACCCTAGGTATCTGATGTAGGAGCATCTAGTGGTGTAAGGGCAATCTTGCATCACCCCAAAAAAATGAGGATGATTCAAAATCATTGATTTTGTTTTCATTTCTTCTCAAAATTAGTATTTCTAGTTCCATAATCGCTTGAGTAATGATGTAGAACCTTCAAATTTCTAAACTCCTAGAAATAACAAATTGCTATTTTTGGAAAGTTTGCATTTGGGCACGTATGGAAGTGAAAATTTACAGGAATCTTTGTAAATGAAAAATAAGACCTTTGGCAAAGGAATCAAGCAAAGATCATTTATGGGTTGAAAGGTATTAAAGTTTCTATTTCCTGAAAAACCTGTGAAAATTATTCAAATTTAGGTTTGAGGCAGTAAACAACCCCATATGACTTTGAAAATTGGTAGAATTGGTAGAGCAAATTCTTAGGACATAGATAACTCCATGAGCTTTCTAGTGCTTCAAACGGTTTGTCAATCGGATGCCTAGATCAAAAGTTATGGCTCTTGGAAGTTGACCTACTTTTGGAGGGAGATGCAAAATTTGATATTTGGCCGGAGGCTGCCAAAAAGGCTATTTATAACCATTTTTGGGAACCCTTGGAAGTAGTAGAGATAAGGGGGGAAAGTGTTGATTCAATAGAAGGTGGGAAAATAGAAACCCTAGCTGATTTGGGGTTACATAAGGCAGAAGATTCCAGAGTCTTAAGATAGGAAGCTGTAATGTGTTGCAGCCTCTGGAGGATTCATCCTCTAATTGTATTTGACCTTCTGTAATGTAATGAGTTGTCCAAATCAATAAAAAAACATTCTATTTTCTATGTTTATTTTTTTTTGTTATGTGTTTTATGATTTACCCCCTTCATCATATTTGATGGGTGTGAAGTTTATGATGGGAAAACACATATTGAGGCATTTTCAGACTTCATGGACAAGTTCCAATTGAAGATGAAGATATGTGAATGAGATTCTTTGTTAGATCTCTAGGTGGTGTGGCAAGAAAGTGGCTACTTAGTTACCCTGCCCAAGATTTTTCTTCGTGGGATCAATTAGTGGCTGCATTTGAAGACTTTGCAAATAGTTTAGACCCTGTATTTCTTGTCCAAGAACTAGAATATATTAGAAGGAAGGAAGGAGTGGCTAGCATGGAGTTTAGACATAGAGTTGTAGTTGCCTTGTCAGACATACCAGATGGTTTTAGACCTAATTTTCCTATTTGAATTGACATGTATCTGTGGGCTTATGATGCTACTTTAGGCTCGGGTTCTATATGTGAAGAGTTCAATCTAATGAGTACGCAACATGCCTACCTATTAATTGATTATGTTGATAAAGTTAAGAAGGATATTATTGCAAAATCATTATCCTCAAATGCAGAAGTGGCTGGTAATGAATAGGTTGTTGGAGGCAACAGGGATGTGAATGCCTCATGTGATATAGGCACAATGTCAAGTGATGATTGTTGGTGTAGTGTATGACAACAATTCAGATGAAAATAATAGTGACTACACCTACCTTCAATTGGATCAATCATCAGTGGATGATGAAGATGAGAAAATCAATGATGATCTCTAATCTAGTGATGACAATTATGACCCTGCTACTTGTTGTAGTATCATGGACCACTTGAAAGGTATGTATGCAAATGAAAAATTGAATGACTTGACTCATGTAGTTGATTATATAGAACATACATACATTGATGAAGCAAATAATAATGAAGTGATGAGAATAAGGTACAATATCCTTTATGAAGAACATGCAAGTCCATCAAGTGGCATAATTCATGATTATCATTGGTCCATGGATAATCCTCTTTTTGAAAATGACATAGAGTTTGGTGAATTTGAGCTTTCAGCTTTGAAAGTAGAGAATCCTATGCAATATGACCTAGCTACCCATGGACACCAAGTGGATAGGGAGGGATCTGTACAATATGATCTTAAGGGTGAACAAGAGGCTGGTCTCTTGTTTAGTGTATTACCCCTATTTATTCCTAATGATGATATTGAGGCAATTAACGCTTACATTTGCATGAGGATGATGTGGATTATGCTTTAGATGGAAATCATGAAGGCACTACTACAACTACAAATGATTTTGAGGTAATAGTTTCCAACTATGAGGGCTTTGTCATAGATGCTTTTCTAGAGCTCTGTTTGGACCAGTTATCTCTTATTGATGTGGATCATGTTGAGAGCACTTTTTTGATCTCATTGGTTGGGCTTGTTAACATTGAGGCTAGGTATTCTCATGTGGGTCAAGTCTTTGATTTGTAGGGTGAGGAGAAAATCATGATTGATTTTCGTGGTAGTAGTTTTTACACAACAAAGTGTGTCAAGGAAGACAAAACAAAGATGTAATTTGAAGATTTTGAGTCTTCATTTGAAGTGCCTCAAATTTCTAGCTTGTATGTTGATTGTGCAAATTTAAATTTGAATGAAGCCTTTGATTGAATAATGGAGGAGCACATTAGCATTTGTGGTGCAATTGGGTTGCAATAATTTGAACAACCACATAACATGGCCCAACCTGAGGCCACACCTAAGATGGACGATTTTTAGCTTGATACTCTTCTTCATGTTGATATTTATGCAGATCTAGAAATGCATCATGCTAACATGGAACTTGAAGGTGAATATTTCTATGTGAGTTAGCATGATGATGAGCCCTATTATCTATGGTTTCCATATCTTGATGACAATCATTTCCATTTTTAGCATGATGATTTGAATAGATATATTTTTCTTGTACATGCATGCAAAATATTTTTATTACTGATGTTGGGTGATCAATGCAGCAAAGGATTGAGGGAGATCAGCTCCTTTAATAGGATTGTCTTTGACAGGGGCAAGTAGCTTCACCAGCTTTCTGTAGGGTTGGCTTGCAGTGTCTCAAAATTTTGGATGTAGTCTTTTGACTGTATGTTTCCCTATAAATACATTTTGTATTTTTTCCCCTTGCATTTTTTTTTGTGCTTTTGGTCTGCCTAAAAATATCCTAGATTCTCACTGTGCCAAGGTTTTCCATACATCCCTAACTAGAGCCGGTATTGGGATTTGAAAAAGCCAGCTCCCAAAATGCCTTATTTTGCTCCAAAAAATCCATCAAAATTCCCACCTTTTTCCTTTGTAGTTTAAACCCACCATTTATATCTGATCTAAGAAGTATTTCCTATGGGTTTCATTCAAAAAATCTAACTATAATTGCCCTTGTTTCTTGTGTTTCCTTCACTATCAAAAATTGGTTCCTTTATGGCTTTTGTTGGCGAATCGGTGAAATCGCAAACTATTGAACTTGGTTTGCGGGTTCATCATTTTGCTGATTTGCCAATTTTTTAACAAAGAGGTGAAGGAAGAACTTTAAAAAAAATGAAGGGGTGAAACCTTTGTCAGTGAATTCTTTAATTTGTGAACTTGAAAGTTCGCCAATGGAAGGTTTTTCCAATGATGACTTCGCTAATGGCTTAGAGTAGGAACAAAGGAAATAAAGATTTTCCAAGGCATAAAGAGAAAGTGAAGTGCAATCCCTTTTCTTAGCATAAAGTTCTAATTTGTGAACCATTGGGTTTGTCGATATGAAAGTTCTTGCCATGAAGATTCACCAATAGAAGAAAAGGAGATAAAATTGTGGCAAAGGGGAAAAGTTTCTAAAGAAAATTTTCTATGGGAAAGATAAAGGATGGTTGACTCTTTTAGTGGTTAATTGGATAGTTCATGAACTACTATTTTTGTTGATGAGAGGTTCACCATGGGGCAATTTCATCAATTGAAGAGCGGAGTGTAGGTAAAAGGAAAGTAAGCAGGGATAAAGTTAGCTACAAGAAAAAGTTCCTGACAAAGGTTAAGAAAATGTTTCTAAGGAAACAAAGGTAAAAAATAAAGGTTACTGAGTCTTTTGTCGGCAAATCAGCTAGTTCACGAACTATCATTTTCACCAACAAGGTTTGATGGTTCATCTTTTCCCTAATTTTCCAACAAAGGGGGAATAAAGATAGAAGGAACAAAGGGAACACAAAAAAGAGAAAGGAAGAGAAGAATGAAGTGGCTGTTGGCTTGGTTCACAAACCAAAAGGGTCACTGACAACCAAGTTCACCGATGGGGAAATTTGCCGACTAGGTAAAGAATAGGCAAAGAAAGAAAAGATGCCAGGAAAAGGATGACTCACCAATATCCGAATTTGTCGGTAAGGAAAATAGAGTCAAAAAAGAAGAAAAAGGAGAGACAAGTGGTTCGTGGTTTCTCAAATTTGCCGATAGAGCAATATGCTAACAGAGGGCCCAGATGTGTAAAATAGGAAAGTTCATGGTACAAGATTTTTGTTGATAAGGCAAATTGAAAATTTAAATGTAAAGCATGAATTATAAATAATTGAAGATGTCAGGTTGGTAGCTAAAACAATGTGTTCTTTCAATGCATAGGTACTTGATGAGGAGGATGGTGTGTTTCAGTGATCAATTTTTTCTATAGGTCCTTCTAAGGACATGAAATAAGTGCGTAGGGAATGGGTGACCCTAAAAATCTACCGATTCTTCTGACAAGGCTCTGGGATGATTTTATATCAGCATGGGCTTGGTGTGTTGACTTGGTTTCAACACCTTGAGTTACGTAGTGAGCAAATTGCTATATATACATGTAAAAAAGATGTTTTCAGGGTTGGTCATTGAACCAATTGCTTGGTTTGGAAGCACCTAAGGAATATTCTTAGGTATCAAATCATGATTAGTCTGGTCTGTAAGTGAAGGGATGTATTCATCATGGTGTAGGAATGTTGTGTAAAGTAGGTATGAATGTAATGGAATGTCTCCATGAGATTTTGTAATGATTTTGACAAATGTACAATCGCAGTTGTATGTTTTCCCTTGCCATATTTACTGGCAGGATTGTAACTAAGGTTTGGAGGTATGTCACAACATCCAAGTTAATATTGCAAGGCATGTAGTTGCCACTCTTTTGTTGCATATGAGTCGTTGTAGTTCTCTTTTGGATTATTAAGTCTATCCATCACATGAAAATCTATTAGTCATATATTTGAATGTATGTCTAGTTCCATTGATCCTCTAGTGTATATTTTCTTTCCTCCTTGCATTCTATGACTTTGTTGCCCAATGGAGTAGGCAATGATCCACATTGGGGATGGATCAATCACTCTTTTAAAACAAACAAATCATTCACCTATGGTTTAGGGGAAAAAACTATCTTTCCTATGCATGAAAATTCACACAGTTGAATCAGCTATATAGGAGTTTTGTGATAGCCAGTTGTTCATTGGTTTATTGATAGTCTTTGGGACCAAGATAATGAGTTGGGTTTGGTTGTTCATATATTTTAGTTGTTCATCTAGTTTTGATGTGAATACCTACTTAGGTATACCCCTTGGAATATCTCTCCAGAGTTTAAGCTAAGATCAAAGAGCAAAGGAGTCTACCTGATAAGTCACTTTCTATGACCTTGAGGACAATCCCTACCCTAGGTGATTTATAAATGTTTTAGAGTTTTCTGTTGTAAGTCATTTTAGGAACCAACAAAACCATTCAATGGTGGTTGTAAATTTTAACTCCCCCCTCTACCCCTCATAAAAACTAGGAGGTATCATAAAGTACTCAGACATCATGGCTAACTTAGCTAAATTTTTGAGCAATGTTGGCCTTACGGATATAGAACTCTCTAACTAATCCTTTACTTGGTCTAATAGAAGGTAGGAAAACCACCCTATTCAAGTTAAGTTGGATAGAGTCCTTATCTCTTCTAACTAGAATATTGTTAACCTCATCAAGTTGGAGGCTCTCCCTCAAGTTGGCTCAGACCACAACCCTCTATTGTTGAAATGGAAGGAAAGGATTCCTAGAGGACCTTTTCCTTTTAGGTTTTAAATAATGTTTGCATTTCATCTGGACTTTAGAGGGTGCTTATCAAGTTGGTGGAAAAATCCTATCCAAGGACCTATCATGTTCAGACTAGCCCAAAAGCTTATTAATATTAAGAACCAGGTCAAGGAATGGAATAGGTTCACCTTTGGAAATGTGTTGGATAAGAAATAGGATTTATCTAGTCAACTGCTTGATATTCAGTCTATGTTGGAATAGGGAGATAGTTCAAAGGATATTCTTTCTTTGGAAAAATCATCATCTAAGGACTGGTTTTTGATCCTAAGAGAGGAGGAGCTCTTCTAGAAGAAAGAATCATGTATTCAATGGTTGAAGGAGGGGGACAAAAGTGCTTCCTTCTTCCATCAATCTACGTTGAAGCATAGAAAATGAAATACTATTATTAGGCTTTAGGATGAGGATGGTGTTGAAGTTTCAGAGGATGAATAGCTAGGGAAGTTGGCATCTAGAAATTTTTAGTCCCTTCTGGCTGCCCAACATATTAACTTCTCCTCTCTAGAAGAAGATGTACTCTTGAGTCCCATCCCCACACTCCTTTCTAATGAAGACAATAGTCTCCTAACCAAATAGGTCACTGAGGAGGAAGTTAGGGTGGTGGTGTTCTCTATGGGGGTGTTTAAAGCTCATGGACTAGATGGTTCCACCTCACTTTCTTCCAAGATTTCTAGAAGATTGTTGGAAAACATGTCATAGATGCGACCAAAGACTCTTTCAGGACTGGAAGACTCTTATGGTAGTTGAACAACACTTTCATAGCGCTAATTCCTAAAAATGTTGATCCCACTACCATGTCAGATTTAAGACCCATTAGCCTCTACAACACAATCTACAATATATTTACAAAAATTATGGTATTAATAATTCAACCCCTACTAGACAAGATTACTGCTACTAATCCAAAAGGCTTTCTTTAAGATAGGCAAATCTCAGATGTAACTATCACCACCCATGAAGTCATTCACTCTATCTTCTAGAGTAATACCCCAGGTATAGTTTTTAAACATGATATTTCCAAGGCTTATGATAGGGTCAACTGGAATTTTATGTTCAAAGTCCTTAAGAGATTTGGTTTTCAAGGCCATGTAATTAATATATTCAAAGAATGTGTTTCCACCATTACATTCTCTATTCTTGTCAACAAGATCCCCCATGATTTCTTCTATACTAGTATGGGAATTAGGCAAGGGGATCCTCTATCCCCCTATATGTTTATCATATTGGATGAATTTTTGGGTAGAAATGCCTACAATATGCTGAGGAATGGCTCCCTTCATGTTATCAAGCTGACTTGCACAACCCATCCCTCTGTTATCCAAAGGTTTGTTGATGACATGATTCTATTTGGTACGACCTCTCTGGTGGAGGCCATAAGATTGAAACTTCTTCTCAAGGACTATGAGGTTGTGTCTGGTCAAAGAATCAATTTTGAAAAGAGCCAAATCTATTTCTTGAACACCTCGAAGGTTCTGTAGCTTAAAATCAAGGGACTCCTACGTTATTTGAGTGCTCTTTTATCATATCCAAACCTCAGGGTCCCCCACACTGTTAAAAAAGTTACCCCTATTGAAATTTAGTCCTTGAAATAATGTAGAAGAAGCTGGCAAGGTGGAAGGGAAGTTTGCTTAGTCAGGCTAGGAAATTTTGGCTCCTTAATGCTTCTCTACAAGGAATTCCAACCTATTTTGATGCAGAGGTAAAATGCAACGGGAGCTTACAAATGGGAAGGAGGAGTCATTAACACAACCAGCATGTTAAAATCCTATCGGCTTGTCATCATCATCATATTTCTTGCTAACACAAACAGCATCATCATATTCTAAAGAGGCATGAAATATCCTCCTGTTGACTACTGTTCACTCCCTTATCGCCTTTCGCCTTTCGCCTGTCAGCAGCATCATGATATTCGGCAGGCGCAAACATCCTCCTGATGTTCACTGTTCATCTTACCGCCAACCTTTATCCTCATCAGCATGATGTTCAGCATCATCTTCATCAGCAGGATATAAAATATCCGGTTCCTCCTATATATCCTGATGACGACAACTTCAAGCACCTTTCCTTCGATGCTTACGTCACCCCGATATCCGACTACTCAAACAACAGCATTAGGATATGACTTATCCGGTCATATTGAAACATCTTGATGATGTTAACCAAACTTTATGCCGATGACTTACGCCGATGCTAAAACACTTAGCGACAGCAGGATAAACTTGCATAGGGTGATATTCACAATATCCTGATGACGATGACGTCACTTGCACCTGATGATGATGTCAATGCACCTGATGATGATGTCACCCAGATATAAGACTCTTACATCCTCCGCAGCATGATAATGAAATGTCAGGTGATATTATACATATCCTGATGATGACCTTTAAGATCCTGATGACGACTTTTAAAAACCTCCTGTCCTTAGCCAAAAAAATGATTTTTCCTCGCACATACGATAGCGATATGCAGATGATGGGTACACACGAAAGATGATCCTGACGACGATATACACACTGAGTATATATTTGACTTATATCATCCTGATGCACTTGAAACATACAGTCTTCGTCAGTTTCATAACCCGATCCGGATAGCGATATACTCACAAATGTCGATGCGATTCACTCCGTCTGGAAAAGCACATGCAGATCCCTGTATATCCGTCAGCTGCATGCAAACTCACAGAACCGCACAATTTCACAAAGAAAATATGATGATCAGGCTGGATCACCTTCAGATCAAAACTTAATAGTTTATCTTCCTAAACCCTAGCACATGAGGATGCTAGGTTGATTCATAGCATGCTACCAATCGATCTCTCAAACAATGAAATGCATAAACAGAAAACTAAAATACAACCTAAACTAACATGCATGACCATTCCACCGATTCATAGAATCAACCAGTGGAAGGATTGAAAGAATCCATTAACCTGTAATCAGAACCGAAATCAAAACATAAACAACTGATAAACTAGATAATGCAATTGATGAGATCTTATTTAGATGAAACACAAATGTTCTGTTTCTACAGCAATGTTTCACAATGTCTAAACTGATCTCTGGATCTCACTCAATCACCAATACAATATAACATAACTACTACTCTCTCTTCTCCTCTCTATTCTCTATGATCATGATATCAAACCCTAATTGATTTGAGTTATTTATAGCAATATCCTACGAGTACTACCAACTCGATTCCCAGCGGCTGGGAGCTTCCAAGCGGCTGGGAGAAGATAGCTCAGACTACCTGATCACGAACTCTAACTGCCTGCACACTCTCCTAGGCTGATCTAATACATATGCATTGGTCTAATGGACCTTATTACATTATGAAGTCAAACATGCTAAAAATAGACTAATGTCCTGTCATGTGGACAATGAACCTATATCCTGTCTTGTAGGGGTGCTCCTGCACCATACTCCCCAGAAGAAGAAATCTCAAGTCCACTTGAGATGAGAGTATGAAGATCTGCGCCATGCTTCTGGATCTGCTCTTCAGTCATCCATACTACTTCAGAATTAGGTTTTCCCTTCCAAGAGACTAGATACTCCAAGTACTGTTTGTTTCGGGTCTGTTTGACCACTCTGGTGTCCAAAATCTTCTGCAACTGTGGCGGATCATGCTTGGGAATGTTATCATGGACTGTATCCTGTAGGAGTTCCTGATCTACATCTGGATAAGACTTGTATGGAGTTAAATCACATACATTGAATATAGGGGACAAACCAAGATCCGGGGGGAGTTGTATCTCATAAGCATTCTGTCCATGCTTGTGCAAGATCTGACATGGTCCAACTTTTTTCTGCATGAGGTTAGTATATTTTCCCTTAGGAAGTCTGTCCTTCTTCAAATGAACCCAAACCAAATCTCCAACATCAAACTGAACATCCTTCTTCTTTTTATCAGCATATTCCTTATACTTCAAGGTGGTTTGTTGCAGTTGGGTCTTGACTTGATCATGAACCTCTTTTATGGCTTCTGCAAAAGCTTCACCTTCTGCACTAATAGGGTCTACTGTAGGTAGATCTCTCAATTCCAAAATTCCTCTTGGATGCACACCATAAACTATCTGGAAAGGTGATTTCCCTGTGCTCCTATTGACAGTATCATGATATATCTCCCCAAAATCTTCATCAGTCTCATACATGGTCTTTAGTGAATCAATGCCAACACTTTCTAACTGAATCTGGTTGACTGTTAGAACTCTCCTGCTCAAAGCATCCGCAACTTTGTTCTTGACTCCTTTCTTATGCTTCAATGTAAAAGTAAAAGCTTGTAAGGTTTCTACCCATTTCATGTGTCTGTGGTTCAGCTTTTCCTGGCTGTTTATGAAACTCAGAGCCTGGTTATCTGTGAATACTATGAATTCCTTTGGCATCAAGTAATGCCTCCATTTCTTGAGTGACTGGACTAAAGCATACATTTCCAAATCATATGAGGAATACCTCTTTTTAGCATCATTGAGCTTCTCACTGAAAAATGCAATAGGTCTACCTTCTTGGATGAGTACTGCTCCAATGGCCATGTGACTGGCATCACATTCCACCTGAAAGATTTTGTTAAAGTCTGGAAGTGCAAGGACTGGCTGCTGTGCCACCTTCTTCTTCAATGTTGCAAAAGAATCATCTGCTCTTTGAGTCCAAACAAATCTGCACTTCTGTCCTCCTTTGATGGTTTCAAGCATGGGTGCACAAATATGACTAAACCCTCTTATAAACTTCCTGTAGAAGGTTGCTAACCCATGGAAACTTCTGACATCATTCATAGTCTTTGGGGTTGGCCAAGACAATATGGCACTTACCTTCTCCTTATCCATTTGTAACTTTCCTTGTGAAATGACAAAACCCAAATATGTGATCTCCTCTTGCATGAACAAACACTTGTCTAAATTTATCATCAGCTGCTCTTCATGTAACCTCTTAAGAACCAAATTTATGTGTCTGAGATGTTCTTCTTTTGTGTTGCTGAAAATCAGAATTTCATCTAGATATACTATGACAAACTTACCAATGAACTCTTTCAAAACCTCATTCGTCAACCTCATAAAAGTACTAGGTGCATTGGATAAACCAAAAGGCATAACCTTCCACTCATATAACCCTTCATTAGTTTTGAATGCTGTTTTCCATTCATCTCCTGGTCTAATCCTGATCTGATGATATCCACTCTTTAAATCTATTTTTGTAAAATACTTAGCACCTCCTAAACAGTCAAGTAAATCCTCTATCCTAGGGATTGGAAACCTATACCTGATTGTGATCTTGTTAATAGCTCTGGAATCTGTGCAAAGCCTCCAAGTACCTTCCTTCTTTGGTGCTAGTATAGCTGGTACTGCACATGGACTTAAACTTTTCCCAATCAGACCTGAATCCAATAATTCTTCAATTTGTCTGGCTACTTCTGCATTCTGTTCTGGAGTTAGCTTATAGGCTGCTTTGTTTGGAAGTGTTGACCCTGGAATTAAGTCTATGCAGTGACTGATATCCTTGACAGGTGGTAGGGATCTTGGCATTCCCTCTGAGATGATACCTTTGTACTTATCCAATAGCTCTTGGATAGCTGGGTCTATGAACCTTTGCTTCTTCTCTTCCTTGACTTCTTGCTGCTGTTCTTTATTCACCCTCATACATGGGATTAGGGCATATGCAACTGCACCTTCTGCTGCTACTTCTTTCATGAACTGTTTACCTTCCATCAGCATTACCTTCACCTCTTTTCCTTTAGATTTCGCCTCCTTCTCCATCAATGGTAGTAACGTTATAACCTTACCATCTTTAGTGATTGTATAGGTATTTCTAATACCATCATGTTGTGCCTTCAAATCATACTGCCATGGTCTACCAAATAAAAGATTGCAAGCATCCATCGTGGTAATGTCAAACAACAACTTATCCTTATATGCTCCAATCTGAAATTCTACCCAAGCCTGCTCTTCTACAGTTGTCTGCTGACCTTGGGTGAGCCATGAGACTTTATATGGGGATGGGTGAGGCAATCTCCTAAGCTTAAGCTTTGTCACCATTTCTTCAGACACAAAATTTTCAGTAGAACCAGAATCAATCAAAACTTTACATGCCTTACCTCCTGCTTTGCAAATAGTCCTGAAAAGAGACTTTCTTTGAGGGGATTCTTTGTCAGGTACCTTCATGGTAGTCACTGTTCTTCTCATCATTAGAGACTCTCCATTTTCTAGGTATCCATAATTATCAGGAGCATTCACACTCTGAAAAGCATTAGAGCCTGTCATACTTTGATTATCAGGTTCTTGGATCAAATTTGTTCTCCTTTCTCCTGTTGAGCTTGTGGCCTTTTCTGGACATCTGCTGGCTATATGGCCTTCTTTGTTACAGTTATAACATCTGATGGATCCTCTGCCCTGGGATCTTCCTCTAAAAGGTCTTCTACCTCTGAAGTTTCCTTGCTGACTATAATTTTCCTTACTATTGTCATGACTGGATTCTCCCTGATATCCATGTCCATGTCCTCTGCCTCTAAAAGGACCTCTTCCACCCCTTTGTTGTCTTCCTCTTCCTCTATTGTGTTGTTCTTGTTTTCTCTTTAACTTCTCTTCCACTTTCAATGCCAACTGAAAGCATTTCTGAACTGTATCTGGATTATGCAGACTTAAATCTTCCTGAATGTTGAACCTCAATCCATTAAGGTATCTGGCTACCTTCTCTTCTTCACTTTCCTTTACCTTTGTTTTCATACAAAGTTTCATGAATTCTTCTGTATATGAGCTGACATCTAGCTCCTTCTGCTTCAGGTTTTGCTTCCTCTTGTGTAATTGGATACTGTAATCCAATGGGACATAAGCTTCCTTTACTAATGCCATCATTTTCTTCAATGTAGTGACTCTACGCTTTCCTTCCTATACTCTATCATCTTGGACGAAATTCCACCATGTCAAGGTAGCTTCTTTCATTTTTGACTGGGCTATTTTCACCCTCTGTTGTTCTGGTATCTCCTCTGTTTCAAAGAAATTGTTCAAGGAGTCTATCCACTCCGTCACTGAATCAGGTTCCATCTTTCCTGTAAACACTGGCAAATCCAATTTCACATCCATGGTTCTCCTCTCCATGGCCTTGAGGGCGTTCAACAGTGGTCTCTGGTCTGCAGGAACGACCTCCTCGTTCCAACTAGGGATCTCTTCTTCTTCCCTATCTTCTTCTCTACCAGAACCTACTCTGTTCCTCAACTTCTCTAACTCATCCTTCAATTCCTAATTCTGAGCCTTCACGGCCTTGCTCTCTGCAATCTGTTTCTTTACCAGAACTGCCAACTCAACGTTGGTCATCCTTGCCGGAATCTCTGATGTTCCTTTTTCATCTGACATCCTGCTATATCCTGATCTCTTCCAGAAGATCCTTCCTTTGCTCTGATACCACTATGATGCAGAGGTAAAACGCAACGGGAGCTTACAAATGGGAAGGAGGAGTCATTAACACAACCAGCATGTTAAAATCCTATCGGCTTGTCATCATCATCATATTTCTTGCTAACACAGACAGCATCATCATATTCCAAAGAGGCATGAAATATCCTCCTGTTGACTACTGTTCACTCCCTTATTGCCTTTCACCTTTCGCCTGTTAGCAGCATCATGATATTCGGCAGGCGCAAACATCCTCCTGATGTTCACTGTTCATCTTACCGCCAACCTCTATCCTCATCAGCATGATGTTCAGCATCATCTTCATCAGCAGGATATAAAATATCCGGTTCCTCCTATATATCCTGATGACGACAACTTCAAGCACCTTTCCTTTGATGCTTACGTCACCCCGATATCCGACTACTCAAACAACAGCATCAGGATATGACTTATCCGGTCATATTGAAACATCCTGATGATGTTAACCAAACTTTATGCCGATGACTTACGCCGATGCTAAAACACTTAGCGACAGCAGGATAAACTTGCATAGGGTGATATTCGCAATATCCTGATGATGATGACGTCACTTGCACCTGATGATGATGTCAATGCACCTGATGATGATGTCACCCAGATATAAGACTCTTATATCCTCCGCAGCATGATAATGAAATGTCAGGTGATATTATACATATCCTGATGATGACCTTTAAGATCCTGATGATGACTTTTAAAAACCTCCTGTCCTTAGCCAAAAAAATGATTTTTCCTCGCGCATACGATAGCGATATGCGGATGATGGGTACACACGAAAGATGATCCTGACGACGATATACACACTGAGTATATATTCGACTTATATCATCCTGATGCACTTGAAACATACAGTCTTCGTCAGTTTCATAACCTGATCCAGATAGCGATATACTCACAGATGTCGATGCGATTCACTCCGTCTGGAAAAGCACATGCAGATCCCTGTATATCCGTCAGCTGCATGCAAACTCACAGAACCGCACAATTTCACAAAGAAAATATGATGATCGGGCCGGATCACCTTCAGATCAAAACTTAACAGTTTATCTTCCTAAACCCTAGCACATGAGGATGCTAGGTTGATTCATAGCATGCTACCAATCGATCTCTCAAACAATGAAATGCATAAACAGAAAACTAAAATACAACCTAAACTAACATGCATGACCATTCCACCGATTCACAGAATCAACCGGTGGAAGGATTGAAAGAATCCATTAACTTGTAATCAGAACCGAAATCAAAACATAAACAACTGATAAACTAGATAATGCAATTGATGAGATCTTATTTAGATGAAACACAAATGTTCTATTTCTACAGCAATGTTTCACAATGTCTGAACTGATCTCTGGATCTCACTCAATCACCAGTACAACATAACATAACTACTACTCTCTCTTCTCCTCTCTATTCTCTATGATCATGATATCAAACCCTAACTGATCTGAGTTATTTATAGCAATATCCTACGAGTACTACCAACTCAATTCCCAGCGGCTGGGAGCTTCCAAGCGGCTAGGAGAAGACAGCTCAGACTACCTGATCACGAACTCTAACTGCCTGCACACTCTCCTAGGCTGATCTAATACATATGCATTGGTCCAATGGACCTTATTACATTATGAAGTCAAACATGCTAAAAATAGACTAATGTCCTGTCATGCGGACAATGAACCTATATCCTATCTTGTAGGGGTGCTCCTGCACCATATTTCCTTAGCCTCTTCAAAATTCCCAAATGTTTAACTAAAATGATTAAGGAAATATAGAAGAAGTTTCTATGGTCTAGTTTGGAGGAAAAAAGAAGAATAGCTCTAGCCAGTTGGGACAAGGTCTATTTGCCCAAGGGGTATTGAGTTTAAGAAAAATACACTATGAACAAAGTCCTTATGGATTAGACTGGCTGAAATCTAATTATTGGTAACAAAGGATGGGGGATATCATGTGAAGATGAGAAAAGCCTACAAGGATTAAAACATGAGAAGGAACTCAAAATAATGCTTTTATACCTTTGCAAATGTCCTTGAAGTCTCCTCACTCCTTGATAAGGTAGAGTGAGTGTCCCCAAACTCCCTAGCTTCACCCAAATATAATGGAGATATGTGGATATGCTCTCAAACAAACACAATTATGAAAATCAGTTAGCTAAGAATGGATTTTGGCATAATAAGTTTACTTGAAAATGGATGATGGAAATAGCTTGCAGAGGGTTGCATTTATAGGTAAATTGAGGGGATTTTGATCCAACGGTTGAGATTAAAAGTTGAGATCAATGGTGGAGATGAGAGAAGAGGATGAAGAATGGAGATGTGATTAACAATATTGAAGGGTGGAGAATAAAAGTGAATTTTAAATTCACATAGGGAAGAGAATTACATTTAATGAGATTAAGGCACATGATGAAATTAAAATTTAATTTCCTTGGGAGGAGGTGGAATTAAAAATTATATATTATGGGTGAGTGTGTGAGTCATGTGACACATGGATGCATTTAGCAATCACATGTGTGAGCTCATTTCATGGAGAAGAGCTTAGTATGAAAGAGGAAAGGTGATGTGTAAGGTGTAGACACCCAAAATTGACTCATTATCATTAGCATTCAAACATCACATTACACATCATCTGCATTTGTCTAACACACTTGTACAATATCCCTAACCCATCTATTTCTTCTATTAATTAAATAAATTTATATTTATTTAATTAATTCATGAGCTATTTCCTTTAAGTTATAATTAAACAATCTTTAATTATTTAGTTATCTTCATTCTTCTATTTTTAATTAAATAAATTTTATTTATTTAATTAAAAATTCCTTTCATAAACCCACTTTCCAATTAATTGAATAAATTTTATTTAATTAATTAATTTCTCTTATCATTTATCTCATGAACCGACATGTGTGCCTCTTTCATTTAAAAAGATAAGTGTTACAACATCTTTTATTTAATATCTTTCACATGTAGTACTTTTTATGTACACAAGCACACATAAGCCCTATCTTCTCTCCACTTGTCATCTTCACATTCAGCTATGTCTATCCTTCAATCTTAGCCATTCACATAGGCACCAAATCTCCACCGTTGATTGATTTTGGTTGAGTTCTATATAAACACCCTCTCATTCCATACTACATCTATCCAACATTCGTATAGCCTCTACATTATCATCTTGAGCATATTGAGCACTTGAGTATCCATAGCATCCATTTGATCTTATTATCATTATCATCCATTCATCATGGCAACTTTTATCTTCATAATTGTTCATTGTTGAAGAAGTAATCCACATCATAAACAAGGAATCACACAATCTAGGTGATATTGTGCTTGAATTGCATGCTTTTGGTTTCATTTGGATTAGATTCTTTGATGATGGTAGGGTTAGGTTTTCATGGCTATGCTTGATCTTATTAACCTAATTTTTTACATATCACATTTTGGCATGCCCGGTGGGACCCATGTCCTTGATTAACTTTGTTGTTTAAAGTTGTTTTTATGAAGATCAAATTTTTTGAGCGCTTACGGTAAGTTCCAGTCGCTTTTGAGCAAAAACCCGTTACTGTCTGAATACACACATTGCTTCTGAGCTGAAACATCCCACCTTTAGAAATTTTTGGATCGCTTATAAGTGAACAGTGGTCGCTTTATGTATGTTTTGCATCACTTTTACACTAACAATGGTTGCTTATGCATTTATCTGAATCACTTTTGATCTAAAAGTGATCACCTTTAGCTAATCAAATCGCTTATTGCAGAACTAGGGTTTTTGTTGTATTCTGTCTCTCTTGTAGATTCGAATCGCTTATGAGCCGTAACCAGTTGCTTCCTTCTTTTTCACATCACTTATGAGCTTTAACAATCCACATCTGGTGTTGCTGGCGTCACTTACATGATCTGTAACATTTCACCTATGACAGAATATAAATCACTTTTGACCGAAAGTGAATCACTTCTAGTAAACTGTGTTGCTTTCAGTCTATATCATTTGCAATTTTTTTCTTGGCTACTAATTGGGTATTTGTATAGCATATTATCGATTATCTAAGAAAAGAAGGTTATTAAACTACTAACATATCTGTTGCAGCTCCAATCAGTCCAAGACTTGTGGTTTTTCACTAAATTAAGAATATTTGGGCTTGGTGCTTAAAATGAATCATTGCTTGCTCCATGCTTGATTTATCTTTTTTGATTGTTTGCATGTGATTGATTGTAACCCAAATTTAATAACAAAAGTATCCTCTCCCCTTGCCTATCAAATGGATCTTGAGTGTATGAGAACTTGTTATTATCTTTAGAGGGCCTACCTTCATGGTGTGAGAAGGGATATGACCCAAGTGGTAACGGGCTAAAGCCAAGTCCTTTCAAACCGCTATATAGGAAAAGTGTTTGTGTTGAAAGCTACAAACAATGGGTGTTGTTGTGTTATACCGATAGCCAACCTCCTCCAAAACCCTCCAAGGCATAACCTTTGAAGGCTGGGAGACTCCATAACAGAGAGTAGCACTGCTGCACATATAGCCACCTAAATGGATGCCCTTATTAGCAACTTTGTGTAGTAGCCAAAAACCTTCTATTTGTTGATGCAAAAGGTGGACCTTTGAAGCCGCCCCAATTCACATGGTTGTTAGAAGAGATAGCAAGGACAATCCTAAGGTTTGGTGAGGGACAGGCCTTTCAGAAAACCTGGATCTTGGTATGCGTGAGAAGTGTGTGCCATGGAGAGGAGCCGGTGCTACCACAATCTTGAAGCTATTTGCTTTAAATAAGCATGGCCAGGGGATTCAATAAATATAGTCTTTGCCTAGCCTAGGTTGTACAAGTTTGTGATTGTTGTGAGTGTGATTGACTGCAATTACTATTTTCTTGTCAAAAATTCACAAATTAGACATATTTCCTGATAGATACAGTCACTTTTGAGCTTAAAGTGCCTGCATACAGATAAATGAATCACTTTTAAACAATAGTTAGCTACTTTTTGCCTAAACAAAGTCACTTTTAAACAACAGTCAGTCGCTTTCTGCATAAATTAGATCGCCTTTAAACAATAGTCTGTTGCCTCTAGCCTAACTTGTGTCACTTATGATCAGTAGTAAATCACTTTTGAGTCAATATTAATCACCTATGAAAAATTGGCTCACCTCTGGTTAACACTATAACCTACTATCAGAACCTAAACTAGCTCACATTTAAGCTATTACCAGTCACCTTTGGTCTTTTCTAAGTCACATATGAGCTATCACTTGTCATCTATGGTCTAATACTAGCAAATCTTAGTGACTCAGCTGAATTAGCCACAAATCCAGCTTGCTCAGCTTCATCATTAGCTTTCAAACCTATCTTTGATCATTAACACATATCTGGACTTTGTCTCCTACTTTGAGCTTACCAATCAATCACATTTCATGAGATTTTTATCTTTTTGAGATCCTAAACCAGCAAACCAAACATCAAACCAATCATTTCAATCAATTAGCAAAACATCATCCCCTAGCTTTAGCTTCAGGAACATCAGCAACATAGCAACCCCTAGCAAACAACTTTTTCCTTGAGTGTGTGAGCTATTCTCTAGGGAAAACCAACCAACCAAAGAGAACCAACCAACCAAAGCAAGCCAACCAACCAAGCAAATTAGTAACCAAGCAAAACAACAAAGCAACCAGCAACCAACCAAACTATCACCTTTCTTTTGGGTTCCAAAACTTTGACAAGCTAAACTTCATTTTTTAACATCATTCATCATGCCTCAAACTAGGAGTCAATATAGATTTGAAATGGAAGCCAAACTACGAGCTGAAATGGAAGCCAAATTGCAAGCTAAGATGGGAGCTAATATGCAACAATCTAGATCAACACCTCTTAAAGACGCAACTTAATTTATGAATGGTATGCCTCCTCATATGTTTATGCCTCATGGGTATACCATTGGAGAGTCATCTTCACAACAAGTGCAACCTCAAATAATTTTTAAGACTTTTGAGGAACAATCCCAAGAAGACATGTTGACATTTTAGGATACATGTGTGGGATCAAGTTGAGAGACTTGTTTTATTCAAGCCTAATCACTATTTCTTGCAACTTGCTCACATGGGTGCTTAATTACCAAGAGATTTTGACATATCCACTATTAGAGAGCATGATCCAAATACTCCCGCTGTTGTTGCAAAGGGACCATCCACTATAGTCACCCCATCCCCCATCATATCACAAGCTCTATCTTCTACCACATCTCTTTCATTGCATATTGTTACTTCATTTGATCCACCACGCTCGGAGTACACTCTAGAACCATTGATAACACCAACCAATGTGCTCCCTTTCATTTCACAAAATTTGAATATTCCACCTTTTCATGTTCCTCAACATACCCCTCCTCCTACCATGACCGTTTCCATGCCTCAAGTAACACAAGCCATCCATGTGGCCCAAGCACAAATGCCCCAAATATCACAAGCTATCCCCATATCCTATAGTGTGCAAGCTTCCCAAACTATCCAAACAACATCAATAGTCCAAGCTTCACGACCATCACAACTTGCTATATCCCATATGAATACCACATCTCATATACCAACTGCTAATATGCTTTCCACTATCTCTACTAATCCCTCCATTATAGCATATAATCTCAATGTTAGTCTTATTGATATGAGTAACCCTCCTATCATTTCTCAAGCCAATCCTAGCACTATGGTCACTTATGTTGAGCAACTTGCATCCATTCTATCATATTCTTCCAATCCTTCACACAGTATCAATCCATCTTATGCTACCCAAGGCTTGCCTATTGTCACCCAACACATGACACATATCAATACCCATGTTGTCCAAACTACAAACCTAAGTGTCCATCCTTCTTTCCCATCTACCAATCCTTCCATCACTTACCATGTCACAATCCCAACTCCAACTTCCCAACCATTAACTAGTGTCAATCTATCTTCCACTTCTCATGTGATGTGAAATCTTGGTGCCAATTCATCACAATATACCCAACCACCGCTTGTGTCTCAAGGATAGAAATCCTCAACCACATATGTTTCACATACCAATCCTTTGACATACATTGTGAGTACGTAACCTCAACAAATTGTCATGACTTCATATATCCCAGAATAGCAACCCTAATATACATCATACCATGTTTCACCCCCTTTACAACAATAGCAATTATCTCTAGTGGATGTTCAACAAATGATCAACCAAGTGGTAGGACAAAAAAAGAAGATATTTTCTCTAGAAAACATATGCGCTTATCCATTTGACAAGTCTCTGCATATGACACCTTTTCTACCACACTTTGAAATTCCAAAATTTGACAAGTATAAAGGAAAAGGAAACCCAGAAGACCATCTTAGAGTATTCTTTGTGGCATGTCTTGATGTTTCTCATGACGATACATATCTTTTGAGACTATTTCCTTGAAGCTTAGTAGGACAAGCTCTCGAATGGTTCTCTCATTTATCTCCAGGAATTAAGTCTTTTTCAGAGTTAGCAAATAAGTTTCAATCACACTTTGCTTTTAAAATTGAACATGAGGTGAACATGAATGACCTTGTCAACAATAAATAGCGTAATGGCAAAGCCTTTTCTTCATTTACTCAACAATGGTGTAATATGGCTAGCAAACTATCATGGGAAATTCCTGAGAAACAACTCAATATCTTTGTTCAAACTCTTCATCCCTAGCTGTCATTCCAGTTACAATTGCAAAGTGCTAGCACCTTTGATGAACTTGTTTCCAAAGGAACCATCATTTAACAAGCTTTAATTGCTAAAGGAACTATCAAGATCTTTCACGATAACAAAGACTATCCTCAAAACTCCAACTACAAGTCTCACTTTTGGAACAAAAATAAGAATGTTGTTAACGATGGTGTTGTGGATGCAAAGAACATACAAACTATGAAAGATACCATCAACATTCAAGCTACTTCTACAACAACACAACCTTTTCAACGAATGCAACAATGACAAACTTCCAATCCATGCCAACAATTTACACCATTAGCATAACCTATGGAAGTTGTCTTTCGAAAGCTTCTCCAAGCAAGTGATACTATGTTACCGGATGCACCACCCAATAGTGAACTGTTCTTCAAAGCTCCTTGGTACAAAGAAAATGAGTATTGCGATTACCATAGAGTTAAAGGACACAAAACAAATGGTTGTATGCATTTAAAACATGTTATCCACGATTGTATCGATCAAGGTTTAATCAAAATTACACCTTCAACAACTCAACCTGCACAACAATCAACATCGAACTATGATCTAGAGGCTTTCAAGAATCCACTTCCATCTCATGACAAAATGAGTAACCCTCATGTTGGGAATACCATTCAGTACAACTATGAATCATCTACCATTGGCCGCATTGACCATGCTCACATTTCTACCATTACTATCCAAGGAAAAGCACCTAATTGCACTGTAACCACTCGAAGAGGTCACGTCATCATTCAAGGAGCACCCGTTCACCCTCCTCAACTGTTCTCTAACTATAATATTTTGGATGACCTTGGCAAAACACCTGCACACATATCCATTCTTGAGTTGCTTCGCATATCCCATGCTCACAAATCTATCCTTAACAAAGCCTTACAAGAATCTTTGGTGCCCAATAATATTGATATCACACAATTCCAATCTATGGTCGCTAGCATTACAGCCCCTTGTCATTTAACTTTCTCTAACAAAGATCTTCAGCCCTCCATTCACCCTTCACACAACAAAGCCCTCCACATTGAAGTATTTGTTAAACAACGCCGTATCAAACAAATCTTGGTAGATGGTGGAGCTGGTCTTAATATATGTTCTTTGAAATTAATAAAACAATTGGGATATTCTAAGAAATATGTTGACACCTCTAAGGTTATTACTATCAAAGCATATGATGATACTGAGTGAGATACTGAAGGGATTATTTTCTTTCCTATCCAAGTTGGGCCGGTCACCACATAAACCTGTTGTCAGGTTCTTGATATTGACCTTCCTTATAACATCATCCTTGGTCATCCATGGATACATACCCTCAAGGCAGTTCCTTCCACATACCATCAATGTCTTAAATTTCCACACAACGGTGTTGAAATTACTATCCATGCTGATCCCAATCCCTTTGAGTTTTGTCATTCCTTTCAAGCTAAATATCAGAGTCTGAACCACATTCCTATCAACACCGAGGCATATCAGTCTTCATCCTATATAGATCCATCTGACCTACTCAAGCCATCATCTAGAAAACTGCTTCCAACCTCTGTATCAAGTACACCGAACATGGCCCTGGTGAATACACACTGTAGGAATCTTGTTGTGTTGGCACCCTTCCCTTATCTCCTAAATCTTATGGTAAACCTTCTACATCCAAACCAACTTCATACCCCGCTATCATCAAAGCCCCACCCATAGTATTCATTAAAGGTGGATTCCTATATGATGAAGACATTGATGATATAGACTCTTGGATATTCTTTGATGAAAATGACCAAGTCTAACTAGAAGTGGAGAGATACAAAAATGGGTTTTGCATCATAAAGAACATGGGCTACAAAGGACATGGTGGATTAGGATCATAGGAACAAGGACCTATGGAACCCATTATTGTATCTAAGAATTTTAATAAGCAAGGCCTTGGTCATCAACTAGAGGTACCGTGACTCAAAGACATTAAGTATATTTCTGATCTTGACACTGGACCTTCCTCGGCAGGAGAGACTTCTAGTTTAGATACTATCGATGACTCCTCCCTTCATATTATTGACCTGTTCCAAGAAAACTCCATCTTCATGATTTCCACAGCTTCCTCTATTCAGAGCCATTCCTCCATTCCCCGTATATCCTAACCTCATCGATTAGGACCAACACGGGGCACTGATATTAGATACATTTGAAAATGATGAAGGTATTGCAGAATTCATGGGCTTATGACAAGGTATTCCATTGGGTGATCACAAAGCAGGTTTCATGATGGATCTACGTAAACTAGCATATTTTGGCATAAGTATCAAATCCTTCAATCACAAAAGTGAAATAAATAAAATCAAAAAAGATAGGTCACTAGGTGAAAACCAAAAGGCACCTCTTGACCATGAAAAAGTAAAAATAAAGGACATATCCAAAGGTGAAAACCTCTCTGAGGCACCTAAGGATGGGGGATTTGATCTTCCTGTTGCCACTGATTATCATGAGAAATCAACCGTACTAGTTGAACAATCACAAGACATGAACTTGGGTATAGAGCAGAATCCAAAGATCACTTTTTTGGCAGCATCACTATCAGAGCAAGAAAGAAGTGACTTCATAGCATTTTTTATGAAAAGAGCTATAAATTTTACATGGAGTTATGCTGACATGCTGGGTCTAGATCCATCACTTGTGGTACATCATCTAGCAGTATCTCCTAATGGAAAACCTGTTAAACAAAAATTGCGTAAAATGCATCCACGGGTAACTTTATTGGTCAAGGCAGAGATTCAGAAACTGTTAGAAGCAAAGTTCATAAAGCCTATTGATTATCCAGAATGGGTTTCAAACTTGGTACCGGTATCAAAACCCAATGGACAAGTTCATTGTTGCACAGACTTTACAAATCTTAATAAAGCATGTCTTAAGGATGACTTTCCACTGCCAAGCATAGACAACATTGTAGATCTTACAGCTAGACATGAAATGCTATCTTTGATGGATGGATTTTTAGGGTATAATCAAATCAGAATAGTAGAGGAAGATCAAGATAAAACATCTTTTATTTGTCCATGGGGCACATACTGCTGGGTTGTAATGCCTTTTGGTCTCAAGAATGCTGGAGCTACTTATCAATGAGCCATGACAATTATTTTTCATGACCTTTTTCATACTATCATGGAAGACTATGTTGATAACATCCTAGGAAAATATAAGATAAGAGAAGGACATCTACAGGTATTAGCACAAATCTTTGATTGATTAGAAAAGTATCAAGTAAGACTGAACCCAAAGAAATGTGTATTTGGTGTAACTTCTAGAAAACTATTGGGATACAATGTGTCTCGACAAGAGATAGAAGTCGATCTAGCTAAGGTAAAAGCTATCATGGAAATGTCTCCACCAACAAATCTCAAGAAGCTCCATAGTCTACAAGGAAGGTTACAGTCCATCCGCAGATTATCTCACAACTAGCAGATAAATGTCATCCTTTTCAGCATCTTCTTTGTAAGGGTAGACCTTTTAAGTGGGATGAAAAGTGTCAATAGGCTTTTGATAAAATAAAGGAATATCTGGCAACACCTCCTGTGCTAGTACCTCCTATTCTTAATCACCCATTATTTCTCTATATATCATCAACAACAGAAGCATTGGGTGCCCTTCTAGCTCAACATGATGATGCAGGAAAAGAACAAGTCATCTACTACATCAATAGAACTCTTGTGGGATATGAACTTAGTTATTCATCTATGGAAAAGCATGTTTAGCATTAGTGTTTGCTGCCCAAAAGTTGTGACACTATATGTTGAACCAAACAACAAAGCTCATATCTAATGTGGATCCACTTAAATATCTTCTTTCTAAAGGAATCCTCATGGGAAGATTAGCAAAATCAGTCATGATCTTAAGTGAATTTGACATACAATATGTGGATCAAAAAGCAATCAAAGGACAAGTCACTATGGATCAATTAGCTGTAGCACCCATCACAGATATTCATCCAATGTATCTAGAATTCACTAATGAAGGATTGTTTAATTTAACTTCCGCAACACGATGGCAGCTATATTTTGATGGATCGTACACACAACATGGATCAAGAACAGGAATATTGTTTGTTACCCCTCAAGGAGATTGTATACCCAAATCATACAGAGTTGCATTTCCATGTACCAATAACATCGCAGAGTATGAAGCTTTAATCATAGGATCATGCATGGCAGTACAATGGGCTATCAAATAGTTACAAGTCTTTGGTGATTCTCAACTAGTTATCAAATAGGTCTTAGATGAATATCAAACAAAATATGAGAAGCTTCTTCCATACAAGCTAATGGTCGATGATTTTAAAAAGTATTTTGACAATATATCTTTTGAACAAATCCCAAGACTACAGAATAGAGAAGCAGATGCCATGGCTATGATTGGGTCTCTTCTAGACATGCCATCTAATACACATAAATGTGAGTTTTTGGTCGAATAGCTTTGGATTCCAGCATTTGAAGTTCCACAGTCTGAGCTTATATGTGACATTGTTGGTCCCAATTCACCATGGTATGAGGATTTATACGAGTATCTCTGTAATCAAACCTTTCCACTTAAATTATCTAACAACCAACGCAAAACCTTTATCCGTTGAGCCTCTCATTACACTATCTTGGGAGACAACCTTTATCGTCGTAGTCTTGATGGTATCCATCTTAGATGTCTTGATTATGAGGAAGCAAAAGTGGCCTTACGTGATGTACATGAAGGTGTTTGTGGCTCGCATTCCTCTGGCCTAGACCTTGTTAAGAAACTTCTACGAGCAAGATACTATTGGCCAACCATGGAAAAAGATGCACAACAATTTCCAAAGAGATGTCTACAATGTCAGAAACATGGAGATTTAATACATGCACCAGCACATGAGCTTCATCCTATCATTACTCCATGGCCTTTTTCGCAGTGGGGACTTGATCTCATAGGTAAAATCCATCCTACTTCATCAAATGGTCATAAGTTCATTATCATCGCCACTAAATATTTCACAAAGTGGGTGGAAGCCATACCAATGACGTATATCACAGGAAAGCAAATATCTAAGTTTAATCTACACTATATCATTTGCCGTTATGGAGTTCCTCAAGCTATTGTAACAGATAATGGTCATCCCTTCAAGAATCAAGAAGTCAGAGATCTTTGTAACAAGTTCCATATCCAACATCGATTCTCTCTCGAGGATGATGATGAGGTGAATTTGAATGATGACAGGGATGATGAAATCCCTCTGGTGCACGTCCTCCTTCCCAATGAAAGTATAGCGGAGGTTGGTAAGAACGTCAATGGTTGTGGGTCAGAATGATAGTAGTGGTGGAGGTTGTTTTTGGTAGGTGTCTTCTAGGTGACAAGGATGTGGGTGCTAGCTGGCGGGGAGGTGGCTTGTTCGTGCACATGGGGTTTGGTTCCTTCTTCTCGTGGTAGACATTATTTTGGATGGTGGTTGGTTGGATAAAGCTTTTAATTCCTTTTTGTTTATCTTTAAGCTAAATTTGATTTATCTGGCCAATATAGGGCCTTTTTGTCTGTAATCTTTTTGATGGACACCATGTTTTTTTGAAATACTTCCTTTTTGTATAAAATTTTTAGAGTAATGCTATGGGTGGTGTACCACTTTTTTTTTAAAAAAATGTAACCCTTTCCTTTAGTGCCTATAGTTCTGATAAACATATGGTACTCATTGAACGTCATTTGTTTGTACTTCACAGGATTCGAACTATCTATTAGATCCTTTGTAGGCCCAACTTTCTTGTCTCAACTTGGATTACAGAAAACCACCATTGACATACGGTCCTTCTTATCATTCACAATACATCTGTGTTCTACACTTTTGTAGATGTCATTTGTTAATATCTGCAGAAAAGAATGAAATCTATTATCAACAAGAATCTGGATGTACTAACATGAATTCTGAAAAAATAATAAAATACCCACCTCAATCTGATCGCCAAGGTTTACTATAAGAGCATTAGGAACGGGATGGATAGGAATCCAATAATCAGCCTTCCTAACCTAAAGACCTGAAACATCATTGTGAAGAAGAATGGTAATGCCTCCTAGGTCTATGTGAGGGGAGAGACCAAATGAGAGGTCTGGTTGTGGGCATACTAGATACTAGTTCACCCTCACACATATGCCAATATCTTCTTCACCTCCGAAAGCATCTTCCAGATATTTGGGAGGAAGACCGAAGTTTTGAGAGAAAACAGACAGCAAAGTTCTGCACACTTGTAGAGCTCCATTGCAGTATTCTTTCATTGTATGCATGCAATCATATTGCCATTGCTAACATGTGAACAACCTAAAAGAACCCTCGAGAGCAGGGAAAAAGAAAAAGTAGAATAGATTTGATTTAATGTAGACAGTACAGTACAGTAAACTAGAATCGGGAGAACTGAATAGTTGCATAGAATATCTAAATTTTAAATTGCCTAAGTAAGTTGAAGAAAACCAAAAATGACCAAAACTGGAGAAGACATTTATGTATTGGCTAACATAATTGGAGGTGCTTGATCTCCAATATGACACTATTTTTGTTTTATGTCCTTTGGTTTGGGAGAGCCTCAAGCCTTGTAATATTCATGTGATCGAATAAATTACAATATAGTAGACACAACTAGTATGCCATTTATGTTTAATTTATGTCTACTGAGGTCTATAGATAATCATTGTTATGCTTTAAAAGTAAAACAAAGTATACGATATATCTAATCATTTATTTACTCTGTTCAGTTGGGAATAGCTGCAATATATAATTTAGTAAGTTCAGAAATTTCTTTGAAAAATAAATAATAGTAACTGTCTATTTCATGGTGAGATATATTGAAATCTTGAGGATCCGCTTATGCAAAAGATACATATTATAAACCAAAACAAGTAAATAATAGTAACTGTATTTTGTAGGATATCTAACAAATAAATATTCTATTATGCTCTATCGTACTTTGTTCACCTAGAAAAGCAAATGATTTTGACCATACATGTTAAAATGAAAACCAAGTAAGTTGTTTGCAATAACTATGTAAGGAACATAAAGGATTCCGTAAACCTTAACCAGCAGGTACGTTGTAAAAAAGTCGGTTGGTCAAAATTGAATCATAGGTTGATTTGGTTCAACTTTTTGGACAATCAGCATGGTCGACACATTTGAGGGAGCTGCATTCAACAAGTCAAGATAAAAAGTCAAAATGAGTTGGGGTCAAATTTTTTGAAAACAACTGACACAACAACGTGCAGGCTGTTTATGTGAGGCGGAGGATTCTGCAAAAAAATAAAAATGCACTAGGATTGTCTATGAGCACTCGTCCATCCATCAATCTTCTTTAAATAAGGAGAGCCCCAAGGCCACATTCTAATTGGCTTGCATATAAATTTATAAACAATAATAAATTATGACTTGGAGGACAAACACCAGAAGCCATATGCCCCTTTTTGAAGTTGGACACTGGACAACCTATAATCTACATACTTTGTTTGAAGGTTGCCCTTACCTATCAAGTAGTTTCTTTTTACCATTATCTATTCAAATTTGTCTTTCAAAGGTTAAGACCTATCTAGTTTAAGAAATATATATCTTTAATTAGATATATAATATTTAAGCACAATTCTATATAATCTTGAAGATTTGTCTAAAATCTTCTCTTACACATGATAAACTCTTCCAAAAAATTAAATTATATTTTGCAACAAAAATCTTTAAATACAATCATACGACCATCAAAATTAAAATTAGGCCAAATAGACTATACTTATGACCTAAATTTAAATGAGCTTTACCCTATAGGGTCATAGTCAACCACTATGAAACCTCACCAAAAAACACATATTTACCCCAACATTACTAATTTAATTTAAACCCACATCCACCCATGTCATGTAGAAATCACCCCATCGTGGTGGTGAAGTTGACTCCTTGAATTATTTTAGTGATACAATATTTTTTTATTGTTTTTTATAATTTGTAAATTTATAATATGCTACAAATATCTTTCGCTTTTAAAGTCAAAACGACATGGGAATCTCAAAGTGTATTATCATAACATGTGCATAATTTGTCATGTGTGTAATTTATCATGTGCATAATTTGTCATATACGTGTAATTTTGTTGTGGCGGTTCTTTGTGCATCTGTGTGGTTTGCTGTTTTGTGTTGAAGCTATTTTCGGGTCGTTGGTTTTGGTTTATGCATTTGCAGTGTATTGCTGCTTTATTCATTGTAATATATATTTTTTCCATTGAATCGATATATTCGTCAACCTTTTCAAAAAATGTACACACCGTTTACGATATTATACTACACAACGGATTACAACCAGGGATTCAATTTGACGATCAACCCTGCATGTATAGAGGTATAATCAAAACAATTCTATACAAATTGTCATCTTTTATACAATACAATCTTCTTATAAGTTTAATTAAACGAAAAAATCTTCTATACGACTGTATGGCCGTCAAATTTAAGCCTTCCTTACAACATTAGATTTCTCGCTGCTCTTTGAGTATTTTGGAACTCCTTCAATTGTAACAAGTAAACAATTATTGCAGGGGAATTCAACATAAAACTACTTAAAATATTCAAAGAGCATCATAACTACCTCTATCATTCATAAGATAATACAAACAATAGTACTCATATAATCTATATATGCCTCTACTTGGTTTAAAGATGAGATTATTATTGTATCACTCTCAAACCACTTATTTCTATATTAATTTTTTAATAGTAAATTGAAATGTAAATTTATTATTATTGTATTGTTTAGTAGTGTTTAGGTATGGATATTTATTTCATATGAGTAATTAGAAGTTTTCAAAATTGTAATTAGTTGTGGTTACTATTGATAAATTTCTCATTCTATTTCAAAATTTGATACATCAATAGAATTCAACTCCTGTAGTGGCAGATTATTTCAATAAAGATTCCGGTAGGCAAAATGATACATATGAGCCACACTGAAAGATCATAATGCATATAATTCAAAGATAGTGCAAGTTATAAAATACATGGGTGTGACTTATTAATGTGCAAGTTTGGCCATAAGAAATGATGCCACGCAATCTTCACATGAGAGTGGCCTTGGTTAGTGAAGCATAGAAATGGAAAGCACAGTTACTATTTGTAAGACACTAGGTGCCACTATTAGTTCAAATGCAACCCATGTCAAAAGGAACTTCATCTGGCAAAGCTCATACAGTCTCTTGTAATACAAGGCTCGACCTTTCTCAAGTTCCTGACACAACACTCTAGGATATCATAGCCGATATATCAAGCATAATAATGATGACCTTTGTAACGACCTATGTTTTTACTTTTTGGTGTCGATTAGAGGAGTCAGCTCAGATAATAAAGAGCAGTCAGTTTTGAAAGAAGTCAGGTCAGAACTGGGCATGGCTCGAGGAGGGATCAGATGACAAGATGGGATCACATCAATGTTAATGCAAGACATGTTTGAGCTAACTGTATGAAAGGAGAGACAGATGGAAATGCAGACAGAGAGAAATCGTAGACGAGGCGAATCATTTAGGCAAGCATATCAATCTACAAGATTAGAGGTGCACTGAAGGGGGGTGCATTTGTGTAAGAGGTATGTACCTCAGTTCTTTGTTTTTTTCAGCACTAAACTTGTTTGTTACAATTTCTTTTTGCATAGAAAATCTGAAACCCCATTCCTACGTTTAGAATAATATGCCAAAACTTATTTTCCAATGCAAGATAATTATGTTGCCTCTTTACTTGAATTTATTTAGTTTACATGCTGAGCTATTCCCTTGATTCGTTGGATAAGGGATTTCAAAAAAAGATCACGTGTTTTCTGATTTTTTAGATTCGAATAAAGCAAGGGTTCAATTTTGTAGTGAACATATTGAGGGCAGATCATGCTTCCTGGCTATGCCTCCACCTTTTGCATACATGTCGAACAGAGCATTTCCAACTATTATATCTGACAAAACTCCTCTTTCATGATGCTTTGTTGGACGTCCATACCCTGTTCCATAGCTCCCATTTTGGGTAGGCACATGGATGCTGGCAAAGGTTGTGTTGTCTGGATTTACACTTCCTAATAGCATTTGCTTGATGGTTTCTAAGGCCTTTGCAATAAACCCATTTTGTGCATACCGTACAACTATTGCAGTCCATGACACCACATTTCTTTAGGCATTTTTCTAGACAGTTCATGTTGTACTTCCATTTTGGCACAGGTAGTGAGGATGCGGTAAGGTTGTGGAGTCTAGCTTTACATCTGCCAGTTGCATTTGTTTAAAAGTTTCTAAAGCCTCTCTAAACAAATCCATTTTTGTGCTTATCCTGCAATAGCTGCAGTCAATGAGTTAACATCTCCTCTAGGCATTCTGTCAAACATGTATACTAGGGCAATTGCAACTACTATAACATCTGACAAAATTCCTCTTCTGTTATCCTTCGATGCATGTTGCTTCATCATCACTGGAGATCTGACACAACATATTATTATAGTGTAAGCCTAATTCTTTAGTTTTGCTTCATTTAGCATCACCAATAATTTCCACAAGAAAATTGTCCTTGTTTTAATGATGGAGATGGTTCACGTCTCTCACGTCAATTTCTCTTGCAACAATCTCTGAAATAAGTTTCGTTACAGTGTGGCAATCGGCACACACTCAAAGGTTCTTAACAACTCTAATAGTTTCTCTATGGGGCATGTTTAACAAATCAAATGTGATTGCCAACTTTTCACTATGAAGGCAGAGAAATAATTCCCTTTTCTCCTCTTCCACAACATTAAGTAAATGTATTGAATCTATAGTTGCACCTATTAGGAACCACTACAGATCTAATGATTGTAGTAGCATGGGAATTAGTATCAATGGTTGCTTTTAAATTCCATTTTAAAGAGGAAGTTATGGTTTTTCCTCAAGATTCTTTTATAGACCCTTGGGGACCCGATTACATGTACTTGCATTAAATTATTCATAGAAATGGTGGCCTATTTGTAAGATTCCTTTTAAGGTATGCTTTGTCTCGGTGGTGGTATTGGTGTTATGATTGTCTTTGTTCACTTATCCTTAAGCGAAATTTGGTAGAGACAAACCTATTAGTTCTTTTTTTTAAGATAATTCCACTACTCACAAATGTTATATCCTTGTTATTGTTTTAGTAACATTTTATGTGTTATGCCCTCAAGTGTGGGTCCTCATGTGTTTGCTTAATTCTTATGAATGCAAGTTGAGCTTTTCAGTCATGGGTGTAGATGATATGGTGGGCTAGGAATGTGGCTCTTAATGTGGCATTGAGCAAGAGTGAGCGCTCACTAGTTCAATGCATTGGAGGTCATAAGAATCATATGTTCTATGAATGGTATGAGTTTGTGAGACGAGTATGCATTGTTTAGTCACTTCTTTACTGCTGCCCCCCGTCTTGTGCCCCCCGTTTAGTCATTTCTTGTGAATGGTGTTTTGATGGCCTTGTGACCATCTTTGATAACGGTGGGGTGGTCTCTTTGAGTCCACATGGTTAGGAGGCATTGCCACCGCCATTGGAGACTGGTGAACAAATTATTGTAGCACCAGTTAGAGATGTTCATTCTCTCCATTATTTTATTAGTTGATGTACTCTTTTATTTATTGTATCATATCCATGGCTATGCCATTTTACTTATGTATATTCCTTCATGTAATTGTTGTACTCTCTTGCGAGGGATGATGTAAAGTATTAGAATGAGAAGAAATGTGATGTTGTTCTATATTTGACTTACGGATTCTAGTGTGGGTATCAGATCCACTTGTACTATGATGTTTATGGATTCATGTTTACATCTAGGATGGGTTATAAGAACATTTGGGTTGGTGTTTAAAATGAATGTAGTTTTATAATGTTTTCATCTAGAGGGTGAATTAGTCCCCTCCTTTGGGTTGTACATTCAACCATACTTGGCCATGAATACTATCGATCTATCGAATCAACAACCATATCTTGTGTTTGATCTCACTTTATGTCAAAAAAAATTATCTTGTCCTCTTTTGGCTCTTACTATTTAGGGTCGCGGGGCAAGATGTTACAGCCTGAACATATATTCAAGTTGGTCTCTAGGATCATGTTGCATTATCTATAGGTGTGGATTTGTTAAGACACATATCCTCACCTTATACTAAGCAAATGATGTGTAGCCTCTCAAAGGTGCTCATTATATCAACAAAGAACACTACCATCAAAATATGCCATAGACATAGGTATGGCGCTATAGCATAGTGATAAGACATAGCCTTTCAGAAGAGTGGAGCAGCTATCCAGTGAAGCATGGCACTGCCATTGCATATCTCAGATTCAACATTAAATAAGGAGTGACCTTTTTAGACTCTGGCAGCTAGTAACAAAACAAAGCCATGATCCAAAATTACATAAAGGCATTGCCCATGTTAAGATTTCCAAAAGTCAGCAATAAATGGAGAGGCAACTCAATAAAAGTATCGCTAGCCTTGAGGAAGGTGTTTTAGTTTTCAAGGTTACATCCTAAGAGTCTCAACCAAAGAATGCCAGATGCAGGATTATTCAAGATTATTAGGTAGACCCTGTAAAAGAAGATTCCTTTTCAACCAAAAGGCATTGCTTATAAGAGTTCAAAGGTGTAGGTAATGACATAGCCATATCATGTGGCGTGGTCTGTAGCTAGTAGGTTCGGTCTATGCAAAAGTAGGCATTTAGGGATAGGCCGCCAATATAGAGGCTTAGATTTTATAAAGTCTAGCACGATCTTTACATATGATGGTATATCATAAATAACAGACTCAGCCATCGAGATATTGCACTAGTCATGAATTTCTACATAGGTATTTAGCATAGAGGGTATTCAAATTTAGAGTGGTTTGCAGATGTAAAGATCAAAGCACTGCTAGACACAATTATAGCATTGGTTCTATTAAAAGGAACAAAGCCATCATTGAAGGCCCATAGCAACATCAATAGGACATGGTGCTTCTTATTCCAAGAAAGAAAGTGCAGCGTAACAAAGGATGGTGATGCAACATGTTATGGTGTAGCTTTAAAAATAAGCTTTCAAAATGATGGTAAGCTACTTTAGATAGGAATAGAGTATGTCAAAAGACACATCATACGATTATATATGAATAAATCAAACCCCATAAGACTCGGCATTCATACTCTGAGGTTTGAGTATAAGCTTCAGCCGACAAACATTCCAAACAAGGGTCAAATTTTAGTTTCAAATACAAGGCCAACCACTTCAAACTCAAGCTACGTCAGTTACAAAAGAGACTCCAGTAAGCTATATCCAATATAGATGCTACCTATTAGCTCGAGAACTACATTAGACATAGAGCATTCAAGCATGGCAGCCATTTCAAACAAAGTAAAGAATAGGGTTTCCAAGAAGACACACAGGAATCACACAACAACCGTAGATGGAAGAAGAAGATCAACAGCTCGGGCCAGTTAAGAATGGAGAAAGCGGAAGAAGACACTTGGCATGGCGACAGGAGTTTGAGAGACAAGAGAAGAAATCTCTTCCCCAAATGAGTGCAAGAGTGACACGTGGGTTAAGTCGGTGAAGGATAAAATGTTTGTTTTATTTTTTATTAAACTCATAAATGAAAGTGGTTCACGTGAGCTGGGTGGAGGCTAGGTTTTTATTTTTATATTAAGATGAATGAAGGTGGGCCACTCCATAATAAGAGAACTTTATTGAAATAAAAGTTTCATTTTCTAAACTCATGGGTTTAAAATTAGATTGAGATGTGAAGACAATAAATGGTGGGACTGGAGATAATAAAGTAACTCTCATTTTTATAATGAGAAACATATGTAACCCTAAAATAATAAAGGCATCTTTGTTTTCACTAGAAACTTCTACTGCAAGTCACAAAAATGAGAGGGATTTTGTTTTTCTTCATGCAAGCCAAAGATATGGAAACAAAGATATATTTTCCAGCCGTGGGGAAGAAACAGATCGGTTCCAATTCATAGCTAGTGGTAGTTAAATGCCGAATTTGGGGCAGATTTTGTGGGTTACAGTTGTAGTTTTCCTAGGGCAGTGAAAGATATTTTTCTTTGGGTTTTTGGCTATAAATAGATAGATCCAATATAGAGTTGGCTAGTTCCATAGTTCTACATAGAGAGATTTTGAGCAAGAGAGCAGATATTTTCTTTTTGCTTTAGCAGTGCATCTTTATGGTGATTGTAATATTTTACCTTGTGCAAGATATTTTACCTCTGTAATATGTTTCCATTCAAGTAAAGAGAGACGGTGTTTTGTGCAACTTTGAGTCTAATTTCTGATTCTTCCTTCTTTCTTTCTATTTGTTTTCCGCTGTTAAATCTGAGTTAAAAACTAGGTATTGATCATGCATTTATGCTCTTTGATTTCTAGTTAAATCATATAGGGTTTGACACTATGCAAATAAGTTAGTTTCAAAATTGGTTCATCACCATAGGGTTAGATTTTATTTTATTGTATCTGTAATCTTGTTTCTTCTCCCTTTTTCCAAAACCCCCTTTGAAAATGGAAGAGCCAGCTTCCCTAAAATTTGGAGGTTGTTTCTGTTAGAATTAGGGAAAACAACTGAGAGGGAGGGTGAATTAGTTGTCTCAAAACATTATCACTTGCTGCAATTAATTCTTCTCTACCACTTATTTACAATTCATTATTATAACCATGAAAGCATAAATCAATAACACGTGTAGAAACACAAATAACACACTTGACATAAAGATTTTTAACGTGGAAACCCAGTTAAGGGAAAACCACGGTGGAGGTTAGTCCACAAAAATTAATACCCTGTTAAAAGTATTACAAATGGGGAAGGCACATGCCTTCAAGCTCATTGCCCAAAGCTCACTACTCAAAGACGCTCACTACCTAAAGAAATGATTATAAGAATATTACAGAGTTTTTGAACTAATAAATAGCATCTACCAATGCAAGAATTTAGTTCTGGTTAAGTACATAATACTGATCTTACACACTTCATCCTTGCTCTGCTCTGTTAATTGTTCTGCCATGATCCAGTCCTCAAATCTCTTCTCCTTTACACTCCTTTTTTCCTTTTTCACACTTACTCCATCAACACATCACAATCGTACACCAAAACACATGAATCCATCAGCTATATATATCAGTATCATGAAATTCAATCAACTATAGTCAGCTTCAATAAAACTTAGTAAATCTATTAAGCACTTTGCTTTGTTGGCTAAATCTATGCACAAATATCAACGTGGACCAAAAAATTGTGTTCCCAGATCATCAGTCATGTCGGCCAATATCACTGATTATCATTAGTTGCTTATCCAACAACTTTTCTGCATCCGGACCAAGATCAAATACTAGGTCACCCTATTCTTCTTCTGGCTGTGCTGACTAATAGGAACCTGATACTCAAATCCTTATAACTTTTGAATCCTTTATCACTAGAGGCTAAATCTCTAGATTTAGGTAGTCCTAACAATCCTTATCACTCCCTCAAATCTGTAGTACACTGTGATTTACTATCAGAAAGATCTAGACCAAGATACCAGACCATGTCACATGCTCTATTTCTGACATCTGGACTTAGACAAATCTTCACTCTGACTTCCGGTATGAACAAATCATGAAATGTAGATATGTAAGGTAGACTTAGTTTCCATCAATGACATCACCTGTCATGCGTAGCAGTGTCTCTTGCCAACAATATCCCCCTTTGGCATTGATGGAAACACTTAGTGAAAAATGACTAAGTGTCAGAATAACTCCCCATTACTAAGTACACTTATGCTTTTCATTATTCTCCAATGCTCCCTCTTTGTTGGATTCCTCATTTTTTATTTCTCTTCACTCCCCCTTTGACATCAATGGAAAAGGGTGGGATCTGCAAATCAAAATTTACAAAAAAATTCTATATACCAAGCTGTATATGTACAAACAATCCTTAAGTCCTATTTACACATACTTGAGTACATCTCCAAAAACATTCTTCAATTTTGCTAGCTCACTGTCCCAACTCTTCTTCATAGTGTTAAAATTTGAGATATGGCCACTGAATAGGAAAGATTGTGATTATGTCGTTCGCACATCATGATTTGTTCAGTTTCTTGGACAACTTCATCTATGTCTCCAATCATCAATTTGTTCATCCTTGTCTTACTCCTAAATTCATTTTTGACCTCTTTAAAAATTTTATCTTCTTCTCTGCTAGAGATCACCGGGCATAGAGTGGTTAACACATGTTCCCTCAACTCCATATCTTTTGTCTTGGCAACTTCTTTCCTAATTTCTAGAATATCTCTCAAACCTTTTGGAACTTTTGACAAAATTTCTACCAGTGCTCAATTGAATACATTCAAGTACTTGATAGTGGCTTCTTCCAAAAGTCTTTTGTCAGTATCATTGTAAAGATCATAAAAATTAATCAATGGCTTTAAATTCCCATCAATAGTGATTGTCTTAACAATGGTTTTCACAGAGGGAATTGTCTTCTTAACATCAGTCTCTAACTTCTACCTCTTGTCTGTCTTTTTACTTCTAGAAGGCTTCTCTTTTGACACTTTAACAACTTTAGTGCCTATGGCCTTTAACTCTTTAATCTCTTCATCAGAATATGTCTTTTCTTCACTCTCCTTTTCCAAACTGTCATATGACCTCTTTGCCTTTACTTTAGTTCTTTTCTTTTCCTTATCAAATGACATGTCTTCCGATTTCTTAGATTAGGCAGGTTTTGGAGGAACAGGGGTAGCAACAAAGCTCCTAGTGGTCCTTGATGTGGATGATGATTCTACTAGAGTGCTTGCTTGTTTCTTATCCTACCTTTGCCTCTCATCCTTCTCAGTTCATTTCCTAAATTTCCTCACAGCTTCCTTGGTGAGGCCTAGATTATCAACCAACTAATCAACTTCTTTCCTTACTTTCCTATTGATTTTAGGTTTTTTGAGCTCAACATGTAGTTTCATACTTAGCTCCTCATATGTCCCAAATATTTCAACTGTTGTGTCCTTTGGTTTGCTCAAAAGGTGTTAAGCATACATATTCAAAATTTTCTCATCTACCTCATAACCCATGGGCATGATCCAAATAGTTCTGGGCTCTACTACTTCCATTAAGCACTAATCAGTGTCCACCATAAAACAAATTTCATTCTTGTATTTCTCAATAACTATTTCAGGGATTCTTTGCCTCGAATGGATCATACTCTAATTTTTTTTGAAGTATCCCAAGATTGTAGTTTTCCATGCTTTAGAGTAACCAATGCTTTGAATATGATCTCTTATCTGAATAGCAACTAGCCTGTCATTAGTCCAGTGCACACCCTTTACTCTAGGCACCTCATTCATGAAGTAGAAAAATAAACATATAACCAAAGAACCATATTTGAAGGTGTTTTTCTTTTCCTTCTTGATTTTTCTCAAGTTTTCAATTAGTTAATTCTGTAACAACTCACGCAGGTGATAATCTATATTTTCTTTCAATATTTTGTATGCAACATATATGGCCATTCCGGACATAGAATTCTCCCTAGTGGAGTGATAAATCTTGTAACCAATTACCATTGAAACAAACTTAACATCCGGATCAATAATGTCATTGATAGTCATTGCCCTCTCGTCAAATTTTACACCAGTTGCATCAGTTATAGTCTATTTTTTAGAGATTTTAGCATGGGTAAACTACCAGTTGAATTTAACCCAGTTACAATCCTCATAGCATCCTTTGTAATCTTAAATGGTTTCAACAACCACATAAACTCATCATGCATTCAGCTCAAGACATATCGAACCCACTCATTCTCATCAAATGTCAGAAATTCAATGACCTATAAAAAATGTTTGCTTTCTAGGGCTTTGTATTCCAGTTTCAATTCATAGTTATCATCCCTTACGTAGTTGTCAAGCAAATCCACCAATTTTAGATTCCAAATTCATCTACGCTATAGTGGATGTATGCCCTAACATCCTTGACATGCAGTACTCCATATGGGACACCAAAAAATGCTCCTAATGGTTTGACTTCAACTGATTTGTATGGATGCTTCTTGAATTTTGGTCGGGGCCTTTTAGTAATATCAACTAGAGGAGTAGCCATCTTCAAAAGATTACATGTGCAAAGTTTTGTAGAAAAATACCTTTTTTCTTCAACGGAGTTAGGGTTAGCTGAAGAATTTGCCGGTCACATTTCAAATCCTTGAAATCTTAGCTCAGGTGCTCTTCTACTTGCTCTATTCGAATGCAAAGTAATTCTTGAATGCTTAAATGAATGACCTTTTATCCTCCACAAATGTTAATTTGTCATTGTAATAAATGCTTTGCCCTAAAACATTTAGTTACATTATTTTTGCATGCAGTCAATCTTCAATTGCTCCGTAATCAATGACATTGTCTTCTTTTCTTCCAGAATTTTCTTCAACAGGTATGCAATAGGATTTTCTAACTTCAATCATTGTGCTAGATTCAGGCACCCACTTACTGGCTGGGGGCATTTGTTTTTCTATGTAGCTCCCCCTAAGCCAGAGCTCCTAATTCAATTTTCAAAGGAATTACCAGCAACAGATTCTGATGCAGACCCATCATCAGTGTTCATTGCATCTTTCTTCACCCATGTCCTGTTCATTTCATTTTGGACCTTATTTACATCATCTTTGCTCTTGCCTTTGTCTTGTCTCTACTTATGATCTGGTTTACTATTTACCAGACCTCTTCTTTCATTATTTCTACTTTTGTAGAATCAAGCAATATGATCAGATCGATTACAATTGAAGCATACAACATTTCTTTACCCATTTGATTGATTTCCTCTTGATCTACACTGATTAGTCATATGTCCAAATCTATTGTGCATCCAAAGCATTTGACATTGAAAGAATTGCCATTTTCTCTATTGTTAGAGTTATTCATTATCATATTTCTACATTCATTAGATTTATGACCATACCTCTTACATTTGAAGCATTGACCAGAGAAGGGTGGACCACTTTGATTTACTCTTCTTTTGCACTAAGTTTCTCTATTACCAAATTTATTGCAATTGAAACAATTTCCAATTAAAGATGGATATCTTTGAACATTAGGCTATCTTATTAGAGGTCTTCTAGGTCTGTTTCTCCCATTCCTTGATTGAGAATTTCTTTGTTTGGATCCAAAGATTTCACCTTTCTCATACCCAAGACCATGCTTATCATCAACCTTCTTCTGACTTTCAAGTAGCACTTCAATTTTAGCTAAGCTTAACTTGAACTTATCCTTGTATTCATTTACAATTTCTAGGTCATGTTTGAGAGTGACAATTTGCCTTTCAAGTTCCTCCTCATTATATCTATATTCTTGTAGGTCAGATTTTAGGTGGCCAATTTTTCTATCCATTCTATAGCATTCTTCTATTCTTTTCTTTAGTGTTTGATTCAGGTTTTCTTCAGTCTTCTTCCTTTCCTCAATTTCTTTGGTTAGCCTTATCACCCTAGATTCCATTTCATGTTTTAGAACAGAGACTTCTTTTGTCAACTTCTCACATTCCTTTGTCTTTTCTTCCAAGGCCTCATTCATGCCATTTTCTTCAGTAAGATTAGCTAGCTGATGAAGTAGTTCCTTCCTCTTTTCCAATGATTTCTTTAGTTTTTCTTTTAGCAAATCAATGCAATCACCAGCATCCTTAAGGTTTACTTTTAGGTCATCTATTTCTACTTTGGACCAATCAAGATCTTCTAAAGCCAATTGAAGTTGTTCTTTAAGAGAACCCATTGAAACTTCTTCCCAGATCTTCCTCAAGTTGTTAAGCTCCTTCCAAGGAACTTAGCTCTGTTACCAATTGTTAGAATTAGGGAAGACAACTGAGAGGCGGGGGGGTGAATCAGTTCTCTCAAAAGTTTATCACTTGCTACAATTAATTCTTCTTTACCACTTATTTACAGATCATTATTGTAACCATGAAAGCATGTATCAATAACACATGAGCAAAAACACAAATAACACACTTGATACCAAGATTTTTAATGTGGAAACTTGGTTAAGGGAAAACCACGGTGTAGGTTAGTCCACAAAAATTAATACCTTTTTTAAAAGTATTACAAATGGGGAAGGCACATGCTTTCAGGCTCACTGCTTAAAGAGGCTCACTACCTATAGAAATGATTATAAGAAGATTACAGAGTATTTGAACTGATGAATGGCATCTACCAATGTAAGAATTCAGTTCCAGTTAAGTACAAAATACTAATCTTACACACTTCATCCTTTCTCTACTCTGTTTACTATTCTACCATGATCTGGTCCTTAGATCTCTTCTCCTTCACACTCCTTTTTGTCTTTTTCACACTTACTCCATCAACACATCACAATCACACACCGAAACACTTGAATCCATTGGCTATATATATCTGCATCAAGAAATTCAATCAACTATAGTCAGCTTCAATAAAACTTAAAACATTTATTAAGCACTCTGCTCTGTCAGCCGAATCTATGCACAAATATCAACACAAACCAAAAACTTGTGTTCCCAAATCATCATTCGTGTTGGCCAATATCAATGATTATCATTAATTTCTTATCCAACAACCTTTCTGCATCCGTACCAAGATCAAATAGTAGGTCACCCTGTTCTTCTTCTGACTATGCTGACTAACTAGAACTCGATACTCAAATCCTTGTAACTTTTGAATCCTTCATCATGGGAGACTAAATCTCTGGATTTAGATAGTCCTGACAATCCTTATCACTCCCTCGGATCCACATCATACTGTGATTTACTATTGGAGAGATCCGAACCAAGATACGGGACCCTGTCACATGCTCTATTTCTGACATTCAGACTTAGACAAATCTTCACTCTAACTTCTAGTATGAACAAATGATGAAATGCAGATATGTAAGGTAGACTTAGTTGCCATCAATGACAACACCTGTCATGCGTAGAAGTGTCTCTTGCCAATAGTTTCTAGGGTCAATCCCACATCTCTGAAACTTCCCATGTTGTTGGATTAGGCCCACAAATTTATACATCAAGAGTTTTTGGCACACTCAGTGGGACTGGAATCAAAGACTTGGGTCTTTGTTTTCTTTGAATCTTTGTCCTATATTTTATGGTTTTGGTGGTAAATCACAAAAATATCTTCTCATAGGAGCATGAATTTTCCACCTGGTGATTCTACTTATGGATCTTTGTTAGATCTTTTCTCCTATAGACCATGGCAACCCCTGGTATCTATGTGCATCTACATATTCCTACAAGGGATCTACCTTTTGTGACTTGGGATTCAAGTCCTCTTATTCTTCAATAGAAGGGTCAAGTTCCTGACACATCTTGGAAGGCACCACCTCATTTTCTTGGGGATGGCTCAGTTTCTCCTATATATCATATTCAATATGTTGCAAGTTTATGCACCATCCACTACATCATGACTGAGAATGAAGCTCTTTTGCTATTATCATCTTCCCTCAAGGGAAAACCAAGGGAATGATATAGAACTTTAATACCTAATTCAATCACTGGATGGGATCATCTAGGAGGACTCATTTATAATCAATTCAAGGAGAGGACAGATGTTGGCACTCTCACCCAGAACCTCATCACCATCAAGAGGCATCCAATGGAGAGCATCTACGACTTCAACTCAAGATTTGATAAGGTATGGAAGAAATTCTCTATTGATATTAGGCCTCCTCCAGTCTTTGCATTTCTTTATTATTTGAAAGCTTTAGACCCTAAAAGATCTATCATGATACAAGCCCTAGGAGGTAATACTCTACCCCAATCATATGATTTGGCTATTAGAGCTAAAAGTAACCTCATTGATGCTGATAGACTGTCCCCTCTTCCCCTAGCACCATGTATGCCTCATGCAAACATTCCATCTCAATTTCTTTCTTGCAGCCAAATGCATAATTATTTAAATCCACCCACCCTCCCTACTGATTTGCCAAATCATAAGCATATGATGGAGATAAAAGAACTCATAAAATATTTTACCCATGAGCTAAATGAGTTACAAGATCAAGCCATGTATTAGGCTGGTCCATGTTTCATGCCTCAAAGTCTGTATGAACAACAATACCAATCTAGCCAGTTTATAGAAGAAACCCTCCCCCAAGCACATAAGAGACCCAATGCATTACAAACCTTTGTAGCTGCCAACCAGTCCATAGAAGGTTTAGATTAGGTGCTTTGTCATTTTGACATTAAATAAAATTCAAGTCTCAATGACCAAGATACAAGCAAGAAAGTGACTCCTGTCCATTTAAGGTGTCCTTCTGGTTATCAACATCATGCACCTATGGCAACATATAACTCAGAGATTCTATCAAGTCATGAAGAAGATTCAGAAGTTGCTTATGAAGTGACTCTTCTAGAAATTGAAGAGTACTTCAAGAGGAGATTTGAAGCTGAAAAGTACTGGGATAATAATGATGTATCATCTATATCACATTTGGAGGCAGAAGTTACAAAAGAAATTGTTGTTGAATCTACAAATAAAGAGTGTTCTTATGATTCACCACATCTTGAAGGAGATGATTTGCAGATGCAGTCACATAAATAGGAGGCTGAGACAAATGGTAATGAAAAGAATCTATGGGCTGAAAGGTGCTGACAATAAAAAGATTCAAAATGTTTGATACAACTTCTAGAAGAATAGAAGGAAGGTCCTCTTTTACAAAAGGCTGAAGATGAGTCTGAGAGTGATTCTTTTTGGGATGATCTAGAAGATTTCTGTTCAAAATTAGGGGATCATGATAGAAAGAAAGGTGAGCTCTATGAAAATGATAAACCAAGAGACATAGGTAATGAAGAGTCTCATTATACTCCATTCTTCATTCAAGAAGAGGTGCCAATCAAATTCAAGACAATTAGAGGTAGCTCTATCACATTCCAGCCAGAGTTTGAAGCTACTATGGTTCATAAGCATACAAAGGTGTAGATATGTTTTAACACACAAGCAAATAGGTGGACTTCAACACTTAATTTTCCCTTCCTATCTTCCACTCAATCAAGAACATCATGCAGATTAGCCTGACTAGTATTTTCATATGAATGGTGAACCTCCGGAATGCAAGAAGGCAAAAAGTTACAAATTTTGGTTATTTTTCTTCATGCATTTTATTTGGACAATTCTCAGTGCCATGTGGATCCACTAGAGCAACATCATAAGATTCAGTAGTTATTTTTCCATTCCCATGAATGGACATATTCCTATATGTTTAATCTATCAGTAATTAGTTTCAGTTTTTAGAATAAGCTACAGCTGTAGCATTAGTTTCAGGTTCAGTTAGTTTTCTTTCAATGAGTCTCTACTGCAATGAAGACAAGGTTTCAATGCCCAGTTTCAGTTGGTTTCAGTTGTGGAAGACATTCTGATCTAGTAGTGTTTTAGCTCCAATACATTTGATGGGTAGCTTGCATCAGTCTGGTTGCATATGGTTAGTTGTAGTTTGTTTTCAATTTCATGATTGTTTTTGTCCAATGTTTTAACTCTAAGCCATGGACAAGGCTTTGATTTGTAAAACTAGAGATTCTGGAGTTCTCGGTGGGCAGGCCCACTTCCCCAGCCAGGCGCCAAGAAATGTTGATAAATTTCTCATTCTATTTCAAATTTTGCTACAATAATAGAATTCAACACCTGCAGTGGCAGATTATTTCAATAAAGTTTTAGTAAAATTCAATAAAGATTCTAGTAGGCAAAATGATACATATGAGCCACACTAAAAGATCATAATGCATATAATTCAAAGATAGTGCAAGTTATGAAATACATGGGTGTGACTTATTCATGTGTAAGTTTGGCCATTAGAAATGATGCTAAGCAATCTTCACATGAATGCGGCCTTGGTTAGTGAAGCATAGAAATGGAAACCACAGTTATTATTTGTAAGATACTAAGTGCCACTATTAGTTCAAATGCAACCCATGTCAAAAGGAACTTCAGCCGACAAAGCTCATACAGTCTCTTGTAATGTTTCAAGGCGCTGTTTGTAATACAAGGCTCGAGCTTTCTCAAGTTCCTGACACAACACTCTAGGATATCATAGCTAATAGCTCAAGCATATTAATGATGGCCTCAACATATATTCAAGTTGATCTCTAGGATCACATTGCATTATCTACAAGCGCAACTTTGTTAAGACACATATCCTCACCTTATACTAAGCAAATGATGTGTGGCCTCTTAAGGGTGCTCATAATATCAACAAAGAACACTACCATCAAAATACGGCATAGCCATAGGTATGGCGCTGTAGCATAGTGATAAGACATAGCGTTTCATAAGAGTGGAGCGGCTATCAAATGAAGCATGGCACTGCCATTGCATATCTCAGATTTAGCATTAAAAAAGGTACAACCTTTTTAGACTCTGGTGGCCAGTAACAAAACAAAGCCATGATCCAAACTTAAATTAAGGCATCACCCATGTTAAGATTTCTAAAAGTCAGCAATAAATGTAGAGGCAACTCAATAGAAGTATCACCAACTATCAGGAAGGTGTTTTAGTTTTCAAGGTTACATACTAAGAATCTCAACCAAAGAATGCTAGATGCAGGATTATTCAAGATATCAAGTAGACCCTATAAAGAAGAATCCTTTTGAACCAAAATGTGTTGCTTATAAGAGTTCAAAGGTGCAGGTAATGATGCAGCCATATCATGAGGCATGTTCTGTAGCTAGTACGTTTGGTCTATGCAAAAGTACGCATTTACAGATGGCCGCCAATATATCTAGGCTTGACTTTTCTAAATCCTAGCACGATCTCTACATATGATAGCATATCATATATAATGGACTCAGCCACCGAGCTATTGTACTAGTCATGAATTTCTACATAGGCATTTAGCATAGAGGGTATTCAAATTTAGAGTGGTTTGCAGATATAAAGATCAAAGTGCTGCTAGAGATAGTTATAGTGTTGGTTCTATTAAAAGGAACAAAGCCATCATTGTAGGCCCATAGAAACATCAATAGGAAATAGTGTTTCCTCTTCCAAGAAAGAAAGTGCAGCATAACAAAGGATGGCGATGGAACATGTTATGGTGTGGCTTCAAAAATAAGCTTTCAAAATGATGGCAAGATGCTTTAGATAGGCATAGAGTATGTCAAAAGACACAGCATATGATTATATTTGAAGAAATCAAACCCCATAAAACTTCGCATTCATACTCAGAGGTTCAAGTATAAGCTTTAGCTAGCAAACATTCCAAATGAAGGTCAAATTTTAGTTTCAAATACAAGGCCAACCACTTCAAACTCAAGGTACGTTAGTTACAAAAGAGACTCCAGTAAGCTGTATCCAATATAGATGTTTCCTATTAGCTCGAGACCTACATCAAACATAGACCATTCAAGTGTGGCGGCCATTTCAAACAAAGTAAAGAATAGGGTTTCCAAGTAGAGACACAAGAATCACATAGCAACCATAGATGGAAGAAGAAGATCAACAGCTTGGGCTAGTTGAGAATGGAGAAAGTGGAAGAAGCCACTTGGCACAACGGCGGGAGTTTGAGAGACAAGAGAAGAAATCTCTTCCCTAAATGAGTGCAAGAGTGACACATGGATTAAGTCGGTGAAGGATAATTATTTTATTTTTATTAAAATCATAAATGAAAATGGTTCATGTGAGCTGGGTGGAGGCTAGATTTTTATTTTTATACTAAGATAAATGAAGGTGGGCCACTCTATAATAAGAGAACTTTATTGAAATAAAAGTTTCATTTTCTAAACTCATGGGTTTAAAATTAGATTGAGATGTGAGGACAATAAATGGTGGGATCAAAGATAATAAAGTAACTCTCATTTTTATAATTGGAAACATATGTAACCCTAAAATAATAAAGGAATCTTTATTTTCACTGGAAACTTCTACTGCAAGTCACAAAAATGGGCGGTTGTTTGTTTCTCTTCACGCAAGCCAAAGATATGGAAACAAAGATAATTTTCCAACCACGGGGAAGAAACAAATTGGTTCTATTGGCAAGAGACACTAATAGGCATGATAGGTGTTGTCATTAATGGAAAATAAGATCATCGCAATCATCTGCATAACACAATTTGTTCACATTGGAAGTTAGAATCAGAATGTGTCTATGTTTGGGTAGTTAGGAACAGAGCAGGTGACAAGGTCCAGTATCTTCGTCCGGGTCTATCCAGTGGAAAGGCATAGTTTTCTGTGGATTTGAGGTAGTTGTAAGCATTGTTAGGACACTCTAAATCTAGAGTTTCATCCTCCAGAGATGAAGGACTCAAACGATATTAGCTTCTGAGAATCAGGTTTCAGTTTGATAGAAAAAATAGAAGAAGAACAGGCTGACCTTGTGAATGATCCTATTTTCGGATGTATAGAAGATGTCTATTGGGCAATTAGTGATGATAAGTAGTGATAGCTGACATGATTGATGATTTACAAGTGCAAGTTTTAATCTGCATCCCATATTATGTATAAATCTAACCGATAGAGCAGAGTACTCTACAAAGTTCTAAATGTTCTTGAAGCTAACTGGTAAAATGATTGTAGATCATGTTGCAGATATATATATCTGATGGAATTGGATGATTTTGGTGTGTGTGTTGCAACTATGAAGTAATTGTGAAAAGAAGTAGAGATCAAAGTTCAGATGCTAGCAGAGTAGTAAGAGGAGAGTAAGGATGAAGTGTATCAAGTCAGTTTTCTATGCTTAATTGGAACTGAACTCTAGCATTAATAGATGCTAAATATCAGTTCAAATTTATTGTAACTCTTCTTGCTTATAGGCATTGATCATTCTTTTGAGCAGTGAGCTCTAGGCAGTGAGCCCAAATGCATGTGCATTCCCCATTGTAATACTTTTAATAGAGTGTAATCTTTGTGGGTTAATTCCCACCATGGTTTTTCCCTTAACTGGGTTTCCACATCAAAAATCTTGGTGTCAAGTGTACTATTTATGTTTTTTCTCATGTGTTATTGATTAATGCTGAAATGTTTACATCATTGATTTGATTATAAGTTGTAAAGAAAAAGAAATTGTTAAATTGTGTGACAATAGATTCAACCCCCCCCTCTCAGTTGTCCGGACCTAATTCAACAATTGGTATCAGAGCGAGATTCCTTAAAAGAAGCTTAACAGCTTGAGGAAAGATCTTGGAAGGATTTTTCAATGGGTTGACTCAAAGATCAACTTCAACTAGCTCTAAAAGATCTTGATCAGTCCAAAGTAGAAATATCTAATCTGAAAGATAAAATCAAGGATGATGATGATGTCATTGAAATGTTAAAAGATAAATTAAAGAATTCTTTGGGAAGGAATAAGGAGCTAGTTCTACAATGAAGCCTTGGAAGAAAAGACAAAGGAGTGTGAGAAGCTGTCAAAAGAAGTTGCTGTACTAAAAGTTGAGATGGAATCTAGGACAATGAGGTTTACCAAAGAAATTGAGCCAAGGAAGAAGACTGAAGAAGATTTGAATCAAACTCTAAAAGAAAGAACTAATGAATGCTATAGATTTGACAGTATTGCTGGTCATCTAAAGAATGATCTACAAGAAAGCAAAGATAGTGAAAGACATCTTGAAAGACAAATTGTCATTCTCAGACATGATCTAGAAGTTGCAAATGAATACAAGGAGAAGTTCAAGATAAGTTTAGCTAAACTTGAAGCAATACTTGAGGGTTAGAAAAGGGCTGAAGACAAGCATGGTCTTGGATATGAGAAAGGTGAAAGCTTTGGATCTGGACAAAGAAACTTTGAAACAAGGAATGGGAGAAATAGACCTAGAAGACCTCTAATAGGACAACCTAATGCTCAAAGGTATCCATCTTTCAATGGAAATTGTTTCAAGTGCAATAAATTTGGTCATAAAGCTACTCAATACAAAAGTAGAGTAAATCAAAATAATCCATCCTTCTCTGAACAATGCTTCAATTGTAAGAGGTATGGTCATAAATCTGATGAATGTAGAAGTATGATAATGAATAACCCATCAAATAGAGGAAATAGGAATTCCTTCAATGGCAAATGCTTTGCATGCAAGAGATTTGGACATATGGCCAATCAGTGTAGATCAAGAGGAAATGAATCAAATGGGCAAAAAAATGTTGTGTGCTTCCATTGTAACCGATCTGGTCATTTTGACAAGATTCTGCAGAAGTAGGGCTAATGAAAGTAGAGGTCCAGTAAACAAAAAACTGGTTGAGCAAAGACAAGACAAAGGCAAAAGAAAAATTGAAGAGAATGAGATCTAGAATGAAACAAGTGAGACATGGGTCAAGAAAGCAATTGTGAACCATAGTGATGGGTCCGCACCGAAATCTAGTGCAAATAATTCCTCAGGAAATTAAATTAGGAGCTCTGGCTTAGGGGGAGCTGCAATAAAAATCAAAATCCCCCAACCAGTAAGTAAGTGCCTGAATCTAACAAAGTGAGAAAAGAGATCTTGGATTGTTTTAGATCATTTGGAAGGATTTCTAGAAGAAAAAAGGTGGATATGGCAAATTGTGGAATAATTCATGAGAAACTGTTCAACAAACAGAGTAACTGGATGTACTAGGGCAGAGTATTTATTAAAAAGACAAATTATGTGTTGCAGAGCATAAAAGGGTCATCCATTCCCCAAATAGATTACTTTGCATCAAAAGAAAGCAAAAAGTGAAAGAGTGAACGAGCTCTAAGCTGAGAATTCTCAAGAATTGAAGCACGAAGAGGATCCTCAAGCAAAACCCCAACCTACGGAACAAGGTATTTCTATTTTTTGTGAAACCTCTTGAATTCTCAATCTCTGCAAATGGCTACACCTTTAGTTGTTGATGTCACTGAAAGGCCCCGTCCTAAATTTAAGAAGAATCCTTACAAATCTGTTGAAGTCAAACTGCTAGGTGTTTTTTTAGGTGTTCCATATGGTTTTTTACATGTTGAAGATATTAGGGAATACATCCACTGTAACATGGATGAATTTGGAAACTTGAAACTCTTGGATTTGCTCAACAACTACTTAACTGATGATAGCCATAAATTGAAACTAGAATACAAAGCCCTAGAAAACAAACACTTTCTGCAAGTCATTAGGTTTCTGATATTTGATGAAAATGAATGGGTTCGGCATGTATTGAGCTGAATACATAATGAGTTCATGTGGCTATTGAAACCATTTAAGATTACAAAGGATGTTATCAAGATTGTAACTAGGCTAAATTCCTCTGGTGGATTACCCATGCTGAAAGCCATGATAAACTAGATAGTGACTAAAGCTACCAGTGCCAAGTTTGACAAAAGGGCAATGAACACCAATGATATCATAAAACCTGATGTTAAATTTTCCTCCATGGTGATTGGGTACAAGATTTACCATTCCAATAACGAAAATCATATCTCCAGAACTGTAATATATGCAGCCTATCAAATAGTAAAGGAGAATGCTGATTATGATCTTTGCAAACTACTACAAATCAGTTGATTGAGAATCTAAGCAAAATAAAGAAAGATAAGAAAAATACCTTCAAATATTGTTCCTTGATTATATGTGTGTTCTCCTATTTGATGAATGAAGTACCTAGAATTCAAGGTGTACATTGGATAACTGACAGGCCTGTAGCATGGCAAATAAGAGATCACCTTCTCAATATTGGTGACTCCCAAGCCCAAAAGACTGCCATTTGGGGCTACTTAAAAAACATCCAAATCTTAATGCAAGCAAGAGAGAGAATCCCTAAAACAATTGTGGAGAAGTATGAAAATGACATATGTTTCATGGTTGACACAGATTAGTGCTTGATGGAAGCTATAGAACCATGGATAGTTTGGATAATGCCTATGGGTTATGAGGTGGATGAAAGAGTTTTGGATATGTATGCTCAACATCTTTTGAGTACACCTAAAGATACCTCTGTAGAAAGGTTTGGAACTTACAAGGAACTGAGTTTAAAAGTATATGTGGAACTTAGAAAACTAGAGACCAAGAGGAAAGTGTAGAGGCAAGTTGAAAAGTATGCTAAAAGCATTGGCCTAACCAAGGAAGTAGTGAAATAGAATAGAGAAAGAATTGAGAAGGCTGAAAAAGAAAAATAGGACAAGAAATAAGAAGATGCTCCAGTGGAACCATCCTTCACTTCAAGGACTACTAGAAGCTCTAGTGCTACTTCTATTCCTTCTAAAACTAAAAAACCAAAAGTTAGACCATCCAAAAAAGCAAGTAAGATAAAGAAAACAAAAGCCATAAAAATGAGTGTGGGCACAAAAGATGATGAGGAGACAAAGATAGATGAAGAAGTCAAAGAAATAAAATTCAAGAAAGCTAGAACTTTGAAGACTTCTGAAGACCAGCCTTCTATAAGCATTAAGACTGGTAAAAAGCAAGTAACTGGTAAGGTCGCTATGACTATTGATGAAATTGTAAAAACAATCATTGTTCATGGAAACTTAAAGCCTATCAGAGTTTACTATGATAATTTTGATCAAGCAAATAAGAAAATTTTGGAAGATGCCATTATCATATATTTGAACAAATTCAATAGAGCCCTAATGGAAATTTTGCAAGAACTTCCTAAGGGTTAAAGGAAAGTACTAGAAATGAGGAAAGAAACAGCCAAGGCTAAAGATCTAGAACTTAGAGAGTATGTCCTTTCTACTTTGTGTCCTGTAATGACTAGAAAGGAAGCAGATAAAATCTTCAAAGAAGTTAAAGAAAAATTTAGAAATAAGGTTCAGATGAACAAGCTGATGCTTGGTAAAACTGAGGAAATTGCAAAAGAAATAGAGGAAATTTTGAGAAAAGCCCTAGACAAGGAGAAATATTATATTATTTCAAAGAAACAATTTGAAGAAGACAATTCTCTAGTTCTGGAACTAGAAGCTCCAGAAGAAGAGATTAACAAGGGAATTGATGACCAAGGTGTTAATTTAGATCCTTCAGAGTTAATCCATGAGGAGAATAATGTTGGATTTGATTCATCAAATTTGAATGTTAGACAAGTTCAGCAAAATAACATCATTAAGCAGCAATCTAAGTTTGGTGAATCCTCTGTTCTGGAAGAGGAACAAGTTAGTCAAGAGGACATAGAAATGACAGACAAAATAATTAATGCAAAAGAAACTCTTCCACCTGATCTTTTTAGAAAAGAAGAGGATATTGCTGCAATATAGACCCCTCGGGATCAGGTAGTTAGTGGTGATGACAGAGAAAAGATTTCACCTACAAGTGATACAAGAAATGATAAAGAAGAGGAAGAAAAGGAAGAAAACCAAGAAGACAAAGCAAAAGAAGATGGTGCAAATGTTGAAGCACCTAAAACAGATGCTAAAAATTTTGATGAACAAAGGGATAATTTAGAAAATGTTGCAAGAAGCACTGCAGATGCAGTGAAAAGTCTCCTTGAAAAAGAGATGATTGAGCTTGATGAGCCTGAACTACTCCAAAGTCTAACCAATCCAGATGCTCTCTCTCCCATTCAATTGATGAAAATAACATCATTCACCCAAGTAAATGCTAGAGAAAAGTTACTAAAGTCCCACATGGAGGATAATGAGCTACTGGGGCTTGCATCTAGGATTTTGGAGAAGTTAATACCTTCCTACTAGAAGAGTCCATCTAATTCCCCCTCTAGACATCTAAAAAATCTTGTAAATTTTGTAAACACTCATTTTGAATCCTTTGAAAAATCTGTAGAAGCAAAGGTCTAGAAAGAGTTTCTGGATAAAAATTTTAGTGAAGTACATAATCTAATAGGAAATGATATGATGATACTCAGCATTAGCATAAGGAGTATTCAGAATGCTTTAAATGATGGAAGAGATATGTACAAATTTTGTCTATCTTGGCCCAAAATTAGTGAGCATATTTAGAAGAAGATAAAGGAGCAAGAATAAAAATTGTCAAATCTCTCTCAAACTTTTGATTGTCTAACAGTTTCACCTATAAGTCAAGAATGTCAAGTAATTAGCTTGACAGATGAAATAAAGAGGCTCAGTAAAGAAAAAAGTAACATTATGAAGAGAATGTGTGAGCTCCGGGAATTGATTGCTCCCAACTTAGAAACCATGTTTAATGCCTTATCAGAAGCTTAGACTGCACTTCAGACAAGTAATCGTTCAAATCTGACAAAGGTAGGAGCATATACACTTTTTCTGAGTGGACACATCTCAATTTCGGATGGAATAAAGGTAGCCTAGGCCTCTAAACTTGTGTAATTGAAAACCAATTTTGCAAATATTCTCAAGTTCATGTGAATAGAACTTAATGATTAGTTGTACATATGCGGTTCTATATACAAAGTTTTGGAGAATTTTGACTGGCAGACCCCACCCTTTGCCATTGATGTCAAAGGGGGAGTGAAGTTTAGTGAAAAATAAGGAATCTAGCTAAGGGGGAGTACCAGAAAGCAGTGTGAACAACAATATGGAGCACAAGCTAAAAGGGAGCTATTTCAACACTTAGTCATTTTTCACTAAGTGTTGCCATCAATGCCAAAGGGGGAGATTGTTGGAAAGAGATGCTGCTAGGCATAATAGGTGTTGTAATTGATGGCAACTAAGATCATCCCAATTATCCACATAACATAATTTGTTCACATTAGAAGTTAGAATCAGAATGTGTCTAAGTCTGGGCAGTCAGGAACAGAGTAGGTGACAGGGTCCCGTATCTTGGTCCGGGTCTATCCAGTCGAAAGGCATGGTTTGCTGTGGATATGAGGTAGTTGTAAGCATTGTCAAGACACTCTAAACCTAGAGTTTCATCCTCTAGAGATGAAGGACTCAAAAGATATTAGCTTCTAAGTATCAGGTTTCAGTTTGACAGAACAAACAGAAGAACATGCTGACCTTGTGAATGATCCTATTTCTGGATGTATAGAAGTTGTCTATTGGGCAATTGGTGATGATAAGTAGTGATAGCTAACATGATTGATGATTTACAACTACAATTTTTAATCCGCATCCCATATTATGTATGGATCTAGATGACAGAGTAGAGTACTCTACAAAGTTCTAAATGTTCTTGAAGCCGACTAGTAAAATAATTGTAGATCATGTTGTGGATATATATATCTGATGGAATTGGATGATTTTGGTGTTTGTTTTGCAACTTCAAAAAGAAGAAGAGATCAAAGTTTAGATGCTAGCAGAGAAGTAAGAGGAGAGTAAGGATGAAGTGTATCAAGTCAGTTTTTTGTGCTTAACTGGAACTAAACTCTAGCATTAACAGATATCAAATATCATTTCAAATTTATTATAACTCTTCTTTCTTATAGGTAGTGAGCCTTCTTTTGAGCAGTGAGCTCTGGGAAGTCAGCCTGAATGCACATGCATTCCCCATTGTAATACTTTTAACAGAGTATAATCTTTGTGGTTTAACCCCCACCATGGTTTTTCCCTTAACTGGGTTTCCACGTCAAAATTTTTTGTGACAAGTGTACTATTTATGTTTTTGCTCATGTGTTATTGATTAATACTGAAATGTTTACATCATTGATTTGATTATAAGTTGTAAAGAAAAAGAAATTGTTAAATTGTGTGACAATTGATTCACCCCCCCTCTCAGTTGTCTGGACCTAATTCTACAGTTGCAGTTTTTCCTGAGGTAGTTAAAGATATTTTTCTTTGGGTTTTTCACTATAAATAGATAGATCCGGCACATAGTTGGCTAGTTCCATAGTTCTACATAGAGACATTTTGAGCAACAGAACATATATTTTCTTTTTGCCTCAGTAGTGCATCTTTATGGGGATTGTAATATTTTACCTTGTGCAAGATATTTTGCCTCTGTAATACATTTCCATTCAAATAAAGAGAGATGATGTTTTGTGGAGCTTTGAGTCTAATTTCTTGTTCTTGCTTCTTTCTTTCTATTTGTTTGCCTCTGTTAAATCTAAGTTACAAACTGGGTATTGATCATGCATTTATGCTCTTTGATTTCCAGTTAAATCATATAGGGTTTGACACTATGCAACTAGGTTAGTTAAAATATGGCACATCGCCATAGGGTTAGATTTTATTTTATTATATCTGTAATCTTGTTTCTTCTCCCTTTTTCCCAAAACCCCTTTGAAAATAGAAGAGCCAACTTCCCTAAAATCTACAGGTTGTTTCTAGGGTCAATCCCACATCTCTGAAACTTCCCATGTTGTTGTTGGATTAGGCCCACAAATTTATACATCAACAGTTACTTTTCTAGAAGCAGATTTATTAAAAAAGTTGGAATTTTGAAAATTAGTTCTTCCTAATGCTTAAAATACCTAATCTCTACTCTCCATAGTTGTCACCCATCACCCAACATGTCAATTGCTTTATGAGCTTTGCAAGTGCAATTAGGAAAATTGTTGCAATACTAATACTTTACAATTTGCACTAATTATGAAAGACAAAGTGTAGTGAACTTCATGGGCTGACTATGACAAAATGGGTGATTGGATTTTCCTTTTAGCTAACCATTATAGGGTTTGCTTTTGGGACAAAGAGGTCTTGCATTATGATATAAGTCTATATTCCATTGCTTCTTCTCTTGAATATTGTATATAAAATTTTTCTTACATAATGAGAAGACTTTTCCCTGAATTTATTGAAAAAACAAGATACTTCCATGATTAGGGTGTTTTAAGATGACTTTCATTCACTTTTAAATATTATCTCTCTATAGGAGAAAAATCTAGTAGGAGCTATATAAAATCTTATTGAGTTTGAGGTCATGTCACTAGATGAATAAGGGGGAGATTAAGATGGTTAGATGTGGTGTTTTACATCCCTTTACTATTCTTCTACAGATCCCTTTACATCCCTTCACTATTCTCATTTCAAATTTGTCCTCAAATGAAGATATCTCTATGAATAGAGAGCTTTAAGAAGATTTTCAATCACTTTTAAATATATGTCTCTCTACGGGAAAAAAATGTAATTTGAGCTCAAGACAATCTTGTTGAATTTGAAGTCATCTTGTTAGATTTCTAGGAGAAGATTTAAGAAGGTTAGATACTATGTTTTTTCCCTTTGATTTTTTGTTGTGTGCCTTAAATTCAAGCCAAATATAAAAGCAATTGGTAGTTTTATAATCCCATTTATTTTAAATCTTAGCTTACATAACAAGAAAATTCTTCCATAATTTTTTTAAAAGAAAAATATCTCTATTAATTGGGAATTTTAAGAAGATTTTTATTGGTTTTTTAATATATTGTCTCTCTAAAAGAGGAAAACCTAGTTTGAGCTTTACACATTTATGAGTATTTTCATATTCTAGAGAAAATAGTGTTATATATTTTCTAATATATGGGTTATATGGTGAGAATGACATGTAGTTATGTCGACTTAAGCTTGTATAAAAAAATGTGCACTATAAATTTAATAAACAAGGAAATTTGATTTTTTATCACCTTCATCTTCATGACTTATAGTTGTCATATTCATCTTCATGCTTTTCCATTTCTTAGTCTTAACTTATTGCAAGAGTACATTGAGTACTATTTCCAATCTACTATGAGATATGGAACTTTAGAATATTGACTCAAAAGGAAGAGAATAAGGACACTGTAGATAGACAAGCCAAAAAGTAAAGTAGTTTGTAGACTTTGCTACACCAAATTTGAAATGTTTTTCATTGATATTAATGGGAGGAATGCCAAAAGCACCTTTAGCTATCAAAATCATAATTGTGATGAGTATTATAGTTTCTAATATTATTTATTTTTAGGGCTAATGATATTTTCCACATTCTATTTTAATTTCATCAGCATTAGAAACAAGAAATAGAATGTAAATAATTATAATGAAGTTGGGAAATCTATCAATAGCTATGGATAGACTATTGGAGTTCAATGTTTAACTATTAACAAATGTAGCATTTAGCAAGGACAGAAGGACACAATAGGTTTTCTAGAGGTAATTGAAAAAAAATGTATTGTTCTACTATTTAAACATGTACTGACTTCTTTTGAAATTATTTTTTTGATTGAGTTATGACTTCTAATTATTGGATTTCTAGAGTAATCATATAATTATTTTTTGTAGTCATTTTTCTAGCAACTAAAATGCTTTATTGAATTGCATCATGTTGCATGACTAATACCAAAATATAGAGATACAAGCCATAAGTAAAAGGAGGGAGGTAGTGGTCATTGGACTCCACTAGCCATGGATATGTGCATGGAAATGGAGAACCAAAAGAGGGTCAAAAGTGGTCACTTTTTTCCCAAAATCAATAAAAACCAATATTGGATAAGAAATTCAAGATATCCATGCTCAAACTTTCAAGATGTGACAAAAACAAAATTAGTCTAGTGGTGAAATCTAGTTTTTAAACTATTATTTTTTTAAATGGTTGAGATAAAGAGGTTCAAATAGGGGGAGCACACAAAGTTGCCTTGTTTTTGTCAAAAGAATATAACATAGCGACCAGTGTACTTGCCCTAAAATGTTGATTTTTTTAAAGTATTTCACAAATCCCTTTGGTGGAAAATTAGCAAACATCACATAATTTATGCTAGATTTTCCTACTAATTTTTCAACAAATATATGATTTTTTACTAATTTTTAAATTGGACACATCCTAAAAAATAAAAAATTGAGCATGCTCCCATTTTGAGAATATTAAGTGAAAAATATTTTTTTGGAACATGTCTAGAATGGAGTCTACAATGTTAAAATGTAATTAGTTTCAAATTTGGATGAGTGGATAAAAAATGACACCAAAAAATATATACATAAGTTTTCAAAGAAAAATGAAGATAGTAGAAAGAGAAATTGAAGATCAAAACCTTAATGTATTGAAAATGTAGAAAAAATTACATGGTTAGAAATGTAACGGACAACTTGATGTTATTGTGGCTTTTTTTAGAATAATGTCTTAAAATGTGCAAATTTGATGGAGAGCATGCTCAACATTTACTTGATTTTTCCCATTTTATGCAAAACATATCCTTGGGTACCTTAGATGCAAGCCCAATCCTTTGGCATAGATATCCATGCCAAATCCAAGCCTAAGGTGGGATTCTAAAAAAACTTCAAATGAAATACGTGCATGTTATAAACTTAAAATAGACTATTTTGTGTGTTTTCAAGGTTAATATAACATGAGTGAGTTATAATGTGCTCATGTTATGTTGGGATTTTTCAACCATCTTGGGACATAACACAAGATCATTATAGTGATCTCATGTTAAGTAATATTTTTCATTAAAATTGATTTTTTTTTCTAATTTTTATTCCCCCATCTTAGTGCACATAACCCCATGCCATCTTACAAAGCACTTTTGTAATGACTACAACATGAAAATAAAGGCATATAATTTAATACATCCATATTATAGAGGGCCATTAGCTATCAATGTTTTATAATAAGTTTGATTATTATAAAATATTTTTCCTTTAGTTAACTAGCTAATAGTAGTTTCTCACATTCCTTATAATTGAATTTTTTTAAATGTACTACAAACAAGAGTTGGTTGCAAATAAATAGTGAGGAAGCACTCAATGCCACTATTACATAGATAGATAACACATATTTAAAGAAGGATTTATATTACGTTTGATAGCTAGTAGTTTCAAAAGAAATATGCAACATCATTTGTTGGATTGAAAAGTGCATTTGGAACAGAAAAAAAATAATAGAATTACTGAAGGAAATAGAAAAAATAGTCACTAACATGAGATTTAAGCTTAATTCTTAAAAATGTTATCTTCTATCTTGTAGATGTATTTTCAAGGGCCTAGAATTGAGGCTCCTCTTTCTTCCTTCATCAAAAAATTCATCAAAAAAATAATCACAAGAGAAACTTTAACTATAAGCTTGGTGAAGAGAAGATTGCATAGAAATATGTCTTAGAAGGTCCAAAGAAAACTATTCTTGTGCATTTGGCATCGACTTCGTGTGCGTTGCCAATTGTAATAGTACATGCACCATGTTCCCACGTGTCCCAATTTATTAATTTGTGCCATTTGTAGTAAAGGCATATATGATAATATGATTATTATTAATATTTTATTTGGTGTGCATCCCATGTGTATGGGATTTTGTAGTTATAAGTCACATTGATCTAATAAATACTACCTATTTTGGATAATATAATAAGGTGAAGAATTATATATAAGTGAGCATATGTACTCTTGGGTCCTAAAATAGTAGCAACCCAAAACCCTAAAACATTTCACCAGCACCAAGGCCAGGGGTGTTGTCAAGGTGATTGAAAGATGTTTATCAAGAGGTCAAGGGTGATCTTGGCCAATGAACAAGAGTTAGTATGCTCCTCTACACTTCAGGATTAGCTAGACCTAGGAGGGATATTCCTAGAGGCATGAAATAGAACACACAAAAAAAAACACAACCATACCCAATGTACACTTGACCCCAAGAGTTATCACTAGGTCAAGACAAACTGGTTGCACAAGCCTCTAATTAAGCTGATTACTACACTATGCATTTGCACCCAAATACAACTACATCACATTTCTTACACTCTTTGAGATGAATCCATTTGAGTTATCATACACAAGATACACAGTGCAAGCATACATGGACATGATTCACCAATGATTTAAATAGTTTTTGCATCACTTTAAACTTTTCCTTGGTTATTATACTGAATCATGGACATCATGTGGAACTAGAAACTAAATCTACTCCTACAACAAATATGATAGGGAGTTTGATTAAAATAGTGATTGATCTATCTCCAATATGGACCGATGCTTACTTCGTTGGGAAACTGAGTCATAAGAAATAAAGAGGAAGGAAATGGACTAAAATAAAATCAACAGAAAACTAAAATGTACTCACATATATTTCTCCTATTACACTTCATGAACTAGACATACTTTTTTATCCAAAGCCACACTACAATGACCCATTTGCAATAATGAAATGATCCACCACAAAGCTTGTATTGACTTAAATGATGTCACACATTATCAAATATTTATTATAATCATACTAGCAAGTGTGGTGAAGGAAAAATACAAGGCTCTAACCATGCATTCCTCTGAATAATTACAAATAGCTATGGAGATATACCACCGCAAAAAGACGTATGTTACAAATCTTTCCTATGATGTATCAAACGCATTCTTCCATTCATTGCTTAGACATTATCCTCTGCTTGAAGCTTGAAAATCTCCCTTAGGCTTTCTTGACCAGACAATTGGTTCAACAACCAACCTTGAAAATATCTTTTTCATATGCATATATAGATTTCTTCATTTACTTTGCAACCAAAGGCATTGAAACTGACTCAACATGCCAAGCCCATGCCTTAATAAATTTAACCCTAAACCTCTATCATAAAATCATGGATTTTCTGGATGCCCATGTCTTGTGCATTGTTTTTGTCCTTATAAGATCCTACATAAAATAATGACCACTAAAATACCTCATCCTCCTCATTAAATTTGATTACCTGTGCATTGAAGGCATACACAATTTCAGCTACCTACAACTGACATTGGCCAGCAATCATGGCATCACCTACGGAGGCGTGTTCTCAAGCACTTAGGAAATCACACCATCTCTCTTCATTAGTTTTTCTTTGTCGGTGAAATTATCCCTTCGTGAACCACTTTCTCAGCCGACTTGTCTTCTTGCTTTCTTTTTCACCTTATCAGTGAACCTTTCTTTTCATGAATGATTCCTTGACCTATTTTCTTATTTATCTTCCATGTTACATCTTCTTTCCCTTTTGCCTTTATCAACAAATTTCCTTGCCAACAAACATTCAGGTTGACGAACTTGTGGGTTCATGAACCTCCAACTTCACCAACAAGCATTTAGCTTCTCTTTACATTTCTTAACTATCAAAAACTTTTTCATTTCATGATCTAAGGACTTTACCTTCATTTTTCACCTTCACACTTTGTCTCCATTTTCTTTGTCAGTAATCTTGATCGTCAGTGAACATCCTTGTCGGTAAACCTGATGGTTTGTGAACCAAAGGTTTCACTAACCAAGCCATCTTCATACCTTTGTTTCCTTTCATTGCCATATCCTTTCTTTATCAACAAATACTAAGGTTCATGAACCAAACATTTTCTGGTGAAGACTTGTTTTGGCCTTTTCCTTTCTCCTTGTTCTTTATCCCTTAGAAAATTTTCTACTTGCCTCTTTGCCGATCCGAGCTATCGAAAACACTCTATCGACAAAAACCTCCATTGGTGAACCTAATGGTTTTCAAACCACCAAATTTGTTGATAAAAACATGGTGTTGAGCCCATCCTACCTTAGAACAATTTTCCTTTCCTCTTTTGTCACTTGGACAATGAATCAGGGAAAACACAAACTCACAAACTTGGTCAGCGAAATTGGGACATCACGAACTAGTTGATTCACTGACAAAGGCCACAAACTTCAATCATTCTCTATCTTTCAAACCTTTTCCTTCACCTCTTTTGCTGCCTTATCGGCAAATCGACAAACTGACAAACTGTGAACTTACAAACTCAGTCGACAAAATTGGCAATTTGTGAACTTGCCGATTTGATGGCAAAGCCCTCAAATGGATAGATTTTCTAAGGGAAGAAAAAATATTAACTTAGGGGTTTTAACTTATAATTATTAAATTAAAACCCTTGGAGAATATCTCAGATCATTTATAAATAATGGGTATAAACTACAAAGCCAAAAGTGGGGAATTAAATGCATTTTAGGACAAAAATATGCATATCTTAGACCTAGTGTTTTTTTAGGTCCCAATGCTAGCTCAGGTTGGGGAAGTGTGTCAAGCAACAACACAACAAGAATCTCAAAATATCTCTAGGTAGGAAAAAGGAAGAAATGAACACAAGGGGAAAAACACAGAATATATTTACATGAAAACATATAGTCATAAACATGAGGGCACAAAAGGAAAAATAATTGTAATCAAAACTTTCAAGCCCTAACAGGTCAAACTTGCACAAGATGAATGAAACTACTTGCCTCTATCAAATACAAGCTGAATGAAGGAGTTGATCTCCATCAAACCAAATTTGCACTTTTCACCCAGCTGCAACAACTGAAGACTGTCCCCAACATGTGTCAATCTGTAATTACTACTCATGAAGCCAAGGTTAGGTCCATAAATGAAATTATTCTTCCTAGGCAACTATAAAAACCTATTCCAATCCATATCATGCATTTTCATAACAACAAGGGGTGCAAAATCAAAAACTAGGTTAGCAACCAAAGAAATAAATGAAGGCAAGCCTCCATTAACAAATGCTAAGCTATCAAACCTTTTGACCTCTTCATGCAAATTCAGGGAAAAGGAGAACACCTCCAATTCACATGGAAAAAAAGAACCTGCCTAGCTTCACTATTGATCAACAACAAGAAACACATATTTTTGCAAATCAAACTAGAAAAAATCCATCTCTATCATATCTTGAAGTTGGGTTGCGATCTGTTGAAACACGGGCATACACATGCCTTGCTGCTCATTCACATCAATGCCCCATACAAAGGACTCAACCTCTATCATAGAACCAACACATTCAGGAGCTAGTAAACATCCCACATCAAAGTGGAAAGATTCATACTCATTTGCAACTCCACCAAGCTGTTGAACACAACTTTCATATGTGCTGCTACAACTTTCAATTTCTAAATCATAAGCATGACTCAAGTTGCAATCTAAACCATCAACACACACATCAATACCATGAGACACCATATGTGAAGAACCATGTTTTTAAAAATGTCTCTCTATTTCAAGTCCACTCTAGAAATCTACTATGTCATACTCACTACTACAATAAGACTGATGACACACTTCTTCCTTGATTTCTATATTATTTCCTTGTGGCTCTGGTGAAGCATACTCTACATGAGGAAGACAACATACCTTGTACCAAATAAATATGTTCTCATATGCATCCACATGATCACCATCTTCATAATCTAGGGCAAGTTCTTCACACTGAAACTCCATGGATGCACTAATAATTGTCTCTAATTAGTTATCATCAAATGCAACGACCTCTACATCATCCTCATGAAAGCAAACATCAACTTCTTCAACATCACAAACATGGACAAAGGAGGGCATTAAAGCAAACAAGAAACTGTTCATCCCCATACACATCATCCTCCTTATTCACTAAACCACATACCTCAGCATTGGATCTATCTTTATCATTTTCACTTAATGCACTATCCAATAGAAGGCTGGTTCATACACTACTTTTAATCATCTGCATCACTATTATATAATGCACCACCTTCACTTTCTACCCTCCTAACTACACAATCATCATCCTCTGATGCTGCATTCACTTGACTATTTGTATCCACACTATTGCTATTCATATTAAAGCATGTTTATTATCAGAAACACATGCATTTGTGGACAACAATCCCTTTATGTAGTCATCTCTCATTTTCTCCATGGAGTCTAGGGAAAGGTATGCTTGCTACATACTCGTTATTTTAAAATCTTCCCACACATAACTTAGTCTAGTTTCATATTCTTTGAAAAACATATCAATGCAAGTGGGAATGTTAGGTTTAAAATTATTTGGAATGTTGGAAAGGACAACAGTAAACCTGTGACCAAAATCTTGACTTGACTCTCCCTCTTATCTTTAACTTTTTCTAGCTCTATTACAAGATCAGAAGGGTCAAGATCTTTGGCAAATTCATTCTCAAACTAGGATACAAGTTCATTCCATAAGGCAAAGGACTTCCTGGGAAAACTTTGGATCTATTCTCTTGCCTTTCCATGCAAGGACATAACAAAGAATCCATCCACATGTCTTCATCCTCAAACTGATGGTCTTCCATGAATTCTAAAAATACATCAACATGTATGTCCCCTTCCCAAATATCATACCCATCAAACCTGGGAAACTGGCTATAAACATTGGTTGGCATGCCTCATGTTTTTTCATCAAACCATGAAAGGTCTAGCTAGTTGTATACTAGATCTAAGGGAACAACAGGGGGCCAAACAAACTAAGTTTTTGGGGCAGCAAGGAAATCATTGGACTATACCATAGACTCTAGCAGGTTAATCCAATTTTCTATTTCTTCTTCTTGCTGCATTGCTAAGTCATTCTGATCTTGCATGGGTGTATATAAGTTTTGGTTTGCATAACATGCAGAGCCATGACTAGAAAATGTATTGCTAGGATGGTCATGGGAATCCACACCAACATAGTTTCTAGGGTCTGAGAGATAGGAAAACTCAAATAAAAGAGTAGACCTAGAATAGCCATATCCATACCAACCTTCCATGACTAAAACATCCTATAATGCTAGGCAAAAAAATGAGGCATAGAAATTTGTTCCTTCAACATTATAGGAATAGAAAACTCCAAAAGTAAGAAAAGAAGAAATTGTGTGTAGCTTTATTTTAGTATCTTTTACATATTAAGATGAAACATTTAGATCACTAATATAAACCAAGGTACAATAGTAAAAAACTTATGCTCTTCGATAGTAGAGTCGCCACCTCTACTAGAATTCCTTGAAGTGTGATTGATCTTCAAGGCCACCAATTGATTCTAAGTTCAACTCACTAGTAGAGTCTCCAAATGATTTAACCCAACATGATTATCCCTAACAATGATGCTAAAATGTTGGCATAAGTTGATGGGAGGCCAAACTTACCCAAACAAAATGCACATAGAAAACTATTACAAACACAAAGGTCTTCAGAATAATTCAACCATTTAATTCAGTTCCCAGAAATGGCACCAATCTATTGGTGTAAGCCGGTAGGCTACCAACTTCAACACACAATAAACTACACCAAACAATGGCTGCAAACTTTTTTAGTGACTATGTTGCAAAGGTCTTTCAAAATCTAAACCAAGATATTACATCCCCTACAATCACTTGAAATTGTTAGGTCCTAAAATAGTAGCAACCTAAAACTTTAAAACATTTCACCATCACCAAGGCCAGGGATGTAGTCAAGGTGATTGAAAGAGGTTTATCAAGCGGTCAAGGGTAATATTGGCTAAATAATAGGAGTGGGGGACTACACTTTAAGCTCAACTAGACCTAGGAGAGATATTCCTATAGGCATGAAATATAACACAAACAAACAAACACATCCATACCCAATGTGCACTTGACCCCAACAGCTATCACTAGGTCAAGACAAACTAGTTGCACAAGCCTCTAATTAAGTTGATTATTGCACTATCCATTTGCTCCCAAAAACAACTACATCACATTCCTTACACTCTTTGAGATGAATCCATTTAACTTCTCATAGTCCAGATACATAGTGCAAGAATACATGTACATGATTCACCAATGATTTAAACAATTTTTGCGTCACTTTAGATTTATCCCTGGTTGTTATACTGAATCATGGACAACATATGTAACTCTAAACTAAATCTACTCCTACAATGAATAGGATAGAGAGTTTGATTAAAATAATGATTGATCTATCTCCAATATTGACCAGTGCCTACTTCATTTGGCAATTGAGTCATAAGAAATAAAGAAGGAAATAGACTGAAATAACATCAACAAAAAACTATAATGTAGTCACATACATTTCTCATATTACACTTCATGCACTAGACATACTTATTTATCCAAAGACACATTACAATGACCCATTTGCAACAAATAAATGACCCAACACAAATCTTTTATTGTCTTACATGTTGTCACACATTATCAAATCCATATTACAATCGCACCAACAACATGGTGAAGGCAAAATACAAGGTTGTGACAAACCATTCCCTTGAATAATTACAAATAGCATGGAGACATACCACTGCATAAAGACGTACATTAAAATTCTTTCCTACGTTGTATCAAATGTATTCCTCCATTCACTGCTTAAACATTAACCTCTGCTTGATGCCTTAAAATCTCCCCTAGGCTTTCCTAACTATATAATTGGTTCGGCAACCAATTCTGGAAACATCTTTCTCATATGCATATATAAATTTCTTCATTTACTATGCAGCCCATGATGTTGAAATTGAGTTAACACGCCAAGCCAATGGTTCAATAAATTTTTCCTAGAGCCTCTATCAAAAAATTAGTGCATTTTCTAGATGCCTTTGTCCTATGCGCTGTTTTTGTCCATTGATAGTCTTGTAGAGAATATTGACCACTGAAACACCTCATCCTCCTCATTAAATTTGAGTACTTGAGCATTGAAGGCATGCACTATTTCAGCTAACTGGAACTGGCATTGGCTAGCAATCGTGGCATCACCTACAGAGGCGTGTTCTTAGGCATCCAGGAAATCATGCCATTTATGAAGCTTTTACAACACTTTAAATATTTTAAAACTCACTTTAAAACATTTAAACTACTACAATTTATACTTCATGCTTCATACTTAATTTTTACATTTCTGCATTGGTCCCTTCATATTTCCCTTTATCACCAAATCTAACCATCAGTTAATTCACCTCTTTTGCACTTTTGGGACCTTTATTGACATATTTCCTTATTGGTGATCTTGAGAAACCAAGCCATCTTTACGCCTTTGTTTCCTTTCACTACCACATTCTTTATTTTTCAGTGAATCCTAAGGTTCATGAACCAAACATTGTTTATCCCTTAGAAAATTTTCCACTTGCCTATTTGCCAATCCAGGTTATCGACAAAACTCTATCGGTGAAAACCTTCATCGACAAACCTAATAGTTCATGAACTACCAACTTTGCAAATAAAGTCATGGTGCTAATCTCATCCTACCTTAGAACAAATTTTCTTTTCTCTTTTGTCACTTGGTCGGTGAATTGGGAAAAACACAAACTCATGAACTTAGTCGGTGAAATCAACAGTTTGCGAACTAGCTGATTCAAGGACAAGGACCACAAAATTCAATTTTTCTCTATCTTTGAAACCTTTTCCATCTCCTCTTTTGTTTCCTTATTGGCAAATTGGCAAACCAGCGAAACTATGAACTTACGAACTCAGTCGGTGAAATCGGTAGTTCTTATTGATTTGTCAAAAAGGCCCTCAAATGGATAATTTTTTTAAGGGAAGAAAACATATTGATTTTGGGACAAAAATATGCATGTCTAGGAACTATTTTTTTTCAAGTCCCAACATGTACCTTGTTCACCTCCTACCAATAATCTCCTATTTTCTTGTGTTATCCTCTATTCAGAACATATCTTAAGTGTAATATTGAATTTTCATGTCCATGGCCTTGTTTAAAACCCTAGTAAAACTTTTTATGTTGTCAGAACATTCATTTATTTACATGTTCACTTACTATTTCCCATCACCAAATCAGCTAAGTCAGTTGCTTTACATTTTTTTCTTCTATAGAATTGGCTTTGCATTGATTCTATTTTGTTGCACTATTATTATTTCATCAATCACACTCCACCCACCACATTACACAAAGTGTTTATTAGGCTTTTTTAATCATGATTAACATGATATAATATGACTTAATAATTTTTCTTGTGCTTTACGTAATAATTCAAGGTTGAACAGTTAGTGGTAGTTAATGTATCTTTACCATGTGTTAAAAATATTAGGAACATACTTTGCATGAATTCTTGTTCAATGCATTAATTGGAACGTTTTAGTTACCACCTAACTTGCTACAATGTGTAATATTTTCCACTATTTAAAAAATAACCACATGGCATGCCACTAGTGGTTGAGTTATTTAATTGGGCACCTAACCACCATGTTCTTTGATGAACCCACAACATATTGACTTGACTCAAGTCAACATATTATTATTGGCCCATTACTTTTCTTGTAGGTCTATATTACATCCTATCAAAACATGACTCTTTTATCTCATGTATATTTGCACCACTTAACTTCCCTACCATGTCAATAGCTCTCCTTAATGTACCAAATGAACTTTCGTGTGTTGAGTCACATTTTCCTACAAACTTCCACTCAACATAATTGTGCAACAGTTTTGAGCTATAAGCTATTCCATAATGAATGACCAATATTTGTGTAGATTTCAAAAGGTTTAACTACCATAGTTGGCCTTTCTTTCTCGACCTTAAAATGAGTGATGCCATTAATGAGATCCACATAATTCTAAATTTGAATTCTTCATTGAAACACATTCCCTAAGAGCCCTAGTATTTTTTATTTCCACATGTTTCCTTGATTTGCAACTGCTCACAACCAAGCTAGATAAATCACAATTTAATCTTTCTATTACTATTTTTATCTCAATATGTTGGTCATAGTGTAGAAGAGTTTATCCTAAATTAAGTTACTAACTACATATAATTGTTCAGTGCAATCACTCTCAATTTTGTACTCAAATATTGAAAGTTTTAAAACACTAATGAAAGCACTTTATCCTAGTTGTGTGTGTATTCTAAGAGTACACATTTAATCTATTCATATGTCTATTTAGATTTAAATTTTTGATTTAACTAGGTAGGGTTCTAGTTTTTAAAATTCTTAAGATTTATATTACTAGTTTTAGTCGTTTGTGTTTATTGTTCCAATACCTTGTACTTGGAGGGTTGTTTTAAACCTTGATCTTCCACTACACTTTAAACCCTAGTGTATCTTAGTTAGTTCTTTTCTATCAAGTTTCCATTTAAGTGTAACCCTAGCCAAGAGATTTTTTAAGTGCTTCTATAGGCCATAAAGAAATCTAAAATACAAATAGAAAAGGGACTTTTATTGATCATTTGGAGGATGCAAAGGTAAATATTAGAGACCCTTTGACCTATAGGAGTGACCAAGACTTATTCAAAAAAAAATTCAAGAAGCCATTCAAAGACATCCCCCTATGTAATTCGTAAATGTTTTACCTTTGAAATGTGGTTATACAAAATTTATTGGAGAGCCTTAAGCTTTTTGAGTGGACTATAAGAATGTATGAACATAAAATCCAAAAGGAGAAGGATCCACAAGAAAACAAGTTTTTCATTCTAAAGAAAGAATCAATTGTGTTCCATTTGATCCTAGTGCACATGAAAGGATGAAAGGATAGATGGATGGATGGATAAAAGGATTGGAAATGATGTATAGAATGGATGGAAGATACATGGTGGATGGATGGAGGTGTTTAGGATGGATTTCCAAGGACTACATCACATAGGAATAATATGCCCCCACTCTAGATAGGTGTTACTTATGAGAAGGTGAGGTAATGCTTATTAGGATGCATGATAGGGAGAATGCTTGGAATGGATGGGTAGACTTCAGAGTATGTCAGGAGTTGTACAAAGTAAGTTTTAGATATTATCCCTTGTCCTTATCAAGATCAAAGGAGGAAGGGAGGATGTGGTGATATAATGGGATAGGTATGCAGATATAATCGATTATGATTATAGGATAGGTATGCATATATAATGGATAAGGTTGGTAGAAAATGATGGAATTGATAGGATGGTTTAGATGAGAAAATTTTCCCCAAGTCTGACGTATATAGATAATAAAACTACACATGACACCTGTTTTCTAGGTTTTCATCATGGTACTTATCCATGGTACCACTAAAGTGGTTTTCAACATTAGACAAAGGATTTCTCTTTAGTTTTTATTTTATTTTATTTTTGCTATTTGGATGGGATTGGTGGATGAGGGGAAAGAGATATTTGCATGGAGGATGAGGAATCAATCACCTGTTTCCAAGAGAATGTGATAATGTCCCATTTTTGGATGCCTACAGCACATAGAACATGTCAAGTCTTATTACGCGCATGGATGTTGGGAGATGATTGGATGATATGGAAATGGAGTGGATTATGATGTGGATTATATATGGATGGATAATAGTGGATTATGATGTGGATTATGGATGGATGGAGGATAGTGGATTATGATGTGGATTATGAATGGAGATGATGGATAAATGGATGATAGATGAAAGGATTATGAAAAAGCATGGACCATAGGGATGTGATGGGGGGGATTTGCATGATAGAGGAGATAAGATGTGGGGATAGAGTTATGTGAAAATGTCATGGGGTGGATGGCAACCAAGACCAATGGTTGTAAACACCATAATGAATTTTGAAGCTTTTGATGTGGAGGGGGTGTAGGGAGTACCGTAGATTTTTTATTTTTCTGATTTGGGGACATAGGGACCTAAATGGACGTAAGATTTGTAGAATTTGAGAACTCTTTATTGTGCCATATTTATCTACATGTACTGTCTAGTGAGTGGGAATAGAATCTAGGCATTGAATTGGTGTCCAATGAGTTACCTAAAGGACCAATTAAGATAGTGTAGTTGTGGAGAATCCATCTAAGTAAGAAACTTTTTAAGGAATTTTAGGAGTTAAAGAACTTGTGATATGTGAGGCCAAGTTTGTTTAAGGAATTTTAGGAATATTTGAGACCCCTTGAACTCAAGGAAGAGATAAATATTAATCACAACTAGAAAGACTAGTTTATCCATGAAAATTATATTACCATCAATGTTTATGGAGTTATATCATGCCTTCCAAATTATGAAAGGGTGTTCTTGATACAATTACTTTCTTATAATCTATGTGCCTGAACATAAATATTTGTTTAACCTTTTATCTGAAGAACATTGAATTTGAGCATGACAATCTGAATTTATCTTTGAGTTGTTTGTGAAATATAGTAGTTGAAGACGAAATTCATTTCTCTTAATTAAAATCCTTAGATTCTTGCATTGTCAATACAACTGATAAGGTTCAAAACTAATCTAAATATAATTGTTTCATTAGTTTCTTTGGGTTAAAACTATCATTTAATGGTAGGATGAAATTAATAAACCATTTTCTTGTATCCCTAAACAATATTTTGATATTTGTTTTTATCAATAGTAGATTAGGATTAGATGAAACACACATGCAATTTAACTTAAATGTAAAACTAGCCCCCTTGTTAAATAGTCCATATTGAACCCTTTGCTTGTAAAACATAGTTGTGATAGGTAGCTCCCAAGACCTTGGAGATGGTTGATTTTAGGATCAATTTACTATTTACGAGATGTAATTCGAACTCATCTTACTTGCATTGCATTGTGTCAATTTGGCCATCAACATAACTGACACTAGGAGGGCCCTAAATCACTTAAAGTAATCAAACTAGATTGTATAAAGTCATTCTCTCTTGAGAGGTTTAGGAGAATACTAAGGGATACACTTGATAAAGTATAATTCTTAGATTTAGGGCCAACTAGTAGACTTGGTGGAGATAAGGGAACAACTATAGAAGATCTAAACACATTGCCAAATCCTCAACCTATAGAATGTCCCACTATCTTCATTGTTTTAGTTACACCACCTCCACCAATGGCTTTCTTCCTAGTAGAACATTTGCCTAAGTTGGGTACCATATGAGGTGGATTCCATGAGATGACCTGAAACCCCAAGAAATTTTGTTCAAAACACATTTATGGGGAAAGTAGGTTGGTAGAAGAAAACATCTAGGATTTTAAAGATGCTACTATTAGATCTCAAAATGCACATGAGGATGTGATCTATAGACTCTGCCCATACTCTTTAGGGGAATTTTCTTATAATTGGTACTTAATTTTACCTACCAATTCAATAGATAGCTAGGATAACTTAAAGAAAAACCTTTCACAAATCAATTCAGGATTTATGCTAACCCATCCATACTATATCATCAGTTTGCTATGTGTAGAAAAGAACCCAATGACCCACTAACCATGTTCAACCCTAGGTTCGAGAAACTATACAAGAGGTTACAATCACCATACACTATAGTAGAGGATGTTTCCATACAAGTTTATCTAAAATATATAGACCATTTTACAGGTTTATTCCTTTGAAGAATTGAAAATGATTTGGAGTCCTTGAGTATAGCATACAACAAAGCAATAAAGTTGCAACAAGGGATAGATCCTACCCCTATAGGAATAGGTGGAACTTTGCCATCACTAGCATATCTAGGTGTGCCAAATTAGATACCCGTGTGAATAAATCATGCTCTCACCAATATTAAACCCTATACCTTTAACAATGCATCAACCAATTAGTCAAACATATGGGATGCTAGCAATAGCTTGGCCTATGCAAAATCAAAATAATCCCTAGGTGCCTACCTCAACTAATGGAAATTCGTTCTTTGAGAAACAAGCCATTATGCAAGCATCCCAAGCTAATGTACAATCTAACACCTAGGTAGGCCTATCAAGCACCAATCACAACATGCATTGGTCCTCTAAGATAGAGGCATTAAAGAAAACCCTGTCACATGTGACTAACAAACTCACATAGTTTAGGATGAATCCTCCACAACCCCTCAATTGGAATAATTTCTAGAATCAGGGTAGCTTCAAGAATCAAAACATGAACTATAATCAAAGACCTTTTAATAGGAAATGGAACACAAGACCTAACAATGGATGCATCACAAGCACCAATAATGGAAAAAATTAAGGAAATCAAGGAACTACTAATACCTTTAACATAGTTAATATGGCAACATTGAATCATGTGACCAATTGGTGTAGACTACGTGACATAATAGCTCATTCAAAGATTAATAGCCCTAAATAGAAAAGATGGGCAGGATTTCTCAAGCAGATTCTCAAACATAGTATACTCGTCTACAAGATAACAGTGATAATGTGAGCATGGATATGGTATTGGATACATATATCTTTCCTTTCGAAGAAGATAATAAACCAACAAATGAGACATATGATGTAGAAGATTTTCAACTAGGAAATAATAACTATTTCTTGAGAAACAAATCCAAAGGATCTTTTACAAAAGGGATACCACCTAGCAACACACCTACTCCCACATATCCTAAGGCTAACAATAATCCTATACCACCTAGAGGTCAGACATAAGGAAAACCTAGATCAAATCTAGTTATTCTCACCAAAGCTCATACTTAGACTGATGTAAGTTATGATATAACAGAAGACCTCAAGAAAACTAAATCCAACATGTCTATTTTTGACATTTTGTAAAATTATCGAAATCAAAGGGAAGCATTATCAATTTTTTTGACAAACCAAATGCACGAAAAAGAAGAGGCCAAGATAATAGATACTATTGATGCTTATGCAACTATGTATAGAGGAAAACTAGATTCCCCTCTATTCTTGTTGGGTTTCAGAATATTTGGTAATAACTTGCACAATTGTTTGGTACATTATGGAGCATCGAGCAATCTGGTGCCTTAATGTGTAAAAAGTTTAGAATGACACGCACTTACACCCATAAAAAGGTGATTCAACTAAATAAAAAAGAGGTAAATATAGTGGCAGAACTTAAATATGTTCATATTCAATTGGTCTATGAACCACACATGCAACAACACATTCATATTCAAATGGTTGACATTCTGGAGGTATATGACATGCTGCTAGGTAGGGATTGGGAAAAAAGATTAAACAAATATTTTTTTATTGATTTTACACATCTTTGGCTCCCATGGAAAGGAAACCAAAACCATACTAGGATTGAAAGTGATTCGAGACTCAAACACATGATAACTAAATATAATCATCCCAATGAAGTAGCTTTATACTGAATTAGAACCAATAGTATATAGAGTTGATGAAATCTTAGCCACTTTTGTCTTTTCTCATAATTCTGTAGATAATAATGATCAATAAAATTTAGTTTTGAATCTCAAATGTGAAGAGTTTCCTAAAATATTGGTAGCATATCAGCATGCATTGGGTGAAGACATAAGTGTGACTGACCCAATGTTGCCCAATTGGTGCAGAGTTCGCATTCAAGAGCACTCTGAACTATCATGTGAAACATATCTAGAAACTGTCAAGAAACATGCCTTTGGGGTTTCTGATTCAAAATTTTAAGAGTCAAAAGTCTCATGTGGTTCAAATGACAACATTACTGATGAAAAGGAGTAGATCAAATCTTATTTTTACACAGATCAAAGTAATTGGATAGAGTTTGAGAACTAACTCAAATAAAAAACTACAGATATCAAATGCAATGTTTCTCTAGTCCAAGGGGAGTCACTTGCTGGTTTCAAAATCACTTGGGAGCAATTACAGGTGGACTTAAGTTAGACATTGGAAGATTTGACTATTTTGAAATTGAATAAATGCATTCATCTGATGACATTCAAAATTGAAGAACCTAATAATTCTTAGTTAGTAGATAGGATAATTGTTCCACTAGAACTTAGTCAAGACCTTGTAGATAAAAGCAAGTTTTACATGAAAACAAAATCTATACTCTTAGATTTCATGGGTCATGATCAAAGAAAGGAAGTGGAGTAGGGGTGGAATTGGTGAGTCCCAAAGGTAGAGCCTTTTCGGCATCTTATCGATTACATTTTGATTTTACAAACAACATGACAAAGTCTAAAGCCTTGATAAGGGGATTGATGTTTGCACACAAGAAAGGAGTCCTTTGTTTGAATGTAGAAGGAGATTTAGAACTCGTGGTGAAATAGGTGAGAAGTTAGTATGCTTGTCATGATAAAAATTTGGCTGGCTATAGGAATAGAGTTTGGAGCTTGATCAAAGATTTTGAAGATTTCGATATAAAGGTCATTCCTCAAAGGATAAATCATACCTCAAATGCATTAGATGTTGTAGCCAATACCTTGGAACCTATGACACATTCTTGACTAAGGAGATTCTCTGTAGAGCTAGTTCCTACCCTCGCTATGTCAGATAATATGTGTAATTTTCAAGTATTCTAGGATGATACCATATTCTAGAATTCCTCACCAACATAGGGGTCTCTGAGGGCCAAATTATAGATGAATCAGAGTGAGATCCATTTGAATAAGATGATGAGGGGGTGATAAATTTTAAAAAAAACAACATTCCTAAGGGCATGGTTTCTTTGGAAAGAATATTTGACTCAGACCTAAGGGAAAAATAGAAAATACCTTTTGATTCTGAAGGAGGGAATTATGAAACATACAATTTGGGAGAAGATGGTGTCAATAAAAACATCTTTATTGGCAAAACTTGTTCTTGGAGAGAGAAAGAAGATATCACTAAGGTACTGAAAGATTATAGGGATGTCATTGCACGGGGTTACAAAGATCTCAAGGCTTTTGATACCTCCATCATTACTCATATGATACCCCTTAAACCAAATGTTCAACCATTCAGGTAGAAGCAAAGGCTAATTAAAGCCTTGATAGAACCTCTAATATTCAAGGAGATGTATAAATTATTGGCAGCCATAACTATTTTTACGGTAATACATTCAACATGGGTTGCTAATTTGGTTCTAGACCAAAAAAGAATGGAGAAATCATACTTTGTGTTGATTTTTAGAATTTAGACAAGGCTTCTAAGAAGGATAATTATCCACTACCTTCCTTGGATGAGGTATTCCAAAAAGTAAATGAGTCACAAATGACGTCCTTCCTAGATGGTTATTCTGGGTATAATCAGGTTTTGGTAAAGTATGAAGATAGGATGAAGATGACTATTACTACCAAATAGGGAACATTTGCCTAGAGAAGAATATCGTTTGAGTTGATCAATGCTCGTGCATACTTCCAGCGAGCAATGGGCAGTACCTTCAAACATTTGGTAGGTAAGTGTATTATTGTATACATTGATGACCTCACTGTGCTTTCAAAAGATAGAGTTAGCCATGCATCTGATTTGAAGAAGATACTAGAGAGATGCAGACTATATGGTATCTCTAAAACTCAAAAAGTGTATCTTTGGGGTAACTAAATGGAAGTTGTTAGGACACGTGATTCTAGAAAAGGGAATTTCAATTGATCTAGAACAAGTTGAGTCAATTCTAAAATTACCTATGCCTGGAAGCAAGAAGGAAATGTAGTCCTTCGGAAAGATCATCTTTTTAAGGAAATTCATCATAGGATTCATAGAGATCATAAAACCACTCAACGATATGATGAAGAAAGATGGTAAGATTGAATGGAGAATTGAAGCTAAGCCTTCCTTTACATAGATTAAATAGTCAATTACTGAAGCTCCAGTACTTATTAGTCTAGACTACATGCAGTCATTTTACATCTATTTATTTGCATCTGAACATTCATGTGCTATTATTCTCACACAAATAAGGGAAACAACAATGAAATACCAATTTCTTTTATGAGTTCCCCTTTTAAAATGTCAAAGTTAAATATCCATACCTTGAGAAATAATCTTTTTCCTTGGTGAGGGCACTTAAAAAGTTTAGATGTTACATTCTCAGATGTTACATCGCAATTGTCCCTGATCATGCTGTGAAGTCTTTGTTGATGCAAAGTGATCTAAGAGAAAGGAGAGGTAAATGTATGGCCATCTTAAAATGAATTGACCAAGAAATCTAGTCATTGAAACATGCAAGTGGACAAGGACTATCCAAAACCATGACTAATTTCAATCCCCAGATAATTTGTTAGCAATATACAGTGGGTTCCATCACCAAGGATGAATGGTATAAAGATATAGTACATTTCCTGTTGACTAAATTTTTTTTGAAAGACTAGGATTCCACTCAGAGAAGGTATTTGAGACTGAAAAGTGCAAATTTTATGGCCAAGAATCTAGCATCGTTTCAAAAGAATTTTGAAGGAGTTTATTTCAGATGTTTAAGTCATCAAGAAGCAAAACAAATCTTTCAAGAATACCATGGGAAGTATAGGATGGGACATGGTTTAAGGGAGTCTACTACACATCATATCCTCGGGTCAAGTTATTATGGCCTCATGTTTTTAGAGATGGACATGAACATGTGAGAACCTATCATGTCTATCAAACTGTTGCCTCCAGGGAAATAAATCCTGTAATGCCTTTATAGCATGTATATGAGATAAGACCATTTACCAATGGGCCTTCAATTTTATTAGTGTGATTAACCTAGCTCTTTCAAGGGTCATAAATCTATCATGACAACAATAGACTACTACACTTGTTGGATGGAAACACAACCTTTTAGAAATTATACAACAGAAGTAGTGATCAAATTTTTAGAAGATAACATTGTAATGATGTTTGGAATACCTTTTGCTCTGGTATGTGATAATGTCCTTTCCTTTTCATCTATACAATTAATGCAATGGTCTTTTGAGCATAAGTTAGTTTTATAGTTTTCTTCTAATTATTACCCACAAGGTAATGGAGTAGCTGAGTCAACTAATAAAAAATTGCTACACATCATTAAAAATCTACTAGAAAAGAACCCAAAGGATTAGCATACCCAACTCAAGTCCACCTTATGGGTGGATCAAACTCGAACTAAGGTATCCCTAGGAACCTCACCATACCAAATTGTGTATGGGGTAAACCTAATTTTTATAGTAAATTTACAAATCCTGGTCCTTAGGTTCATGGAAGAATTTTCTATTGATGAGGATAAAATAGAATCTAGACTTATGAACTTGCTAGGTCTAGAAGAAAAGAGGGATGTTGCCCTTCACCGCTTTGTTAAACATTAGGCACTTGTCAAGTAGTGGTTTGATAAAGGAGATAAAACCAAAGCATTTAGAATATCTAATTTAGTTCTCTTATGGGATAAATCCAGAGAAAAGAAAGGTGACCATCAAAAATTTGAGAAACTTTGTCTAGGGTAATATTAGATATCTAAAATTCTAGATGAAAACCCTCTTTAGATCAACTCTTTGGCTAGCGAACCTATTCCATTGCCCATCAATGGAAAGTTTCTAAATTATTATTTTAGTCCTTGAAGGATGATAAGTTCCCTATATCATATTAAGATAGGATTTTTTTGTCTGTCTTTATTGTTTTTCTTCTACTCTCCTTTGTCTCTTTGTTTTGGTTTTATTGTCTTTTTCTTCCATTTGTCTGTGCTTTGTAGGTTTTATAGTTTTGAAAGATTGAGATTTGTATGCAGTTCAGTATTAGGGTAGTCTTCTTTGGATCTCTTTGCTTAGTACTTTTCAGTATATAGTCAGCTATTTCTCTTAAATGCTTTGTTTACTTCCATCTATTGTGGACTCTATAACATAAAGCCCTTATAAACACTCAGATAGCTATGAAGATTGAGGCATCTTGTAAAAACATACTATCTTTCACTCACAACTTAATGTTCTTAGAGTTAGCCTAGATTCAGATATGGTAACTCCCTTCCTTAGGTGAAGATCTTAAGAGTTATATTCCTTAGACTAGGGAATTGATCTTTTTATGGTACTTGACCCACATTGGTGTTGAAAATAAAATTTGTCAGCAAGAAGGGTCCACTTCTAGTTTAATATACATCATTTAGAGAAGATGGAGTGCTTCACTAGAACTTTGTGTTCATTTGGTTCGTATTCCTCTTGATAGGCCAAGGAGTGGCTAGACATGCGATTGGTTATACTTTGAATATAAACATCAATTTATGTCCAGCTGCAGGTATCATCTAGGTTCTATACAAAAGGATCCTAGTTTGACAGTTGAAGGCATATAACAAATATCACCCAGATAAGATGGTATAGATAAGTAAACTGACATATTTATTGGGTTTTACATATGTTGATATGTGATTTTACACTCGGTACCAGATCTTGTGACCTTTGAATTTTAAGTTTAAGGTTAGTCTTGACTTTTAAAATGGTTCAGACTTCAATATTCTAGATTTCAAGAGTAGAGGTCATTTATAAACTCTATTCATTTTTTAGATCAACATCATTTGGTCTTCCCCATTTGGAAATTAGTAGTAGTTAGAAATTTTGATGTTTGAGAATTAGTTGAGGTAACCATACATGTTTGGGATTGTTGAAGTACAGTTATTCATATGTTCGTATCATCATTCCATCCCACCTTTCCATCGCACCCCTTTTCATAGTGGTATAAACTATGCCTTATTCAGTTATCCCTATTTGAACATATCCAATTGACTATTGTGACTAAAAATCCATATACTAAGACATAATAGTCTAAGGCATAGTCCTCTTATTTCAAGGAGCATATTCAAACATAAACATATTGGTAGGTGCATTATCCTTGAATCCTAAAGGTTCCTATCTCAAAGTTTCATACCTTAATTGATATAAAACATGTATACAAAAGAAAAATGACCTATCTTTAAAAGAGAAGTTTGATACCACTATCCATCAGGAGGATCCATTCTGCCAAAGTTGCCTAGGGTACTATCCCGACCTCATCCCTTATGGTGTTAGAGGCCTTGCACTCAACAAGATTTTATTAGAAGCCAAGATCAATAAGAAGAGTGCTGATATAAAAAATAGAGTGAAAGCAATTAGAAATTGCTATGAATAAACTATTCAAAATAGCGAGTACATATAGGTGATGAGAGGAGGTTAGTTAGTTGAGGAAAGGACTCCTCAGAACTAGCATGAGTGGCTAGTTTAGTGGGAAACTTGATGACCCATCTCCTAACTGCCTAACAACCTTGACACCTCAATGAGGCATGTGTCAGGATTATGTAAGGGCACACCTAAGTAGACTTAAGCCTAAGTGTATACAAATATATGGAATATATATATATACACTAACCCCCCCCACCCCCAAGCATAGTTTAGGTGGACACAAATGAAATGGGTCCCGGCTACAAACCCTGGTGAGGTACCCATGTACAATGCAAATATGAAATTGGGTCCCGGCTACAAAGCCTGGTGAGGTACCCATGAACATTGCAATCTCTCATAAAAGGAGAAAGGTAAAAAACCCAGTGGGAAAAAACTACCCTCCAAAAGAGAGAAGACTCTTGAAATTGACACAAGCAGGACTATTTTACAAGGCAAGATTTCCATTTCTAAGGAATCGACGATTCCACGGTGAAGAACGTGCTGGAAGAAAATACATTTCAATTTACATTGGTATATGCTTGAGATATACAATATTATTAGCATGTAAACCGTCTCTTATTATGCAACAGACTATAACGATGACAACGATTCGGAAAGAAAAAGAACAACCTAGCTAAAAGTTACGAGGATGAATGAACTGAGTTAACGTAACCCTTTCCTTTAGTGCCTGTGGTTCTGATAAACATACGGTACTCATTGAACGTCATCTGTCTGTACTTCACAGGATTCGAACCATTTATCAGATCCTTTGCAGGCCCAACTTTCTTGTCACCACTTGGATTACAGAAAACCGCTATTGACATACGTTCCTTGTTATCGTTCACAATACATCTGTGTTCTACACTTTGGTAGATGCCGTTTGTTAATATCTGCAGAAAAGAATGAAATCTATTAGCACCAAGAATCTGGATGCACTGACATGAATTCTGAAAAAATAATAAAATACCCACCTCAATCTGATCTCCAAGGTTTACTATAAGAGCATTAGGAACGGGATGGACAGGAATCCAATAATCAGCCTTCCTAACCTGAAGACCGGAAACATCATTCTGGAGAAGAATGGTAATGCCTCCTGGATCAGAGTGAGGGGAGAGACCAAATGTGAGGTCTGGTTGTGGGCATACTGGATAGTAGTTCACCCGCACACATATCCCAATATCTTCTTCACCTCCGAAAGCATCTTCCAGATATTTTGGAGGAAGACCCAAATTTTGAGAGAAAACAGACAGCAAAGTTCTGCAGACTTGTAGAGCTCCACTGCAGTATTCTTTCATTGTAGGCCTGCAATCATATTGCCATTGCTAACGTGTGAACAACCTAAAAGAACCCCCGAGAGCGGGGAAAAAGAAGAAGTAGAATAGATTTCATTTGATTTCATGTAGACAGTACAGTAAACTAGAATAGAGAAAATTGAATAGCTGCATAGAATATATCACAATATAAGAAAAGGTGAATATCTAAATTTTAAATTGCCTTAACTGAGTGGAAGAAAACCAAATATGAACAAAACTGGAGAAGACATTTATTTATTGGCTAACATAATTGGAGGTGCTTGATCTCCAATATGACTCTATTTTTGTTTTATGTCCTTGGTTGGGGAGAGGCTCAAACCTTGTAATATTCATGCGATCGAATAAATTACAATATTAGTATGCCATTTACGTTAAATCTATGTCTACTGAGGTCTATAGATAATCATTCTTATGCTTTAAAAGTAAAACAAAGTATATGATATATCTAAACATTTCTTTAGTCTGTTCAGTTGGAAATAACTGCAATATATAATTTAGTAAGTTCAGAAATTTCTTTGAAAAATAAATAATAGTAACTGTCTATTTCATGCTGAGATATATTGAAATCTTCTTGGTTTTATTTAGGATCCGCTTATGCAAAAGATGCTTATTATAAACCAAAACAAAAAAAATAATAGTAACTGTCTATCGTAACTTGTTTTGTACAATCTCTAACAAATAAATATTCTGTTCTGCTCCATCATGTTTTGTTCACCTAGAAAAGCAAATGATTTTGACCACATGTTAAAATGAAAACCAGGTAAGTTATTTTCAATAACTATGTAAGAAACATAAAGGATTCTGCAAAAAAATCATTTTGTTTAAATTCTTCTCCTTCCAATACGTCCTAGGAGCTAAAGAAAAGCATTCTAATCTCTGTATTCTATTGTTTTCTTATCCAGGATCAACCCCCCACCACACCCACAGAAACATACACACACACATATACCTATATTCAAGTGGTTTAGAAGGCCATTTATGCTCCTCCATTACAGGAGCCGGCAGGAAATGATGATAGTAATAGTCCCCCCAATCAAGAACAACACCTTTCTGCACACCAGTCCTACTCCCATATCCAACATAAGTTTTTGGATCGTTGGCATACTTCTGCTTCTCTTCTAATGGAAGCTGAAAAAACCTCCTCGACACATCCCTTCCAGCGTCTAGAAGCTCAGAACTCATTCCATGATTAATCAATTGAAAAAATCCCCACTGCTTGCATGCCCTAGAAATCTCTTCCATTGTGTTTTCTCTCCTCTCATCCTGGAGACCGGACATATCAATAAGAGGTATCTGTTCTTCAACCAATACATGCCCTGATGGTCTCTCTTCCACAGTCCTAACATATCTAGGAGGCAAGCATTTTATGCCACTCTCTGCAATAGCTTGGACTCTCTGTATTGGCTCAGCCCAATCCAGCCTATCTTTGCCCAATAAAGGAGAAGGAGAAGCGGGAGAAGAAGAGAGAGACGAATCGCTGCATGCCATCTGAGCCTGAGCCATCCAAGTCAAATGAAAATGCACTAGAATTGTCTATGAGCACTCCTCCAACCATCAATCTTCTTTAAATAAGGAGAGCACCAAGCCCACATTCTATTTGGCTAGAATATAATTTGTAAATTTATAATATGCTACAAATGACGTAATATCTTTCGCTTTTAAAGTCAAAACGGCATGGGAATCTCGAAGTGTATTATCATCACATGTGCATAATTTGTCATGTGCATAATTTATCATCTGCATAATTTGTAGATCTATGTGGTTTGCTGTCTCTGTGTTTCAGGTCGTTGGTTTTGGTAGATGAACTGTGGTTTATTCATTTGCAGTTTATTCCTGCTTTATTTTTATTTTTTTTTACCAGAAAAAGGTGTAGACACACCCATAAATTAGACATATTAAAAAGTTACAGCTTAAGAGTCTTAACCAAGTTCCAGAAGGAAAGACAGCAAAAAACGATCCTTAACAGATCTGATAAGCACAGAAAATTAAAACAAGAGGTCCATCCCCATTAAACGTGAGAATGCATAAACCCGAAACCGTCACCAATGAACACAAAGCCAGCGCCGCTGATCAAAACAGAAACAGAGACGGACAAAACAGCAATCACACCGCCAACGCCACCCCGGACATACCTTAAGCCGCTGGCGGAGCAGTCGGCAAGGCCCTTTCGTTCAGGTCCACTGTGGCCGCTGACTGATCCCCTTCCTCCAAATCCGCCAGAGCATAAAAGGGCATCCCCAGAGCCATGTCAGACGCGTGGACTCTGAGGAAGCGGATAGCTGTGAAAACATCCCTTATCCGCGCGCTTCTTTTCTTAGAGAGAAGAAAACAGTAAGCCCGAAGGGCATCATCCAAATCCTCACTGCAAATGGATTTAATACTAGACTGCAAAGCTCTGTATATGACCTGCTGTGGAGGGGAATTTTGAAGGGTTGTAAGATTAAAGAGCCCGCCGATGAGAGCGTCACCTTCCTCCATGCGGTAATTAGACACCGCCGTCTCCCAACGTTCCACTGTGTATATGTTCTTGAAGAACAAACCTGCCGCAAGGGAGTGCACATATTCACCATCCATTACAAGATCCATAATGTTGGAAAGAAGCTGGGAGACAATATCTGAATAGTTTAACACTCGTCCCTCGAAACCTCTAATCCAGGCATGCCCGACTATATTCCGGACTGCGAACTGAGATAGAGTGCAGTCAGAGTCGATAAGGGTCATGAGGTCAATCGCCTTCACTCGCCCCCGTATCATTGGTTCCCATTCAAGGGCGGGGAAGAAAAGCCTCTGGTTCAGTCGCGTATCTGCCATTGCCAACTGTAATCGGAAGTGAGGCAAGTGAGAAAGAGGGCACAGCACGGAGAGGACAGGGAAATGGCAGATCAAGAAGATCAAGAAACACAGAGCCTTTAGAAACTCAATTTTGAGAAGAGCTCAAATACAACGGGGAGGCAAAAAGGAATTAAGAGCTGGCGGAGAAGTAATGATGCTTGCATCAACCACATAGATGGAGTACTCTTTCATTTCATAAGAGGGCAATTCAGGATGCCTACGTGTCCAACGCAGGTAGAAGGAGGCGGGAGGAATAAGCTGTTATGCCGTCAAAGGACAACCAAGACCCAGCTAGTCCTTGCATGGCATTATCTATTAATAAAACATGAGGCGAAAAGAGATACGCAATCCTCCCCTTGCAGGCAGGACATTTTGACACTATCCCAATTGTCTTAATACATTCATCTCATTAAGGCCTTGGAACTGCGCTCCTGCAGAATGTCAGAAGGCCTTCAAAAGGAATAAATGTAGGTATAAATGAGACAGCATCGTAACCCACAACGAAACCATTAGAAAATCAAAACGGCCATGCTTGATACATGGCGACAGCTTGGAAGCTGACAAAAGACATAGATTACTCATCTGCCATGTCAGCTGACAGGAGGGTTATCAAAAGAGAAGGCAGTTGAAGTTCGTCATGTGGGAAGACTATAGTATCTTTATTATTGTCAATTGCTACATTGGCTAGGAAGTCCGCCACCCTGTTGCCTTCCCGAAACGTGTGGGAAATGAAAAAATTGTCTAGTCTTCGCAGAAGCGCTTTGGCCTAAGAGAGGATATAGGTCAGGCTCCAATTATCTAAACCTTTCCCTTTAATGGCATTTATTACTAGCAAAGAATCTCCCTCAATCCACACGTTCCTTAAGCCTTTTTCTAGCGCCAGATTGAGTCCATGCACCAGAGCCCAAGCTTCTGCCTCATTGTTAGTGCCTGAAGGTAGTTTGGATGCCTTGGCTGTGATCAACACTCTGTTTTTATCCCTGATGACACATCCCGTTCCAAAGAGACCAAGATTACCTTGGCATGCACTATCGATATTAAGCTTACAGAAAGGAGAAGAAGGTGGAGTCCATTTGACTTTATCTCTGGTTGTGGAGGGCTTAGGAGCTCCTGTAGTTAAGCCAATCCCCAATCGTCTAACTGAGGGCCAGAGTGAGATGAGTTCCTCATCCCACTTTGTCCAACTCAACTTGGAGGAGTTGAATGATCTAAGAAAAGCCACTACCTGATCTGCTAAAGCAGCTTCAAGTTTATCACAAACCTGAAACACCGATCGAGCTTCCTTCCTGAAGATATGCAGGTTTCTTTCCCACCAAATGTGCCAGACGAGCATAGAAGGACCCAATTCCCAAAGGCAGGCTAATGTTGAGTTACCAAACGAAAGGGGCCAGTTTTTGAACATAAGATATAAAGATTTGGAGAATGGGCTTGTCCACTTTATCTTCCTGAAAAACCAGGTCCAACATTCTCTACTAAAGGGGCATTGAAGCAAAATGTGATCTAAAGACTCTTCCTCACATCCACAAAGCACACAGAGGAAATTTGATCCCAATCCTAGTCTTTTGATGCGATCACCTGTGAGGATTTTATTATGTAAAGCACACCATGCGAAAGCTCCAGCTCTAGGGAGAACTGACTTTCCCCAGCACAACTTCGAGGGCCAACTTGACAGCGCTTTCTGCATTCCTAGATTGTATCCATCTTTAACTGAGTAGCGACCTGAAGAAGCTGCAGTCCAGACCACTTCATCCTCCATGTTGGAAACAAGCACTGACCTCTTACCTAGGAGACGACTGAGAAGAGTTTTTTGGGAGTTAGGAAAATTGCAGTCTTGGAATCCTTTCCAGGCAACTGTAACTGATGTTCCCTTCCTAACCACCTGCCAGTAATCTTTAACTTTGTGGCCCCAATTTGTTTGAAGGAAGGAACATGCCTCAGAGAGCTCAGAAAACGTAAACAATGGCGCTTCCCCGCCCCAAGAGTCAAGCCAGAAATCTGCCTTTTCCCCGTTATGTATGATCCATGTGAGGTTGGGCTGAAGGAGATCTCTACTTCTTATTAGAAAGTTCTAGATAGCAGACCCCTTAGGAGGATTTTGCACTATGAAGATCCTCTCATTATCCCACGAGTCAAGATACTTGGCTTTCTTAAGTTTTACCCACAAGGCGTTGGGTTTAGAATACATGTTCCACGCCAGTTTGGCCCCGAGTGCTTGATTTTGAGCTTGGATGTTCAGAATTCTCGATCCTCCTTCTACCTTGGGTTTGCACACTTTATCCCAAGCCAATAGATGTATCTTCTTTTCTTCAAGAGATCCTTGCCAGAGAAATTACCTACAGAGACCATCAATTTTGGCAATGATTCCTTTTGGGATGTGGAAAGCTGACATCATGTAAACTGGAACTGCAGACAAAATAGATTTAATCAAAACAATTTGCCCTGCTAATGATAGATGACGACCTTTCCATTTAGCCAGTTTTGTATTCAAGTTCTGTATTACCTTGCCCCTAAATTGTTCTTATATCTGCCCATGAATAAGGGCAGGCCGAGATAACTTCCTGGGAGAACCTGAGATTCTAGATTTAGGGTGACTTGAATTAGCTTTTGGAGAAGCAATGGAACATTTTGGAAAAAGACCATAGATTTACTGAAATTCACTTCTTGCCCTGAGACACAGCAATATGTGTTGACTGTGTTCATCATTGATTTGGCTTCCCAGACTGACGCTTGACCAAAAAGTATGGTATCATCAGCAAACAAAGCATGAGTGAAGGGCTCTTGTATACCTTTTATTTTGATACCTTGCCATTCTGACCTTCTCTTTGCTTCCTTTATGGACCATGTAAGTGCTTCTGTCAAAATGATAAAGAGATAAGGAGAAAGAGGATCTCCTTGTTTTAAGCCTCGCGAAGGTTCAAGAAAACCTGACTCCTTTCCATTAATTAAAACTGAGGCTCGGGACCCTGATAGACAAGATTTAATCCATTTAACCACTTCTTTGGAAAACCCCATTTGCATCATGATATCAAGCAGGAAGCTCCAGTTCACTTTGTCATAGGCCTTGGACATATCTAATTTCACCACCATAGCTTTCTTCTTATCCTTGTTTACTGAATGCAAGATCTCATGTGTAAGGATGGCGCCCTCCATGGTCTCTTTTCCTGGAACAAAACCCACTTGTTCACTAGAAATCAACTCCTTCAGTAGGGGTGTCAATCTAAGCGCTATAGCCTTTGAAATTATCTTATAAATGAAGTTACACAAAGAAATAGGCCTGAAATCTTCGAAAGTTTGAGGGAATTTAGATTTGGGAATAAGCATTAGACAAGTCGACTTAAGTTTCTTTAGCACATTTTTGGTTTTTCGGGATTCTTCTACAGCCAGAAAGACATCCCTCCCAACCATATCCCAGCACTTCTGAAAGAAGATACCCGTCCATCCATCCGGGCCGGGCGCTTTCTCTCCCGCCAATGAGAACACCGCAGTCTTCACTTCTTCTAAAGTGAATGGCTTCAAAATTTCCTTATTATGATGCTCAGTAATTAACTTAGGAATGAGATTACACACCTGTAATCCTTTATCCTGCTGGTAGGGCAGACTGGAAAGAAGGTCTGCAAAGAAACTTTGGGCTGCGGCGAGAATCTCTGATTGCTCAGTACACATCTGACCATTTCCCAGGCGAATGGATTTAATTGAGCTAGCGCCCGCTTTCACCTTGGCTGACAAATGAAAAAAGGAGGTGTTTTTATCACCATCTTTCAACCATAACTCCTTGGAACGCTGCCTCCAAAAAATTTCTTCCCTTTTCAAAATCTCTTCCAGTTCTGATCTCAGCTATTTCTCCTTCTGAAAAGAGGATGAGTCCATGCCTCTATTAATTATGAGGTCAGCGAGTGTTTTCAAATCTTGCTGTATTCTAGCTTTCTCAGCAAAGACATTTCGGAAATGATTCTTGTTCCATTCCATTACCTTGTGCCTTAGAAATTTTAATTTGCTTGCTAATTGAAACATTCTAGATCCTTCCACGAAAGGGATATTTTCCCACTAGAGCTGAATATTATCCACAAACGTCAGATCTTTGAACCACATAGACTGAAACCTGAACCTCTTCTTGCTAGGAATAATTTGTCCTCCTAACGAGAGCCTGATTGGAAAGTGATCTGAACCTGTCAAGGGCCGAATTTCAGCTTCAAACCTGAGTGGAAAATTAAAGCATTTTGGAGACAGAAGGAATCTGTCCAGTTGTTTTGCTATTTGTAGAAATCCTTTTCTTCTATTCGTCCAGGTAAAGGTGCCATTATTAGGAATGCAGTCTAACAGGAGATTACTATTCACAAAATCCTTAAAATCCTTCTGGGATCTAGGCGGGTGCGTGATACCCCCTGCCTTTTCCTTATCATCTAGTATGGAGTTAAAATCACCCCCTAAAAGGAAGGGGCACCATTTCAGCTTTCTCAGCCAAATAGACAGGTTATCCCAAACTAATTTCTTCTGTGAAATATCTACAGGCGCATAAACATTCACAATCCACAAATCAATTCCCTTGATGAGTGCAGGAAACTTACCTATTAGGAAATTATCATTCCTCTCCACCACCTCCAGGGCTTGGATATGATTCCTCCAACCTATAGCTAGGCCTCGAGCGGCTCCGCAAGCATCCACCTTCTCAAAACTCCAACCTCTCCAACTTTTAGAGTAAAAATCAAAAGACTCTAAGGCCAATTTGGTTTCCTGAAGCAAGATTATCTCTACTCGTTCCTCATCAATTTGAAATTTGATGAGGTTCCTTTTGTTAGGGGCGTTAAGTCCCCTAACATTCCACGTGATGATCCTCATTCCTCCTGGGGAGAGTAGCTAACTCTCCTCATGCTGTTTGGACTTCGGGATACTTGAGAAAGAAGGCCGCTTGACATATCTTTGTTGTGCCTCAGCTACTTCTGTCTGGAGCTTTTCCTGACGGGGGTAGGAGTGCCTTTAGTCAGAGGGCTATTCATGCATGTACGAAGTAGACCAAGCGGCCTGGTCTCATCCTTCTCTAGGTCTTCCTGAAGAACCTCATCTGCAATATCTTCCATGATGTTTAAAGCCACTTTTGTCACCACCTGATCTAAGAGTTCCTTCAAAGTTTCATTATCCTAGATCAAATCCTTGGAGAATTCATTTTGCTCAGCTCTAACTCTCTAGCAGCGTTCTGGTCCTTTGAGGTATTTGGATTCATGTCCCATAGATGGGTGTCCTCCTCCCAGTTTAGAAAGTCCTCTTCTTCCCTTAACGGAGAAAAACAACTAGGGCTGTGAGTAGAAGTCTCTTTGGTCATATCTTTAAGACAGGTACCCTCCTGAGAGGCTAGCATCACATCTTCAAAATCTTCTAGTAGAAGTTGGCATTCCTCATTATTGTCACCAAGGAGGTTAACCATGGAAGATGTCTGGTCTTTTCCCTCTGAGATCCCAATCACCACCTACAAATCTTTTGGAGATTCACTCATCTGAGCCAAGGCAGTAGCATCTTCCAGCTGGGAGCCCAGCAAAATGGCATTTCTGCTACTTTCATCGTGCTCCTCTATGGGCCCTTCTGTCAAAGGTACCGGACTGAAAGCTTCCTTCTCTTACCCCAACCCTCTTCCTTGATTAGGCCGATTATCAACTGTCGTAAGGAAATCTTGGAGCCTATCAAGATCATCTGAATTTGCCCATCTTGTAGAATAATCTCTTGAAGCCAAATCCCATTAGTAGAATCCAGTTTGAGTCTTTTAGGTAATAGCTCCTTAGCCTCTATAAGAATTCGAAGTCTTACTGAAGAAGAGGTAAGATTTATTTTGGGGATGTCCACTTCTTGACACACCCCCATGGAGTTGCCAAGGCATGTCAGGATTTCAACATCCCTATACTCCATCGGCAGATAGGGAAGATGGACCCAAAGGGGGATTAAAGGGATTTGTTCTTTCCCCACATGAAAGTTTGGACGCCCTTTTTGACAACAAATCACTATTTGATTGAACTTCCATATCTTCTTCGAAAGAATTTTGTTTCTCTCCTCCTTGTCCGGAAGCACAAAACAAAAGAAACTGTTACCCAGTTCATAGAAGTCAACCAGGTTTCCCCACCTAGTTTGCTGCCACTCTATGAGATCTTGAACTGAAAAGTGAGGGGACATCACTTTGCCTATAACAGCTCTCTCCGTCAGGAGTTGGGCTTTATCACGGAGCTTTTTTTCCATCTGGGAGAGAGGAATTTCTTTGAACTCACTGCGCCTTGTAACAGTCTATGACAGGGATCCAAATTTTATTTGGCTTTGGGGGAAGTCTTTTCTTTTCCCGATTTCTATGAAAATGAGAAAGAAGAGGGCCTTTTCTCTTTTGAAGTTCCATCGGTCGATACCCTTTTGAGTGAGGACTTGCCAACAACAGGTCTTCCTTGTATCTTGCCCTGGTTTCATCTTTTTTTGCTTGAAATTTCTTAAAGGCAGCTTGCTGAGGTTCCAAAGGTGTCCTAAAAGAGAAAGGGACTTCTTTACGGAAAAAGGTCCGATTATGTCCATTTTTTGAAAACCCATCTTGGAACCAAACCTTCCTACCTGACGACTGTCGTCCATGCTCCCTCTGACCTGGTTTTTTTAAGATAGAGCGGAAATCTCTCCTTTGGCCTTGAGTCCCCTCCGTCCATCTTGAGGAAGATCCAGGGAAACTCTGGTGCAGAAGGGCTGTACGGTATGCCATTAAAATGCTAATTGAACCTCCTTCCTTGTCTACAATTTGAATCCTTCCTTCAATGGTTCAGTTTATTCCTGCTTTATTCATTGTATTTTTTTAATTGATTCAATATATTCATCAACCTTTTCAAAAAAAATGTACACACCGTTTACGATATTATACTAAACAAGGGATTACAACCCGGGATTCGATTTGACGATCGGCCCTGCCTGTCAGGTGATATTTTTACGTTTGTACAGAGGTATAATCAAAACAATTTTATTCAACTTCTCGTCTTTTATACAATACAATCTTCTTAAAAGTTTAATTAAAAAAAAATCTTCTATAGGACTGTATGGCCTTCAAATTTAGGCCTTCATTGGAGCATTACATTTATTGTACTGGAATTCATCATAAAACTAAAATTGGTCCACGAGCATCATAACTATCCTTATCATTCATAAGGTAATACAAACGATAGTAGTAATATAATCTATATATGCCTCTACTTGCTTTGAAGATGAGATTATTATCGTATCACTCTCAAACCATTTAGTAAATTTAATATTATTGTATTGTTTATTAGTGTTTAGGAATGGATATTTATTTCAAATGAGTAATTATAAGTTTTCAAAATTGTAACTGGTTGTGGTTATATTTCTAGAAGCAGATTTATAAAAAAGTTAGAATTTTGAAAATTTATTAGTTCTTCCTAATGCTTAAATTACCTGATCTCTGCTCTCCATAGTTGTCACCCATCTCCCAGCATGTCAATTACATTATGAGCTTTGCGAGTGCCACATTAGGAAAGAATGTTGCAATATTAATACTTTACAATTTTCTGTAATGATGAAAGACAAAGTGTAGTGAACTTCATGAACGGACTATGACAAAATGGTTGATTGGATTTTCCTCTTAGCTAACCATTATAGGGTTTGCTTTCGGGACAAAGAGGTCTTGCATTATGATATAAGTCTATATTCCATTGATTCTTTTCATGAATATTGTATATAAAATTTTGCTTACATAATGAGAAGACTTTTCCCTGAATTGACTTTAAAATATTATCTCTCTATAGGAGAAAATCTAGTAGGAGCTATATACAATCTTATTGAGTTTGAGGTCATGTCACTAGATGAATAGGGGATATTAAGATGGTTAGATGTGGTGTTTTATGTCCCTTTACTATTCTCCTACACATCCCCTTACATCCCTTTACTATTCTCGTTTCAAATTTGTCATCGAATGAAGATGTCTCTATGAATAGAGATCTTTAAGAAGATTCTCAATCACTTATAAATATATGTCTCTCTATGGGAAGAAAATCTAATTTGAGCTCAAGACAATCTTGTTGAGTTTGAAGTCATCTCGTTAGGTTTCTAGGAGAAGATTTAAGAAGGTTAGATAGTATGTTTTTCTCCCTTTGATCTTTTGTTGCATGCCTTAAATTCAAGCCAAATATAAAAGCAATTGGTAGTTTTATAATCCCATTTATTTTAAATTTTAGCTTACATAACAAGAAATTTCTTCAATAATTTTTTTTTAAAGAAAAATATCTCTATGAACTGGGCATTTTAAGAAGATTTTCATTCATTTTATAATATTGTCTCTCTAAAAGAGGAAAACCTAGTCTGAGCTCTACACATTTAAGAGTATTTTCATATTCTAAAGAAAACTGTGTCATAGATTTTCTAATATATCGGTTATATGGTGAGATTGACATGTAAAGATGTCGAATTAAGAGTATAGAAAAATGTGCACTAAAAATTTAGTAAATAAGGAAATTTGGTTTATCATCACCTTCATCTTCATGATTTATAGTAGTCATATTCATCTTCATGGTTTTCCAGTTCTTAGTCTTAATTTATTGCAAGAGTAGATTGAGTACTATTTCCAATCTACTATGAGATATGGAGCTTTATAATATTGACTCGAAAGGAAGAGAATAAGGACATTACAGATAGAAAAGCCAAAAAGCAAAGTATTTTATGGACTTTTGCTACACCAAATTTGAAATCTCTTTCATTGATATTAAAGGGAGGAATGCAAAAAATACCTTTAGCTATCAAAATCATAATTGTGATGAGTATTACATTTTCTAATATTATTTATTTTTAGGGCTAATGATATTTTCCACATTCTATTTTAATTTCATCAGCATTGGAAAGAAGAAATAGAATGTAAATAATTATAATGAAGTTGGGAAATCTATCAATAGCAATGGATAAACTATTGGAGTTTGTTGTACCCAACCAAAATTTTTGTTTCATTAAGGCATTTGAAACAAGTCTAGAATTTTTTTTGTAAAAAAGTCAAAAAAGCAAAATTCCCAAAAATAGAAATTTCTATTTTTAGAAATTTCTAAAAATAGACGTCGAGTTAGGTTTTCTGGTTTCCTTGAGATATGAATGCTAGTAAAACTTTCTAAAAATAGAAAGTTTCTAAAAATATAATATCCAACTCATGTGTCGTGCTCGATTCTCATTGGTCGATTTTGCTTCACGATCGGCGCGGTTCAGATGGAATCTTCAAACGATCAAGTTTTCTCTACTAGGTCATTTCTACTTTTTCAGAAGGTGAAGCATGAGCTTAGAAGTCATCAACAGAGAAAGTTCTTCTACCAAAGCTCGTCGACAAGTTTTCAACGCTGTTCCAACGATGTAGAACTGACGAACAGTCGTCGACTCGAATGATGCACGCAAAATGATGCAAGATGGATCCAAGGTGGAATGAAATGTTGGAAAATCATAAATTTGACTAAGTCTAGTGAAACTAGGTGCCCCAGGTGACTTGGGATGCCCAAACTCTCTTGTGTTAGTTTTTTTTCATGTTTCTCAAGAAACATAAAAAATGCCTCAGTCAGCCTATTTTCAGTTGGTCAAACTTGGTGAAACTTAGACAAAAGTCAGTCAAAGCTAGGATTTAATCACAGATATGTTCAGACTGCTAGGATCACCCTTTGTCCCACATCGACAGTCATCAGAACAACTGAAATAAAAGATCAAACAAGCGTTGTGGGTACAGAAATCAAGAAAAAGGTAGAAAATTGAAAATTTTTAGAAAATTTTCTAAGTGTTGACAAACTAGGCATCCCAGGTGGCTTGGGACACCCAAACTCTTCAGAGTTAGTTTATTTTTGAAGATTTTCCAAAAAACGTGAATCTTCTTCCGTCAGCCTGGTCTGGTTCAGAGTTAATCAGTTTAGTACGCTTTTTGAGGTGAATAGAAGGTACAATCAACTCAATTTTCATGAGGCCTACCTATTTACCAGATCATCAGACTTAGTTTCATCCCAATTGACAAAAATAATAGCCAAATAGGGGTCCTCCGCCACCAGAATGCACGCGCAAATCAAGAAATCGAAGAAGTTGAAAAATTGAAAAAAATGGCTAAGTGTTGGAAAACCAGGTGCCCCAGGTGACTTGGGGCACCCAACTTGAGCAGTGTTATAATATTTTCCATCTCCACAGTGTTTTCTGACTGTTTTGTTCCTAATCTTCTCCTGTTGATAGTTTTTGAGGTCAAACTTGGTCAAACGATGCCAGATCGTCAGTCGGAAGCAAGGGATGGAATATCAGTTGATAAGTCTCCAAAATGTCAGGATAAGTCATCTTTTTTAGTCAATAGTGACATTCTTCCACCTTGTTGAAGTTAGAAATAGGCCATATTTAAGTCAAAACGAGTGTTGAAGTGTCGAAAATGAAGAAAAATTGGTTAGCACTTCTTTCAACTCACGTGTTCGATGACATCATCAAAAGAAGATATTTTTCGTCATCTTGCACATGAAGCCATAGGTAGCTACAAAATATGGATTCTTCCTATTCAAAGACATCCACTTGAATTTATGCTTTAAAAGTTGCTTTCTCCATGGATGAGAGTGAAGTTTTATTCTCACACAAATAAAGCTAGTTTTTCGCCCTAAAGATTTATAAAGACAAGCATTTGGCTTCTTTATTTCATTCTCGTTTGTAGGTTGCATCCAGAGGAAGATTTTTATTTTTCTTTCAACGAAGATTCGAAGACCCAAATGAAGTGTTTTCTCAGCGTTCTTCATAGTTTCGGGTTGAGGAAGTAGGGAGGCTCACTTTTTTAGGGTCCTTATTTCAAGGGGATCATTTTTTAGAAATTTGACCAAAGCCTTTTCTATTTTTGTCGAGATGGGTCCACCTAGTATATCATCTTCTTGAAGATTGGAGTTTTGTTTTTTTTTCGGGAATCTTCTTTTCTCCTGCTTTCTCAGGAAAATCTCTGCTTTTTCAAAATCTGACAATCTGGGTTGCTTCAAAATAGAATTGCCTGGAAAACCCATGTGCCATCTTTTTCCTCTCAAAATATGCTTTTTAGAAGAAATCAGCAAAAGAATATCAATAGATGGCATCACCAAAAAGCAAGAATGTTGGTGAGGATGCATTTCAAAAGAAAGCATCTTTAAATTAGATGCTTTTTGTTTTAAAGCATTTGCTTTCATCCTAAGCTCATCCATTCTATATTTAGAAAGAAATCACCTTGTGACAGTTGGAATCTTCTTTATTTTAAAGTAGATTGCTTAAAAGTATTTGTTTATTGTATCTTTGTCTTAGAATAGTAATAAAGATTGCAAGTTGGCAAGTTAGGGTTAATCAAGGAGATTTTAGGGTTCCCTACTCCTTTGATTCTAGTACAAATAAGGGCATCCTTGCCCATTGTATGCAATGGTAATTGTGATAGCAAATTTGTTGTGCCTATTCTAGCCTGCAAATCTTAATATTCTAGGTGTTTGTTCACTTTGTCTAATCTGTTCTCCAGTGTTTGATCGCTTGTTGTATGCCTGCCTTTTGCTGCAACATTGTTGTACTAGAGTTGTGCCAACTTTATGATACTAAATAGAACTCTCATGCCTATTTTTCTCTGATAATCTATCTCAATTCATTAAGTTATCATCGTTAGATGTGTACCTTTTGTTGGTTTCATTTCAGATTTCATGATTAAAGTACTTTTAGTCTTGTGGTGTAAATCTGGAAGAAAACTACTTAAGTTTTTGTGTTAACAATCATTCTTTGTTCACTTTTAATTTCCTTTGCTCCAAATTTATTTAGAAGATTAAAAGCGTCATTAGTCTTTGCTTAGTTGTAGTAGAAGTCTTTAAAAAAAGCAAAAAAAAACCTCTTCTACAGCGTTTAGAGTTTTATAACCTTGTGCTCATAGCTAAGAATCAAAAAGAAGATAGGCAAAGTCTCATTTAATTATCTTTTCAGAAAATATTAGCAAGAAAGGGAACTCAACCTTCTAATAGGAGAGCAGTTTATCTGTGCATAGCTGACTATTTCCAAATCATATTCCAGAGGTGCGAATTGAAATGCCAACAATTTTTTGGAACCCACCATAGGACACGAGGAATAAAACTTCAAGCAAGCTTAGGCTTCTGTCATGGGAATGACTCTTTGGTGTCCTTTTGCTCAAGTTCAACCAAGTCTTATGCGAGTGGAAGGAGAAAATGTACATCATTAGCAGCCTAAGAAGTTTCATATTTACTCAAAAGGAAAGTCCTGATTAGTGGAGAAACGTGGCTGCTATCCTTAACGAAGAAGAACACAAAGTGGATCTTGTAGCAGGAAGACTAGTACTGCCACCTCCCACATGGAAATAGGTAATCCTAGCTCACAGGGTTTATTCAAGAAGGGGAAAAGGCAGTGCTATGGATCCTTTCTTTCAAGATCTTGATTATGCAGAAGTTGGAAAAGCATCCAACATAGTTCAATAAGTTCTGACAGTTCCTGAAGTCAAGCAGGAAGAATTATAAGAAGAACCAGTATCCCTACCTAGAGCAATGGGTGATGTAAATAACAACAATCACAATGATCCAAATCAAAGGCAACCACCACCATTGCCTTGGGGTAATAAGATTGGACCTTTGGCCTTGCAAGCACATCATGAGTTACCAAAGGGGTCAAGGAAGGACTTTCCCCGGTTCCATGGTGTTGGAACTCAACATCCTGATGAACACATCTCTGCATTCACAATGGTTTGCACTATTTTGAATGTATCACATGAAGATGTTGATGTGCATCTCTTCATTGAGACTCTTGTGGGAAATGTTGCCGACTGGTTCAATCATCTGGAGACAGGCATCATTACAAGTTGGGAAACTATGAGAGAGAAATTCTTGGCAAGGTTCAAGCCTATTGAAGACAGACATAGATTGTTTGCCCAACTCTCATATTCAAAGATGGAAAACAACGAAGCAATGAGGGAGTTTGTGGCAAGGTTTAATCGCTTGGTTACACACCTTTCTCATACTCTCAATCCACCTCCGCAAATTTTGTTGAGTATTTTCATTAACACTCTTCCTTCTGAGATAGCATTCTTTTTGAGGTCGGCTAATGAAACAGAATTATCCAATGCACAAGAAAATGCCATCAAGTTAGAGGATGACATGATTACTTCTAGCAAGATGAAGACAGATTCAATCAGGCTTCTTGTTCAAAGTTCTACGGATCCACTGCTACATAAGGTAGCAAATGAAGTGACTATCATGAAGAGATAGTTGCCTACTCAGGGGCAACCTGCACAACAACCATATTAGTCACTGCAACAACAATACCAACAACAACAATAATACCAACCACAACAACCATATCAGCCTAGGAGGAACAATTTTCAGCCATTCAATAATTATAGGCCTAGGTTGCCAACACCACCACTAAGACAAGCAGTTGATGCCACTCAAAATGTAGTGTTTTGTTCCTTTCATGAGACAGATGCGCATACCAGAGCCACATGTCCTAAAAATTTAAGAATGAATCAAATCATGGGATATACTGATGCTGCACCTATTTCAAACATTGTTCCTTCCCCAAGTGTGAATGTTGTCTTACCACAGATGGACAACTTTGATGGTGACTCTACTATGAGATACTTCTAGAATGAACATGTTATAATGAAGGAAGAACAAGATGATTTTCATCAATATTCTCTTGCAATCAATCATGAAAATATTTCAACTCTTGTGTTTACATTTACTTAGCATTTTAAAGCATAGAAGGAAGGAGAGGATAGACAAAGACCAAAAGAAAAGGAGAAGGAAGTGGCTTCCACTTCCAATGCTAAGCCACCACATGAAAATGTCCAGGCTGTTCAAAATTTGTCTTCAACAAATTTTGATATAGAGGATTCCATGATGAAGACAAAGGTGTAGATTTCTCAGCTGGAGAATCTTTAGGACCATCCAAATCAGCTGGATAGATTTGTAAGTACGTCAAGAAAGAGATTGTTGTATAGCCTACATTGCTTGAATCTTCCATTCTAGCAAGAGAGAAGCCAAAGCCTTTCTATATCTCTCTGTTATAGGAGGCTATAAGTTGAGCAATTGTATCATTGATTCAGGAGCCTCAGACAACATCATGCCTTTGCAGGTGATTCTTTGGGACTCTCTTGCACCAAAATGCATGACAAGTGTTATTCACTTGAGTTTAAATTAGTGTCATTGGTTGGACAATTGAAGGATGCTCAAATATTGTAGGTGGCTTGCAAAGAAAAGATAATAATGATGACTATCTTGGTAGCTGACATTCTGGATAGCTATGGGATGATGCTAAGTAGAAGCTTCTGCAAAGATCTTAGAGGAGAAATATAGTTGGATTGGTCATCTATGACCATTCCATTAAAGAAAGACAATTTCAAATTGGAACCAGAAACCAAGTCACGGTTCATGGTGGTGAAATCTCAGGATCCACAAGCAAAAGTGCTATATGAAGAAATAGGTCCTGGTGCATTTGTTACACTATTTGAGATAACTGAAGAAAATCAAGAGGATGTCTATGTGGTTGACGATTTAGAGGAAGAATCTAAAGAAATGTACAACTTACAAACTTTCTTTGAGGAGAAGAAGTGTGAGAATCTTCTCAAGAACAAAATAATGATGAATCAGATTTCTTTTTCTTGTCTCTTGAAGGTTGGTTTGAAGAACCGGTGTCAGGTATATCTAAAGGAGAGACCAAAGGAATGTTGCAATTGGAGCAAGAACAAGATCTTCTTTATTTTGAAGATGATTCGTTGTTGGAGGAATTTCTCAAAACTGGAGATCATATGGAAGATTCATCATTGGATCTCGACAGTTTTCTACATCACTTGGAGAGTGATTCTTCAGTTGAGGATACTATAAATTTTCTTTTACAGTTTAGCCCATCTTCATCTTTGTCTCAAGAAGTTTTCATATCTACACTAGTGAAGAAGATGATGCTAAACTTTTGAAGGTTATTCCTGAACCTGTGGGATCAAGAGACATCACAGATATGATGAAGTCAATGCAAAATGCAACATATGAAGAGGTTGATGGAGAAGAGGAGTTCATGGAATATTCAGTTTTGGTCACTAAAGAGGATGACACTGAAAAATCAGAAATTCTTAACAAATGTCTTGTGAGATACACCGTGTATGAGATTGATCAAGAAGAAGAAGAGGAAACATATGACTCAGATAAATCTATCCTTGATTCCACTTACTTTACAGAAGAAGAAAGATACATGAATGCTGAAGATGAAGTGGTGTTGGATATCCGCATTGAAGAAGATTACTCTATAGAGGATGGCAAGATTCCAGGTAATGAATGGGAAAGTGAGCTATCAGATGAAGATGTTCAAGAGTTTGAGAATTCATCTCTTGATAATTCATTAGACTTTGGAGAGTGGATGGACGAAAACACAACCAATGAAGAAGCCCCTGAAGCACTTGAAAAATGGGCAACGATAGTTGTGGATCCTATAAGCCAAGAATCTGTAATGAGAGTTGTGTATGAGCAGCTTTCACCTTTTTTGGAAGATGATGCATTCACTGAGTATAAAGTTGTGTGTGTACAAGATATAAATGAAAACCATATTCAATATGTGGTGATAACCATTCCCATGGATATTCTTTGGCTAGAAGACTTTCCTATATATCTTTAGAAGGTAGTTCTAACCCTTCACATGTTGCAGAGGTTGCTTGCTTTAGAGGACGATGCTCCACTTGATCTCTGGCATATCAACCAATTCCTCAGGAACTTGTTGTGGCCTGAATGTGAATACCCTCCTGAATCATGGTTGTTTGAGGAGATGTTGTAGAGAAAGAAAAGTTTTGTGCTACCAAGACAATCTTCATAGCTAAAGAGAGATGGTTTTTACTCTTTTGAGTCGATTGATGGTTTTATGTGACAGACCTAATCTCATCCCATCATCGCTTAAGAAAAAGAGCATGTGAAACACTTTTTAATCTCATAATGTGTTTCCCCTTTCTGTAATGTGATCATTATGTCGTAATGTTTTTCCCCTTTCCGTAATGTGGCAGTTGTGTTCCTTGTGTTCTAAAGTTCCAACTTCTTAGGTGATGTAGGGAAAAGTCTTGTTCTAGGTGATTAGGAATGTAACCTAACTCTATTGCCCAATGGATAAGGCACTGGTCTAAACTTAAAAAATCCAGAGATTCTTGGTTCTTCTATGCCGTAAGTATCCGCCATGGTCCCCAGATAGAGCCAATTGTTGTACCCAACCAAAATGTTTGCTTCATTGAGGCATTTTGAAACAAGTCTAGAAAATTTTTTGTCAAAAAAGCAAAATTTCTAAAAATAGAAATATATATTTTTCAAAATTTCTAAAAAAATATGTTGAGTTAGGTTTTTTGGGTTCCTTGAGATATGAATGCTGGCAAAAATTTCTAAAAATAGAATCTCCAAACTCAGGGGTCATGCTCGATTCTCATTGGTCAATTTTGCTTCACGATCGACGCAGTTCAGACAGAATCTTCAAACGATCAAGTTTTCTCTACTGGGTCATTTCTACTTTTTCAAAAGATGAAGCATGAGCTCATAAGTCATCAATAGATACAGTTCTTCTGCCAAATCTCATCAACAAGTTTTCAACGTTGTTCCAATGATGCAGAACTGACGAACAGTCGTTGACTCGATGATGCATGCAAAACAATGCAAGATGGATCCAAGGTAGAATGAAATGTTGGAAAATCATAAATTTGACTAAGTCTAGTGAAACTAGGTGCCCCAGGTGACTTCGGGTGCCCAAACTCTCCTGTGTTAGTTTTTCACATTTTTCAAGAAACGTCAAAAATGCCCTAGTCAGCCTATCTCCGGTTGGTCAAACTTGATGAAACTTAGTCAAAAGTTAGTCAAAGCCAAGATTTCATCATAGATATGTTCAAACTACTAAGATCACCATTCGTCCTATCTCAACAATCATTAGAACGAGTGAAATCAAAGATTGAATAGGAGCTCTGGGCATAGAAATCGAGAAAAGGTACAAAATTGAAAGTTTTCTAAGTGTTGACAAACCAGGCACCCCAAATGGCTTGGGGTGCCCAAACTCTCTAGAGTTAGTTTATTTTTGAAGATTTTCTCAAAAAACATGAATCTCCTAAATAGATTTGATTTAATGTAGACAGTACAGTACAGTAAACTAGAATCGGGAGAACTGAATAGTTGCATAGAATATCTAAATTTTAAATTGCCTAAGTAAGTTGAAGAAAACCAAAAATGACCAAAACTGGAGAAGACATTTATGTATTGGCTAACATAATTGGAGGTGCTTGATCTCCAATATGACACTATTTTTGTTTTATGTCCTTTGGTTTGGGAGAGCCTCAAGCCTTGTAATATTCATGTGATCGAATAAATTACAATATAGTAGACACAACTAGTATGCCATTTATGTTTAATTTATGTCTACTGAGGTCTATAGATAATCATTGTTATGCTTTAAAAGTAAAACAAAGTATACGATATATCTAATCATTTATTTACTCTGTTCAGTTGGGAATAGCTGCAATATATAATTTAGTAAGTTCAGAAATTTCTTTGAAAAATAAATAATAGTAACTGTCTATTTCATGGTGAGATATATTGAAATCTTGAGGATCCGCTTATGCAAAAGATACATATTATAAACCAAAACAAGTAAACAATAGTAACTGTATTTTGTAGGATATCTAACAAATAAATATTCTATTATGCTCTATCGTACTTTGTTCACCTAGAAAAGCAAATGATTTTGACCATACATGTTAAAATGAAAACCAAGTAAGTTGTTTGCAATAACTATGTAAGGAACATAAAGGATTCCGTAAACCTTAACCAGCAGGTACGTTGTAAAAAAGTCGGTTGGTCAAAATTGAATCATAGGTTGATTTGGTTCAACTTTTTGGACAATCAGCATGGTCGACACATTTGAGGGAGCTGCATTCAACAAGTCAAGATAAAAAGTCAAAATGAGTTGGGGTCAAATTTTTTGAAAACAACTGACACAACAACGTGCAGGCTGTTTATGTGAGGCGGAGGATTCTGCAAAAAAATAAAAATGCACTAGGATTGTCTATGAGCACTCGTCCATCCATGAATCTTCTTTAAATAAGGAGAGCCCCAAGGCCACATTCTAATTGGCTCGCATATAAATTTATAAACAATAATAAATTATGAATTGGAGGACAAACACCAGAAGCCATATGCCCCTTTTTGAAGTTGGACACTGGACAACCTATAATCTTCATACTTTGTTTGAAGGTTGCCCTTACCTATCAAGTAGTTTCTTTTTACCATTATCTATTCAAATTTGTCTTTCAAAGGTTAAGACCTATCTAGTTTAAGAAATATATATCTTTAATTAGATATATAATATTTAAGCACAATTCTATATAATCTTGAAGATTTGTTTAAAATCTTCTCTTACACATGATAAACTCTTCCAAAAAATTAAATTATATTTTGCAACAAAAATCTTTAAATACAATCATACGACCATCAAAATTAAAATTAGGCCAAATAGACTATGCTTATGACCTAAATTTAAATGAGCTTTACCCTATAGGGTCATAATCAACCACTATGAAACCTCACCAAAAAACACATATTTACCCCAACATTACTAATTTAATTTAAACCCACATCCACCCATGTCATGTAGAAATCACCCCATCGTGGTGGTGAAGTTGACTCCTTGAATTATTTTAGTGATACAATATTTTTTTATTGTTTTTTATAATTTGTAAATTTATAATATGCTACAAATATCTTTCGCTTTTAAAGTCAAAACGACATGGGAATCTCAAAGTGTATTATCATAACATGTGCATAATTTGTCATGTGTGTAATTTATCATGTGCATAATTTGTCATATACGTGTAATTTTGTTGTGGCGGTTCTTTGTGCATCTGTGTGGTTTGCTGTTTTGTGTTGAAGCTATTTTCGGGTCGTTGGTTTTGGTTTATGCATTTGCAGTGTATTGCTGCTTTATTCATTGTAATATATATTTTTTCCATTGAATCGATATATTCGTCAACCTTTTCAAAAAATGTACACACCGTTTACGATATTATACTACACAACGGATTACAACCCGGGATTCAATTTGACGATCAACCCTGCATGTATAGAGGTATAATCAAAACAATTTTATACAAATTGTCATCTTTTATACAATACAATCTTCTTATAAGTTTAATTAAACGAAAAAATCTTCTATACGACTGTATGGCCGTCAAATTTAAGCCTTCCTTACAACATTAGATTTCTCGCTGCTCTTTGAGTATTTTGGAACTCCTTCAATTGTAACAAGTAAACAATTATTGCTGGGGAATTCAACATAAAACTACTTAAAATATTCAAAGAGCATCATAACTACCTCTATCATTCATAAGATAATACAAACAATAGTACTCATATAATCTATATATGCCTCTACTTGGTTTAAAGATGAGATTATTATTGTATCACTCTCAAACCACTTATTTCTATATTAATTTTTTAATAGTAAATTGAAATGTAAATTTATTATTATTGTATTGTTTAGTAGTGTTTAGGTATGGATATTTATTTCATATGAGTAATTAGAAGTTTTCAAAATTGTAATTAGTTGTGGTTACTATTGATAAATTTCTCATTCTATTTCAAAATTTGATACATCAATAGAATTCAACTCCTGTAGTGGCAGATTATTTCAATAAAGATTCCGGTAGGCAAAATGATACATATGAGCCACACTGAAAGATCATAATGCATATAATTCAAAGATAGTGCAAGTTATGAAATACATGGGTGTGACTTATTAATGTGCAAGTTTGGCCATAAGAAATGATGCCACGCAATCTTCACATGAGAGTGGCCTTGGTTAGTGAAGCATAGAAATGGAAAGCACAGTTACTATTTGTAAGACACTAGGTGCCACTATTAGTTCAAATGCAACCCATGTCAAAAGGAACTTCATCTGGCAAAGCTCATACAGTCTCTTGTAATACAAGGCTCGACCTTTCTCAAGTTCCTGACACAACACTCTAGGATATCATAGCCGATATATCAAGCATAATAATGATGACCTTTGTAACGACCTATGTTTTTACTTTTTGGTGTCGATTAGAGGAGTCAGCTCAGATAATAAAGAGCAGTCAGTTTTGAAAGAAGTCAGGTCAGAACTGGGCATGGCTCGAGGAGGGATCAGATGACAAGATGGGATCACATCAATGTTAATGCAAGACATGTTTGAGCTAACTGTATGAAAGGAGAGACAGGGGATGGAAATGCAGACAGAGAGAAATCGTAGACGAGGCGAATCATTTAGGCAAGCATATCAATCTACAAGATTAGAGGTGCACTGAAGGGGGGTGCATTTGTGTAAGAGGTATGTACCTCAGTTCTTTGTTTTTTTCAGCACTAAACTTGTTTGTTACAATTTCTTTTTGCATAGAAAATCTGAAACCCCATTCCTACGTTTAGAATAATATGCCAAAACTTATTTTCCAATGCAAGATAATTATGTTGCCTCTTTCCTTGAATTTATTTAGTTTACATGCTGAGCTATTCCCTTGATTCGTTGGATAAGGGATTTCAAAAAAAGATCACGTGTTTTCTGATTTTTTAGATTCGAATAAAGCAAGGGTTCAATTTTGTAGTGAACATATTGAGGGCAGATCATGCTTCCTGGCTATGCCTCCACCTTTTGCATACATGTCGAACAGAGCATTTCCAACTATTATATCTGACAAAACTCCTCTTTCATGATGCTTTGTTGGACGTCCATACCCTGTTCCATAGCTCCCATTTTGGGTAGGCACATGGATGCTGGCAAAGGTTGTGTTGTCTGGATTTACACTTCCTAATAGCATTTGCTTGATGGTTTCTAAGGCCTTTGCAATAAACCCATTTTGTGCATACCGTACAACTATTGCAGTCCATGACACCACATTTCTTTAGGCATTTTTCTAGACAGTTCATGTTGTACTTCCATTTTGGCACAGGTAGTGAGGATGCGGTAAGGTTGTGGAGTCTAGCTTTACATCTGCCAGTTGCATTTGCTTAAAAGTTTCTAAAGCCTCTCTAAACAAATCCATTTTTGTGCTTATCCTGCAATAGCTGCAGTCAATGAGTTAACATCTCCTCTAGGCATTCTGTCAAACATGTATACTAGGGCAATTGCAACTACTATAACATCTGACAAAATTCCTCTTCTGTTATCCTTCGATGCATGTTGCTTCATCATCACTGGAGATCTGACATAACATATTATTATAGTGTAAGCCTAATTCTTTAGTTTTGCTTCATTTAGCATCACCAATAATTTCCACAAGAAAATTGTCCTTGTTTTAATGATGGAGATGGTTCGCGTCTCTCACGTCAATTTCTCTTGCAACAATCTCTGAAATAAGTTTCGTTACAGTGTGGCAATCGGCACACACTCAAAGGTTCTTAACAACTCTAATAGTTGCTCTATGGGGCATGTTTAACAAATCAAATGTGATTGCCAACTTTTCACTATGAAGGCAGAGAAATAATTCCCTTTTCTCCTCTTCCACAACATTAAGTAAATGTATTGAATCTATAGTTGCACCTATTAGGAACCACTACAGATCTAATGATTGTAGTAGCATGGGAATTAGTATCAATGGTTGCTTTTAAATTCCATTTTAAAGAGGAAGTTATGGTTTTTCCTCAAGATTCTTTTATAGACCCTTGGGGACCCGATTACATGTACTTGCATTAAATTATTCATAGAAATGGTGGCCTATTTGTAAGATTCCTTTTAAGGTATGCTTTGTCTCGGTGGTGGTATTGGTGTTATGATTGTCTTTGTTCACTTATCCTTAAGCGAAATTTGGTAGAGACAAACCTATTAGTTCTTTTTTTTAAGACAATTCCACTACTCACAAATGTTATATCCTTGTTATTGTTTTAGTAACATTTTATGTGTTATGCCCTCAAGTGTGGGTCCTCATGTGTTTGCTTAATTCTTATGAATGCAAGTTGAGCTTTTCAGTCATGGGTGTAGATGATATGGTGGGCTAGGAATGTGGCTCTTAATGTGGCATTGAGCAAGAGTGAGCGCTCACTAGTTCAATGCATTGGAGGTCATAAGAATCATATGTTCTATGAATGGTATGAGTTTGTGAGACGAGTATGCATTGTTTAGTCACTTCTTTACTGCTGCCCCCCGTCTTGTGCCCCCCGTTTAGTCATTTCTTGTGAATGGTGTTTTGATGGCCTTGTGACCATCTTTGATAACGGTGGGGTGGTCTCTTTGAGTCCACATGGTTAGGAGGCATTGCCACCGCCATTGGAGACTGGTGAACAAATTATTGTAGCACCAGTTAGAGATGTTCATTCTCTCCATTATTTTATTAGTTGATGTACTCTTTTATTTATTGTATCATATCCATGGCTATGCCATTTTACTTATGTATATTCCTTCATGTAATTTTTGTACTCTCTTGCGAGGGATGATGTAAAGTATTAGAATGAGAAGAAATGTGATGTTGTTCTATATTTGACTTACGGATTCTAGTGTGGGTATCAGATCCACTTGTACTATGATGTTTATGGATTCATGTTTACATCTAGGATGGGTTATAAGAACATTTGGGTTGGTGTTTAAAATGAATGTAGTTTTATAATGTTTTCATCTAGAGGGTGAATTAGTCCCCTCCTTTGGGTTGTACATTCAGCCATACTTGGCCATGAATACTATCGATCTATCGAATCAACAACCATATCTTGTGTTTGATCTCACTTTATGTCAAAAAAAATTATCTTGTCCTCTTTTGGCTCTTACTATTTAGGGTCGCGGGGCAAGATGTTACAGCCTGAACATATATTCAAGTTGGTCTCTAGGATCATGTTGCATTATCTATAGGTGTGGATTTGTTAAGACACATATCCTCACCTTATACTAAGCAAATGATGTGTAGCCTCTCAAAGGTGCTCATTATATCAACAAAGAACACTACCATCAAAATATGCCATAGACATAGGTATGGCGCTATAGCATAGTGATAAGACATAGCCTTTCAGAAGAGTGGAGCAGCTATCCAGTGAAGCATGGCACTGCCATTGCATATCTCAGATTCAACATTAAATAAGGAGTGACCTTTTTAGACTCTGGCAGCTAGTAACAAAACAAAGCCATGATCCAAAATTACATAAAGGCATTGCCCATGTTAAGATTTCCAAAAGTCAGCAATAAATGGAGAGGCAACTCAATAAAAGTATCGCTAGCCTTGAGGAAGGTGTTTTAGTTTTCAAGGTTACATCCTAAGAGTCTCAACCAAAGAATGCCAGATGCAGGATTATTCAAGATTATTAGGTAGACCCTGTAAAAGAAGATTCCTTTTCAACCAAAAGGCATTGCTTATAAGAGTTCAAAGGTGTAGGTAATGACATAGCCATATCATGTGGCGTGGTCTGTAGCTAGTAGGTTCGGTCTATGCAAAAGTAGGCATTTAGGGATAGGCCGCCAATATAGAGGCTTAGATTTTCTAAAGTCTAGCACGATCTTTACATATGATGGTATATCATAAATAACAGACTCAGCCATCGAGATATTGCACTAGTCATGAATTTCTATATAGGTATTTAGCATAGAGGGTATTCAAATTTAGAGTGGTTTGTAGATGTAAAGATCAAAGCACTGCTAGACACAATTATAGCATTGGTTCTATTAAAAGGAACAAAGCCATCATTGAAGGCCCATAGCAACATCAATAGGACATGGTGCTTCTTATTCCAAGAAAGAAAGTGCAGCGTAACAAAGGATGGTGATGCAACATGTTATGGTGTAGCTTTAAAAATAAGCTTTCAAAATGATGGTAAGCTACTTTAGATAGGAATAGAGTATGTCAAAAGACACATCATACGATTATATATGAATAAATCAAACCCCATAAGACTCGGCATTCATACTCTGAGGTTTGAGTATAAGCTTCAGCCGACAAACATTCCAAACAAGGGTCAAATTTTAGTTTCAAATACAAGGCCAACCACTTCAAACTCAAGCTACGTCAGTTACAAAAGAGACTCCAGTAAGCTATATCCAATATAGATGCTACCTATTAGCTCGAGAACTACATTAGACATAGAGCATTCAAGCATGGCAGCCATTTCAAACAAAGTAAAGAATAGGGTTTCCAAGAAGACACACAGGAATCACACAACAACCGTAGATGGAAGAAGAAGATCAACAGCTCGGGCCAGTTAAGAATGGAGAAAGTGGAAGAAGACACTTGGCATGGCGACAGGAGTTTGAGAGACAAGAGAAGAAATCTCTTCCCCAAATGAGTGCAAGAGTGACACGTGGGTTAAGTCGGTGAAGGATAAAATGTTTGTTTTATTTTTTATTAAACTCATAAATGAAAGTGGTTCACGTGAGCTGGGTGGAGGCTAGGTTTTTATTTTTATATTAAGATGAATGAAGGTGGGCCACTCCATAATAAGAGAACTTTATTGAAATAAAAGTTTCATTTTCTAAACTCATGGGTTTAAAATTAGATTGAGATGTGAAGACAATAAATGGTGGGACTGGAGATAATAAAGTAACTCTCATTTTTATAATGAGAAACATATGTAACCCTAAAATAATAAAGGCATCTTTGTTTTCACTAGAAACTTCTACTGCAAGTCACAAAAATGAGAGGGATTTTGTTTTTCTTCATGCAAGCCAAAGATATGGAAACAAAGATATATTTTCCAGCCGTGGGGAAGAAACAGATCGGTTCCAATTCATAGCTAGTGGTAGTTAAATGCCGAATTTGGGGCAGATTTTGTGGGTTACAGTTGTAGTTTTCCTAAGGCAGTGAAAGATATTTTTCTTTGGGTTTTTGGCTATAAATAGATAGATCCAATATAGAGTTGGCTAGTTCCATAGTTCTACATAGAGAGATTTTGAGCAAGAGAGTAGATATTTTCTTTTTGCTTTAGCAGTGCATCTTTATGGTGATTGTAATATTTTACCTTGTGCAAGATATTTTACCTCTGTAATATGTTTCCATTCAAGTAAAGAGAGACGGTGTTTTGTGCAACTTTGAGTCTAATTTCTGATTCTTCCTTCTTTCTTTCTATTTGTTTTCCGCTGTTAAATCTGAGTTAAAAACTAGGTATTGATCATGCATTTATGCTCTTTGATTTCTAGTTAAATCATATAGGGTTTGACACTATGCAAATAAGTTAGTTTCAAAATTGGTTCATCACCATAGGGTTAGATTTTATTTTATTGTATCTGTAATCTTGTTTCTTCTCCCTTTTTCCAAAACCCCCTTTGAAAATGGAAGAGCCAGCTTCCCTAAAATTTGGAGGTTGTTTCTGTTAGAATTAGGGAAAACAACTGAGAGGGAGGGTGAATCAGTTGTCTCAAAACATTATCACTTGCTGCAATTAATTCTTCTCTACCACTTATTTACAATTCATTATTATAACCATGAAAGCATAAATCAATAACACGTGTAGAAACACAAATAACACACTTGACATAAAGATTTTTAACGTGGAAACCCAGTTAAGGGAAAACCACAGTGGAGGTTAGTCCACAAAAATTAATACCCTGTTAAAAGTATTACAAATGGGGAAGGCACATGCCTTCAAGCTCATTGCCCAGAGCTCACTACTCAAAGACGCTCACTACCTAAAGAAATGATTATAAGAATATTACAGAGTTTTTGAACTAATAAATAGCATCTACCAATGCAAGAATTTAGTTCTGGTTAAGTACATAATACTGATCTTACACACTTCATCCTTGCTCTGCTCTGTTAATTGTTCTGCCATGATCCAGTCCTCAAATCTCTTCTCCTTTACACTCTTTTTTTCCTTTTTCACACTTACTCCATCAACACATCACAATCGTACACCAAAACACATGAATCCATCAGCTATATATATCAGTATCATGAAATTCAATCAACTATAGTCAGCTTCAATAAAACTTAGTAAATTTATTAAGCACTTTGCTTTGTTGGCTAAATCTATGCACAAATATCAACGTGGACCAAAAAATTGTGTTCCCAGATCATCAGTCATGTCGGCCAATATCACTGATTATCATTAGTTGCTTATCCAACAACTTTTCTGCATCCGGACCAAGATCAAATACTAGGTCACCCTATTCTTCTTCTGGCTGTGCTGACTAATAGGAACCCGATACTCAAATCCTTATAACTTTTGAATCCTTTATCACTAGAGGCTAAATCTCTAGATTTAGGTAGTCCTAACAATCCTTATCACTCCCTCAAATCTGTAGTACACTGTGATTTACTATCGGAAAGATCTAGACCAAGATACCAGACCATGTCACATGCTCTATTTCTGACATCTGGACTTAGACAAATCTTCACTCTGACTTCCGGTATGAACAAATCATGAAATGTAGATATGTAAGGTAGACTTAGTTTCCATCAATGACATCACCTGTCATGCGTAGCAGTGTCTCTTGCCAGCAATATCCCCCTTTGGCATTGATGGAAACACTTAGTGAAAAATGACTAAGTGTCAGAATAACTCCCCATTACTAAGTACACTTATGCTTTTCATTATTCTCCAATGCTCCCTCTTTGTTGGATTCCTCATTTTTTATTTCTCTTCACACCCCCTTTGACATCAATGGAAAAGGGTGGGATCTGCAAATCAAAATTTACAAAAAAATTCTATATACCAAGCTGTATATGTACAAACAATCCTTAAGTCCTATTTACACATACTTGAGTACATCTCCAAAAACATTCTTCAATTTTGCTAGCTCGCTGTCCCAACTCTTCTTCATAGTGTTAAAATTTGAGATATGGCCACTGAATAGGAAAGATTGTGATTATGTCGTTCGCACATCATGATTTGTTCAGTTTCTTGGACAACTTCATCTATGTCTCCAATCATCAATTTGTTCATCCTTGTCTTACTCCTAAATTCATTTTTGACCTCTTTAAAAATTTTATCTTCTTCTCTGCTAGAGATCACCGGGCATAGAGTGGTTAACACATGTTCCCTCAACTCCATATCTTTTGTCTTGGCAACTTCTTTCCTAATTTCTAGAATATCTCTCAAACCTTTTGGAACTTTTGACAAAATTTCTACCAGTGCTCAATTGAATACATTCAAGTACTTGATAGTGGCTTCTTCCAAAAGTCTTTTGTCAGTATCATTGTAAAGATCATAAAAATTAATCAATGGCTTTAAATTCCCATCAATAGTGATTGTCTTAACAATGGTTTTCACAGAGGGAATTGTCTTCTTAACATCAGTCTCTAACTTCTACCTCTTGTCTGTCTTTTTACTTCTAGAAGGCTTCTCTTTTGACACTTTAACAACTTTAGTGCCTATGGCCTTTAACTCTTTAATCTCTTCATCAGAATATGTCTTTTCTTCACTCTCCTTTTCCAAACTGTCATATGACCTCTTTGCCTTTACTTTAGTTCTTTTCTTTTCCTTATCAAATGACATGTCTTCCGATTTCTTAGATTAGGCAGGTTTTGGAGGAACAGGGGTAGCAACAAAGCTCCTAGTGGTCCTTGATGTGGATGATGATTCTACTGGAGTGCTTGCTTGTTTCTTATCCTACCTTTGCCTCTCATCCTTCTCAGTTCATTTCCTAAATTTCCTCACAGCTTCCTTGGTGAGGCCTAGATTATCAACCAACTAATCAACTTCTTTCCTTACTTTCCTATTGATTTTAGGTTTTTTGAGCTCAACATGTAGTTTCATACTTAGCTCCTCATATGTCCCAAATATTTCAACTGTTGTGTCCTTTGGTTTGCTCAAAAGGTGTTAAGCATACATATTCAAAATTTTCTCATCTACCTCATAACCCATGGGCATGATCCAAATAGTTCTGGGCTCTACTACTTCCATTAAGCACTAATCAGTGTCCACCATAAAACAAATTTCATTCTTGTATTTCTCAATAACTATTTCAGGGATTCTTTGCCTCGAATGGATCATACCCTAAATTTTTTTTAAGTATCCCCAGATTGTAGTTTTCCATGCTTTAGAGTAACCAATGCTTTGAATATGATCTCTTATCTGAATAGCAACTAGCCTGTCATTAGTCCAGTGCACACCCTTTACTCTAGGCACCTCATTCATGAAGTAGAAAAATAAACATATAACCAAAGAACCATATTTGAAGGTGTTTTTCTTTTCCTTCTTGATTTTTCTCAAGTTTTCAATTAGTTAATTCTGTAACAACTCACACAGGTGATAATCTATATTTTCTTTCAATATTTTGTATGCAACATATATGGCCATTCCGGACATAGAATTCTCCCTAGTCGAGTGATAAATCTTGTAACCAATTACCATTGAAACAAACTTAACATCCGGATCAATAATGTCATTGATAGTCATTGCCCTCTCGTCAAATTTTACACCAGTTGCATCAGTTATAGTCTATTTTTTAGAGATTTTAGCATGGGTAAACTACCAATTGAATTTAACCCAGTTACAATCCTCATAGCATCCTTTGTAATCGTAAATGGTTTCAACAACCACATAAACTCATCATGCATTCAGCTCAAGACATATCGAACCCACTCATTCTCATCAAATGTCAGAAATTCAATGACCTATAACAAATGTTTGCTTTCTAGGGCTTTGTATTCCAGTTTCAATTCATAGTTATCATCCCTTACGTAGTTGTCAAGCAAATCCACCAATTTTAGATTCCAAATTCATCTACGCTATAGTGGATGTATGCCCTAACATCCTTGACATGCAGTACTCCATATGGGACACCAAAAAATGCTCCTAATGGTTTGACTTCAACTGATTTGTATGGATGCTTCTTGAATTTTGGTCGGGGCCTTTTAGTAATATCAACTAGAGGAGTAGCCATCTTCAAAAGATTACATGTGCAAATTTTTGCAGAAAAATACCTTTTTTCTTCAACGGAGTTAGGGTTAGCTGAAGAATTCGTTGGTCACATTTCAAATCCTTGAAATCTTAGCTCAGGTGCTCTTCTACTTGCTCTATTCGAATGCAAAGTAATTCTTGAATGCTTAAATGAATGACCTTTTATCCTCCACAAATGTTAATTTGTCATTGTAATAAATACTTTGCCCTAAAACATTTAGTTACATTATTTTTGCATGCACTCAATCTTCAATTGCTCCGTAATCAATGACATTGTCTTCTTTTCTTCCAGAATTTTCTTCAACAGGTATGCAATAGGATTTTCTAAATTCAATCATTGTGCTAGATTCAGGCACCCACTTACTGGCTGGGGGCATTTGTTTTTCTATGTAGCTCCCCCTAAGCCAGAGCTCCTAATTCAATTTTCAAAGGAATTACCAGCAACAGATTCTGATGCAGACCCATCATCAGTGTTCATTGCATCTTTCTTCACCCATGTCCTGTTCATTTCATTCTGGACCTTATTTACATCATCTTTGCTCTTGCCTTTGTCTTGTCTCTACTTATGATCTGGTTTACTATTTACCAGACCTCTTCTTTCATTATTTCTACTTTTGTAGAATCAAGCAATATGATCAGATCGATTACAATTGAAGCATACAACATTTCTTTACCCATTTGATTGATTTCCTCTTGATCTACACTGATTAGTCATATGTCCAAATCTATTGTGCATCCAAAGCATTTGACATTGAAAGAATTGCCATTTTCTCTATTGTTAGAGTTATTCATTATCATATTTCTACATTCATTAGATTTATGACCATACCTCTTACATTTGAAGCATTGACCAGAGAAGGGTGGACCACTTTGATTTACTCTTCTTTTGCACTAAGTTTCTCTATTACCAAATTTATTGCAATTGAAACAATTTCCAATTAAAGATGGATATCTTTGAACATTAGGCTATCTTATTAGAGGTCTTCTAGGTCTGTTTCTCCCATTCCTTGATTGAGAATTTCTTTGTTTGGATCCAAAGATTTCACCTTTCTCATACCCAAGACCATGCTTATCATCAACCTTCTTCTGACTTTCAAGTAGCACTTCAATTTTAGCTAAGCTTAACTTGAACTTATCCTTGTATTCATTTACAATTTCTAGGTCATGTTTGAGAGTGACAATTTGCCTTTCAAGTTCCTCCTCATTATATCTATATTCTTGTAGGTCAGATTTTAGGTGGCCAATTTCTCTATCCATTCTATAGCATTCTTCTATTCTTTTCTTTAGTGTTTGATTCAGGTTTTCTTCAGTCTTCTTCCTTTCCTCAATTTCTTTGGTTAGCCTTATCACCCTAGATTCCATTTCATGTTTTAGAACAGAGACTTCTTTTGTCAACTTCTCACATTCCTTTGTCTTTTCTTCCAAGGCCTCATTCATGCCATTTTCTTCAGTAAGATTAGCTAGCTGATGAAGTAGTTCCTTCCTCTTTTCGATTGATTTCTTTAGTTTTTCTTTTAGCAAATCAATACAATCACCAGCATCCTTAAGGTTTAATTTTAGGTCATCTATTTCTACTTTGGACCAATCAAGATCTTCTAAAGCCAATTGAAGTTGTTCTTTAAGAGAACCCATTGAAACTTCTTCCCAGATCTTCCTCAAGTTGTTAAGCTCCTTCCAAGGAACTTAGCTCTGTTACCAATTGTTAGAATTAGGGAAGACAACTAAGAGGCGTGGGGGTGAATTAGTTCTCTCAAAAGTTTATCACTTGCTACAATTAATTCTTCTTTACCACTTATTTACAGATCATTATTGTAACCATGAAAGCATGTATCAATAACACATGAGCAAAAACACAAATAACACACTTGATACCAAGATTTTTAATGTGGAAACTTGGTTAAGGGAAAACCACGGTGTAGGTTAGTCCACAAAAATTAATACCTTTTTTAAAAGTATTACAAATGGGGAAGGCACATGCTTTCAGGCTCACTGCTTAAAGAGGCTCACTACCTATAGAAATGATTATAAGAAGATTACAGAGTATTTGAACTGATGAATGGCATCTACCAATGTAAGAATTCAGTTCCAGTTAAGTACAAAATACTAATCTTACACACTTCATCCTTTCTCTACTCTATTTACTATTCTACCATGATCTGGTCCTTAGATCTCTTCTCCTTCACACTCCTTTTTGTCTTTTTCACACTTACTCCATCAACACATCACAATCACACACCGAAACACTTGAATCCATCGGCTATATATATCCGCATCAAGAAATTCAATCAACTATAGTCAACTTCAATAAAACTTAAAACATTTATTAAGCACTCTGCTCTGTCAGCCGAATCTATGCACAAATATCAACACAAACCAAAAACTTGTGTTCCCAAATCATCATTCATGTTCGCCAATATCACTGATTATCATTAATTTCTTATCCAACAACCTTTTTGCATCCGTACCAAGATCAAATAGTAGGTCACCCTGTTCTTCTTCTGACTATGCTGACTAACAAGAACTCGATACTCAAATCCTTGTAACTTTTGAATCCTTTATCATGGGAGACTAAATCTCTGGATTTAGATAGTCCTGACAATCCTTATCACTCCCTCAGATCCACATCATACTGTGATTTACTATTGGAGAGATCTGAACCAAGATATAGGACCCTGTCACATGCTCTATTTCTTACATTCAGACTTAGACAAATCTTCACTCTAACTTCTAGTATGAACAAATGATGAAATGCAGATATGTAAGGTAGACTTAGTTGCCATCAATGACAACACCTGTCATGCGTAGAAGTGTCTCTTGCCAATAGTTTCTAGGGTCAATCCCACATCTCTGAAACTTCCCATGTTGTTGGATTAGGCCCACAAATTTATACATCAAGAGTTTTTGGCACACTCAGGGGGACTGGAATCAAAGACTTGGGTCTTTGTTTTCTTTGAATCTTTGTCCTATATTTTATGGTTTTGGTGGTAAATCACAAAAATATCTTCTCATAGGAGCATGAATTTTCCACCTGGTGATTCTACTTGTGGATCTTTCTTAGATCTTTTCTCCTATAGACCATGGCAACCCCTGGTATCTATGTGCATCTACATATTCCTACAAGGGATCTACCTTTTGTGACTTGGGATTCAAGTCCTCTTATTCTTCAATAGAAGGGTCAAGTTCCTGACACATCTTGGAAGGCACCACCTCATTTTCTTGGGGATGGCTCAGTTTCTCCTATAGATCATATTCAATATGTTGCAAGTTTATGCACCATCCACTACATCATGACTGAGAATGAAGCTCTTTTGCTATTATCATCTTCCCTCAAGGGAAAACCAAGGGAATGATATAGAACTTTAATACCTGATTCAATCACTGGATGGGATCATCTAGGAGGACTCATTTATAATCAATTCAAGGAGAGGACAGATGTTGGCACTCTCACCCAGAACCTCATCACCATCAAGAGGCATCCAATGGAGAGCATCTACGACTTCAACTCAAGATTTGATAAGGTATGGAAGAAATTCTCTATTGATATTAGGCCTCCTCCTATCTTTGCATTTCTTTATTATTTGAAAGCTTTAGACCCTAAAATATCTATCATGATACAAGCCCTAGGAGGTAATACTCTACCCCAATCATATGATTTGGCTATTAGAGCTAAAAGTAACCTCATTGATGCTGATAGACTGTCCCCTCTTCCCCTAGCACCATGTATGCCTCATGCAAACATTCCATCTCAATTTCTTTCTTGCAGCCAAATGCATAATTATTTAAATCCACCCACCCTCCCTACTGATTTGCCAAATCATAAGCATATGATGGAGATAAAAGAACTCATAAAATATTTTACCCATGAGCTAAATGAGTTAAAAGATCAAGCCATGTATTAGGCTGGTCCATGTTTCATGCCTCAAAGTCTGTATGAACAACAATACCAATCTAGCCAGTTTATAGAAGAAACCCTCCCCCAAGCACATAAGAGACCCAATGCATTACAAACCTTTGTAGCTGCCAACCAGTCCATAGAAGGTTTAGATTAGGTGCTTTGTCATTTTGACATTAAATAAAATTCAAGTCTCAATGACCAAGATACAAGCAAGAAAGTGACTCCTGTCCATCTAAGGTGTCCTTCTGGTTATCAACATCATGCACCTATGGCAACATATAACTCAGAGATTCTATCAAGTCATGAAGAAGATTCAGAAGTTGCTTATGAAGTGACTCTTCTAGAAATTGAAGAGTACTTCAAGAGGAGATTTGAAGCTGAAAAGTACTGGGATAATAATGATGTATCATCTATATCACATTTGGAGTTAGAAGTTACAAAAGAAATTGTTGTTGAATCTACAAATAAAGAGTGTTCTTATGATTCACCACATCTTGAAGGAGATGATTTGCAGATGCAGTCACATAAATAGGAGGTTGAGACAAATGGTAATGAAAAGAATCTATGGGCTGAAAGGTGCTGACAATAAAAAGATTCAAAATGTTTGATACAACTTCTAGAAGAATAGAAGGAAGGTCCTCTTTTACAAAAGGCTGAAGATGAGTCTAAGAGTGATTCTTTTTGGGATGATCTAGAAGATTTCTATTCAAAATTAGGGGATCATGATAGAAAGAAAGGTGAGCTCTATGAAAATGATAAACCAAGAGACATAGGTAATGAAGAGTCTCATTATACTCCATTCTTCATTCAAGAAGAGGTGCCAATCAAATTCAAGACAATTAGAGGTAGCTCTATCACATTCCAACCAGAGTTTGAAGCTACTATGGTTCATAAGCATACAAAGGTGTAGATATGTTTTAACACACAAGCAAATAGGTGGACTTCAACACTTAATTTTCCCTTCCTATCTTCCACTCAATCAAGAACATCATGCAGATTAGCCTGACTAGTATTTTCATATGAATGGTGAACCTCCGGAATGCAAGAAGGCAAAAAGTTACAAATTTTGGTTATTTTTCTTCATGCATTTTATTTGGACAATTCTCAGTGCCATGTGGATCCACTAGAGCAACATCATAAGATTCAGTAGTTATTTTTCCATTCCCATGAATGGACATATTCCTATATGTTTAATCTATCAGTAATTAGTTTCAGTTTTTAGAATAAGCTACAGCTGTAGCATTAGTTTCAGGTTCAGTTAGTTTTCTTTCAATGAGTCTCTACTGCAATGAAGACAAGGTTTCAATGCCCAGTTTCAGTTGGTTTCAGTTGTGGAAGACATTCTGATCTAGTAGTGTTTTAGCTCCAATACATTTGATGGGTAGCTTGCATCAGTCTGGTTGCATATGGTTAGTTGTAGTTTGTTTTCAATTTCATGATTGTTTTTGTCCAATGTTTTAACTCTAAGCCATGGACAAGGCTTTGATTTGTAAAACTAGAGATTCTGGAGTTCTCGGTGGGCAGGCCCACTTCCCCAGCCAGGCGCCAAGAAATGTTGATAAATTTCTCATTCTATTTCAAATTTTGCTACAATAATAGAATTCAACACCTGCAGTGGCAGATTATTTCAATAAAGTTTTAGTAAAATTCAATAAAGATTCTAGTAGGCAAAATGATACATATGAGCCACACTAAAAGATCATAATGCATATAATTCAAAGATAGTGCAAGTTATGAAATACATGGGTGTGACTTATTCATGTGTAAGTTTGGCCATTAGAAATGATGCTAAGCAATCTTCACATGAATGCAGCCTTGGTTAGTGAAGCATAGAAATGGAAACCACATTTATTATTTGTAAGATACTAAGTGCCACTATTAGTTCAAATGCAACCCATGTCAAAAGGAACTTCATCCGACAAAGCTCATATAGTCTCTTGTAATGTTTCAAGGCGCTGTTTGTAATACAAGGCTTGAACTTTCTCAAGTTCCTGACACAACACTCTAGGATATCATAGCTAATAGCTCAAGCATATTAATGATGGCCTCAACATATATTCAAGTTGATCTCTAGGATCACATTGCATTATCTACAAGCGCAACTTTGTTAAGACACATATCCTCACCTTATACTAAGCAAATGATGTGTAGCCTCTTAAGGGTGCTCATAATATCAACAAAGAACACTACCATCAAAATATGGCATAGCCATAGGTATGGCGCTGTAGCATAGTGATAAGACATAGCGTTTCATAAGAGTGGAGCGGCTATCAAATGAAGCATGGCACTGCCATTGCATATCTCAGATTTAGCATTAAAAAAAGTACAACCTTTTTAGACTCTAGCGGCCAGTAACAAAACAAAGCCATGATCCAAACTTAAATTAAGGCATCACCCATGTTAAGATTTCTAAAAGTCAGCAATAAATGTAGAGGCAACTCAATAGAAGTATCACCAACTGTTAGGAAGGTGTTTTAGTTTTCAAGGTTACATACTAAGAATCTCAACCAAAGAATGCTAGATGCAGGATTATTCAAGATATCAAGTAGACCCTATAAAGAAGAATCCTTTTGAACCAAAATGTGTTGCTTATAAGAGTTCAAAGGTGTAGGTAATGACGCAGCCATATCATGAGGCATGTTCTGTAGCTAGTAGGTTTGGTCTATGCAAAAGTACGCATTTACAGATGGCCACCAATATATCTAGGCTTGACTTTTCTAAATCCTAGCACGATCTCTACATATGATAGCATATCATATATAATGGACTCAGCAACCGAGCTATTGTACCAGTCATGAATTTCTACATAGGCATTTAGCATAGAGGGTATTCAAATTTAGAGTGGTTTGCAGATATAAAGATCAACGTGCTGCTAGAGATAGTTATAGTGTTGGTTCTATTAAAAGGAACAAAGCCATCATTGCAGGCCCATAGAAACATCAATAGGAAATAGTGTTTCCTCTTCCAAGAAAGAAAGTGCAGCATAACAAAGGATGGCGATGGAACATGTTATGGTGTGGCTTCAAAAATAAGCTTTCAAAATGATGGCAAGATGCTTTAGATAGGCATAGAGTATGTCAAAAGACACAGCATATGATTATATTTGAAGAAATCAAACCCCATAAAACTTCGCATTCATACTCAGAGGTTCAAGTATAAGCTTTAGCTAGCAAACATTCCAAATGAAGGTCAAATTTTAGTTTCAAATACAAGGCCAACCACTTCAAACTCAAGGTACGTTAGTTACAAAAGAGACTCCAGTAAGCTGTATCCAATATAGATGTTTCCTATTAGCTCGAGACCTACATCAAACATAGACCATTCAAGTGTGGCGGCCATTTCAAACAAAGTAAAGAATAGGGTTTCCAAGTAGAGACACAAGAATCACATAGCAACCATAGATGGAAGAAGAAGATCAACAGCTTGGGCTAGTTGAGAATGGAGAAAGTGAAAGAAGCCACTTGGCTCAACGGCGGGAGTTTGAGAGACAAGAGAAGAAATCTCTTCCCTAAATGAGTGCAAGAGTGACACATGGATTAAGTCGGTGAAGGATAATTATTTTATTTTTATTAAAATCATAAATGAAAATGGTTCATGTGAGCTGGGTGGAGGCTAGATTTTTATTTTTATACTAAGATAAATGAAGGTGGGCCACTCTATAATAAGAGAACTTTATTGAAATAAAAGTTTCATTTTCTAAACTCATGGGTTTAAAATTAGATTGAGATGTGAGGACAATAAATGGTGGGATCAAAGATAATAAAGTAACTCTCATTTTTATAATTGGAAACATATGTAACCCTAAAATAATAAAGGAATCTTTATTTTCACTGGAAACTTCTACTGCAAGTCACAAAAATGGGCGGTTGTTTGTTTCTCTTCACGCAAGCCAAAGATATGGAAACAAAGATAATTTTCCAACCATGGGGAAGAAACAAATTGGTTCTATTGGCAAGAGACACTAATAGGCATGATAGGTGTTGTCATTAATGGAAAATAAGATCATCGCAATCATCTGCATAACACAATTTGTTCACATTAGAAGTCAGAATCAGAATGTGTTTATGTTTGGGTAGTTAGGAACAGAGCAGGTGACAAGGTCCAGTATCTTCGTCCGGGTCTATCCAGTGGAAAGGCATAGTTTTCTATGGATTTGAGGTAGTTGTAAGCATTTTCAGGACACTCTAAATCTAGAGTTTCATCCTCCAGAGATGAAGGACTCAAACGATATTAGCTTCTGAGTATCAGGTTTCAGTTTGATAGAAAAAATAGAAGAAGAACAGGCTGACCTTGTGAATGATCCTATTTTCGGATGTATAGAAGATGTCTATTGGGCAATTAGTGATGATAAGTAGTGATAGCTGACATGATTGATAATTTACAAGTGCAAGTTTTAATCTGCATCCCATATTATGTATAAATCTAACCGATAGAGCAGAGTACTCTACAAAGTTCTAAATGTTCTTGAAGCTAACTGGTAAAATGATTGTAGATCATGTTGCAGATATATATATCTGATGGAATTGGATGATTTTGGTGTGTGTGTTGCAACTATGAAGTAATTGTGAAAAGAAGTAGAGATCAAAGTTCAGATGCTAGCAGAGTAGTAAGAGGAGAGTAAGGATGAAGTGTATCAAGTCAGTTTTCTATGCTTAATTGGAACTGAACTCTAGCATTAATAGATGCTAAATATCAGTTCAAATTTATTGTAACTCTTCTTGCTTATAGGCATTGATCATTCTTTTGAGCAGTGAGCTCTAGGCAGTGAGCCCAAATGCATGTGCATTCCCCATTGTAATACTTTTAATAGAGTGTAATCTTTGTGGGTTAACTCCCACCATGGTTTTTCCCTTAACTGGGTTTCCACATCAAAAATCTTGGTGTCAAGTGTACTATTTATGTTTTTTCTCATGTGTTATTGATTAATGCTGAAATGTTTACATCATTGATTTGATTATAAGTTGTAAAGAAAAAGAAATTGTTAAATTATGTGACAACAGATTCAACCCCCCCTCTCAGTTGTCCGGACCTAATTCAACAATTGGTATCAGAGCGAGATTCCTTAAAAGAAGCTTAACAGCTTGAGGAAAGATCTTGGAAGGATTTTTCAATGGGTTGACTCAAAGATCAACTTCAACTAGCTCTAAAAGATCTTGATCAGTCCAAAGTAGAAATATCTAATCTGAAAGATAAAATCAAGGATGATGATGATGTCATTGAAATGTTAAAAGATAAATTAAAGAATTCTTTGGGAAGGAATAAGGAGCTAGTTCTACAATGAAGCCTTGGAAGAAAAGACAAAGGAGTGTGAGAAGCTGTCAAAAGAAGTTGCTGTACTAAAAGTTGAGATGGAATCTAGGGCAATGAGGTTTACCAAAGAAATTGAGCCAAGGAAGAAGACTGAAGAAGATTTGAATCAAACTCTAAAAGAAAGAACTAATGAATGCTATAGATTTAAAAGTATTGCTGGTCATCTAAAGAATGATCTATAAGAAAGCAAAGATAGTGAAAGACATCTTGAAAGACAAATTGTCATTCTCAGACATGATCTAGAAGTTGCAAATGAATACAAGGAGAAGTTCAAGATAAGTTTAGCTAAACTTGAAGCAATACTTGAGGGTTAGAAAAGGGCTGAAGACAAGCATGGTCTTGGATATGAGAAAGGTGAAAGCTTTGGATCTGGACAAAGAAACTTTGAAACAAGGAATGGGAGAAATAGACCTAGAAGACCTCTAATAGGACAACCTAATGCTCAAAGGTATCCATCTTTCAATGGAAATTGTTTCAAGTGCAATAAATTTGGTCATAAAGCCACTCAATACAAAAGTAGAGTAAATCAAAATAATCCATCCTTCTCTGAACAATGCTTCAATTGTAAGAGGTATGGTCATAAATCTGATGAATGTAGAAGTATGATAATGAATAACCCATCAAATAGAGGAAATAGGAATTCCTTCAATGGCAAATGCTTTGCATGCAAGAGATTTGGACATATGGCCAATCAGTGTAGATCAAGAGGAAATGAATCAAATGGGCAAAAAAATGTTGTGTGCTTCCATTGTAACCGATCTGGTCATTTTGACAAGATTCTGCAGAAGTAGGGCTAATGAAAGTAGAGGTCCAGTAAACAAAAAACTGGTTGAGCAAAGACAAGACAAAGGCAAAAGAAAAATTGAAGAGAATGAGATCTAGAATGAAACAAGTGAGACATGGGTCAAGAAAGCAATTGTGAACCATAGTGATGGGTCCGCACCGAAATCTAGTGCAAATAATTCCTCAGGAAATTAAATTAGGAGCTCTGGCTTAGGGGGAGCTGCAATAAAAATCAAAATCCCCCAACCAGTAAGTAAGTGCCTGAATCTAACAAAGTGAGAAAAGAGATCTTGGATTGTTTTAGATCATTTGGAAGGATTTCTAGAAGAAAAAAGGTGGATATGGCAAATTGTGGAATAATTCATGAGAAACTGTTCAACAAACAGAGTAACTGGATGTACTAGGGCAGAGCATTTATTAAAAAGACAAATTATGTGTTGCAGAGCATAAAAGGGTCATCCATTCCCCAAATAGATTACTTTGCATCAAAAGAAAGCAAAAAGTGAAAGAGTGAACGAGCTCTAAGCTGAGAATTCTCAAGAATTGAAGCACGAAGAGGATCCTCAAGCAAAACCCCAACCTACGGAACAAGGTATTTCTATTTTTTGTGAAACCTCTTGAATTCTCAATCTCTGCAAATGGCTACACCTTTAGTTGTTGATGTCACTGAAAGGCCCCGTCCTAAATTTAAGAAGAATCCTTACAAATCTGTTGAAGTCAAACTGCTAGGTGTTTTTTTAGGTGTTCCATATGGTTTTTTACATGTTGAAGATATTAGGGAATACATCCACTGTAACATGGATGAATTTGGAAACTTGAAACTCTTGGATTTGCTCAACAACTACTTAACTGATGATAGCCATAAATTGAAACTAGAATACAAAGCCCTAGAAAGCAAACACTTTCTGCAAGTCATTAGGTTTCTGATATTTGATGAAAATGAATGGGTTCGGCATGTATTGAGCTGAATACATAATGAGTTCATGTGGCTATTGAAACCATTTAAGATTACAAAGGATGTTATCAAGATTGTAACTAGGCTAAATTCCTCTGGTGGATTACCCATGCTGAAAGCCATGATAAACTAGATAGTGACTAAAGCTACCAGTGCCAAGTTTGACAAAAGGGCAATGAACACCAATGATATCATAAAACCTGATGTTAAATTTTCCTCCATGGTGATTGGGTACAAGATTTACCATTCCAATAAGGAAAATTATATCTCCAGAACTGTAATATATGTAGCCTATCAAATAGTAAAGGAGAATGCTGATTATGATCTTTGCAAACTACTACAAATCAGTTGATTGAGAATCTAAGCAAAATCAAGAAAGATAAGAAAAATACCTTCAAATATTGTTCCTTGATTATATGTGTGTTCTCCTATTTGATGAATGAAGTACCTAGAATTCAAGGTGTACATTGGATAACTGACAGGCCTGTAGCATGGCAAATAAGAGATCACCTTCTCAATATTGGTGACTCCCAAGCCCAAAAGACTGCCATTTGGGGCTACTTAAAAAACATCCAAATCTTAATGCAAGCAAGAGAGAGAATCCCTAAAACAATTGTGGAGAAGTATGAAAATGACATATGTTTCATGGTTGACACAGATTAGTGCTTGATGGAAGCTATAGAACCATGGACAGTTTGGATAATGCCTATGGGTTATGAGGTGGATGAAAGAGTTTTGGATATGTATGCTCAACATCTTTTGAGTACACCTAAAGATACCTCTGTAGAAAGGTTTGGAACTTACAAGGAACTGAGTTTAAAAGTATATGTGGAACTTAGAAAACTAGAGACCAAGAGGAAAGTGTAGAGGCAAGTTGAAAAGTATGCTAAAAGAATTGGCCTAACCAAGGAAGTAGTGAAATAGAATAGAGAAAGAATTGAGAAGGCTGAAAAAGAAAAATAGGACAAGAAATAAGAAGATGCTCCAGTGGAACCATCCTTCACTTCAAGGACTACTAGAAGCTCTAGTGCTACTTCTATTCCTTCTAAAACTAAAAAACCAAAAGTTAGACCATCCAAAAAAGCAAGTAAGATAAAGAAAACAAAAGCCATAAAAATGAGTGTGGGCACAAAAGATGATGAGGAGACAAAGATAGATGAAGAAGTCAAAGAAATAAAATTCAAGAAAGCTAGAACTTTGAAGACTTCTGAAGACCAGCCTTCTATAAGCATTAAGACTGGTAAAAAGCAAGTAACTGGTAAGATCGCTATGACTATTGATGAAATTGTAAAAACAATCATTGTTCATGGAAACTTAAAGCCTATCAGAGTTTACTATGATAATTTTGATCAAGCAAATAAGAAAATTTTGGAAGATGCCATTATCATATATTTGAACAAATTCAATAGAGCCCTAATGGAAATTTTGCAAGAACTTCCTAAGGGTTAAAGGAAAGTACTAGAAATGAGGAAAGAAACAGCCAAGGCTAAAGATCTAGAACTTAGAGAGTATGTCCTTTCTACTTTTTGTCCTGTAATGACTAGAAAGGAAGCAGATAAAATCTTCAAAGAAGTTAAAGAAAAATTCAGAAATACGGTTCAGATGAACAAGCTGATGCTTGGTAAAACTGAGGAAATTGCAAAAGAAACAGAGGAAATTTTGAGAAAAGCCCTAGACAAGGAGAAATATTATATTATTTCAAAGAAACAATTTGAAGAAGACAATTCTCTAGTTCTGGAACTAGAAGCTCCAGAAGAAGAGATTAACAAGGGAATTGATGACCAAGGTGTTAATTTAGATCCTCCGGAGTTAATCCATGAGGAGAATAATGTTGGATTTGATTCATCAAATTTGAATGTTAGACAAGTTCAGCAAAAGAACATCATTAAGCAGCAATCTAAGTTTGGTGAAGCCTCTGTTCTGGAAGAGGAACAAGTTAGTCAAGAGGACATAGAAATGACAGACAAAATAATTAATGCAAAAGAAACTCTTCCACCTGATCTTTTTAGAAAAGAAGAGGATATTGCTGCAATATAGACCCCTCGGGATCAGGTAGTTAGTGGTGATGACAGAGAAAAGATTTCACCTACAAGTGATACAAGAAATGATAAAGAAGAGGAAGAAAAGGAAGAAAACCAAGAAGACAAAGCAAAAGAAGATGGTGCAAATGTTGAAGCACCTAAAACAGATGCTAAAAATTTTGATGAACAAATGGATAATTTAGAAAATGTTGCAAGAAGCACTGCAGATGCAGTGAAAAGTCTCCTTGAAAAAGAGATGATTGAGCTTGATGAGCCTGAACTACTCCAAAGTCTAACCAATCCAGATGCTCTCTCTCCCATTCAATTGATGAAAATAACATCATTCACCCAAGTAAATGCTAGAGAAAAGTTACTAAAGTCCCACATGGAGGATAATGAGCTACTGGGGCTTGCATCTAGGATTTTGGAGAAGTTAATACCTTCCTACTAGAAGAGTCCATCTAATTCCCCCTCCAGACATCTAAAAAATCTTGTAAATTTTGTAAACACTCATTTTGAATCCTTTGAAAAATCTGTAGAAGCAAAGGTCTAGAAAGAGTTTCTGGATAAAAATTTTAGTGAAGTACATAATCTAATAGGAAATGATATGATGATACTCAGCATTAGCATAAGGAGTATTCAGAATGCTTTAAATGATGGAAGAGATATGTATAAATTTTGTCTATCTTGGCCCAAAATTAGTGAGCATATTTAGAAGAAGATAAAGGAGCAAGAATAAAAATTGTCAAATCTCTCTCAAACTTTTGATTGTCTAACAGTTTCACCTATAAGTCAAGAATGTCAAGTAATTAGCTTGACAGATGAAATAAAGAGGCTCAGTAAAGAAAAAAGTAACATTATGAAGAGAATGTGTGAGCTCCGGGAATTGATTGCTCCCAACTTAGAAACCATGTTTAATGCCTTATCAGAAGCTTAGACTACACTTCAGACAAGTAATCGTTCAAATCTGACAAAGGTAGAAGCATATACACTTTTTCTGAGTGGACACATCTCAATTTTGGATGGAATAAAGGTAGCCTAGGCCTCTAAACTTGTGTAATTGAAAACTAATTTTGCAAATATTCTCAAGTTCATGTGAATAGAACTTAATGATTAGTTGTACATATGCGGTTCTATATACAAAGTTTTGGAGAATTTTGACTGGCAGACCCCACCCTTTGCCATTGATGTCAAAGCGGGAGTGAAGTTTAGTGAAAAATAAGGAATCTAGCTAAGGGGGAGTACCAGAAAGTAGTGTGAACAACAATATGGAGCACAAGCTAAAAGGGAGCTATTTCAACACTTAGTCATTTTTCACTAAGTGTTGCCATCAATGCCAAAGGGGGAGATTGTTGGAAAGAGATGCTGCTAGGCATAATAGGTGTTGTAATTGATGGCAACTAAGATCATCCCAATTATCCACATAACATAATTTGTTCACATTAGAAGTTAGAATCAGAATGTGTCTAAGTCTGGGCAGTCAGGAACAGAGTAGGTGACAGGGTCCCGTATCTTGGTCCGGGTCTATCCAGTCGAAAGGCATGGTTTGCTGTGGATATGAGGTAGTTGTAAGCATTGTCAAGACACTCTAAACCTAGAGTTTCATCCTCTGGAGATGAAGGACTGAAAAGATATTAGCTTCTAAGTATCAAGTTTCAGTTTGACAGAACAAACAGAAGAACATGCTGACCTTGTGAATGATCCTATTTCTGGATGTATAGAAGTTGTCTATTGGGCAATTGGTGATGATAAGTAGTGATAGCTAACATGATTGATGATTTACAACTACAATTTTTAATCCGCATCCCATATTATGTATGGATCTAGATGACAGAGTAGAGTACTCTACAAAGTTCTAAATGTTCTTGAAGCCGACTAGTAAAATAATTGTAGATCATGTTGCGGATATATATATCTGATGGAATTGGATGATTTTGGTGTTTGTTTTGCAACTATGAAGTAGTTTCAAAAAGAAGAAGAGATCAAAGTTTAGATGCTAGCAGAGAAGTAAGAGGAGAGTAAGGATGAAGTGTATCAAGTCAGTTTTTTGTGCTTAACTGGAACTAAACTCTAGCATTAACAGATATCAAATATCATTTCAAATTTATTATAACTCTTCTTTCTTATAGGTAGTGAGCCTTCTTTTGACCAGTGAGCTCTGGGAAGTCAGCGTGAATGCACATGCATTCCCCATTGTAATACTTTTAACAGAGTATAATCTTTGTGGTTTAACCCCCACCATGGTTTTTCCCTTAACTGGGTTTCCACGTCAAAATTTTTTGTGACAAGTGTACTATTTATGTTTTTGCTCATGTGTTATTGATTAATACTGAAATGTTTACATCATTGATTTGATTATAAGTTGTAAAGAAAAACAAATTGTTAAATTGTGTGACAATTGATTCACCCCCCCTCTCAGTTGTCTGGACCTAATTCTACAGTTGCAGTTTTTCCTGAGGTAGTTAAAGATATTTTTCTTTGGGTTTTTCACTATAAATAGATAGATCTGGCACATAGTTGGCTAGTTCCATAGTTCTACATAGAGACATTTTGAGCAACAGAACATATATTTTCTTTTTGCCTCAGTAGTGCATCTTTATGGGGATTGTAATATTTTACCTTGTGCAAGATATTTTGCCTCTGTAATACATTTCCATTCAAATAAAGAGAGATGATGTTTTGTGGAGCTTTGAGTCTAATTTCTTGTTCTTGCTTCTTTCTTTCTATTTTTTTGCCTCTGTTAAATCTAAGTTACAAACTGGGTATTGATCATGCATTTATGCTCTTTGATTTCCAGTTAAATCATATAGGGTTTGACACTATGCAACTAGGTTAGTTAAAATATGGCACATCGCCATAGGGTTAGATTTTATTTTATTATATCTGTAATCTTGTTTCTTCTCCCTTTTTCCCAAAACCCCTTTGAAAATAGAAGAGCCAACTTCCCTAAAATCTACAGGTTGTTTCTAGGGTCAATCCCACATCTCTGAAACTTCCCATGTTGTTGTTGGATTAGGCCCACAAATTTATACATCAACAGTTACTTTTCTAGAAGCAGATTTATTTAAAAAGTTGGAATTTTGAAAATTAGTTCTTCCTAATGCTTAAAATACCTAATCTCTACTCTCCATAGTTGTCACCCATCACCCAACATGTCAATTGCTTTATGAGCTTTGCAAGTGCAATTAGGAAAATTGTTGCAATATTAATACTTTACAATTTGCACTAATTATGAAAGACAAAGTGTAGTGAACTTCATGGGCTGACTATGACAAAATGGGTGATTGGATTTTCCTTTTAGCTAACCATTATAGGGTTTGCTTTTGGGACAAAGAGGTCTTGCATTATGATATAAGTCTATATTCCATTGCTTCTTCTCTTGAATATTGTATATAAAATTTTTCTTACATAATGAGAAGACTTTTCCCTGAATTTATTGAAAAAACAAGATACTTCCATGATTAGTGTGTTTTAAGATGACTTTCATTCACTTTTAAATATTATCTCTCTATAGGAGAAAAATCTAGTAGGAGCTATATAAAATCTTATTGAGTTTGAGGTCATGTCACTAGATGAATAAGGGGGAGATTAAGATGGTTAGATGTGGTGTTTTACATCCCTTTACTATTCTTCTACAGATCCCTTTACATCCCTTCACTATTCTCATTTCAAATTTGTCCTCAAATGAAGATATCTCTATGAATAGAGAGCTTTAAGAAGATTTTCAATCACTTTTAAATATATGTCTCTCTACGGGAAAAAAATGTAATTTGAGCTCAAGACAATCTTGTTGAATTTGAAGTCATCTTGTTAGATTTCTAGGAGAAGATTTAAGAAGGTTAGATACTATGTTTTTTCCCTTTGATTTTTTGTTGTGTGCCTTAAATTCAAGCCAAATATAAAAGCAATTGGTAGTTTTATAATCCCATTTATTTTAAATCTTAGCTTACATAACAAGAAAATTCTTCCATAATTTTTTTAAAAGAAAAATATCTCTATTAATTGGGAATTTTAAGAATATTTTTATTGGTTTTTTAATATATTGTCTCTCTAAAAGAGGAAAACCTAGTTTGAGCTTTACACATTTATAAGTATTTTCATACTCTAGAGAAAATAGTGTTATATATTTTCTAATATATGGGTTATATGGTGAGAATGACATGTAGTTATGTCGACTTAAGCTTGTATAAAAAAATGTGCACTATAAATTTAATAAACAAGGAAATTTGATTTTTTATCACCTTCATCTTCATGACTTATAGTTGTCATATTCATCTTCATGCTTTTCCATTTCTTAGTCTTAACTTATTGCAAGAGTACATTGAGTACTATTTCCAATCTACTATGAGATATGGAACTTTAGAATATTGACTCAAAAGGAAGAGAATAAGGACACTGTAGATAGACAAGCCAAAAAGTAAAGTAGTTTGTAGACTTTGCTACACCAAATTTGAAATGTTTTTCATTGATATTAATGGGAGGAATGCGAAAAGCACCTTTAGCTATCAAAATCATAATTGTGATGAGTATTATAGTTTCTAATATTATTTATTTTTAGGGCTAATGATATTTTCCACATTCTATTTTAATTTCATCAGCATTAGAAACAAGAAATAGAATGTAAATAATTATAATGAAGTTGGGAAATCTATCAATAGCTATGGATAGACTAGTGGAGTTCAATGTTTAACTATTAACAAATGTAGCATTTAGCAAGGACAGAAGGACACAATAGGTTTTCTAGAGGTAATTGAAAAAAAATGTATTGTTCTACTATTTAAACATGTACTGACTTCTTTTGAAATTATTTTTTTGATTGAGTTATGACTTCTAATTATTGGATTTCTAGAGTAATCATATAATTATTTTTTGTAGTCATTTTTCTAGCAACTAAAATGCTTTATTGAATTGCATCATGTTGCATGACTAATACCAAAATATAGAGATACAAGCCATAAGTAAAAGGAGGGAGGTAGTGGTCATTGGACTCCACTAGCCATGGATATGTGCATGGAAATGGAGAACCAAAAGAGGGTCAAAAGTGGTCACTTTTTTCCCAAAATCAATAAAAACCAATATTAGATAAGAAATTCAAGATATCCATGCTCAAACTTTCAAGATGTGACAAAAACAAAATTAGTCTAGTGGTGAAATCTAGTTTTTAAACTATTATTTTTTTAAATGGTTGAGATAAAGAGGTTCAAATAGGGGGAGCACACAAAGTTGCCTTGTTTTTGTCAAAAGAATATAACATAGCGACCAGTGTACTTGCCCTAAAATGTTGATTTTTTTAAAGTATTTCACAAATCCCTTTGGTGGAAAATTAGCAAACATCACATAATTTATGCTAGATTTTCCTACTAATTTTTCAACAAATATATGATTTTTTACTAATTTTTAAATTGGACACATCCTAAAAAATAAAAAATTGAGCATGCTCCCATTTTGAGAATATTAAGTGAAAAATATTTTTTTGGAACATGTCTAGAATGGAGTCTACAATGTTAAAATGTAATTAGTTTCAAATTTGGATGAGTGGATAAAAAATGACACCAAAAAATATATACATAAGTTTTCAAAGAAAAATGAAGATAGTAGAAAGAGAAATTGAAGATCAAAACCTTAATGTATTGAAAATGTAGAAAAAATTACATGGTTAGAAATGTAACGGACAACTTGATGTTATTGTGGCTTTTTTTAGAATAATGTCTTAAAATGTGCAAATTTGATGGAGAGCATGCTCAACATTTACTTGATTTTTCCCATTTTATGCAAAACATATCCTTGGGTACCTTAGATGCAAGCCCAATCCTTTGGCATAGATATCCATGCCAAATCCAAGCCTAAGGTGGGATTCTAAAAAAACTTCAAATGAAATACGTGCATGTTATAAACTTAAAATAGACTATTTTGTGTGTTTTCAAGGTTAATATAACATGAGTGAGTTATAATGTGCTCATGTTATGTTGGGATTTTTCAACCATCTTGGGACATAACACAAGATCATTATAGTGATCTCATGTTAAGTAATATTTTTCATTAAAATTGATTTTTTTTTCTAATTTTTATTCCCCCATCTTAGTGCACATAACCCCATTCCATCTTACAAAGCACTTTTGTAATGACTACAACATGAAAATAAAGGCATATAATTTAATACATCCATATTATAGAGGGCCATTAGCTATCAATGTTTTATAATAAGTTTGATTATTATAAAATATTTTTCCTTTAGTTAACTAGCTAATAGTAGTTTCTCACATTCCTTATAATTGAATTTTTTTAAAGGTACTACAAACAAGAGTTGGTTGCAAATAAATAGTGAGGAAGCACTCAATGCCACTATTACATAGATAGATAACACATATTTAAAGAAGGATTTATATTACGTTTGATAGCTAGTAGTTTCAAAAGAAATATGCAACATCATTTGTTGGATTGAAAAGTGCATTTGGAACAGAAAAAAAATAATAGAATTACTAAAGGAAATAGAAAAAATAGTCACTAACATGAGATTTAAGCTTAATTCTTAAAAATGTTATCTTCTATCTTGTAGATGTATTTTCAAGGGCCTAGAATTGAGGCTCCTCTTTCTTCCTTCATCAAAAAATTCATCAAAAAAATAATCACAAGAGAAACTTTAACTATAAGCTTGGTGAAGAGAAGATTGCATAGAAATATGTCTTAGAAGGTCCAAAGAAAACTATTCTTGTGCATTTGGCATCGACTTCGTGTGCGTTGCCAATTGTAATAGTACATGCACCATGTTCCCACGTGTCCCAATTTATTAATTTGTGCCATTTGTAGTAAAGGCATATATGATAATATGATTATTATTAATATTTTATTTGGTGTGCATCCCATGTGTATGGGATTTTGTAGTTATAAGTCACATTGATCTAATAAATACTACCTATTTTGGATAATATAATAAGGTGAAGAATTATATATAAGTGAGCATATGTACTCTTGGGTCCTAAAATAGTAGCAACCCAAAACCCTAAAACATTTCACCAGCACCAAGGCCAGGGGTGTTGTCAAGGTGATTGAAAGATGTTTATCAGGAGGTCAAGGGTGATCTTGGCCAATGAACAAGAGTTAGTATGCTCCTCTACACTTCAGGATTAGCTAGACCTAGGAGGGATATTCCTAGAGGCATGAAATAGAACACACAAAAAAAAACACAACCATACCCAATGTACACTTGACCCCAAGAGTTATCACTAGGTCAAGACAAACTGGTTGCACAAGCCTCTAATTAAGCTGATTACTACACTATGCATTTGCACCCAAATACAACTACATCACATTTCTTACACTCTTTGAGATGAATCCATTTGAGTTATCATACACAAGATACACAGTGCAAGCATACATGGACATGATTCACTAATGATTTAAATAGTTTTTGCATCACTTTAAATTTTTCCTTGGTTATTATATTGAATCATGGACATCATGTGGAACTAGAAACTAAATCTACTCCTACAACAAATATGATAGGGAGTTTGATTAAAATAGTGATTGATCTATCTCCAATATGGACCGATGCTTACTTCGTTGGGAAACTGAGTCATAAGAAATAAAGAGGAAGGAAATGGACTAAAATAAAATCAACAGAAAACTAAAATGTACTCACATATATTTCTCCTATTACACTTCATGAACTAGACATACTTTTTTATCCAAAGCCACACTACAATGACCCATTTGCAATAATGAAATGATCCACCACAAAGCTTGTATTGACTTAAATGATGTCACACATTATCAAATATTTATTATAATCATACTAGCAAGTGTGGTGAAGGAAAAATACAAGGCTCTAACCATGCATTCCTCTGAATCATTACAAATAGCTATGGAGATATACCACCGCAAAAAGACGTATGTTACAAATCTTTCCTATGATGTATCAAACGCATTCTTCCATTCATTGCTTAGACATTATCCTCTGCTTGAAGCTTGAAAATCTCCCTTAGGCTTTCTTGACCAGACAATTGGTTGAACAACCAACCTTGAAAATATCTTTTTCATATGCATATATAGATTTCTTCATTTACTTTGCAACCAAAGGCATTGAAACTGACTCAACATGCCAAGCCCATGCCTTAATAAATTTAACCCTAAGCCTCTATCATAAAATCATGGATTTTCTGGATGCCCATGTCTTGTGCATTGTTTTTGTCCTTATAAGATCCTACATAAAATAATGACCACTAAAATACCTCATCCTCCTCATTAAATTTGATTACCTGTGCATTGAAGGCATACACAATTTCAGCTACTACAACTGACATTGGCCAGCAATCATGGCATCACCTACGGAGGCGTATTCTCAAGCACTTAGGAAATCACACCATTTATGAAGCCCTTACAACACTTTAAATATTTTAAAACTCACTTTAAAAAATTTAAACTACTACAATTTATACTTTATGCTTCATACTTAATTTTTACATTTCTGCACTGACGCCCTTCATATTTCCCTTTATCACCAAATTTGACCACCAAAAATTCAACTCTTTTGCACTTTTGGGACCTTTATTAGTAAATCACCTTATTGGTGATCTTGAGAAACCACTAACCATCTCTCTTCATTAGTTTTTCTTTGTCGGTGAAATTATCCCTTCGTGAACCACTTTCTCAGCCGACTTGTCTTCTTGCTTTCTTTTTCACCTTATCAGTGAACCTTTCTTTTCATGAATGATTCCTTGACCTATTTTCTTATTTATCTTCCATGTTACATCTTCTTTCCCTTTTGCCTTTATCAACAAATTTCCTTGCCGACAAACATTCAGGTTGACGAACTTGTGGGTTCATGAACCTCCAACTTCACCAACAAGCATTTAGCTTCTCTTTACATTTCTTAACTATCAAAAACTTTTTCATTTCATGATCTAAGGACTTTACCTTCATTTTTCACCTTCACACTTTGTCTCCATTTTCTTTGTCAGTAATCTTGATCGTCAGTGAACATCCTTGTCGGCAAACCTGATGGTTTGTGAACCAAAGGTTTCACTAACCAAGCCATCTTCATACCTTTGTTTCCTTTCATTGCCATATCCTTTCTTTATCAACAAATACTAAGGTTCATGAACCAAACATTTTCTGGTGAAGACATGTTTTGGCCTTTTCCTTTCTCCTTGTTCTTTATCCCTTAGAAAATTTTCTACTTGCCTCTTTGCCGATCCGAGCTATCGAAAACACTCTATCGACAAAAACCTCCATTGGTGAACCTAATGGTTTTCAAACCACCAAATTTGTTGATAAAAACGTGGTGTTGAGCCCATCCTACCTTAGAACAATTTTCCTTTCCTCTTTTGTCACTTGGACAATGAATCAGGGAAAACACAAACTCACAAACTTGGTCAGCGAAATTGGGACATCACGAACTAGTTGATTCACTGACAAAGGCCACAAACTTCAATCATTCTCTATCTTTCAAACCTTTTCCTTCACCTCTTTTGCTGCCTTATCGGCAAATCGACAAACTGACAAACTGTGAACTTACAAACTCAGTCGACAAAATTGGCAGTTTGTGAACTTGCCGATTTGATGGCAAAGCCCTCAAATGGATAGATTTTCTAAGGGAAGAAAAAATATTAACTTAGGGGTTTTAACTTATAATTATTAAATTAAAACCCTTGGAGAATATCTCAGATCATTTATAAATAATGGGTATAAACTACAAAGCCAAAAGTGGGGAATTTAATGCATTTTAGGACAAAAATATGCATATCTTAGACCTAGTGTTTTTTTAGGTCCCAATGCTAGCTCAGGTTGGGGAAGTGTGTCAAGCAACGACACAACAAGAATCTCAAAATATCTCTAGGTAGGAAAAAGGAAGAAATGAACACAAGGGGAAAAACACAGAATATATTTACATGAAAACATATAGTCATAAACATGAGGGCACAAAAGGAAAAATAATTGTAATCAAAACTTTCAAGCCCTAGCAGGTCAAACTTGCACAAGATGAATGAAACTACTTGCCTCTATCAAATACAAGCTGAATGAAGGAGTTGATCTCCATCAAACCAAATTTGCACTTTTCACCCAGCTGCAACAACTGAAGACTGTCCCCAACATGTGTCAATCTGTAATTACTACTCATGAAGCCAAGGTTAGGTCCATAAATGAAATTATTCTTCCTAGGAAACTATAAAAACCTATTCCAATCCATATCATGCATTTTCATAACAACAAGGGGTGCAAAATCAAAAACTAGGTTAGCAACCAAAGAAATAAATGAAGGCAAGCCTCCATTAACAAATGCTAAGCTATCAAACCTTTTGACCTCTTCATGCAAATTCAGGGAAAAGGAGAACACCTCCAATTCACATGGAAAAAAAGAACGTGCCTAGCTTCACTATTGATCAACAACAAGAAACACATATTTTTGCAAATCAAACTAGAAAAAATCCATCTCTATCATATCTTGAAGTTGGGTTGCCATCTGTTGAAACACGGGCATACACATGCCTTGCTGCTCATTCACATCAATGTCCCATACAAAGGACTCAACCTCTATCATAGAACCAACACATTCAGGAGCTAGTAAACATCCCACATCAAAGTGGAAAGATTCATACTCATTTGCAACTCCACCAAGCTGTTGAACACAACTTTCATATGTGCTGCTACAACTTTCAATTTCTAAATCATAAGCATGACTCAAGTTGCAATCTAAACCATCAACACACACATCAATACCATGAGACACCATATGTGAAGAACCATGTTTTTAAAAATGTCTCTCTATTTCAAGTCCACTCTAGAAATCTACTATGTCATACTCACTACTACAATAAGACTGATGACACACTTCTTTCTTGATTTCTATATTATTTCCTTGTGGCTCTGGTGAAGCATACTCTACATGAGGAAGACAACATACCTTGTACCAAATAAATATGTTCTCATATGCATCCACATGATCACCATCTTCATAATCTAGGGCAAGTTCTTCACACTGAAACTCCATGGATGCACTAATAATTGTCTCTAATTAGTTATCATCAAATCCAACGACCTCTACATCATCCTCATGAAAGCAAACATCAACTTCTTCAACATCACAAACATGGACAAAGGAGGGCATTAAAGCAAACAAGAAACTGTTCATCCCCATACACATCATCCTCCTTATTCACTAAACCACATACCTCAGCATTGGATTGGAAGTCACCATTAGATCTATCTTTATCATTTTCACTTAATGCACTATCCAATAGAAGGCTGGTTCATACACTACTTTTAATCATCTGCATCACTATTATATAATGCACCACCTTCACTTTCTACCCTCCTAACTACACAATCATCATCCTGTGATGCTGCATTCACTTGACTATTTGTATCCACACTATTGCTATTCATATTAAAGCATGTTTATTATCAGAAACACATGCATTTGTGGACAACAATCCCTTTATGTAGTCATCTCTCATTTTCTCCATGGAGTCTAGGGAAAGGTATGCTTGCTACATACTCGTTATTTTAAAATCTTCCCACACATAACTTAGTCTAGTTTCATATTCTTTGAAAAACATATCAATGCAAGTGGGAATGTTAGGTGTAAAATTATTTGGAATGTTGGAAAGGACAACAGTAAACCTGTGACCAAAATCTTTACTTGACTCTCCCTCTTATCTTTAACTTTTTCTAGCTCTATTACAAGATTAGAAGGGTCAAGATCTTTGGCAAATTCATTCTCAAACTAGGATACAAGTTCATTCCATAAGGCAAAGGACTTCCTGGGAAAACTTTGGATCTATTCTCTTGCCTTTCCATGCAAGGACATAACAAAGAATCCATCCACATGTCTTCATCCTCAAACTGATGGTCTTCCATGAATTCTAAAAATACATCAACATGTATGTCCCCTTCCCAAATATCATACCCATCAAACCTGGGAAACTGGCTATAAACATTGGTTGGCATGCCTCATGTTTTGTCATCAAACCATGAAAGGTCTAGCTAGTTGTATACTAGATCTAAGGGAACAACAGGGGGCCAAACAAACTAAGTTTTTGGGGCAGCAAGGAAATCATTGGACTATACCATAGACTCTAGCAGGTTAATCCAATTTTCTATTTCTTCTTCTTGCTGCATTGCTAAGTCATTCTGATCTTGCATGGGTGTATATAAGTTTTGGTTTGCATAACATGCAGAGCCATGACTAGAAAATGTATTGCTAGGATGGTCATGGGAATCCACACCAACGTAGTTTCTAGGGTCTGAGAGATAGGAAAACTCAAATAAAAGAGTAGACCTAGAATAGCCATATCCATACCAACCTTCCATGACTAAAACATCCTATAATGCTAGGCAAAAAAATGAGGCATAGAAATTTGTTCCTTCAACATTATAGGAATAGAAAACTCCAAAAGTAAGAAAAGAAGAAATTGTGTGTAGCTTTATTTTAGTATCTTTTACATATTAAGATGAAACATTTAGATCACTAATATAAACCAAGGTACAACAGTAAAAAACTTATGCTCTTCGATAGTAGAGTCGCCACCTCTACTAGAATTCCTTGAAGTGTGATTGATCTTCAAGGCCACCAATTGATTCTAAGTTCAACTCACTAGTAGAGTCTCCAAATGATTTAACCCAACATGATTATCCCTAACAATGATGCTAAAATGTTGGCATAAGTTGATGGGAGGCCAAACTTACCCAAACAAAATGCACATAGAAAACTATTACAGACACAAAGGTCTTCAGAATAATTCAACCATTTAATTCAGTTCCCAGAAATGGCACCAATCTATTGGTGTAAGCCGGTAGGCTACCAACTTCAACACACAATAAACTACACCAAACAATGGCTGCAAACTTTTTTAGTGACTATGTTGCAAAGGTCTTTCAAAATCTAAACCAAGATATTACATCCCCTACAATCACTTGAAATTGTTAGGTCCTAAAATAGTAGCAACCTAAAACTTTAAAACATTTCACTATCACCAAGGCCAGGGATGTAGTCAAGGTGATTGAAAGAGGTTTATCAAGCGGTCAAGGGTAATATTGGCTAAATAATAGGAGTGGGGGACTACACTTTAAGCTCAACTAGACCTAGGAGAGATATTCCTATAGGCATGAAATATAACACAAACAAACAAACACATCCATACCCAATGTGCACTTGACCCCAACAGCTATCACTAGGTCAAGACAAACTAGTTGCACAAGCCTCTAATTAAGTTGATTATTGCACTATCCATTTGCTCCCAAAAACAACTACATCACATTCCTTACACTCTTTGAGATGAATCCATTTAACTTCTCATAGTCCAGATACATAGTGCAAGAATACATGTACATGATTCACCAATGATTTAAACAATTTTTACGTCACTTTAGATTTATCCATGGTTGTTATACTGAATCATGGACAACATATGTAACTCTAAACTAAATCTACTCCTACAATGAATAGGATAGAGAGTTTGATTAAAATAATGATTGATCTATCTCCAATATGGACCAGTGCCTACTTCATTTGGCAATTGAGTCATAAGAAATAAAGAAGGAAATAGACTGAAATAACATCAACAAAAAACTATAATGTAGTCACATACATTTCTCATATTACACTTCATGCACTAGACATACTTATTTATCCAAAGACACATTACAATGACCCATTTGCAACAAATAAATGACCCAACACAAATCTTTTATTGTCTTACATGTTGTCACACATTATTAAATCCATATTACAATCGCACCAACAACATGGTGAAGGCAAAATACAAGGTTGTGACAAACCATTCCCTTGAATAATTACAAATAGCATGGAGACATACCACTGCATAAAGACGTACATTAAAATTCTTTCCTACGTTGTATCAAATGTATTCCTCCATTCACTGCTTAAACATTATCCTCTGCTTGATGCCTTAAAATCTCCCCTAGGCTTTCCTAACTATATAATTGGTTCAGCAACCAATTTTGGAAACATCTTTTTCATATGCATATATAAATTTCTTCATTTACTATGCAGCCCATGATGTTGAAATTGAGTTAACACGCCAAGCCAATGGTTCAATAAATTTTTCCTAGAGCCTCTATCAAAAAATTAGTGCATTTTCTAGATGCCTTTGTCCTGTGCGCTGTTTTTGTCCATTGATAGTCTTGTAGAGAATATTGACCACTGAAACACCTCATCCTCCTCATTAAATTTGAGTACTTGAGCATTGAAGGCATGCACTATTTCAGCTAACTGGAACTGGCATTGGCTAGCAATCATGGCATCACCTACAGAGGCGTGTTCTTAGGCATCCAGGAAATCATGCCATTTATGAAGCTTTTACAACACTTTAAATATTTTAAAACTCACTTTAAAACATTTAAACTACTACAATTTATACTTCATGCTTCATACTTAATTTTTACATTTCTGCATTGGTCCCTTCATATTTCCCTTTATCACCAAATCTAACCATCAGTTAATTCACCTCTTTTGCACTTTTGGGACCTTTATTGACATATTTCCTTATTGGTGATCTTGAGAAACCAAGCCATCTTTACGCCTTTGTTTCCTTTCACTACCACATTCTTTCTTTTTCAGTGAATCCTAAGGTTCATGAACCAAACATTGTTTATCCCTTAGAAAATTTTCCACTTGCCTATTTGCCGATCCAGGTTATCGACAAAACTCTATCGGTGAAAACCTTCATCGACAAACCTAATAGTTCACGAACTACCAACTTTGCAAATAAAGTCATGGTGCTAATCTCATCCTACCTTAGAACAATTTTTCTTTTCTCTTTTGTCACTTGGTCGGTGAATTGGGAAAAACACAAACTCATGAACTTAGTCGGTGAAATCAACAGTTTGCGAACTAGCTGATTCAAGGACAAGGACCACAAAATTCAATTTTTCTCTATCTTTGAAACCTTTTCCATCTCCTCTTTTGTTTCCTTATTGGCAAATTGGCAAACCAGCGAAACTATGAACTTACGAACTCAGTCGGTGAAATCGGTAGTTCTTATTGATTTGTCAAAAAAGCCCTCAAATGGATAAAATTTTTAAGGGAAGAAAACATATTGATTTTGGGACAAAAATATGCATGTCTAGGAACTATTTTTTTTCGAGTCCCAACATGTACCTTGTTCACCTCCTACCAATAATCTCCTATTTTCTTGTGTTATCCTCTATTCAGAACATATCTTAAGTGTAATATTGAATTTTCATGTCCATGGCCTTGTTTAAAACCCTAGTAAAACTTTTTATGTTGTCAGAACATTCATTTATTTACATGTTCACTTACTATTTCCCATCACCAAATCAGCTAAGTCAGTTGCTTTACATTTTTTTCTTCTATAGAATTGGCTTTGCATTGATTCTATTTTGTTGCACTATTATTATTTCATCAATCACACTCCACCCACCACATTACACAAAGTGTTTATTAGGCTTTTTTAATCATGATTAACATGATATAATATGACTTAATAATTTTTCTTGTGCTTTACGTAATAATTCAAGGTTGAACAGTTAGTGGTAGTTAATGTATCTTTACCATGTGTTAAAAATATTAGGAACATACTTTGCATGAATTCTTGTTCAATGCATTAATTGGAACCTTTTAGTTACCACCTAACTTGCTACAATGTGTAATATTTTCCACTATTTAAAAAATAACCACATGGCATGCCACTAGTGGTTGAGTTATTTAATTGGGCACCTAACCACCATGTTCTTTGATGAACCCACAACATATTGACTTGACTCAAGTCAACATATTATTATTGGCCCATTACTTTTCTTGTAGGTCTATATTACATCCTATCAAAACATGACTCTTTTATCTCATGTATATTTGCACCACTTAACTTCCCTACCATGTCAATAGCTCTCCTTAATGTACCAAATGAACTTTAGTGTGTTGAGCCACATTTTCCTACAAACTTCCACTCAACATAATTGTGCAACAGTTTTGAGCTATAAGCTATTCCATAATGAATGACCAATATTTGTGTAGATTTCAAAAGGTTTAACTACCATAGTTGGCCTTTCTTTCTCGACCTTAAAATGAGTGATGCCATTAATGAGATCCACATAATTCTAAATTTGAATTCTTCATTGAAACACATTCCCTAAGAGCCCTAGTATTTTTTATTTCCACATGTTTCCTTGATTTGCAACTGCTCACAACCAAGCTAGATAAATCACAATTTAATCTTTCTATTACTATTTTTATCTCAATATGTTGGTCATAGTGTAGAAGAGTTTATCCTAAATTAAGTTACTAACTACATATAATTGTTCAGTGCAATCACTCTCAATTTTGTACTCAAATATTGAATGTTTTAAAACACTAATGAAAGCACTTTATCCTAGTTGTGTGTGTATTCTAAGAGTACACATTTAATCTATTCATATGTCTATTTAGATTTAAATTTTTTATTTAACTAGGTAGGGTTCTAGTTTTTAAAATTCTTAAGATTTATATTACTAGTTTTAGTTGTTTGTGTTTATTGTTCCAATACCTTGTACTTGGAGGGTTGTTTTAAACCTTGATCTTCCACTACACTTTAAACCCTAGTGTATCTTAGTTAGTTCTTTTCTATCAAGTTTCCATTTAAGTGTAACCGTAGCCAAGAGATTTTTTAAGTGCTTCTATAGGCCATAAAGAAATCTAAAATACAAATAGAAAAGGGACTTTTATTGATCATTTGGAGGATGCAAAGGTAAATATTAGAGACCCTTTGACCTATAGGAGTGACCAAGACTTATTCAAAAAAAAATTCAAGAAGCCATTCAAAGACATCCCCCTATGTAATTCGTAAATGTTTTACCTTTGAAATGTGGTTATACAAAATTTATTGGAGAGCCTTAAGCTTTTTGAGTGGACTTTAAGAATGTATGAACATAAAATCCAAAAGGAGAAGGATCCACAAGAAAACAAGTTTTTCATTCTAAAGAAAGAATCAATTGTGTTCCATTTGATCCTAGTGCACATGAAAGGATGAAAGGATAGATGGATGGATGGATAAAAGGATTGGAAATGATGTATAGAATGGATGGAAGATACATGGTGGATGGATGGAGGTGTTTAGGATGGATTTCCAAGGACTACATCACATAGGAATAATATGCCCCCACTCTAGATAGGTGTTACTTATGAGAAGGTGAGGTAATGCTTATTAGGATGCATGATAGGGAGAATGCTTGGAATGGATGGGTAGACTTCAGAGTATGTCAGGAGTTGTACAAAGTAAGTTTTAGATATTTTCCCTTGTCCTTATCAAGATCAAAGGAGGAAGGGAGGATGTGGTGATATAATGGGATAGGTATGCAGATATAATCGATTATGATTATAGGATAGGTATGCATATATAATGGATAAGGTTGGTAGAAAATGATGGAATTGATAGGATGGTTTAGATGAGAAAATTTTCCCCAAGTCTGACGTATATAGATAATAAAACTACACATGACACCTGTTTTCTAGGTTTTCATCATGGTACTTATCCATGGTACCACTAAAGTGGTTTTCAACATTAGACAAAGGATTTCTCTTTAGTTTTTATTTTATTTTATTTTTGCTATTTGGATGGGATTGGTGGATGAGGGGAAAGAGATATTTGCATGGAGGATGAGGAATCAATCACCTGTTTCCAAGAGAATGTGATAATGTCCCATTTTTGGATGCCTACAGCACATAGAACATGTCAAGTCTTATTACGCGCATGGATGTTGGGAGATGATTGGATGATATGGAAATGGAGTGGATTATGATGTGGATTATATATGGATGGATAATAGTGGATTATGATGTGGATTATGGATGGATGGAGGATAGTGGATTATGATGTGGATTATGAATGGAGATGATGGATAAATGGATGATAGATGAAAGGATTATGAAAAAGCATGGACCATAGGGATGTGATGGGGGGGATTTGCATGATAGAGGAGATAAGATGTGGGGATAGAGTTATGTGAAAATGTCATGGGGTGGATGGCAACCAAGACCAACGGTTGTAAACACCATAATGAATTTTGAAGCTTTTGATGTGGAAGGGGTGTAGGGAGTACCGTAGATTTTTTATTTTTCTGATTTGGGGACACAGGGACCTAAATGGACGTAAGATTTGTAGAATTTGAGAACTCTTTATTGTGCCATATTTATCTACATGTACTGTCTAGTGAGTGGGAATAGAATCTAGGGATTGAATTGGTGTCCAATGAGTTACCTAAAGGACCAATTAAGATAGTGTAGTTGTGGAGAATCCATCTAAGTAAGAAACTTTTTAAGGAATTTTAGGAGTTAAAGAACTTGTGATATGTGAGGCCAAGTTTGTTTAAGGAATTTTAGGAATATTTGAGACCCCTTGAACTCAAGGAAGAGATAAATATTAATCACAACTAGAAAGACTAGTTTATCCATGAAAATTATATTACCATCAATGTTTATGGAGTTATATCATGCCTTCCAAATTATGAAAGGGTGTTCTTGATACAATTACTTTCTTATAATCTATGTGCCTGAACATAAATATTTGTTTAACCTTTTATCTGAAGAACATTGAATTTGAGCATGACAATCTGAATTTATCTTTGAGTTGTTTGTGAAATATAGTAGTTGAAGACGAAATTTATTTCTCTTAATTAAAATCCTTAGATTCTTGCATTGTCAATACAACTGATAAGGTTCAAAACAAATCTAAATATAATTGTTTCATTAGTTTCTTTGGGTTAAAACTATCATTTAATGGTAGGATGAAATTAATAAACCATTTTCTTGTATCCCTAAACAATATTTTGATATTTGTTTTTATCAATAGTAGATTAGGATTAGATGAAACACACATGCAATTTAACTTAAATGTAAAACTAGCCCCCTTGTTAAATAGTCCATATTGAACCCTTTGCTTGTAAAACACAGTTGTGATAGGTAGCTCCCAAGACCTTGGAGATGGTTGATTTTAGGATCAATTTACTATTTATGAGATGTAATTCGAACTCATCTTACTTGCATTGCATTGTGTCAATTTGGCCATCAACATAACTGACACTAGGAGGGCCCTAAATCACTTAAAGTAATCAAACTAGATTGTATAAAGTCATTCTCTCTTGAGAGGTTTAGGAGAATACTAAGGGATACACTTGATAAAGTATAATTCTTAGATTTAGGGCCAACTAGTAGACTTGGTGGAGATAAGGGAACAACTATAGAAGATCTAAACACATTGCCAAATCCTCAACCTATAGAATGTCCCACTATCTTCATTGTTTTAGTTACACCACCTCCACCAATGGATTTCTTCCTAGTAGAACATTTGCCTAAGTTGGGTACCATATGAGGTGGATTCCATGAGATGACCTGAAACCCCAAGAAATTTTGTTCAAAACACATTTATGGGGAAAGTAGGTTGGTAGAAGAACACATCTAGGATTTTAAAGATGCTACTATTAGATCTCAAAATGCACATGAGGATGTGATCTATAGACTCTTCCCATACTCTTTAGGGGAATTTTCTTATAGTTGGTACTTAATTTTACCTACCAATTCAATAGATAGCTAGGATAACTTAAAGAAAAACCTTTCACAAATCAATTCAGGATTTATGCTAACCCATCCATACTATATCATCAGTTTGCTATGTGTAGAAAAGAACCCAATGACCCACTAACCATGTTCAACCCTAGGTTCGAGAAACTATACAAGAGGTTACAATCACCATACACTATAGTAGAGGATGTTTCCATACAAGTTTATCTAAAATATATAGACCATTTTACAAGTTTATTCCTTTGAAGAATTGAAAATGATTTGGAGTCCTTGAGTATAGCATACAACAAAGCAATAAAGTTGCAACAACGGATAGATCCTACCCCTATAGGAATAGGTAGAACTTTGCCATCACTAGCATATCTAGGTGTGCCAAATTAGATACCTATGTGAATAAATCATGCTCTCACCAATATTAAACCCTATACCTTTAACAATGCATCAACCAATTAGTCAAACATATGGGATGCTAGCAATAGCTTGGCCTATGCAAAATCAAAATAATCCCTAGGTGCCTACCTCAACTAATGGAAATTCGTTCTTTGAGAAACAAGCCATTATGCAAGCATCCCAAGCTAATGTACAATCTAACACCTAGGTAGGCCTATCAAGCACCGATCACAACATGCATTGGTCCTCTAAGATAGAGGCATTAAAGAAAACCCTGTCACATGTGACTAACAAACTCACATAGTTTAGGATGAATCCTCCACAACCCCTCAATTGGAATAATTTCTAGAATCAGGGTAGCTTCAAGAATCAAAACATGAACTATAATCAAAGACCTTTTAATAGGAAATGGAACACAAGACCTAACAATGGATGCATCACAAGCACCAATAATGGAAAAAATTAAGGAAATCAAGGAACTACTAATACCTTTAACATAGTTAATATGGCAACATTGAATCATGTGACCAATTGGTGTAGACTACGTGACATAATAGCTCATTCAAAGATTAATAGCCCTAAATAGAAAAGATGGGCAGGATTTCTCAAGCAGATTCTCAAACATAGTATACTCGTCTACAAGATAACAGTGATAATGTGAGCATGGATATGGTATTGGATACATATATCTTTCCTTTCAAAGAAGATAATAAACCAACAAATGAGACATATGATGTAGAAGATTTTCAACTAGGAAATAATAACTATTTCTTGAGAAACAAATCCAAAGGATCTTTTACAAAAGGGATACCACCTAGCAACACACCTACTCCCACATATCCTAAGGCTAACAATAATCCTATACCACCTAGAGGTCAGACATTAGGAAAACCTAGATCAAATCTAGTTATTCTCACCAAAGCTCATACTTAGACTGATGTAAGTTATGATATAACAGAAGACCTCAAGAAAACTAAATCCAACATGTCTATTTTTGAGATTTTGTAAAATTATCGAAATCAAAGGGAAGCATTATCAATTTTTTTGACAAACCAAATGCACGAAAAAGAAGAGGCCAAGATAATAGATACTATTGATGCTTATGCAACTATGTATAGAGGAAAACTAGATTCCCCTCTATTCTTGTTGGGTTTCAGAATATTTGGTAATAACTTGCACAATTGTTTGGTACATTCTGGAGCATCGAGCAATCTGGTGCCTTAATGTGTAAAAAGTTTAGAATGACACGCACTTACACCCATAAAAAGGTGATTCAACTAAATAAAAAAGAGGTAAATATAGTGGCAGAACTTAAATATGTTCATATTCAATTGGTCTATGAACCACACATGCAACAACACATTCATATTCAAATGGTTGACATTCTGGAGGTATATGACATGCTGCTAGGTAGGGATTGGGAAAAAAGATTAAACAAATATTTTTTTATTGATTTTACACATCTTTGGCTCCCATGGAAAGGAAACCAAAACCATACTAGGATTGAAAGTGATTCGAGACTCAAACACATGATAACTAAATATAATCATCCCAATGAAGTAGCTTTATACTGAATTAGAACCAATAGTATATAGAGTTGATGAAATCTTAGCCACTTTTGTCTTTTCTCATAATTCTGTAGATAATAATGATCAATAAAATTTAGTTTTGAATCTCAAATGTGAAGAGTTTCCTAAAATATTGGTAGCATATCAGCATGCATTGGGTGAAGACATAAGTGTGACTGACCCAATGTTGCCCAATTGGTGCAGAGTTCGCATTCAAGAGCACTCTGAACTATCATGTGAAACATATCTAGAAACTGTCAAGAAACATGCCTTTGGGGTTTCTGATTCAAAATTCTAAGAGTCAAAAGTCTCATGTGGTTCAAATGACAACATTACTGATGAAAAGGAGTAGATCAAATCTTATTTTTACACAGATCAAAGTAATTGGATAGAGTTTGAGAACTAACTCAAATAAAAAACTACAGATATCAAATGCAATGTTTCTCTAGTCCAAGAGGAGTCACTTGCTGGTTTCAAAATCACTTGGGAGCAATTACAGGTGGACTTAAGTTAGGCATTGGAAGATTTGACTATTTTGAAATTGAATAAATGCATTCATCTAATGACATTCAAAATTGAAGAACCTAATAATTCTTAGTTAGTAGATAGGATAATTGTTCCACTAGAACTTAGTCAAGACCTTGTAGATAAAAGCAAGTTTTACATGAAAACAAAATCTATACTCTTAGATTTCATGGGTCATGATCAAAGAAAGGAAGTGGAGTAGGGGTGGAATTGGTGAGTCCCAAAGGTAGAGCCTTTTCGGCATCTTATCGATTACATTTTGATTTTACAAACAACATGACAAAGTCTAAAGCCTTGATAAGGGGATTGATGTTTGCACACAAGAAAGGAGTCCTTTGTTTGAATGTACAAGGAGATTTAGAACTCGTGGTGAAATAGGTGAGAAGTTAGTATGCTTGTCATGATAAAAATTTGGCTGGCTATAGGAATAGAGTTTGGAGCTTGATCAAAGATTTTGAAGATTTCGATATAAAGGTCATTCCTCAAAGGATAAATCATACCTCAAATGCATTAGATGTTGTAGCCAATACCTTGGAACCTATGACACATTCTTGACTAAGGAGATTCTCTGTAGAGCTAGTTCCTACCCTCGCTATGTCAGATAATATGTGTAATTTTCAAGTATTCTAGGATGATACCATATTCTAGAATTCCTCACCAACATAGGGGTCTCTGAGGGCCAAATTATAGATGAATCAGAGTGAGATCCATTTGAATAAGATGATGAGGGGGTGATAAATTTTAAAAAAAACAACATTCCTAAGGGCATGGTTTCTTTGGAAAGAATATTTGACTCAGACCTAAGGGAAAAATAGAAAATACCTTTTGATTCTGAAGGAGGGAATTATGAAACATACAATTTGGGAGAAGATGGTGTCAATAAAAACATCTTTATTGGCAAAACTTGTTCTTGGAGAGAGAAAGAAGATATCACTAAGGTACTGAAAGATTATAGGGATGTCATTGCACGGGGTTACAAAGATCTCAAGGCTTTTGATACCTCCATCATTACTCATATGATACCCCTTAAACCAAATGTTCAACCATTCAGGTAGAAGCAAAGGCTAATTAAAGCCTTGATAGAACCTCTAATATTCAAGGAGATGTATAAATTATTGGCAGCCATAACTATTTTTACGGTAATACATTCAACATGGGTTGCTAATTTGGTTCTAGACCAAAAAAGAATGGAGAAATCATACTTTGTGTTGATTTTTAGAATTTAGACAAGGCTTCTAAGAAGGATAATTATCCACTACCTTCCTTGGATGAGGTATTCCAAAAAGTAAATGAGTCACAAATGACGTCCTTCCTAGATGGTTATTCTGGGTATAATCAGGTTTTGGTAAAGTATGAAGATAGGATGAAGATGACTATTACTACCAAATAGGGAACATTTGCCTAGAGAAGAATATCGTTTGAGTTGATCAATGCTCGTGCATACTTCCAGCGAGCAATGGGCAGTACCTTCAAACATTTGGTAGGTAAGTGTATTATTGTATACATTGATGACCTCACTGTGCTTTCAAAAGATAGAGTTAGCCATGCATCTGATTTGAAGAAGATACTAGAGAGATGCAGACTATATGGTATCTCTAAAACTCAAAAAGTGTATCTTTGGGGTAACTAAATGGAAGTTGTTAGGACACGTGATTCTAGAAAAGGGAATTTCAATTGATCTAGAACAAGTTGAGTCAATTCTAAAATTACCTATGCCTGGAAGCAAGAAGGAAATGTAGTCCTTCGGAAAGATCATCTTTTTAAGGAAATTCATCATAGGATTCATAGAGATCATAAAACCACTCAACGATATGATGAAGAAAGATGGTAAGATTGAATGGAGAATTGAAGCTAAGCCTTCCTTTACATAGATTAAATAGTCAATTACTGAAGCTCCAGTACTTATTAGTCTAGACTACATGCAGTCATTTTACATCTATTTATTTGCATCTGAACATTCATGTGCTATTATTCTCACACAAATAAGGGAAACAACAATGAAATACCAATTTCTTTTATGAGTTCCCCTTTTAAAATGTCAAAGTTAAATATCCATACCTTGAGAAATAATCTTTTTCCTTGGTGAGGGCACTTAAAAAGTTTAGATGTTACATTCTCAGATGTTACATCGCAATTGTCCCTGATCATGCTGTGAAGTCTTTGTTGATGCAAAGTGATCTAAGAGAAAGGAGAGGTACATGTATGGCCATCTTAAAATGAATTGACCAAGAAATCTAGTCATTGAAACATGCAAGTGGACAAGGACTATCCAAAACCATGACTAATTTCAATCCCCAGATAATTTGTTAGCAATATACAGTGGGTTCCATCACCAAGGATGAATGGTATAAAGATATAGTACATTTCCTGTTGACTAAATTTTTTTTGAAAGACTAGGATTCCACTCAGAGAAGGTATTTGAGACTGAAAAGTGCAAATTTTATGGCCAAGAATCTAGCATCGTTTCAAAAGAATTTTGAAGGAGTTTATTTCAGATGTTTAAGTCATCAAGAAGCAAAACAAATCTTTCAAGAATACCATGGGAAGTATAGGATGGGACATGGTTTAAGGGAGTCTACTACACATCATATCCTCGGGTCAAGTTATTATGGCCTCATGTTTTTAGAGATGGACATGAACATGTGAGAACCTATCATGTCTATCAAACTGTTGCCTCCAGGGAAATAAATCCTGTAATGCCTTTATAGCATGTATATGAGATAAGACCATTTACCAATGGGCCTTCAATTTTATTAGTGTGATTAACCTAGCTCTTTCAAGGGTCATAAATCTATCATGACAACAATAGACTACTACACTTGTTGGATGGAAACACAACCTTTTAGAAATTATACAACAGAAGTAGTGATCAAATTTTTAGAAGATAACATTGTAATGATGTTTGGAATACCTTTTGCTCTGGTATGTGATAATGTCCTTTCCTTTTCATCTATACAATTAATGCAATGGTCTTTTGAGCATAAGTTAGTTTTATAGTTTTCTTCTAATTATTACCCACAAGGTAATGGAGTAGCTGAGTCAACTAATAAAAAATTGCTACACATCATTAAAAATCTACTAGAAAAGAACCCAAAGGATTAGCATACCCAACTCAAGTCCACCTTATGGGTGGATCAAACTCGAACTAAGGTATCCCTAGGAACCTCACCATACCAAATTGTGTATGGGGTAAACCTAATTTTTATAGTAAATTTACAAATCCTGGTCCTTAGGTTCATGGAAGAATTTTCTATTGATGAGGATAAAATAGAATCTAGACTTATGAACTTGCTAGGTCTAGAAGAAAAGAGGGATGTTGCCCTTCACCGCTTTGTTAAACATTAGGCACTTGTCAAGTAGTGGTTTGATAAAGGAGATAAAACCAAAGCATTTAGAATATCTAATTTAGTTCTCTTATGGGATAAATCCAGAGAAAAGAAAGGTGACCATCAAAAATTTGAGAAACTTTGTCTAGGGTAATATTAGATATCTAAAATTCTAGATGAAAACCCTCTTTAGATCAACTCTTTGGCTAGCAAACCTATTCCATTGCCCATCAATGGAAAGTTTCTAAATTATTATTTTAGTCCTTGAAGGATGATAAGTTCCCTATATCATATTAAGATAGGATTTTTTTGTCTGTCTTTATTGTTTTTCTTCTACTCTCCTTTGTCTCTTTGTTTTGGTTTTATTGTCTTTTTCTTCCATTTGTCTGTGCTTTGTAGGTTTTATAGTTTTGAAAGATTGAGATTTGTATGCAGTTCAGTATTAGGGTAGTCTTCTTTGGATCTCTTTGCTTAGTACTTTTCAGTATATAGTCAGCTATTTCTCTTAAATGCTTTGTTTACTTCCATCTATTGTGGACTCTATAACATAAAGCCCTTATAAACACTCAGATAGCTATGAAGATTGAGGCATCTTGTAAAAACATACTATCTTTCACTCACAACTTAATGTTCTTAGAGTTAGCCTAGATTCAGATATGGTAACTCCCTTCCTTAGGTGAAGATCTTAAGAGTTATATTCCTTAGACTAGGGAATTGATCTTTTTATGGTACTTGACCCACATTGGTGTTGAAAATAAAATTTGTCAGCAAGAAGGGTCCACTTCTAGTTTAATATACATCATTTAGAGAAATGGAGTGCTTCACTAGAACTTTGTGTTCATTTGGTTCGTATTCCTCTTGATAGGCCAAGGAGTGGCTAGACATGCGATTGGTTATACTTTGAATATAAACATCAATTTATGTCCAGCTGCAAGTATCATCTAGGTTCTATACAAAAGGATCCTAGTTTGACAGTTGAAGGCATATAACAAATATCACCCAGATAAGATGGTATAGATAAGTAAACTGACATATTTATTGGGTTTTACATATGTTGATATGTGATTTTACACTCGGTACCAGATCTTGTGACCTTTGAATTTTAAGTTTAAGGTTAGTCTTGACTTTTAAAATGGTTCAGACTTCAATATTCTAGATTTCAAGTGTAGAGGTCATTTATAAACTCTATTCATTTTTTAGATCAACATCATTTGGTCTTCCCCATTTGGAAATTAGTAGTAGTTAGAAATTTTGATGTTTGAGAATTAGTTGAGGTAACCATACATGTTTGGGATTGTTGAAGTACAGTTATTCATATGTTCATATCATCATTCCATCCCACCTTTCCATCGCACCCCTTTTCATAGTGGTATAAACTATGCCTTATTCAGTTATCCCTATTTGAACATATCCAATTGACTATTGTGACTAAAAATCCATATACTAAGACATAATAGTCTAAGGCATAGTCCTCTTATTTCAAGGAGCATATTCAAACATAAACATATTGGTAGGTGCATTATCCTTGAATCCTAAAGGTTCCTATCTCAAAGTTTCATACCTTAATTGATATAAAACATGTATACAAAAGAAAAATGACCTATCTTTAAAAGAGAAGTTTGATACCACTATCCATCAGGAGGATCCATTCTGCCAAAGTTGCCTAGGGTACTATCCTGACCTCATCCCTTATGGTGTTAGAGGCCTTGCACTCAACAAGATTTTATTAGAAGCCAAGATCAATAAGAAGAGTGCTGATATAAAAAACAGAGTGAAAGCAATTAGAAATTGCTATGAATAAACTATTCAAAATAGCGAGTACATATAGGTGATGAGAGGAGGTTAGTTAGTTGAGGAAAGGACTCCTCAGAACTAGCATGAGTGGCTAGTTTAGTGGGAAACTTGATGACCCATCTCCTAACTGCCTAACAACCTTGACACCTCAATGAGGCATGTGTCAGGATTATGTAAGGGCACACCTAAGTAGACTTAAGCCTAAGTGTATACAAATATATGGAATATATATATATATATATACACTAACCCCCCCCCCCCAAAGCATAGTTTAGGTGGACACAAATGAAATGGGTCCCGGCTACAAACCCTGGTGAGGTACCCATGTACAATGCAAATATGAAATTGGGTCCCGGCTACAAAGCCTGGTGAGGTACCCATGAACATTGCAATCTCTCATAAAAGGAGAAAGGTAAAAAACCCAGTGGGAAAAAACTACCCTCCAAAAGAGAGAAGACTCTTGAAATTGACACAAGCAGGACTATTTTACAAGGCAAGATTTCCATTTCTAAGGAATCGACGATTCCACGGTGAAGAACGTGCTGGAAGAAAATACATTTCAATTTACATTGGTATATGCTTGAGATATACAATATTATTAGCATGTAAACCGTCTCTTATTATGCAACAGACTATAACGATGACAACGATTCGGAAAGAAAAAGAACAACCTAGCTAAAAGTTACGAGGATGAATGAACTGAGTTAACGTAACCCTTTCCTTTAGTGCCTGTGGTTCTGATAAACAGACGGTACTCATTGAACGTCATCTGTCTGTACTTCACAGGATTCGAACCATTTATCAGATCCTTTGCAGGCCCAACTTTCTTGTCACCACTTGGATTACAGAAAACCGCTATTGACATACGTTCCTTGTTATCGTTCACAATACATCTGTGTTCTACACTTTGGTAGATGCCGTTTGTTAATATCTGCAGAAAAGAATGAAATCTATTAGCACCAAGAATCTGGATGCACTGACATGAATTCTGAAAAAATAATAAAATACCCACCTCAATCTGATCTCCAAGGTTTACTATAAGAGCATTAGGAACGGGATGGACAGGAATCCAATAATCAGCCTTCCTAACCTGAAGACCGGAAACATCATTCTGGAGAAGAATGGTAATGCCTCCTGGATCAGAGTGAGGGGAGAGACCAAATGTGAGGTCTGGTTGTGGGCATACTGGATAGTAGTTCACCCGCACACATATCCCAATATCTTCTTCACCTCCGAAAGCATCTTCCAGATATTTGGGAGGAAGACCCAAATTTTGAGAGAAAACAGACAGCAAAGTTCTGCAGACTTGTAGAGCTCCACTGCAGTATTCTTTCATTGTAGGCCTGCAATCATATTGCCATTGCTAACGTGTGAACAACCTAAAAGAACCCCCGAGAGCGGGGAAAAAGAAGAAGTAGAATAGATTTCATTTGATTTCATGTAGACAGTACAGTAAACTAGAATAGAGAAAATTGAATAGCTGCATAGAATATATCACAATATAAGAAAAGGTGAATATCTAAATTTTAAATTGCCTTAACTGAGTGGAAGAAAACCAAATATGAACAAAACTGGAGAAGACATTTATTTATTGGCTAACATAATTGGAGGTGCTTGATCTCCAATATGACTCTATTTTTGTTTTATGTCCTTGGTTGGGGAGAGGCTCAAACCTTGTAATATTCATGCGATCGAATAAATTACAATATTAGTATGCCATTTACGTTAAATCTATGTCTACTGAGGTCTATAGATAATCATTCTTATGCTTTAAAAGTAAAACAAAGTATATGATATATCTAAACATTTCTTTAGTCTGTTCAGTTGGAAATAACTGCAATATATAATTTAGTAAGTTCAGAAATTTCTTTGAAAAATAAATAATAGTAACTGTCTATTTCATGCTGAGATATATTGAAATCTTCTTGGTTTTATTTAGGATCCGCTTATGCAAAAGATGCTTATTATAAACCAAAACAAAAAAAATAATAGTAACTGTCTATCGTAACTTGTTTTGTACAATCTCTAACAAATAAATATTCTGTTCTGCTCCATCATGTTTTGTTCACCTAGAAAAGCAAATGATTTTGACCACATGTTAAAATGAAAACCAGGTAAGTTATTTTCAATAACTATGTAAGAAACATAAAGGATTCTGCAAAAAAATCATTTTGTTTAAATTCTTCTCCTTCCAATACGTCCTAGGAGCTAAAGAAAAGCATTCTAATCTCTGTATTCTATTGTTTTCTTATCCAGGATCAACCCCCACCACACCCACAGAAACATACACACACACACATACCTATATTCAAGTGGTTTAGAAGGCCATTTATGCTCCTCCATTACAGGAGCCGGCAGGAAATGATGATAGTAATAGTCCCCCCAATCAAGAACAACACCTTTCTGCACACCAGTCCTACTCCCATATCCAACATAAGTTTTTGGATCGTTGGCATACTTCTGCTTCTCTTCTAATGGAAGCTGAAAAAACCTCCTCGACACATCCCTTCCAGCGTCTAGAAGCTCAGAACTCATTCCATGATTAATCAATTGAAAAAATCCCCACTGCTTGCATGCCCTAGAAATCTCTTCCATTGTGTTTTCTCTCCTCTCATCCTGGAGACCGGACATATCAATAAGAGGTATCTGTTCTTCAACCAATACATGCCCTGATGGTCTCTCTTCCACAGTCCTAACATATCTAGGAGGCAAGCATTTTATGCCACTCTCTGCAATAGCTTGGACTCTCTGTATTGGCTCAGCCCAATCCAGCCTATCTTTGCCCAATAAAGGAGAAGGAGAAGCGGGAGAAGAAGAGAGAGACGAATCGCTGCATGCCATCTGAGCCTGAGCCATCCAAGACAAATAAAAATGCACTAGAATTGTCTATGAGCACTCCTCCAACCATCAATCTTCTTTAAATAAGGAGAGCACCAAGCCCACATTCTATTTGGCTAGCATATAATTTGTAAATTTATAATATGCTACAAATGACGTAATATCTTTCGCTTTTAAAGTCAAAACGGCATGGGAATCTCGAAGTGTATTATCATCACATGTGCATAATTTGTCATGTGCATAATTTATCATCTGCATAATTTGTAGATCTATGTGGTTTGCTGTCTCTGTGTTTCAGGTCGTTGGTTTTGGTAGATGAACTGTGGTTTATTCATTTGCAGTTTATTCCTGCTTTATTTTTATTTTTTTTTACCAGAAAAAGGTGTAGACACACCCATAAATTAGACATATTAAAAAGTTACAAATTAAGAGTCTTAACCAAGTTCCAGAAGGAAAGACAGCAAAAAACGATCCTTAACAGATCTGATAAGCACAGAAAATTAAAACAAGAGATCCATCCCCATTAAACGTGAGAATGCATAAACCCGAAACCGTCACCAATGAACACAAAGCCAGCGCCGCTGATCAAAACAGAAACAGAGACGGACAAAACAGCAATCACACCACCAACGCCACCCCGGACATACCTCAAGCCGCTGGCGGAGCAGCCGGCAAGGCCCTTTCGTTCAGGTCCACTGTGGCCGCTGACTGATCCCCTTCCTCCAAATCCGCCAGAGCATAAAAGGGCATCCCCGGAGCCATGTCAGACGCGTGGACTCTGAGGAAGCGGATAGCTGTGAAAACATCCCTTATCCGCGCGCTTCTTTTCTTAGAGAGAAGAAAACAGTAAGCCCGAAGGGCATCATCCAAATCCTCACTGCAAATGGATTTAATACTAGACTGCAAAGCTCTGTATATGACCTGCTGTGGAGGGGAATTTTGAAGGGTTGTGAGATTAAAGAGCCCGCCGATGAGAGTGTCACCTTCCTCCATGCGGTAATTAGACACCGCCGTCTCCCAACGTTCCACTGTGTATATGTTCTTGAAGAACAAACCTACTGCAAGGGAGTGCACATATTCACCATCCATTACAAGATCCATAATGTTGGAAAGAAGCTAGGAGACAATATCTGAATAGTTTAACACTCGTCCCTCGAAACCTCTAATCCAGGCATGCCCGACTATATTCCGGACTGCGAACTGAGATAGAGTGCAGTCAGAGTCGATAAGGGTCATGAGGTCAATCGCCTTCACTCGCCCCCGTATCACTGGTTCCCATTCAAGGGCGGGGAAGAAAAGCCTCTGGTTCAGTCGCGTATCTGCCATTGCCAACTGTAATCGGAAGTGAGGCAAGTGAGAAAGGGGGCACAGCACGGAGAGGACAGGGAAACGGCAGATCAAGAAGATCAAGAAACATAGAGCCTTTAGAAACTCAATTTTGAGAAGAGCTCAAATACAACGGGGAGGCAAAAAGGAATTAAGAGCTGGCGGAGAAGTAATGATGCTTGCATCAACCACACAGATGGAGTACTCTTTCATTTCATAAGAGGGCAATTCAGGATGCCTACGTGTCCAACGCAGGTAGAAGGAGGCGGGAGGAATAAGCTGTTATGCCGTCAAAGGACAACCAAGACCCAGCTAGTCCTTGCATGGCATTATCTATTAATAAAACATGAGGCGAAAAGAGATACGCAATCCTCCCCTTGCAGGCGGGACATTTTGACACTATCCCAATTGTCTTAATACATTCATCTCATTAAGGCCTTGGAACTGCGCTCCTGCAGAATGTCAGAAGGCCTTCAAAAGGAATAAATGTAGGTATAAATGAGACAGCATCGTAACCCACAATGAAACCATTAGAAAATCAAAACGGCCATGCTTGATACGTGGCGACAGCTTGGAAGCTGACAAAAGACATAGATTACTCATCTGCCATGTCAGCTGACAGGAGGGTTATCAAAAGAGAAGGCAGTTGAAGTTCGTCATGTGGGAAGACTATAGTATCTTTATTATTGTCAATTGCTACATTGGCTAGGAAGTCCTTCACCCTGTTGCCTTCCCAAAACGTGTGGGAAATGAAAAAATTGTCTAGTCTTCGCAGAAGCGCTTTGGCCTGAGAGAGGATATAGGTCAGGCTCCAATTATCTAAACCTTTCCCTTTAATGGCATTTATTACTAGCAAAGAATCTCCCTCAATCCACACGTTCCTTAAGCCTTTTTCTAGCGCCAGATTGAGTCCATGCACCAGAGCCCAAGCTTCTGCCTCATTGTTAGTGCCTGAAGGTAGTTTGGATGCCTTGGCTGTGATTAACACTCCGTTTTTATCCCTGATGACACATCCCGTTCCAAAGAGACCAAGATTACCTTGGCATGCACCGTCGATATTAAGCTTACAGAAAGGAGAAGAAGGTGGAGTCCATTTGACTTTATCTCTGGTTGTGGAGGGCTTAGGAGCTCCTGTAGTTAAGCCAATCCCCAATCGTCTAACTGAGGGCCAGAGTGAGATGAGTTCCTCATCCCACTTTGTCCAACTCAACTTGGAGGATTTGAATGATCTAAGAAAAGCCACTACCTGATCTACTAAAGCAGCTTCAAGTTTATCACAAACCTGAAACACCGATCGAGCTTCCTTCCTGAAGATATGTAGGTTTCTTTCCCACCAAATGTGCTAGACGAGCATAGAAGGACCCAATTCCCAAAGGCAAGCTAATGTTGAGTTACCAAACGAAAGGGGCCAGTTTTTGAACATAAGATATAAAGATTTGGAGAATGGGCTTGTCCACTTTATCTTCCTGAAAAACCAGGTCCAACATTCTCTACTAAAGGGGCATTGAAGCAAAATGTGATCTAAAGACTCTTCCTCACGTCCACAAAGCACATAGAGGAAATTGGATCCCAATCCTAGTCTTTTGATGCGATCACCTGTGAGGATTTTATTATGTAAAGCACACCATGCGAAAGCTCCAGTTCTAGGGAGAACTGACTTTCCCCAGCACAACTTCGAGGGCCAACTTGACAGCGCTTTCTGCATTCCTAGATTGTATCCATCTTTAACTAAGTAGCGACCTGAAGAAGCTGCAGTCCAGACCACTTCATCCTCCATGTTGGAAACAAGCACTGACCTCTTACCTAGGAGATAACTGAGAAGAGTTTTTTGGGAGTTAGGAAAATTGCAGTCTTGGAATCCTTTCCAGGCAACTGTAACTGATGTTCCCTTCCTAACCACCTGCCAGTAATCTTTAACTTTGTGGCCCCAATTTGTTTGAAGGAAGGAACATGCCTCAGAGAGCTCAGAAAACATAAACAATGGCGCTTCCCCGCCCCAAGAGTCAAGCCAGAAATCTGCCTTTTCCCCGTTATGTATGATCCATGTGAGGTTGGGCTGAAGGAGATCTCTACTTCTTATTAGAAAGTTCTAGATAGCAGACCCCTTAGGAGGATTTTGCACTATGAAGATCCTCTCATTATCCCACGAGTCAAGATACTTGGCTTTCTTAAGTTTTACCCACAAGGCGTTGGGTTTAGAATACATGTTCCACGCCAGTTTGGCCCCGAGTGCTTGATTTTGAGCTTGGATGTTCAGAATTCCCGATCCTCCTTCTGCCTTGGGTTTGCACACTTTATCCCAAGCCAATAGATGTATCTTCTTTTCTTCAAGAGATCCTTGCCAGAGAAATTTCCTACAGAGACCATCAATTTTGGCAATGATTCCTTTTGGGATGTGGAAAGCCGACATCATGTAAACTGGAACTGCAGACAAAATAGATTTAATCAAAAAATTTTGCCCTGCTAATGATAGATGACGACCTTTCCATTTAGCCAGTTTTGTATTCAAGTTCTGTATTACCTTGCCCCATAAATTGTTCTTATATCTGCCCATGAATAAGGGCAGGCCGAGATAACTTCCTGGGAGAACCTGAGATTCTAGATTTAGGGTGACTTGAATCAGCTTTTGGAGAAGCAATGGAACATTTTGGAAAAAGACCATAGATTTACTAAAATTCACTTCTTGCCCTGAGACACAGAAATATGTGTTGACTGTGTTCATCATTGATTTGGCTTCCCGGACTGACGCTTGACCAAAAAGTATGCTATCATCAGCAAACAAAGCATGAGTGAAGGGCTCTTGTATACCTTTTATTTTGATACCTTGCCATTCTGACCTTCTCTTTGCTTCCTTTATGGACCATGTAAGTGCTTCTGTCAAAATGATAAAGAGATAAGGAGAAAGAGGATCTCCTTGTTTTAAGCCTCGCGAAGGTTCAAGAAAACCTGACTCCTTTCCATTAATTAAAACTGAGGCTCAGGACCCTGATAGACAGGATTTAATCCATTTAACCACTTCTTTGGAAAACCCCATTTGCATCATGATATCAAGCAGGAAGCTCTAGTTCACTCTGTCATAGGCCTTGGACATATCTAATTTCACCACCATAGCTTTCTTCTTATCCTTGTTTACTGAATGCAAGATCTCATGTGTAAGGATGGCGCCCTCCATGGTCTCTTTTCCTGGAACAAAACCCACTTGTTCACTAGAAATCAACTCCTTCAGTAGGGGTGTCAATCTAAGCGCTATAGCCTTTGAAATTATCTTATAAATGAAGTTACACAAAGAAATAGGCCTGAAATCTTCGAAAGTTTGAGGGAATTTAGATTTGGGAATAAGCATTAGACAAGTCGACTTAAGTTTCTTTAGCACATTTTTGGTTTTTCGGGATTCTTCTACAGCCAGAAAGACATCCCTCCCAACCGTATCCCAGCACTTCTGAAAGAAGATACCCGTCCATCCATCCGGGCCGGGCGCTTTCTCTCCCGCCAATGAGAACACCGCAGTCTTCACTTCTTCTAAAGTGAATGGCTTCAAAATTTCCTTATTATGATGCTCAGTAATTAACTTAGGAATGAGATTACACACCTGTAATCCTTTATCCTGCTGGTAGGGCAGACTGGAAAGAAGGTCTGCAAAGAAACTTTGGGCTGCGGCGAGAATCTCTGATTGCTCAGTACACATCTGACCATTTCCCAGGCGAATGGATTTAATTGAGCTAGCGCCCGCTTTCACCTTGGCTGACAAATGAAAAAAGGAGGTGTTTTTATCACCATCTTTCAACCATAACTCCTTGGAACGCTGCCTCCAAAAAATATCCCTTTCGTGGAAGGATCTAGAAGGAGAAATAGCTGAGATCAGAACTGGAAGAGATTTTGAAACATTCTAGATCCTTCCACGAAAGGGATATTTTCCCACTAGAGCTGAATATTATCCACAAACGTCAGATCTCTGAACCACATAGACTGAAACCTGAACCTCTTCTTGCTAGGAATAATTTGTCCTCCTAACGAGAGCCTGATTGGAAAGTGATCTGAACCTGTCAAGGGCCGAATTTCAGCTTCAAACCTGAGTGGAAAATTAAAGCATTTTGGAGACAGAAGGAATCTATCCAGTTGTTTTGCTATTTGTAGAAATCCTTTTCTTCTATTCGTCCAGGTAAAGGTGCCATTATTAGGAATGCAGTCTAACAGGAGATTACTATTCACAAAATCCTTAAAATCCTTCTGGGATCTAGGCGGGTGCGTGATACCCCCTGCCTTTTCCTTATCATCTAGTATGCAGTTAAAATCACCCCCTAAAAGGAAGGGGCACCATTTCAGCTTTCTCAGCCAAATAGACAGGTTATCCCAAACTAATTTCTTCTGTGAAATATCTACAGGCGCATAAACATTCACAATCCACAAATCAATTCCCTTAGGAAACTTACCTATTAGGAAATTATCATTCCTCTCCACCACCTCCAGGGCTTGGATATGATTCCTCCAACCTATAGCTAGGCCTCCAGCGGCTCCGCAAGCATCCACCTTCTCAAAACTCCAACCTCTCCAACTTTTAGAGTAAAAATCAAAAGACTAAGGCCAATTTGGTTTCCTGAAGCAAGATTATCTCTACTCGTTCCTCATTAATTTGAAATTTGATGAGGTTCCTTTTGTTAGGGGCGTTAAGTCCCCTAACATTCCACGTGATGATCCTCATTCCTCCTGGGGAGAGTAGCTAACTCTCCTCCTGCTGTTTGGACTTCGGGATACTTGAGAAAGAAGGCCGCTTGACATATCTTTGTTGTGCCTCAGCTACTTCTGTCTGGAGCTTTTCCTGACGGGGGTAGGAGTGCCTTTAGTCAGAGGGCTATTCATGCATGTACGAAGTAGACCAAGCGGCCTGGTCTCATCCTTCTCTAGGTCTTCCTGAAGAACCTCATCTGCAATATCTTCCATGACGTTTAAAGCCACTTTTGTCACCACCTGATCTAAGAGTTCCTTCAAAGTTTCATTATTCTAGATCAAATCCTTGGAGAATTCATTTTGCTTAGCTCTAACTCTCTAGCAGCGTTCTGGTCCTTTGAGGTATTTGGATTCATGTCCCATAGATGGGTGTCCTCCTCCCAGTTTAGAAAGTCCTCTTCTTCCCTTAACGGAGAAAAACAACTAGGGCTGTGAGTAGAAGTCTCTTTGGTCATATCTTTAAGACAGGAACCCTCCTGAGAGGCTAGCATCACATCTTCAAAATCTTCTAGTAGAAGTTGGCGTTCCTCATTATTGTCACCAAGGAGGTTAACCACGGAAGATGTCTGGTCTTTTCCTTCTGAGATCCCAATCACCACCTACAAATCTTTTGGAGATTCACTCATCTGAGCCAAGGCAGTAGCATCTTCCAGCTGGGAGCCCAGCAAAATGGCATTTCTGCTACTTTCATCGTGCTCCTCTATGGGCCCTTCTGTCAAAGGTACCGGACTGAAAGCTTCCTTCTCTTACCCCAACCCTCTTCCTTGATTAGGCCGATTATCGACTGTCGTAAGGAAATCTTGGAGCCTATCAAGATCATCTGAATTTGCCCATCTTGTAGAATAATCTCTTGAAGCCAAATCCCATTAGTAGAATCCAGTTTGAGTCTTTTAGGTAATAGCTCCTTAGCCTCTATAAGAATTCGAAGTCTTACTGAAGAAGAGGTAAGATTTATTTTGGGGATGTCCACTTCTTGACACACCCCCATGGAGTTGCCAAGGCATGTCAGGATTTCAACATCCCTATACTCCATCGGCAGATAGGGAAGATGGACCCAAAGGGGGATTAAAGGGATTTGTTCTTTCCCCACATGAAAGTTTGGACACCCTTTTTGACAACAAATCACTATTTGATTGAACTTCCATATCTTCTTCGAAAGAATTTTGTTTCTCTCCTCCTTGTCTGGAAGCACAAAACAAAAGAAACTGTTACCCAGTTCACAGAAGTCAACCAGGTTTCCCCACCTAGTTTGCTGCCACTCTATGAGATCTTGAACTGAAAAGTGAGGGGACATCACTTTGCCTATAACAGCTCTCTCCGTTAGGAGTTGGGCTTTATCACGGAGCTTTTTTTCCATCTGGGAGAGAGGAATTTCTTTGAACTCACTGCGCCTTGTAACAGTCTTTATGACAGGGATCCAAATTTTATTTGGCTTTGGGGGAAGTCTTTTCTTTTCCCGATTTCTATGAAAATGAGAAAGAAGAGGGCCTTTTCTCTTTTGAAGTTCCATCGGTCGATACCCTTTTGAGTGAGGACTTGCCAACAACAGGTCTTCCTTGTATCTTGCCTTGGTTTCATCTTTTTTTGCTTGAAATTTCTTAAAGGCAGCTTGCTGAGGTTCCAAAGGTGTCCTAAAAGAGAAAGGTACTTCTTTACGGAAAAAGGTCCGATTATGTCCATTTTTTGAAAACCCATCTTGGAACCAAACCTTCCTACCTGACGACTGTCGTCCATGCTCCCTCTGACCTGGTTTTTTTAAGATAGAGCGGAAATCTCTCCTTTGGCCTTGAGTCCCCTCCGTCCATCTTGAGGAAGATCCAGGGAAACTCTGGTGCAGAAGGGCTGTACGGTATGCCATTAAAATGCTAATTGAACCTCCTTCCTTGTCTACAATTTGAATCCTTCCTTCAATGGTTCAGTTTATTCCTGCTTTATTCATTGTATTTTTTTAATTGATTCAATATATTCATCAACCTTTTCAAAAAAAATGTACACACCGTTTACGATATTATACTAAACAAGGGATTACAACCCGGGATTCAATTTGACGATCGACCCTGCCTGTCAGGTGATATTTTTACGTTTGTACAGAGGTATAATCAAAACAATTTTATTCAACTTCTCGTCTTTTATACAATACAATCTTCTTAAAAGTTTAATTAAAAAAAAATCTTCTATAGGACTGTATGGCCTTCAAATTTAGGCCTTCATTGGAGCATTACATTTATTGTACTGGAATTCATCATAAAACTAAAATTGGTCCACGAGCATCATAACTATCCTTATCATTCATAAGGTAATACAAACGATAGTAGTAATATAATCTATATATGCCTCTACTTGCTTTGAAGATGAGATTATTATCGTATCACTCTCAAACCATTTAGTAAATTTAATATTATTGTATTGTTTATTAGTGTTTAGGAATGGATATTTATTTCAAATGAGTAATTATAAGTTTTCAAAATTGTAACTGGTTGTGGTTATATTTCTAGAAGCAGATTTATAAAAAAGTTAGAATTTTGAAAATTTATTAGTTCTTCCTAATGCTTAAATTACCTGATCTCTGCTCTCCATAGTTGTCACCCATCTCCCAGCATGTCAATTACATTATGAGCTTTGCGAGTGCCACATTAGGAAAGAATGTTGCAATATTAATACTTTACAATTTTCTGTAATGATGAAAGACAAAGTGTAGTGAACTTCATGAATGGACTATGACAAAATGGTTGATTGGATTTTCCTCTTAGCTAACCATTATAGGGTTTGCTTTCGGGACAAAGAGGTCTTGCATTATGATATAAGTCTATATTCCATTGATTCTTTTCATGAATATTTTATATAAAATTTTGCTTACATAATGAGAAGACTTTTCCCTGAATTGACTTTAAAATATTATCTCTCTATAGGAGAAAATCTAGTAGGAGCTATATACAATCTTATTGAGTTTGAGGTCATGTCACTAGATGAATAGGGGAGATTAAGATGGTTAGATGTGGTGTTTTATGTCCCTTTACTATTCTCCTACACATCCCCTTACATCCCTTTACTATTCTCGTTTCAAATTTGTCATCGAATGAAGATGTCTCTATGAATAGAGATCTTTAAGAAGATTCTCAATCACTTATAAATATGTCTCTCTATGGGAAGAAAATCTAATTTGAGCTCAAGACAATCTTGTTGAGTTTGAAGTCATCTCGTTAGATTTCTAGGAGAAGATTTAAGAAGGTTAGATAGTATGTTTTTCTCCCTTTGATCTTTTGTTGCATGCCTTAAATTCAAGCCAAATATAAAAGCAATTGGTAGTTTTATAATCCCATTTATTTTAAATTTTAGCTTACATAACAAGAAATTTCTTCAATAATTTTTTTTTAAAGAAAAATATCTCTATGAACTAGGCATTTTAAGAAGATTTTCATTCATTTTATAATATTGTCTCTCTAAAAGAGGAAAACCTAGTCTGAGCTCTACACATTTAAGAGTATTTTCATATTCTAAAGAAAACTGTGTCATAGATTTTCTAATATATCGGTTATATGGTGAGATTGACATGTAAAGATGTCGAATTAAGAGTATAGAAAAATGTGCACTAAAAATTTAGTAAATAAGGAAATTTGGTTTATCATCACCTTCATCTTCATGATTTATAGTAGTCATATTCATCTTCATGGTTTTCCAGTTCTTAGTCTTAATTTATTGCAAGAGTAGATTGAGTACTATTTCCAATCTACTATGAGATATGGAGCTTTATAATATTGACTCGAAAGGAAGAGAATAAGGACATTGCAGATAGAAAAGCCAAAAAGCAAAGTATTTTATGGACTTTTGCTACACCAAATTTGAAATCTCTTTCATTGATATTAAAGGGAGGAATGCAAAAAATACCTTTAGCTATCAAAATCATAATTGTGATGAGTATTACATTTTCTAATATTATTTATTTTTAGGGCTAATGATATTTTCCACATTCTATTTTAATTTCATCAGCAATGGAAAGAAGAAATAGAATGTAAATAATTATAATGAAGTTGGGAAATCTATCAATAGCAATGGATAAACTATTGGAGTTTGTTGTACCCAACCAAAATTTTTGTTTCATTAAGGCATTTTGAAACAAGTCTAGAATTTTTTTTGTAAAAAAGTCAAAAAAGCAAAATTCCCAAAAATAGAAATTTCTATTTTTAGAAATTTCTAAAAATAGACGTCGAGTTAGGTTTTCTGGTTTCCTTGAGATATGAATGCTAGTAAAACTTTCTAAAAATAGAAAGTTTCTAAAAATAGAATATCCAACTCATGTGTCGTGCTCGATTCTCATTGGTCGATTTTGCTTCACGATCGGCGCGGTTCAGATGGAATCTTCAAACGATCAAGTTTTCTCTACTGGGTCATTTCTACTTTTTCAGAAGGTGAAGCATGAGCTTAGAAGTCATCAACAGAGAAAGTTCTTCTACCAAAGCTCGTCGACAAGTTTTCAACGCTGTTCCAACGATGTAGAACCGACGAACAGTCGTCGACTCGATGATGCACGCAAAATGATGCAAGATGGATCCAAGGTGGAATGAAATGTTGGAAAATCATAAATTTGACTAAGTCTAGTGAAACTAGGTGCCCCAGGTGACTTGGGACGCCCAAACTCTCTTGTGTTAGTTTTTTTTCATGTTTCTCAAGAAACATCAAAAATGCCTCAGTCAGCCTATTTTCAGTTGGTCAAACTTGGTGAAACTTAGACAAAAGTCAGTCAAAGCTAGGATTTAATCACAGATATGTTCAAACTTCTAAGATCACCCTTTGTCCCACATCAACAGTCATCAGAACAACTGAAATAAAAGATCAAACAAGCGTTGTGGGTACAGAAATCAAGAAAAAGGTAGAAAATTGAAAATTTTTAGAAAATTTTCTAAGTGTTGACAAACTAGGCATCCTAGGTGGCTTGGGACACCCAAACTCTTCAGAGTTAGTTTATTTTTGAAGATTTTCCAAAAAACGTGAATCTTCTTCCATCAACCTGGTCTGGTTCAGAGTTAATCAGTTTAGCACACTTTTTGAGGTGAATAGAAGGTACAATCAACTCAATTTTCATGAGGCCTACCTATTTACCAGATCATCAGACTTAGTTTCATCCCAATTGACAAAAATAACAGCCAAATACGGGTCCTCCGCCACCAAAATGCATGCGCAAATCAAGAAATTGAAGAAGTTGAAAAATTGAAAAAAATGGCTAAGTGTTGGAAAACCAGGTGTCCCAGGTGACTTGGGGCACCCAACTTGAGCAGTGTTATAATATTTTCCATCTCCACAGTGTTTTCTGACTGTTTTGTTCCTAATCTTCTCCTGTTGATAGTTTTTGAGGTCAAACTTGGTCAAACGATGCCAGATCGTCAGTCGGAAGCAAGGGATGGAATATCAGTTGATAAGTCTCCAAAATGTCAGGATAAGTCATCTTTTTTAGTCAATAGTGACATTCTTCCACCTTGTTGAAGTCAGAAATAGGCCATATTTAAGTCAAAACGAGTGTTGAAGTGTCGAAAATGAAGAAAAATTGGTTAGCACTTCTTTCAACTCGCGTGTTCGATGACATCATCAAAAGAAGATATTTTTCGTCATCTTGCACATGAAGCCATAGGTAGCTACAAAATATGGATTCTTCCTATTCAAAGACATCCACTTGAATTTATGCTTTAAAAGTTGCTTTCTCCATGGATGAGAGTGAAGTTTTATTCTCACACAAATAAAGCTACTTTTTCGCCCTAAAGATTTATAAAGACAAGCATTTGGCTTCTTTATTTCATTCTCGTTTGTAGGTTGCATCCAGAGGAAGATTTTTATTTTTCTTTCAACGAAGATTCGAAGACCCAAATGAAGTGTTTTCTCAGCGTTCTTCATAGTTTCGGGTTGAGGAAGTAGGGAGGCTCACTTTTTTAGGGTCCTTATTTCAAGGGGATCATTTTTTAGAAATTTGACCAAAGCCTTTTCTATTTTTGTCGAGATGGGTCCACCTAGTATATCATCTTCTTGAAGATTGGAGTTTTTTTTTTTTTTCGGGAATCTTCTTTTCTCCTGCTTTCTCAGGAAAATCTCTGCTTTTTCAAAATCTGACAATCTGGGTTGCTTCAAAATAGAATTGCCTGGAAAACCCATGTGCCATCTTTTTCCTCTCAAAATATGCTTTTTAGAAGAAATCAGCAAAAGAATATCAATAGATGACATCACCAAAAAGTAAGAATGTTGGTGAGGATGCATTTCAAAAGAAAGCATCTTTAAATTAGATGCTTTTTGTTTTAAAGCATTTGCTTTCATCCTAAGCTCATCCATTCTATATTTAGAAAGAAATCACCTTGTGACAGTTGGAATCTTCTTTATTTTAAAGTAGATTGCTTAAAAGTATTTGTTTATTGTATCTTTGTCTTAGAATAGTAATAAAGATTGCAAGTTGGCAAGTTAGGGTTAATCAAGGAGATTTTAGGGTTCCCTACTCCTTTGATTCTAGTACAAATAAGGGCGTCCTTGCCCATTGTATGCAATGGTAATTGTGATAGCAAATTTGTTGTGCCTATTCTAGCCTGCAAATCTTAATATTCTAGGTGTTTGTTCACTTTGTCTAATCTGTTCTCCAGTGTTTGATCGCTTGTTGTATGCCTGCCTTTTGCTGCAACATTGTTGTACTAGAGTTGTGCCAACTTTATGATACTAAATAGAACTCTCATGCCTATTTTTCTCTGATAATCTATCTCAATTCATAAAGTTATCGTCGTTAGATGTGTACCTTTTGTTGGTTTCATTTCAGATTTCATGATTAAAGTACTTTTAGTCTTGTGGTGTAAATCTGGAAGAAAACTACTTAAGTTTTTGTGTTAACAATCATTCTTTGTTCACTTTTAATTTCCTTTGCTCCAAATTTATTTAGAAGATTAAAAGTGTCATTAGTCTTTGCTTAGTTGTAGTAGAAGTCTTTAAAAAAAGCAAAAAAAAACCTCTTCTGCAGCGTTTAGAGTTTTATAACCTTGTGCTCATAGCTAAGAATCAAAAAAGAAGATAGGCAAAGTCTCATTTAATTATCTTTTCAGCAAACATTAGCAAGAAAGGGAACTCCCCCTTCTAATAGGAGAGCAGTTTATCTATGCATAGCTGACTATTTCCAAATCATATTCCAGAGGTGCGAATTGAAATGCCAACAATTTTTTGGAACCCACCATGGGACACGAGGAATAAAACTTCAAGCAAGCTTAGGCTTTTGTCATGGGAATGACTCTTTGGTGTCCTTTTGCTCAAGTTCAACCAAGTCTTATGCGAGTGGAAGGAGAAAATGTACATCATTAGCAGCCTAAGAAGTTTCATATTTACTCAAAAGGAAAGTCCTGATTAGTGGAGAAACGTGGCTGCTATCCTTAATGAAGAAGAACACAAAGTGGATCTTGTAGCAGGAAGACTAGTACTGCCACCTCCCACATGGCAATAGGTAATCCTAGCTCACAGGGTTTATTCAAGAAGGGGAAAAGGCAGTACTATGGATCCTTTCTTTCAAGATCTTGATTATGCAGAAGTTGGAAAAGCATCCAACATAGTTCGATAAGTTCTGACAGTTCCTAAAGTCAAGCAGGAAGAATTATAAGAATAACCAGTATCCCTACCTAGAGCAATGGGTGATGTAAATAACAACAATCACAATGATCCAAATCAAAGGCAACCACCACCATTGCCTTGGGGTAATAAGATTGGACCTTTGGCCTTGCAAGCACATCATGAGTTACCAAAGGGGTCAAGGAAGGACTTTCCCCGGTTCCATGGTGTTGGAACTCAACATCCTGATGAACACATCTCTGCATTCACAATGGTTTGCACTATTTTGAATGTATCACATGAAGATGTTGATGTGCATCTCTTCATTGAGACTCTTGTGGGAAATGTTGCCGACTGGTTCAATCATCTGGAGACAGGCATCATTACAAGTTGGGAAACTATGAGAGAGAAATTCTTGGCAAGGTTCAAGCCTATTGAAGACAGACATAGATTGTTTGCCCAACTCTCATATTCAAAGATGGAAAACAACGAAGCAATGAGGGAGTTTGTGGCAAGGTTTAATCGCTTGGTTACACACCTTTCTCATACTCTCAATCCACCTCCGCAAATTTTGTTGAGTATTTTCATTAACACTCTTCCTTCTGAGATAGCACTCTTTTTGAGGTCGGCTAATGAAACAGAATTATCCAATGCACAAGAAAATGCCATCAAGTAAGAGGATGACATGATTACTTCTGGCAAGATGAAGACAGATTCAATCAGGCTTCTTGTTCAAAGTTCTACGGATCCACTGCTACATAAGGTAGCAAATGAAGTGACTATCATGAAGAGATAGTTGCCTACTCAGGGGCAACCTGCACAACAACCATATCAGTCACTGCAACAACAATACCAACAACAACAATAATACCAACCACAACAACCATATCAGCCTAGGAGGAACAATTTTCAGCCATTCAATAATTACAAGCGTAGGTTGCCAACACCACCACTAAGACAAGCAGTTGATGCCACTCAAAATGTAGTGTTTTGTTCCTTTCATGAGACAGATGCGCATACCAGAGCCACATGTCCTAAAAATTTAAAAATGAATCAAATCATGGGATATGCTGATGCTGCACCTATTTCAAACATTGTTCCTTCCCCAAGTGTGAATGTTGTCTTACCACAGATGGACAACTTTGATGGTGACTCTACTATGAGATACTTCTAGAATGAACATGTTATAATGAAGGAAGAACAAGATGATTTTCATCAATATTCTCTTGCAATCAATCATGAAAATATTTCAACTCTTGTGTTTACATTTACTTAGCATTTTAAAGCATAGAAGGAAGGAGAGGATAGACAAAGACCAAAAGAAAAGGAGAAGGAAGTGGCTTCCACTTCCAATGCTAAGCCACCACATGAAAATGTCCAGGCTGTTCAAAATTTGTCTTCAACGAATTTTGATATAGAGGATTCCATGATGAAGACAAAGGTGTAGATTTCTCAGCTGGAGTATCTTTAGGACCATCCAAATCAGCTGGATAGATTTGTAAGTACGTCAAGAAAGAGATTGTTGTATAGCCTACATTGCTTGAATCTTCCATTCTAGCAAGAGAGAAGCCAAAGCCTTTCTATATCTCTCTGTTATAGGAGGCTATAAGTTGAGCAATTGTATCATTGATTCAGGAGCCTCAGACAACATCATGCCTTTGCAGGTGATTCTTTGGGACTCTCTTGCACCAAAATGCATGATAAGTGTTATTCGCTTGAGTTTAAATTAGTGTCATTGGTTGGACAATTGAAGGATGCTCAAATATGGTAGGTGGCTTGCAAAGAAAAGATAATAATGATGACTATCTTGGTAGCTGACATTCTGGATAGCTATGGGATGATGCTAAGTAGAAGCTTCTGCAAAGATCTTAGAGGAGAAATATAGTTGGATTGGTCATCTGTGACCATTCCATTAAAGAAAGACAATTTCAAATTGGAACCAGAAACCAAGTCACGGTTCATGGTGGTGAAATCTCAGGATCCACAAGCAAAAGTGCTATATGAAGAAATAGGTCCTGGTGCATTTGTTACACTATTTGAGATAACTGAAGAAAATCAAGAGGATGTCTATGTGGTTGACGATTCAGAGGAAGAATCTAAAGAAATGTACAACTTACAAACTTTCTTTGAGGAGAAGAAGTGTGAGAATCTTCTCAAGAACAAAATAATGATGAATCAGATTTCTTTTTCTTGTCTCTTGAAGGTTGGTTTGAAGAACCGGTGTCAGGTATATCTAAAGGAGAGACCAAAGGAATGTTGCAATTGGAGCAAGAACAAGATCTTCTTTATTTTGAAGATGATTCATTGTTGGAGGAATTTCTCAAAACTGGAGATCATATGGAAGATTCATCATTGGATCTCGATAGTTTTCTACATCACTTGGAGAGTGATTCTTCAGTTGAGGATACTATAAATTTTCTTTTACAGTTTAGCCCATCTTCATCTTTGTCTCAAGAAGTTTTCATATCTACACTAGTGAAGAAGATGATGCTAAACTTTTGAAGGTTATTCCTGAACCTGTGCGATCAAGAGACATCACAGATATGATGAAGTCAATGCAAAATGCAACATATGAAGAGGTTGATGGAGAAGAGGAGTTCATGGAATATTCAGTTTTGGTCACTAAAGAGGATGACACTGAAAAATCAGAAATTCTTAACAAATGTCTTGTGAGATACACCGTGTGTGAGATTGATCAAGAAGAAGAAGAGGAAACATATGACTCAGATAAATCTATCCTTGATTCCACTTACTTTACAGAAGAAGAAAGATACATGAATGCTGAAGATGAAGTGGTGCTGGATATCCGCATTGAAGAAGATTACTCTATAGAGGATGGCAAGATTCTAGGTAATGAATGGGAAAGTGAGCTATCAGATGAAGATGTTCAAGAGTTTGAGCATTCATCTCTTGATAATTCATTAGACTTTGGAGAGTGGATGGACGAAAACACAACCAATGAAGAAGCCCCTGAAGCACTTGAAAAATGGGCAACGATAGTTGTGGATCCTATAAGCCAAGAATCTGTAATGAGAGTTGTGTATGAGCAGCTTTCACCTTTTTTGGAAGATGATGCATTCACTGAGTATAAAGTTGTGTGTGTACAAGATATAAATGAAACCCATATTCAATATGTGGTGATAACCATTCCTATGGATATTCTTTGGCTAGAAGACTTTCCTATATATCTTTAGAAGGTAGTTCTATCCCTTCACATGTTGCAGAGGTTGCTTGCTTTAGAGGACGATGCTCCACTTGATCTCTGGCATATCAACCAATTCCTCAGGAACTTGTTGTGGCCTGAATGTGAATACCCTCCTGAATCATGGTTGTTTGAGGAGATGTTGTAGAGAAAGAAAAGTTTTGTGCTACCAAGACAATCTTCATAGCTAAAGAGAGATGGTTTTTACTCTTTTGAGTCGATTGATGGTTTTATGTGACAGACCTAATCTCATCCCATCATCGCTTAAGAAAAAGAGCATGTGAAACACTTTTTAATCTCATAATGTGTTTCCCCTTTCTGTAATGTGATCATTATGTCGTAATGTTTTTCCCCTTTCCGTAATGTGGCAGTTGTGTTCCTTGTGTTCTAAAGTTCCAACTTCTTAGGTGATGTAGGGAAAAGTCTTGTTCTAGGTGATTAGGAATGTAACCTAACTCTATTGCCCAATGGATAAGGCACTGGTCTAAACTTAAAAAATCCAGAGATTCTTGGTTCTTCTATGCCGTAAGTATCCGCCATGGTCCCCAGATAGAGCCAATTGTTGTACCCAACCAAAATGTTTGCTTCATTGAGGCATTTTGAAACAAGTCTAGAAAATTTTTCGTCAAAAAAGCAAAATTTCTAAAAATAGAAATTTATATTTTTCAAAATTTCTAAAAAAATATGTTGAGTTAGGTTTTTTGGGTTCCTTGAGATATGAATGCTGGCAAAAATTTCTAAAAATAGAATCTCCAAACTCAGGGGTCATGCTCGATTCTCATTGGTCAATTTTGCTTCACGATCGACGCAGTTCAGACAGAATCTTCAAACGATCAAGTTTTCTCTATTGGGTCATTTCTACTTTTTCAAAAGATGAAGCATGAGCTCATAAGTCATCAATAGATACAGTTCTTCTGCCAAATCTCATCAACAAGTTTTCAACGTTGTTCCAATGATGCAGAACTGACGAACAGTCGTTGACTCGATGATGCATGCAAAACAATGCAAGATGGATCCAAGGTAGAATGAAATGTTGGAAAATCATAAATTTGACTAAGTCTAGTGAAACTAGGTGCCCCAGGTGACTTCGGGTGCCCAAACTCTCCTGTGTTAATTTTTCACATTTTTCAAGAAACGTCAAAAATGCCCTAGTCAGCCTATCTCCGGTTGGTCAAACTTGATGAAACTTAGTCAAAAGTTAGTCAAAGCCAAGATTTCATCATAGATATGTTCAAACTACTAAGATCACCATTCGTCCTATCTCGACAATCATTAGAACGAGTGAAATCAAAGATTGAATAGGAGCTGTGGGCATAGAAATCGAGAAAAGGTACAAAATTGAAAGTTTTCTAAGTGTTGACAAACCAGGCACCCCAAATGGCTTGGGGTGCCCAAACTCTCTAGAGTTAGTTTATTTTTGAAGATTTTCTCAAAAAACATGAATCTCCTTCTGTCAGCTCGGTCCAGTTCAGAGTTGATCAGTTTAGCACATTTTTCAAGGTGAACAGAGGGTACAGTCAACTCAGTTTTCATTAAGACTACCTATTTGCTAGATCATTAGACTCAGTTTCATCCCAATTGACAAAAATTGATAGCCAAATAGGGGTCCTTCGCCACCGGAATGCACATGCAAATCAAGAAATTGAAGAAGTTGAAAAAATTGAAAAAAATGGCTAAGTGTTGGAAAACCAAGTACCCCAGGTGACTTGGGTCACCCAACTTGAGCAGTGTTAGAATATTTTCCATCTCCACATTGTTTTTTGATAGTTTTTTTCCTAATCTTTACCCGTTGGCAATTTTTGGGAGGTCAAACATGGTCAAATGATGCCAAATCGTCAATCAGAGGCAGGGGACGGAATCTCAATTGATAAGTCTCCAAAATGTCAGGACCAGTCAGCTTTTCAGTCAACAGTGACATTTTTCCACCTTGTTGAAGTAAAAAATAGGCCATATTTAAGTCAAATTGAGTGTTGAAGTGTCGAAAATGAAGAAAATTTGGTTAGCACTTCTTTCAACTCGCGTGTTCGATGACATCATCAAAAGAAGATATTTTTCGTCATCTTGCACATGAAGCCATAGGCAGCTACAAAATAGGGATTCTTCCTATTCGAAGACATCCACATGGATTTATGCTTTAAAAGTTGCTTTCTCCATGGATGAGAGTGAATTTTATTCTCACACAAATAAAGCTGCTTTTTGCCCTAAAGATTTATAAAGACAAGCATTTGGCTTCTTTATTTCATTATCTTTTGCAGGTTGCCTCTAGAGGAAGATTTTTATTTTTCTTTTAGCGAAGATTCGAAGACCCAAACGAAGTGTTTTCTTAGTGTTCTTCATAGTTTTGGGTTGAGTAAGTAGGGAGGCTCACTTTTTTAGGGTCCTTGTTTCAAGGGGATCATTTTTCAGAAATTTGACCAAAGCTTTTTCTATTTTCGTCAAGATGGGTGCACCTAGTATATCATCTTCTTGAAGATTGGAGTTTTTTTTTCAGGAATCTGCTTTTCTCCTGGTTTTTCAGGAAAAATCTCCACTTTTTCAAAATCTGACAATCTGGGTTGCTTCAAAATAGAATTGCCTCCCATGTGCCAGCTTTTCCCTCTCAAAATATGCTTTTTAGAAGAAATCAGCAAAAGAATATCAATAGATGATATCACCAAAAAGCAAGAATGTTGATGAGGATGCATTTCTAAAGAAAGCATCTTTAAATCAAATGCTTTTTATTTTAAAGCATCTTCTTTCATCCTAAGCTCATCCATTCTATATTTAGAAATAAATCCCCTTGTGATAGTTGGAATCTTCTTTGTTTTAAAGCAGATTGCTTTAAAGCATTTGTTTATTGTATCTTTTTCTTAGAATAGTAATAAAGCTTGTGAGTTGGCAAGTTAGGGTTAATCAAGGAGATTTTAGGGTTCCCTACTCCTTTGATTCTAGTATAGATAAGGGCATCCTTGCCCATTGTATGTAATGGTAATTGTGATAGCAAATTTGTTGTGCCTATTCTAGCCTACAAATCTTGATATTCCAAGTGTCTGTTCACTTTGTGTAATCTGCTCTCCGGTGTTTGATCGCTTGTTGTATGCCTGCCTTTTGTTGCAGCATTACTGTCCTAGAGTTGCACCAACTTTATGATATTGAATAGAAGTCTCATGCCTATTTCACTCTAATATTCTATCCCAATTCATCAAGTTATCGTCATCAAATGTGTATCTTTTTTAGCTTTCATTTCAACTTTCATCATTAAAGTACCTTTAGTCTTGTGTTGTAAATCTAGAAGAAAACTACTTAAGTTTTTGTGTTAACAATCATTCTTTATTCACTTTTAATTTCCTTTTCTCTAAATTTACTTAGGGGATTAAAAGCCTCATTAGTCTTTGCTTAGTTGTAGAAGTTTTAAAAAAAAGGAAAAAAAACCTCTTCTACAGCGTTTAGAGTTTTATAACCTTGTGCTCGTAGCTGAGAATCAAAAAGAAGATAGGCAAAGTCTCATTTAATTATCTTTTCAGCAAACATCAGCAAGAAAGGGAACTCCCCCTTCCAATAGGAGAGAATTTTATTTGTGCATAGCTATCTGTTTCCAAATCACATTCTAGAGGTGCGAATTGAAATGCCAATAGTTTTCTGGCACCCACCGTGGGGCATGAGGCATAAAACATCAAGAAAGATTAGGCTTATGTCACGGGAATGACTCTTTGGCATCCTTCTCCACCAGTTTAACAACCAAATCTTACACCACCTATTATTCAACCAAATCTTGTGTGAGTGGAAGGAGAGCAAACATACATCATTAGCAGCCTAAGAAGTTTCATATTTACATAAAAGGAAAGTCCTAATTAGTGGAGAAACGTGACTGTTATCCATGACGAAGAAGAACACAAAGTGGATCTTTTAGCAGGAAGACTAGTACTACCACCTCCTGCGTGGCAATAGATAATCCTGCCTAAATGGGTTTATTCAAGAAGGGGAAAAGGCGGTGTTACGGATCCTTTCTTTCAAGATCTTGATTCTTCAGAAGTTGGAAAAGCATCCAACATAGATCAATAAGTTTTCATAGTTCCTGAAGTCAAGCAGGAAGAATTACAAGAAGAACCAGTATCCCATCCTAGAGTAATGGGTGATGCAAATAACAACAGTCACAATGATCCAAATCAAAGGCGAAGACCACCATTTCCTTGGGGTAACAACATTGGACCTTTGGCCTTGGAAGCACATCATGAGTTACCAAAGGAGTCAAGGAAGCACTTTCCCTAGTTCCATGGCGATGGAACTCAACATCCTGATGAACACATCTCTGTATTCACAATGGCTTGCGTTGTTTTGCATGTATCACATGAAGATGTTGCTGTGCGTCTCTTCATTGAGACTCTTGTGGGAAATGTTGCCGACTAGTTCAATCATCTAGAGCTAGGAATCATTACAAGTTGGGCAACTATGAGCGAGAAGTTCTTGGCAAGGTTCAAGCCTACCAAAGATGGACATAGATTGTTTGCCCAAATCTCAAATTCAAAGATGGAAAACAACGAACCAATGAGGGAGTTTGTGGCAAGGTTTAATTGCTTAGTTACATGCCTTTCTCATACTCTCAATCCATCTCCACAAATTCTATTCAGTAGTTTCATTAACGCTCTTCCTTTTGAGATAGCCTTCTTTTTGAGGTCGGCTAATGAAATAGAATTATCCAATGCACAAGAAAATGCCATCAAGTTACAGGATGACATGATTACTTCTGCCAAGATGAAGATGGATTAAATCAGGCCTCTTGATTAGAGTTCTGCAGATCCACTGCTACATAAGCTAGCAAATGAAGTGACTATCATGAAGAGGCAGTTACCTACTTAGGGGCAACCCATGCAACAACCATATTAGTCACCGCAACAACAATACCAACCACAGCAACCATATCAGCCTAAGAGGAACAATATTCAACCATTGAATAATTACAGGCCCAAGTTACCATCACCACCACCAAGACAAGCAGTTGATGCCGGTCAAAATGCAGTGTTTTGTTCCTTTCATGAGACAGATGCGCATACTGGAGCCACATGTCCTAAAAATTTAAGAATGAATCAAATCATGGGAAATGCTGATGCTACACCTATTTAAAACCTTGTTCCTTCCCCAAGTGTGAATGTTGTCTTACCACACATGAACAAGATCGATGGTGATTCTACTACAGGATACTTCTAGAATGAACCTATTATAATGAAGGAAGAACAAGATGATTTTCATCAATATTCTCTTGCAGTCAATCATGAAAATCTTTTGACTCCTGTGTTTACACGTACTTCACATTTTAAAGCACAGAAGGAAGGAGAGGATAGACAAAGACCAAAAGAAAAGGAGAAGGAATTAGCTTCCACTTCCAATGCTAAGCCACCACATGAAAATGTCCAGGCTGCTCAAAGTTTGTCTTCAACAAATTTTGATATAGTGGATTCCATGATGAAGACAAAGGTGCAGATTTCTTAGCTGGAGTATCTTTAGGACCATCTAGATCAACTGGATAGAATTGTTAAGTATGTCAAGAAAGAGACTGTTGTACAACCTACATTGCTTGAATCTTCTGTTCCAGCAGGAGAGAATCCAAAGCCTTTCTATACCTCTCTGTATATAGGAGGCTATAAGTTGAGCAATTGTATCATTGATTCTGGAGCCTTAGACAATGTCATGCCTTTGTAGGTGAGGAATGCTTTGGGACTCTCATGCACCAAAATGCATGACAAGTGTTATTTGCTTGAGTCAAAATCAGTGTCATTGGTTGAAAAATTGAAGGATGCTCAAGTACAGTTGGCAGCTTGCCTAGAAAATAAAATAATGATGACTATCTTAGTAGTCGACGTTCTGGCCAGCTATGGGATGCTGCTAAGGAGAAGCTTCTGCAAAGATCTCGGAGGAGAAATACAATTGGATTGGTCATCCACGACCATTCCATTAAAGAAAGGCAATTTCAAATTGGAACTAGAAACCAAGTCATGGTTTAGGGTGGTGAAATCTCATGAAGGATTGTTTAATTTAACTTCCCCAACACGATGGCAGCTATATTTTGATGGATCGTACAGACAACATGGATCAGGAACAGGAATATTGTTTGTTACCCCTCAAGGAGATTGTATACCCAAATCATACAGAGTTGCATTTCCATGTACCAATAACATCGCAGAGTATGAAGCTTTAATCATAGGATCATGCATGGCAGTACAATGGGCTATCAAATAGTTACAAGTCTTTGGTGATTCTCAACTAGTTATCAAATAGGTCTTAGATGAATATCAAACAAAATATGAGAAGCTTCTTCCATACAAGCTAATGGTCGATGATTTTAAAAAGTATTTTGACAATATATCTTTTGAACAAATCCCAAGACTACAGAATAGAGAAGCAGATGCCATGGCTATGATTGGGTCTCTTCTAGACATGCCATCTAATACACATAAATGTGAGTTTTTGGTCGAATAGCTTTGGATTCCAGCATTTGAAGTTCCACAGTCTGAGCTTATATGTGACATTGTTGGTCCCAATTCACCATGGTATGAGGATTTATACGAGTATCTCTGTAATCAAACCTTTCCACTTAAATTATCTAACAACCAACGCAAAACCTTTATCCGTTGAGCCTCTTATTACACTATCTTGGGAGACAACCTTTATCGTCGTAGTCTTGATGGTATCCATCTTAGATGTCTTGATTATGAGGAAGCAAAAGTGGCCTTACGTGATGTACATGAAGGTGTTTGTGGCTCGCATTCCTCTGGCCTAGACCTTGTTAAGAAACTTCTACGAGCAAGATACTATTGGCCAACCATGGAAAAAGATGCACAACAATTTCCAAAGAGATGTCTACAATGTCAGAAACATGGAGATTTAATACATGCACCAACACATGAGCTTCATCCTATCATTACTCCATGGCCTTTTTCGCAGTGGGGACTTGATCTCATAGGTAAAATCCATCCTACTTCATCAAATGGTCATAAGTTCATTATCATCGCCACTAAATATTTCACAGAGTGGGTGGAAGCCATACCAATGACGTATATCACAGGAAAGCAAATATCTAAGTTTAATCTACACTATATCATTTGCCGTTATGGAGTTCCTCAAGCTATTGTAATAGATAATGGTCATCCCTTCAAGAATCAAGAAGTCAGAGATCTTTGTAACAAGTTCCATATCCAACATCGATTCTCTCTCGAGGATGATGATGAGGTGAATTTGAATGATGACAGGGATGATGAAATCCCTCTGGTGCACGTCCTCCTTCCCAGTGAAAGTGTAGCGGAGGTTGGTAAGAACGTCAATGGTTGTGGGTCAGAATGATAGTAGTGGTGGAGGTTGTTTTTGGTAGGTGTCTTCTAGGTGACAAGGATGTGGGTGCTAGCTGGCGGGGAGGTGGCTTGTTCGTGCACATGGGGTTTGGTTCCTTCTTCTCGTGGTGGACATTATTTTGGATGGTGGTTGGTTGGATAAAGCTTTTAATTCCTTTTTGTTTATCTTTAAGCTAAATTTGATTTATCTGGCCAATATAGGGCCTTTTTGTCTGTAATCTTTTTGATGGACACCATGTTTTTTTGAAATACTTCCTTTTTGTATAAAATTTTTAGAGTAATGCTATGGGTGGTGTACCACTTTTTTTTAAAAAAAATGTAACCCTTTCCTTTAGTGCCTATAGTTCTGATAAACATATGGTACTCATTGAACGTCATTTGTTTGTACTTCACAGGATTCGAACTATCTATTAGATCCTTTGTAGGCCCAACTTTCTTGTCTCAACTTGGATTACAGAAAACCACCATTGACATACGGTCCTTCTTATCATTCACAATACATCTGTGTTCTACACTTTTGTAGATGTCATTTGTTAATATCTGCAGAAAAGAATGAAATCTATTATCAACAAGAATCTGGATGTACTAACATGAATTCTGAAAAAATAATAAAATACCCACCTCAATCTGATCGCCAAGGTTTACTATAAGAGCATTAGGAACGGGATGGATAGGAATCCAATAATCAGCCTTCCTAACCTAAAGACCTGAAACATCATTGTGAAGAAGAATGGTAATGCCTCCTAGGTCTATGTGAGGGGAGAGACCAAATGAGAGGTCTGGTTGTGGGCATACTAGATACTAGTTCACCCTCACACATATGCCAATATCTTCTTCACCTCCGAAAGCATCTTCCAGATATTTGGGAGGAAGACCGAAGTTTTGAGAGAAAACAGACAGCAAAGTTCTGCACACTTGTAGAGCTCCATTGCAGTATTCTTTCATTGTATGCATGCAATCATATTGCCATTGCTAACATGTGAACAACCTAAAAGAACCCTCGAGAGCAGGGAAAAAGAAAAAGTAGAATAGATTTGATTTAATGTAGACAGTACAGTACAGTAAACTAGAATCGGGAGAACTGAATAGTTGCATAGAATATCTAAATTTTAAATTGCCTAAGTAAGTTGAAGAAAACCAAAAATGACCAAAACTGGAGAAGACATTTATGTATTGGCTAACATAATTGGAGGTGCTTGATCTCCAATATGACACTATTTTTGTTTTATGTCCTTTGGTTTGGGAGAGCCTCAAGCCTTGTAATATTCATGTGATCGAATAAATTACAATATAGTAGACACAACTAGTATGCCATTTATGTTTAATTTATGTCTACTGAGGTCTATAGATAATCATTGTTATGCTTTAAAAGTAAAACAAAGTATACGATATATCTAATCATTTATTTACTCTGTTCAGTTGGGAATAGCTGCAATATATAATTTAGTAAGTTCAGAAATTTCTTTGAAAAATAAATAATAGTAACTGTCTATTTCATGGTGAGATATATTGAAATCTTGAGGATCCGCTTATGCAAAAGATACATATTATAAACCAAAACAAGTAAATAATAGTAACTGTATTTTGTAGGATATCTAACAAATAAATATTCTATTATGCTCTATCGTACTTTGTTCACCTAGAAAAGCAAATGATTTTGACCATACATGTTAAAATGAAAACCAAGTAAGTTGTTTGCAATAACTATGTAAGGAACATAAAGGATTCCGTAAACCTTAACCAGCAGGTACGTTGTAAAAAAGTCGGTTGGTCAAAATTGAATCATAGGTTGATTTGGTTCAACTTTTTGGACAATCAGCATGGTCGACACATTTGAGGGAGCTGCATTCAACAAGTCAAGATAAAAAGTCAAAATGAGTTGGGGTCAAATTTTTTGAAAACAACTGACACAACAACGTGCAGGCTGTTTATGTGAGGCGGAGGATTCTGCAAAAAAATAAAAATGCACTAGGATTGTCTATGAGCACTCGTCCATCCATCAATCTTCTTTAAATAAGGAGAGCCCCAAGGCCACATTCTAATTGGCTCGCATATAAATTTATAAACAATAATAAATTATGACTTGGAGGACAAACACCAGAAGCCATATGCCCCTTTTTGAAGTTGGACACTGGACAACCTATAATCTACATACTTTGTTTGAAGGTTGCCCTTACCTATCAAGTAGTTTCTTTTTACCATTATCTATTCAAATTTGTCTTTCAAAGGTTAAGACCTATCTAGTTTAAGAAATATATATCTTTAATTAGATATATAATATTTAAGCACAATTCTATATAATCTTGAAGATTTGTTTAAAATCTTCTCTTACACATGATAAACTCTTCCAAAAAATTAAATTATATTTTGCAACAAAAATCTTTAAATACAATCATACGACCATCAAAATTAAAATTAGGCCAAATAGACTATGCTTATGACCTAAATTTAAATGAGCTTTACCCTATAGGGTCATAGTCAACCACTATGAAACCTCACCAAAAAACACATATTTACCCTAACATTACTAATTTAATTTAAACCCACATCCACCCATGTCATGTAGAAATCACCCCATCGTGGTGGTGAAGTTGACTCCTTGAATTATTTTAGTGATACAATATTTTTTTATTGTTTTTTATAATTTGTAAATTTATAATATGCTACAAATATCTTTCGCTTTTAAAGTCAAAACGACATGGGAATCTCAAAGTGTATTATCATAACATGTGCATAATTTGTCATGTGTGTAATTTATCATGTGCATAATTTGTCATATACGTGTAATTTTGTTGTGGCGGTTCTTTGTGCATCTGTGTGGTTTGCTGTTTTGTGTTGAAGCTATTTTCGGGTCGTTGGTTTTGGTTTATGCATTTGCAGTGTATTGCTGCTTTATTCATTGTAATATATATTTTTTCCATTGAATCGATATATTCGTCAACCTTTTCAAAAAATGTACACACCGTTTACGATATTATACTACACAACGGATTACAACCCGGGATTCAATTTGACGATCAACCCTGCATGTATAGAGGTATAATCAAAACAATTTTATACAAATTGTCATCTTTTATACAATACAATCTTCTTATAAGTTTAATTAAACGAAAAAATCTTCTATACGACTGTATGGCCGTCAAATTTAAGCCTTCCTTACAACATTAGATTTCTCGCTGCTCTTTGAGTATTTTGGAACTCCTTCAATTGTAACAAGTAAACAATTATTGCAGGGGAATTCAACATAAAACTACTTAAAATATTTAAAGAGCATCATAACTACCTCTATCATTCATAAGATAATACAAACAATAGTACTCATATAATCTATATATGCCTCTACTTGGTTTAAAGATGAGATTATTATTGTATCACTCTCAAACCACTTATTTCTATATTAATTTTTTAATAGTAAATTGAAATGTAAATTTATTATTATTGTATTGTTTAGTAGTGTTTAGGTATGGATATTTATTTCATATGAGTAATTAGAAGTTTTCAAAATTGTAATTAGTTGTGGTTACTATTGATAAATTTCTCATTCTATTTCAAAATTTGATACATCAATAGAATTCAACTCCTGTAGTGGCAGATTATTTCAATAAAGATTCCGGTAGGCAAAATGATACATATGAGCCACACTGAAAGATCATAATGCATATAATTCAAAGATAGTGCAAGTTATGAAATACATGGGTGTGACTTATTAATGTGCAAGTTTGGCCATAAGAAATGATGCCATGCAATCTTCACATGAGAGTGGCCTTGGTTAGTGAAGCATAGAAATGGAAAGCACAGTTACTATTTGTAAGACACTAGGTGCCACTATTAGTTCAAATGCAACCCGTGTCAAAAGGAACTTCATCTGGCAAAGCTCATACAGTCTCTTGTAATACAAGGCTCGACCTTTCTCAAGTTCCCGACACAACACTCTAGGATATCATAGCCGATATATCAAGCATAATAATGATGACCTTTGTAACGACCTATGTTTTTACTTTTTGGTGTCGATTAGAGGAGTCAGCTCAGATAATAAAGAGCAGTCAGTTTTGAAAGAAGTCAGGTCAGAACTGGGCATGGCTCGAGGAGGGATCAGATGACAAGATGGGATCACATCAATGTTAATGCAAGACATGTTTGAGCTAACTGTATGAAAGGAGAGACAGGGGATGGAAATGCAGACAGAGAGAAATCGTAGACGAGGCGAATCATTTAGGCAAGCATATCAATCTACAAGATTAGAGGTGCACTGAAGGGGGGTGCATTTGTGTAAGAGGTATGTACCTCAATTCTTTGTTTTTTTCAGCACTAAACTTGTTTGTTACAATTTCTTTTTGCATAGAAAATCTGAAACCCCATTCCTACATTTAGAATAATATGCCAAAACTTATTTTCCAATGCAAGATAATTATGTTGCCTCTTTCCTTGAATTTATTTAGTTTACATGCTGAGCTATTCCCTTGATTCGTTGGATAAGGGATTTCAAAAAAAGATCACGTGTTTTCTGATTTTTTAGATTCGAATAAAGCAAGGGTTCAATTTTGTAGTGAACATATTGAGGGCAGATCATGCTTCCTGACTATGCCTCCACCTTTTGCATACATGTCGAACAGAGCATTTCCAACTATTATATCTGACAAAACTCCTCTTTCATGATGCTTTGTTGGACGTCCATACCCTGTTCCATAGCTCCCATTTTGGGTAGGCACGTGGATGCTGGCAAAGGTTGTGTTGTCTGGATTTACACTTCCTAATAGCATTTGCTTGATGATTTCTAAGGCCTTTGCAATAAACCCATTTTGTGCATACCGTACAACTATTGCAGTCCATGACACCACATTTCTTTAGGCATTTTTCTAGACAGTTCATGTTGTACTTCCATTTTGGCACAGGTAGTGAGGATGCGGTAAGGTTGTGGAGTCTAGCTTTACATCTGCCAGTTGCATTTGCTTAAAAGTTTCTAAAGCCTCTCTAAACAAATCCATTTTTGTGCTTATCCTGCAATAGCTGCAGTCAATGAGTTAACATCTCCTCTAGGCATTCTATCAAACATGTATACTAGGGCAATTGCAACTACTATAACATCTAACAAAATTCCTCTTCTGTTATCCTTCGATGCATGTTGCTTCATCATCACTGGAGATCTGACACAACATATTATTATAGTGTAAGCCTAATTCTTTAGTTTTGCTTCATTTAGCATCACCAATAATTTCCACAAGAAAATTGTCCTTGTTTTAATGATGGAGATGGTTCGCGTCTCTCACGTCAATTTCTCTTGCAACAATCTCTGAAATAAGTTTCGTTACAGTGTGGCAATCGGCACACACTCAAAGGTTCTTAACAACTCTAATAGTTGCTCTATGGGGCATGTTTAACAAATCAAATGTGATTGCCAACTTTTCACTATGAAGGCAGAGAAATAATTCCCTTTTCTCCTCTTCCACAACATTAAGTAAATGTATTGAATCTATAGTTGCACCTATTAGGAACCACTACAGATCTAATGATTGTAGTAGCATGGGAATTAGTATCAATGGCTGCTTTTAAATTCCATTTTAAAGAGGAAGTTATGGTTTTTCCTCAAGATTCTTTTATAGACCCTTGGGGACCCGATTACATGTACTTGCATTAAATTATTCATAGAAATGGTGGCCTATTTGTAAGATTCCTTTTAAGGTATGCTTTGTCTCGGTGGTGGTATTGGTGTTATGATTGTCTTTGTTCACTTATCCTTAAGCGAAATTTGGTAGAGACAAACCTATTAGTTCTTTTTTTTAAGATAATTCCACTACTCACAAATGTTATATCCTTGTTATTGTTTTAGTAACATTTTATGTGTTATGCCCTCAAGTGTGGGTCCTCATGTGTTTGCTTAATTCTTATGAATGCAAGTTGAGCTTTTCAGTCATGGGTGTAGATGATATGGTGGGCTAGGAATGTGGCTCTTAATGTGGCATTGAGCAAGAGTGAGCGCTCACTAGTTCAATGCATTGGAGGTCATAAGAATCATATGTTCTATGAATGGTATGAGTTTGTGAGACGAGTATGCATTGTTTAGTCACTTCTTTACTGCTGCCCCCCGTCTTGTGCCCCCCGTTTAGTCATTTCTTGTGAATGGTGTTTTGATGGCCTTGTGACCATCTTTGATAACGGTGGGGTGGTCTCTTTGAGTCCACATGGTTAGGAGGCATTGCCACCACCATTGGAGACTGGTGAACAAATTATTGTAGCACCAGTTAGAGATGTTCATTCTCTCCATTATTTTATTAGTTGATGTACTCTTTTATTTATTGTATCATATCCATGGCTATGCCATTTTACTTATGTATATTCCTTCATGTAATTTTTGTACTCTCTTGCGAGGGATGATGTAAAGTATTAGAATGAGAAGAAATGTGATGTTCTATATTTGACTTACGGATTCTAGTGTGGGTATCAGATCCACTTGTACTATGATGTTTATGGATTCATGTTTACATCTAGGATGGGTTATAAGAACATTTGGGTTGGTGTTTAAAATGAATGTAGTTTTATAATGTTTTCATCTAGAGGGTGAATTAGTCCCCTCCTTTGGGTTGTACATTCAGCCATACTTGGCCATGAATACTATCGATCTATCGAATCAACAACCATATCTTGTGTTTGATCTCACTTTATGTCAAAAAAAATTATCTTGTCCTCTTTTGGCTCTTACTATTTAGGGTCGCGGGGCAAGATGTTACAGCCTGAACATATATTCAAGTTGGTCTCTAGGATCATGTTGCATTATCTATAGGTGTGGATTTGTTAAGACACATATCCTCACCTTATACTAAGCAAATGATGTGTAGCCTCTCAAAGGTGCTCATTATATCAACAAAGAACACTACCATCAAAATATGCCATAGCCATAGGTATGGCGCTATAGCATAGTGATAAGACATAGCCTTTCAGAAGAGTGGAGCAGCTATCCAGTGAAGCATGGCACTGCCATTGCATATCTTAGATTCAACATTAAATAGGGTGTGACCTTTTTAGACTCTGGCAGCTAGTAACAAAACAAAGCCATGATCCAAAATTACATAAAGGCATTGCCCATGTTAAGATTTCCAAAAGTCAGCAATAAATGGAGAGGCAACTCAATAAAAGTATCGCTAGCCTTGAGGAAGGTGTTTTAGTTTTCAAGGTTACATCCTAAGAGTCTCAACCAAAGAATGCTAGATGCAGGATTATTCAAGATTATTAGGTAGACCCTGTAAAAGAAGATTCCTTTTCAACCAAAAGGCATTGCTTATAAGAGTTCAAAGGTGTAGGTAATGACATAGCCATATCATGTGGCGTGGTCTGTAGCTAGTAGGTTCGGTCTATGCAAAAGTAGGCATTTAGGGATAGGCCGCCAATATAGAGGCTTAGATTTTCTAAAGTCTAGCACGATCTTTACATATGATGGTATATCATAAATAACAGACTCAGCCATCGAGATATTGCACTAGCCATGAATTTCTACATAGGCATTTAGCATAGAGGGTATTCAAATTTAGAGTGGTTTGCAGATGTAAAGATCAAAGCACTGCTAGACACAATTATAGCATTGGTTCTATTAAAAGGAACAAAGCCATCATTGAAGGCCCATAGCAACATCAATAGGACATGGTGCTTCTTATTCCAAGAAAGAAAGTGCAGCGTAACAAAGGATGGTGATGCAACATGTTATGGCGTAGCTTTAAAAATAAGCTTTCAAAATGATGGTAAGCTACTTTAGATAGGAATAGAGTATGTCAAAAGACACAGCATACGATTATATATGAATAAATCAAACCCCATAAGACTCGGCATTCATACTCTGAGGTTTGAGTATAAGCTTCAGCCGACAAACATTCCAAACAAGGGTCAAATTTTAGTTTCAAATACAAGGCCAACCACTTCAAACTCAAGCTACGTCAGTTACAAAAGAGACTCCAGTAAGCTATATCCAATATAGATGCTACCTATTAGCTCGAGAACTACATTAGACATAGAGCATTCAAGCATGGCAGCCATTTCAAACAAAGTAAAGAATAGGGTTTCCAAGAAGACACACAGGAATCACACAACAACCGTAGATGGAAGAAGAAGATCAACAGCTCGGGCCAGTTAAGAATGGAGAAAGCGGAAGAAGACACTTGGCATGGCGACAGGAGTTTGAGAGACAAGAGAAGAAATCTCTTCCCCAAATGAGTGCAAGAGTGACACGTGGGTTAAGTCGGTGAAGGATAAAATGTTTGTTTTATTTTTTATTAAACTCATAAATGAAAGTGGTTCACGTGAGCTGGGTGGAGGCTAGGTTTTTATTTTTATATTAAGATGAATGAAGGTGGGCCACTCCATAATAAGAGAACTTTATTGAAATAAAAGTTTCATTTTCTAAACTCATGGGTTTAAAATTAGATTGAGATGTGAAGACAATAAATGGTGGGACTGGAGATAATAAAGTAACTCTCATTTTTATAATGAGAAACATATGTAACCCTAAAATAATAAAGGCATCTTTGTTTTCACTAGAAACTTCTACTGCAAGTCACAAAAATGAGAGGGATTTTGTTTTTCTTCATGCAAGCCAAAGATATGGAAACAAAGATATATTTTCCAGCCGTGGGGAAGAAACAGATCGGTTCCAATTCATAGCTAGTGGTAGTTAAATGCCGAATTTGGGGCAGATTTTGTGGGTTACAGTTGTAGTTTTCCTAAGGCAATGAAAGATATTTTTCTTTGGGTTTTTGGCTATAAATAGATAGATCCAATATAGAGTTGGCTAGTTCCATAGTTCTACATAGAGAGATTTTGAGCAAGAGAGCAGATATTTTCTTTTTGCTTTAGCAGTGCATCTTTATGGTGATTGTAATATTTTACCTTGTGCAAGATATTTTACCTCTGTAATATGTTTCCATTCAAGTAAAGAGAGACGGTGTTTTGTGCAACTTTGAGTCTAATTTCTGATTCTTCCTTCTTTCTTTCTATTTGTTTTCCGCTGTTAAATTTGAGTTAAAAACTAGGTATTGATCATGCATTTATGCTCTTTGATTTCTAGTTAAATCATATAGGGTTTGACACTATGCAAATAAGTTAGTTTCAAAATTGGTTCATCACCATAGGGTTAGATTTTATTTTATTGTATCTGTAATCTTGTTTCTTCTCCCTTTTTCCAAAACCCCCTTTGAAAATGGAAGAGCCAGCTTCCCTAAAATTTGGAGGTTGTTTCTGTTAGAATTAGGGCAAACAACTGAGAGGGAGGGTGAATCAGTTGTCTCAAAACATTATCACTTGCTGCAATTAATTCTTCTCTACCACTTATTTACAATTTATTATTATAACCATGAAAGCATAAATCAATAACACCTGTAGAAACACAAATAACACACTTGACATAAAGATTTTTAACGTGGAAACCCAGTTAAGGGAAAACCACGGTGGAGGTTAGTCCACAAAAATTAATACCCTGTTAAAAGTATTACAAATGGGGAAGGCACATGCCTTCAAGCTCATTACCCAGAGCTCACTACTCAAAGACGCTCACTACCTAAAGAAATGATTATAAGAATATTATAGAGTTTTTGAACTAATAAATAGCATCTACCAATGCAAGAATTTAGTTCTGGTTAAGTACATAATACTGATCTTACACACTTCATCCTTGCTCTGCTCTGTTAATTGTTCTGCCATGATCCAGTCCTCAAATCTCTTCTCCTTTACACTCCTTTTTTCCTTCTTCACACTTACTCCATCAACACATCACAATCGTACACCAAAACACATGAATCCATCAGCTATATATATCAGTATCAAGAAATTCAATCAACTATAGTCAGCTTCAATAAAACTTAGTAAATTTATTAAGCACTTTGCTTTGTTGGCTAAATCTATGCACAAATATCAACGTGGACCAAAAAATTGTGTTCCCAGATCATCAGTTAAGTCGGCCAATATCACTGATTATCATTAGTTGCTTATCCAACAACTTTTCTGCATCCGGACCAAGATCAAATACTAGGTCACCCTATTCTTCTTCTGGCTGTGCTGACTAATAGGAACCCGATACTCAAATCCTTATAACTTTTTAATCCTTTATCACTAGAGGCTAAATCTCTAGATTTAGGTAGTCCTAACAATCCTTATCACTCCCTCAAATCTGTAGTACACTGTGATTTACTATCAGAAAGATCTAGACCAAGATACCAGACCATGTCACATGCTCTATTTCTGACATCTGGACTTAGACAAATCTTCACTCTGACTTCCGGTATGAACAAATCATGAAATGTAGATATGTAAGGTAGACTTAGTTTCCATCAATGACATCACCTGTCATGCGTAGCAGTGTCTCTTGCCAACAATATCCCCCTTTGGCATTGATGGAAACACTTAGTGAAAAATGACTAAGTGTCAGAATAACTCCCCATTACTAAGTACACTTATGCTTTTCATTATTCTCCAATGCTCCCTCTTTGTTGGATTCCTCATTTTTTATTTCTCTTCACTCCCCCTTTGACATCAATGGAAAAGGGTGGGATCTGCAAATCAAAATTTACAAAAAAATTCTATATACCAAGCTGTATATGTACAAACAATCCTTAAGTCCTATTTACACATACTTGAGTACATCTCCAAAAACATTCTTCAATTTTGCTAGCTCGCTGTCCCAACTCTTCTTCATAGTGTTAAAATTTGAGATATGGCCACTGAATAGGAAAGATTGTGATTATGTCGTTCGCACATCATGATTTGTTCAGTTTCTTGGACAACTTCATCTATGTCTCCAATCATCAATTTGTTCATCCTTGTCTTACTCCTAAATTCATTTTTGACCTCTTTAAAAATTTTATCTTCTTCTCTGCTAGAGATCACTGGGCATAGAGTGGTTAACACATGTTCCCTCAACTCCATATCTTTTGTCTGGGCAACTTCTTTCCTAATTTCTAGAATATCTCTCAAACCTTTTGGAACTTTTGACAAAATTTCTACCAGTGCTCAATTGAATACATTCAAGTACTTGATAGTGGCTTCTTCCAAAAGTCTTTTGTCAGTATCATTGTAAAGATCATAAAAATTAATCAATGGCTTTAAATTCCCATCAATAGTGATTGTCTTAACAATGGTTTTCACAGAGGGAATTGTCTTCTTAACATCAGTCTCTAACTTCTACCTCTTGTCTGTCTTTTTACTTCTAGAAGGCTTCTCTTTTGACACTTTAACAACTTTAGTGCCTATGGCCTTTAACTCTTTAATCTCTTCATCAGAATATGTCTTTTCTTCACTCTCCTTTTCCAAACTGTCATATGACCTCTTTGCCTTTACTTTAGTTCTTTTCTTTTCCTTATCAAATGACATGTCTTCCGATTTCTTAGATTAGGCAGGTTTTGGAGGAACAGGGGTAGCAACAAAGCTCCTAGTGGTCCTTGATGTGGATGATGATTCTACTGGAGTGCTTGCTTGTTTCTTATCCTACCTTTGCCTCTCATCCTTCTCAGTTCATTTCCTAAATTTCCTCACAGCTTCCTTGGTGAGGCCTAGATTATCAACCAACTAATCAACTTCTTTCCTTACTTTCCTATTGATTTTAGGTTTTTTGAGCTCAACATGTAGTTTCATACTTAGCTCCTCATATGTCCCAAATATTTCAACTGTTGTGTCCTTTGGTTTGCTCAAAAGGTGTTAAGCATACATATTCAAAATTTTCTCATCTACCTCATAACCCATGGGCATGATCCAAATAGTTCTGGGCTCTACTACTTCCATTAAGCACTAATCAGTGTCCACCATAAAACAAATTTCATTCTTGTATTTCTCAATAACTATTTCAGGGATTCTTTGCCTCGAATGGATCATACTCTAAATTTTTTTGAAGTATCCCCAGATTGTAGTTTTCCATGCTTTAGAGAAACCAATGCTTTGAATATGATCTCTTATCTGAATAGCAACTAGTCTGTCATTAGTCCAGTGCACACCCTTTACTCTAGGCACCTCATTCATGAAGTAGAAAAATAAACATATAACCAAAGAACCATATTTGAAGGTGTTTTTCTTTTCCTTCTTGATTTTTCTCAAGTTTTCAATTAGTTAATTATGTAACAACTCACACAGGTGATAATCTATAATTTCTTTCAATATTTTGTATGCAACATATATGGCCATTCCGGACATAGAATTCTCCCTAGTGGAGTGATAAATCTTGTAACCAATTACCATTGAAACAAACTTAACATCCGGATCAATAATGTCATTGATAGTCATTGCCCTCTCGTCAAATTTTACACCAGTTGCATCAGTTATAGTCTATTTTTTAGAGATTTTAGCATGGGTAAACTACCAGTTGAATTTAACCCAGTTACAATCCTCATAGCATCCTTTGTAATCTTAAATGGTTTCAACAACCACATAAACTCATCATGCATTCAGCTCAAGACATATCGAACCCACTCATTCTCATCAAATGTCAAAAATTCAATGACCTATAAAAAATGTTTGTTTTCTAGGGCTTTGTATTCCAGTTTCAATTCATAGTTATCATCCCTTACGTAGTTGTCAAGCAAATCCACCAATTTTAGATTCCAAATTCATCTACGCTATAGTGGATGTATGCCCTAACATCCTTGACATGCAGTATTCCATATGGGACACCAAAAAATGCTCCTAATGGTTTGACTTCAACTGATTTGTATGGATGCTTCTTGAATTTTGGTCGGGGCCTTTTAGTAATATCAACTAGAGGAGTAGCCATCTTCAAAAGATTACATGTGCAAAGTTTTGCAGAAAAATACCTTTTTTCTTCAACGGAGTTAGGGTTAGCTGAAGAATTCGCCGGTCACATTTCAAATCCTTGAAATCTTAGCTCAGGTGCTCTTCTACTTGCTCTATTCGAATGCAAAGTAATTCTTGAATGCTTAAATGAATGACCTTTTATCCTCCACAAATGTTAATTTGTCATTGTAATAAATGCTTTGCCCTAAAACATTTAGTTACATTATTTTTGCATGCAGTCAATCTTCAATTGCTCCGTAATCAATGACATTGTCTTCTTTTCTTCCAGAATTTTCTTCAACAGGTATGCAATAGGATTTTCTAAATTCAATCATTGTGCTAGATTCAGGCACCCACTTACTGGCTGGGGGCATTTGTTTTTCTATGTAGCTCCCCCTAAGCCAGAGCTCCTAATTCAATTTTCAAAGGAATTACCAGCAACAGATTCTGATGCAGACCCATCATCAGTGTTCATTGCATCTTTCTTCACCCATATCCTGTTCATTTCATTCTGGACCTTATTTACATCATCTTTGCTCTTGCCTTTGTCTTGTCTCTACTTATGATCTGGTTTACTATTTACCAGACCTCTTCTTTCATTATTTCTACTTTTGTAGAATCAAGCAATATGATCAGATCGATTACAATTGAAGCATACAACATTTCTTTACCCATTTGATTGATTTCCTCTTCATCTACACTGATTAGTCATATGTCCAAATCTATTGTGCATCCAAAGCATTTGACATTGAAAGAATTGCCATTTTCTCTATTGTTAGAGTTATTCATTATCATATTTCTACATTCATTAGATTTATGACCATACCTCTTACATTTGAAGCATTGACCAAAGAAGGGTGGACCACTTTGATTTACTCTTCTTTTGCACTAAGTTTTTCTATTACCAAATTTATTGCAATTGAAACAATTTCCAATTAAAGATGGATATCTTTGAACATTAGGCTATCTTATTAGAGGTCTTCTAGGTCTGTTTCTCCCATTCCTTGATTGAGAATTTCTTTGTTTGGATCCAAAGATTTCACCTTTCTCATACCCAAGACCATGCTTATCATCAACCTTCTTCTGACTTTCAAGTAGCACTTCAATTTTAGCTAAGCTTAACTTGAACTTATCCTTGTATTCATTTACAATTTCTAGGTCATGTTTGAGAGTGACAATTTGCCTTTCAAGTTCCTCCTCATTATATCTATATTCTTGTAGGTCAGATTTTAGGTGGCCAATTTTTCTATCCATTCTATAGCATTCTTCTATTCTTTTCTTTAGTGTTTGATTCAGGTTTTCTTCAGTCTTCTTCCTTTCCTCAATTTCTTTGGTTAGCCTTATCACCCTAGATTCCATTTCATGTTTTAGAACAGAGACTTCTTTTGTCAACTTCTCACATTCCTTTGTCTTTTCTTCCAAGGCCTCATTCATGCCATTTTCTTCAGTAAGATTAGCTAGCTGATGAAGTAGTTCCTTCCTCTTTTCCATTGATTTCTTTAGTTTTTCTTTTAGCAAATCAATGCAATCACCAGCATCCTTAAGGTTTACTTTTAGGTCATCTATTTCTACTTTGGACCAATCAAGATCTTCTAAAGCCAATTGAAGTTGTTCTTTAAGAGAACCCATTGAAACTTCTTCCCAGATCTTCCTCAAGTTGTTAAGCTCCTTCCAAGGAACTTAGCTCTGTTACCAATTGTTAGAATTAGGGAAGACAACTAAGAGGCGGGGGGGTGAATCAGTTCTCTCAAAAGTTTATCACTTGCTACAATTAATTCTTCTTTACCACTTATTTACAGATCATTATTGTAACCATGAAAGCATGTATCAATAACACATGAGCAAAAACACAAATAACACACTTGATACCAAGATTTTTAATGTGGAAACTTGGTTAAGGGAAAACCACGGTGTAGGTTAGTCCACAAAAATTAATACCTTTTTTAAAAGTATTACAAATGGGGAAGGCACATGCTTTCAGGCTCACTGCTTAAAGAGGCTCACTACCTATAGAAATGATTATAAGAAGATTACAGAGTATTTGAACTGATGAATGGCATCTACCAATGTAAGAATTCAGTTCCAATTAAGTACAAAATACTAATCTTACACACTTCATCCTTTCTCTACTCTATTTACTATTCTACCATGATCTGGTCCTTAGATCTCTTCTCCTTCACACTCCTTTTTGTCTTTTTCACACTTACTCCATCAACACATCACAATCACACACCGAAACACTTGAATCCATCGGCTATATATATCCGCATCAAGAAATTCAATCAACTATAGTCAGCTTCAATAAAACTTAAAACATTTATTAAGCACTCTGCTCTGTCAGCCGAATCTATGCACAAATATCAACACAAACCAAAAACTTGTGTTCCCAAATCATCATTCATGTTGGCCAATATCACTGATTATCATTAATTTCTTATCCAACAACCTTTCTGCATCCGTACCAAGATCAAATAGTAGGTCACCCTGTTCTTCTTCTGACTATGCTGACTAACTAGAACTCGATACTCAAATCCTTGTAACTTTTGAATCCTTTATCATGGGAGACTAAATCTCTGGATTTAGATAGTCCTGACAATCCTTATCACTCCCTCAGATCCACATCATACTGTGATTTACTATTGGAGAGATCCGAACCAAGATACGGGACCCTGTCACATGCTCTATTTCTGACATTCAGACTTAGACAAATCTTCACTCTAACTTCTAGTATGAACAAATGATGAAATGCAGATATGTAAGGTAGACTTAGTTGCCATCAATGACAACACCTGTCATGCGTAGAAGTGTCTCTTGCCAATAGTTTCTAGGGTCAATCCCACATCTCTGAAACTTCCCATGTTGTTGGATTAGGCCCACAAATTTATACATCAAGAGTTTTTGGCACACTCAGTGGGACTGGAATCAAAGACTTGGGTCTTTGTTTTCTTTGAATCTTTGTCCTATATTTTATGGTTTTGGTGGTAAATCACAAAAATATCTTCTCATAGGAGCATGAATTTTCCACCTGGTGATTCTACTTGTGGATCTTTCTTAGATCTTTTCTCCTATAGACCATGGCAACCCCTGGTATCTATGTGCATCTACATATTCCTACAAGGGATCTACCTTTTGTGACTTGGGATTCAAGTCCTCTTATTCTTCAATAGAAGGGTCAAGTTCCTGACACATCTTGGAAGGCACCACCTCATTTTCTTGGGGATGGCTCAGTTTCTCCTATAGATCATATTCAATATGTTGCAAGTTTATGCACCATCCACTACATCATGACTAAGAATGAAGCTCTTTTGCTATTATCATCTTCCCTCAAGGGAAAACCAAGGGAATGATATAGAACTTTAATACCTGATTCAATCACTGGATGGGATCATCTAGGAGGACTCATTTATAATCAATTCAAGGAGAGGACAGATGTTGGCACTCTCACCCAGAACCTCATCACCATCAAGAGGCATCCAATGGAGAGCATCTACGACTTCAACTCAAGATTTGATAAGGTATGGAAGAAATTCTCTATTGATATTAGGCCTCCTCCAGTCTTTGCATTTCTTTATTATTTGAAAGCTTTAGACCCTAAAATATCTATCATGATACAAGCCCTAGGAGGTAATACTCTACCCCAATCATATGATTTGGCTATTAGAGCTAAAAGTAACCTCATTGATGCTGATAGACTATCCCCTCTTCCCCTAGCACCATGTATGCCTCATGCAAACATTCCATCTCAATTTCTTTCTTGCAGCCAAATGCATAATTATTTAAATCCACCCACCCTCCCTACTGATTTGCCAAATCATAAGCATATGATGGAGATAAAAGAACTCATAAAATATTTTACCCATGAGCTAAATGAGTTAAAAGATCAAGCCATGTATTAGGCTGGTCCATGTTTCATGCCTCAAAGTCTGTATGAACAACAATACCAATCTAGCCAGTTTATAGAAGAAACCCTCCCCCAAGCACATAAGAGACCCAATGCATTACAAACCTTTGTAGCTGCCAACCAGTCCATAGAAGGTTTAGATTAGGTGCTTTGTCATTTTGACATTAAATAAAATTCAAGTCTCAATGACCAAGATACAAGCAAGAAAGTGACTCCTGTCCATTTAAGGTGTCCTTCTGGTTATCAACATCATGCACCTATGGCAACATATAACTCAGAGATTCTATCAAGTCATGAAGAAGATTCAGAAGTTGCTTATGAAGTGACTCTTCTAGAAATTCAAGAGTACTTCAAGAGGAGATTTGAAGCTGAAAAGTACTGGGATAATAATGATGTATCATCTATATCACATTTGGAGGCAGAAGTTACAAAAGAAATTGTTGTTGAATCTACAAATAAAGAGTGTTCTTATGATTCACCACATCTTGAAGGAGATGATTTGCAGATGCAGTCACATAAATAGGAGGCTGAGACAAATGGTAATGAAAAGAATCTATGGGCTGAAAGGTGCTGACAATAAAAAGATTCAAAATGTTTGATACAACTTCTAGAAGAATAGAAGGAAGGTCCTCTTTTACAAAAGGCTGAAGATGAGTCTAAGAGTGATTCTTTTTGGGATGATCTAGAAGATTTCTATTCAAAATTAGGGGATCATGATAGAAAGAAAGGTGAGCTCTATGAAAATGATAAACCAAGAGACATAGGTAATGAAGAGTCTCATTATACTCCATTCTTCATTCAAGAAGAGGTGCCAATCAAATTCAAGACAATTAGAGGTAGCTCTATCACATTCCAGCCAGAGTTTGAAGCTACTATGGTTCATAAGCATACAAAGGTGTAGATATGTTTTAACACACAAGCAAATAGGTGGACTTCAACACTTAATTTTCCCTTCCTATCTTCCACTCAATCAAGAACATCATGCAGATTAGCCTGACTAGTATTTTCATATGAATGGTGAACCTCTGGAATGCAAGAAGGCAAAAAGTTACAAATTTTGGTTATTTTTCTTCATGCATTTTATTTGGACAATTCTCAGTGCCATGTGGATCCACTAGAGCAACATCATAAGATTCAGTAGTTATTTTTCCATTCCCATGAATGGACATATTCCTATATGTTTAATCTATCAGTAATTAGTTTCAGTTTTTAGAATAAGCTACAGCTGTAGCATTAGTTTCAGGTTCAGTTAGTTTTCTTTCAATGAGTCTCTACTGCAATGAAGACAAGGTTTCAATGCCCAGTTTCAGTTGGTTTCAGTTGTGGAAGACATTCTGATCTAGTAGTGTTTTAGCTCCAATACATTTGATGGGTAGCTTGCATCAGTCTGGTTGCATATGGTTAGTTGTAGTTTGTTTTCAATTTCATGATTGTTTTTGTCCAATGTTTTAACTCTAAGCCATGGACAAGGCTTTGATTTGTAAAACTAGAGATTCTGGAGTTCTCGGTGGGCAGGCCCACTTCCCCAGCCAGGCGCCAAGAAATGTTGATAAATTTCTCATTCTATTTCAAATTTTGCTACAATAATAGAATTCAACACCTGCAGTGGCAGATTATTTCAATAAAGTTTTAGTAAAATTCAATAAAGATTCTAGTAGGCAAAATGATACATATGAGCCACACTAAAAGATCATAATGCATATAATTCAAAGATAGTGCAAGTTATGAAATACATGGGTGTGACTTATTCATGTGTAAGTTTGGCCATTAGAAATGATGCTAAGCAATCTTCACATGAATGCGGCCTTGGTTAGTGAAGCATAGAAATGGAAACCACAGTTATTATTTGTAACATACTAAGTGCCACTATTAGTTCAAATGCAACCCATGTCAAAAGGAACTTCATCCGACAAAGCTCATACAGTCTCTTGTAATGTTTCAAGGCGCTGTTTGTAATACAAGGCTTGAGCTTTCTCAAGTTCCTGACACAACACTCTAGGATATCATAGCTAATAGCTCAAGCATATTAATGATGGCCTCAACATATATTCAAGTTGATCTCTAGGATCACATTGCATTATCTACAAGCGCAACTTTGTTAAGACACATATCCTCACTTTATACTAAGCAAATGATGTGTGGCCTCTTAAGGGTGCTCATAATATCAACAAAGAACACTACCATCAAAATATGGCATAGCCATAGGTATGGCGCTGTAGCATAGTGATAAGACATAGCGTTTCATAAGAGTGGAGCGGCTATCAAATGAAGCATGGCACTGCCATTGCATATCTCAGATTTAGCATTAAAAAAAGTACAACCTTTTTAGACTCTGGCGGCCAGTAACAAAACAAAGCCATGATCCAAACTTAAATTAAGGCATCACCCATGTTAAGATTTCTAAAAGTCAGCAATAAATGTAGAGGCAACTCAATAGAAGTATCACCAACTGTCAGGAAGGTGTTTTAGTTTTCAAGGTTACATACTAAGAATCTCAACCAAAGAATGCTAGATGCAGGATTATTCAAGATATCAAGTAGACCCTATAAAGAAGAATCCTTTTGAACCAAAATGTGTTGCTTATAAGAGTTCAAAGGTGCAGGTAATGACGCAGCCATATCATGAGGCATGTTCTGTAGCTAGTAGGTTTGGTCTATGCAAAAGTACGCATTTACAGATGGCCGCCAATATATCTAGGCTTGACTTTTCTAAATCCTAGCACGATCTCTACATATGATAGCATATCATATATAATGGACTCATCCACCGAGCTATTGTACCAGTCATGAATTTCTACATAGGCATTTAGCATAGAGGGTATTCAAATTTAGAGTGGTTTGCAGATATAAAGATCAAAGTGCTGCTAGAGATAGTTATAGTGTTGGTTCTATTAAAAGGAACAAAGCCATCATTGCAGGCCCATAGAAACATCAATAGGAAATAGTGTTTCCTCTTCCAAGAAAGAAAGTGCAGCATAACAAAGGATGGCGATGGAACATGTTATGGTGTGGCTTCAAAAATAAGCTTTCAAAATGATGGCAAGATGCTTTAGATAGGCATAGAGTATGTCAAAAGACACAGCATATGATTATATTTGAAGAAATCAAACCCCATAAAACTTCGCATTCATACTCAGAGGTTCAAGTATAAGCTTTAGCTAGCAAACATTCCAAATGAAGGTCAAATTTTAGTTTCAAATACAAGGCCAACCACTTCAAACTCAAGGTACGTTAGTTACAAAAGAGACTCCAGTAAGCTGTATCCAATATAGATGTTTCCTATTAGCTCGAGACCTACATCAAACATAGACCATTCAAGTGTGGCGGCCATTTCAAACAAAGTAAAGAATAGGGTTTCCAAGTAGAGACACAAGAATCACATAGCAACCATAGATGGAAGAAGAAGATCAACAGCTTGGGCTAGTTGAGAATGGAGAAAGTGGAAGAAGCCACTTGGCACAACGGCGGGAGTTTGAGAGACAAGAGAAGAAATCTCTTCCCTAAATGAGTGCAAGAGTGACACATGGATTAAGTTGGTGAAGGATAATTATTTTATTTTTATTAAAATCATAAATGAAAATGGTTCATGTGAGCTGGGTGGAGGCTAGATTTTTATTTTTATACTAAGATAAATGAAGGTGGGCCACTCTATAATAAGAGAACTTTATTGAAATAAAAGTTTCATTTTCTAAACTCATGGGTTTAAAATTAGATTGAGATGTGAGGACAATAAATGGTGGGATCAAAGATAATAAAGTAACTCTCATTTTTATAATTGGAAACATATGTAACCCTAAAATAATAAAGGAATCTTTATTTTCACTAGAAACTTCTACTGCAAGTCACAAAAATGGGCGGTTGTTTGTTTCTCTTCACGCAAGCCAAAGATATGGAAACAAAGATAATTTTCCAACCATGGGGAAGAAACAAATTGGGTCTATTGGCAAGAGACACTAATAGGCATGATAGGTGTTGTCATTAATGGAAAATAAGATCATCGCAATCATCTGCATAACACAATTTGTTCACATTGGAAGTCAGAATCAGAATGTGTCTATGTTTGGGTAGTTAGGAACAGAGCAGGTGACAAGGTCCAGTATCTTCGTCTGGGTCTATCCAGTGGAAAGGCATAGTTTTCTGTGGATTTGAGGTAGTTGTAAGAATTGTTAGGACACTCTAAATCTAGAGTTTCATCCTCCAGAGATGAAGGACTCAAACGATATTAGCTTCTGAGTATCAGGTTTCAGTTTGATAGAAAAAATAGAAGAAGAACAGGCTGACCTTGTGAATGATCCTATTTTTGGATGTATAGAAGATGTCTATTGGGCAATTAGTGATGATAAGTAGTGATAGCTGACATGATTGATAATTTACAAGTGCAAGTTTTAATCTGCATCCCATATTATGTATAAATCTAACCGATAGAGCAGAGTACTCTACAAAGTTCTAAATGTTCTTGAAGCTAACTGGTAAAATGATTGTAGATCATGTTGCAGATATATATATCTGATGGAATTGGATGATTTTGGTGTGTGTGTTGCAACTATGAAGTAATTGTGAAAAGAAGTAGAGATCAAAGTTCAGATGCTAGCAGAGTAGTAAGAGGAGAGTAAGGATGAAGTGTATCAAGTCAGTTTTCTATGCTTAATTGGAACTAAACTCTAGCATTAATAGATGCTAAATATCAGTTCAAATTTATTGTAACTCTTCTTGCTTATAGGCATTGATGATTCTTTTGAGCAGTGAGCTCTAGGCAGTGAGCCCGAATGCATGTGCATTCCCCATTGTAATACTTTTAATAGAGTGTAATCTTTGTGGGTTAACTCCCACCATGGTTTTTCCCTTAACTGGGTTTCCACATCAAAAATCTTGGTGTCAAGTGTACTATTTATGTTTTTTCTCATGTGTTATTGATTAATGCTGAAATGTTTACATTATTGATTTGATTATAAGTTGTAAAGAAAAAGAAATTGTTAAATTGTGTGACAACAGATTCAACCCCCCCCTCTCAGTTGTCCGGACCTAATTCAACAATTGGTATTAGAGCGAGATTCCTTAAAAGAAGCTTAACAGCTTGAGGAAAGATCTTGGAAGGATTTTTCAATGGGTTGACTCAAAGATCAACTTCAACTAGCTCTAAAAGATCTTGATCAGTCCAAAGTAGAAATATCTAATCTGAAAGATAAAATCAAGGATGATGATGATGTCATTAAAATGTTAAAAGATAAATTAAAGAATTCTTTGGGAAGGAATAAGGAGCTAGTTCTACAATGAAGCCTTGGAAGAAAAGACAAAGGAGTGTGAGAAGCTGTCAAAAGAAGTTGCTGTACTAAAAGTTGAGATGGAATCTAGGGCAATGAGGTTTACCAAAGAAATTGAGCCAAGGAAGAAGACTGAAGAAGATTTGAATCAAACTCTAAAAGAAAGAACTAATGAATGCTATAGATTTGACAGTATTGCTGGTCATCTAAAGAATGATCTACAAGAAAGCAAAGATAGTGAAAGACATCTTGAAAGACAAATTGTCATTCTCAGACATGATCTAGAAGTTGCAAATGAATACAAGGAGAAGTTCAAGATAAGTTTAGCTAAACTTGAAGCAATACTTGAGGGTTAGAAAAGGGCTGAAGACAAGCATGGTCTTGGATATGAGAAAGGTGAAAGCTTTGGATCTGGACAAAGAAACTTTGAAACAAGGAATGGGAGAAATAGACCTAGAAGACCTCTAATAGGACAACCTAATGCTCAAAGGTATCCATCTTTCAATGGAAATTGTTTCAAGTGCAATAAATTTGGTCATAAAGCCACTCAATAAAAAAGTAGAGTAAATCAAAATAATCCATCCTTCTCTGAACAATGCTTCAATTGTAAGAGGTATGGTCATAAATCTGATGAATGTAGAAGTATGATAATGAATAACCCATCAAATAGAGGAAATAGGAATTCCTTCAATGGCAAATGCTTTGCATGCAAGAGATTTGGACATATGGCCAATCAGTGTAGATCAAGAGGAAATGAATCAAATGGGCAAAAAAATGTTGTGTGCTTCCATTGTAACCGATCTGGTCATTTTGACAAGATTCTGCAGAAGTAGGGCTAATGAAAGTAGAGGTCCAGTAAACAAAAAACTGGTTGAGCAAAGACAAGACAAAGGCAAAAGAAAAATTGAAGAGAATGAGATCTAGAATGAAACAAGTGAGACATGGGTCAAGAAAGCAATTGTGAACCATAGTGATGGGTCCGCACCGAAATCTAGTGCAAATAATTCCTCAGGAAATTAAATTAGGAGCTCTGGCTTAGGGGGAGCTGCAATAAAAATCAAAATCCCCCAACCAGTAAGTAAGTGCCTGAATCTAACAAAGTGAGAAAAGAGATCTTGGATTGTTTTAGATCATTTGGAAGGATTTCTAGAAGAAAAAAGGTGGATATGGCAAATTGTGGAATAATTCATGAGAAACTGTTCAACAAACAGAGTAACTGGATGTACTAGGGCAGAGCATTTATTAAAAAGACAAATTATGTGTTGCAGAGCATAAAAGGGTCATCCATTCCCCAAATAGATTACTTTGCATCAAAAGAAAGCAAAAAGTGAAAGAGTGAACGAGCTCTAAGCTGAGAATTCTCAAGAATTGAAGCACGAAGAGGATCCTCAAGCAAAACCCCAACCTACGGAACAAGGTATTTCTATTTTTTGTGAAACCTCTTGAATTCTCAATCTCTGCAAATGGCTACACCTTTAGTTGTTGATGTCACTGAAAGGCCCCGTCCTAAATTTAAGAAGAATCCTTACAAATCTGTTGAAGTCAAACTGCTAGGTGTTTTTTTAGGTGTTCCATATGGTTTTTTACATGTTGAAGATATTAGGGAATACATCCACTGTAACATGGATGAATTTGGAAACTTGAAACTCTTGGATTTGCTCAACAACTACTTAACTGATGATAGCCATAAATTGAAACTAGAATACAAAGCCCTAGAAAGCAAACACTTTCTGCAAGTCGTTAGGTTTCTGATATTTGATGAAAATGAATGGGTTCGGCATGTATTGAGCTGAATACATAATGAGTTCATGTGGCTATTGAAACCATTTAAGATTACAAAGGATGTTATCAAGATTGTAACTAGGCTAAATTCCTCTGGTGGATTACCCATGCTGAAAGCCATGATAAACTAGATAGTGACTAAAGCTACCAGTGCCAAGTTTGACAAAAGGGCAATGAACACCAATGATATCATAAAACCTGATGTTAAATTTTCCTCCATGGTGATTGGGTACAAGATTTACCATTCCAATAAGGAAAATTATATCTCCAGAACTGTAATATATGCAGCCTATCAAATAGTAAAGGAGAATGTTGATTATGATCTTTGCAAACTACTACAAATCAGTTGATTGAGAATCTAAGCAAACTAAAGAAAGATAAGAAAAATACCTTCAAATATTGTTCCTTGATTATATGTGTGTTCTCCTATTTGATGAATGAAGTACCTAGAATTCAAGGTGTACATTGGATAACTGACAGGCCTGTAGCATGGCAAATAAGAGATCACCTTCTCAATATTGGTGACTCCCAAGCCCAAAAGACTGCCATTTGGGGCTACTTAAAAAACATCCAAATCTTAATGCAAGCAGGAGAGAGAATCCCTAAAACAATTGTGGAGAAGTATGAAAAGGACATATGTTTCATGGTTGACACAGATTAGTGCTTGATGGAAGCTATAGAACCATGGACAGTTTGGATAATGCCTATGGGTTATGAGGTGGATGAAAGAGTTTTGGATATGTATGCTCAACATTTTTTGAGTACACCTAAAGATACCTCTGTAGAAAGGTTTGGAACTTACAAGGAACTGAGTTTAAAAGTATATGTGGAACTTAGAAAACTAGAGACCAAGAGGAAAGTGTAGAGGCAAGTTGAAAAGTATGCTAAAAGCATTGGCCTAACCAAGGAAGTAGTGAAATAGAATAGAGAAAGAATTGAGAAGGCTGAAAAAGAAAAATAGGACAAGAAATAAGAAGATGCTCCAGTGGAACCATCCTTCACTTCAAGGACTACTAGAAGCTCTAGTGCTACTTCTATTCCTTCTAAAACTAAAAAACCAAAAGTTAGACCATCCAAAAAAGCAAGTAAGATAAAGAAAACAAAAGCCATAAAAATGAGTGTGGGCACAAAAGATGATGAGGAGACAAAGATAGATGAAGAAGTCAAAGAAATAAAATTCAAGAAAGCTAGAACTTTGAAGACTTCTGAAGACCAGCCTTCTATAAGCATTAAGACTGGTAAAAAGCAAGTAACTGGTAAGATCGCTATGACTATTGATGAAATTGTAAAAACAATCATTGTTCATGGAAACTTAAAGCCTATCAGAGTTTACTATGATAATTTTGATCAAGCAAATAAGAAAATTTTGGAAGATGCCATTATCATATATTTGAACAAATTCAATAGAGCCCTAATGGAAATTTTGCAAGAACTTCCTAAGGGTTAAAGGAAAGTACTAGAAATGAGGAAAGAAACAGCCAAGGCTAAAGATCTAGAACTTAGAGAGTATGTCCTTTCTACTTTGTGTCCTGTAATGACTAGAAAGGAAGCAGATAAAATCTTCAAAGAAGTTAAAGAAAAATTCAGAAATAAGGTTCAGATGAAGAAGCTGATGGTTGGTAAAACTGAGGAAATTGCGAAAGAAACAGAGGAAATTTTGAGAAAAGCCCTAGACAAGGAGAAATATTATATTATTTCAAAGAAACAATTTGAAGAAGACAATTCTCTAGTTCTGGAACTAGAAGCTCCAGAAGCAGAGATTAACAAGGGAATTGATGACCAAGGTGTTAATTTAGATCCTCCAGAGTTAATCCATGAGGAGAATAATGTTGGATTTGATTCATCAAATTTGAATGTTAGACAAGTTCAGCAAAAGAACATCATTAAGCAGCAATCTAAGTTTGGTGAAGCCTCTGTTCTGGAAGAGGAACAAGTTAGTCAAGAGGACATAGAAATGACAGACAAAATAATTAATGCAAAAGAAACTCTTCCACCTGATCTTTTTAGAAAAGAAGAGGATATTGCTGCAATATAGACCCCTCGGGATCAGGTAGTTAGTGGTGATGACAGAGAAAAGATTTCACCTACAAGTGATACAAGAAATGATAAAGAAGAGGAAGAAAAGGAAGAAAACCAAGAAGACAAAGCAAAAGAAGATGGTGTAAATGTTGAAGCACCTAAAACAGATGCTAAAAATTTTGATGAACAAATGGATAATTTAGAAAATGTTGCAAGAAGCACTGCAGATGCAGTGAAAAGTCTCCTTGAAAAAGAGATGATTGAGCTTGATGAGCCTGAACTACTCCAAAGTCTAACCAATCCAGATGCTCTCTCTCCCATTCAATTGATGAAAATAACATCATTCACCCAAGTAAATGCTAGAGAAAAGTTACTAAAATCCCACATGGAGGATAATGAGCTACTGGGGCTTGCATCTAGGATTTTCGAGAAGTTAATACCTTCCTACTAGAAGAGTCCATCTAATTCCCCCTCCAGACATCTAAAAAATCTTGTAAATTTTGTAAACACTCATTTTGAATCCTTTGAAAAATCTGTAGAAGCAAAGGTCTAGAAAGAGTTTCTAGATAAAAATTTTAGTGAAGTACATAATCTAATAGGAAATGATATGATGATACTCAGCATTAGCATAAGGAGTATTCAGAATGCTTTAAATGATGGAAGAGATATGTATAAATTTTGTCTATCTTGGCCCAAAATTAGTGAGCATATTTAGAAGAAGATAAAGGAGCAAGAATAAAAATTGTCAAATCTCTCTCAAACTTTTGATTGTCTAACAGTTTCACCTATAAGTCAAGAATGTCAAGTAATTAGCTTGACAGATGAAATAAAGAGGCTCAGTAAAGAAAAAAGTAACATTATGAAGAGAATGTGTGAGCTCCGGGAATTGATTGCTCCCAACTTAGAAACCATGTTTAATGCCTTATCAGAAGCTTAGACTGCACTTCAGACAAGTAATCGTTCAAATCTGACAAAGGTAGAAGCATATACACTTTTTCTGAGTGGACACATCTCAATTTTGGATGGAATAAAGGTAGCCTAGGCCTCTAAACTTGTGTAATTGAAAACTAATTTTGCAAATATTCTCAAGTTCATGTGAATAGAACTTAATGATTAGTTGTACATATGCGGTTCTATATACAAAGTTTTGGAGAATTTTGACTGGCAGACCCCACCCTTTGCCATTGATGTCAAAGGGGGAGTGAAGTTTAGTGAAAAATAAGGAATCTAGCTAAGGGGGAGTACCAGAAAGTAGTGTGAACAACAATATGGAGCACAAGCTAAAAGGGAGCTATTTCAACACTTAGTCATTTTTCACTAAGTGTTGCCATCAATGCCAAAGGGGGAGATTGTTGGAAAGAGATGCTGCTAGGCATAATAGGTGTTGTAATTGATGGCAACTAAGATCATCCCAATTATCCACATAACATAATTTGTTCACATTAGAAGTTAGAATCAGAATGTGTCTAAGTCTGGGCAGTCAGGAACAGAGTAGGTGACAGGGTCCCGTATCTTGGTCTGGGTCTATCCAGTCGAAAGGCATGGTTTGCTGTGGATATGAGGTAGTTGTAAGCATTGTCAAGACACTCTAAACCTAGAGTTTCATCCTATGGAGATGAAGGACTCAAAAGATATTAGCTTCTAAGTATCAGGTTTCAGTTTGACAGAACAAACAGAAGAACATGCTGACCTTGTGAATGATCCTATTTCTGGATGTATAGAAGTTGTCTATTGGGCAATTGGTGATGATAAGTAGTGATAGCTAACATGATTGATGATTTACAACTACAATTTTTAATCCGCATCCCATATTATGTATGGATCTAGATGACAGAGTAGAGTACTCTACAAAGTTCTAAATGTTCTTGAAGCCGACTAGTAAAATAATTGTAGATCATGTTGCGGATATATATATCTGATGGAATTGGATGATTTTGGTGTTTGTTTTGCAACTATGAAGTAGTTTCAAAAAGAAGAAGAGATCAAAGTTTAGATGCTAGTAGAGAAGTAAGAGGAGAGTAAGGATGAAGTGTATCAAGTCAGTTTTTTGTGCTTAACTGGAACTAAACTCTAGCATTAACAGATATCAAATATCATTTCAAATTTATTATAACTCTTCTTTCTTATAGGTAGTGAGCCTTCTTTTGAGCAGTGAGCTCTGGGAAGTCAGCCTGAATGCACATGCATTCCCCATTGTAATACTTTTAACAGAGTATAATCTTTGTGGTTTAACCCCCACCATGGTTTTTCCCTTAACTGGGTTTCCACGTCAAAATTTTTTGTGACAAGTGTACTATTTATGTTTTTGCTCATGTGTTATTGATTAATACTGAAATGTTTACATCATTGATTTGATTATAAGTTGTAAAGAAAAAGAAATTGTTAAATTGTGTGACAATTGATTCACCCCCCCTCTCAGTTGTCTGGACCTAATTCTACAGTTGCAGTTTTTCCTGAGGTAGTTAAAGATATTTTTCTTTGGGTTTTTCACTATAAATAGATAGATCCGGCACATAGTTGGCTAGTTCCATAGTTCTACATAGAGACATTTTGAGCAACAGAACATATATTTTCTTTTTGCCTCAGTAGTGCATCTTTATGGGGATTGTAATATTTTACCTTGTGCAAGATATTTTGCCTCTGTAATACATTTCCATTCAAATAAAGAGAGATGATGTTTTGTGGAGCTTTGAGTCTAATTTCTTGTTCTTGCTTCTTTCTTTCTATTTGTTTGCCTCTGTTAAATCTAAGTTACAAACTGGGTATTGATCATGCATTTATGCTCTTTGATTTCCAGTTAAATCATATAGGGTTTGACACTATGCAACTAGGTTAGTTAAAATATGGCACATCGCCATAGGGTTAGATTTTATTTTATTATATCTGTAATCTTGTTTCTTCTCCCTTTTTCCCAAAACCCCTTTGAAAATAGAAGAGCCAACTTCCCTAAAATCTACAGGTTGTTTCTAGGGTCAATCCCACATCTCTGAAACTTCCCATGTTGTTGTTGGATTAGGCCCACAAATTATACATCAACAGTTACTTTTCTAGAAGCAGATTTATTTAAAAAGTTGGAATTTTGAAAATTAGTTCTTCCTAATGCTTAAAATACCTAATCTCTACTCTCCATAGTTGTCACCCATCACCCAACATGTCAATTGCTTTATGAGCTTTGCAAGTGCAATTAGGAAAATTGTTGCAATATTAATACTTTACAATTTGCACTAATTATGAAAGACAAAGTGTAGTGAACTTCATGGGCTGACTATGACAAAATGGGTGATTGGATTTTCCTTTTAGCTAACCATTATAGGGTTTGCTTTTGGGACAAAGAGGTCTTGCATTATGATATAAGTCTATATTCCATTGCTTCTTCTCTTGAATATTGTATATAAAATTTTTCTTACATAATGAGAAGACTTTTCCCTGAATTTATTGAAAAAACAAGATACTTCCATGATTAGGGTGTTTTAAGATGACTTTCATTCACTTTTAAATATTATCTCTCTATAGGAGAAAAATCTAGTAGGAGCTATATAAAATCTTATTGAGTTTGAGGTCATGTCACTAGATGAATAAGGGGGAGATTAAGATGGTTAGATGTGGTGTTTTACATCCCTTTACTATTCTTCTACAGATCCCTTTACATCCCTTCACTATTCTCATTTCAAATTTGTCCTCAAATGAAGATATCTCTATGAATAGAGAGCTTTAAGAAGATTTTCAATCACTTTTAAATATATGTCTCTCTATGGGAAAAAAATGTAATTTGAGCTCAAGACAATCTTGTTGAATTTGAAGTCATCTTGTTAGATTTCTAGGAGAAGATTTAAGAAGGTTAGATACTATGTTTTTTCCCTTTGATTTTTTGTTGTGTGCCTTAAATTCAAGCCAAATATAAAAGCAATTGGTAGTTTTATAATCCCATTTATTTTAAATCTTAGCTTACATAACAAGAAAATTCTTCCATAATTTTTTTAAAAGAAAAATATCTCTATTAATTGGGAATTTTAAGAAGATTTTTATTGGTTTTTTAATATATTGTCTCTCTAAAAGAGGAAAACCTAGTTTGAGCTTTACACATTTATGAGTATTTTCATACTCTAGAGAAAATAGTGTTATATATTTTCTAATATATGGGTTATATGGTGAGAATGACATGTAGTTATGTCGACTTAAGCTTGTATAAAAAAATGTGCCCTATAAATTTAATAAACAAGGAAATTTGATTTTTTATCACCTTCATCTTCATGACTTATAGTTGTCATATTCATCTTCATGCTTTTCCATTTCTTAGTCTTAACTTATTGCAAGAGTACATTGAGTACTATTTCCAATCTACTATGAGATATGGAACTTTAGAATATTGACTCAAAAGGAAGAGAATAAGGACACTGTAGATAGACAAGCCAAAAAGTAAAGTAGTTTGTAGACTTTGCTACAACAAATTTGAAATGTTTTTCATTGATATTAATGGGAGGAATGCCAAAAGCACCTTTAGCTATCAAAATCATAATTGTGATGAGTATTATAGTTTCTAATATTATTTATTTTTAGGGCTAATGATATTTTCCACATTCTATTTTAATTTCATCAGCATTAGAAACAAGAAATAGAATGTAAATAATTATAATGAAGTTGGGAAATCTATCAATAGCTATGGATAGACTATTGGAGTTCAATGTTTAACTATTAACAAATGTAGCATTTAGCAAGGACAGAAGGACACAATAGGTTTTCTAGAGGTAATTGAAAAAAAATGTATTGTTCTACTATTTAAACATGTACTGACTTCTTTTGAAATTATTTTTTTGATTGAGTTATGACTTCTAATTATTGGATTTCTAGAGTAATCATATAATTATTTTTTGTAGTCATTTTTCTAGCAACTAAAATGCTTTATTGAATTGCATCATGTTGCATGACTAATACCAAAATATAGAGATACAAGCCATAAGTAAAAGGAGGGAGGTAGTGGTCATTGGACTCCACTAGCCATGGATATGTGCATGGAAATGGAGAACCAAAAGAGGGTCAAAAGTGGTCACTTTTTTCCCAAAATCAATAAAAACCAATATTAGATAAGAAATTCAAGATATCCATGCTCAAACTTTCAAGATGTGACAAAAACAAAATTAGTCTAGTGGTGAAATCTAGTTTTTAAACTATTATTTTTTTAAATGGTTGAGATAAAGAGGTTCAAATAGGGGGAGCACACAAAGTTGCCTTGTTTTTGTCAAAAGAATATAACATAGCGACCAGTGTACTTGCCCTAAAATGTTGATTTTTTTAAAGTATTTCACAAATCCCTTTGGTGGAAAATTAGCAAACATCACATAATTTATGCTAGATTTTCCTACTAATTTTTCAACAAATATATGATTTTTTACTAATTTTTAAATTGGACACATCCTAAAAAATAAAAAATTGAGCATGCTCCCATTTTGAGAATATTAAGTGAAAAATATTTTTTTGGAACATGTCTAGAATGGAGTCTACAATGTTAAAATGTAATTAGTTTCAAATTTGGATGAGTGGATAAAAAATGACACCAAAAAATATATACATAAGTTTTCAAAGAAAAATGAAGATAGTAGAAAGAGAAATTGAAGATCAAAACCTTAATGTATTGAAAATGTAGAAAAAATTACATGGTTAGAAATGTAACGGACAACTTGATGTTATTGTGGCTTTTTTTAGAATAATGTCTTAAAATGTGCAAATTTGATGGAGAGCATGCTCAACATTTACTTGATTTTTCCCATTTTATGCAAAACATATCCTTGGGTACCTTAGATGCAAGCCCAATCCTTTGGCATAGATATCCATGCCAAATCCAAGCCTAAGGTGGGATTCTAAAAAAACTTCAAATGAAATACGTGCATGTTATAAACTTAAAATAGACTATTTTGTGTGTTTTCAAGGTTAATATAACATGAGTGAGTTATAATGTGCTCATGTTATGTTGGGATTTTTCAACCATCTTGGGACATAACACAAGATCATTATAGTGATCTCATGTTAAGTAATATTTTTCATTAAAATTGATTTTTTTTTCTAATTTTTATTCCCCCATCTTAGTGCACATAACCCCATGCCATCTTACAAAGCACTTTTGTAATGACTACAACATGAAAATAAAGGCATATAATTTAATACATCCATATTATAGAGGGCCATTAGCTATCAATGTTTTATAATAAGTTTGATTATTATAAAATATTTTTCCTTTAGTTAACTAGCTAATAGTAGTTTCTCACATTCCTTATAATTGAATTTTTTTAAAGGTACTACAAACAAGAGTTGGTTGCAAATAAATAGTGAGGAAGCACTCAATGCCACTATTACATAGATAGATAACACATATTTAAAGAAGGATTTATATTACGTTTGATAGCTAGTAGTTTCAAAAGAAATATGCAACATCATTTGTTGGATTGAAAAGTGCATTTGGAACAGAAAAAAAATAATAGAATTACTGAAGGAAATAGAAAAAATAGTCACTAACATGAGATTTAAGCTTAATTCTTAAAAATGTTATCTTCTATCTTGTAGATGTATTTTCAAGGGCCTAGAATTGAGGCTCCTCTTTCTTCCTTCATCAAAAATTCATCAAAAAAATAATCACAAGAGAAACTTTAACTATAAGCTTGGTGAAGAGAAGATTGCATAGAAATATGTCTTAGAAGGTCCAAAGAAAACTATTCTTGTGCATTTGGCATCGACTTCGTGTGCGTTGCCAATTGTAATAGTACATGCACCATGTTCCCACGTGTCCCAATTTATTAATTTGTGCCATTTGTAGTAAAGGCATATATGATAATATGATTATTATTAATATTTTATTTGGTGTGCATCCCATGTGTATGGGATTTTGTAGTTATAAGTCACATTGATCTAATAAATACTACCTATTTTGGATAATATAATAAGGTGAAGAATTATATATAAGTGAGCATATGTACTCTTGGGTCCTAAAATAGTAGCAACCCAAAACCCTAAAACATTTCACCAGCACCAAGGCCAGGGGTGTTGTCAAGGTGATTGAAAGATGTTTATCAGGAGGTCAAGGGTGATCTTGGCCAATGAACAAGAGTTAGTATGCTCCTCTACACTTCAGGATTAGCTAGACCTAGGAGGGATATTCCTAGAGGCATGAAATAGAACACACAAAAAAAAACACAACCATACCCAATGTACACTTGACCCCAAGAGTTATCACTAGGTCAAGACAAACTGGTTGCACAAGCCTCTAATTAAGCTGATTACTACACTATGCATTTGCACCCAAATACAACTACATCACATTTCTTACACTCTTTGAGATGAATCCATTTGAGTTATCATACACAAGATACACAGTGCAAGCATACATGGACATGATTCACCAATGATTTAAATAGTTTTTGCATCACTTTAAATTTTTCCTTGGTTATTATACTGAATCATGGACATCATGTGGAACTAGAAACTAAATCTACTCCTACAACAAATATGATAGGGAGTTTGATTAAAATAGTGATTGATCTATCTCCAATATGGACCGATGCTTACTTCGTTGGGAAACTGAGTCATAAGAAATAAAGAGGAAGGAAATGGACTAAAATAAAATCAACAGAAAACTAAAATGTACTCACATATATTTCTCCTATTACACTTCATGAACTAGACATACTTTTTTATCCAAAGCCACACTACAATGACCCATTTGCAATAATGAAATGATCCACCACAAAGCTTGTATTGACTTAAATGATGTCACACATTATCAAATATTTATTATAATCATACTAGCAAGTGTGGTGAAGGAAAAATACAAGGCTCTAACCATGCATTCCTCTGAATCATTACAAATAGCTATGGAGATATACCACCGCAAAAAGACGTATGTTACAAATCTTTCCTATGATGTATCAAACGCATTCTTCCATTCATTGCTTAGACATTATCCTCTGCTTGAAGCTTGAAAATCTCCCTTAGGCTTTCTTGACCAGACAATTGGTTGAACAACCAACCTTGAAAATATCTTTTTCATATGCATATATAGATTTCTTCATTTACTTTGCAACCAAAGGCATTGAAACTGACTCAACATGCCAAGCCCATGCCTTAATAAATTTAACCCTAAGCCTCTATCATAAAATCATGGATTTTCTGGATGCCCATGTCTTGTGCATTGTTTTTGTCCTTATAAGATCCTACATAAAATAATGACCACTAAAATACCTCATCCTCCTCATTAAATTTGATTACCTGTGCATTGAAGGCATACACAATTTCAGCTACTACAACTGACATTGGCCAGCAATCATGGCATCACCTACGGAGGCGTATTCTCAAGCACTTAGGAAATCACACCATTTATGAAGCCCTTACAACACTTTAAATATTTTAAAACTCACTTTAAAAAATTTAAACTACTACAATTTATACTTTATGCTTCATACTTAATTTTTACATTTCTGCACTGACGCCCTTCATATTTCCCTTTATCACCAAATTTGACCACCAAAAATTCAACTCTTTTGCACTTTTGGGACCTTTATTAGTAAATCACCTTATTGGTGATCTTGAGAAACCACTAACCATCTCTCTTCATTAGTTTTTCTTTGTCGGTGAAATTATCCCTTCGTGAACCACTTTCTCAGCCGACTTGTCTTCTTGCTTTCTTTTTCACCTTATCAGTGAACCTTTCTTTTCATGAATGATTCCTTGACCTATTTTCTTATTTATCTTCCATGTTACATCTTCTTTCCCTTTTGCCTTTATCAACAAATTTCCTTGCCGACAAACATTCAGGTTGACGAACTTGTGGGTTCATGAACCTCCAACTTCACCAACAAGCATTTAGCTTCTCTTTACATTTCTTAACTATCAAAAACTTTTTCATTTCATGATCTAAGGACTTTACCTTCATTTTTCACCTTCACACTTTGTCTCCATTTTCTTTGTCAGTAATCTTGATCGTCAGTGAACATCCTTGTCGGCAAACCTGATGGTTTGCGAACCAAAGGTTTCACTAACCAAGCCATCTTCATACCTTTGTTTCCTTTCATTGCCATATCCTTTCTTTATCAACAAATACTAAGGTTCATGAACCAAACATTTTCTGGTGAAGACATGTTTTGGCCTTTTCCTTTCTCCTTGTTCTTTATCCCTTAGAAAATTTTCTACTTGCCTCTTTGCCGATCCGAGCTATCGAAAACACTCTATCGACAAAAACCTCCATTGGTGAACCTAATGGTTTTCAAACCACCAAATTTGTTGATAAAAACGTGGTGTTGAGCCCATCCTACCTTAGAACAATTTTCCTTTCCTCTTTTGTCACTTGGACAATGAATCAGGGAAAACACAAACTCACAAACTTGGTCAGCGAAATTGGGACATCACGAACTAGTTGATTCACTGACAAAGGCCACAAACTTCAATCATTCTCTATCTTTCAAACCTTTTCCTTCACCTCTTTTGCTGCCTTATCGGCAAATCGACAAACTGACAAACTGTGAACTTACAAACTCAGTCGACAAAATTGGCAGTTTGTGAACTTGCCGATTTGATGGCAAAGCCCTCAAATGGATAGATTTTCTAAGGGAAGAAAAAATATTAACTTAGGGGTTTTAACTTATAATTATTAAATTAAAACCCTTGGAGAATATCTCAGATCATTTATAAATAATGGGTATAAACTACAAAGCCAAAAGTGGGGAATTTAATGCATTTTAGGACAAAAATATGCATATCTTAGACCTAGTGTTTTTTTAGGTCCCAATGCTAGCTCAGGTTGGGGAAGTGTGTCAAGCAACGACACAACAAGAATCTCAAAATATCTCTAGGTAGGAAAAAGGAAGAAATGAACACAAGGGGAAAAACACAGAATATATTTACATGAAAACATATAGTCATAAACATGAGGGCACAAAAGGAAAAATAATTGTAATCAAAACTTTCAAGCCCTAGCAGGTCAAACTTGCACAAGATGAATGAAACTACTTGCCTCTATCAAATACAAGCTGAATGAAGGAGTTGATCTCCATCAAACCAAATTTACACTTTTCACCCAGCTGCAACAACTGAAGACTGTCCCCAACATGTGTCAATCTGTAATTACTACTCATGAAGCCAAGGTTAGGTCCATAAATGAAATTATTCTTCCTAGGCAACTATAAAAACCTATTCCAATCCATATCATGCATTTTCATAACAACAAGGGGTGCAAAATCAAAAACTAGGTTAGCAACCAAAGAAATAAATGAAGGCAAGCCTCCATTAACAAATGCTAAGCTATCAAACCTTTTGACCTCTTCATGCAAATTCAGGGAAAAGGAGAACACCTCCAATTCACATGGAAAAAAAGAACGTGCCTAGCTTCACTATTGATCAACAACAAGAAACACATATTTTTGCAAATCAAACTAGAAAAAATCCATCTCTATCATATCTTGAAGTTAGGTTGCCATCTGTTGAAACACGGGCATACACATGCCTTGCTGCTCATTCACATCAATGTCCCATACAAAGGACTCAACCTCTATCATAGAACCAACACATTCAGGAGCTAGTAAACATCCCACATCAAAGTGGAAAGATTCATACTCATTTGCAACTCCACCAAGCTGTCGAACACAACTTTCATATGTGCTGCTACAACTTTCAATTTCTAAATCATAAGCATGACTCAAGTTGCAATCTAAACCATCAACACACACATCAATACCATGAGACACCATATGTGAAGAATCATGTTTTTAAAAATGTCTCTCTATTTCAAGTCCACTCTAGAAATCTACTATGTCATACTCACTACTACAATAAGACTGATGACACACTTCTTCCTTGATTTCTATATTATTTCCTTGTGGCTCTGGTGAAGCATACTCTACATGAGGAAGACAACATACCTTGTACCAAATAAATATGTTCTCATATGCATCCACATGATCACCATCTTCATAATCTAGGGCAAGTTCTTCACACTGAAACTCCATGGATGCACTAATAATTGTCTCTAATTAGTTATCATCAAATGCAACGACCTCTACATCATCCTCATGAAAGCAAACATCAACTTCTTCAACATCACAAACATGGACAAAGGAGGGCATTAAAGCAAACAAGAAACTGTTCATCCCCATACACATCATCCTCCTTATTCACTAAACCACATACCTCAGCATTGGATTGGAAGTCACCATTGGATCTATCTTTATCATTTTCACTTAATGCACTATCCAATAGAAGGCTGGTTCATACACTACTTTTAATCATCTGCATCACTATTATATAATGCACCACCTTCACTTTCTACCCTCCTAACTACACAATCATCATCCTCTGATGCTGCATTCACTTGACTATTTGTATCCACACTATTGCTATTCATATTAAAGCATGTTTATTATCAGAAACACATGCATTTGTGGACAACAATCCCTTTATGTAGTCATCTCTCATTTTCTCCATGGAGTCTAGGGAAAGGTATGCTTGCTACATACTCGTTATTTTAAAATCTTCCCACACATAACTTAGTCTAGTTTCATATTCTTTGAAAAACATATCAATGCAAGTGGGAATGTTAGGTTTAAAATTATTTGGAATGTTGGAAAGGACAACAGTAAACCTGTGACCAAAATCTTTACTTGACTCTCCCTCTTATCTTTAACTTTTTCTAGCTCTATTACAAGATTAGAAGGGTCAAGATCTTTGGCAAATTCATTCTCAAACTAGGATACAAGTTCATTCCATAAGGCAAAGGACTTCCTGGGAAAACTTTGGATCTATTCTCTTGCCTTTCCATGCAAGGACATAACAAAGAATCCATCCACATGTCTTCATCCTCAAACTGATGGTCTTCCATGAATTCTAAAAATACATCAACATGTATGTCCCCTTCCCAAATATCATACCCATCAAACCTGGGAAACTGGCTATAAACATTGGTTGGCATGCCTCATGTTTTGTCATCAAACCATGAAAGGTCTAGCTAGTTGTCTACTAGATCTAAGGGAACAACAGGGGGCCAAACAAACTAAGTTTTTGGGGCAGCAAGGAAATCATTGGACTATACCGTAGACTCTAGCAGGTTAATCCAATTTTCTATTTTTTCTTCTTGCTGCATTGCTAAGTCATTCTGATCTTGCATGGGTGTATATAAGTTTTGGTTTGCATAACATGCAGAGCCATGACTAGAAAATGTATTGCTAGGATGGTCATGGGAATCCACACCAACGTAGTTTCTAGGGTCTGAGAGATAGGAAAACTCAAATAAAAGAGTAGACCTAGAATAGCCATATCCATACCAACCTTCCATGACTAAAACATCCTATAATGCTAGGCAAAAAAATGAGGCATAGAAATTTGTTCCTTCAACATTATAGGAATAGAAAACTCCAAAAGTAAGAAAAGAAGAAATTGTGTGTAGCTTTATTTTAGTATCTTTTACATATTAAGATGAAACATTTAGATCACTAATAAAAACCAAGGTACAACAGTAAAAAACTTATGCTCTTCGATAGTAGAGTCGCCACCTCTACTAGAATTCCTTGAAGTGTGATTGATCTTCAAGGCCACCAATTGATTCTAAGTTCAACTCACTAGTAGAGTCTCCAAATGATTTAACCCAACATGATTATCCCTAACAATGATGCTAAAATGTTGGCATAAGTTGATGGGAGGCCAAACTTACCCAAACAAAATGCACATAGAAAACTATTACAAACACAAAGGTCTTCAGAATAATTCAACCATTTAATTCAGTTCCCAGAAATGGCACCAATCTATTGGTGTAAGCCGGTAGGCTACCAACTTCAACACACAATAAACTACACCAAACAATGGCTGCAAACTTTTTTAGTGACTATGTTGCAAAGGTCTTTCAAAATCTAAACCAAGATATTACATCCCCTACAATCACTTGAAATTGTTAGGTCCTAAAATAGTAGCAACCTAAAACTTTAAAACATTTCACCATCACCAAGGCCAGGGATGTAGTCAAGGTGATTGAAAGAGGTTTATCAAGCGGTCAAGGGTAATATTGGCTAAATAATAGGAGTGGGGGACTACACTTTAAGCTCAACTAGACCTAGGAGAGATATTCCTATAGGCATGAAATATAACACAAACAAACAAACACATCCATACCCAATGTGCACTTGACCCCAACAGCTATCACTAGGTCAAGACAAACTAGTTGCACAAGACTCTAATTAAGTTGATTATTGCACTATCCATTTACTCCCAAAAACAACTACATCACATTCCTTACACTCTTTGAGATGAATCCATTTAACTTCTCATAGTCCAGATACATAGTGCAAGAATACATGTACATGATTCACCAATGATTTAAACAATTTTTGCGTCACTTTAGATTTATCCCTGGTTGTTATACTGAATCATGGACAACATATGTAACTCTAAACTAAATCTACTCCTACAATGAATAAGATAGAGAGTTTGATTAAAATAATGATTGATCTATCTCCAATATCGACCAGTGCCTACTTCATTTGGCAATTGAGTCATAAGAAGTAAAGAAGGAAATAGACTGAAATAACATCAACAAAAAACTATAATGTAGTCACATACATTTCTCATATTACACTTCATGCACTAGACATACTTATTTATCCAAAGACACATTACAATGACCCATTTGCAACAAATAAATGACCCAACACAAATCTTTTATTGTCTTACATGTTGTCACACATTATCAAATCCATATTACAATCGCACCAACAACATGGTGAAGGCAAAATACAAGGTTGTGACAAACCATTCCCTTGAATAATTACAAATAGCATGGAGACATACCACTGCATAAAGACGTACATTAAAATTCTTTCCTACGTTGTATCAAATGTATTCCTCCATTCACTGCTTAAACATTATCCTCTGCTTGATGCCTTAAAATCTCCCCTAGGCTTTCCTAACTATATAATTGGTTCGGCAACCAATTTTGGAAACATCTTTTTCATATGCATATATAAATTTCTTCATTTACTATGCAGCCCATGATGTTGAAATTGAGTTAACACGCCAAGCCAATGGTTCAATAAATTTTTCCTAGAGCCTCTATCAAAAAATTAGTGCATTTTCTAGATGCCTTTGTCCTGTGCGCTGTTTTTGTCCATTGATAGTCTTGTAGAGAATATTGACCACTGAAACACCTCATCCTCCTCATTAAATTTGAGTACTTGAGCATTGAAGGCATGCACTATTTTAGCTAACTGAAACTGGCATTGGCTAGCAATCATGGCATCACCTACAGAGGCGTGTTCTTAGGCATCCAGGAAATCATGCCATTTATGAAGCTTTTACAACACTTTAAATATTTTAAAACTCACTTTAAAACATTTAAACTACTACAATTTATACTTCATGCTTCATACTTAATTTTTACATTTCTGCATTGGTCCCTTCATATTTCCCTTTATCACCAAATCTAACCATCAGTTAATTCACCTCTTTTGCACTTTTGGGACCTTTATTGACATATTTCCTCATTGGTGATCTTGAGAAACCAAGCCATCTTTACGCCTTTGTTTCCTTTCACTACCACATTCTTTCTTTTTCAGTTAATCCTAAGGTTCATGAACCAAACATTGTTTATCCCTTAGAAAATTTTCCACTTGCCTATTTGCCGATCCAGGTTATCGACAAAACTCTATCGGTGAAAACCTTCATCGACAAACCTAATAGTTCACGAACTACCAACTTTGCAAATAAAGTCATGGTGCTAATCTCATCCTACCTTAGAACAATTTTTCTTTTCTCTTTTGTCACTTGGTCGGTGAATTGGGAAAAACACAAACTCATGAACTTACTCGGTGAAATCAACAGTTTGCGAACTAGCTGATTCAAGGACAAGGACCACAAAATTCAATTTTTCTCTATCTTTGAAACCTTTTCCATCTCCTCTTTTGTTTCCTTATTGGCAAATTGGCAAACCAGCGAAACTATGAACTTACGAACTCAGTCGGTGAAATCGGTAGTTCTTATTGATTTGTCAAAAAAGCCCTCAAATGGATAAATTTTTTAAGGGAAGAAAACATATTGATTTTGGGACAAAAATATGCATGTCTAGGAACTATTTTTTTTCGAGTCCCAACATGTACCTTGTTCACCTCCTACCAATAATCTCCTATTTTCTTGTGTTATCCTCTATTCAGAACATATCTTAAGTGTAATATTGAATTTTCATGTCCATGGCCTTGTTTAAAACCCTAGTAAAACTTTTTATGTTGTCAAAACATTCATTTATTTACATGTTCACTTACTATTTCCCATCACCAAATCAGCTAAGTCAGTTGCTTTACATTTTTTTCTTCTATAGAATTGGCTTTGCATTGATTCTATTTTGTTGCACTATTATTATTTCATCAATCACACTCCACCCACCACATTACACAAAGTGTTTATTAGGCTTTTTTAATCATGATTAACATGATATAATATGACTTAATAATTTTTCTTGTGCTTTACGTAATAATTCAAGGTTGAACAGTTAGTGGTAGTTAATGTATCTTTACCATGTGTTAAAAATATTAGGAACATACTTTGCATGAATTCTTGTTCAATGCATTAATTGGAACCTTTTAGTTACCACCTAACTTGCTACAATGTGTAATATTTTCCACTATTTAAAAAATAACCACATGGCATGCCACTAGTGGTCGAGTTATTTAATTGGGCACCTAACCACCATGTTCTTTGATGAACCCACAACATATTGACTTGACTCAAGTCAACATATTATTATTGGCCCATTACTTTTCTTGTAGGTCTATATTACATCCTATCAAAACATGACTCTTTTATCTCATGTATATTTGCACCACTTAACTTCCCTACCATGTCAATAGCTCTCCTTAATGTACCAAATGAACTTTAGTGTGTTGAGTCACATTTTCCTACAAACTTCCACTCAACATAATTGTGCAACAGTTTTGAGCTATAAGCTATTCCATAATGAATGACCAATATTTGTGTAGATTTCAAAAGGTTTAACTACCATAGTTGGCCTTTCTTTCTCGACCTTAAAATGAGTGATGCCATTTATGAGATCCACATAATTCTAAATTTGAATTCTTCATTGAAACACATTCCCTAAGAGCCCTAGTATTTTTTATTTCCACATGTTTCCTTGATTTGCAACTGCTCACAACCAAGCTAGATAAATCACAATTTAATCTTTCTATTACTATTTTTATCTCAATATGTTGGTCATAGTGTAGAAGAGTTTATCCTAAATTAAGTTACTAACTACATATAATTGTTCAGTGCAATCACTCTCAATTTTGTACTCAAATATTGAATGTTTTAAAACACTAATGAAAGCACTTTATCCTAGTTGTGTGTGTATTCTAAGAGTACATATTTAATCTATTCATATGTCTATTTAGATTTAAATTTTTTATTTAACTAGGTAGGGTTCTAGTTTTTAAAATTCTTAAGATTTATATTACTAGTTTTAGTTGTTTGTGTTTATTGTTCCAATACCTTGTACTTGGAGGGTTGTTTTAAACCTTGATCTTCCACTACACTTTAAACCCTAGTGTATCTTAGTTAGTTCTTTTCTATCAAGTTTCCATTTAAGTGTAACCCTAGCCAAGAGATTTTTTAAGTGCTTCTATAGGCCATAAAGAAATCTAAAATACAAATAGAAAAGGGACTTTTATTGATCATTTGGAGGATGCAAAGGTAAATATTAGAGACCCTTTGACCTATAGGAGTGACCAAGACTTATTCAAAAAAAAATTCAAGAAGCCATTCAAAGACATCCCCCTATGTAATTCGTAAATGTTTTACCTTTGAAATGTGGTTATACAAAATTTATTGGAGAGCCTTAAGCTTTTTGAGTGGACTATAAGAATGTATGAACATAAAATCCAAAAGGAGAAGGATCCACAAGAAAACAAGTTTTTCATTCTAAAGAAAGAATCAATTGTGTTCCATTTGATCCTAGTGCACATGAAAGGATGAAAGGATAGATGGATGGATGGATAAAAGGATTGGAAATGATGTATAGAATGGATGGAAGATACATGGTGGATGGATGGAGGTGTTTAGGATGGATTTCCAAGGACTACATCACATAGGAATAATATGCCCCCACTCTAGATAGGTGTTACTTATGAGAAGGTGAGGTAATGCTTATTAGGATGCATGATAGGGAGAATGCTTGGAATGGATGGGTAGACTTCAGAGTATGTCAGGAGTTGTACAAAGTAAGTTTTAGATATTTTCCCTTGTCCTTATCAAGATCAAAGGAGGAAGGGAGGATGTGGTGATATAATGGGATAGGTATGCAGATATAATCGATTATGATTATAGGATAGGTATGCATATATAATGGATAAGGTTGGTAGAAAATGATGGAATTGATAGGATGGTTTAGATGAGAAAATTTTCCCCAAGTCTGACGTATATAGATAATAAAACTACACATGACACCTGTTTTCTAGGTTTTCATCATGGTACTTATCCATGGTACCACTAAAGTGGTTTTCAACATTAGACAAAGGATTTCTCTTTAGTTTTTTTTTTTATTTTATTTTTGCTATTTGGATGGGATTGGTGGATGAGGGGAAAGAGATATTTGCATGGAGGATGAGGAATCAATCACCTGTTTCCAAGAGAATGTGATAATGTCCCATTTTTGGATGCCTACAGCACATAGAACATGTCAAGTCTTATTACGCGCATGGATGTTGGGAGATGATTGGATGATATGGAAATGGAGTGGATTATGATGTGGATTATATATGGATGGATAATAGTGGATTATGATGTGGATTATGGATGGATGGAGGATAGTGGATTATGATGTGGATTATGAATGGAGATGATGGATAAATGGATGATAGATGAAAGGATTATGAAAAAGCATGGACCATAGGGATGTGATGGGGGGGATTTGCATGATAGAGGAGATAAGATGTGGGGATAGAGTTATGTGAAAATGTCATGGGGTGGATGGCAACCAAGACCAACGGTTGTAAACACCATAATGAATTTTGAAGCTTTTGATGTGGAGGGGGTGTAGGGAGTACCGTAGATTTTTTATTTTTCTGATTTGGGGACATAGGGACCTAAATGGACGTAAGATTTGTAGAATTTGAGAACTCTTTATTGTGCCATATTTATCTACATGTACTGTCTAGTGAGTGGGAATAGAATCTAGGGATTGAATTGGTGTCCAATGAGTTACCTAAAGGACCAATTAAGATAGTGTAGTTGTGGAGAATCCATCTAAGTAAGAAACTTTTTAAGGAATTTTAGGAGTTAAAGAACTTGTGATATGTAAGGCCAAGTTTGTTTAAGGAATTTTAGGAATATTTGAGACCCCTTGAACTCAAGGAAGAGATAAATATTAATCACAACTAGAAAGACTAGTTTATCCATGAAAATTATATTACCATCAATGTTTATGGAGTTATATCATGCCTTCCAAATTATGAAAGGGTGTTCTTGATACAATTACTTTCTTATAATCTATGTGCCTGAACATAAATATTTGTTTAACCTTTTATCTGAAGAACATTGAATTTGAGCATGACAATCTGAATTTATCTTTGAGTTGTTTGTGAAATATAGTAGTTGAAGACGAAATTTATTTCTCTTAATTAAAATCCTTAGATTCTTGCATTGTCAATACAACTGATAAGGTTCAAAACTAATCTAAATATAATTGTTTCATTAGTTTCTTTGGGTTAAAACTATCATTTAATGGTAGGATGAAATTAATAAACCATTTTCTTGTATCCCTAAACAATATTTTGATATTTGTTTTTATCAATAGTAGATTAGGATTAGATGAAACACACATGCAATTTAACTTAAATGTAAAACTAGCCCCCTTGTTAAATAGTCCATATTGAACCCTTTGCTTGTAAAACACAGTTGTGATAGGTAGCTCCCAAGACCTTGGAGATGGTTGATTTTAGGATCAATTTACTATTTACGAGATGTAATTCGAACTCATCTTACTTGCATTGCATTGTGTCAATTTGGCCATCAACATAACTGACACTAGGAGGGCCCTAAATCACTTAAAGTAATCAAACTAGATTGTATAAAGTCATTCTCTCTTGAGAGGTTTAGGAGAATACTAAGGGATACACTTGATAAAGTATAATTCTTAGATTTAGGGCCAACTAGTAGACTTGGTGGAGATAAGGGAACAACTATAGAAGATCTAAACACATTGCCAAATCCTCAACCTATAGAATGTCCCACTATCTTCATTGTTTTAGTTACACCACCTCCACCAATGGCTTTCTTCCTAGTAGAACATTTGCCTAAGTTGGGTACCATATGAGGTGGATTCCATGAGATGACCTGAAACCCCAAGAAATTTTGTTCAAAACACATTTATGGGGAAAGTAGGTTGGTAGAAGAACACATCTAGGATTTTAAAGATGCTACTATTAGATCTCAAAATGCACATGAGGATGTGATCTATAGACTCTTCCCATACTCTTTAGGGGAATTTTCTTATAGTTGGTACTTAATTTTACCTACCAATTCAATAGATAGCTAGGATAACTTAAAGAAAAACCTTTCACAAATCAATTTAGGATTTATGCTAACCCATCCATACTATATCATCAGTTTGCTATGTGTAGAAAAGAACCCAATGACCCACTAACCATGTTCAACCCTAGGTTCGAGAAACTATACAAGAGGTTACAATCACCATACACTATAGTAGAGGATGTTTCCATACAAGTTTATCTAAAATATATAGACCATTTTACAGGTTTATTCCTTTGAAGAATTGAAAATGATTTGGAGTCCTTGAGTATAGCATACAACAAAGCAATAAAGTTGCAACAAGGGATAGATCCTACCCCTATAGGAATAGGTGGAACTTTGCCATCACTAGCATATCTAGGTGTGCCAAATTAGATACCTGTGTGAATAAATCATGCTCTCACCAATATTAAACCCTATACCTTTAACAATGCATCAACCAATTAGTCAAACATATGGGATGCTAGCAATAGCTTGGCCTATGCAAAATCAAAATAATCCCTAGGTGCCTACCTCAACTAATGGAAATTCGTTCTTTGAGAAACAAGCCATTATGCAAGCATCCCAAGCTAATGTACAATCTAACACCTAGGTAGGCCTATCAAGCACCGATCACAACATGCATTGGTCCTCTAAGATAGAGGCATTAAAGAAAACCCTGTCACATGTGACTAACAAACTCACATAGTTTAGGATGAATCCTCCACAACCCCTCAATTGGAATAATTTCTAGAATCAGGGTAGCTTCAAGAATCAAAACATGAACTATAATCAAAGACCTCTTAATAGGAAATGGAACACAAGACCTAACAATGGATGCATCACAAGCACCAATAATGGAAAAAATTAAGGAAATCAAAGAACTACTAATACCTTTAACATAGTTAATATGGCAACATTGAATCATGTGACCAATTGGTGTAGACTACGTGACATAATAGCTCATTCAAAGATTAATAGCCCTAAATAGAAAAGATGGGCAGGATTTCTCAAGCAGATTCTCAAACATAGTATACTCGTCTACAAGATAACAGTGATAATGTGAGCATGGATATGGTATTGGATACATATATCTTTCCTTTCAAAGAAGATAATAAACCAATAAATGAGACATATGATGTAGAAGATTTTCAACTAGGAAATAATAACTATTTCTTGAGAAACAAATCCAAAGGATCTTTTACAAAAGGGATACCACCTAGCAACACACCTACTCCCACATATCCTAAGGCTAACAATAATCCTATACCACCTAGAGGTCAGACATAAGGAAAACCTAGATCAAATCTAGTTATTCTCACCAAAGCTCATACTTAGACTGATGTAAGTTATGATATAACAGAAGACCTCAAGAAAACTAAATCCAACATGTCTATTTTTGACATTTTGTAAAATTATCGAAATCAAAGGGAAGCATTATCAATTTTTTTGACAAACCAAATGCACGAAAAAGAAGAGGCCAAGATAATAGATACTATTGATGCTTATGCAACTATGTATAGAGGAAAACTAGATTCCCCTCTATTCTTGTTGGGTTTCAGAATATTTGGTAATAACTTGCACAATTGTTTGGTACATTCTGGAGCATCGAGCAATCTGGTGCCTTAATGTGTAAAAAGTTTAGAATGACACGCACTTACACCCATAAAAAGGTGATTCAACTAAATAAAAAAGAGGTAAATATAGTGGCAGAACTTAAATATGTTCATATTCAATTGGTCTATGAACCACACATGCAACAACACATTCATATTCAAATGGTTGACATTCTGGAGGTATATGACATGCTGCTAGGTAGGGATTGGGAAAAAAGATTAAACAAATATTTTTTTATTGATTTTACACATCTTTGGCTCCCATGGAAAGGAAACCAAAACCATACTAGGATTGAAAGTGATTCGAGACTCAAACACATGATAACTAAATATAATCATCCCAATGAAGTAGCTTTATACTGAATTAGAACCAATAGTATATAGAGTTGATGAAATCTTAGCCACTTTTGTCTTTTCTCATAATTCTGTAGATAATAATGATCAATAAAATTTAGTTTTGAATCTCAAATGTGAAGAGTTTCCTAAAATATTGGTAGCATATCAGCATGCATTGGGTGAAGACATAAGTGTGACTGACCCAATGTTGCCCAATTGGTGCAGAGTTCGCATTCAAGAGCACTCTGAACTATCATGTGAAACATATCTAGAAACTGTCAAGAAACATGCCTTTGGGGTTTCCGATTCAAAATTCTAAGAGTCAAAAGTCTCATGTGGTTCAAATGACAACATTACTGATGAAAAGGAGTAGATCAAATCTTATTTTTACACAGATCAAAGTAATTGGATAGAGTTTGAGAACTAACTCAAATAAAAAACTACAGATATCAAATGCAATGTTTCTCTAGTCCAAGAGGAGTCACTTGCTGGTTTCAAAATCACTTGGGAGCAATTACAGGTGGACTTAAGTTAGGCATTGGAAGATTTGACTATTTTGAAATTGAATAAATGCATTCATCTGATGACATTCAAAATTGAAGAACCTAATAATTCTTAGTTAGTAGATAGGATAATTGTTCCACTAGAACTTAGTCAAGACCTTGTAGATAAAAGCAAGTTTTACATGAAAACAAAATCTATACTCTTAGATTTCATGGGTCATGATCAAAGAAAGGAAGTGGAGTAGGGGTGGAATTGGTGAGTCCCAAAGGTAGAGCCTTTTCGGCATCTTATCGATTACATTTTGATTTTACAAACAACATGACAAAGTCTAAAGCCTTGATAAGGGGATTGATGTTTGCACACAAGAAAGGAGTCCTTTGTTTGAATGTACAAGGAGATTTAGAACTCGTGGTGAAATAGGTGAGAAGTTAGTATGCTTGTCATGATAAAAATTTGGCTGGCTATAGGAATAGAGTTTGGAGCTTGATCAAAGATTTTGAAGATTTCGATATAAAGGTCATTCCTCAAAGGATAAATCATACCTCAAATGCATTAGATGTTGTAGCCAATACCTTGGAACCTATGACACATTCTTGACTAAGGAGATTCTCTGTAGAGCTAGTTCCTACCCTCGCTATGTCAGATAATATGTGTAATTTTCAAGTATTCTAGGATGATACCATATTCTAGAATTCCTCACCAACATAGGGGTCTCTGAGGGCCAAATTATAGATGAATCAGAGTGAGATCCATTTGAATAAGATGATGAGGGGGTGATAAATTTAAAAAAAAACAACATTCCTAAGGGCATGGTTTCTTTGGAAAGAATATTTGACTCAGACCTAAGGGAAAAATAGAAAATACCTTTTGATTCTGAAGGAGGGAATTATGAAACATACAATTTGGGAGAAGATGGTGTCAATAAAAACATCTTTATTGGCAAAACTTGTTCTTGGAGAGAGAAAGAAGATATCACTAAGGTACTGAAAGATTATAGGATGTCATTGCACGGGGTTACAAAGATCTCAAGGCTTTTGATACCTCCATCATTACTCATATGATACCCCTTAAACCAAATGTTCAACCATTCAGGTAGAAGCAAAGGCTAATTAAAGCCTTGATAGAACCTCTAATATTCAAGGAGATGTATAAATTATTGGCAGCCATAACTATTTTTACGGTAATACATTCAACATGGGTTGCTAATTTGGTTCTAGACCAAAAAAGAATGGAGAAATCATACTTTGTGTTGATTTTTAGAATTTAGACAAGGCTTCTAAGAAGGATAATTATCCACTACCTTCCTTGGATGAGGTATTCCAAAAAGTAAACGAGTCACAAATGACGTCCTTCCTAGATGGTTATTCTGGGTATAATCAGGTTTTGGTAAAGTATGAAGATAGGATGAAGATGACTATTACTACCAAATAGGGAACATTTGCCTAGAGAAGAATATCGTTTGAGTTGATCAATGCTCGTGCATACTTCCAGCGAGCAATGGGCAGTACCTTCAAACATTTGGTAGGTAAGTGTATTATTGTATACATTGATGACCTCACTGTGCTTTCAAAAGATAGAGTTAGCCATGCATCTGATTTGAAGAAGATACTAGAGAGATGCAGACTATATGGTATCTCTAAAACTCAAAAAGTGTATCTTTGGGGTAACTAAATGGAAGTTGTTAGGACACGTGATTCTAGAAAAGGGAATTTCAATTGATCTAGAACAAGTTGAGTCAATTCTAAAATTACCTATGCCTGGAAGCAAGAAGGAAATGTAGTCCTTCGGAAAGATCATCTTTTTAAGGAAATTCATCATAGGATTCATAGAGATCATAAAACCACTCAACGATATGATGAAGAAAGATGGTAAGATTGAATGGAGAATTGAAGCTAAGCCTTCCTTTACATAGATTAAATAGTCAATTACTGAAGCTCCAGTACTTATTAGTCTAGACTACATGCAGTCATTTTACATCTATTTATTTGCATCTGAACATTCATGTGCTATTATTCTCACACAAATAAGGGAAACAACAATGAAATACCAATTTCTTTTATGAGTTCCCCTTTTAAAATGTCAAAGTTAAATATCCATACCTTGAGAAATAATCTTTTTCCTTGGTGAGGGCACTTAAAAAGTTTAGATGTTACATTCTCAGATGTTACATCGCAATTGTCCCTGATCATGCTGTGAAGTCTTTGTTGATGCAAAGTGATCTAAGAGAAAGGAGAGGTACATGTATGGCCATCTTAAAATGAATTGACCAAGAAATCTAGTCATTGAAACATGCAAGTGGACAAGGACTATCCAAAACCATGACTAATTTCAATCCCCAGATAATTTGTTAGCAATATACAGTGGGTTCCATCACCAAGGATGAATGGTATAAAGATATAGTACATTTCCTATTGACTAAATTTTTTTTGAAAGACTAGGATTCCACTCAGAGAAGGTATTTGAGACTGAAAAGTGCAAATTTTATGGCCAAGAATCTAGCATCGTTTCAAAAGAATTTTGAAGGAGTTTATTTCAGATGTTTAAGTCATCAAGAAGCAAAACAAATCTTTCAAGAATACCATGGGAAGTACAGGATGGGACATGGTTTAAGGGAGTCTACTACACATCAGATCCTCGGGTCAAGTTATTATGGCCTCATGTTTTTAGAGATGGACATGAACATGTGAGAACCTATCACGTCTATCAAACTGTTGCCTCCAGGGAAATAAATCCTGTAATGCCTTTATAGCATGTATATGAGATAAGACCATTTACCAATGGGCCTTCAATTTTATTGGTGTGATTAACCTAACTCTTTCAAGGGTCATAAATCTATCATGACAACAATAGACTACTACACTTGTTGGATGGAAACACAACCTTTTAGAAATTATACAACAGAAGTAGTGATCAAATTTTTAGAAGATAACATTGTAATGATGTTTGGAATACCTTTTGCTCTGGTATGTGATAATGTCCTTTCCTTTTCATCTATACAATTAATGCAATGGTCTTTTGAGCATAAGTTAGTTTTATAGTTTTCTTCTAATTATTACCCACAAGGTAATGGAGTAGCTGAGTCAACTAATAAAAAATTGCTACACATCATTAAAAATCTACTAGAAAAGAACCCAAAGGATTAGCATACCCAACTCAAGTCCACCTTATGGGTGGATCAAACTCGAACTAAGGTATCCCTAGGAACCTCACCATACCAAATTGTGTATGGGGTAAACCTAATTTTTATAGTAAATTTACAAATCCTGGTCCTTAGGTTCATGGAAGAATTTTCTATTGATGAGGATAAAATAGAATCTAGACTTATGAACTTGCTAGGTCTAGAAGAAAAGAGGGATGTTGCCCTTCACCGCTTTGTTAAACATTAGGCACTTGTCAAGTAGTGGTTTGATAAAGGAGATAAAACCAAAGCATTGAGAATATCTAATTTAGTTCTCTTATGGGATAAATCCAGAGAAAAGAAAGGTGACCATCAAAAATTTATTATTTTAGTCCTTGAAGGATGATAAGTTCCCTATATCATATTAAGATAGGATTTTTTTGTCTGTCTTTATTGTTTTTCTTCTACTCTCCTTTGTCTCTTTGTTTTGGTTTTATTGTCTTTTTCTTCCATTTGTCTGTGCTTTGTAGGTTTTATAGTTTTGAAAGATTGAGATTTGTATGCAGTTCAGTATTAGGGTAGTCTTCTTTGGATCTCTTTGCTTAGTACTTTTCAGTATATAGTCAGCTATTTCTCTTAAATGCTTTGTTTACTTCCATCTATTGTGGACTCTATAACATAAAGCCCTTATAAACACTCAGATAGCTATGAAGATTGAGGCATCTTGTAAAAACATACTATCTTTCACTCACAACTTAATGTTCTTAGAGTTAGCCTAGATTCAGATATGGTAACTCCCTTCCTTAGGTGAAGATCTTAAGAGTTATATTCCTTAGACTAGGGAATTGATCTTTTTATGGTACTTGACCCACATTGGTGTTGAAAATAAAATTTGTCAGCAAGAAGGGTCCACTTCTAGTTTAATATACATCATTTAGAGAAGATGGAGTGCTTCACTAGAACTTTGTGTTCATTTGGTTCGTATTCCTCTTGATAGGCCAAGGAGTGGCTAGACATGCGATTGGTTATACTTTGAATATAAACATCAATTTATGTCCAGCTGCAGGTATCATCTAGGTTCTATACAAAAGGATCCTAGTTTGACAGTTGAAGGCATATAACAAATATCACCCAGATAAGATGGTATAGATAAGTAAACTGACATATTTATTGGGTTTTACATATGTTGATATGTGATTTTACACTCGGTACCAGATCTTGTGACCTTTGAATTTTAAGTTTAAGGTTAGTCTTGACTTTTAAAATGGTTCAGACTTCAATATTCTAGATTTCAAGAGCAGAGGTCATTTATAAACTCTATTCATTTTTTAGATCAACATCATTTGGTCTTCCCCATTTGGAAATTAGTAGTAGTTAGAAATTTTGATGTTTGAGAATTAGTTGAGGTAACCATACATGTTTGGGATTGTTGAAGTACAGTTATTCATATGTTCGTATCATCATTCCATCCCACCTTTCCATCGCACCCCTTTTCATAGTGGTATAAACTATGCCTTATTCAGTTATCCCTATTTGAACATATCCAATTGACTATTGTGACTAAAAATCCATATACTAAGACATAATAGTCTAAGGCATAGTCCTCTTATTTCAAGGAGCATATTCAAACATAAACATATTGGTAGGTGCATTATCCTTGAATCCTAAAGGTTCCTATCTCAAAGTTTCATACCTTAATTGATATAAAACATGTATACAAAAGAAAAATGACCTATCTTTAAAAGAGAAGTTTGATACCACTATCCATCAGGAGGATCCATTCTGCCAAAGTTGCCTAGGGTACTATCCCGACCTCATCCCTTATGGTGTTAGAGGCCTTGCACTCAACAAGATTTTATTAGAAGCCAAGATCAATAAGAACAGTGCTGATATAAAAAACAGAGTGAAAGCAATTAGAAATTGCTATGAATAAACTATTCAAAATAGCGAGTACATATAGGTGATGAGAGGAGGTTAGTTAGTTGAGGAAAGGACTCCTCAGAACTAGCATGAGTGGCTAGTTTAGTGGGAAACTTGATGACCCATCTCCTAACTGCCTAACAACCTTGACACCTCAATGAGGCATGTGTCAGGATTATGTAAGGGCACACCTAAGTAGACTTAAGCCTAAGTGTATACAAATATATGGAATATATATATATATACACTAACCCCCCCCCCCCCCAAGCATAGTTTAGGTGGACACAAATGAAATGGGTCCCGGCTACAAACCCTGGTGAGGTACCCATGTACAATGCAAATATGAAATTGGGTCCCGGCTACAAAGCCTGGTGAGGTACCCATGAACATTGCAATCTCTCATAAAAGGAGAAAGGTAAAAAACCCAGTGGGAAAAAACTACCCTCCAAAAGAGAGAAGACTCTTGAAATTGACACAAGCAGGACTATTTTACAAGGCAAGATTTCCATTTCTAAGGAATCGACGATTCCACGGTGAAGAACGTGCTGGAAGAAAATACATTTCAATTTACATTGGTATATGCTTGAGATATACAATATTATTAGCATGTAAACCGTCTCTTATTATGCAACAGACTATAACGATGACAACGATTCGGAAAGAAAAAGAACAACCTAGCTAAAAGTTACGAGGATGAATGAACTGAGTTAACGTAACCCTTTCCTTTAGTGCCTGTGGTTCTGATAAACATACGGTACTCATTGAACGTCATCTGTCTGTACTTCACAGGATTCGAACCATTTATCAGATCCTTTACAGGCCCAACTTTCTTGTCACCACTTGGATTACAGAAAACCGCTATTGACATACGTTCCTTGTTATCGTTCACAATACATCTGTGTTCTACACTTTGGTAGATGCCGTTTGTTAATATCTGCAGAAAAGAATGAAATCTATTAGCACCAAGAATCTGGATGCACTGACATGAATTCTGAAAAAATAATAAAATACCCACCTCAATCTGATCTCCAAGGTTTAATATAAGAGCATTAGGAACGGGATGGACAGGAATCCAATAATCAGCCTTCCTAACCTGAAGACCGGAAACATCATTCTGGAGAAGAATGGTAATGCCTCCTGGATCAGAGTGAGGGGAGAGACCAAATGTGAGGTCTGGTTGTGGGCATACTGGATAGTAGTTCACCCGCACACATATCCCAATATCTTCTTCACCTCCGAAAGCTTCTTCCAGATATTTGGGAGGAAGACCCAAATTTTGAGAGAAAACAGACAGCAAAGTTCTGCAGACTTGTAGAGCTCCACTGCAGTATTCTTTCATTGTAGGCCTGCAATCATATTGCCATTGCTAACGTGTGAACAACCTAAAAGAACCCCCGAGAGCGGGGAAAAAGAAGAAGTAGAATAGATTTCATTTGATTTCATGTAGACAGTACAGTAAACTAGAATAGAGAAAATTGAATAGCTGCATAGAATATATCACAATATAAGAAAAGGTGAATATCTAAATTTTAAATTGCCTTAACTGAGTGGAAGAAAACCAAATATGAACAAAACTGGAGAAGACATTTATTTATTGGCTAACATAATTGGATGTGCTTGATCTCCAATATGACTCTATTTTTGTTTTATGTCCTTGGTTGGGGAGAGGCTCAAACCTTGTAATATTCATGCGATCGAATAAATTACAATATTAGTATGCCATTTACGTTAAATCTATGTCTACTGAGGTCTATAGATAATCATTCTTATGCTTTAAAAGTAAAACAAAGTATATGATATATCTAAACATTTCTTTAGTCTGTTCAGTTGGAAATAACTGCAATATATAATTTAGTAAGTTCAGAAATTTCTTTGAAAAATAAATAATAGTAACTGTCTATTTCATGCTGAGATATATTGAAATCTTCTTGGTTTTATTGAGGATCCTCTTATGCAAAAGATGCTTATTATAAACCAAAACAAAAAAAATAATAGTAACTGTCTATCGTAACTTGTTTTGTACAATCTCTAACAAATAAATATTCTGTTCTGCTCCATCATGTTTTGTTCACCTAGAAAAGCAAATGATTTTGACCACATGTTAAAATGAAAACCAGGTAAGTTATTTTCAATAACTATGTAAGAAACATAAAGGATTCTGCAAAAAAATCATTTTGTTTAAATTCTTCTCCTTCCAATACGTCCTAGGAGGTAAAGAAAAGCATTCTAATCTCTGTATTCTATTGTTTTCTTATCCAGGATCAACCCCCCACCACACCCACAGAAACATACACACACACACACATATACCTATATTCAAGTGGTTTAGAAGGCCATTTATGCTCCTCCATTACAGGAGCCGGCAGGAAATGATGATAGTAATAGTCCCCCCAATCAAGAACAACACCTTTCTGCACACCAGTCCTACTCCCATATCCAACATAAGTTTTTGGATCGTTGGCATACTTCTGCTTCTCTTCTAATGGAAGCTGAAAAAACCTCCTCGACACATCCCTTCCAGCGTCTAGAAGCTCAGAACTCATTCCATGATTAATCAATTGAAAAAATCCCCACTGCTTGCATGCCCTAGAAATCTCTTCCATTGTGTTTTCTCTCCTCTCATCCTGGAGACCGGACATATCAATAAGAGGTATCTGTTCTTCAACCAATACATGCCCTGATGGTCTCTCTTCCACAGTCCTAACATATCTAGGAGGCAAGCATTTTATGCCACTCTCTGCAATAGCTTGGACTCTCTGTATTGGCTCAGCCCAATCCAGCCTATCTTTGCCCAATAAAGGAGAAGGAGAAGCGGGAGAAGAAGAGAGAGACGAATCGCTGCATGCCATCTGAGCCTGAGCCATCCAAGACAAATGAAAATGCACTAGAATTGTCTATGAGCACTCCTCCAACCATCAATCTTCTTTAAATAAGGAGAGCACCAAGCCCACATTCTATTTGGCTAGCATATAATTTGTAAATTTATAATATGCTACAAATGACGTAATATCTTTCGCTTTTAAAGTCAAAACGGCATGGGAATCTCGAAGTGTATTATCATCACATGTGCATAATTTGTCATGTGCATAATTTATCATCTGCATAATTTGTAGATCTATGTGGTTTGCTGTCTCTGTGTTTCAGGTCGTTGGTTTTGGTAGATGAACTGTGGCTTATTCATTTGCAGTTTATTCCTGCTTTATTTTTATTTTTTTTTACCAGAAAAAGGTGTAGACACACCCATAAATTAGACATATTAAAAAGTTACAGCTTAAGAGTCTTAACCAAGTTCCAGAAGGAAAGACAGCAAAAAACGATCCTTAACAGATCTGATAAGCACAGAAAATTAAAACAAGAGATCCATCCCCATTAAACGTGAGAATGCATAAACCCGAAACCGTCACCAATGAACACAAAGCCAGCGCCGCTGATCAAAACAGAAACAGAGACGGACAAAACAGCAATCACACCGCCAACGCCACCCCGGACATACCTTAAGCCGCTGGCGGAGCAGCCGGCAAGGCCCTTTCGTTCAGGTCCACTGTGGCCGCTGACTGATCCCCTTCCTCCAAATCCGCCAGAGCATAAAAGGGCATCCCCGGAGCCATGTCAGACGCGTGGACTCTGAGGAAGCGGATAGCTGTGAAAACATCCCTTATCCGCGCGCTTCTTTTCTTAGAGAGAAGAAAACAGTAAGCCCGAAGGGCATCATCCAAATCCTCACTGCAAATGGATTTAATACTAGACTGCAAAGCTCTGTATATGACCTGCTGTGGAGGGGAATTTTGAAGGGTTGTGAGATTAAAGAGCCCGCCGATGAGAGTGTCACCTTCCTCCATGCGGTAATTAGACACCGCCGTCTCCCAACGTTCCACTGTGTATATGTTCTTGAAGAACAAACCTGCCGCAAGGGAGTGCACATATTCACCATCCATTACAAGATCCATAATGTTGGAAAGAAGCTGGGAGACAATATCTGAATAGTTTAACACTCGTCCCTCGAAACCTCTAATCCAGGCATGCCCGACTATATTCCGGACTGCGAACTGAGATAGAGTGCAGTCAGAGTCGATAAGGGTCATGAGGTCAATCGCCTTCACTCGCCCCCGTATCACTGGTTCCCATTCAAGGGCGGGGAATAAAAGCCTCTGGTTCAGTCGCGTATCTGCCATTGCCAACTGTAATCGGAAGTGAGGTAAGTGAGAAAAAGGGCACAGCACGGAGAGGACAGGGAAACGGCAGATCAAGAAGATCAAGAAACATAGAGCCTTTAGAAACTCAATTTTGAGAAGAGCTCAAATACAACGGGGAGGCAAAAAGGAATTAAGAGCTGGCGGAGAAGTAATGATGCTTGCATCAACCACACAGATGGAGTACTCTTTCATTTCATAAGAGGGCAATTCAGGATGCCTACGTGTCCAACGCAGGTAGAAGGAGGCGGGAGGAATAAGGTGTTATGCCGTCAAAGGACAACCAAGACCCAGCTAGTCCTTGCATGGCATTATCTATTAATAAAACATGAGGCGAAAAGAGATACACAATCCTCCCCTTGCAGGCGGGACATTTTGACACTATCCCAATTGTCTTAATACATTCATCTCATTAAGGCCTTGGAACTGCGCTCTTGCAGAATGTCAGAAGGCCTTCAAAAGGAATAAATGTAGGTATAAATGAGACAGCATCGTAACCCACAACGAAACCATTAGAAAATCAAAACGGCCATGCTTGATACGTGGCGACAGCTTGGAAGCTGACAAAAGACATAGATTACTCATCTGCCATGTCAGCTGACAGGAGGGTTATCAAAAGAGAAGGCAGTTGAAGTTCGTCATGTGGGAAGACTATAGTATCTTTATTATTGTCAATTGCTACATTGGCTAGGAAGTCCTTCACCCTGTTGCCTTCCCGAAACGTGTGGGAAATGAAAAAATTGTCTAGTCTTCACAGAAGCGCTTTGGCCTGAGAGAGGATATAGGTCAGGCTCCAATTATCTAAACCTTTCCCTTTAATGGCATTTATTACTAGCAAAGAATCTCCCTCAATCCACACGTTCCTTAAGCCTTTTTCTAGCGCCAGATTGAGTCCATGCACTAGAGCCCAAGCTTCTGCCTCATTGTTAGTGCCTGAAGGTAGTTTGGATGCCTTGGCTATGATCAACACTCCGTTTTTATCCCTGATGACACATCCCGTTCCAAAGAGACCAAGATTACCTTGGCATGCACTGTCGATATTAAGCTTACAGAAAGGAGAAGAAGGTGGAGTCCATTTGACTTTATCTCTAGTTGTGGAGGGCTTAGGAGCTCCTGTAGTTAAGCCAATCCCCAATCGTCTAACTGAGGGCCAGAGTGAGATGAGTTCCTCATCCCACTTTGTCCAACTCAACTTGGAGGAGTTGAATGATCTAAGAAAAGCCACTACCTGATCTGCTAAAGCAGCTTCAAGTTTATCACAAACCTGAAACACCGATCGAGCTTCCTTCCTGAAGATATGCAGGTTTCTTTCCCACCAAATGTGCCAGATGAGCATAGAAGGACCCAATTCCCAAAGGCAGGCTAATGTTGAGTTACCAAACGAAAGGGGCCAGTTTTTGAACATAAGATATAAAGATTTGGAGAATGGGCTTGTCCACTTTATCTTCCTGAAAAACCAGGTCCAACATTCTCTACTAAAGGGGCATTGAAGCAAAATGTGATCTAAAGACTCTTCCTCACGTCCACAAAGCACATAGAGGAAATTTGATCCCAATCCTAGTCTTTTGATGCGATCACCTGTGAGGATTTTATTATGTAAAGCACACCATGCGAAAGCTCCAGCTCTAGGGAGAACTGACTTTCCCCAGCACAACTTCGAGGGCCAACTTGACAGCGCTTTCTGCATTCCTAGATTGTATCCATCTTTAACTGAGTAGCAACCTGAAGAAGCTGCAGTCCAGACCACTTCATCCTCCATGTTGGAAACAAGCACTGACCTCTTACCTAGGAGACGACTGAGAAGAGTTTTTTGGGAGTTAGGAAAATTGCAGTCTTGGAATCCTTTCCAGGCAACTGTAACTGATGTTCCCTTCCTAACCACCTGCCAGTAATCTTTAACTTTGTGGCCCCAATTTGTTTGAAGGAAGGAACATGCCTCAGAGAGCTCAGAAAACGTAAACAACGGCGCTTCCCCGCCCCAAGAGTCAAGCCAGAAATCTGCCTTTTCCCTGTTATGTATGATCCATGTGAGGTTGGGCTGAAGGAGATCTCTACTTCTTATTAGAAAGTTCTAGATAGCAGACCCCTTAGGAGGATTTTGCACTATGAAGATCCTCTCATTATCCCACGAGTCAAGATACTTGGCTTTCTTAAGTTTTACCCACAAGGCGTTGGGTTTAGAATACATGTTCCACGCCAGTTTGGCCCCGAGTGCTTGATTTTGAGCTTGGATGTTCAGAATTCCCGATCCTCCTTCTGCCTTGGGTTTGCACACTTTATCCCAAGCCAATAGATGTATCTTCTTTTCTTCAAGAGATCCTTGCCAGAGAAATTTCCTACAGAGACCATCAATTTTGGCAATGATTCCTTTTGGGATGTGGAAAGCCGACATCATGTAAACTGGAACTGCAGACAAAATAGATTTAATCAAAACAATTTGCCCTGCTAATGATAGATGACGACCTTTCCATTTAGCCAGTTTTGTATTCAAGTTCTGTATTACCTTGCCCCATAAATTGTTCTTATATCTGCCCATGAATAAGGGCAGGCCGAGATAACTTCCTGGGAGAACCTGAGATTCTAGATTTAGGGTGACTTGAATCAGCTTTTGGAGAAGCAATGGAACATTTTGGAAAAAGACCATAGATTTACTAAAATTCACTTCTTGCCCTGAGACACAGCAATATGTGTTGACTGTGTTCATCATTGATTTGGCTTCCCGGACTGACGCTTGACCAAAAAGTATGGTATCATCAGCAAACAAAGCATGAGTGAAGGGCTCTTGTATACCTTTTATTTTGATACCTTGCCATTCTGACCTTCTCTTTGCTTCCTTTATGGACCATGTAAGTGCTTCTGTCAAAATGATAAAGAGATAAGGAGAAAGAGGATCTCCTTGTTTTAAGCCTCGCGAAGGTTCAAGAAAACCTGACTCCTTTCCATTAATTAAAACTGAGGCTCAGGACCCTGATAGACAGGATTTAATCCATTTGACCACTTCTTTGGAAAACCCCATTTGCATCATGATATCAAGCAGGAAGCTCCAGTTCACTCTGTCATAGGCCTTGGACATATCTAATTTCACCACCATAGCTTTCTTCTTATCCTTGTTTACTGAATGCAAGATCTCATGTGTAAGGATGGCGCCCTCCATGGTCTCTTTTCCTGGAACAAAACCCACTTGTTCACTAGAAATCAACTCCTTCAGTAGGGGTGTCAATCTAAGCGCTATAGCCTTTGAAATTATCTTATAAATGAAGTTACACAAAGAAATAGGCCTGAAATCTTCGAAAGTTGGAGGGAATTTAGATTTGGGAATAAGCATTAGACAAGTCGACTTAAGTTTCTTTAGCACATTTTTGGTTTTTCGGGATTCTTCTACAGCCAGAAAGACATCCCTCCCAACCGTATCCCAGCACTTCTGAAAGAAGATACCCGTCCATCCATCCGGGCCGGGCGCTTTCTCTCCCGCCAATGAGAACACCGCAGTCTTCACTTCTTCTAAAGTGAATGGCTTCAAAATTTCCTTATTATGATGCTCAGTAATTAACTTAGGAATGAGATTACACACCTGTAATCCTTTATCCTGTTGGTAGGGCAGACTGGAAAGAAGGTCTGCAAAGAAACTTTGGGCTGCGGCGAGAATCTCTGATTGCTCAGTACACATCTGACCATTTCCCGGGCGAATGGATTTAATTGAGCTAGCGCCCGCTTTCACCTTGGCTGACAAATGAAAAAAGGAGGTGTTTTTATCACCATCTTTCAACCATAACTCCTTGGAACGCTGCCTCCAAAAAATTTCTTCCCTTTTCAAAATCTCTTCTAGTTCTGATCTCAGCTATTTCTCCTTCTGAAAAGAGGATGAGTCCATGCCTCTATTAATTATGAGGTCAGCGAGTGTTTTCAAATCTTGCTGTATTCTAGCTTTCTCAGCAAAGACATTTCGGAAATGATTCTTGTTCCATTCCATTACCCTGTGCCTTAGAAATTTTAATTTGCTTGCTAATTGAAACATTCTAGATCCTTCCACGAAAGGGATATTTTCCCACTAGAGCTGAATATTATCCACAAACGTCAGATCTCTGAACCACATAGACTGAAACCTGAACCTCTTCTTGCTAGGAATAATTTGTCCTCCTAAGGAGAGCCTGATTGGAAAGTGATCTGAACCTGTCAAGGGCCAAATTTCAGCTTCAAACCTGAGTGGAAAATTAAAGCATTTTGGAGACAGAAGGAATCTGTCCAGTTGTTTTGCTATTTGTAGAAATCCTTTTCTTCTATTCGTCCAAGTAAAGGTGCCATTATTAGGAATGCAGTCTAACAGGAGATTACTATTCACAAAATCCTTAAAATCCTTCTGGGATCTAGGCAGGTGCGTGATACCCCCTGCCTTTTCCTTATCATCTAGTATGGAGTTAAAATCACCCCCTAAAAGGAAGGGGCACCATTTCAGCTTTCTCAGCCAAATAGACAGGTTATCCCAAACTAATTTCTTCTGTGAAATATCTATAGGCGCATAAACATTCACAATCCACAAATCAATTCCCTTGATGAGTGCAGGAAACTTACCTATTAGGAAATTATCATTCCTCTCCACCACCTCCAGGGCTTGGATATGATTCCTCCAACCTATAGCTAGGCCTCCAGAGGCTCCGCAAGCATCCACCTTCTCAAAACTCCAACCTCTCCAACTTTTAGAGTAAAAATCAAAAGACTCTGAGGCCAATTTGGTTTCCTGAAGCAAGATTATCTCTACTCGTTCCTCATCAATTTGAAATTTGATGAGGTTCCTTTTGTTAGGGGCGTTAAGTCCCCTAACATTCCACGTGATGATCCTCATTCCTCCTGGGGAGAGTAGCTAACTCTCCTCCTGCTGTTTGGACTTCGGGATACTTGAGAAAGAAGGCCGCTTGACATATCTTTGTTGTGCCTCAGCTACTTCTGTCTGGAGTTTTTCCTGATGGGGGTAGGAGTGCCTTTAGTCAGAGGGCTATTCATGCATGTACGAAGTAGACCAAGCGGCCTGGTCTCATCCTTCTCTAGGTCTTCCTGAAGAACCTCATCTGCAATATCTTCCATGACGTTTAAAGCCACTTTTGTCACCACCTGATCTAAGAGTTCCTTCAAAGTTTCATTATTCTAGATCAAATCCTTGGAGAATTCATTTTGCTCAGCTCTAACTCTCTAGCAGCGTTCTGGTCCTTTGAGGTATTTGGATTCATGTCCCATAGATGGGTGTCCTCCTCCCAGTTTAGAAAGTCCTCTTCTTCCCTTAACGGAGAAAAACAACTAGGGCTGTGAGTAGAAGTCTCTTTGGTCATATCTTTAAGACAGGAACCCTCCTGAGAGGCTAGCATCACATCTTCAAAATCTTCTAGTAGAAGTTGGCGTTCCTCATTATTGTCACCAAGGAGGTTAACCACGGAAGATGTCTGGTCTTTTCCCTCTGAGATCCCAATCACCACCTACAAATCTTTTGGAGATTCACTCATCTGAGCCAAGGCAGTAGCATCTTCCAGTTGGGAGCCCAGCAAAATGGCATTTCTGCTACTTTCATCGTGCTCCTCTATGGGCCCTTCTGTCAAAGGTACCGGACTGAAAGCTTCCTTCTCTTACCCCAACCCTCTTCCTTGATTAGGCCGATTATCGACTGTCGTAAGGAAATCTTGGAGCCTATCAAGATCATCTGAATTTGCCCATCTTGTAGAATAATCTCTTGAAGCCAAATCCCATTAGTAGAATCCAGTTTGAGTCTTTTAGGTAATAGCTCCTTAGCCTCTATAAGAATTCGAAGTCTTACTGAAGAAGAGGTAAGATTTATTTTGGGGATGTCCACTTCTTGACACACCCCCATGGAGTTGCCAAGGCATGTCAGGATTTCAACATCCCTATACTCCATCGGCAGATAGGGAAGATGGACCCAAAGGGGGATTAAAGGGATTTGTTCTTTCCCCACATGAAAGTTTGGACACCCTTTTTGACAACAAATCACTATTTGATTGAACTTCCATATCTTCTTCGAAAGAATTTTGTTTCTCTCCTCCTTGTCCGGAAGCACAAAACAAAAGAAACTGTTACCCAGTTCACAGAAGTCAACCAGGTTTCCCCACCTAGTTTGCTGCCACTCTATGAGATCTTGAACTGAAAAGTGAGGGGACATCACTTTGCCTATAACAGCTCTCTCCGTCAGGAGTTGGGCTTTATCACGGAGCTTTTTTTCCATCTGGGAGAGAGGAATTTCTTTGAACTCACTGTGCCTTGTAACAGTCTTTATGACAGGGATCCAAATTTTATTTGGCTTTGGGGGAAGTCTTTTCTTTTCCCGATTTCTATGAAAATGAGAAAGAAGAGGGCCTTTTCTCTTTTGAAGTTCCATAGGTCGATACCCTTTTGAGTGAGGACTTGCCAACAACAGGTCTTCCTTGTATCTTGCCCTGGTTTCATCTTTTTTTGCTTGAAATTTCTTAAAGTCAGCTTGCTGAGGTTCCAAAGGTGTCCTAAAAGAGAAAGGGACTTCTTTACGGAAAAAGGTCCGATTATGTCCATTTTTTGAAAACCCATCTTGGAACCAAACCTTCCTACCTGACGACTGTCGTCCATGCTCCCTCTGACCTAGTTTTTTTAAGATAGAGCGGAAATCTCTCCTTTGGCCTTGAGTCCCCTCCGTCCATCTTGAGGAAGATCCAGGGAAACTCTGGTGCAGAAGGGCTGTACGGTATGCCATTAAAATGCTAATTGAACCTCCTTCCTTGTCTACAATTTGAATCCTTCCTTCAATGGTTCAGTTTATTCCTGCTTTATTCATTGTATTTTTTTAATTGATTCAATATATTCATCAACCTTTTCAAAAAAAATGTACACACCGTTTACGATATTATACTAAACAAGGGATTACAACCCGGGATTCGATTTGATGATCGACCCTGTCTGTCAGGTGATATTTTTACGTTTGTACAGAGGTATAATCAAAACAATTTTATTCAACTTCTCGTCTTTTATACAATACAATCTTCTTAAAAGTTTAATTAAAAAAAAATCTTCTATAGGACTGTATGGCCTTCAAATTTAGGCCTTCATTGGAGCATTACATTTATTGTACTGGAATTCATCATAAAACTAAAATTGGTCCACGAGCATCATAACTATCCTTATCATTCATAAGGTAATACAAACGATAGTAGTAATATAATCTATATATGCCTCTACTTGCTTTGAAGATGAGATTATTATCGTATCACTCTCAAACCATTTAGTAAATTTAATATTATTGTATTGTTTATTAGTGTTTAGGAATGGATATTTATTTCAAATGAGTAATTATAAGTTTTCAAAATTGTAACTGGTTGTGGTTATATTTCTAGAAGCAGATTTATAAAAAAATTAGAATTTTGAAAATTTATTAGTTCTTCCTAATGCTTAAATTACCTGATCTCTACTCTCCATAGTTGTCACCCATCTCCCAGCATGTCAATTACATTATGAGCTTTGCGAGTGCCACATTAGGAAAGAATGTTGCAATATTAATACTTTACAATTTTCTGTAATGATGAAAGACAAAGTGTAGTGAACTTCATGAACGGACTATGACAAAATGGTTGATTGGATTTTCCTCTTAGCTAACCATTATAGGGTTTGCTTTCGGGACAAAGAGGTCTTGCATTATGATATAAGTCTATATTCCATTGATTCTTTTCATGAATATTGTATATAAAATTTTGCTTACATAATGAGAAGACTTTTCCCTGAATTGACTCTAAAATATTATCTCTCTATAGGAGAAAATCTAGTAGGAGCTATATACAATCTTATTGAGTTTGAGGTCATGTCACTAGATGAATAGGGGAGATTAAGATGGTTAGATGTGGTGTTTTATGTCCCTTTACTATTCTCCTACACATCCCCTTACATCCCTTTACTATTCTCGTTTCAAATTTGTCATCGAATGAAGATGTCTCTATGAATAGAGATCTTTAAGAAGATTCTCAATCACTTATAAATATATGTCTCTCTATGGGAAGAAAATCTAATTTGAGCTCAAGACAATCTTGTTGAGTTTGAAGTCATCTCGTTAGATTTCTAGGAGAAGATTTAAGAAGGTTAGATAGTATGTTTTTCTCCCTTTGATCTTTTGTTGCATGCCTTAAATTCAAGCCAAATATAAAAGCAATTGGTAGTTTTATAATCCCATTTATTTTAAATTTTAGCTTACATAACAAGAAATTTCTTCAATAATTTTTTTTTAAAGAAAAATATCTCTATGAACTGGGCATTTTAAGAAGATTTTCATTCATTTTATAATATTGTCTCTCTAAAAGAGGAAAACCTAGTCTGAGCTCTACACATTTAAGAGTATTTTCATATTCTAAAGAAAACTGTGTCATAGATTTTCTAATATATCGGTTATATGGTGAGATTGACATGTAAAGATGTCGAATTAAGAGTATAGAAAAATGTGCACTAAAAATTTAGTAAATAAGGAAATTTGGTTTATCATCACCTTCATCTTCATGATTTATAGTAGTCATATTCATCTTCATGGTTTTCCAGTTCTTAGTCTTAATTTATTGCAAGAGTAGATTGAGTACTATTTCCAATCTACTATGAGATATGGAGCTTTATAATATTGACTCGAAAGGAAGAGAATAAGGACATTGCAGATAGAAAAGCCAAAAAGCAAAGTATTTTATGGACTTTTGCTACACCAAATTTGAAATCTCTTTCATTGATATTAAAGGGAGGAATGCAAAAAATACCTTTAGCTATCAAAATCATAATTGTGATGAGTATTACATTTTCTAATATTATTTATTTTTAGGGCTAATGATATTTTCCACATTCTATTTTAATTTCATCAGCATTGGAAAGAAGAAATAGAATGTAAATAATTATAATGAAGTTGGGAAATCTATCAATAGCAATGGATAAACTATTGGAGTTTGTTGTACACAACCAAAATTTTTGTTTCATTAAGGCATTTTGAAACAAGTCTAGAATTTTTTTTGTAAAAAAGTCAAAAAAGCAAAATTCCCAAAAATAGAAATTTCTATTTTTAGAAATTTCTAAAAATAGACGTCGAGTTAGGTTTTCTGGTTTCCTTGAGATATGAATGCTAGTAAAACTTTCTAAAAATAGAAAGTTTCTAAAAATAGAATATCCAACTCATGTGTCGTGCTCGATTCTCATTGGTCGATTTTGCTTCACGATCGGCGCGGTTCAGATGGAATCTTCAAACGATCAAGTTTTCTCTACTGGGTCATTTCTACTTTTTCAGAAGGTGAAGCATGAGCTTAGAAGTCATCAACAGAGAAAGTTCTTCTACCAAAGCTCGTCGACAAGTTTTCAACGCTGTTCCAACGATGTAGAACCGACGAACAGTCGTCGACTCGATGATGCACGCAAAATGATGCAAGATGGATCCAAGGTGGAATGAAATGTTGGAAAATCATAAATTTGACTAAGTCTAGTGAAACTAGGTGCCCCAGGTGACTTGGGACGCCCAAACTCTCTTGTGTTAGTTTTTTTTCATGTTTCTCAAGAAACATCAAAAATGCCTCAGTCAGCCTATTTTCAGTTGGTCAAACTTGGTGAAACTTAGACAAAAGTCAGTCAAAGCTAGGATTTAATCACAGATATGTTTAGACTACTAAGATCACCCTTTGTCCCACATCGACAGTCATCAGAACAACTGAAATAAAAGATCAAACAAGCGCTGTGGGTACAGAAATCAAGAAAAAGGTAGAAAATTGAAAATTTTTAGAAAATTTTCTAAGTGTTGACAAACTAGGCATCCCAGGTGGCTTGGGACACCCAAACTCTTCAGAGTTAGTTTATTTTTGAAGATTTTCCAAAAAACGTGAATCTTCTTCCATCAGCCTGGTCTGGTTCAGAGTTAATCAGTTTAGCACGCTTTTTGAGGTGAATAGAAGGTACAATCAACTCAATTTTCATGAGGCCTACCTATTTACCAGATCATCAGACTTAGTTTCATCCCAATTGACAAAAATAACAGCCAAATAGGGGTCCTCCGCCACCAAAATGCACGCGCAAATCAAGAAATTGAAGAAGTTGAAAAATTGAAAAAAATGGCTAAGTGTTGGAAAACCAGGTGCCCCAGGTGACTTGGGGCACCCAACTTGAGCAGTGTTATAATATTTTCCATCTCCATAGTGTTTTCTGACTGTTTTGTTCCTAATCTTCTCCTGTTGATAGTTTTTGAGGTCAAACTTGGTCAAACGATGCCAGATCGTCAGTCGGAAGCAAGGGATGGAATATCAGTTGATAAGTCTCCAAAATGTCAGGATAAGTCATCTTTTTTAGTCAATAGTGACATTCTTCCACCTTGTTGAAGTCAGAAATAGGCCATATTTAAGTCAAAACGAGTGTTGAAGTGTCGAAAATGAAGAAAAATTGGTTAGCACTTCTTTCAACTCGCGTGTTCGATGACATCATCAAAAGAAGATATTTTTCGTCATCTTGCACATGAAGCCATAGGTAGCTACAAAATATGGATTCTTCCTATTCAAAGACATCCACTTGAATTTATGCTTTAAAAGTTGCTTTCTCCATGGATGAGAGTGAAGTTTTATTCTCACACAAATAAAGCTAGTTTTTCGCCCTAAAGATTTATAAAGACAAGCATTTGGCTTCTTTATTTCATTCTCGTTTGTAGGTTGCATCCAGAGGAAGATTTTTATTTTTTTTTCAACGAAGATTCGAAGACCCAAATGAAGTGTTTTCTCAGCGTTCTTCATAGTTTCGGGTTGAGGAAGTAGGGAGGCTCACTTTTTTAGGGTCCTTATTTCAAGGGGATCATTTTTTAGAAATTTGACCAAAGCCTTTTCTATTTTTGTCGAGATGGGTCCACCTAGTATATCATCTTCTTGAAGATTGGAGTTTTGTTTTTTTTTCGGGAATCTTCTTTTCTCCTGCTTTCTCAGGAAAATCTCTGCTTTTTCAAAATCTGACAATCTAGGTTGCTTCAAAATAGAATTGCCTGGAAAACCCATGTGCCATCTTTTTCCTCTCAAAATATGCTTTTTAGAAGAAATCAGCAAAAGAATATCAATAGATGACATCACCAAAAAGCAAGAATGTTGGTGAGGATGCATTTCAAAAGAAAGCATCTTTAAATTAGATGCTTTTTGTTTTAAAGCATTTGCTTTCATCCTAAGCTCATCCATTCTATATTTAGAAAGAAATCACCTTGTGACAGTTGGAATCTTCTTTATTTTAAAGTAGATTGCTTAAAAGTATTTGTTTATTGTATCTTTGTCTTAGAATAGTAATAAAGATTGCAAGTTGGCAAGTTAGGGTTAATCAAGGAGATTTTAGGGTTCCCTACTCCTTTGATTCTAGTACAAATAAGGGCGTCCTTGCCCATTGTATGCAATGGTAATTGTGATAGCAAATTTGTTGTGCCTATTCTAGCCTGCAAATCTTAATATTCTAGGTGTTTGCTCACTTTGTCTAATCTGTTCTCCAGTGTTTGATTGCTTGTTGTATGCCTGCCTTTTGCTGCAACATTGTTGTACTAGAGTTGTGCCAACTTTATGATACTAAATAGAACTCTCATGCCTATTTTTCTCTGATAATCTATCTCAATTCATCAAGTTATCGTCGTTAGATGTGTACCTTTTGTTGGTTTCATTTCAGATTTCATGATTAAAGTACTTTTAGTCTTGTGGTGTAAATCTGGAAGAAAACTACTTAAGTTTTTGTGTTAACAATCATTCTTTGTTCACTTTTAATTTCCTTTGCTCCAAATTTATTTAGAAGATTAAAAGCGTCATTAGTCTTTGCTTAGTTGTAGTAGAAGTCTTTAAAAAAAGCAAAAAAAAACCTCTTCTGCAGCGTTTAGAGTTTTATAACCTTGTGCTCATAGCTAAGAATCAAAAAGAAGATAGGCAAAGTCTCATTTAATTATCTTTTCAGCAAACATTAGCAAGAAAGGGAACTCCCCCTTCTAATAGGAGAGCAGTTTATCTGTGCATAGCTGACTATTTCCAAATCATATTCCAGAGGTGCGAATTGAAATGCCAACAGTTTTTTGGAACCCACCATGGGACACGAGGAATAAAACTTCAAGCAAGCTTAGGCTTCTGTCATGGGAATGACTCTTTGGTGTCCTTTTGCTCAAGTTCAACCAAGTCTTATGCGAGTGGAAGGAGAAAATGTACATCATTAGCAGCCTAAGAAGTTTCATATTTACTCAAAAGGAAAGTCCTGATTAGTGGAGAAACGTGGCTGCTATCCTTAACGAAGAAGAACACAAAGTGGATCTTGTAGCAGGAAGACTAGTACTGCCACCTCCCACATGGCAATAGGTAATCCTAGCTCACAGGGTTTATTCAAGAAGGGGAAAAGGCAGTGCTATGGATCCTTTCTTTCAAGATCTTGATTATGCAGAAGTTGGAAAAGCATCCAACATAGTTCGATAAGTTCTGACAGTTCCTAAAGTCAAGCAGGAAGAATTATAAGAATAACCAGTATCCCTACCTAGAGCAATGGGTGATGTAAATAACAACAATCACAATGATCCAAATCAAAGGCAACCACCACCATTGCCTTGGGGTAATAAGATTGGACCTTTGGCCTTGCAAGCACATCATGAGTTACCAAAGGGGTCAAGGAAGGACTTTCCCCGGTTCCATGGTGTTGGAACTCAACATCCTGATGAACACATCTCTGCATTCACAATGGTTTGTACTATTTTGAATGTATCACATGAAGATGTTGATGTGCATCTCTTCATTGAGACTCTTGTGGGAAATGTTGCCGACTGGTTCAATCATCTGGAGACAGGCATCATTACAAGTTGGGAAACTATGAGAGAGAAATTCTTGGCAAGGTTCAAGCCTATTGAAGACAGACATAGATTGTTTGCCCAACTCTCATATTCAAAGATGGAAAACAACGAAGCAATGAGGGAGTTTGTGGCAAGGTTTAATCGCTTGGTTACACACCTTTCTCATACTCTCAATCCACCTCCGCAAATTTTGTTGAGTATTTTCATTAACACTCTTCCTTCTGAGATAGCATTCTTTTTTAGGTCGGCTAATGAAACAGAATTATCCAATGCACAAGAAAATGCCATCAAGTAAGAGGATGACATGATTACTTCTGGCAAGATGAAGACAGATTCAATCAGGCTTCTTGTTCAAAGTTCTACGGATCCACTGCTACATAAGGTAGCAAATGAAGTGACTATCATGAAGAGATAGTTGCCTACTCAGGGGCAACCTGCACAACAACCATATCAGTCACTGCAACAACAATACCAACAACAACAATAATACCAACCACAACAACCATATCAGCCTAGGAGGAACAATTTTCAGCCATTCAATAATTACAAGCCTAGGTTGCCAACACCACCACTAAGACAAGCAGTTGATGCCACTCAAAATGTAGTGTTTTGTTCCTTTCATGAGACAGATGCGCATACCAGAGCCACATGTCCTAAAAATTTAAAAATGAATCAAATCATGGGATATGCTGATGCTGCACCTATTTCAAACATTGTTCCTTCCCCAAGTGTGAATGTTGTCTTACCACAGATGGACAACTTTGATGGTGACTCTACTATGAGATACTTCTAGAATGAACATGTTATAATGAAGGAAGAACAAGATGATTTTCATCAATATTCTCTTGCAATCAATCATGAAAATATTTCAACTCTTGTGTTTACATTTACTTAGCATTTTAAAGCATAGAAGGAAGGAGAGGATAGACAAAGACCAAAAGAAAAGGAGAAGGAAGTGGCTTCCACTTCCAATGCTAAGCCACCACATGAAAATGTCCAGGCTGTTCAAAATTTGTCTTCAACGAATTTTGATATAGAGGATTCCATGATGAAGACAAAGGTGTAGATTTCTCAGCTGGAGTATCTTTAGGACCATCCAAATCAGCTGGATAGATTTGTAAGTACGTCAAGAAAGAGATTGTTGTATAGCCTACATTGCTTGAATCTTCCATTCTAGCAAGAGAGAAGCCAAAGCCTTTCTATATCTCTCTGTTATAGGAGGCTATAAGTTGAGCAATTGTATCATTGATTCAGGAGCCTCAGACAACATCATGCCTTTGCAGGTGATTCTTTGGGACTCTCTTGCACCAAAATGCATGACAAGTGTTATTCGCTTGAGTTTAAATTAGTGTCATTGGTTGGACAATTGAAGGATGCTCAAATATGGTAGGTGGCTTGCAAAAAAAAGATAATAATGATGACTATCTTGGTAGCTGACATTCTGGATAGCTATGGGATGATGCTAAGTAGAAGCTTCTGCAAAGATCTTAGAGGAGAAATATAGTTGGATTGGTCATCTGTGACCATTCCATTAAAGAAAGACAATTTCAAATTGGAACCAGAAACCAAGTCACGGTTCATGGTGGTGAAATCTCAGGATCCACAAGCAAAAGTGCTATATGAAGAAATAGGTCCTGGTGCATTTGTTACACTATTTGAGATAACTGAAGAAAATCAAGAGGATGTCTATGTGGTTGACGATTCAGAGGAAGAATCTAAAGAAATGTACAACTTACAAACTTTCTTTGAGGAGAAGAAGTGTGAGAATCTTCTCAAGAACAAAATAATGATGAATCAGATTTCTTTTTCTTGTCTCTTGAAGGTTGGTTTGAAGAACCGGTGTCAGGTATATCTAAAGGAGAGACCAAAGGAATGTTGCAATTGGAGCAAGAACAAGATCTTCTTTATTTTGAAGATGATTCATTGTTGGAGGAATTTCTCAAAACTGGAGATCATATGGAAGATTCATCATTGGATCTCAACAGTTTTCTACATCACTTGGAGAGTGATTCTTCAGTTGAGGATACTATAAATTTTCTTTTACAGTTTAGCCCATCTTCATCTTTGTCTCAAGAAGTTTTCATATCTACACTAGTGAAGAAGATGATGCTAAACTTTTGAAGGTTATTCCTGAACCTGTGCGATCAAGAGACATCACAGATATGATGAAGTCAATGCAAAATGCAATGATGGAGAAGAGGAGTTCATGGAATATTCAGTTTTGGTCACTAAAGAGGATGACACTGAAAAATCAGAAATTCTTAACAAATGTCTTGTGAGATACACCGTGTGTGAGATTGATCAAGAAGAAGAAGAGGAAACATATGACTCAGATAAATCTATCCTTGATTCCACTTACTTTACAAAAGAAGAAAGATACATGAATGCTGAAGATGAAGTGGTGCTGGATATCCGTATTGAAGAAGATTACTCTATAGAGGATGGCAAGATTCCAGGTAATGAATGGGAAAGTGAGCTATCAGATGAAGATGTTCAAGAGTTTGAGCATTCATCTCTTGATAATTCATTAGACTTTGGAGAGTGGATGGACGAAAACACAACCAATGAAGAAGCCCCTGAAGCACTTGAAAAATGGGCAACGATAGTTGTGGATCCTATAAGCCAAGAATCTGTAATGAGAGTTGTGTATGAGCAGCTTTCACCTTTTTTGGAAGATGATGCATTCACTGAGTATAAAGTTGTGTGTGTACAAGATATAAATGAAACCCATATTCAATATGTGGTGATAACCATTCCCATGGATATTCTTTGGCTAGAAGACTTTCCTATATATCTTTAGAAGGTAGTTCTATCCCTTCACATGTTGCAGAGGTTGCTTGCTTTAGAGGACGATGCTCCACTTGATCTCTGGCATATCAACCAATTCCTCAGGAACTTGTTGTGGCCTGAATGTGAATACCCTCCTGAATCATGGTTGTTTGAGGAGATGTTGTAGAGAAAGAAAAGTTTTGTGCTACCAAGACAATCTTCATAGCTAAAGAGAGATGGTTTTTACTCTTTTGAGTCGATTGATGGTTTTATGTGACAGACCTAATCTCATCCCATCATCGCTTAAGAAAAAGAGCATGTGAAACACTTTTTAATCTCATAATGTGTTTCCCCTTTCTGTAATGTGATCATTATGTCGTAATGTTTTTCCCCTTTCCGTAATGTGGCAGTTGTGTTCCTTGTGTTCTAAAGTTCCAACTTCTTAGGTGATGTAGGGAAAAGTCTTGTTCTAGGTGATTAGGAATGTAACCTAACTCTATTGCCCAATGGATAAGGCACTGGTCTAAACTTAAAAAATCCAGAGATTCTTGGTTCTTCTATGCCATAAGTATCCGCCATGGTCCCCAGATAGAGCCAATTGTTGTACCCAACCAAAATGTTTGCTTCATTGAGGCATTTTGAAACAAGTCTAGAAAATTTTTCGTCAAAAAAGCAAAATTTCTAAAAATAGAAATTTATATTTTTCAAAATTTCTAAAAAAATATGTTAAGTTAGGTTTTTTGGGTTCCTTGAGATATGAATGCTGGCAAAAATTTCTAAAAATAGAATCTCCAAACTCAGGGGTCATGCTCGATTCTCATTGGTCAATTTTGCTTCACGATCGACGCAGTTCAGACAGAATCTTCAAACGATCAAGTTTTCTCTACTGGGTCATTTCTACTTTTTCAAAAGATGAAGCATGAGCTCATAAGTCATCAATAGATACAGTTCTTCTGCCAAATCTCATCAACAAGTTTTCAACGTTGTTCCAATGATGCAGAACTGACGAACAGTCGTTGACTCGATGATGCATGCAAAACAATGCAAGATGGATCCAAGGTAGAATGAAATGTTGGAAAATCATAAATTTGACTAAGTCTAGTGAAACTAGGTGCCCCAGGTGACTTCGGGTGCCCAAACTCTCCTGTGTTAATTTTTCACATTTTTCAAGAAACGTCAAAAATGCCCTAGTCAGCCTATCTCCGGTTGGTCAAACTTGATGAAACTTAGTCAAAAGTTAGTCAAAGCCAAGATTTCATCATAGATATGTTCAAACTACTAAGATCACCATTCGTCCTATCTCGACAATCATTAGAACGAGTGAAATCAAAGATTGAATAGGAGCTGTGGGCATAGAAATCGAGAAAAGGTACAAAATTGAAAGTTTTCTAAGTGTTGACAAACCAGGCACCCCAAATGGCTTGGGGTGCCCAAACTCTCTAGAGTTAGTTTATTTTTGAAGATTTTCTCAAAAAACATGAATCTCCTTCCGTCAGCTCGGTCCAGTTCAGAGTTTATCAGTTTAGCACATTTTTCAAGGTGAACAGAGGGTACAGTCAACTCAGTTTTCATTAAGCCTACCTATTTGCTAGATCATTAGACTCGAGATCATCCCAATTGACAAAAAATGATAGCCAAATAGGGGTCCTTCACCACCGGAATGCACATGCAAATCAAGAAATTGAAGAAGTTGAAAAAATTGAAAAAAATGGCTAAGTGTTGGAAAACCAAGTACCCCAGGTGACTTGGGTCACCCAACTTGAGCAGTGTTAGAATATTTTCCATCTCCACATTGTTTTTTGATAGTTTTGTTCCTAATCTTTACCCGTTGGCAATTTTTGGGAGGTCAAACATGGTCAAATGATGCCAAATCGTCAATCAGAGGCAGGGGACGGAATCTCAATTGATAAGTCTCCAAAATGTCAGGACCAGTCAGCTTTTCAGTCAACAGTGACATTTTTCCACCTTGTTGAAGTAAAAAATAGGCCATATTTAAGTCAAATTGAGTGTTGAAGTGTCGAAAATGAAGAAAATTTGGTTAGCACTTCTTTCAACTCGCGTGTTCGATGACATCATCAAAAGAAGATATTTTTTCGTCATCTTGTACATGAAGCCATAGGCAGTTACAAAATAGGGATTCTTCCTATTCGAAGACATCCACATGGATTTATGCTTTAAAAGTTGCTTTCTCCATGGATGAGAGTGAATTTTATTCTCACACAAATAAAGCTGCTTTTTGCCCTAAAGATTTATAAAGACAAGCATTTGGCTTCTTTATTTCATTATCTTTTGCAGGTTGCCTCTAGAGGAAGATTTTTATTTTTCTTTTAGCGAAGATTCGAAGACCCAAACGAAGTGTTTTCTCAGTGTTCTTCATAGTTTTGGGTTGAGTAAGTAGGGAGGCTCACTTTTTTAGGGTCCTTGTTTCAAGGGGATCATTTTTCAGAAATTTGACCAAAGCTTTTTCTATTTTCGTCAAGATGGGTGCACCTATTATATCATCTTCTTGAAGATTGGAGTTTTTTTTTCAGGAATATGCTTTTCTCTTGGTTTTTCAGGAAAAATCTCCACTTTTTCAAAATCTGACAATCTGGGTTGCTTCAAAATAGAATTGCCTCCCATGTGCCAGCTTTTCCCTCTCAAAATATGCTTTTTAGAAGAAATCAGCAAAAGAATATCAACAGATGATATCACCAAAAAGCAAGAATGTTGATGAGGATGCATTTCTAAAGAAAGCATCTTTAAATCAAATGCTTTTTATTTTAAAGCATCTTCTTTCATCCTAAGCTCATCCATTCTATATTTAGAAAGAAATCCCCTTGTGATAGTTGGAATCTTCTTTGTTTTAAAGCAGATTACTTTAAAGCATTTGTTTATTGTATCTTTTTCTTAGAATAGTAATAAAGCTTGTGAGTTGGCAAGTTAGGGTTAATCAAGGAGATTTTAGGGTTCCCTACTCCTTTGATTCTAGTATAGATAAGGGCATCCTTGCCCATTGTATGTAATGGTAATTGTGATAGCAAATTTGTTGTGCCTATTCTAGCCTGCAAATCTTGATATTCCAAGTGTCTGTTCACTTTGTGTAATCTGCTCTCCGGTGTTTGATCGCTTGTTGTATGCCTGCCTTTTGTTGCAGCATTACTGTCCTAGAGTTGCACCAACTTTATGATATTGAATAGAAGTCTCATGCCTATTTCACTCTAATATTCTATCCCAATTCATCAAGTTATCGTCATCAAATGTGTATCTTTTTTAGCTTTCATTTCAACTTTCATCATTAAAGTACCTTTAGTCTTGTGTTGTAAATCTGGAAGAAAACTACTTAAGTTTTTGTGTTAACAATCATTCTTTATTCACTTTTAATTTCCTTTTCTCTAAATTTACTTAGGAGATTAAAAGCCTCATTAGTCTTTGCTTAGTTGTAGAAGTTTTAAAAAAAAGGAAAAAAAACCTCTTCTACAGCGTTTAGAGTTTTATAACGTTGTGCTCGCAGCTGAGAATCAAAAAGAAGATAGGCAAAGTCTCATTTAATTATCTTTTCAGCAAACATCAGCAAGAAAGGGAACTCCCCCTTCCAATAGGAGAGAATTTTATCTGTGCATAGCTATCTGTTTCCAAATCACATTCTAGAGGTGCGAATTGAAATGCCAATAGTTTTCTGGCACCCACCGTGGGGCATGAGGCATAAAACATCAAGAAAGATTAGGCTTATGTCACGGGAATGACTCTTTGGCATCCTTCTCCACCAGTTCAACAACCAAATCTTACACCACCTATTATTCAAACAAATCTTGTGTGAGTGGAAGGAGAGCAAACATACATCATTAGCAGCCTAAGAAGTTTCATATTTACATAAAAGGAAAGTCCTAATTAGTGGAGAAACGTGACTGTTATCCATGACGAAGAAGAACACAAAGTGGATCTTTTAGCAGGAAGACTAGTACTACCACCTCCTGTGTGGCAATAGATAATCCTGCCTAAATGGGTTTATTCAAGAAGGGGAAAAGGCGGTGTTACAGATCCTTTCTTTCAAGATCTTGATTCTTCAGAAGTTGGAAAAGCATCCAACATAGATCAATAAGTTTTCATAGTTCCTGAAGTCAAGCAGGAAGAATTACAAGAAGAACCAGTATCCCATCCTAGAGTAATGGGTGATGCAAATAACAACAGTCACAATGATCCAAATCAAAGGCGAAGACCACCATTTCCTTGGGGTAACAACATTGGACCTTTGGCCTTGGAAGCACATCATGAGTTACCAAAGGGGTCAAGGAAGCACTTTCCCCAGTTCCATGGCGATGGAACTCAACATCCTGATGAACACATCTCTGTATTCACAATGGCTTGCGTTGTTTTGCATGTATCACATGAAGATGTTGCTGTGCGTCTCTTCATTGAGACTCTTGTGGGAAATGTTGCCGACTAGTTCAATCATCTAGAGCTAGGCATCATTACAAGTTGGGCAACTATGAGCGAGAAGTTCTTGGCAAGGTTCAAGCCTACCAAAGATGGACATAGATTGTTTGCCCAAATCTCAAATTCAAAGATGGAAAACAACGAACCAATGAGGGAGTTTGTGGCAAGGTTTAATTGCTTAGTTACATGCCTTTCTCATACTCTCAATCCATCTCCACAAATTCTATTCAGTAGTTTCATTAACGCTCTTCCTTTTGAGATAGCCTTCTTTTTGAGGTCGGCTAATGAAATAGAATTATCCAATGCACAAGAAAATGCCATCAAGTTACAGGATGACATGATTACTTCTGCCAAGATGAAGACGGATTAAATCAGGCCTCTTGATTAGAGTTCTGCAGATCCACTGCTACATAAGCTAGCAAATGAAGTGACTATCATGAAGAGGCAGTTACCTACTTAGGGGCAACCCGTGCAACAACCATATTAGTCACCGCAACAACAATACCAACCACAGCAACCATATCAGCCTAAGAGGAACAATATTCAACCATTGAATAATTACAGGCCCAAGTTACCATCACCACCACCAAGACAAGCAGTTGATGCCGGTCAAAATGCAGTGTTTTGTTCCTTTCATGAGACAGATGCGCATACTGGAGCCACATGTCCTAAAAATTTAAGAATGAATCAAATCATGGGATATGCTGATGCTACACCTATTTAAAACCTTGTTCCTTCCCCAAGTGTGAATGTTGTCTTACCACACATGAACAAGATCGATGGTGATTCTACTACAGGATACTTCTAGAATGAACCTATTACAATGAAGGAAGAACAAGATGATTTTCATCAATATTCTCTTGCAGTCAATCATGAAAATTATTTGACTCCTGTGTTTACACGTACTTCGCATTTTAAAGCACAGAAGGAAGGAGAGGATAGACAAAGACCAAAAGAAATGGAGAAGGAATTAGCTTCCACTTCCAATGCTAAGCCACCACATGAAAATGTCCAGGCTGCTCAAAGTTTGTCTTCAACAAATTTTGATATAGTGGATTCCATGATGAAGACAAAGGTGCAGATTTCTTAGCTGGAGTATCTTTAGGACCATCTAGATCAACTGGATAGAATTGTTAAGTATGTCAAGAAAGAGACTATTGTACAACCTACATTGGTTGAATCTTCTGTTCCAGCAGGAGAGAATCCAAAGCCTTTCTATACCTCTCTGTATATAGGAGGCTATAAGTTGAGCAATTGTATCATTGATTCTGGAGCCTTAGACAATGTCATGCCTTTGTAGGTGAGGAATGCTTTGGGACTCTCATGCACCAAAATGCATGACAAGTGTTATTTGCTTGAGTCAAAATCAGTGTCATTGGTTGAAAAATTGAAGGATGCTCAAGCACAGTTGGCAGCTTGCCTAGAAAATAAAATAATGATGACTATCTTAGTAGTCGACGTCCTGGCCAGCTATGGGATGCTACTAAGGAGAAGCTTCTGCAAAGATCTCGGAGGAGAAATACAATTGGATTGGTCATCCACGACCATTCCATTAAAGAAAGGCAATTTCAAATTGGAACTAGAAACCAAGTCATGGTTTAGGGTGGTGAAATCTCATGAAGGATTGTTTAATTTAACTTCCCCAACACGATGGCAGCTATATTTTGATGGATCGTACACACAACATGGATCAGGAACAGGAATATTGTTTGTTACCCCTCAAGGAGATTGTATACCCAAATCATACAGAGTTGCATTTCCATGTACCAATAACATCGCAGAGTATGAAGCTTTAATCATAGGATCATGCATGGCAGTACAATGGGCTATCAAATAGTTACAAGTCTTTGGTGATTCTCAACTAGTTATCAAATAGGTCTTAGATGAATATCAAACAAAATATGAGAAGCTTCTTCCATACAAGCTAATGGTCGATGATTTTAAAAAGTATTTTGACAATATATCTTTTGAACAAATCCCAAGACTACAGAATAGAGAAGCAGATGCCATGGCTATGATTGGGTCTCTTCTAGACATGCCATCTAATACACATAAATGTGAGTTTTTGGTCGAATAGCTTTGGATTCCAGCATTTGAAGTTCCACAGTCTGAGCTTATATGTGACATTGTTGGTCCCAATTCACCATGGTATGAGGATTTATACGAGTATCTCTGTAATCAAACCTTTCCACTTAAATTATCTAACAACCAACGCAAAACCTTTATCCGTTGAGCCTCTTATTACACTATCTTGGGAGACAACCTTTATCGTCGTAGTCTTGATGGTATCCATCTTAGATGTCTTGATTATGAGGAAGCAAAAGTGGCCTTACGTGATGTACATGAAGGTGTTTGTGGCTCGCATTCCTCTGGCCTAGACCTTGTTAAGAAACTTCTACGAGCAAGATACTATTGGCCAACCATGGAAAAAGATGCACAACAATTTCCAAAGAGATGTCTACAATGTCAGAAACATGGAGATTTAATACATGCACCAACACATGAGCTTCATCCTATCATTACTCCATGGCCTTTTTCGCAGTGGGGACTTGATCTCATAGGTAAAATCCATCCTACTTCATCAAATGGTCATAAGTTCATTATCATCGCCACTAAATATTTCACAGAGTGGGTGGAAGCCATACCAATGACGTATATCACAGGAAAGCAAATATCTAAGTTTAATCTACACTATATCATTTGCCGTTATGGAGTTCCTCAAGCTATTGTAATAGATAATGGTCATCCCTTCAAGAATCAAGAAGTCAGAGATCTTTGTAACAAGTTCCATATCCAACATCGATTCTCTCTCGAGGATGATGATGAGGTGAATTTGAATGATGACAGGGATGATGAAATCCCTCTGGTGCACGTCCTCCTTCCCAGTGAAAGTGTAGCGGAGGTTGGTAAGAACGTCAATGGTTGTGGGTCAGAATGATAGTAGTGGTGGAGGTTGTTTTTGGTAGGTGTCTTCTAGGTGACAAGGATGTGGGTGCTAGCTGGCGGGGAGGTGGCTTGTTCGTGCACATGGGGTTTGGTTCCTTCTTCTCGTGGTGGACATTATTTTGGATGGTGGTTGGTTGGATAAAGCTTTTAATTCCTTTTTGTTTATCTTTAAGCTAAATTTGATTTATCTGGCCAATATAGGGCCTTTTTGTCTGTAATCTTTTTGATGGACACCATGTTTTTCTGAAATACTTCCTTTTTGTATAAAATTTTTAGAGTAATGCTATGGGTGGTGTACCACTTTTTTTTTAAAAAAATGTAACCCTTTCCTTTAGTGCCTATAGTTCTGATAAACATATGGTACTCATTGAACGTCATTTGTTTGTACTTCACAGGATTCGAACTATCTATTAGATCCTTTGTAGGCCCAACTTTCTTGTCTCAACTTGGATTACAGAAAACCACCATTGACATACGGTCCTTCTTATCATTCACAATACATCTGTGTTCTACACTTTTGTAGATGTCATTTGTTAATATCTGCAGAAAAGAATGAAATCTATTATCAACAAGAATCTGGATGTACTAACATGAATTCTGAAAAAATAATAAAATACCACCTCAATCTGATCGCCAAGGTTTACTATAAGAGCATTAGGAACGGGATGGATAGGAATCCAATAATCAGCCTTCCTAACCTAAAGACCTGAAACATCATTGTGAAGAAGAATGGTAATGCCTCCTAGGTCTATGTGAGGGGAGAGACCAAATGAGAGGTCTGGTTGTGGGCATACTAGATACTAGTTCACCCTCACACATATGCCAATATCTTCTTCACCTCCGAAAGCATCTTCCAGATATTTGGGAGGAAGACCGAAGTTTTGAGAGAAAACAGACAGCAAAGTTCTGCACACTTGTAGAGCTCCATTGCAGTATTCTTTCATTGTATGCATGCAATCATATTGCCATTGCTAACATGTGAACAACCTAAAAGAACCCTCGAGAGCAGGGAAAAAGAAAAAGTAGAATAGATTTGATTTAATGTAGACAGTACAGTACAGTAAACTAGAATCGGGAGAACTGAATAGTTGCATAGAATATCTAAATTTTAAATTGCCTAAGTAAGTTGAAGAAAACCAAAAATGACCAAAACTGGAGAAGACATTTATGTATTGGCTAACATAATTGGAGGTGCTTGATCTCCAATATGACACTATTTTTGTTTTATGTCCTTTGGTTTGGGAGAGCCTCAAGCCTTGTAATATTCATGTGATCGAATAAATTACAATATAGTAGACACAACTAGTATGCCATTTATGTTTAATTTATGTCTACTGAGGTCTATAGATAATCATTGTTATGCTTTAAAAGTAAAACAAAGTATACGATATATCTAATCATTTATTTACTCTGTTCAGTTGGGAATAGCTGCAATATATAATTTAGTAAGTTCAGAAATTTCTTTGAAAAATAAATAATAGTAACTGTCTATTTCATGGTGAGATATATTGAAATCTTGAGGATCCGCTTATGCAAAAGATACATATTATAAACCAAAACAAGTAAATAATAGTAACTGTATTTTGTAGGATATCTAACAAATAAATATTCTATTATGCTCTATCGTACTTTGTTCACCTAGAAAAGCAAATGATTTTGACCATACATGTTAAAATGAAAACCAAGTAAGTTGTTTGCAATAACTATGTAAGGAACATAAAGGATTCCGTAAACCTTAACCAGCAGGTACGTTGTAAAAAAGTCGGTTGGTCAAAATTGAATCATAGGTTGATTTGGTTAAACTTTTTGGACAATCAGCATGGTCGACACATTTGAGGGAGCTGCATTCAACAAGTCAAGATAAAAAGTCAAAATGAGTTGGGGTCAAATTTTTTGAAAACAACTGACACAACAACGTGCAGGTTGTTTATGTGAGGCGGAGGATTCTGCAAAAAAATAAAAATGCACTAGGATTGTCTATGAGCACTCGTCCATCCATCAATCTTCTTTAAATAAGGAGAGCCCCAAGGCCACATTCTGATTGGCTCGCATATAAATTTATAAACAATAATAAATTATGACTTGGAGGACAAACACCAAAAGCCATATGCCCCTTTTAAAAGTTGGACATTGGACAACCTATAATCTACATACTTTGTTTGAAGGTTGCCCTTACCTATCAAGTAGTTTCTTTTTACCATTATCTATTCAAATTTGTCTTTCAAAGGTTAAGACCTATCTAGTTTAAGAAATATATATCTTTAATTAGATATATAATATTTAAGCACAATTCTATATAATCTTGAAGATTTGTTTAAAATCTTCTCTTACACATGATAAACTCTTCCAAAAAATTAAATTATATTTTGCAACAAAAATCTTTAAATACAATCATACGACCATCAAAATTAAAATTAGGCCAAATAGACTATGCTTATGACCTAAATTTAAATGAGCTTTACCCTATAGGGTCATAGTCAACCACTATGAAACCTCACCAAAAAACACATATTTACCCTAACATTACTAATTTAATTTAAACCCACATCCACCCATGTCATGTAGAAATCACCCCATCGTGGTGGTGAAGTTGACTCCTTGAATTATTTTAGTGATACAATATTTTTTTATTGTTTTTTATAATTTGTAAATTTATAATATGCTACAAATATCTTTCGCTTTTAAAGTCAAAACGACATGGGAATCTCAAAGTGTATTATCATAACATGTGCATAATTTGTCATGTGTGTAATTTATCATGTGCATAATTTGTCATATACGTGTAATTTTGTTGTGGCGGTTCTTTGTGCATCTGTGTGGTTTGCTGTTTTGTGTTGAAGCTATTTTCGGGTCGTTGGTTTTGGTTTATGCATTTGCAGTGTATTGCTGCTTTATTCATTGTAATATATATTTTTTCCATTGAATCGATATATTCGTCAACCTTTTCAAAAAATGTACACACCGTTTACGATATTATACTACACAACGGATTACAACCCGGGATTCAATTTGACGATCAACCCTGCATGTATAGAGGTATAATCAAAACAATTTTATACAAATTGTCATCTTTTATACAATACAATCTTCTTATAAGTTTAATTAAACGAAAAAATCTTCTATACGACTGTATGGCCGTCAAATTTAAGCCCTCCTTACAACATTAGATTTCTCGCTGCTCTTTGAGTATTTTGGAACTCCTTCAATTGTAACAAGTAAACAATTATTGCAGGGGAATTCAACATAAAACTACTTAAAATATTCAAAGAGCATCATAACTACCTCTATCATTCATAAGATAATACAAACAATAGTACTCATATAATCTATATATGCCTCTACTTGGTTTAAAGATGAGATTATTATTGTATCACTCTCAAACCACTTATTTCTATATTAATTTTTTAATAGTAAATTGAAATGTAAATTTATTATTATTGTATTGTTTAGTAGTGTTTAGGTATGGATATTTATTTCATATGAGTAATTAGAAGTTTTCAAAATTGTAATTAGTTGTGGTTACTATTGATAAATTTCTCATTCTATTTCAAAATTTGATACATCAATAGAATTCAACTCCTGTAGTGGCAGATTATTTCAATAAAGATTCCGGTAGGCAAAATGATACATATGAGCCACACTGAAAGATCATAATGCATATAATTCAAAGATAGTGCAAGTTATGAAATACATGGGTGTGACTTATTAATGTGCAAGTTTGGCCATAAGAAATGATGCCATGCAATCTTCACATGAGAGTGGCCTTGGTTAGTGAAGCATAGAAATGGAAAGCACAGTTACTATTTGTAAGACACTAGGTGCCACTATTAGTTCAAATGCAACCCGTGTCAAAAGGAACTTCATCTGGCAAAGCTCATACAGTCTCTTGTAATACAAGGCTCGACCTTTCTCAAGTTCCCGACACAACACTCTAGGATATCATAGCCGATATATCAAGCATAATAATGATGACCTTTGTAACGACCTATGTTTTTACTTTTTGGTGTCGATTAGAGGAGTCAGCTCAGATAATAAAGAGCAGTCAGTTTTGAAAGAAGTCAGGTCAGAACTGGGCATGGCTCGAGGAGGGATCAGATGACAAGATGGGATCACATCAATGTTAATGCAAGACATGTTTGAGCTAACTGTATGAAAGGAGAGACAGGGGATGGAAATGCAGACAGAGAGAAATCGTAGACGAGGCGAATCATTTAGGCAAGCATATCAATCTACAAGATTAGAGGTGCACTGAAGGGGGGTGCATTTGTGTAAGAGGTATGTACCTCAGTTCTTTGTTTTTTTCAGCACTAAACTTGTTTGTTACAATTTCTTTTTGCATAGAAAATCTGAAACCCCATTCCTACGTTTAGAATAATATGCCAAAACTTATTTTCCAATGCAAGATAATTATGTTGCCTCTTTCCTTGAATTTATTTAGTTTACATGCTGAGCTATTCCCTTGATTCGTTGGATAAGGGATTTCAAACAAAGATCACGTGTTTTCTGATTTTTTAGATTCAAATAAAGCAAGGGTTCAATTTTGTAGTGAACATATTGAGGGCCGATCATGCTTCCTGACTATGCCTCCACCTTTTGCATACATGTCGAACAGAGCATTTCCAACTATTATATCTGACAAAACTCCTCTTTCATGATGCTTTGTTGGACGTCCATACCCTGTTCCATAGCTCCCATTTTGGGTAGGCACGTGGATGCTGGCAAAGGTTGTGTTGTCTGGATTTACACTTCCTAATAGCATTTGCTTGATGGTTTCTAAGGCCTTTGCAATAAACCCATTTTGTGCATACCGTACAACTATTGCAGTCCATGACACCACATTTCTTTAGGCATTTTTCTAGACAGTTCATGTTGTACTTCCATTTTGGCACAGGTAGTGAGGATGCGGTAAGGTTGTGGAGTCTAGCTTTACATCTGCCAGTTGCATTTGCTTAAAAGTTTCTAAAGCCTCTCTAAACAAATCCATTTTTGTGCTTATCCTGCAATAGCTGCAGTCAATGAGTTAACATCTCCTCTAGGCATTCTGTCAAACATGTATACTAGGGCAATTGCAACTACTATAACATCTGACAAAATTCCTCTTCTGTTATCCTTCGATGCATGTTGCTTCATCATCACTGGAGATCTGACACAACATATTATTATAGTGTAAGCCTAATTCTTTAGTTTTGCTTCATTTAGCATCACCAATAATTTCCACAAGAAAATTGTCCTTGTTTTAATGATGGAGATGGTTTGCGTCTCTCACATCAATTTCTCTTGCAACAATCTCTGAAATAAGTTTCGTTACAGTGTGGCAATCGGCACACACTCAAAGGTTCTTAACAACTCTAATAGTTGCTCTATGGGGCATGTTTAACAAATCAAATGTGATTGCCAACTTTTCACTATGAAGGCAGAGAAATAATTCCCTTTTCTCCTCTTCCACAACATTAAGTGAATGTATTGAATCTATAGTTGCACCTATTAGGAACCACTACAGATCTAATGATTGTAGTAGCATGGGAATTAGTATCAATGGCTGCTTTTAAATTCCATTTTAAAGAGGAAGTTATGGTTTTTCCTCAAGATTCTTTTATAGACCCTTGGGGACCCGATTACATGTACTTGCATTAAATTATTCATAGAAATGGTGGCCTATTTGTAAGATTCCTTTTAAGGTATGCTTTGTCTCGGTGGTGGTATTGGTGTTATGATTGTCTTTGTTCACTTATCCTTAAGCGAAATTTGGTAGAGACAAACCTATTAGTTCTTTTTTTTAAGATAATTCCACTACTCACAAATGTTATATCCTTGTTATTGTTTTAGTAACATTTTATGTGTTATGCCCTCAAGTGTGGGTCCTCATGTGTTTGCTTAATTCTTATGAATGCAAGTTGAGCTTTTCAGTCATGGGTGTAGATGATATGGTGGGCTAGGAATGTGGCTCTTAATGTGGCATTGAGCAAGAGTGAGCGCTCACTAGTTCAATGCATTGGAGTTCATAAGAATCATATGTTCTATGAATGGTATGAGTTTGTGAGACGAGTATGCATTGTTTAGTCACTTCTTTACTGCTGCCCCCCGTCTTGTGCCCCCCGTTTAGTCATTTCTTGTGAATGGTGTTTTGATGGCCTTGTGACCATCTTTGATAACGGTGGGGTGGTCTCTTTGAGTCCACATGGTTAGGAGGCATTGCCACCGCCATTGGAGACTGGTGAACAAATTATTGTAGCACCAGTTAGAGATGTTCATTCTCTCCATTATTTTATTAGTTGATGTACTCTTTTATTTATTGTATCATATCCATGGCTATGCCATTTTACTTATGTATATTCCTTCATGTAATTTTTGTACTCTCTTGCGAGGGATGATGTAAAGTATTAGAATGAGAAGAAATGTGATGTTGTTCTATATTTGACTTACGGATTCCAGTGTGGGTATCAGATCCACTTGTACTATGATGTTTATGGATTCATGTTTACATCTAGGATGGGTTATAAGAACATTTGGGTTGGTGTTTAAAATGAATGTAGTTTTATAATGTTTTCATCTAGAGGGTGAATTAGTCCCCTCCTTTGGGTTGTACATTCAACCATACTTGGCCATGAATACTATCGATCTATCGAATCAACAACCATATCTTGTGTTTGATCTCACTTTATGTCAAAAAAAATTATCTTGTCCTCTTTTGGCTCTTACTATTTAGGGTCGCGGGGCAAGATGTTACAGCCTGAACATATATTCAAGTTGGTCTCTAGGATCATGTTGCATTATCTATAGGTGTGGATTTGTTAAGACACATATCCTCACCTTATACTAAGCAAATGATGTGTAGCCTCTCAAAGGTGCTCATTATATCAACAAAGAACACTACCATCAAAATATGCCATAGCCATAGGTATGGCGCTATAGCATAGTGATAAGACATAGCCTTTCAGAAGAGTGGAGCAGCTATCCAGTGAAGCATGGCACTGCCATTGCATATCTCAGATTCAACATTAAATAAGGTGTGACCTTTTTAGACTCTGGCAGCTAGTAACAAAACAAAGCCATGATCCAAAATTACATAAAGGCATTGCCCATGTTAAGATTTCCAAAAGTCAGCAATAAATGGAGAGGCAACTCAATAAAAGTATCGCTAGCCTTGAGGAAGGTGTTTTAGTTTTCAAGGTTACATCCTAAGAGTCTCAACCAAAGAATGCCAGATGCAGGATTATTCAAGATTATTAGGTAGACCCTGTAAAAGAAGATTCCTTTTCAACCAAAAGGCATTGCTTATAAGAGTTCAAAGGTGTAGGTAATGACATAGCCATATCATGTGGCGTGGTCTGTAGCTAGTAGGTTCGGTCTATGCAAAAGTAGGCATTTAGGGATAGGCCGCCAATATAGAGGCTTAGATTTTCTAAAGTCTAGCACGATCTTTACATATGATGGCATATCATAAATAATAGACTCAGCCATCGAGATATTGCACTAGTCATGAATTTCTACATAGGCATTTAGCATAGAGGGTATTCAAATTTAGAGTGGTTTGCAGATGTAAAGATCAAAGCACTGCTAGACACAATTATAGCATTGGTTCTATTAAAAGGAACAAAGCCATCATTGAAGGCCCATAGCAACATCAATAGGACATGGTGCTTCTTATTCCAAGAAAGAAAGTGCAGCGTAACAAAGGATGGTGATGCAACATGTTATGGCGTAGCTTTAAAAATAAGCTTTCAAAATGATGGTAAGCTACTTTAGATAGGAATAGAGTATGTCAAAAGACACAGCATATGATTATATATGAATAAATCAAACCCCATAAGACTCAGCATTCATACTCTGAGGTTTGAGTATAAGCTTCAGCCGACAAACATTCCAAACAAGGGTCAAATTTTAGTTTCAAATACAAGGCCAACCACTTCAAACTCAAGCTACGTCAGTTACAAAAGAGACTCCAGTAAGCTATATCCAATATAGATGCTACCTATTAGCTCGAGAACTACATTAGACATAGAGCATTCAAGCATGGCAGCCATTTCAAACAAAGTAAAGAATAGGGTTTCCAAGAAGACACACAGGAATCACACAACAACCGTAGATGGAAGAAGAAGATCAACAGCTCGGGCCAGTTAAGAATGGAGAAAGCGGAAGAAGACACTTGGCATGGCGACAGGAGTTTGAGAGACAAGAGAAGAAATCTCTTCCCCAAATGAGTGCAAGAGTGACACGTGGGTTAAGTCGGTGAAGGATAAAATGTTTGTTTTATTTTTTATTAAACTCATAAATGAAAGTGGTTCACGTGAGCTGGGTGGAGGCTAGGTTTTTATTTTTATATTAAGATGAATGAAGGTGGGCCACTCCATAATAAGAGAACTTTATTAAAATAAAAGTTTCATTTTCTAAACTCATGGGTTTAAAATTAGATTGAGATGTGAAGACAATAAATGGTGGGACTGGAGATAATAAAGTAACTCTCATTTTTATAATGAGAAACATATGTAACCCTAAAATAATAAAGGCATCTTTGTTTTCACTAGAAACTTCTACTGCAAGTCACAAAAATGAGAGGGATTTTGTTTTTCTTCATGCAAGCCAAAGATATGGAAACAAAGATATATTTTCCAGCTGTGGGGAAGAAACAGATCGGTTCCAATTCATAGCTAGTGGTAGTTAAATGCCGAATTTGGGGCAGATTTTGTGGGTTACAGTTGTAGTTTTCCTAAGGCAGTGAAAGATATTTTTCTTTGGGTTTTTGGCTATAAATAGATAGATCCAATATAGAGTTGGCTAGTTCCATAGTTCTACATAGAGAGATTTTGAGCAAGAGAGCAGATATTTTCTTTTTCCTTTAGCAGTGCATCTTTATGGTGATTGTAATATTTTACCTTGTGCAAGATATTTTACCTCTGTAATATGTTTCCATTCAAGTAAAGAGAGACGGTGTTTTGTGCAACTTTGAGTCTAATTTTTAATTCTTCCTTCTTTCTTTCTATTTGTTTTCCGCTGTTAAATCTGAGTTAAAAACTAGGTATTGATCATGCATTTATGCTCTTTGATTTCTAGTTAAATCATATAGGGTTTGACACTATGCAAATAAGTTAGTTTCAAAATTGGTTCATCACCATAGGGTTAGATTTTATTTTATTGTATCTGTAATCTTGTTTCTTCTCCCTTTTTCCAAAACCCCCTTTGAAAATGGAAGAGCCAGCTTCCCTGAAATTTGGAGGTTGTTTCTGTTAGAATTAGGGCAAACAACTGAGAGGGAGGGTGAATCAGTTGTCTCAAAACATTATCACTTGCTGCAATTAATTCTTCTCTACCACTTATTTACAATTCATTATTATAACCATGAAAGCATAAATCAATAACACGTGTAGAAACACAAATAACACACTTGACATAAAGATTTTTAACGTGGAAACCCAGTTAAGGGAAAACCACGGTGGAGGTTAGTCCACAAAAATTAATACCCTGTTAAAAGTATTACAAATGGGGAAGGCACATGCCTTCAAGCTCATTGCCCAGAGCTCACTACTCAAAGATGCTCACTACCTAAAGAAATGATTATAAGAATATTACAGAGTTTTTGAACTAATAAATAGCATCTACCAATGCAAGAATTTAGTTCTGGTTAAGTACATAATACTGATCTTACACACTTCATCCTTGCTCTGCTCTGTTAATTGTTCTGCCATGATCCAGTCCTCAAATCTCTTCTCCTTTACACTCCTTTTTTCCTTTTTCACACTTACTCATCAACACATCACAATCGTACACCAAAACACATGAATCCATCAGCTATATATATCAGTATCAAGAAATTCAATCAACTATAGTCAGCTTCAATAAAACTTAGTAAATTTATTAAGCACTTTGCTTTGTTAGCTAAATCTATGCACAAATATCAACGTGGACCAAAAAATTGTGTTCCCAGATCATCAGTCATGTCGGCCAATATCACTGATTATCATTAGTTTCTTATCCAACAACTTTTCTGCATCCGGACCAAGATCAAATACTAGGTCACCCTATTCTTCTTCTGGCTGTGCTGACTAATAGGAACCTGATACTCAAATCCGTATAACTTTTGAATCCTTTATCACTAGAGGCTAAATCTCTAGATTTAGGGAGTCCTAACAATCCTTATCACTCCCTCAAATTTGTAGTACACTATGATTTACTATCGGAAAGATCTAGACCAAGATACCAGACCATGTCACATGCTCTATTTCTGACATCTGGACTTAGACAAATCTTCACTCTGACTTCTGGTATGAACAAATCATGAAATGTAGATATGTAAGGTAGACTTAGTTTCCATCAATGACATCACCTGTCATGCGTAGCAGTGTCTCTTGCCAACAATATCCCCCTTTGGCATTGATGGAAACACTTAGTGAAAAATGACTAAGTGTCAGAATAACTCCCCATTACTAAGTACACTTATGCTTTTCATTATTCTCCAATGCTCCCTCTTTGTTGGATTCCTCATTTTTTATTTCTCTTCACTCCCCCTTTGACATCAATGGAAAAGGGTGGGATCTGCAAATCAAAATTTACAAAAAAATTCTATATACCAAGCTGTATATGTACAAACAATCCTTAAGTCCTATTTACACATACTTGAGTACATCTCCAAAAACATTCTTCAATTTTGCTAGCTCGCTGTCCCAACTCTTCTTCATAGTGTTAAAATTTGAGATATGGACACTGAATAGGAAAGATTGTGATTATGTCGTTCGCACATCATGATTTGTTCAGTTTCTTGGACAACTTCATCTATGTCTCCAATCATCAATTTGTTCATCCTTGTCTTACTCCTAAATTCATTTTTGACCTCTTTAAAAATTTTATCTTCTTCTCTGCTAGAGATCACCGGGCATAGAGTGGTTAACACATGTTCCCTCAACTCCATATCTTTTGTCTTGGCAACTTCTTTCCTAATTTCTAGAATATCTCTCAAACCTTTTGGAACTTTTGACAAAATTTCTACCAGTGCTCAATTGAATACATTCAAGTACTTGATAGTGGCTTCTTCCAAAAGTCTTTTGTCAGTATCATTGTAAAGATCATAAAAATTAATCAATGGCTTTAAATTCCCATCAATAGTGATTGTCTTAACAATGGTTTTCACAGAGGGAATTGTCTTCTTAACATCAGTCTCTAACTTCTACCTCTTGTCTGTCTTTTTACTTCTAGAAGGCTTCTCTTTTGACACTTTAACAACTTTAGTGCCTATGGCCTTTAACTCTTTAATCTCTTCATCAGAATATGTCTTTTCTTCACTCTCCTTTTCCAAACTGTCATATGACATCTTTGCCTTTACTTTAGTTCTTTTCTTTTCCTTATCAAATGACATGTCTTCCAATTTCTTAGATTAGGCAGGTTTTGGAGGAACAGGGGTAGCAACAAAGCTCCTAGTGGTCCTTGATGTGGATGATGATTCTACTGGAGTGCTTGCTTGTTTCTTATCCTACCTTTGCCTCTCATCCTTCTCAGTTCATTTCCTAAATTGCCTCACAGCTTCCTTGGTGAGGCCTAGATTATCAACCAACTAATCAACTTCTTTCCTTACTTTCCTATTGATTTTAGGTTTTTTGAGCTCAACATGTAGTTTCATACTTAGCTCCTCATATGTCCCAAATATTTCAACTGTTGTGTCCTTTGGTTTGCTCAAAAGGTGTTAAGCATACATATTCAAAATTTTCTCATCTACCTCATAACCCATGGGCATGATCCAAATAGTTCTGGGCTCTACTACTTCCATTAAGCACTAATCAGTGTCCACCATAAAACAAATTTCATTCTTGTATTTCTCAATAACTATTTCAGGGATTCTTTGCCTCGAATGGATCATACTCTAAATTTTTTTGAAGTATCCCCAGATTGTAGTTTTCCATGCTTTAGAGTCACCAATGCTTTGAATATGATCTCTTATCTGAATAGCAACTAGCATGTCATTAGTCCAGTGCACACCCTTTACTCTAGGTACCTCATTCATGAAGTAGAAAAATAAACATATAACCAAAGAACCATATTTGAAGGTGTTTTTCTTTTCCTTCTTGATTTTTCTCAAGTTTTCAATTAGTTAATTCTGTAACAACTCACACAGGTGATAATCTATATTTTCTTTCAATATTTTGTATGCAACATATATGGCCATTTCGGACATAGAATTCTCCCTAGTGGAGTGATAAATCTTGTAACCAATTACCATTGAAACAAACTTAACATCCGGATCAATAATGTCATTGATAGTCATTGCCCTCTCATCAAATTTTACACCAGTTGCATCAGTTATAGTCTATTTTTTAGAGATTTTAGCATAGGTAAACTACCAGTTGAATTTAACCCAGTTACAATCCTCATAGCATCCTTTGTAATCTTAAATGGTTTCAACAACCACATAAACTCATCATGCATTCAGCTCAAGACATATCGAACCCACTCATTCTCATCAAATGTCAGAAATTCAATGACCTATAAAAAATGTTTGCTTTCTAGGGCTTTGTATTCCAGTTTCAATTCATAGTTATCATCCCTTACGTAGTTGTCAAGCAAATCCACCAATTTTAGATTCTAAATTCATCTACGCTATAGTGGATGTATGCCCTAACATCCTTGACATGCAGTACTCCATATGGGACACCAAAAAATGCTCCTAATGGTTTGGCTTCAACTGATTTGTATGGATGCTTCTTGAATTTTGGTCGGGGCCTATTAGTAATATCAAGTAGAGGAGTAGCCATCTTCAAAAGATTACATGTGCAAAGTTTTGCAGAAAAATACCTTTTTTCTTCAACGGAGTTAGGGTTAGCTGAAGAATTCACCGGTCACATTTCAAATCCTTGAAATCTTAGCTCAGGTGCTCTTCTACTTGCTCTATTCGAATGCAAAGTAATTCTTGAATGCTTAAATGAATGACCTTTTATCCTCCACAAATGTTAATTTGTCATTGTAATAAATGCTTTGCCCTAAAACATTAGTTACATTATTTTTGCATGCAGTCAATCTTCAATTGCTCCGTAATCAATGACATTGTCTTCTTTTCTTCCAGAATTTTCTTCAACAGGTATGCAATAGGATTTTCTAACTTCAATCATTGTGCTAGATTCAGGCACCCACTTACTGGCTGGGGGCATTTGTTTTTCTATGTAGCTCCCCTAAGCCAGAGCTCCTAATTCAATTTTCAAAGGAATTACCAGCAACAGATTCTGATGCAGACCCATCATCAGTGTTCATTGCATCTTTCTTCACCCATGTCCTGTTCATTTCATTCTGGACCTTATTTACATCATCTTTGCTCTGGCATTTGTCTTGTCTCTACTTATGATCTGGTTTACTATTTACCAGACCTCTTCTTTCATTATTTCTACTTTTGTAGAATCAAGCAATATGATCAGATCGATTACAATTGAAGCATACAACATTTCTTTACCCATTTGATTGATTTCCTCTTGATCTACACTGATTAGTCATATGTCCAAATCTATTGTGCATCCAAAGCATTTGACATTGAAAGAATTGCCATTTTCTCTATTGTTAGAGTTATTCATTATCATATTTCTACATTCATTAGATTTATGACCATACCTCTTACATTTGAAGCATTGACCAGAGAAGGGTGGACCACTTTGATTTACTCTTCTTTTGCACTAAGTTTCTCTATTACCAAATTTATTGCAATTGAAACAATTTCCAATTAAAGATGGATATCTTTGAACATTAGGCTATCTTATTAGAGGTCTTCTAGGTCTGTTTCTCCCATTCCTTGATTGAGAATTTCTTTGTTTGGATCCAAAGATTTCACCTTTCTCATACCCAAGACCATGCTTATCATCAACCTTCTTCTGACTTTCAAGTAGCACTTCAATTTTAGCTAAGCTTAACTTGAACTTATCCTTGTATTCATTTACAATTTCTAGGTCATGTTTGAGAGTGACAATTTGCCTTTCAAGTTCCTCCTCATTATATCTATATTCTTGTAGGTCAGATTTTAGGTGGCCAATTTTTCTATCCATTCTATAGCATTCTTCTATTCTTTTCTTTAGTGTTTGATTCAGGTTTTCTTCAGTCTTCTTCCTTTCCTCAATTTCTTTGGTTAGCCTTATCACCCTAGATTCCATTTCATGTTTTAGAACAAAGACTTCTTTTGTCAACTTCTCACATTCCTTTGTCTTTTCTTCCAAGGCCTCATTCATGCCATTTTCTTCAGTAAGATTAGCTAGCTGATGAAGTAGTTCCTTCCTCTTTTCCATTGATTTCTTTAGTTTTTCTTTTAGCAAATCAATGCAATCACCAGCATCCTTAAGGTTTACTTTTAGGTCATCTATTTCTACTTTGGACCAATCAAGATCTTCTAAAGCCAATTGAAGTTGTTCTTTAAGAGAACCCATTGAAACTTCTTCCCAGATCTTCCTCAAGTTGTTAAGCTCCTTCCAAGGAACTTAGCTCTGTTACCAATTGTTAGAATTAGGGAAGACAACTGAGAGGCGGGGGGGTGAATCAGTTCTCTCAAAAGTTTATCACTTGCTACAATTAATTCTTCTTTACCACTTATTTACAGATCATTATTGTAACCATGAAAGCATGTATCAATAACACATGAGCAAAAACACAAATAACACACTTGATACCAAGATTTTTAATGTGGAAACTTGGTTAAGGGAAAACCACGGTGTAGGTTAGTCCACAAAAATTAATACCTTTTTTAAAAGTATTACAAATGGGGAAGGCACATGCTTTCAGGCTCACTGCTTAAAGAGGCTCACTACCTATAGAAATGATTATAAGAAGATTACAGAGTATTTGAACTGATGAATGGCATCTACCAATGTAAGAATTCAGTTCCAGTTAAGTACAAAATACTAATCTTACACACTTCATCCTTTCTCTACTCTGTTTACTATTCTACCATGATCTGGTCCTTAGATCTCTTCTCCTTCACACTCCTTTTTGTCTTTTTCACACTTACTCCATCAACACATCACAATCACACACCGAAACACTTGAATCCATCGGCTATATATATCCGCATCAAGAAATTCAATCAACTATAGTCAGCTTCAATAAAACTTAAAACATTTATTAAGCACTCTGCTCTGTCAGCCGAATCTATGCACAAATATCAACACAAACCAAAAACTTGTGTTCCCAAATCATCATTCGTGTTGGCCAATATCACTGATTATCATTAATTTCTTATCCAACAACCTTTCTGCATCCGTACCAAGATCAAATAGTAGGTCACCCTATTCTTCTTCTGACTATGCTGACTAACTAGAACTCGATACTCAAATCCTTGTAACTTTTGAATCCTTTATCATGGGAGACTAAATCTCTGGATTTAGATAGTCCTGACAATCCTTATCACTCCCTCAGATCCACATCATACTGTGATTTACTATTGGAGAGATCCGAACCAAGATACGGGACCCTGTCACATGCTCTATTTCTGACATTCAGACTTAGACAAATCTTCACTCTAACTTCTAGTATGAACAAATGATGAAATGCAGATATGTAAGGTAGACTTAGCTGCCATCAATGACAACACCTGTCATGCGTAGAAGTGTCTCTTGCCAATAGTTTCTAGGGTCAATCCCACATCTCTGAAACTTCCCATGTTGTTGGATTAGGCCCACAAATTTATACATCAAGAGTTTTTGGCACACTCAGTGGGACTGGAATCAAAGACTTGGGTCTTTGTTTTCTTTGAATCTTTGTCCTATATTTTATGGTTTTGGTGGTAAATCACAAAAATATCTTCTCATAGGAGCATGAATTTTCCACCTGGTGATTCTACTTGTGGATCTTTCTTAGATCTTTTCTCCTATAGACCATGGCAACCCCTGGTATCTATGTGCATCTACATATTCCTACAAGGGATCTACCTTTTGTGACTTGGGATTCAAGTCCTCTTATTCTTCAATAGAAGGGTCAAGTTCCTGACACATCTTGGAAGGCACCACCTCATTTTCTTGGGGATGGCTCAGTTTCTCCTATAGATCATATTCAATATGTTGCAAGTTTATGCACCATCCACTACATCATGACTGAGAATGAAGCTCTTTTGCTATTATCATCTTCCCTCAAGGGAAAACCAAGGGAATGATATAGAACTTTAATACCTGATTCAATCACTGGATGGGATCATCTAGGAGGACTCATTTATAATCAATTCAAGGAGAGGACAGATGTTGGCACTCTCACCCAGAACTTCATCACCATCAAGAGGCATCCAATGGAGAGCATCTACGACTTCAACTCAAGATTTGATAAGGTATGGAAGAAATTCTCTATTGATATTAGGCCTCCTCTAGTCTTTGCATTTCTTTATTATTTGAAAGCTTTAGACCCTAAAATATCTATCATGATACAAGCCCTAGGAGGTAATACTCTACCCCAATCATATGATTTGGCTATTAGAGCTAAAAGTAACCTCATTGATGCTGATAGACTGTCCCCTCTTCCCCTAGCACCATGTATGCCTCATGCAAACATTCCATCTCAATTTCTTTCTTGCAGCCAAATGCATAATTATTTAAATCCACCCACCCTCCCTACTGATTTGCCAAATCATAAGCATATGATGGAGATAAAAGAACTCATAAAATATTTTACCCATGAGCTAAATGAGTTAAAAGATCAAGCCATGTATTAGGCTGGTCCATGTTTCATGCCTCAAAGTCTGTATGAACAACAATACCAATCTAGCCAGTTTATAGAAGAAACCCTCCCCCAAGCACATAAGAGACCCAATGCATTACAAACCTTTGTAGCTGCCAACCAGTCCATAGAAGGTTTAGATTAGGTGCTTTGTCATTTTGACATTAAATAAAATTCAAGTCTCAATGACCAAGATACAAGCAAGAAAGTGACTCCTGTCCATTTAAGGTGTCCTTCTGGTTATCAACATCATGCACCTATGGCAACATATAACTCAGAGATTCTATCAAGTCATGAAGAAGATTCAGAAGTTGCTTATGAAGTGACTCTTCTAGAAATTCAAGAGTACTTCAAGAGGAGATTTGAAGCTGAAAAGTACTGGGATAATAATGATGTATCATCTATATCACATTTGGAGGCAGAAGTTACAAAAGAAATTGTTGTTGAATCTACAAATAAAGAGTGTTCTTATGATTCACCACATCTTGAAGGAGATGATTTGCAGATGCAGTCACATAAATAGGAGGCTGAGACAAATGGTAATGAAAAGAATCTATGGGCTGAAAGGTGCTGACAATAAAAAGATTCAAAATGTTTGATACAACTTCTAGAAGAATAGAAGGAAGGTCCTCTTTTACAATAGGCTGAAGATGAGTCTGAGAGTGATTCTTTTTGGGATGATCTAGAAGATTTCTGTTTAAAATTAGGGGATCATGATAGAAAGAAAGGTGAGCTCTATGAAAATGATAAACCAAGAGACATAGGTAATGAAGAGTCTCATTATACTCCATTCTTCATTCAAGAAGAGGTGCCAATCAAATTCAAGACAATTAGAGGTAGCTCTATCACATTCCAGCCAGAGTTTGAAGCTACTATGGTTCATAAGCATACAAAGGTGTAGATATGTTTTAACACACAAGCAAATAGGTGGACTTCAACACTTAATTTTCCCTTCCTATCTTCCACTCAATCAAGAACATCATGCAGATTAGCCTGACTAGTATTTTCATATGAATGGTGAACCTCCAGAATGCAAGAAGGAAAAAAGTTACAAATTTTGGTTATTTTTCTTCATGCATTTTATTTGGACAATTCTCAGTGCCATGTGGATCCACTAGAGCAACATCATAAGATTCAGTAGTTATTTTTCCATTCCCATGAATGGACATATTCCTATATGTTTAATCTATCAGTAATTAGTTTCTGTTTTTAGAATAAGCTACAGCTGTAGCATTAGTTTCAGGTTCAGTTAGTTTTCTTTCAATGAGTCTCTACTACAATGAAGACAAGGTTTCAATGCCCAGTTTCAGTTGGTTTCAGTTGTGGAAGACATTCTGATCTAGTAGTGTTTTAGCTCCAATACATTTGATGGGTAGCTTGCATTAGTCTGGTTGCATATGGTTAGTTGTAGTTTGTTTTCAATTTCATGATTGTTTTTGTCCAATGTTTTAACTCTAAGCCATGGACAAGGCTTTGATTTGTAAAACTAGAGATTCTGGAGTTCTCGGTGGGCAGGCCCACTTCCCCAGCCAGGCGCCAAGAAATGTTGATAAATTTCCCATTCTATTTCAAATTTTGCTACAATAATAGAATTCAACACCTGCAGTGGCAGATTATTTCAATAAAGTTTTAGTAAAATTCAATAAAGATTCTAGTAGGCAAAATGATACATATGAGCCACACTAAAAGATCATAATGCATATAATTCAAAGATAGTGCAAGTTATGAAATACATGGGTGTGACTTATTCATGTGTAAGTTTGGCCATTAGAAATGATGCTAAGCAATCTTCACATGAATGCGGCCTTGGTTAGTGAAGCATAGAAATGGAAACCACAGTTATTATTTGTAAGATACTAAGTGCCACTATTAGTTCAAATGCAACCCATGTCAAAAGGAACTTCATCCGACAAAGCTCATACAGTCTCTTGTAATGTTTCAAGGCGCTGTTTGTAATACAAGGCTCGAGCTTTCTCAAGTTCCTGACACAACACTCTAGGATATCATAGCTAATAGCTCAAGCATATTAATGATGGCCTCAACATATATTCAAGTTGATCTCTAGGATCACATTGCATTATCTACAAGCGCAACTTTGTTAAGACACATATCCTCACCTTATACTAAGCAAATGATGTGTGGCCTCTTAAGGGTGCTCATAATATCAACAAAGAACACTACCATCAAAATATGGCATAGCCATAGGTATGGCGCTGTAGCATAGTGATAAGACATAGCGTTTCATAAGAGTGGAGCGGCTATCAAATGAAGCATGGCACTGCCATTGCATATCTCAGATTTAGCATTAAAAAAAGTACAACCTTTTTAGACTCTGGCGGCCAGTAACAAAACAAAGCCATGATCCAAACTTAAATTAAGGCATCACCCATGTTAAGATTTCTAAAAGTCAGCAATAAATGTAGAGGCAACTCAATAGAAGTATCACCAACTGTTAGGAAGGTGTTTTAGTTTTCAAGGTTACATACTAAGAATCTCAACCAAAGAATGCTAGATGCAGGATTATTCAAGATATCAAGTAGACCCTATAAAGAAGAATCCTTTTGAACCAAAATGTGTTGCTTATAAGAGTTCAAAGGTGCAGGTAATGACGCAGCCATATCATGAGGCATGTTCTGTAGCTAGTAGGTTTGGTCTATGCAAAAGTACGCATTTACAGATGGCCGCCAATATATCTAGGCTTGACTTTTCTAAATCCTAGCACGATCTCTACATATGATAGCATATCATATATAATGGACTCAGCGACCGAGCTATTGTACCAGTCATGAATTTCTACATAGGCATTTAGCATAGAGGGTATTCAAATTTAGAGTGGTTTGCAGATATAAAGATCAAAGTGCTGCTAGAGATAGTCATAGTGTTGGTTCTATTAAAAGGAACAAAGCCATCATTGCAGGCCCATAGAAACATCAATAGGAAATAGTGTTTCCTCTTCCAAGAAAGAAAGTGCAGCATAACAAAGGATGGCGATGGAACATGTTATGGTGTGGCTTCAAAAATAAGCTTTCAAAATGATGGCAAGATGCTTTAGATAGGCATAGAGTATGTCAAAAGACACAGCATATGATTATATTTGAAGAAATCAAACCCCATAAAACTTCGCATTCATACTCAGAGGTTCAAGTATAAGCTTTAGCTAGCAAACATTCCAAATGAAGGTCAAATTTTAGTTTCAAATACAAGGCCAACCACTTCAAACTCAAGGTATGTTAGTTACAAAAGAGACTCCAGTAAGCTGTATCCAATATAGATGTTTCCTATTAGCTCGAGACCTACATCAAACATAGACCATTCAAGTGTGGCGGCCATTTCAAACAAAGTAAAGAATAGGGTTTCCAAGTAGAGACACAAGAATCACATAGCAACCATAGATGGAAGAAGAAGATCAACAGCTTGGGCTAGTTGAGAATGGAGAAAGTGGAAGAAGCCACTTGGCACAACGGTGGGAGTTTGAGAGACAGGAGAAGAAATCTCTTCCCTAAATGAGTGCAAGAGTGACACATGGATTAAGTCGGTGAAGGATAATTATTTTATGTTTATTAAAATCATAAATGAAAATGGTTCATGTGAGCTGGGTGGAGGCTAGATTTTTATTTTTATACTAAGATAAATGAAGGTGGGCCACTCTATAATAAGAGAACTTTATTGAAATAAAAGTTTCATTTTCTAAACTCATGGGTTTAAAATTAGATTGAGATGTGAGGACAATAAATGGTGGGATCAAAGATAATAAAGTAACTCTCATTTTTATAATTGGAAACATATGTAACCCTAAAATAATAAAGGAATCTTTATTTTCACTGGAAACTTCTACTGCAAGTCACAAAAATGGGCGGTTGTTTGTTTCTCTTCATGCAAGCCAAAGATATGGAAACAAAGATAATTTTCCAACCATGGGGAAGAAACAAATTGGTTCTATTGGCAAGAGACACTAATAGGCATGATAGGTGTTGTCATTGATGGAAAATAAGATCATCGCAATGATCTGCATAACACAATTTGTTCACATTGGAAGTCAGAATCAGAATGTGTCTATGTTTGGGTAGTTAGGAACAGAGCAGGTGACAAGGTCCAGTATCTTCGTCCGGGTCTATCCAGTGGAAAGGCATAGTTTTCTGTGGATTTGAGGTAGTTGTAAGCATTGTTAGGACACTCTAAATCTAAAGTTTCATCCTCCAGAGATGAAGGACTCAAACGATATTAGCTTCTGAGTATCAGGTTTCAGTTTGATAGAAAAAATAGAAGAAGAACAGGCTGACCTTGTGAATGATCCTATTTTCGGATGTATAGAAGATGTCTATTGGGCAATTAGTGATGATAAGTAGTGATAGCTGACATGATTGATGATTTACAAGTGCAAGTTTTAATCTGCATCCCATATTATGTATAAATCTAACCGATAGAGCAGAGTACTCTACAAAGTTCTAAATGTTCTTGAAGCTAACTGGTAAAATGATTGTAGATCATGTTGCAGATATATATATCTGATGGAATTGGATGATTTTGGTGTGTGTGTTGCAACTATGAAGTAATTGTGAAAAGAAGTAGAGATCAAAGTTCAGATGCTAGCAGAGTAGTAAGAGGAGAGTAAGGATGAAGTGTATCAAGTCAGTTTTCTATGCTTAATTAGAACTGAACTCTAGCATTAATAGATGCTAAATATCAGTTCAAATTTATTGTAACTCTTCTTGCTTATAGGCATTGATCATTCTTTTGAGCAGTGAGCTCTAGGCAGTGAGCCCGAATGCATGTGCATTCCCCATTGTAATACTTTTAATAGAGTGTAATCTTTGTGGGTTAACTCCCACCATGGTTTTTCCCTTAACTGGGTTTCCACATCAAAAATCTTGGTGTCAAGTGTACTATTTATGTTTTTTCTCATGTGTTATTGATTAATGCTGAAATGTTTACATCATTGATTTGATTATAAGTTGTAAAGAAAAAGAAATTGTTAAATTGTGTGACAACAGATTCAACCCCCCCCTCTCAGTTGTCCGGACCTAATTCAACAATTGGTATCAGAGCGAGATTCCTTAAAAGAAGCTTAACAGCTTGAGGAAAGATCTTGGAAGGATTTTTCAATGGGTTGACTCAAAGATCAACTTCAACTAGCTCTAAAAGATCTTGATCAGTCCAAAGTAGAAATATCTAATCTGAAAGATAAAATCAAGGATGATGATGATGTCATTGAAATGTTAAAAGATAAATTAAAGAATTCTTTGGGAAGGAATAAGGAGCTAGTTCTACAATGAAGCCTTGGAAGAAAAGACAAAGGAGTGTGAGAAGCTGTCAAAAGAAGTTGCTGTACTAAAAGTTGAGATGGAATCTAGGGCAATGAGGTTTACCAAAGAAATTGAGCCAAGGAAGAAGACTGAAGAAGATTTGAATCAAACTCTAAAAGAAAGAACTAATGAATGCTATAGATTTGACAGTATTGCTGGTCATCTAAAGAATGATCTACAAGAAAGCAAAGATAGTGAAAGACATCTTGAAAGACAAATTGTCATTCTCAGACATGATCTAGAAGTTGCGAATGAATACAAGGAGAAGTTCAAGATAAGTTTAGCTAAACTTGAAGCAATACTTGAGGGTTAGAAAAGGGCTGAAGACAAGCATGGTCTTGGATATGAGAAAGGTGAAAGCTTTGGATCTGGACAAAGAAACTTTGAAACAAGGAATGGGAGAAATAGACCCAGAAGACCTCTAATAGGACAACCTAATGCTCAAAGGTATCCATCTTTCAATGGAAATTGTTTCAAGTGCAATAAATTTGGTCATAAAGCCACTCAATACAAAAGTAGAGTAAATCAAAATAATCCATCCTTCTCTGAACAATGCTTCAATTGTAAGAGGTATGGTCATAAATCTGATGAATGTAGAAGTATGATAATGAATAACCCATCAAATAGAGGAAATAGGAATTCCTTCAATGGCAAATGCTTTGCATGCAAGAGATTTGGACATATGGCCAATCAGTGTAGATCAAATGGGCAAAAAAATGTTGTGTGCTTCCATTGTAACCGATCTGGTCATTTTGACAAGATTCTGCAGAAGTAGGGCTAATGAAAGTAGAGGTCCAGTAAACAAAAAACTGGTTGAGCAAAGACAAGACAAAGGCAAAAGAAAAATTGAAGAGAATGAGATCTAGAATGAAACAAGTGAGACATGGGTCAAGAAAGCAATTGTGAACCATAGTGATGGGTCCGCACCGAAATCTAGTGCAAATAATTCCTCAGGAAATTAAATTAGGAGCTCTGGCTTAGGGGGAGCTGCAATAAAAATCAAAATCCCCCAACCAGTAAGTAAGTGCCTGAATCTAACAAAGTGAGAAAAGAGATCTTGGATTGTTTTAGATCATTTGGAAGGATTTCTAGAAGAAAAAAGGTGGATATGGCAAATTGTGGAATAATTCATGAGAAACTGTTCAACAAACAGAGTAACTGGATGTACTAGGGCAGAGCATTTATTAAAAAGACAAATTATGTGTTGCAGAGCATAAAAGGGTCATCCATTCCCCAAATAGATTACTTTGCATCAAAAGAAAGCAAAAAGTGAAAGAGTGAACGAGCTCTAAGCTGAGAATTCTCAAGAATTGAAGCACAAAGAGGATCCTCAAGCAAAACCCCAACCTACGGAACAAGGTATTTCTATTTTTTGTGAAACCTCTTGAATTCTCAATCTCTGCAAATGGCTACACCTTTAGTTGTTGATGTCACTGAAAGGCCCCGTCCTAAATTTAAGAAGAATCCTTACAAATCTGTTGAAGTCAAACTGCTAGGTGTTTTTTTAGGTGTTCCATATGGTTTTTTACATGTTGAAGATATTAGGGAATACATCCACTATAACATGGATGAATTTGGAAACTTGAAACTCTTGGATTTGCTCAACAACTACTTAACTGATGATAGCCATAAATTGAAACTAGAATACAAAGCCCTAGAAAGCAAACACTTTCTGCAAGTCATTAGGTTTCTGATATTTGATGAAAATGAATGGGTTCGGCATGTATTGAGCTGAATACATAATGAGTTCATGTGGCTATCGAAACCATTTAAGATTACAAAGGATGTTATCAAGATTGTAACTAGGCTAAATTCCTCTGGTGGATTACCCATGCTGAAAGCCATGATAAACTAGATAGTGACTAAAGCTACCAGTGCCAAGTTTGACAAAAGGGCAATGAACACCAATGATATCATAAAACCTGATGTTAAATTTTCCTCCATGGTGATTGGGTACAAGATTTACCATTCCAATAAGGAAAATTATATCTCCAGAACTGTAATATATGCAGCCTATCAAATAGTAAAGGAGAATGCTGATTATGATCTTTGCAAACTACTATAAATCAGTTGATTGAGAATCTAAGCAAAATAAAGAAAGATAAGAAAAATACCTTCAAATATTGTTCCTTGATTATATGTGTGTTCTCCTATTTGATGAATGAAGTACCTAGAATTCAAGGTGTACATTGGATAACTAACATGCCTGTAGCATGGCAAATAAGAGATCACCTTCTCAATATTGGTGACTCCCAAGCCCAAAAGACTGCCATTTGGGGCTACTTAAAAAACATCCAAATCTTAATGCAAGCAAGAGAGAGAATCCCTAAAACAATTGTGGAGAAGTATGAAATGACATATGTTTCATGGTTGACACAGATTAGTGCTTGATGGAAGCTATAGAACCATGGACAGTTTGGATAATGCCTATGGGTTATGAGGTGGATGAAAGAGTTTTGGATATGTATGCTCAACATCTTTTGAGTACACCTAAAGATACCTCTGTAGAAAGGTTTGGAACTTACAAGGAACTGAGTTTAAAAGTATATGTGGAACTTAGAAAACTAGAGACCAAGAGGAAAGTGTAGAGGCAAGTTGAAAAGTATGCTAAAAGCATTGGCCTAACCAAGGAAGTAGTGAAATAGAATAGAGAAAGAATTGAGAAGGCTGAAAAAGAAAAATAGGACAAGAAATAAGAAGATGCTCCAGTGGAACCATCCTTCACTTCAAGGACTACTAGAAGCTCTAGTGCTACTTCTATTCCTTCTAAAACTAAAAAACCAAAAGTTAGACCATCCAAAAAAGCAAGTAAGATAAAGAAAACAAAAGCCATAAAAATGAGTGTGGGCACAAAAGATGATGAGGAGACAAAGATAGATGAAGAAGTCAAAGAAATAAAATTCAAGAAAGCTAGAACTTTGAAGACTTCTGAAGACCAGCCTTCTATAAGCATTAAGATTGGTAAAAAGCAAGTAACTGGTAAGGTCGCTATGACTATTGATGAAATTGTAAAAACAATCATTGTTCATGGAAACTTAAAGCCTATCAGAGTTTACTATGATAATTTTGATCAAGCAAATAAGAAAATTTTGGAAGATGCCATTATCATATATTTGAACAAATTCAATAGAGCCCTAATGGAAATTTTGCAAGAACTTCCTAAGGGTTAAAGGAAAGTACTAGAAATGAGGAAAGAAATAGCCAAGGCTAAAGATCTAGAACTTAGAGAGTATGTCCTTTCTACTTTGTGTCCTATAATGACTAGAAAGGAAGCAGATAAAATCTTCAAAGAAGTTAAAGAAAAATTCAGAAATAAGGTTCAGATGAACAAGCTGATGCTTGGTAAAACTAAGGAAATTGCAAAAGAAACAGAGGAAATTTTTAGAAAAGCCCTAGACAAGGAGAAATATTATATTATTTCAAAGAAACAATTTGAAGAAGACAATTCTCTAGTTCTAGAACTAGAAGCTCCAGAAGAAGAGATTAACAAGGGAATTGATGACCAAGGTGTTAATTTAGATCCTCCGGAGTTAATCCATGAGGAGAATAATGTTGGATTTGATTCATCAAATTTGAATGTTAGACAAGTTCAGCAAAAGAACATCATTAAGCAGCAATCTAAGTTTGGTGAAGCCCCTGTTCTGGAAGAGGAACAAGTTAGTCAAGAGGACATAGAAATGACAGACAAAATAATTAATGCAAAAGAAACTCTTCCACCTGATCTTTTTAGAAAAGAAGAGGATATTGCTACAATATAGACCCCTCGGGATCAGGTAGTTAGTGGTAATGACAGAGAAAAGATTTCACCTACAAGTGATACAAGAAATGATAAAGAAGAGGAAGAAAAGGAAGAAAACCAAGAAGACAAAGCAAAAGAAGATGGTGCAAATGTTGAAGCACCTAAAACAGATGCTAAAAATTTTGATGAACAAATGGATAATTTAGAAAATGTTGCAAGAAGCACTGCAGATGCAGTGAAAAGTCTCCTTGAAAAAGAGATGATTGAGCTTGATGAGCCTGAACTACTCCAAAGTCTAACCAATCCAGATGCTCTCTCTCCCATTCAATTGATAAAAATAACATCATTCACTCAAGTAAATGCTAGAGAAAAGTTACTAAAGTCCCACATGGAGGATAATGAGCTACTGGGGCTTGCATCTAGGATTTTGGAGAAGTTAATACCTTCCTACTAGAAGAGTCCATCTAATTCCCCCTCCAGACATCTAAAAAATCTTGTAAATTTTGTAAACACTCATTTTGAATCCTTTGAAAAATCTGTAGAAGCAAAGGTCTAGAAAGAGTTTCTGGATAAAAATTTTAGTGAAGTACATAATCTAATAGGAAATGATATGATGATACTCAGCATTAGCATAAGGAGTATTCAGAATGCTTTAAATGATGGAAGAGATATGTACAAATTTTGTCTATCTTGGCCCAAAATTAGTGAGCATATTTAGAAGAAGATAAAGGAGCAAGAATAAAAATTGTCAAATCTCTCTCAAACTTTTGATTGTCTAACAGTTTCACCTATAAGTCAAGAATGTCAAGTAATTAGCTTGACAGATGAAATAAAGAGGCTCAGTAAAGAAAAAAGTAACATTATGAAGAGAATGTGTGAGCTCCGGGAATTGATTGCTCCCAACTTAGAAACCATGTTTAATGCCTTATCAGAAGCTTAGACTGCACTTCAGACAAGTAATCGTTCAAATCTGACAAAGGTAGAAGCATATACACTTTTTCTGAGTGGACACATCTCAATTTTGGATGGAATAAAGGTAGCCTAGGCCTCTAAACTTGTGTAATTGAAAACCAATTTTGCAAATATTCTCAAGTTCATGTGAATAGAACTTAATGATTAGTTGTACATATGCGGTTCTATATACAAAGTTTTGGAGAATTTTGACTGGCAGACCCCACCCTTTGCCATTGATGTCAAAGGGGGAGTGAAGTTTAGTGAAAAATAAGGAATCTAGCTAAGGGGGAGTACCAGAAAGCAGTGTGAACAACAATATGGAGCACAAGCTAAAAGGGAGCTATTTCAACACTTAGTCATTTTTCACTAAGTGTTGCCATCAATGCCAAAGGGGGAGATTGTTGGAAAGAGATGCTGCTAGGCATAATAGGTGTTGTAATTGATGGCAACTAAGATCATCCCAATTATCCACATAACATAATTTGTTCACATTAGAAGTTAGAATCAGAATGTGTCTAAGTCTGGGCAGTCAGGAACAAAGTAGGTGACAGGGTCCCGTATCTTGGTCCGGGTCTATCCAGTCGAAAGGCATGGTTTGCTGTGGATATGAGGTAGTTGTAAGCATTGTCAAGACACTCTAAACCTAGAGTTTCATCCTCTGGAGATGAAGGACTCAAAAGATATTAGCTTCTAAGTATCAGGTTTCAGTTTGACAGAACAAATAGAAGAACATGCTGACCTTGTGAATGATCCTATTTCTGGATGTATAGAAGTTGTCTATTGGGCAATTGGTGATGATAAGTAGTGATAGCTAACATGATTGATGATTTACAACTACAATTTTTAATCCGCATCCCATATTATGTATGGATCTAGATGACAGAGTAGAGTACTCTACAAAGTTCTAAATGTTCTTGAAGCCGACTAGTAAAATAATTGTAGATCATGTTGCGGATATATATATCTGATGGAATTGGATGATTTTGGTGTTTGTTTTGCAACTATGAAGTTTCAAAAAGAAGAAGAGATCAAAGTTTAGATGCTAGCAGAGAAGTAAGAGGAGAGTAAGGATGAAGTGTATCAAGTCAGTTTTTTGTGCTTAACTGGAACTAAACTCTAGCATTAACAGATATCAAATATCATTTCAAATTTATTATAACTCTTCTTTCTTATAGGTAGTGAGCCTTCTTTTGAGCAGTGAGCTCTGGGAAGTCAGCCTGAATGCACATGCATTCCCCATTGTAATACTTTTAACAGAGTATAATCTTTGTGGTTTAACCCCCACCATGGTTTTTCCCTTAACTGGGTTTCCACGTCAAAATTTTTTGTGACAAGTGTATTATTTATGTTTTTGCTCATGTGTTATTGATTAATACTGAAATGTTTACATCATTGATTTGATTATAAGTTGTAAAGAAAAATAAATTGTTAAATTGTGTGACAATTGATTCACCCCCCCTCTCAGTTGTCTGGACCTAATTCTACAGTTGCAGTTTTTCCTGAGGTAGTTAAAGATATTTTTCTTTGGGTTTTTCACTATAAATAGATAGATCCGGCACATAGTTGGCTAGTTCCATAGTTCTACATAGAGACATTTTGAGCAACAGAACATATATTTTCTTTTTGCCTCAGTAGTGCATCTTTATGGGGATTGTAATATTTTACCTTGTGCAAGGTATTTTGCCTCTGTAATACATTTCCATTCAAATAAAGAGAGATGATGTTTTGTGGAGCTTTGAGTCTAATTTCTTGTTCTTGCTTCTTTCTTTCTATTTGTTTGCCTCTGTTAAATCTAAGTTACAAACTGGGTATTGATCATGCATTTATGCTCTTTGATTTCCAGTTAAATCATATAGGGTTTGACACTATGCAACTAGGTTAGTTAAAATATGGCACTTCGCCATAGGGTTAGATTTTATTTTATTATATCTATAATCTTGTTTCTTCTCCCTTTTTCCCAAAACCCCTTTGAAAATAGAAGAGCCAACTTCCCTAAAATCTACAGGTTGTTTCTAGGGTCAATCCCACATCTCTGAAACTTCCCATGTTGTTATTGGATTAGGCCCACAAATTTATACATCAACAGTTACTTTTCTAGAAGCAGATTTATTTAAAAAGTTGGAATTTTGAAAATTAGTTCTTCCTAATGCTTAAAATACCTAATCTCTACTCTCCATAGTTGTCACCCATCACCCAACATGTCAATTGCTTTATGAGCTTTGCAAGTGCAATTAGGAAAATTGTTGCAATATTAATACTTTACAATTTGCACTAATTATGAAAGACAAAGTGTAGTGAACTTCATGGGCTGACTATGACAAAATGGGTGATTGGATTTTCCTTTTAGCTAACCATTATAGGGTTTGCTTTTGGGACAAAGAGGTCTTGCATTATGATATAAGTCTATATTCCATTGCTTCTTCTCTTGAATATTGTATATAAAATTTTTCTTACATAATGAGAAGACTTTTCCCTGAATTTATTGAAAAAACAAGATACTTCCATGATTAGGGTGTTTTAAGAAGACTTTCATTCACTTTTAAATATTATCTCTCTATAGGAGAAAAATCTAGTAGGAGCTATATAAAATCTTATTGAGTTTGAGGTCATGTCACTAGATGAATAAGGGGGAGATTAAGATGGTTAGATGTGGTGTTTTACATCCCTTTACTATTCTTCTACAGATCCCTTTACATCCCTTCACTATTCTCATTTCAAATTTGTCCTCAAATGAAGATATCTCTATGAATAGAGAGCTTTAAGAAGATTTTCAATCACTTTTGAATATATGTCTCTCTACGGGAAAAAAATGTAATTTGAGCTCAAGACAATCTTGTTGAATTTGAAGTCATCTTGTTAGATTTCTAGGAGAAGATTTAAGAAGGTTAGATACTATGTTTTTTCCCTTTGATTTTTTGTTGTGTGCCTTAAATTCAAGCCAAATATAAAAGCAATTGGTAGTTTTATAATCCCATTTATTTTAAATCTTAGCTTACATAACAAGAAAATTCTTCCATAATTTTTTTAAAAGAAAAATATCTCTATTAATTGGGAATTTTAAGAAGATTTTTATTGGTTTTTTAATATATTGTCTCTCTAAAAGAGGAAAACCTAGTTTGAGCTTTACACATTTATGAGTATTTTCATATTCTAGAGAAAATAGTGTTATATATTTTCTAATATATGGGTTATATGGTGAGAATGACATGTAGTTATGTCGACTTAAGCTTGTATAAAAAAATGTGCACTATAAATTTAATAAACAAGGAAATTTGATTTTTTATCACCTTCATCTTCATGACTTATAATTGTCATATTCATCTTCATGCTTTTCCATTTCTTAGTCTTAACTTATTGCAAGAGTACATTGAGTACTATTTCCAATCTACTATGAGATATGGAACTTTAGAATATTGACTCAAAAGGAAGAGAATAAGGACACTGTAGATAGACAAGCCAAAAAGTAAAGTAGTTTGTAGACTTTGCTACACCAAATTTGAAATGTTTTTCATTGATATTAATGGGAGGAATGCCAAAAGCACCTTTAGCTATCAAAATCATAATTGTGATGAGTATTATAGTTTCTAATATTATTTATTTTTAGGGCTAATGATATTTTCCACATTCTATTTTAATTTCATTAGCATTAGAAACAAGAAATAGAATGTAAATAATCATAATGAAGTTGGGAAATCTATCAATAGCTATGGATAGACTATTGGAGTTCAATGTTTAACTATTAACAAATGTAGCATTTAGCAAGGACAGAAGGACACAATAGGTTTTCTAGAGGTAATTGAAAAAAAATGTATTGTTCTACTATTTAAACATGTACTGACTTCTTTTGAAATTATTTTTTTTATTGAGTTATGACTTCAAATTATTGGATTTCTAGAGTAATCATATAATTATTTTTTGTAGTCATTTTTCTAGCAACTAAAATGCTTTATTGAATTGCATCATGTTGCATGACTAATACCAAAATATAGAGATACAAGCCATAAGTAAAAGGAGGGAGGTAGTGGTCATTGGACTCCACTAGCCATGGATATGTGCATGGAAATGGAGAACCAAAAGAGGGTCAAAAGTGGTCACTTTTTTCCCAAAATCAATAAAAACCAATATTGGATAAGAAATTCAAGATATCCATGCTCAAACTTTCAAGATGTGACAAAAACAAAATTAGTCTAGTGGTGAAATCTAGTTTTTAAACTATTATTTTTTTAAATGGTTGAGATAAAGAGGTTTAAATAGGGGGAGCACACAAAGTTGCCTTGTTTTTGTCAAAAGAATATAACATAGCGACTAGTGTACTTGCCCTAAAATGTTGATTTTTTTAAAGTATTTCACAAATCCCTTTGGTGGAAAATTAGCAAACATCACATAATTTATGCTAGATTTTCCTACTAATTTTTCAACAAATATATGATTTTTTACTAATTTTTAAATTGGACACATCCTAAAAAATAAAAAATTGAGCATGCTCCCATTTTGAGAATATTAAGTGAAAAATATTTTTTTGGAACATGTCTAGAATGGAGTCTACAATGTTAAAATGTAATTAGTTTCAAATTTGGATGAGTGGATAAAAAATGACACCAAAAAATATATACATAAGTTTTCAAAGAAAAATGAAGATAGTAGAAAGAGAAATTGAAGATCAAAACCTTAATGTATTGAAAATGTAGAAAAAATTACATGGTTAGAAATGTAACGGACAACTTGATGTTATTGTGGCTTTTTTTAGAATAATGTCTTAAAATGTGCAAATTTGATGGAGAGCATGCTCAACATTTACTTGATTTTTCCCATTTTATGCAAAACATATCCTTGGGTACCTTAGATGCAAGCCCAATCCTTTGGCATAGATATCCATGCCAAATCCAAGCCTAAGGTGGGATTCTAAAAAAACTTCAAATGAAATACGTGCATGTTATAAACTTAAAATAGACTATTTTGTGTGTTTTCAAGGTTAATATAACATGAGTGAGTTATAATGTGCTCATGTTATGTTGGGATTTTTCAACCATCTTGGGACATAACACAAGATCATTATAGTGATCTCATGTTAAGTAATATTTTTCATTAAAATTGATTTTTTTTTCTAATTTTTATTCCCCCATCTTAGTGCACATAACCCCATGCCATCTTACAAAGCACTTTTGTAATGACTACAACATGAAAATAAAGGCATATAATTTAATACATCCATATTATAGAGGGCCATTAGCTATCAATGTTTTATAATAAGTTTGATTATTATAAAATATTTTTCCTTTAGTTAACTAGCTAATAGTAGTTTCTCACATTCCTTATAATTGAATTTTTTTAAAGGTACTACAAACAAGAGTTGGTTGCAAATAAATAGTGAGGAAGCACTCAATGCCACTATTACATAGATAGATAACACATATTTAAAGAAGGATTTATATTACGTTTGATAGCTAGTAGTTTCAAAAGAAATATGCAACATCATTTGTTGGATTGAAAAGTGCATTTGGAACAGAAAAAAATAATAGAATTACTGAAGGAAATAGAAAAAATAGTCACTAACATGAGATTTAAGCTTAATTCTTAAAAATGTTATCTTCTATCTTGTAGATGTATTTTCAAGGGCCTAGAATTGAGGCTCCTCTTTCTTCCTTCATCAAAAAATTCATCAAAAAAATAATCACAAGAGAAACTTTAACTATAAGCTTGGTGCAGAGAAGATTGCATAGAAATATGTCTTAGAAGGTCCAAAGAAAACTATTCTTGTGCATTTGGCATCGACTTCGTGTGCGTTGCCAATTGTAATAGTACATGCACCATGTTCCCACGTGTCCCAATTTATTAATTTGTGCCATTTGTAGTAAAGGCATATATGATAATATGATTATTATTAATATTTTATTTGGTGTGCATCCCATGTGTATGGGATTTTGTAGTTATAAGTCACATTGATCTAATAAATACTACCTATTTTGGATAATATAATAAGGTGAAGAATTATATATAAGTGAGCATATGTACTCTTGGGTCCTAAAATAGTAGCAACCCAAAACCCTAAAACATTTCACCAGCACCAAGGCCAGGGGTGTTGTCAAGGTGATTGAAAGATGTTTATCAAGAGGTCAAGGGTGATCTTGGCCAATGAACAAGAGTTAGTATGCTCCTCTACACTTCAGGATTAGCTAGACCTAGGAGGGATATTCCTAGAGGCATGAAATAGAACACACAAAAAAAAACACAACCATACCCAATGTACACTTGACCCCAAGAGTTATCACTAGGTCAAGACAAACTGGTTGCACAAGCCTCTAATTAAGCTGATTACTACACTATGCATTTGCACCCAAATACAACTACATCACATTTCTTACACTCTTTGAGATGAATCCATTTGAGTTATCATACACAAGATACACAGTGCAAGCATACATGGACATGATTCACCAATGATTTAAATAGTTTTTGCATCACTTTAAATTTTTCCTTGGTTATTATACTGAATCATGGACATCATGTGGAACTAGAAACTAAATCTACTCCTACAAAAAATATGATAGGGAGTTTGATTAAAATAGTGATTGATCTATCTCCAATATTGACCGATGCTTACTTCGTTGGGAAACTGAGTCATAAGAAATAAAGAGGAAGGAAATGGACTAAAATAAAATCAATAGAAAACTAAAATGTACTCACATATATTTCTCCTATTACACTTCATGAACTAGACATACTTTTTTATCCAAAGCCACACTACAATGACCCATTTGCAATAATGAAATGATCCACCACAAAGCTTGTATTGACTTAAATGATGTCACACATTATCAAATATTTATTATAATCATACTAGCAAGTGTGGTGAAGGAAAAATACAAGGCTCTAACCATGCATTCCTCTGAATCATTACAAATAGCTATGGAGATATACCACCGCAAAAAGACGTATGTTACAAATCTTTCCTATGATGTATCAAACGCATTCTTCCATTCATTGCTTAGACATTATCCTCTGCTTGAAGCTTGAAAATCTCCCTTAGGCTTTCTTGACCAGACAATTGGTTCAACAACCAACCTTGAAAATATCTTTTTCATATGCATATATAGATTTCTTCATTTACTTTGCAACCAAAGGCATTGAAACTGACTCAACATGCCAAGCCCATGCCTTAATAAATTTAACCCTAAGCCTCTATCATAAAATCATGGATTTTCTGGATGCCCATGTCTTGTGCATTGTTTTTGTCCTTATAAGATCCTACATAAAATAATGACCACTAAAATACCTCATCCTCCTCATTAAATTTGATTACCTGTGCATTGAAGGCATACACAATTTCAGCTACCTACAACTGACATTGGCCAGCAATCATGGCATCACCTACGGAGGCGTGTTCTCAAGCACTTAGGAAATCACACCATTTATGAAGCCCTTACAACACTTTAAATATTTTAAAACTCACTTTAAAAAATTTAAACTACTACAATTTATACTTTATGCTTCATACTTAATTTTTACATTTCTGCACTGACGCCCTTCATATTTCCCTTTATCACCAAATTTGACCACCAAAAATTCAACTCTTTTGCACTTTTGGGACCTTTATTAGTAAATCACCTTATTGGTGATCTTGAGAAACCACTAACCATCTCTCTTCATTAGCTTTTCTTTGTCGGTGAAATTATCCCTTCGTGAACCACTTTCTCAGCCGACTTGTCTTCTTGCTTTCTTTTTCACCTTATCAGTGAACCTTTCTTTTCGTGAATGATTCCTTGACCTATTTTCTTATTTATCTTCCATGTTACATCTTCTTTCCCTTTTGCCTTTATCAACAAATTTCCTTGCCGACAAACATTCAGGTTGACGAACTTGTGGGTTCATGAACCTCCAACTTCACCAACAAGCATTTAGCTTCTCTTTACATTTCTTAACTATCAAAAACTTTTTCATTTCATGATCTAGGGACTTTACCTTCATTTTTCACCTTCACACTTTGTCTCCATTTTCTTTGTCAGTAATCTTGATCGTCAGTGAACATCCTTGTCGGCAAACCTGATGGTTTGCGAACCAAAGGTTTCACTAACCAAGCCATCTTCATACCTTTGTTTCCTTTCACTGCCATATCCTTTCTTTATCAACAAATACTAAGGTTCATGAACCAAACATTTTCTGGTGAAGACATGTTTTGGCCTTTTCCTTTCTCCTTGTTCTTTATCCCTTAGAAAATTTTCTACTTGCCTCTTTGCCGATCCGAGCTATCGAAAACACTCTATCGACAAAAACCTCCATTGGTGAACCTAATGGTTTTCAAACCACCAAATTTGTTGATAAAAACATGGTGTTGAGCCCATCCTACCTTAGAACAATTTTCCTTTCCTCTTTTGTCACTTGGACAATGAATCAGGGAAAACACAAACGCACAAACTTGGTCAGCGAAATTGGGACATCACGAACTAGTTGATTCACTGACAAAGGCCACAAACTTCAATCATTCTCTATCTTTCAAACCTTTTCCTTCACCTCTTTTGCTGCCTTATCGGCAAATCGACAAACTGACAAACTGTGAACTTACAAACTCAGTCGACAAAATTGGCAGTTTGTGAACTTGCCGATTTGATGGCAAAGCCCTCAAATGGATAGATTTTCTAAGGGAAGAAAAAATATTAACTTAGGGGTTTTAACTTATAATTATTAAATTAAAACCCTTGGAGAATATCTCAGATCATTTATAAATAATGGGTATAAACTACAAAGCCAAAAGTGGGGAATTTAATGCATTTTAGGACAAAAATATGCATATCTTAGACCTAGTGTTTTTTTAGGTCCCAATGCTAGCTCAGGTTGGGGAAGTGTGTCAAGCAACGACACGACAAGAATCTCAAAATATCTCTAGGTAGGAAAAAGGAAGAAATGAACACAAGGGGAAAAACACAGAATATATTTACATGAAAACATATAGTCATAAACATGAGGGCACAAAAGGAAAAATAATTGTAATCAAAACTTTCAAGCCCTAGCAGGTCAAACTTGCACAAGATGAATGAAACTACTTGCCTCTATCAAATACAAGCTGAATGAAGGAGTTGATCTCCATCAAACTAAATTTGCACTTTTCACCCAGCTGCAACAACTGAAGACTGTCCCCAACATGTGTCAATCTGTAATTACTACTCATGAAGCCAAGGTTAGGTCCATAAATGAAATTATTCTTCCTAGGCAACTATAAAAACCTATTCCAATCCATATCATGCATTTTCATAACAACAAGGGGTGCAAAATCAAAAACTAGGTTAGCAACCAAAGAAATAAATGAAGGCAAGCCTCCATTAACAAATGCTAAGCTATCAAACCTTTTGACCTCTTCATGCAAATTCAGGGAAAAGGAGAACACCTCCAATTCACATGGAAAAAAAGAACGTGCCTAGCTTCACTATTGATCAACAACAAGAAACACATATTTTTGCAAATCAAACTAGAAAAAATCCATCTCTATCATATCTTGAAGTTGGGTTGCCATCTGTTGAAACACGGGCATACACATGCCTTGCTGCTCATTCACATCAATGTCCCATACAAAGGACTCAACCTCTATCATAGAACCAACACATTCAGGAGCTAGTAAACATCCCACATCAAAGTGGAAAGATTCATACTCATTTGCAACTCCACCAAGTTGTTGAACACAACTTTCATATGTGCTGCTACAACTTTCAATTTCTAAATCATAAGCATGACTCAAGTTGCAATCTAAACCATCAACACACACATCAATACCATGAGACACCATATGTGAAGAACCATGTTTTTAAAAATGTCTCTCTATTTCAAGTCCACTCTAGAAATCTACTATGTCATACTCACTACTACAATAAGACTGATGACACACTTCTTCCTTGATTTCTATATTATTTCCTTGTGGCTCTGGTGAAGCATACTCTACATGAGGAAGACAACATACCTTGTACCAAATAAATATGTTCTCATATGCATCCACATGATCACCATCTTCATAATCTAGGGCAAGTTCTTCACACTGAAACTCCATGGATGCACTAATAATTGTCTCTAATTAGTTATCATCAAATGCAACGACCTCTACATCATCCTCATGAAAGCAAACATCAACTTCTTCAACATCACAAACATGGACAAAGGAGGGCATTAAAGCAAACAAGAAACTATTCATCCCCATACACATCATCCTCCTTATTCACTAAACCACATACCTCAGCATTGGATCTATCTTTATCATTTTCACTTAATGCACTATCCAATAGAAGGCTGGTTCATACACTACTTTTAATCATCTGCATCACTATTATATAATGCACCACCTTCACTTTCTACCCTCCTAACTACACAATCATCATCCTCTGATGCTGCATTCACTTGACTATTTGTATCCACACTATTGCTATTCATATTAAAGCATGTTTATTATCAGAAACACATGCATTTGTGGACAACAATCCCTTTATGTAGTCATCTCTCATTTTCTCCATGGAGTCTAGGGAAAGGTATGCTTGCTACATACTCGTTATTTTAAAATCTTCCCACACATAACTTAGTCTAGTTTCATATTCTTTGAAAAACATATCAATGCAAGTGGGAATGTTAGGTTTAAAATTATTTGGAATGTTGGAAAGGACAACAGTAAACCTGTGACCAAAATCTTTACTTGACTCTCCCTCTTATCTTTAACTTTTTCTAGCTCTATTACAAGATCAGAAGGGTCAAGATCTTTGGCAAATTCATTCTCAAACTAGGATACAAGTTCATTCCATAAGGCAAAGGACTTCCTGGGAAAACTTTGGATCTATTCTCTTGCCTTTCCATGCAAGTACATAACAAAGAATCCATCCACATGTCTTCATCCTCAAACTGATGGTCTTCCATGAATTCTAAAAATACATCAACATGTATGTCCCCTTCCCAAATATCATACCCATCAAACCTGGGAAACTGGCTATAAACATTGGTTGGCATGCCTCATGTTTTGTCATCAAACCATGAAAGGTCTAGCTAGTTGTATACTAGATCTAAGGGAACAACAGGGGGCCAAACAAACTAAGTTTTTGGGGCAGCAAGGAAATCATTGGACTATACCGTAGACTCTAGCAGGTTAATCCAATTTTCTATTTCTTCTTCTTGCTGCATTGCTAAGTCATTCTGATCTTGCATGGGTGTATATAAGTTTTGGTTTGCATAACATGCAGAGCCATGACTAGAAAATGTATTGCTAGGATGGTCATGGGAATCCACACCAATGTAGTTTCTAGGGTCTAAGAGATAGGAAAACTCAAATAAAAGAGTAGACCTAGAATAGCCATATCCATACCAACCTTCCATGACTAAAACATCCTATAATGCTAGGCAAAAAAATGAGGCATAGAAATTTGTTCCTTCAACATTATAGGAATAGAAAACTCCAAAAGTAAGAAAAGAAGAAATTGTGTGTAGCTTTATTTTAGTATCTTTTACATATTAAGATGAAACATTTAGATCACTAATATAAACCAAGGTACAACAGTAAAAAACTTATGCTCTTCGATAGTAGAGTCGCCACCTCTACTAGAATTCCTTGAAGTGTGATTGATCTTCAAGGCCACCAATTGATTCTAAGTTCAACTCACTAGTAGAGTCTCCAAATGATTTAACCCAACATGATTATCCCTAACAATGATGCTAAAATGTTGGCATAAGTTGATGGGAGGCCAAACTTACCCAAACAAAATGCACATAGAAAACTATTACAAACACAAAGGTCTTCAGAATAATTCAACCATTTAATTCAGTTCCCAGAAATGGCACCAATCTATTGGTGTAAGCCGGTAGGCTACCAACTTCAACACACAATAAACTACACCAAACAATGGCTGCAAACTTTTTTAGTGACTATGTTGCAAAGGTCTTTCAAAATCTAAACCAAGATATTACATCCCCTACAATCACTTGAAATTGTTAGGTCCTAAAATAGTAGCAACCTAAAACTTTAAAACATTTCACCATCACCAAGGCCAGGGATGTAGTCAAGGTGATTGAAAGAGGTTTATCAAGCGGTCAAGGGTAATATTGGCTAAATAATAGGAGTGGGGGACTACACTTTAAGCTCAACTAGACCTAGGAGAGATATTCCTATAGGCATGAAATATAACACAAACAAACAAACACATCCATACCCAATGTGCACTTGACCCCAACAGCTATCACTAGGTCAAGACAAACTAGTTGCACAAGCCTCTAATTAAGTTGATTATTGCACTATCCATTTGCTCCCAAAAACAACTACATCACATTCCTTACACTCTTTGAGATGAATCCATTTAACTTCTCATAGTCCAGATACATAGTGCAAGAATACATGTACATGATTCACCAATGATTTAAACAATTTTTGCGTCACTTTAGATTTATCCCTGGTTGTTATACTGAATCATGGACAACATATGTAACTCTAAACTAAATCTACTCCTACAATAAATAGGATAGAGAGTTTGATTAAAATAATGATTGATCTATCTCCAATATGGACCAGTGCCTACTTCATTTGGCAATTGAGTCATAAGAAATAAAGAAGGAAATAGACTGAAATAACATCAACAAAAAACTATAATGTAGTCACATACATTTCTCATATTACATTTCATGCACTAGACATACTTATTTATCCAAAGACACATTACAATGACCCATTTGCAACAAATAAATGACCCAACACAAATCTTTTATTGTCTTACATGTTGTCACACATTATCAAATCCATATTACAATCGCACCAACAACATGGTGAAGGCAAAATACAAGGTTGTGACAAACCATTCCCTTTAATAATTACAAATAGCATGGAGACATACCACTGCATAAAGACGTACATTAAAATTCTTTCCTACGTTGTATCAAATGTATTCCTCCATTCACTGCTTAAACATTATCCTCTGCTTGATGCCTTAAAATCTCCCCTAGGCTTTCCTAACTATATAATTGGTTCGGCAACCAATTCTGGAAACATCTTTTTCATATGCATATATAAATTTCTTCATTTACTATGCAGCCCATGATGTTGAAATTGAGTTAACACGCCAAGCCAATGGTTCAATAAATTTTTCCTAGAGCCTCTATCAAAAAATTAGTGCATTTTCTAGATGCCTTTGTCCTGTGCGTTGTTTTTGTCCATTGATTGTCTTGTAGAGAATATTGACCACTGAAACACCTCACCCTCATTAAATTTGAGTACTTGAGCATTGAAGGCATGCACTATTTCAGCTAACTGGAACTGGCATTGGCTAGCAATCATGGCATCACCTATAGAGGCGTGTTCTTAGGCATCCAGGAAATCATGCCATTTATGAAGCTTTTACAACACTTTAAATATTTTAAAACTCACTTTAAAACATTTAAACTACTACAATTTATACTTCATGCTTCATACTTAATTTTTACATTTCTGCATTGGTCCCTTCATATTTCCCTTTATCACCAAATCTAACCATCAGTTAATTCACCTCTTTTGCACTTTTGGGACCTTTATTGACATATTTCCTTATTGGTGATCTTGAGAAACCAAGCCATCTTTACGCCTTTGTTTCCTTTCACTACCACATTCTTTCTTTTTCAGTGAATCCTAAGGTTCATGAACCAAACATTGTTTATCCCTTAGAAAATTTTCCACTTGCCTATTTGCCGATCCAGGTTATCGACAAAACTCTATCGGTGAAAACCTTCATCGACAAACCTAATAGTTCACGAACTACCAACTTTGCAAATAAAGTCATGGTGCTAATCTCATCCTACCTTAGAACAATTTTTCTTTTCTCTTTTGTCACTTGGTCGGTGAATTGGGAAAAACACAAACTCATGAACTTAGTCGGTGAAATCAACAGTTTGCGAACTAGCTGATTCAAGGACAAGGACCACAAAATTCAATTTTTCTCTATCTTTGAAACCTTTTCCATCTCCTCTTTTGTTTCCTTATTGGCAAATTGGCAAACCAGCGAAACTATGAACTTACGAACTCAGTCAGTGAAATCGGTAGTTCTTATTGATTTGTCAAAAAAGCCCTCAAATGGATAAATTTTTTAAGGGAAGAAAACATATTGATTTTGGGACAAAAATATGCATGTCTAGGAACTATTTTTTTTCAAGTCCCAACATGTACCTTGTTCACCTCCTACCAATAATCTCCTATTTTCTTGTGTTATCCTCTATTCAGAACATATCTTAAGTGTAATATTGAATTTTCATGTCCATGGCCTTGTTTAAAACCCTAGTAAAACTTTTTATGTTGTCAGAACATTCATTTATTTACATGTTCACTTACTATTTCCCATCACCAAATCAGCTAAGTCAGTTGCTTTACATTTTTTTCTTCTATAGAATTGGCTTTGCATTGATTCTATTTTGTTGAACTATTATTATTTCATCAATCACACTCCACCCACCACATTACACAAAGTGTTTATTAGGCTTTTTTAATCATGATTAACATGATATAATATGACTTAATAATTTTTCTTGTGCTTTACGTAATAATTCAAGGTTGAACAGTTAGTGGTAGTTAATGTATCTTTACCATGTGTTAAAAATATTAGGAACATACTTTGCATGAATTCTTGTTCAATGCATTAATTGGAACCTTTTAGTTACCACCTAACTTGCTACAATGTGTAATATTTTCCACTATTTAAAAAATAACCACATGGCATGCCACTAGTGGTTGAGTTATTTAATTGGGCACCTAACCACCATGTTCTTTGATGAACCCACAACATATTGACTTGACTCAAGTCAACATATTATTATTGGCCCATTACTTTTCTTGTAGGTCTATATTACATCCTATCAAAACATGACTCTTTTATCTCATGTATATTTGCACCACTTAACTTCCCTACCATGTCAATAGCTCTCCTTAATGTACCAAATGAACTTTAGTGTGTTGAGTCACATTTTCCTACAAACTTCCACTCAACATAATTGTGCAACAGTTTTGAGCTATAAGCTATTCCATAATGAATGACCAATATTTGTGTAGATTTCAAAAGGTTTAACTACCATAGTTGGCCTTTCTTTCTCGACCTTAAAATGAGTGATGCCATTAATGAGATCCACATAATTCTAAATTTGAATTCTTCATTGAAACACATTCCCTAAGAGCCCTAGTATTTTTTATTTCCACATGTTTCCTTGATTTGCAACTGCTCACAACCAAGCTAGATAAATCACAATTTAATCTTTCTATTACTATTTTTATCTCAATATGTTGGTCATAGTGTAGAAGAGTTTATCCTAAATTAAGTTACTAACTACACATAATTGTTCAGTGCAATCACTCTCAATTTTGTACTCAAATATTGAAAGTTTTAAAACACTAATGAAAGCACTTTATCCTAGTTGTGTGTGTATTCTAAGAGTACACATTTAATCTATTCATATGTCTATTTAGATTTAAATTTTTGATTTAACTAGGTAGGGTTCTAGTTTTTAAAATTCTTAAGATTTATATTACTAGTTTTAGTTGTTTGTGTTTATTGTTCCAATACCTTGTACTTGGAGGGTTGTTTTAAACCTTGATCTTCCACTACACTTTAAACCCTAGTGTATCTTAGTTAGTTCTTTTCTATCAAGTTTCCATTTAAGTGTAACCCTAGCCAAGAGATTTTTTAAGTGCTTCTATAGGCCATAAAGAAATCTAAAATACAAATAGAAAAGGGACTTTTATTGATCATTTGGAGGATGCAAAGGTAAATATTAGAGACCCTTTGACCTATAGGAGTGACCAAGACTTATTCAAAAAAAAATTCAAGAAGCCATTCAAAGACATCCCCCTATGTAATTCGTAAATGTTTTACCTTTGAAATGTGGTTATACAAAATTTATTGGAGAGCCTTAAGCTTTTTGAGTGGACTATAAGAATGTATGAACATAAAATCCAAAAGGAGAAGGATCCACAAGAAAACAAGTTTTTCATTCTAAAGAAAGAATCAATTGTGTTCCATTTGATCCTAGTGCACATGAAAGGATGAAAGGATAGATGGATGGATGGATAAAAGGATTGGAAATGATGTATAGAATGGATGGAAGATACATGGTGGATGGATGGAGGTGTTTAGGATGGATTTCCAAGGACTACATCACATAGGAATAATATGCCCCCACTCTAGATAGGTGTTACTTATGAGAAGGTGAGGTAATGCTTATTAGGATGCATGATAGGGAGAATGCTTGGAATGGATGGGTAGACTTCAGAGTATGTCAGGAGTTGTACAAAGTAATTTTTAGATATTTTCCCTTGTCCTTATCAAGATCAAAGGAGGAAGGGAGGATGTGGTGATATAATGGGATAGGTATGCAGATATAATCGATTATGATTATAGGATAGGTATGCATATATAATGGATAAGGTTGGTAGAAAATGATGGAATTGATAGGATGGTTTAGATGAGAAAATTTTCCCCAAGTCTGACGTATATAGATAATAAAACTACACATGACACCTGTTTTCTAGGTTTTCATCATGGTACTTATCCATGGTACCACTAAAGTGGTTTTCAACATTAGACAAAGGATTTCTCTTTAGTTTTTATTTTATTTTATTTTTGCTATTTGGATGGGATTGGTGGATGAGGGGAAAGAGATATTTGCATGGAGGATGAGGAATCAATCACCTGTTTCCAAGAGAATGTGATAATGTCCCATTTTTGGATGCCTACAGCACATAGAACATGTCAAGTCTTATTACGCGCATGGATGTTGGGAGATGATTGGATGATATGGAAATGGAGTGGATTATGATGTGGATTATATATGGATGGATAATAGTGGATTATGATGTGGATTATGGATGGATGGAGGATAGTGGATTATGATGTGGATTATGAATGGAGATGATGGATAAATGGATGATAGATGAAAGGATTATGAAAAAGCATGGACCATAGGGATGTGATGGGGGGGATTTGCATGATAGAGGAGATAAGATGTGGGGATAGAGTTATGTGAAAATGTCATGGGGTGGATGGCAACCAAGACCAACGGTTGTAAACACCATAATGAATTTTGAAGCTTTTGATGTGGAGGGGGTGTAGGGAGTACTGTAGATTTTTTATTTTTCTGATTTGGGGACATAGGGACCTAAATGGACGTAAGATTTGTAGAATTTGAGAACTCTTTATTGTGCCATATTTATCTACATGTACTATCTAGTGAGTGGGAATAGAATCTAGGGATTGAATTGGTGTCCAATGAGTTACCTAAAGGACCAATTAAGATAGTGTAGTTGTGGAGAATCCATCTAAGTAAGAAACTTTTTAAGGAATTTTAGGAGTTAAAGAACTTGTGATATGTGAGGCCAAGTTTGTTTAAGGAATTTTAGGAATATTTGAGACCCCTTGAACTCAAGGAAGAGATAAATATTAATCACAACTAGAAAGACTAGTTTATCCATGAAAATTATATTGCCATCAATGTTTATGGAGTTATATCATGCCTTCCAAATTATGAAAGGGTGTTCTTGATACAATTACTTTCTTATAATCTATGTGCCTGAACATAAATATTTGTTTAACCTTTTATCTGAAGAACATTGAATTTGAGCATGACAATCTGAATTTATCTTTGAGTTGTTTGTGAAATATAGTAGTTGAAGACGAAATTTATTTCTCTTAATTAAAATCCTTAGATTCTTGCATTGTCAATACGACTGATAAGGTTCAAAACTAATCTAAATATAATTGTTTCATTAGTTTCTTTGGGTTAAAACTATCATTTAATGGTAGGATGAAATTAATAAACCATTTTCTTGTATCCCTAAACAATATTTTAATATTTGTTTTTATCAATAGTAGATTAGGATTAGATGAAACACACATGCAATTTAACTTAAATGTAAAACTAGCCCCCTTGTTAAATAGTCCATATTGAACCCTTTGCTTGTAAAACACAGTTGTGATAGGTAGCTCCCAAGACCTTGGAGATGGTTGATTTTAGGATCAATTTACTATTTACGAGATGTAATTCGAACTCATCTTACTTGCATTGCATTGTGTCAATTTGGCCATCAACATAACTGACACTAGGAGGGCCCTAAATCACTTAAAGTAATCAAACTAGATTGTATAAAGTCATTCTCTCTTGAGAGGTTTAGGAGAATACTAAGGGATACACTTGATAAAGTATAATTCTTAGATTTAGGGCCAACTAGTAGACTTGGTGGAGATAAGGGAACAACTATAGAAGATCTAAACACATTGCCAAATCCTCAACCTATAGAATGTCCCACTATCTTCATTGTTTTAGTTACACCACCTCCACCAATGGCTTTCTTCCTAGTAGAACATTTGCCTAAGTTGGGTACCATATGAGGTGGATTCCATGAGATGACCTGAAACCCCAAGAAATTTTGTTCAAAACACATTTATGGGGAAAGTAGGTTGGTAGAAGAACACATCTAGGATTTTAAAGATGCTACTATTAGATCTCAAAATGCACATGAGGATGTGATCTATAGACTCTTCCCATACTCTTTTGGGGAATTTTCTTATAGTTGGTACTTAATTTTACCTACCAATTCAATAGATAGCTAGGATAACTTAAAGAAAAACCTTTCACAAATCAATTCAGGATTTATGCTAACCCATCCATACTATATCATCAGTTTGCTATGTGTAGAAAAGAACCCAATGACCCACTAACCATGTTCAACCCTAGGTTCGAGAAACTATACAAGAGGTTACAATCACCATACACTATAGTAGAGGATGTTTCCATACAAGTTTATCTAAAATATATAGACCATTTTACAGGTTTATTCCTTTGAAGAATTGAAAATGATTTGGAGTCCTTGAGTATAGCATACAACAAAGCAATAAAGTTGCAACAAGGGATAGATCCTACCCCTATAGGAATAGGTGGAACTTTGCCATCACTAGCATATCTAGGTGTGCCAAATTAGATACCCGTGTGAATAAATCATGCTCTCACCAATATTAAACCCTATACCTTTAACAATGCATCAACCAATTAGTCAAACATATGGGATGCTAGCAATAGCTTGGCCTATGCAAAATCAAAATAATCCCTAGGTGCCTACCTCAACTAATGGAAATTCGTTCTTTGAGAAACAAGCCATTATGCAAGCATCCCAAGCTAATGTACAATCTAACACCTAGGTAGGCCTATCAAGCACCGATCACAACATGCATTGGTCCTCTAAGATAGAGGCATTAAAGAAAACCCTGTCACATGTGACTAACAAACTCACATAGTTTAGGATGAATCCTCCACAACCCCTCAATTGGAATAATTTCTAGAATCAGGGTAGCTTCAAGAATCAAAACATGAACTATAATCAAAGACCTTTTAATAGGAAATGGAACACAAGACCTAACAATGGATGCATCACAAGAACCAATAATGGAAAAAATTAAGGAAATCAAGGAACTACTAATACCTTTAACATAGTTAATATGGCAACATTGAATCATGTGACCAATTGGTGTAGACTACGTGACATAATAGCTCATTCAAAGATTAATAGCCCTAAATAGAAAAGATGGGTAGGATTTCTCAAGCAGATTCTCAAACATAGTATACTCGTCTACAAGATAACAGTGATAATGTGAGCATGGATATGGTATTGGATACATATATCTTTCCTTTCGAAGAAGATAATAAACCAACAAATGAGACATATGATGTAGAAGATTTTCAACTAGGAAATAATAACTATTTCTTGAGAAACAAATCCAAAGGATCTTTTACAAAAGGGATACCACCTAGCAACACACCTACTCCCACATATCCTAAGGCTAACAATAATCCTATACCACCTAGAGGTCAGACATAAGGAAAACCTAGATCAAATCTAGTTATTCTCACCAAAGCTCATACTTAGACTGATGTAAGTTATGATATAACAGAAGACCTCAAGAAAACTAAATCCAACATGTCTATTTTTGACATTTTGTAAAATTATCGAAATCAAAGGGAAGCATTATCAATTTTTTTGACAAACCAAATGCACGAAAAAGAAGAGGCCAAGATAATAGATACTATTGATGCTTATGCAACTATGTATAGAGGAAAACTAGATTCCCCTCTATTCTTGTTGGGTTTCAGAATATTTGGTAATAACTTGCACAATTGTTTGGTACATTCTGGAGCATCGAGCAATCTGGTGCCTTAATGTGTAAAAAGTTTAGAATGACACGCACTTACACCCGTAAAAAGGTGATTCAACTAAATAAAAAAGAGGTAAATATAGTGGCAGAACTTAAATATGTTCATATTCAATTGGTCTATGAACCACACATGCAACAACACATTCATATTCAAATGGTTGACATTCTGGAGGTATATGACATGCTGCTAGGTAGGGATTGGGAAAAAAGATTAAACAAATATTTTTTTATTGATTTTACACATCTTTGGCTCCCATGGAAAGGAAACCAAAACCATACTAGGATTGAAAGTGATTCGAGACTCAAACACATGATAACTAAATATAATCATCCCAATGAAGTAGCTTTATACTGAATTAGAACCAATAGTATATAGAGTTGATGAAATCTTAGCCACTTTTGTCTTTTCTCATAATTCTGTAGATAATAATGATCAATAAAATTTAGTTTTGAATCTCAAATGTGAAGAGTTTCCTAAAATATTGGTAGCATATCAGCATGCATTGGGTGAAGACATAAGTGTGACTGACCCAATGTTGCCCAATTGGTGCAGAGTTCGCATTCAAGAGCACTCTGAACTATCATGTGAAACATATCTAGAAACTGTCAAGAAACATGCCTTTGGGGTTTCCGATTCAAAATTCTAAGAGTCAAAAGTCTCATGTGGTTCAAATGACAACATTACTGATGAAAAGGAGTAGATCAAATCTTATTTTTACACAGATCAAAGTAATTGGATAGAGTTTGAGAACTAACTCAAATAAAAAACTACAGATATCAAATGCAATGTTTCTCTAGTCCAAGAGGAGTCACTTGCTGGTTTCAAAATCACTTGGGAGCAATTACAGGTGGACTTAAGTTAGGCATTGGAAGATTTGACTATTTTGAAATTGAATAAATGCATTCATCTGATGACATTCAAAATTGAAGAACCTAATAATTCTTAGTTAGTAGATAGGATACTTGTTCCACTAGAACTTAGTCAAGACCTTGTAGATAAAAGCAAGTTTTACATGAAAACAAAATCTATACTCTTAGATTTCATGGGTCATGATCAAAGAAAGGAAGTGGAGTAGGGGTGGAATTGGTGAGTCCCAAAGGTAGAGCCTTTTCGGCATCTTATCGATTACATTTTGATTTTACAAACAACATGACAAAGTCTAAAGCCTTGATAAGGGGATTGATGTTTGCACACAAGAAAGGAGTCCTTTGTTTGAATGTACAAGGAGATTTAGAACTCGTGGTGAAATAGGTGAGAAGTTAGTATGCTTGTCATGATAAAAATTTGGCTGGCTATAGGAATAGAGTTTGGAGCTTGATCAAAGATTTTGAAGATTTCGATATAAAGGTCATTCCTCAAAGGATAAATCATACCTCAAATGCATTAGATGTTGTAGCCAATACCTTGGAACCTATGACACATTCTTGACTAAGGAGATTCTCTGTAGAGCTAGTTCCTACCCTCGCTATGTCAGATAATATGTGTAATTTTCAAGTATTCTAGGATGATACCATATTCTAGAATTCCTCACCAACATAGGGGTCTCTGAGGGCCAAATTATAGATGAATCAGAGTGAGATCCATTTGAATAAGATGATGAGGGGGTGATAAATTTAAAAAAAAACAACATTCCTAAGGGCATGGTTTCTTTGGAAAGAATATTTGACTCAGACCTAAGGGAAAAATAGAAAATACCTTTTGATTCTGAAAGAGGGAATAATGAAACATACAATTTGGGAGAAGATGGTGTCAATAAAAACATCTTTATTGGCAAAACTTGTTCTTGGAGAGAGAAAGAAGATATCACTAAGGTACTGAAAGATTATAGGGATGTCATTGCATGGGGTTACAAAGATCTCAAGGCTTTTGATACCTCCATCATTACTCATATGATACCCCTTAAACCAAATGTTCAACCATTCAGGTAGAAGCAAAGGGTAATTAAAGCCTTGATAGAACCTCTAATATTCAAGGAGATGTATAAATTATTGGCAGCCATAACTATTTTTACGGTAATACATTCAACATGGGTTGCTAATTTGGTTCTAGACCAAAAAAGAATGGAGAAATCATACTTTGTGTTGATTTTTAGAATTTAGACAAGGCTTCTAAGAAGGATAATTATCCACTACCTTCCTTGGATGAGGTATTCCAAAAAGTAAACGAGTCACAAATGACGTCCTTCCTAGATGGTTATTCTGGGTATAATCAGGTTTTGGTAAAGTATGAAGATAGGATGAAGATGACTATTACTACCAAATAGGGAACATTTGCCTAGAGAAGAATATCGTTTGAGTTGATCAATGCTCGTGCATACTTCCAGCGAGCAATGGGCAGTACCTTCAAACATTTGGTAGGTAAGTGTATTATTGTATACATTGATGACCTCACTGTGCTTTCAAAAGATAGAGTTAGCCATGCATCTGATTTGAAGAAGATACTAGAGAGATGCAGACTATATGGTATCTCTAAAACTCAAAAAGTGTATCTTTGGGGTAACTAAATGGAAGTTGTTAGGACACGTGATTCTAGAAAAGGGAATTTCAATTGATCTAGAACAAGTTGAGTCAATTCTAAAATTACCTATGCCTGGAAGCAAGAAGGAAATGTAGTCCTTCGGAAAGATCATCTTTTTAAGGAAATTCATCATAGGATTCATAGAGATCATAAAACCACTCAACGATATGATGAAGAAAGATGGTAAGATTGAATAGAGAATTGAAGCTAAGCCTTCCTTTACATAGATTAAATAGTCAATTACTGAAGCTCCAGTACTTATTAGTCTAGACTACATGCAGTCATTTTACATCTATTTATTTGCATCTGAACATTCATGTGCTATTATTCTCACACAAATAAGGGAAACAACAATGAAATACCAATTTCTTTTATGAGTTCCCCTTTTAAAATGTCAAAGTTAAATATCCATACCTTGAGAAATAATCTTTTTCCTTGGTGAGGGCACTTAAAAAGTTTAGATGTTACATTCTCAGATGTTACATCGCAATTGTCCCTGATCATGCTGTGAAGTCTTTGTTGATGCAAAGTGATCTAAGAGAAAGGAGAGGTACATGTATGGCCATCTTAAAATGAATTGACCAAGAAATCTAGTCATTGAAACATGCAAGTGGACAAGGACTATCCAAAACCATGACTAATTTCAATCCCCAGATAATTTGTTAGCAATATACAGTGGGTTCCGTCACCAAGGATGAATGGTATAAAGATATAGTACATTTCCTATTGACTAAATTTTTTTTGAAAGACTAGGATTCCACTCAGAGAAGGTATTTGAGACTGAAAAGTGCAAATTTTATGGCCAAGAATCTAGCATCATTTCAAAAGAATTTTGAAGGAGTTTATTTCAGATGTTTAAGTCATCAAGAAGCAAAACAAATCTTTCAAGAATACCATGGGAAGTATAGGATGGGACATGGTTTAAGGGAGTCTACTACACATCAGATCCTTGGGTCAAGTTATTATGGCCTCATGTTTTTAGAGATGGACATGAACATGTGAGAACCTATCACGTCTATCAAATTGTTGCCTCCAGGGAAATAAATCCTGTAATGCCTTTATAGCATGTATATGAGATAAGACCATTTACCAATGGGCCTTCAATTTTATTGGTGTGATTAACCTAACTCTTTCAAGGGTCATAAATCTATCATGACAATAATAGACTACTACACTTGTTGGATGGAAACACAACCTTTTAGAAATTATACAACAGAAGTAGTGATCAAATTTTTAGAAGATAACATTGTAATGATGTTTGGAATACCTTTTGCTCTGGTATGTGATAATGTCCTTTCCTTTTCATCTATACAATTAATGCAATGGTCTTTTGAGCATAATTTAGTTTTATAGTTTTCTTCTAATTATTACCCACAAGGTAATGGAGTAGCTGAGTCAACTAATAAAAAATTGCTACACATCATTAAAAATCTACTAGAAAAGAACCCAAAGGATTAGCATACCCAACTCAAGTCCACCTTATGGGTGGATCAAACTCGAACTAAGGTATCCCTAGGAACCTCACCATACCAAATTGTGTATGGGGTAAACCTAATTTTTATAGTAAATTTACAAATCCTGGTCCTTAGGTTCATGGAAGAATTTTCTATTGATGAGGATAAAATAGAATCTAGACTTATGAACTTGCTAGGTCTAGAAGAAAAGAGGGATGTTGCCCTTCACCGCTTTGTTAAACATTAGGCACTTGTCAAGTAGTGGTTTGATAAAGGAGATAAAACCAAAGCATTTAGAATATCTAATTTAGTTCTCTTATGGGATAAATCCAGAGAAAAGAAAGGTGACCATCAAAAATTTGAGAAACTTTGTCTAGGGTCATATCAGATATCTAAAATTCTAGATGAAAACCCTCTTTAGATCAACTCTTTGGCTAGCGAACCTATTCCATTGCCCATCAATGGAAAGTTTCTAAATTATTATTTTAGTCCTTGAAGGATGATAAGTTCCCTATATCATATTAAGATAGGATTTTTTTGTCTGTCTTTATTGTTTTTCTTCTACTCTCCTTTGTCTCTTTGTTTTGGTTTTATTGTCTTTTTCTTCCATTTGTCTGTGCTTTGTAGGTTTTATAGTTTTGAAAGATTGAGATTTGTATGCAGTTCAGTATTAGGGTAGTCTTCTTTGGATCTCTTTGCTTAGTACTTTTCAGTATATAGTCAGCTATTTCTCTTAAATGCTTTGTTTACTTCCATCTATTGTGGACTCTATAACATAAAGCCCCTATAAACACTCAGATAGCTATGAAGATTGAGGCATCTTGTAAAAACATACTATCTTTCACTCACAACTTAATGTTCTTAGAGTTAGCCTAGATTCAGATATGGTAACTCCCTTCCTTAGGTGAAGATCTTAAGAGTTATATTCCTTAGACTAGGGAATTGATCTTTTTATGGTACTTGACCCACATTGGTGTTGAAAATAAAATTTGTCAGCAAGAAGGGTCCACTTCTAGTTTAATATACATCATTTAGAGAAGATGGAGTGCTTCACTAGAACTTTGTGTTCATTTGGTTCGTATTCCTCTTGATAGGCCAAGGAGTGGCTAGACATGCGATTGGTTATACTTTGAATATAAACATCAATTTATGTCCAGCTGCAGGTATCATCTAGGTTCTATACAAAAGGATCCTAGTTTGACAGTTGAAGGCATATAACAAATATCACCCAGATAAGATGGTATAGATAAGTAAACTGACATATTTATTGGGTTTTACATATGTTGATATGTGATTTTACACTCGGTACCAGATCTTGTGACCTTTGAATTTTAAGTTTAAGGTTAGTCTTGACTTTTAAAATGGTTCAGACTTCAATATTCTAGATTTCAAGAGTAGAGGTCATTTATAAACTCTATTCATTTTTTAGATCAACATCATTTGGTCTTCCCCATTTGGAAATTAGTAGTAGTTAGAAATTTTTATGTTTGAGAATTAGTTGAGGTAACCATACATGTTTGGGATTGTTGAAGTACAGTTATTCATATGTTCGTATCATCATTCCATCCCACCTTTCCATCGCACCCCTTTTCATAGTGGTATAAACTATGCCTTATTCAGTTATCCCTATTTGAACATATCCAATTGACTATTGTGACTAAAAATCCATATACTAAGACATAATAGTCTAAGGCATAGTCCTCTTATTTCAAGGAGCATATTCAAACATAAACATATTGGTAGGTGCATTATCCTTGAATCCTAAAGGTTCCTATCTCAAAGTTTCATACCTTAATTGATATAAAACATGTATACAAAAGAAAAATGACCTATCTTTAAAAGAGAAGTTTGATACCACTATCCATCAGGAGGATCCATTCTGCCAAAGTTGCCTAGGGTACTATCCCGACCTCATCCCTTATGGTGTTAGAGGCCTTGCACTCAACAAGATTTTATTAGAAGCCAAGATCAATAAGAAGAGTGCTGATATAAAAAACAGAGTGAAAGCAATTAGAAATTGCTATGAATAAACTATTCAAAATAGCGAGTACATATAGGTGATGAGAGGAGGTTAGTTAGTTGAGGAAAGGACTCCTCAGAACTAGCATGAGTGGCTAGTTTAGTGGGAAACTTGATGACCCATCTCCTAACTGCCTAACAACCTTGACACCTCAATGAGGCATGTGTCAGGATTATGTAAGGGCACACCTAAGTAGACTTAAGCCTAAGTGTATACAAATATATGGAATATATATATATATACACTAACCCCCCCCCCCCCCCCCAAGCATAGTTTAGGTGGACACAAATGAAATGGGTCCCGGCTACAAACCCTGGTGAGGTACCCATGTACAATGCAAATATGAAATTGGGTCCCGGCTACAAAGCCTGGTGAGGTACCCATGAACATTGCAATCTCTCATAAAAGGAGAAAGGTAAAAAACCCAGTGGGAAAAAACTACCCTCCAAAAGAGAGAAGACTCTTGAAATTGACACAAGCAGGACTATTTTACAAGGCAAGATTTCCATTTCTAAGGAATCGACGATTCCACGGTGAAGAACGTGCTGGAAGAAAATACATTTCAATTTACATTGGTATATGCTTGAGATATACAATATTATTAGCATGTAAACCGTCTCTTATTATGCAACAGACTATAACGATGACAACGATTCGGAAAGAAAAAGAACAACCTAGCTAAAAGTTACGAGGATGAATGAACTGAGTTAACGTAACCCTTTCCTTTAGTGCCTGTGGTTCTGATAAACATACGGTACTCATTGAACGTCATCTGTCTGTACTTCACAGGATTCGAACCATTTATCAGATCCTTTGCAGGCCCAACTTTCTTGTCACCACTTGGATTACAGAAAACCGCTATTGACATACGTTCCTTGTTATCGTTCACAATACATCTGTGTTCTACACTTTGGTAGATGCCGTTTGTTAATATCTGCAGAAAAGAATGAAATCTATTAGCACCAAGAATCTGGATGCACTGACATGAATTATGAAAAAATAATAAAATACCCACCTCAATCTGATCTCCAAGGTTTACTATAAGAGCATTAGGAACGGGATGGACAGGAATCCAATAATCAGCCTTCCTAACCTGAAGACCGGAAACATCATTCTGGAGAAGAATGGTAATGCCTCCTGGATCAGAGTGAGGGGAGAGACCAAATGTGAGGTCTGGTTGTGGGCATACTGGATAGTAGTTCACCCGCACACATATCCCAATATCTTCTTCACCTCCGAAAGCATCTTCCAGATATTTGGGAGGAAGACCCAAATTTTGAGAGAAAACAGACAGCAAAGTTCTGCAGACTTGTAGAGCTCCACTGCAGTATTCTTTCATTGTAGGCCTGCAATCATATTGCCATTGCTAACGTGTGAACAACCTAAAAGAACCCCCGAGAGCGGGGAAAAAGAAGAAGTAGAATAGATTTCATTTGATTTCATGTAGACAGTACAGTAAACTAGAATAGACAAAATTGAATAGCTGCATAGAATATATCACAATATAAGAAAAGGTGAATATCTAAATTTTAAATTGCCTTAACTGAGTGGAAGAAAACCAAATATGAACAAAACTGGAGAAGACATTTATTTATTGGCTAACATAATTGGAGGTGCTTGATCTCCAATATGACTCTATTTTTGTTTTATGTCCTTGGTTGGGGAGAGGCTCAAACCTTGTAATATTCATGCGATCGAATAAATTACAATATTAGTATGCCATTTACGTTAAATCTATGTCTACTGAGGTCTATAGATAATCATTCTTATGCTTTAAAAGTAAAACAAAGTATATGATATATCTAAACATTTCTTTAGTCTGTTCAGTTGGAAATAACTGCAATATATAATTTAGTAAGTTCAGAAATTTCTTTGAAAAATAAATAATAGTAACTGTCTATTTCATGCTGAGATATATTGAAATCTTCTTGGTTTTATTGAGGATCCGCTTATGCAAAAGATGCTTATTATAAACCAAAACAAAAAAAATAATAGTAACTGTCTATCGTAACTTGTTTTGTACAATCTCTAACAAATAAATATTCTGTTCTGCTCCATCATGTTTTGTTCACCTAGAAAAGCAAATGATTTTGACCACATGTTAAAATGAAAACCAGGTAAGTTATTTTCAATAACTATGTAAGAAACATAAAGGATTCTGCAAAAAAATCATTTTGTTTAAATTCTTCTCCTTCCAATACGTCCTAGGAACTAAAGAAAAGCATTCTAATCTCTGTATTCTATTGTTTTCTTATCCAGGATCAACCCCCCACCACACCCACAGAAACATACACACACACACATATACCTATATTCAAGTGGTTTAGAAGGCCATTTATGCTCCTCCATTACAGGAGCCGGCAGGAAATGATGATAGTAATAGTCCCCCCAATCAAGAACAACACCTTTCTGCACACCAGTCCTACTCCCATATCCAACATAAGTTTTTGGATCGTTGGCATACTTCTGCTTCTCTTCTAATGGAAGCTGAAAAAACCTCCTTGACACATCCCTTCCAGCGTCTAGAAGCTCAGAACTCATTCCATGATTAATCAATTGAAAAAATCCCCACTGCTTGCATGCCCTAGAAATCTCTTCCATTGTGTTTTCTCTCCTCTCATCCTGGAGACCGGACATATCAATAAGAGGTATCTGTTCTTCAACCAATACATGCCCTGATGGTCTCTCTTCCACAGTCCTAACATATCTAGGAGGCAAGCATTTTATGCCACTCTCTGCAATAGCTTGGACTCTCTGTATTGGCTCAGCCCAATCCAGCCTATCTTTGCCCAATAAAGGAGAAGGAGAAGCGGGAGAAGAAGAGAGAGACGAATCGCTGCATGCCATCTGAGCCTGAGCCATCCAAGACAAATAAAAATGCACTAGAATTGTCTATGAGCACTCCTCCAACCATCAATCTTCTTTAAATAAGGAGAGCACCAAGCCCACATTCTATTTGGCTAGCATATAATTTGTAAATTTATAATATGCTACAAATGACGTAATATCTTTCGCTTTTAAAGTCAAAACGGCATGGGAATCTCGAAGTGTATTATCATCACATGTGCATAATTTGTCATGTGCATAATTTATCATCTGCATAATTTGTAGATCTATGTGGTTTGCTGTCTCTGTGTTTCAGGTCGTCGGTTTTGGTAGATGAACTGTGGTTTATTCATTTGCAGTTTATTCCTGCTTTATTTTTATTTTATTTTACCAGAAAAAGGTGTAGACACACCCATAAATTAGACATATTAAAAAGTTACAGCTTAAGAGTCTTAATCAAGTTCCAGAAGGAAAGACAGCAAAAAACGATCCTTAACAGATCTGATAAGCACAGAAAATTAAAACAAGAGATCCATCCCCATTAAACGTGAGAATGCATAAACCCGAAACCGTCACCAATGAACACAAAGCCAGCGCCGCTGATCAAAACAGAAACAGAGACGGACAAAACAGCAATCACACCGCCAACGCCACCCTGGACATACCTTAAGCCGCTGGTGGAGCAGCCGGCAAGGCCCTTTCGTTCAGGTCCACTGTGGCCGCTGACTGATCCCCTTCCTCCAAATCCGCCAGAGCATAAAAGGGCATCCCCGGAGCCATGTCAGACGCGTGGACTCTGAGGAAGCGGATAGCTGTGAAAACAACCCTTATCCGCGCGCTTCTTTTCTTAGAGAGAAGAAAACAGTAAGCCCGAAGGGCATCATCCAAATCCTCACTGCAAATGGATTTAATACTAGACTGCAAAGCTCTGTATATGACCTGCTGTGGAGGGGAATTTTGAAGGGTTGTGAGATTAAAGAGCCCGCCGATGAGAGCATCACCTTCCTCCATGCGGTAATTAGACACCGCCGTCTCCCAACGTTCCACTGTGTATATGTTCTTGAAGAACAAACCTGCCGCAAGGGAGTGCACATATTCACCATCCATTACAAGATCCATAATGTTGGAAAGAAGCTGGGAGACAATATCTGAATAGTTTAACACTCGTCCCTCGAAACCTCTAATCCAGGCATGCCCGACTATATTCCGGACTGCGAACTGAGATAGAGTGCAGTCAGAGTCGATAAGGGTCACGAGGTCAATCGCCTTCACTCGCCCCCGTATCACTGGTTCCCATTCAAGGGCGGGGAAGAAAAGCCTCTGGTTCAGTCGCGTATCTGCCATTGCCAACTGTAATCGGAAATGAGGCAAGTGAGAAAGAGGGCACAGCACGGAGAGGACAGGGAAATGGCAGATCAAGAAGATCAAGAAACACAGAGCCTTTAGAAACTCAATTTTGAGAAGAGCTCAAATACAACGGGGAGGCAAAAAGGAATTAAGAGCTGGCGGAGAAGTAATGATGCTTGCATCAACCGCACAGATGGAGTACTCTTTCATTTCATAAGAGGGCAATTCAGGATGCCTACGTGTCCAACGCAGGTAGAAGGAGGCGGGAGGAATAAGCTGTTATGCCGTCAAAGGACAACCAAGACCCAGCTAGTCCTTGCATGGCATTATCTATTAATAAAACATGAGGCGAAAAGAGATACACAATCCTCCCCTTGCAGGTGGGACATTTTGACACTATCCCAATTGTCTTAATACATTCATCTCATTAAGGCCTTGGAACTGCGCTCCTGCAGAATGTCAGAAGGCCTTCAAAAGGAATAAATGTAAGTATAAATGAGACAGCATCGTAACCCACAACGAAACCATTAGAAAATCAAAACGGCCATGCTTGATACGTGGCGACAGCTTGGAAGCTGACAAAAGACATAGATTACTCATCTGCCATGTCAGCTGACAGGAGGGTTATCAAAAGAGAAGGCAGTTGAAGTTCGTCATGTGGGAAGACTATAGTATCTTTATTATTGTCAATTGCTACATTGGCTAGGAAGTCCGCCACCCTGTTGCCTTCTCGAAACGTGTGGGAAATGAAAAAATTGTCTAGTCTTCGCAGAAGCGCTTTGGCCTGAGAGAGGATATAGGTCAGGCTCCAATTATCTAAACCTTTCCCTTTAATGGCATTTATTACTAGCAAAGAATCTCCCTCAATCCACACGTTCCTTAAGCCTTTTTCTAGCGCCAGATTGAGTCCATGCACCAGAGCCCAAGCTTCTGCCTCATTGTTAGTGCCTGAAGGTAGTTTGGATGCCTTGGCTGTGATCAACACTCCGTTTTTATCCCTAATGACACATCCCGTTCCAAAGAGACCAAGATTACCTTGGCATGCACCGTCGATATTAAGCTTACAGAAAGGAGAAGAAGGTGGAGTCCATTTGACTTTATCTCTGGTTGTGGAGGGCTTAGGAGCTCCTGTAGTTAAGCCAATCCCCAATCGTCTAACTGAGGGCCAGAGTGAGATGACTTCCTCATCCCACTTTGTCCAACTCAACTTGGAGGAGTTGAATGATCTAAGAAAAGCCACTACCTGATCTGCTAAAGCAGCTTCAAGTTTATCACAAACCTGAAACACCGATCGAGCTTCCTTCCTGAAGATACGCAGGTTTCTTTCCCACCAGATGTGCCAGACGAGCATAGAAGGACCCAATTCCCAAAGGCAGGCTAATGTTGAGTTACCAAACGAAAGGGGCCAGTTTTTGAACATAAGATATAAAGATTTGGAGAATGGGCTTGTCCACATTATCTTCCTGAAAAACCAGGTCCAACATTCTCTACTAAAGGGGCATTGAAGCAAAATGTGATCTAAAGACTCTTCCTCACGTCCACAAAGCACACAGAGGAAATTTGATCCCAATCCTAGTCTTTTGATGCGATCACCTGTGAGGATTTTATTATGTAAAGCACACCATGCGAAAGCTCTAGCTCTAGGGAGAACTGACTTTCCCCAACACAACTTCGAGGGCCAACTTGACAACGCTTTCTGCATTCCTAGATTGTATCCATCTTTAACTGAGTAGCGACCTGAAGAAGCTGCAGTCTAGACCACTTCATCCTCCATGTTGGAAACAAGCACTGACCTCTTACCTAGGAGACGACTGAGAAGAGTTTTTTGGGAGTTAGGAAAATTGCAGTCTTGGAATCCTTTCCAGGCAACTGTAACTGATGTTCCCTTCCTAACCACCTGCCAGTAATCTTTAACTTTGTGGCCCCAATTTGTTTGAAGGAAGGAACATGCCTCAGAGAGCTCAGAAAATGTAAACAACGGTGCTTCCCCACCCCAAGAGTCAAGCCAGAAATCTGCCTTTTCCCCGTTATGTATGATCCATGTGAGGTTGGGCTGAAGGAGATCTCTACTTCTTATTAGAAAGTTCTAGATAGCAGACCCCTTAGGAGGATTTTGCACTATGAAGATCCTCTCATTATCCCACGAGTCAAGATACTTGGCTTTCTTAAGTTTTACCCACAAGGCGTTGGGTTTAGAATACATGTTCCACGCCAGTTTGGCCCCGAGTGCTTGATTTTGAGCTTGGATGTTCAGAATTCCCGATCCTCCTTCTGCCTTGGGTTTGCACACTTTATCCCAAGCCAATAGATGTATCTTCTTTTCTTCAAGAGATCCTTGGCAGAGAAATTTCCTACAGAGACCATCAATTTTGGCAATGATTCCTTTTGTGATGTGGAAAGCCGACATCATGTAAACTAGAACTGCAGACAAAATAGATTTAATCAAAACAATTTGCCCTGCTAATGATAGATGACAACCTTTCCATTTAGCCAGTTTTGTATTCAAGTTCTGTATTACCTTGCCCCATAAATTGTTCTTATATCTGCCCATGAATAAGGGCAGGCCGAGATAACTTCCTGGGAGAACCTGAGATTCTAGATTTAGGGTGACTTGAATCAGCTTTTGGAGAAGCAATGGAACATTTTGGAAAAAGACCATAGATTTACTGAAATTCACTTCTTGCCCTGAGACACAGCAATATGTGTTGACTGTGTTCATCATTGATTTGGCTTCCCGGACTGACGCTTGACCAAAAAGTATGGTATCATTAGCAAACAAAGCATGAGTGAAGGGCTCTTGTATACCTTTTATTTTGATACCTTGCCATTCTGACCTTCTCTTTGCTTCCTTTATGGACCATGTAAGTGCTTCTGTCAAAATGATAAAGAGATAAGGAGAAAGAGGATCTCCTTGTTTTAAGCCTCGCGAAGGTTCAAGAAAACCTGACTCCTTTCCATTAATTAAAACTGAGGCTCGGGACCCTGATAGACAGGATTTAATCCATTTAACCACTTCTTTGGAAAACCCCATTTGCATCATGATATCAAGCAGGAAGCTCCAGTTCACTCTATCATAGGCCTTGGACATATCTAATTTCACCACCATAGCTTTCTTCTTATCCTTGTTTATTGAATGCAAGATCTCATGTGTAAGGATGGCGCCCTCCATGGTCTCTTTTCCTGGAACAAAACCCACTTGTTCACTAGAAATCAACTCCTTCAGTAGGGGTGTCAATCTAAGTGCTATAGCCTTTGAAATTATATTATAAATGAAGTTACACAAAGAAATAGGCCTGAAATCTTCGAAAGTTTGAGGGAATTTAGATTTGGGAATAAGCATTAGACAAGTCGACTTAAGTTTCTTTAGCACATTTTTGGTTTTTCGGGATTCTTCTACAGCCAGAAAGACATCCCTCCCAACTGTATCCCAGCACTTCTGAAAGAACATACCCGTCCATCCATCCGGGCCAGGCGCTTTCTCTCCCGCCAATGAGAACACCGCAGTCTTCACTTCTTCTAAAGTGAATGGCTTCAAAATTTCCTTATTATGATGCTCAGTAATTAACTTAGGAATGAGATTACACACCTGTAATCCTTTATCCTGCTGGTAGGGCAGACTGGAAAGAAGGTCTGCAAAGAAACTTTGGGCTGCGGCGAGAATCTCTAATTGCTCAGTACACATCTGACCATTTCCCAGGCGAATGGATTTAATTGAGCTAGCGCCCGCTTTCACCTTGGCTGACAAATGAAAAAAGGAGGTGTTTTTATCACCATCTTTCAACCATAACTCCTTGGAACGCTGCCTCCAAAAAATTTCTTCCCTTTTCAAAATCTCTTCCAATTATGATCTCAGCTATTTCTCCTTCTAAAAAGAGGATGAGTCCATGCCTCTATTAATTATGAGGTCAGCGAGTGTTTTCAAATCTTGCTGTATTCTAGCTTTCTCAGCAAAGACATTTCGGAAATGATTCTTGTTCCATTCCATTACCCTGTGCCTTAGAAATTTTAATTTGCTTGCTAATTGAAACATTCTAGATCCTTCCACGAAAGGGATATTTTCCCACTAGAGCTGAATATTATCCACAAACGTCAGATCTCTGAACCACATAGACTGAAACCTGAACCTCTTCTTGCTAGGAATAATTTGTCCTCCTAACGAGAGCCTGATTGGAAAGTGATCTGAACCTGTCAAGGGCCGAATTTCAGCTTCAAACCTGAGTGGAAAATTAAAGCATTTTGGAGACAGAAGGAATCTGTCCAGTTGTTTTGCTATTTGTAGAAATCCTTTTCTTCTATTCGTCCAGGTAAAGGTGCCATTATTAGGAATGCAGTCTAACAGGAGATTACTATTCACAAAATTCTTAAAATCCTTCTGGGATCTAGGCGGGTGCGTGATACCCCCTGCCTTTTCCTTATCATCTAGTATGGAGTTAAAATCACCCCCTAAAAGGAAGGGGCACCATTTCAGCTTTCTCAGCCAAATAGACAGGTTATCCCAAACTAATTTCTTCTGTGAAATATCTACAGGCGCATAAACATTCACAATCCACAAATCAATTCCCTTGATGAGTGCAGGAAACTTACCTATTAGGAAATTATCATTCCTCTCCACCACCTCCAGGGCTTGGATATGATTCCTCCAACCTATAGCTAGGCCTCCAGCGGCTCCGCAAGCATCCACCTTCTCAAAACTCCAACCTCTCCAACTTTTAGAGTAAAAATCAAAAGACTCTTGTTGTGATGTTCACAACACGCCCCATTTTGCTCCTTAGCAAAACGAGGACCCCTGCTGATGTCTTGCTTCTTGCTTCTGCTTGTGTTTTTTCTGCTTCTGGCGGTCTGGTAAAAATGAAGGTCAAGTGCATCATCATCATGATATATGATAAGGTAGGTCATCATCATGAGGTCTGTTTGTCAAAATTCATATTTTTGTTTCTGTGACCTCATATTTTGAAAGAGCTTGAAATTTCATGCAGGTTTGCCTTTTACTTCACTTGAAAATTCGACCATATGTGGAAGTTATGCACGGTCAAAGTCTTGGTCAAACCTGATATTCGCAGGAGGATCATCATTTTTTATTCTAAGTCATGTTGACATCATCATCATGATCTTCGCATTATGCAGCATCATGATGTCTTTTAGGAAGGTCATACTATAAACTCGGTTTTGCTGAAGGGCATCATCATCATCATATTTGAACCCCCCCCGATAATATCCTGAGGTTCGAATTATCATGATGACGTTAACTTTAAGTCGAGGTAGGTTCCCCCCGTCGAACGGCCTTTTTATCGCAAGCATCATCATGATATCCTTGCATCGCCTGATCTTAAAATATCATGCTGATGGTATAGGATCACCCTGACCTAACAAAATCACCTTCGGCATATTTACATGCGCACGTTCAAAACCTATTGGAGGGTCATCATCATGATATTTCCTGAACTTCGAAATATGATGATGACGGCTTCTTGATCATCATCCTGATCTTTCACAATATTCGCTGAATTCGCTAAGTGCTGGAAACATCATCATCATGATAATTTCGCAGGAGCATCATCATCTTTATATCCTCCTGATATCCGTTTGCCGAAACATCATGATGATCAGCCTATCTATTAAGAGGTGGTCGATATCGCATTTCTTCAACAGCATCATCATATTTTGTAATATCACCCTAGCCGAAATATCATGATGACCAACTTATCCTTGTGCTTCGAAGACAAAATATCATGATGACGTCATCATGATAAATCGATGAGAGGTAAATATCCTGATGAACAGCATCATCATATTTTACAATCACCCTAGCGCGAATATGATGATGACGTCATCATCATCATTTTTATCCTGTCCTGTTAACAACATCATCATCATGATCTTGTTTGTGCGCCCGATATTTCGCCAAGTCCTCCTGCCGAAAATGCAACCTTTTTGAGAACATCCTGATCATCATCATCATCATATTTTTATCCTGATCATGCTCATGATCATCATATTTTCCTTTCGGCAGGATTTTTCTCAAACATGATCCGGTTGGCGAAATATCATGATGACGTCATGTTTCAAGTTTAGCGAAGGCTCCGGATATCATGATGACGTCATCCCGATCTGAATAACGAAGAGGTAAATATCCTGATCATCATCATCATCATTTTCTTTCTTTCAGCGGGATATTTTCCAAGACCCGATCCGGTTCCCAAATATCATGATGATGTCTTCTTCTGTGTTCGACAAAACAAATATCCTCCTGATGGTCATCATCATCATTTTTCCTTCGAGCAGGATATATTTTCCAAGCCCGATCCGGTTCCCGATTATCATGATGATGACGTCCTTTTCCCAGTTCGACATACGCCCCAAATATGATGATGATGTTGTTGTTCGTTTCTCCATATGCAGAAGTCAAATATCATGATGACGTTCATCTGAACCTTCAGGAGGGAAAGCATCATATTTTCCAGAATATCATGATGATGAGGTATATCGACTAACCTATTTTTTTGACGCACCGACTGCGAATATCATGCCGATGGGCGGGAAATGAAGCGGTGGAGTTTTTAAGTGTTTTTTTTGGTGCCTCTGACATTTTTTCAGTCAGCGATGGTTGACCCATCAATTTTGAGCAGCTTGGGCGCATTTTTCACGCGTTTTGAGCGGATTTTGGATCTGATTTCCGCGATCTTGCGCAGTCACTTGGATTTAAACGCTTATTCTAGTTTCCTGCTGTTTTTTGTGATAAATGTGAAACTTATTGCTGGTCTTGTCTTGCAGGCTTACAGTTGAGGAAGCAGCTGGAAAGTCAATACAGTGACCTCATGGAGGCAGAAGATCAGATCTCATGGAGGCAGAAGATCAGATCTCAGGAGCAAGAAGATAGAGATGAAATGCAAAAAGTCAAAGCCATTCAAGTGAAGAGGAAGGTCGCAGCTGGAGGTATTTCTGCAAAAGACAAACAGAAGTTATTGCTCAGCTGCTGGAACTTCTCAGAAGGGGCAATATTTCGCCCAGATTTGACCGTGGCTCTGAGATATTTTTGAGAACTGGTTCACCTGCATTTATTGCTGTAACTAGAGGTTTGAACCAGGGGGTCAGTTAGGGTTTTTTGCTGTAGTGAGGACAATCAGGATGTTATATATTGTGCCTCTCTACACTGTAATACTTTACAACAGGGGCTACACACAGAGATTTTAGGAAAATACAGCAGGATAGCTTAGCATAGTTTAGAGTAGAAGAAGGAGGTCGCCTGTTTGTCTGCAGTAAGGTGCGCGTGGAATGTCTGGCTGCCTTACTGTATTTGTAAAGCTTGTAAGTTCTCTGTAGTATGATCAATGAAACTAAGAGTCATTCTTACATTGTAAATCATGTATGGCTATTCGTTTCTAATACAATAGAATCTGGAGTTCTGCATCTATCTTCTGAGTGTTCTCCTGCTCTTCTTTGTGTTTTGAAATATCTTCTTTGAGAGCTTGCAATTTTAAATGTATGTTTGTGAAAATGCTCAGGACTTACATTTAAGGTTTTTACTGTGGATTTGATCAGATTACTGTGGTATTTACATAGTGGATAACAGAAACAATTAGATCCTTCTGTAGATTAGATGAAGTGTAGATTAGATCTCTCTAACTTTTCCCAACCCATCTGAAATATCTAGCTGAAAACGCAGAAATCTAAAGGAAATTGTCTCAAATTTGAAGAAGCATGATAACAGAGCTATAAGTAGACAGTTTCCATAAACAGATCAAGAAGAAAGCTGCAAAAATCCAAGAAAACCCTCTGAAACTTGCAGCCCAGTATCACTCTTATGCAAAGGAATGAAAAGCATTGACATACCTCATGACCTTTTTGCATATTCTTAGGCCAGTAAACCACAAAACAAACCTAAACTACGTAAGGCCCCTTGAACATTACAGCTTCACATTGACCAACTGAACTTGACCAACCGAACCATTGTAGACTTGGGATAAGTTGAATCACCAAATGATTCCTTCTTGTCTTTCAAGTATAGTTTCAGTTCATGTCATGTGAATTTTAACTTATTGTTATGATTGCATCAAAACAGTCATCAACAGTTTTCTGGCGCTAGAAGGAGGGCCCGCCTGAGTTAGGTTTCATTTCAAACTGGCTAACGACAGTAACAGAGTGACTAGGTCTAGGTCCAGTTCAGGAGATATCTTTGTGCAACTACCTGATACAAGGCGAAGTAAAAGCCCTTTAATCTGGAATCCAAAGATATTGCAAGCAGGTAGTTCATCTGGAACACCTCCTGGGTCACCTTTTAACATCCGTAGTATTATAAGTCCCGATAGATCACTGTTCAGATCTTTAAATCTTGGTTCAGGCACTTCTGGAGGTCTCAATCCTCCTCTAAATCCTAATCCACCAATCAATCCAGGTATTTCTGCAAGTTCAGGTCAAGCTCTAACACCTGCAATGGCTTATTTCGATGTCAATTCTCCCATATTCTTCAATGATTATCATGACATGCCAAAAAATCCGGAAAAGATATGTCCCAAATACCAGTTGCATCAAGACCCAGAAGATCATATTAGAATATTTAAGGAAGCATGTTTTAGGGCTATGTTAGAGCACGAGGATGTTGTGTGTAGGTTGTTTCCTTACACCTTTAATGAGCAGGCCTCTAGCTGGTATGTAAACTTACCCAATAGTTACATTTCTTCCTGGGCACTTATGGAAGAAGCATTTCTGTCAAGATTTAGAGGACCCATTGACCCTTGTGCTTTGTATCATAAGTTGGCTGCTATAAAACGAGGTGAGGGAGAGTTAATTGATAATTTCAATGACAGATTCCAAAAGGCCTATTCTAGGCTAGCAGCCCCTTATACCATAGATGATGCTCCCTTGTTGGCTATGTACTATGCTGCCTTGGATCCTTTAACTGCCATGTTTGTCAAAAGGAAACCTGACATAGATTCAGTATCCAAAGCCTATAAAGAGGCAGCCTCAGTGAACCAAGAAATGAGACATACAACTTACAGTCCATTTGGAGGAAATTTTGGGGTGCAGAATCAGGCACACCCATGGAATGGAGTCCCTGTGCAGCATGCTCCACTAATAAATCCGGTTCCTTCTTACACACCTGTGTATAATCCTACTCCAATCCAGGCTATAACTCCTTACACGGCTAGTACTTCCAATAACAGTCAAAATAATGGTCAGCCTTTCTTCCAACTTCCTAGGGATGTAACTGTGGCAAAAGCACAAGATGATAGGGAAGACATCAAAGAAATTACTGCACATCTGAAGAGATTAACAACCGAAGTGACACAGTTAAGAAATGAGAATCTCTATGGCAGAAGCAACCAAAACTACAATCCACCTCAAGGTCACAACCAAGGCCAAAATCAGAATTATAGTCCCAACCAGAACCAGCAGTACAATCAGAACCAAAACTACAATCAGCATCAAGGCCCCAGTCAGGGGCAACCAATGCAAAATAGGGGGCCAGTGATAGATAATAGGACCTGGGGCAATAATAACAAGAACCAGAATCAACCTAGGCCACCCAAGACATGGAACACTGGGCCCAACAATGGTACTCTGGCTTCTCCTTTCGAGAATACGGATAATCATGGTGCAAAACAAATAACTAACATACAAATGGCCAATGCAGCACCCAAAAATTGGTGCAGATTTCACAATACTAATGCCCATGCTGAGCATGACTGTCCACAGTTCCACTTGGCAGCTAGTATCTTCAACGTAGATGTACAGCCTCCTACCTCAGAATTTCTCATTCCTAAGGGTAATGAGGTAGTACCCTCAGAATATGACACAGCATTAGTCTTAGAAACGTTTACCTTTGCAACTGCAGAAGAGAGGGAGGATGAATTGCTAGAGGATGAACCATACTACTGTGAAAGTCTTTATCCCGAATCAGCCTTTGTGTTAAATACTTTTCAGTTTCCTTTTGAATCTGAAAACGAGATATTAAATGAAACAGAGGAGGTGCAGGCCTTTCAACAGACAAATAAAGGCCACTCCTACAATTTGAGGAACAACCCTAGGCCGGGAGGACCTTTCACCACTTCCACTCCCCCGAATAACATCAATACACCCCCAAATCAGAATGCTAGCAACAATCCTGCCATACTTAAAGCTAGTCAGCACACAAATAATGGAACAGCAGTGCAAAAGGATCAAACAAGTAAGACAGAAGCAGTAGAGACAACAAGACTAATGAATTACTTGTCAGAGGAAATAAAGAAAATGAAGGTCAGCATACCTCTAAATGAATTATTGAAGACCCCAGGGATCAGAAATGCTTTTTTAAAATCCCTGGATACATCCATAACAAACATGGTGTCTGCTGATATAACTGTTCCTAGTAGTGATTCACCACCTAAGGAGAAAGGTAAGAAAGTTGAGCAGCCTTCCAACACCAATGTAGTAATACATGCGGATAAGAGGGATACTCAGCCTTTCTTGTTAACTGTTAGGTTGTGTGGGAAGAATATACACAATTGCATGGTAGATTCTGGTGCTTCAGCCAACGTAATGCCCTTAGGAATATGTAAAACTCTCGGGCTGACTCCCACCAAATCTGCCAAGGTTGTCACACAATTAGATAAGACCGAGGTTAGTGTGATAGGAGAACTCATGAACATACAGGTGCAGTTAGCTTCAGACCCTAGGGTGAGCCAAATCATTGACATCCAAGTAGTGGATATACCCGCAAATTATGGAATGTTGCTGAGTAGGGATTGGTCCAAGACATTAAACGGATATATGGCTACTGACTTTTCACACATGTGGTTACCATGGAGAGGCATCCCAAACCAGATCAGAATAGAGGCAGAGCCCAGAATGAAACATATGATAACAGAGTATAATCGAACTAATGAAATCTTATATGCTGCTGTTGAGCCAGGTGTCTATAGAGTTACCAACAATGGGACGCAGATTGAGGAGGTTATGATGTTAAACAGTAGAAAGAAGTGTGTCAGCAATAGAACAACACTATTCATTGAGTCTGACGGAAATTCTTCAGATGAGGAAAACAATGCAATAGACAGATTTGGTCATAACATTAGACAAGAGGTGGAAGAGTGCGTTACATACAATTTCCCAGTCCAATATGTGTATAATGCTGAAAGTTGGCAAGGAAGTGAGGAGATTATTGGGCGACAGGAGGATGCAGCAGCAACGGTCATTAAATGTGCAGAGGACACAACGATGGAACCAATGCTAGGAATAAAGGATAATAAGATCTCTCTCCAGGAATCATGTGATGATTGTTGCAGGTTAATAGAAGCAGACTCCACACTGGACGATAACCGTGAGTCAGCTGATGAACAATTTTTGAAAATTGAAAATACAGAAGATCATGGAGCTGCTGTGCATAATCAGACATCGCCCCAGCACCATGTTGAGAATAAAACAGGGGAGTACTTCTGTCAATCTAAAGATGTCCCACCTTTGCTCTCAAGTGATTTAGAAATAATTAATTTCTGTATGTCAGATTATGATGATGAAGATACTTACTTAAGTGCTGATGTGCAGGAAACTAATGAGAACATTGAGAGGTGTGCTACATTTGAGGATAAACTGAACATCCAGAATGAAGGAATAAAGGTAGATGAAGATGAAGATATGATACATCTAGAGTCATTCATCTTTCAACTTGAAAAAGGACTAGACATAGAGCTGGGCAATGAAAATGCAGAGCCAAATGAAGAGCCAGCTACTAATAAACAAGTGTGTTCCACAGAGCTAAAGGCACATCAGGTTGTCTCTTTCCTTTCCTTAGTAAATAATGATAAATGCTATTTTGATTATGGAAATTCAAGAGTTAGGACATGCTTATGGATTAATCATAAACCTGATGAGCAGCCTCAGTTACTAGTTAAGAGCCATTCTGATAAACACAATGAATCTAGAATATCAGAATTTTTTTCAGAATTCAAAGATAAATCCGCTAGGATGAGAACCATCACCAGTACCCTGTTACTCCTGCACAACCTGAAGAAATATGCAAGTAGGAGTGTTCTTGGGTCTTTTTCCTGGGTTTCAGTTTGCCTTGGAGAGGCTGGTATATAGTCTGATGGGGTAGTTGTTAGTTGTTTTTTTTGTGTTCTTCTTTTGCTGTTTTCTTTTTTAGGTTAGCTGTTTGTACAGCCTGTCCTCTGCTTGTTTTTGCTTTTTGTTTCTGTCTGTTTGTACAGTTTTGTGCAGTTTTGTTGCTGTCCTGTTAACAACATCATGATGATCCTCATCATGATCTTGTTTGTACAGCCTGTTTGTTTGGTTTGTTTGCTGTCTCCTCAGTAGGGATCTTTATTTTACTGTAGAGTATTAAGGAGCAGAACTAGCAACCATCCAAAACAGTATATAATTTAGGATATTCAGGTTAACCATTTGCAATTTACACATAACCTGTCACTGTCATGAATGTAGAGAGTTGTTCATCTTCTGAAGTTTTGTATTCAATAAATGTGATTGAGAATTCGAAGCAGGTTTCTCACGATGACACACCTAAAATCCTTGGGTTTGTTGAACCTACCAGTATAGATATTAGGTGAAAAATTAGAGGTCACCCTTGCTACCATTACAATTCTCAGCTTAATTTCAGCAAGTGTCCACTCCTTGCATCATCATGAAGTTACAATTACTATATCTTGTGAAATCTTTCCAAATTAGAAAACAAAAAAATAAATAAATAAATGAATAAAGCGGATTATACTGAAAATCCAGATTAAGCCATCTAAGTAACTCTACCGGGGCTATGGACGCTCGCTGGCAGTGGGGCTCTACTTAGGAGAATTGTAACGATAACCTTGCCGGGGCTATAGACGCTCGCTGGCAGCAAGGCTCTATCCGGTCGGCTATGAGGGAATATCCTCACCTACGTAGGCTAATGTCAGTCACTGGTTTGTTCAACCGATCTTCAAGATGAGGATAATTAATCACATGCACACAACTAAACTGAAAATCGAAATTCATGCATCTTTATTGAACACTTTGAGTCTCAAGCTGAATAGTAATTTGCAGAAAAAGATAGTTGGAAGTTATGAGTTCATTACATCTAGTTTCCTTGAACACTCTGAATTTAATTGTTTTGTTTTGGTTGCTAGTTGTTGTGATGTTCACAACACGCCCCATTTTGCTCCTTAGCAAAACGAGGACCCCTGCTGATGTCTTGCTTCTTGCTTCTGCTTGTGTTTTTTCTGCTTCTGGCGGTCTGGTAAAAATGAAGGTCAAGTGCATCATCATCATGATATATGATAAGGTAGGTCATCATCATGAGGTCTGTTTGTCAAAATTCATATTTTTGTTTCTGTGACCTCATATTTTGAAAGAGCTTGAAATTTCATGCAGGTTTGCCTTTTACTTCACTTGAAAATTTGACCATATGTGGAAGTTATGCACGGTCAAAGTCTTGGTCAAACCTGATATTCGCAGGAGGATCATCATTTTTTATTCTAAGTCATGTTGACATCATCATCATGATCTTCGCATTATGCAGCATCATGATGTCTTTTAGGAAGGTCATACTATAAACTCGGTTTTGTTGAAGGGCATCATCATCATCATATTTGAACCCCCCCCGATAATATCCTGAGGTTCGAATTATCATGATGACGTTAACTTTAAGTCGAGGTAGGTTCCCCCCGTCGAACGGCCTTTTTATCGCGAGCATCATCATGATATCCTTGCATCGCCTAATCTTAAAATATCATGCTAATGGTATAGGATCACCCTGACTTAACAAAATCACCTTCGGCATATTTACATGCGCACGTTCAAAACCTATTGGAGGGTCATCATCATGATATTTCCTGAACTTCGAAATATGATGATGACGGCTTCTTGATCATCATCCTGATCTTTCACAATATTCGCTGAATTCGCTAAGTGCTGGAAACATCATCATCATGATAATTTCGCAGGAGCATCATCATCTTTATATCCTCCTGATATCCGTTTGCCGAAACATCATGATGATCAGCCTATCTATTAAGAGGTGGTCGATATCGCATTTCTTCAACAGCATCATCATATTTTGTAATATCACCCTAGCCGAAATATCATGATGACCAACTTATCCTTGTGCTTCGAAGACAAAATATCATGATGACGTCATCATGATAAATCGATGAGAGGTAAATATCCTGATGAACAGCATCATCATATTTTACAATCACCCTAGCGCGAATATGATGATGACGTCATCATCATCATTTTTATCCTGTCCTGTTAACAACATCATCATCATGATCTTGTTTGTGCGCCCGATATTTCGCCAAGTCCTCCTGCCGAAAATGCAACCTTTTTGAGAACATCCTGATCATCATCATCATCATATTTTTATCCTGATCATGCTCATGATCATCATATTTTCCTTTCGGCAGGATTTTTCTCAAACATGATCCGGTTGGCGAAATATCATGATGACGTCATGTTTCAAGTTTAGCGAAGGCTCCGGATATCATGATGACGTCATCCCGATCTGAATAACGAAGAGGTAAATATCCTGATCATCATCATCATCATTTTCTTTCTTTCAGCGGGATATTTTCCAAGACCCGATCCGGTTCCCAAATATCATGATGATGTCTTCTTCTGTGTTCGACAAAACAAATATCCTCCTGATGGTCATCATCATCATTTTTCCTTCGAGCAGGATATATTTTCCAAGCCCGATCCGGTTCCCGATTATCATGATGATGACGTCCTTTTCCCAGTTCGACATACGCCCCAAATATGATGATGATGTTGTTGTTCGTTTCTCCATATGCAGAAGTCAAATATCATGATGACGTTCATCTGAACCTTCAGGAGGGAAAGCATCATATTTTCCAGAATATCATGATGATGAGGTATATCGACTAACCTGTTTTTTTGACGCACCGACTGCGAATATCATGCCGATGGGCGGGAAATGAAGCGGTGGAGTTTTTAAGTGTTTTTTTTGGCGCCTCTGACATTTTTTCAGTCAGCGATGGTTGACCCATCAATTTTGAGCAGCTTGGGCGCATTTTTCACGCGTTTTGAGCGGATTTTGGATCTGATTTCCGCGATCTTGCGCAGTCACTTGGATTTAAACGCTTATTCTAGTTTCCTGCTATTTTTTGTGATAAATGTGAAACTTATTGCTGGTCTTGTCTTGCAGGCTTGCAGTTGAGGAAGCAGCTGGAAAGTCAATACAGTGACCTCATGGAGGCAGAAGATCAGATCTCATGGAGGCAGAAGATCAGATCTCAGGAGCAAGAAGATAGAGATGAAATGCAAAAAGTCAAAGCCATTCAAGTGAAGAGGAAGGTCGCAGCTGGAGGTATTTCTGCAAAAGACAAACAGAAGTTATTGCTCAGCTGCTGGAACTTCTCAGAAGGGGCAATATTTCGCCCAGATTTGACCGTGGCTCTGAGATATTTTTGAGAACTGGTTCACCTGCATTTATTGCTGTAACTAGAGGTTTGAACCAGGGGGTCAGTTAGGGTTTTTTGCTGTAGTGAGGACAATCAGGTTGTTATATATTGTGCCTCTCTACACTGTAATACTTTACAACAGGGGCTACACACAGAGATTTTAGGAAAATACAGCAGGATAGCTTAGCATAGTTTAGAGTAGAAGAAGGAGGTCGCCTGTTTGTCTGCAGTAAGGTGCGCGTGGAATGTCTGGCTGCCTTACTGTATCTGTAAAGCTTGTAAGTTCTCTGTAGTATGATCAATGAAACTAAGAGTCATTCTTACATTGTAAATCATGTATGGCTATTCGTTTCTAATACAATAGAATCTGGAGTTCTGCATCTATCTTCTGAGTGTTCTCCTGCTCTTCTTTGTGTTTTGAAATATCTTCTTTGAGAGCTTGCAATTTTAAATGTATGTTTGTGAAAATGCTCAGGACTTACATTTAAGGTTTTTACTGTGGATTTGATCAGATTACTGTGGTATTTACATAGTGGATAACAGAAACAATTAGATCCTTCTGTAGATTAGATGAAGTGTAGATTAGATCTCTCTAACTTTTCCCAACCCATCTGAAATATCTAGCTGAAAACGCAGAAATCTAAAGGAAATTGTCTCAAATTTGAAGAAGCATGATAACAGAGCTATAAGTAGACAGTTTCCATAAACAGATCAAGAAGAAAGCTGCAAAAATCCAAGAAAACCCTCTGAAACTTGCAGCCCAGTATCACTCTTATGCAAAGGAATGAAAAGCATTGACATACCTCATGACCTTTTTGCATATTCTTAGGCCAGTAAACCACAAAACAAACCTAAACTACGTAAGGCCCCTTGAACATTACAGCTTCACATTGACCAACTGAACTTGACCAACCGAACCATTGTAGACTTGGGATAAGTTGAATCACCAAATGATTCCTTCTTGTCTTTCAAGTATAGTTTCAGTTCATGTCATGTGAATTTTAACTTATTGTTATGATTGCATCAAAACAGTCATCAACAACTCTGAGGCCAATTTGGTTTCCTGAAGCAAGATTATCTCTACTCGTTCCTCATCAATTTGAAATTTGATGAGGTTCCTTTTGTTAGGGGCGTTAAGTCCCCTAACATTCCACGTGATGATCCTCATTCCTCCTAGGGAGAGTAGCTAACTCTCCTCCTGCTGTTTGGACTTCGGGATACTTGAGAAAGAAGGCCGCTTGACATATCTTTGTTGTGCCTCAGCTACTTCTGTCTGGAGCTTTTCCTGACGGGGGTAGGAGTGCCTTTAGTCAGAGGGCTATTCATGCATGTACGAAGTAGACCAAGCGGCCTGGTCTCATCCTTCTCTAGGTCTTCTTGAAGAACCTCATCTGCAATATCTTCCATGACGTTTAAAGCCACTTTTGTCACCACCTGATCTAAGAGTTCCTTCAAAGTTTCATTATCCTAGATCAAATCCTTGGAGAATTCATTTTGCTCAGCTCTAACTCTCTAGCAGCGTTTTGGTCCTTTGAGGTATTTGGATTCATGTCCCATAGATGGGTGTCCTCCTCCCAGTTTAGAAAGTCCTCTTCTTCCCTTAACGGAGAAAAACAACTAGGGCTGTGAGTAGAAGTCTCTTTGGTCATATCTTTAAGACAGGAACCCTCCTGAGAGGCTAGCATCACATCTTCAAAATCTTCTAGTAGAAGTTGGCGTTCCTCATTATTGTCACCAAGGAGGTTAACCACGGAAGATGTCTGGTCTTTTCCCTCTGAGATCCCAATCACCACCTACAAATCTTTTGGAGATTCACTCATCTGAGCCAAGGCAGTAGCATCTTCCAGCTGGGAGCCCAGCAAAATGGCATTTCTGCTACTTTCATCGTGCTCCTCTATGGGCCCTTCTGTCAAAGGTACCAGACTGAAGAATTCGAAGTCCCATTAGTAGAATCCAGTTTGAGTCTTTTAGGTAATAGCTCCTTAGCCTCTATAAGAATTCGAAGTCTTACTGAAGAAGAGGTAAGATTTATTTTGGGGATGTCCACTTCTAGACACACCCCCATGGAGTTGCCAAGGCATGTCAGGATTTCAACATCCCTATACTCCATCGGTAGATAGGGAAGATGGACCCAAAGGGGGATTAAAGGGATTTGTTCTTTCCCCACATGAAAGTTTGGACGCCCTTTTTGACAACAAATCACTATTTGATTGAACTTCCATATCTTCTTCGAAAGAATTTTGTTTCTCTCCTCCTTGTCCGGAAGCACAAAACAAAAGAAACTGTTACCCAGTTCACAGAAGTCAACCAGGTTTCCCCACCTAGTTTGCTGCCACTCTATGAGATCTTGAACTGAAAAGTGAGGGGACATCACTTTGCCTATAACAGCTCTCTCCGTCAGGAGTTGGGCTTTATCACGGAGCTTTTTTTCCATCTGGGAGAGAGGAATTTCTTTGAACTCACTGCGCCTTGTAACAGTCTTTATGACAGGGATCCAAATTTTATTTGGCTTTGGGGGAAGTCTTTTCTTTTCCCGATTTCTATGAAAATGAGAAAGAAGAGGGCCTTTTCTCTTTTGAAGTTCCATCGGTCGATACCCTTTTGAGTGAGGACTTGCCAACAACAGGTCTTCCTTGTATCTTGCCCTGGTTTCATCTTTTTTTGCTTGAAATTTCTTAAAGGCAGCTTGCTGAGGTTCCAAAGGTGTCCTAAAAGAGAAAGGGACTTCTTTACGGAAAAAGGTCCGATTATGTCCATTTTTTGAAAACCCATCTTGGAACCAAACCTTCCTACCTGAAGACTGTCGTCCATGCTCCCTCTGACCTGGTTTTTTTAAGATAGAGCAGAAATCTCTCCTTTGGCCTTGAGTCCCCTCCGTCCATCTTGAGGAAGATCTAGGGAAACTCTGGTGCAGAAGGGCTGTACGGTATGCCATTAAAATGCTAATTGAACCTCCTTCCTTGTCTACAATTTGAATCCTTCCTTCAATGGTTCAGTTTATTCCTGCTTTATTCATTGTATTTTTTTAATTGATTCAATATATTCATCAACCTTTTCAAAAAAAATGTACACATCGTTTACGATATTATACTAAACAAGGGATTACAACCCGGGATTCGATTTGACGATCGACCCTGCCTGTCAGGTGATATTTTTACGTTTGTACAGAGGTATAATCAAAACAATTTTATTTAACTTCTCGTCTTTTATACAATACAATCTTCTTAAAAGTTTAATTAAAAAAAAATCTTCTATAGGACTGTATGGCCTTCAAATTTAGGCCTTCATTGGAGCATTACATTTATTGTACTGGAATTCATCATAAAACTAAAATTGGTCCACGAGCATCATAACTATCCTTATGATACAAACGATAGTAGTAATATAATCTATATATGCCTCTACTTGCTTTGAAGATGAGATTATTATCGTATCACTCTCAAACCATTTAGTAAATTTAATATTATTGTATTGTTTATTAGTGTTTAGGAATGGATATTTATTTCAAATGAGTAATTATAAGTTTTCAAAATTGTAACTGGTTGTGGTTATATTTCTAGAAGCAGATTTATAAAAAAGTTAGAATTTTGAAAATTTATTAGTTCTTCCTAATGCTTAAATTACCTGATCTCTGCTCTCCATAGTTGTCACCCATCTCCCAGCATGTCAATTACATTATGAGCTTTGCGAGTGCCACATTAGGAAAGAATGTTGCAATATTAATACTTTACAATTTTCTGTAATGATGAAAGACAAACTGTAGTGAACTTCATGAACGGACTATGACAAAATGGTTGATTGGATTTTCCTCTTAGCTAACCATTATAGGGTTTGCCTTCGGGACAAAGAGGTCTTGCATTATGATATAAGTCTATATTCCATTGATTCTTTTCATGAATATTGTATATAAAATTTTGCTTACATAATGAGAAGACTTTTCCCTGAATTGACTTTAAAATATTATCTCTCTATAGGAGAAAATCTAGTAGGAGCTATATACAATCTTATTGAGTTTGAGGTCATGTCACTAGATGAATAGGGGAGATTAAGATGGTTAGATGTGGTGTTTTATGTCCCTTTACTATTCTCCTACACATCCCCTTACATCCCTTTACTATTCTCGTTTCAAATTTGTCGTTGAATGAAGATGTCTCTATGAATAGAGATCTTTAAGAAGATTCTCAATCACTTATAAATATATGTCTCTCTATGGGAAGAAAATCTAATTTGAGCTCAAGACAATCTTGTTGAGTTTGAAGTCATCTCGTTAGATTTCTAGGAGAAGATTTAAGAAGGTTAGATAGTATGTTTTTCTCCCTTTGATCTTTTGTTGCATGCCTTAAATTCAAGCCAAATATAAAAGCAATTGGTAGTTTTATAATCCCATTTATTTTAAATTTTAGCTTACATAACAAGAAATTTCTTCAATAATTTTTTTTTAAAGAAAAATATCTCTATGAACTGGGCATTTTAAGAAGATTTTCATTCATTTTATAATATTGTCTCTCTAAAAGAGGAAAACCTAGTCTGAGCTCTACACATTTAAGAGTATTTTCATATTCTAAAGAAAACTGTGTCATAGATTTTCTAATATATCGGTTATATGGTGAGATTGACATGTAAAGATGTCGAATTAAGAGTATAGAAAAATGTGCACTAAAAATTTAGTAAATAAGGAAATTTGGTTTATCATCACCTTCATCTTCATGATTTATAGTAGTCATATTCATCTTCATGGTTTTCCAGTTCTTAGTCTTAATTTATTGCAAGAGTAGATTGAGTACTATTTCCAATCTACTATGAGATATGGAGCTTTATAATATTGACTCGAAAGGAAGAGAATAAGGACATTGCAGATAGAAAAGCCAAAAAGCAAAGTATTTTATGGACTTTTGCTACACCAAATTTGAAATCTCTTTCATTGATATTAAAGGGAGGAATGCAAAAAATACCTTTAGCTATCAAAATCATAATTGTGATGAGTATTACATTTTCTAATATTATTTATTTTTAGGGCTAATGATATTTTCCACATTCTATTTTAATTTCATCAGCATTGGAAAGAAGAAATAGAATGTAAATAATTATAATGAAGTTGGGAAATCTATCAATAGCAATGGATAAACTATTGGAGTTTGTTGTACCCAACCAAAATTTTTGTTTCATTAAGGCATTTTGAAACAAGTCTAGAATTTTTTTTGTAAAAAAGTCAAAAAAGCAAAATTCCCAAAAATAGAAATTTCTATTTTTAGAAATTTCTAAAAATAGACGTCGAGTTAGGTTTTCTGGTTTCCTTGAGATATGAATGCTAGTAAAACTTTCTAAAAATAGAAAGTTTCTAAAAATAGAATATCCAACTCATGTGTCGTGCTCGATTCTCATTGGTCGATTTTGCTTCACGATCGGCGCGGTTCAGATGGAATCTTCAAACGATCAAGTTTTCTCTACTGGGTCATTTCTACTTTTTCAGAAGGTGAAGCATGAGCTTAGAAGTCATCAATAGAGAAAGTTCTTCTACCAAAGCTCATCGACAAGTTTTCAACGCTGTTCCAACGATATAGAACCGACGAACAGTCGTCGACTCGATGATGCACGCAAAATGATGCAAGATGGATCCAAGGTGGAATGAAATGTTGGAAAATCATAAATTTGACTAAGTCTAGTGAAACCAGGTGCCCCAGGTGACTTGGGACCCCCAAACTCTCTTGTGTTAGTTTTTTTTCATGTTTCTCAAGAAACATCAAAAATGCCTCAGTCAGCCTATTTTCAGTTGGTCAAACTTGGTGAAACTTAGACAAAAGTCAGTCAAAGCTAGGATTTAATCACAGATATGTTCAGACTGCTAAGATCACCCTTTGTCCCACATTGACAGTCATCAGAACAACTGAAATAAAAGATCAAACAAGCGCTGTGGGTACAGAAATCAAGAAAAAGGTAGAAAATTGAAAATTTTTAGAAAATTTTCTAAGTGTTGACAAACTAGGCATCCCAGGTGGCTTGGGACACCCAAACTCTTTAGAGTAAGTTTATTTTTGAAGATTTTCCAAAAAACGTGAATCTTCTTCCGTCAGCCTGGTCTGGTTCAGAGTTAATCAGTTTAGCACGCTTTTTGAGGTGAATAGAAGGTACAATCAACTCAATTTTCATGAGGCCTACCTATTTACCAGATCATCAGACTTAGTTTCATCCCAATTGACAAAAATAACAGCCAAATAGGGGTCCTCCGCCACCAGAATGCACGCGCAAATCAAGAAATTGAAGAAGTTGAAAAATTGAAAAAAATGGCTAAGTGTTGGAAAACCAGGTGCCCCAGGTGACTTGGGGCACCCAACTTGAGCAGTGTTATAATATTTTCCATCTCCACAGTGTTTTCTGACTATTTTGTTCCTAATCTTCTCCTGTTGATAGTTTTTGAGGTCAAACTTGGTCAAACGATGCCAGATCGTCAGTCGGAAGCAAGGGATGGAATATCAGTTGATAAGTCTCCAAAATGTCAGGATAAGTCATCTTTTTTAGTCAATAGTGACATTCTTCCACCTTGTTGAAGTCAGAAATAGGCCATATTTAAGTCAAAACGAGTGTTGAAGTGTCGAAAATGAAGAAAATTTGGTTAGCACTTCTTTCAACTCGCGTGTTCGATGACATCATCAAAAGAAGATATTTTTCGTCATCTTACACATGAAGCCATAGGTAGCTACAAAATATGGATTCTTCCTATTCAAAGACATCCACTTGAATTTATGCTTTAAAAGTTGCTTTCTCCATGGATGAGAGTGAAGTTTTATTCTCACACAAATAAAGCTACTTTTTCGCCCTAAAGATTTATAAAGACAAGCATTTGGCTTCTTTATTTCATTCTCGTTTGTAGGTTGCATCCAGAGGAAGATTTTTATTTTTCTTTCAACGAAGATTCGAAGACCCAAATGAAGTGTTTTCTCAGCGTTCTTCATAGTTTCGGGTTGAGGAAGTAGGGAGGCTCACTTTTTTAGGGTCCTTATTTCAAGGGGATCATTTTTTAGAAATTTGACCAAAGCCTTTTCTATTTTTGTCGAGATGGGTCCACCTAGTATATCATCTTCTTGAAGATTGGAGTTTTTTTTTTTTCAGGAATCTTCTTTTCTCCTGCTTTCTCAGGAAAATCTCTGCTTTTTCAAAATCTGACAATCTGGGTTGCTTCAAAATAGAATTGCCTGGAAAACCCATGTGCCATCTTTTTCCTCTCAAAATATGCTTTTTAGAAGAAATCAGCAAAAGAATATCAATAGATGACATCACCAAAAAGCAAGAATGTTGGTGAGGATGCATTTCAAAAGAAAGCATCTTTAAATTAGATGCTTTTTGTTTTAAAGCATTTGCTTTCATCCTAAGCTCATCCATTCTATATTTAGAAAGAAATCACCTTGTGACAGTTGGAATCTTCTTTATTTTAAAGTAGATTGCTTAAAAGTATTTGTTTATTGTATCTTTATCTTAGAATAGTAATAAAGATTGCAAGTTGGCAAGTTAGGGTTAATCAAGGAGATTTTAGGGTTCCCTACTCCTTTGATTCTAGTACAAATAAGGGCGTCCTTGCCCATTGTATGCAATGGTAATTGTGATAGCAAATTTGTTGTGCCTATTCTAGCCTGCAAATCTTAATATTCTAGGTGTTTGTTCACTTTGTCTAATCTTTTCTCCAGTGTTTGATCGCTTGTTGTATGCCTGCCTTTTGCTGCAACATTGTTGTACTAGAGTTGTGCCAACTTTATGATACTAAATAGAACTCTCATGCCTATTTTGCTCTGATAATCTATCTCAATTCATCAAGTTATCGTCGTCAGATGTGTACCTTTTGTTGGTTTCATTTCAGATTTCATGATTAAAGTACTTTTAGTCTTGTGGTGTAAATCTGGAAGAAAACTACTTAAGTTTTTGTGTTAACAATCATTCTTTGTTCACTTTTAATTTCCTTTGCTCCAAATTTATTTAGAAGATTAAAAGCGTCATTAGTCTTTGCTTAGTTGTAGTAGAAGTCTTTAAAAAAAGCAAAAAAAAACCTCTTCTGCAGCGTTTAGAGTTTTATAACCTTGTGCTCATAGCTAAGAATCAAAAAGAAGATAGGCAAAGTCTCATTTAATTATCTTTTCAGCGAACATTAGCAAGAAAGGGAACTCCCCCTTCTAATAGGAGAGCAGTTTATCTGTGCATAGCTGACTATTTCCAAATCATATTCCAGAGGTGCGAATTGAAATGCCAACAGTTTTTTGGAACCCACCATGGGACACGAGGAATAAAACTTCAAGCAAGCTTAGGCTTCTGTCATGGGAATGACTCTTTGGTGTCCTTTTGCTCAAGTTCAACCAAGTCTTATGCGAGTGGAAGGAGAAAATGTACATCATTAGCAGCCTAAGAAGTTTCATATTTACTCAAAAGGAAAGTCCTGATTAGTGGAGAAACGTGGCTGCTATCCTTAATGAAGAAGAACACAAAGTGGATCTTGTAGCAGGAAGACTAGTACTGCCACCTCCCACATGGCAATAGGTAATCCTAGCTCACAGGGTTTATTCAAGAAGGGGAAAAGGCAGTGCTATGGATCCTTTCTTTCAAGATCTTGATTATGCAGAAGTTGGAAAAGCATCCAACATAGTTTGATAAGTTCTGACAGTTCTTGAAGTCAAGCAGGAAGAATTATAAGAAGAACCAGTATCCCTACCTAGAGCAATGGGTGATGTAAATAACAACAATCACAATGATCCAAATCAAAGGCAACCACCACCATTGCCTTGGGGTAATAAGATTGGACCTTTGGCCTTGCAATAACATCATGAGTTACCAAAGGGGTCAAGGAAGGACTTTCCCCGGTTCCATGGTGTTGGAACTCAACATCCTGATGAACACATCTCTGCATTCACAATGGTTTGCACTATTTTGAATGTATCACATGAAGATCTTGATGTGCATCTCTTCATTGAGACTCTTGTGGGAAATGTTGCCGACTGGTTCAATCATCTGGAGACAGGCATCATTACAAGTTGGGAAACTATGAGAGAGAAATTCTTGGCAAGGTTCAAGCCTATTGAAGACAGACATAGATTGTTTGCCCAACTCTCATATTCAAAGATGGAAAACAACGAAGCAATGAGGGAGTTTGTGGCAAGGTTTAATCGCTTGGTTACACACCTTTCTCATACTCTCAATCCACCTCCGCAAATTTTGTTGAGTATTTTCATTAACACTCTTCCTTCTGAGATAGCGTTATTTTTGAGGTCAGCTAATGAAACAGAATTATCCAATGCACAAGAAAATGCCATCAAGTTAGAGGATGACATGATTACTTCTGGCAAGATGAAGACAGATTCAATCAGGCTTCTTGTTCAAAGTTCTACGGATCCACTGCTACATAAGGTAGCAAATGAAGTGACTATCATGAAGAGATAGTTGCCTACTCAGGGGCAACCTGCACAACAACCATATCAGTCACCGCAACAACAATACCAACAACAACAATAATACCAACCACAACAACCATATCAGCCTAGGAGGAACAATTTTCAGCCATTCAATAATTACAGGCCTAGGTTGCCAACACCACCACTAAGACAAGCAGTTGATGCCACTCAAAATGTAGTGTTTTGTTCCTTTCATGAGACAGATGTGCATACCAGAGCCACATGTCCTAAAAATTTAAGAATGAATCAAATCATGGGATATGCTGATGCTGCACCTATTTCAAACATTGTTCCTTCCCCAAGTGTGAATGTTGTCTTACCACAGATGGACAACTTTGATGGTGACTCTACTATGAGATACTTCTAGAATGAACATGTTATAATGAAGGAAGAACAAGATGATTTTCATCAATATTCTCTTGCAATCAATCATGAAAATATTTCAACTCTTGTGTTTACATTTACTTAGCATTTTAAAGCATAGAAGGAAGGAGAGGATAGACAAAGACCAAAAGAAAAGGAGAAGGAAGTGGCTTCCACTTCCAATGCTAAGCCACCACATGAAAATGTCCAGGCTGTTCAAAATTTGTCTTCAACGAATTTTGATATAGAGGATTCCATGATGAAGACAAAGGTGTAGATTTCTCAGCTGGAGTATCTCTAGGACCATCCAAATCAGCTGGATAGATTTGTAAGTACATCAAGAAAGAGATTGTTGTATAGCTTACATTGCTTGAATCTTCCATTCTAGCAAGAGAGAAGCCAAAGCCTTTCTATATCTCTCTGTTATAGGAGGCTATAAGTTGAGCAATTGTATCATTGATTCAGGAGCCTCAGACAACATCATGCCTTTGCAGGTGATTCTTTGGGACTCTCTTGCACCAAAATGCATGACAAGTGTTACTCGCTTGAGTTTAAATTAGTGTCATTGGTTGGACAATTGAAGGATGCTCAAATATGGTAGGTGGCTTGCAAAGAAAAGATAATAATGATGACTATCTTGGTAGCTGACATTCTGGATAGCTATGGGATGATGCTAAGTAGAAGCTTCTGCAAAGATCTTAGAGGAGAAATATAGTTGGATTGGTCATCTGTGACCATTCCATTAAAGAAAGACAATTTCAAATTGGAACCAGAAACCAAGTCACGGTTCATGGTGGTGAAATCTCAGGATCCACAAGCAAAAGTGCTATATGAAGAAATAGGTCCTGGTGCATTTGTTACACTATTTGAGATAACTGAAGAAAATCAAGAGGATGTCTATGTGGTTGACGATTCAGAGGAAGAATCTAAAGAAATGTACAACTTACAAACTTTCTTTGAGGAGAAGAAGTGTGAGAATCTTCTCAAGAACAAAATAATGATGAATCAGATTTCTTTTTCTTGTCTCTTGAAGGTTGGTTTGAAGAACTGGTGTCAGGTATATCTAAAGGAGAGACCAAAGGAATGTTGCAATTGGAGCAAGAACAAGATCTTCTTTATTTTGAAGATGATTCATTGTTGGAGGAATTTCTCAAAACTGGAGATCATATGGAAGATTCATCATTGGATCTTGACAGTTTTCTACATCACTTGGAGAGTGATTCTTCAGTTGAGGATACTATAAATTTTCTTTTACAGTTTAGCCCATCTTCATCTTTGTCTCAAGAAGTTTTCATATCTACACTAGTGAAGAAGATGATGCTAAACTTTTGAAGGTTATTCCTGAACCTGTGCGATCAAGAGACATCACAGATATGATGAAGTCAATGCAAAATGCAACATATGAAGAGGTTGATGGAGAAGAGGAGTTCATGGAATATTCAGTTTTGGTCACTAAAGAGGATGACACTGAAAAATCAGAAATTCTTAACAAATGTCTTGTGAGATACACCGTGTGTGAGATTGATCAAGAAGAAGAAGAGGAAACATATGACTCAGATAAATCTATCCTTGATTCCACTTACTTTACAGAAGAAGAAAGATACATGAATGCTGAAGATGAAGTGGTACTGGATATCCGCATTGAAGAAGATTACTCTATAGAGGATGGCAAGATTCCAGGTAATGAATGGGAAAGTGAGCTATCAGATGAAGATGTTCAAGAGTTTGAGCATTCATCTCTTGATAATTCATTAGACTTTGGAGAGTGGATGGACGAAAACACAACCAATGAAGAAGCCCCTAAAGCACTTGAAAAATGGGCAACGATAGTTGTGGATCCTATAAGCCAAGAATCTGTAATGAGAGTTGTGTATGAGCAGCTTTCACCTTTTTTGGAAGATGATGCATTCACTGAGTATAAAGTTGTGTGTGTACAAGATATAAATGAAACCCATATTCAATATGTGGTGATAACCATTCCCATGGATATTCTTTGGCTAGAAGACTTTCCTATATATCTTTAGAAGGTAGTTCTATCCCTTCACATGTTGCAGATGTTGCTTGCTTTAGAGGACGATGCTCCACTTGATCTCTGGCATATCAACCAATTCCTCAGGAACTTGTTGTGGCCTGAATGTGAATACCCTCCTGAATCATGGTTGTTTGAGGAGATGTTGTAGAGAAAGAAAAGTTTTGTGCTACCAAGACAATCTTCATAGCTAAAGAGAGATGGTTTTTACTCTTTTGAGTCGATTGATGGTTTTATGTGACAGACCTAATCTCATCCCATCATCGCTTAAGAAAAAGAGCATGTGAAACACTTTTTAATCTCATAATGTGTTTCCCCTTTCTGTAATGTGATCATTATGTCGTAATGTTTTTCCCCTTTCCGTAATGTGGCAGTTGTGTTCCTTGTGTTCTAAAGTTCCAACTTCTTAGGTGATGTAGGGAAAAGTCTTGTTCTAGGTGATTAGGAATGTAACCTAACTCTATTGCCCAATGGATAAGGCACTGGTCTAAACTTAAAAAATCAAGAGATTCTTGGTTCTTCTATGCCGTAAGTATCCGCCATGGTCCCCAGATAGAGCCAATTGTTGTACCCAACCAAAATGTTTGCTTCATTGAGGCATTTTGAAACAAGTCTAGAAAATTTTTCATCAAAAAAGCAAAATTTCTAAAAATAGAAATTTATATTTTTCAAAATTTCTAAAAAAATATGTTGAGTTAGGTTTTTTGGGTTCCTTGAGATATGAATGCTGGCAAAAATTTCTAAAAATAGAATCTCCAAACTCAGGGGTCATGCTCGATTCTCATTGGTCAATTTTACTTCACGATCGACGCAGTTCAGACAGAATCTTCAAACGATCAAGTTTTCTCTACTGGGTCATTTCTACTTATTCAAAAGATGAAGCATGAGCTCATAAGTCATCAATAGATACAGTTCTTCTACCAAATCTCATCAACAAGTTTTTAACGTTGTTCCAATGATGCAGAACTGACGAACAGTCGTTGACTCGATGATACATGCAAAACAATGCAAGATGGATCCAAGGTAGAATGAAATGTTGGAAAATCATAAATTTGACTAAGTCTAGTGAAACTAGGTGCCCCAGGTGACTTTGGGTGCCCAAACTCTCCTGTGTTAGTTTTTCACATTTTTCAAGAAATGTCAAAAATGCCCTAGTCAGCCTATCTCCGGTTGGTCAAACTTGATGAAACTTAGTCAAAAGTTAGTCAAAGCCAAGATTTCATCATAGATATGTTCAAACTACTAAGATCACCATTCATCCTATCTCGACAATCATTAGAACGAGTGAAATCAAAGATTGAATAGGAGCTGTGGGCATAGAAATCGAGAAAAGGTACAAAATTGAAAGTTTTCTAAGTGTTGACAAACCAGGCACCCCAAATGGCTTGGGGTGCCCAAACTCTCTAGAGTTAGTTTATTTTTGAAGATTTTCTCAAAAAACATGAATCTCCTTCCGTCAGCTCGGTCCAGTTCAGAGTTGATCAGTTTAGCACATTTTTCAAGGTGAACAGAGGGTACAGTCAACTCAGTTTTCATTAAGCCTACCTATTTGCTAGATCATTAGACTCATTTTCATCCCAATTGACAAAAATTGATAGCCAAATAGGGGTCCTTCGCCACCGGAATGCACATGCAAATCAAGAAATTGAAGAAGTTGAAAAAATTGAAAAAAATGGCTAAGTGTTGAAAAACCAAGTACCCCAGGTGACTTGGGTCACCCAACTTGAGCAGTGTTAGAATATTTTCCATCTCCACATTGTTTATTGATAGTTTTGTTCCTAATCTTTACCCGTTGGCAATTTTTGGGAGGTCAAACATGGTCAAATGATGCCAAATCGTCAATCAGAGGCAGGGGACGGAATCTCAATTGATAAGTCTCCAAAATGTCAGGACCAGTCAGCTTTTCAGTCAACAGTGACATTTTTCCACCTTGTTGAAGTAAAAAATAGGCCATATTTAAGTCAAATTGAGTGTTGAAGTGTCGAAAATGAAGAAAATTTGGTTAGCACTTCTTTCAACTCGCGTGTTCGATGACATCATCAAAAGAAGATATTTTTCGTCATCTTGCACATGAAGCCATAGGCAGCTACAAAATAGGGATTCTTCCTATTCGAAGACATCCACATGGATTTATGCTTTAAAAGTTGCTTTCTCCATGGATGAGAGTGAATTTTATTCTCACACAAATAAAGCTGCTTTTTGCCCTAAAGATTTATAAAGACAAGCATTTGGCTTCTTTATTTCATTATCTTTTGCAGGTTGCATCTAGAGGAAGATTTTTATTTTTCTTTTAGCGAAGATTCGAAGACCCAAACGAAGTGTTTTCTCAGTGTTCTTCATAATTTTGGGTTGAGTAAGTAGGGAGGCTCACTTTTTTAGGGTCCTTGTTTCAAGGGGATCATTTTTCAGAAATTTGACCAAAGCTTTTTCTATTTTCGTCAAGATGGGTGCACCTAGTATATCATCTTCTTGAAGATTGGAGTTTTTTTTTCAGGAATCTGCTTTTCTCCTAGTTTTTCAGGAAAAATCTCCACTTTTTCAAAATCTGACAATCTGGGTTGCTTCAAAATAGAATTACCTCCCATGTGCCAGCTTTTCCCTCTCAAAATATGCTTTTTAGAAGAAATCAGCAAAAGAATATCAACAGATGATATCACCAAAAAGCAAGAATGTTGATGAGGATGCATTTCTAAAGAAAGCATCTTTAAATCAAATGCTTTTTATTTTAAAGCATCTTCTTTCATCCTAAGCTCATCCATTCTATATTTAGAAAGAAATCCCCTTGTGATAGTTGGAATCTTCTTTGTTTTAAAGCAGATTGCTTTAAAGCATTTGTTTATTGTACCTTTTTCTTAGAATAGTAATAAAGCTTGTGAGTTGGCAAGTTAGGGTTAATCAAGGAGATTTTAGGGTTCCCTACTCCTTTGATTCTAGTATAGATAAGGGCATCCTTGCCCATTGTATGTAATGGTAATTGTGATAGCAAATTTGTTGTGCCTATTCTAGCCTACAAATCTTGATATTCCAAGTGTCTGTTCACTTTGTGTAATCTGCTCTCCGGTGTTTGATCGCTTGTTGTATGCCTGCCTTTTGTTGCAGCATTACTGTCCTAGAGTTGCACCAACTTTATGATATTGAATAGAAGTCTCATGCCTATTTCACTCTAATATTCTATCCCAATTCATCAAGTTATCGTCATCAAATGTGTATCTTTTTTAGCTTTCATTTCAACTTTCATCATTAAAGTACCTTTAGTCTTGTGTTGTAAATCTGGAAGAAAACTACTTAAGTTTTTGTGTTAACAATCATTCTTTATTCACTTTTAATTTCCTTTTCTCTAAATTTACTTAGGAGATTAAAAGCCTCATTAGTCTTTGCTTAGTTGTAGAAGTTTTAAAAAAAAGGAAAAAAAACCTCTTCTACAGCGTTTAGAGTTTTATAACCTTGTGCTCGTAGCTGAGAATCAAAAAGAAGATAGGCAAAGTCTCATTTAATTATCTTTTCAGCAAACATCAGCAAGAAAGGGAACTCCCCCTTCCAATAGGAGAGAATTTTATCTGTGCATAGCTATCTGTTTCCAAATCACATTCTAGAGGTGCGAATTGAAATGCCAATAGTTTTCTAGCACCCACCGTGGGGCATGAGGCATAAAAAATCAAGAAAGATTAGGCTTATGTCACGGGAATGACTCTTTGGCATCCTTCTCCACCAGTTCAACAACCAAATCTTACACCACCTATTATTCAACCAAATCTTGTGTGAGTGGAAGGAGAGCAAACATACATCATTAGCAGCCTAAGAAGTTTCATATTTACATAAAAGGAAAGTCCTAATTAGTGGAGAAACGTGACTGTTATCCATGACGAAGAAGAACACAAAGTGGATCTTTTAGCAGGAAGACTAGTACTACCACCTCCTGCGTGGCAATAGATAATCCTGCCTAAAAGGGTTTATTCAAGAAGGGGAAAAGGTGGTGTTACGGATCCTTTCTTTCAAGATCTTGATTCTTCAGAAGTTGGAAAAGCATCCAACATAGATCAATAAGTTTTCATAGTTCCTGAAGTCAAGCAGGAAGAATTACAAGAAGAACCAATATCCCATCCTAGAGTAATGGGTGATGCAAATAACAACAGTCACAATGATCCAAATCAAAGGCGAAGACCACCATTTCCTTGGGGTAACAACATTGGACCTTTGGCCTTGGAAGCACATCATGAGTTACCAAAGGGGTCAAGGAAGCACTTTCCCCAGTTCCATGGCGATGGAACTCAACATCCTGATGAACACATCTCTGTATTCACAATGGCTTGCGTTGTTTTGCATGTATCACATGAAGATGTTGCTGTGCGTCTCTTCATTGAGACTCTTGTGGGAAATGTTGCCGACTAGTTCAATCATCTAGAGCTAGGCATCATTACAAGTTGGGCAACTATGAGCGAGAAGTTCTTGGCAAGGTTCAAGCCTACCAAAGATGGACATAGATTGTTTGCCCAAATCTCAAATTCAAAGATGGAAAACAACGAACCAATGAGGGAGTTTGTGGCAAGGTTTAATTGCTTAGTTACATGCCTTTCTCATACTCTCAATCCATCTCCACAAATTCTATTGAGTAGTTTCATTAACGCTCTTCCTTTTGAGATAGCCTTCTTTTTGAGGTCGGCTAATGAAATAGAATTATCCAATGCACAAGAAAATGCCATCAAGTTACAGGATGACATGATTACTTCTGCCAAGATGAAGACGGATTAAATCAGGCCTCTTGATTAGAGTTCTACAGATCCACTGCTACATAAGCTAGCAAATGAACTGACTATCATGAAGAGGCAGTTACCTACTTAGGGGCAACCCGTGCAACAACCATATTAGTCACCGCAACAACAATACCAACCACAGCAACCATATCAGCCTAAGAGGAACAATATTCAACCATTGAATAATTACAGGCCCAAGTTACCATCACCACCACCAAGACAAGCAGTTGATGCCGGTCAAAATGCAGTGTTTTGTTCCTTTCATGAGACAGATGCGCATACTAGAGCCACATGTCCTAAAAATTTAAGAATGAATCAAATCATGGGATATGCTGATGCTACACCTATTTAAAACCTTCTTCCTTCCCCAAGTGTGAATGTTGTCTTACCACACATGAACAAGATCGATGGTGATTCTACTACAGGATACTTCTAGAATGAACCTATTATAATGAAGGAAGAACAAGATGATTTTCATCAATATTCTCTTGCAGTCAATCATGAAAATCTTGACTCCTGTGTTTACACGTACTTCGCATTTTAAAGCACAGAAGGAAGGAGAGGATAGACAAAGACCAAAAGAAAAGGAGAAGGAATTAGCTTCCACTTCCAATGCTAAGCCACCACATGAAAATGTCCAGGCTGCTCAAAGTTTGTCTTTAACAAATTTTGATATAGTGGATTCCATGATGAAGACAAAGGTGCAGATTTCTTAGCTGGAGTATCTTTAGGACCATCTAGATCAACTGGATAGAATTGTTAAGTATGTCAAGAAAGAGACTGTTGTACAACCTACATTGCTTGAATTTTCTGTTCCAGCAGGAGAGAATCCAAAGCCTTTCTATACCTCTTTGTATATAGGAGGCTATAAGTTGAGCAATTGTATCATTGATTCTGGAGCCTTAGACAATGTCATGCCTTTGTAGGTGAGGAATGCTTTGGGACTCTCATGCACCAAAATGCATGACAAGTGTTATTTGCTTGAGTCAAAATCAGTGTCATTGGTTGGAAAATTGAAGGATGCTCAAGTACAGTTGGCAGCTTGCCTACAAAATAAAATAATGATGACTATCTTAGTAGTCGACGTTCCGGCCAGCTATGGGATGCTGCTAAGGAGAAGCTTCTGCAAAGATCTCGGAGGAGAAATACAATTGGATTGGTCATCCACGACCATTCCATTAAAGAAAGGCAATTTCAAATTGGAACTAGAAACCAAGTCATGGTTTAGGGTGGTGAAATCTCATGATCCACAAGCACAAGTGCTATATCAAGAAATAGGTCCTAGTGCATTTGTTACACTGTCTGAGATAACTGAAGAAAATCAAGAGGATGTCTACGTGGTTGATGAATTGGAGGAAGAATATGAAGAAATGTACAACTTACAAACTTTCTTTGAGGAAGAAGAAGTGTGAGAATCTTGTCAAGAACAAAATAATGATGAATCAGATATCTTTTTCTTGTCTCTTGAAGGCTGGTTTGAGGAACCTGTGTCAGATATATCTAAAGGAGAGACGAAAGGAATGTTACAATTGGAGCAAGAACAAGATCTTCTTCATTTTGAAGATGATTCATCATTAGAGGAATTTGTCAAAACTGGAGATCATATGGAATATTCATCATTGGATCTCGACAGTTTTCTACATCACTTGGAGAGTGATTCTTCAGTAGAGGATATTGTAAATTTTCTTTTACAGTTTAGCCCATCTTCATCTTGGTCTCAAGAAGTTTTCATAGACAATAGTGAAGAAGATGATGCTAAACTTTTGAACGTTATTACTGAACCTGTGTGATCAAGAGACATCACAGATATGATGAAGTCAATGCAAAATGCAACATATGAAGAGGTTGATAGAGAAGACGAGTTAATGAATTATTCAGTTTTGGTCACTAAAGAGGATGATATTAAAAAATCAAAAATTCTTGACAAATGTCTTGTGAGATACGCCGTGTGTGAGATTGATCAAGAAGAAGAAGAAGAGGAAACATATGACTCAGATGAATCTGTCCTTGATTCCACTTACTTTATAGAAGAAGAAAGATACATGAATACTGAAGATGAAGTGATGTTGGATATCCACATTGAAGAAGATTACTCTACAGAGGACTACGAGATTCCAAGTAACGAATGGGAAAGTGAGTTGTCAGGTGAAGATGTTTAAGAGTTTGAGCATTTAGATCTTGATAATTCATCAGACTTTGGAGAGTGGATGGATGAAAACACAACCAATGAAGAAGCCCCTGAAGCACTTGAAAAATGGGCAATGATAGTTGTGGATCCTATAAGCCAAGAATCCGTAATGAGAGTTGTGTATGAGCAGTTTCCGTCTTTTCTGGAAGATGATGCATTCACTGAGTACAAAGTTGTGTGTGTACAAGATATAAATGAAACCCATATTCAATATGTGGTGATAACCATTCCTACGGATATACTTTGGCCACAAGACTTTCCTGTATATCTTCAGAAGGAAGTTTTGTACCTTCACCTATTGCAGAGGTTGTTTGCTTTAGAGGAAGATGCTCCACTTGATCTCTGGCATATCAACCAGTTCCTCAGGAACTTCTCGTGGCCTGAACGTGAATACCCTCCTGAATCATGGTTTTTTGAGGAGATGTTGTAGAGAAAGAAAAGTTTTGTGCTACCAAGACAATCTTCATAGCTAAAGAGAGATGGTTTTTACATTTTTGAGTTGATTGATGGTTTTATGTGACAGTCCTAATCTCATCTCATCCTCACTCAGGAAAAAGAGCACGTGAAACACTTTTTGTTCTCGTAATGTGTTTCCCCTTTCTGTAATGTGATCATTATGTCATAATGTTTTTCCCCTTTCCGTAATGTGACAGTTGTGTTCCTTGTTTTCTGAAGTTCCAACTGCTTAGGTGATTTTGGGAAGTCCAATTTTAGGTGATGTAGGGAAAAGTCTTGTTCTAGGTGATTACGAATGTAACCTAACTCTATTGCCCAATGGATAAGGCACTGGTCTAAACTTAAAAAATCTAGGGATTCTTGATTCTCCTATGTCGTAAGTATCCACCATGGTCCCCAGACAGAGGAAATTGTTGTACCCAACCAAAAAAATTTCTTCATTAAGCCATTTTGAAACAAGTATAGAAAATTTTTAGTCAAAAAGTCAAAAAAGCAAAATTTCTAAAAATAGACGGTTTTCTGGGTTCCTTGAGATATGAATGCTGGCAAAACTTTCTAAAAATAGAAAGTTTCTAAAAATAGAATCTCCAACTCAAGTGTCACCCTTGATTCTCATTGGTCGATTTTGCTTCACGATCAGCGCAGTTCAGACGGAATCTTCAAATGATCAAGTTTTCTCTACTGGGTCATTTTTGCTCTTTCAAAAGGTGAAGCATGAGCTCAGAAGTCATCAACAGAGAAAGTTCATCTACCAAAGCTCATCGACAAGTTTTCAACGCTGTTCCAATGACGCAAAACCAACGAACAGTCGTCGACTTGACGATCAGTCAAAATGATGCAAGATGGATCCAAGGTGGAATGAAATGTTGGAAAAAAATAAATTTGACTAAGTCTAGTGAAACCAGGTGCACTAGGTGACTTGGGCCACTGAAACTCTCCTATATTAGTTTTTTCCACATTTTTTGAGAACTGTCAAAAATACCTCAGTCAGCCTATTTTCGGTTGGTCAAACTTAGTCAAACTTAGTCAAAAGTTAGTCAAAGCTAGGATTTCATCATAGATATGTTTAGTCTGCTCAGATAACCCTTCATCCCACCTCGACAGTCATCAGAACGACTGAAATCAAAGATCAAATAGGAGTTGTGGGCACAAAAATTGAGAAAAGGTACAAAATTGAAAATTTTTAGAAATTTTTCTAAGTGTTGACATACTAGGCATCCCAGGTGGCTTGGGGTGCCCAAAATCTCTAGATTTAGTTTATTTTTGAAGATTCTCTCAAAAAATGTGAATCTCCTTCCGTCAGCCTAGTCTGATTCAGAGTTGATTAGTTTAGCATGTTTTTCGAGGCAAATAGAAGGTACAGTCAATTTAATTTTCATCATGCCTGCCTGTTTTCCATATCATCAGACTCAATTTAATCCCAATTGACAAAAATCAACAACCAAACAGGGGTCCTCTACCACCGAAATGCGCACACAAATCAAGAAATTGAAGAAGTTCAAAAATTGGAAAAAATGACTAAGTGTTGGAAAACCAGGTGCCCTAGGTGACTTGGGGTGCCCAACTTGAATAGTGTTACAATATTTTCCATCTCCACAGTGTTTTCTGACAGTTTTATTCCTAATCTTCACTCGTTGGCAGTTTTTGGGAGGTCAAACTTGGTCAAACGATGCCAGATTGTCAGTCGGAGGCAGGGGATAGAATCTCAGTTGATATGTCTCCAAAATGTCAGGATCAGTCAGCTTTTTAAGTCAACAGTAACATTTTTCCACCTTGTTGAAGTTAGCAACAGGCCATATTTAAGTCAAAACAAGTGTTGAAGTGTCGAAAACAAAGAAAAATTGGTTAGCACTTCTTTCAACTCGCATGTTCGATGACATCATCAAAAGAAGATATTTTTCGTCATCTTGCACATGAAGCCATAGGAAGCTACAAAATAGGGATTCTTCCTATTCGAAGGCATGCACTTGGATTTATGCTTTAAAAGTTGCTTTCTCCATGGATGAGAGCGAAGTTTTATTCTCACACAAATAAAGTTGCTTTTTTGCCCTAAAGATTTATAAAGACAAGCATTCGGCTTCTTTATTTCATTATCTTTTGTAGGTTGCATCCAGAGGAATATTTTTATTTTTCTTTCAATGAAGATTCAAAGACCCAAACGAAGTGCTTTTTCAGCATTCTTCATAGTTTCGAGTTGAGGAAGTAGGGAGGCTCGCTTTTTCAGTGTCCTTGTTTCAAGGGGATCATTTTTTAGAAATTCTACCAAAGCTTTTTTAGTTTTCATCGAGATGGATCCACCCAGTATATTATCCTCTTGAAGATTGGAGTTTTGCTTTTTTGGGGAATCTGCTTTTTTCCTGCTTTTTCAGGAAAATCTCCGCTTTTTCAAAATCTGACAATTTGGGTTGCTTCGAAATAGAATTGCCTATAAAACCCATGTACCAGCTTTTCCCCCTTAGAATCTACTTTTTAGAAGAAATCACCAAAAGAATATCAATGGATGACATCACCAAAAGGCAAGAATGTTGATGAGGATGCATTTCAAAAGAAAGCAGCTTTAAATTAGATGCTTTTTGTTTTAAAGCATTTTCTTTCATCCTAAGCTCATCCATTCTATATTTAGAAACAAATCACCTTGTGATAGTTGGAATCTTCTTTGTTTTAAAGTGGATTGCTTTAAAGCATTTGTTTATTGTATCTTTGTCTTAGAATAGTAATAAAGCTTGCGAGCTGGCAAGTTAGGTTTAATCAAGGAGATTTTAGGTTTCCCTACTCCTTTGATTCTAGTATAGATAAGGGCATCCTTGCCCATTGTATGTAATGGTAATTGTGATAGCAAATTTGTTGTGTCTATTCTAACCTGCAAATCTTGATATTCCAAGTGTCTATTCACTTTGTGTAATCTATTCTCCGGTGTTTGATCGCTTGTTGTATGCCTGCCTTTTGTTGCAGCATTGCTGTCCTGGAGTTGTGCCAACTTTATGATACTGAATAGAAGTCTCATGCCTATTTTTCTCTGATATTCTATCTCAATTCATCAATTTATCATCGTCAGATGTGTAGCTTTTGTAGCTTTCATTTCAGCTTTCATCATTAAATTACTTTTAGTCTTGTGGTGTAAATCTGGAAGAAAACTGCATAAGTTTTTGTGTTAACAATCATTCTTTGTTCACTTTTAATTTCCTTTGCTCTAAATTTACTTAGGAGATTAAAAGCGTCATTAGTCTTTGCTTAGTTGTAGTAGAAGTTTTTAAAAAAAGGAAAAAAAAACCTCTTCTGCAGCATTTAGAGTTTTATAACCTTTTGCTCGCAATTGAGAATCAAAAATAAGATAGGCGAAGTCTCATTTAATTATCTTTTCAGTGAACATCAACAAGAAAGGGAACTCCCCCTTCCAATAGGAGCAGTTTATCTGTGCATAGTTGTCCATTTCCAAATTGCATTCCAGTGGTGCGAATTGAAACGCCAACAGAGTTCAATGTTCAACTATTAACAAATTTAGCATTTAGCAAGGATAGAAGGAACACAATAGGTTTTCTAGAGGTAATTGAAAAAAACGTATTGTTCTACTATTTAAACATGTACTGATTTCTTTGGATATTATTTTTTTGATTGAGTTATCCTTTCTAATTGTTGGATTTCTAGAGCAATCTTATAATTGTTTTTTTGAGCCATTTTTCTAGCAACTAAAATTCTTTATTGAATTGTACCTTGTTGCATCACTAATACAAAAATATAGAGATACTTGAGCCATATGTAAAAGGAAGGAGGTAGTGGTCATGGGACTCCACTATCCACAGGATAAAAAATGACACCAAAAATATATACATAGGTTTTTAAAGAAAAATGAAGATAGTAGAAAGAGAAATTGAAGATCAAAACCTTAATGTATTTAAAATGTAGAAAAATTTACATGTTTGAAATGTAAGGGACAGCTTGATGTTATTGTGGCATGTTTTAGAATAATGTCTTAAAATGTGTAAAATTGATGGAGAACATACTCAACATTTACTTGATTTTTCCTATTTTATGCAAAACATATCCTTGGGAACCTTAGATGCAAGCCCAACCCTTTGGAATAGATATTGCCAAATCCAAGCCTAAGGTGGGATTATAAAGAAACTTCAAATGAAATGTGTGCATGTTATAAATTCAAAATAGAGAGTGATTTGTATGTTTTCAAGGTCAATATAACATGAGTGAGTTATAATGTGCTCATGTTATGTTGGGGTTTCTCATCCATCTTGAGACATAACACAAGCTCATTATAGTGCTCTCATGTTATGTCATATTTTCATTAAAGTGGATTTTTTTGCTAAATTTTTTTCCCCCATCTTAGTGCACATACCACCATGCCATATTTCAAAACACTTCTGTAATGTCTACAACATGAAAACCAAGGCATATAATTTATTACATCCATATTATAGAGGGCCATTAGCTATCAATGTTCTATAATAAGTTTAATTATTATAAAATACTTTTCCTTTAGTTAACTATCTAATAGTAGTTTCTCACATTCCTTATAATTTAATTTTTTTAAAGGTGCTGCAAACAAGAGTTGGTTGGAAATAAATGGTGAGGAATCACTCCATGCCACTATTACATAGATAGATAACACATATATTTGAAGAAGAATTTATACTATGTTTGATAGCTAGTAGTTTCAAAAGAAATATTCAACATCATCTATTGGATTGAAAAGTGCATTTGGAGTAAAAAATTAACAATAGACTTACTGAAGGAAATAGAAAAAATAGTCACTAACATGAGATTTAAGCTCAATTCTTAAAAGCATTATCTTCTAGCTTGTAGATGTACTTTCAAGAGTCTAGAATTGAGGCTCCTCTTTTTTCCTTAATAAAAAAATAAACAGAAGGGAAACTTTAACTACAAGCTTGGTGAATAGAAGATTGCATATAAAATTGTCTTAGAAGGTCCAAGGAAAACTTTTCTTGTGTATTTGGCATCGACTTCATGTGCCTTGCCCATTGTAACAGTGCATGCACCATGTTCCCACATGTCCCAATTTATTAATTTGTGCCATATGGAGTAAAGGCATATATGATAATATCATTATTATTAATATTTAATTTGTTGTCCATCCCATGTGTATGGGATTTTTATAGTTATAAGTCACATTGATCTAATAACTACTACCTATTTTAGATAATATAATAAGGTAAAGAATTATATATAAGTGGGCATATGTACTCTTGGGTCCCAAAATAGTAGCAACTGAAAACCCTAAAACATTTCACCATCACCAAGGCCAAGGGTGTCGTCAAGGTGATTGAAAGAGGTTTATCAATAGGTCAAGGGTGGTCTTGGCCAACTAACAGGAGTGGGTATGCTCCTTTACACTTAAGGCTCAACTAGACTTAGGAGGGATATTGCTAGAAGAATGAAATAGAACACACAAAAACAAACACAACCATACCCAACGTACAGTTGACCTTAAGAGCTGTCACTAGGTCAAGACAAACTAGCTACACAAACCTCTAATTAAGCTCATTACTGCACTATCCATTTGCACCCAAATACAACTACATCACATTCCTTACACTCTTTTAGATGAATCCATTTAACTTCTCATAAACAAGATTCACATTGTAGACATACATGGACATGATTCACCAATGTTTTAAATAGTTTTTTCATCACTTCATATTTATCCCTGGTTGTTATACTGAATCATGGACATCATGTGGATGTCTAAACTAAATCTACTCCTATAGGGAACTAGATAGAGAGTTTGATTAAAATAGTGATTGATTTGTCACCAATATGGACTGATGCCTACTTGATTGGGCAACTGAGTCATAAGCAATAAAGAGGAAGGAAATAGAATGAAACAACATCAATAGAAAACTAAAATGTACTAACATACATTTCTAATATTACACTTGACATCAAAAGCCACACTACAATGACCCATTTTCAATAATAAAATGACCCAACACAAAGCTTTTATTTACTTAAATGTTGTCACACATTATCGAATCCTTATTACAATTGTACTAGGAACTTTGGTGAAGGCAAAATACAAGGGTACGAGCATGCAGTCCCCTGAATCATTACAAATAGCCATGTAGACATACCACCACATAAAGATGTATGTTAAAATTCTTTCCTATGTTGTATCAAACACATTCCTCCATTCACCACTCAAACACTATCGTCTGTTTGATGCCCAAAAATCTCCCTTAGGCTTTCTTGACCAGACAATTGGTTCAGTCACCAACCCTGAAAACATCTATTTCAAATGCATATAAAGCTTTCTAATGGAGAGAGCTTAGTAAGATAGGAAAAATATATTTCATTATAGAGCTTAGTAAGATCGGTAAAATATATTTCATTATTGTATTGAATACATCTACACATATATAAACAATGATATACAATTATCTAATTGTAACATCATAACTATGCATAACTAGTTGGTAGAACTAATAGAACCAACCAGTGAACAACAGTTTACAATGTAATACTTATTCTATGCTAAGTACAATGGAATACTTACTCTATACTAAGTACAATGTAATACAAACTTATTTTATGCTAACATTCCCCCCCTTATTACATTGTTCCTACAATAGTACCAAGGGACCCCCCCTAAATGCTAAAATACTCAACAAAGCTAATTATATAATATGAATACATATTTTATTGAAGATCTTCTCCCAAAGAACAAATCCTGAACCAAGGGGGGATCCATCATGCTATCTCGTCTACCCTCAGAAAGGTGTAGCTTTGAGTTGTGTTTTTGAGCTCTTTAGTCCTGAACTCTCAGATCACAGAGTCTTGAATTATTCAACAACAATCTCTAAGAGATACGATAGATCTCTATCATTGTCTAGTGACCACAAAAGGGTATAATTTTCGATCATATACTCTGAAGCTTGCTGGACAATAATCCATATTGAGCTCAACACAAAATCCCAAACCTATCTCCAAAACAAAATCTTCACAAAACATACATTCTTCAAATCCATCAGCATCAACAAAGAAAAGTAAAACAACCAAAACCAAAAATGCTTCTCATGCAAAGTATCATCTCAAAGTAAGAAGCTAACTTGAGATGATGAAGATTCCTCCATCCTCTGATGTCGCTTGCATCCAATAAAGTGAATGCTTATAGTACTAATGCATTATTAACACCATTGGAAGAGTCATTATAAAAGCTTCATCATCTGATAAATCCTCATCTTCATGACCTCTTGATAACTGTCCTTGTTCCATACCCTCATCAACATACCAGTTCACAAAAGCATGCTTGACATACATGAGATTAAACTTGTGATCAATGTGAAAGTTTTTACCTTTAAAAACAAAACTTACCCTTACCTTTCTTATCCTCTTATAAAAACTTATATCTTCCATATATTTGTTGAGGATGCATATAAGTTTCTTCTTACAAAGTAGTCAAACTTCGTATCAAATCCCTTATTTCTCCAAATTCATTCAGTGATTATAAAATTCCTCCAACTGATCTATGAGATCTGATTTTGATGCTCAGTTTGAAATGAAATCAGAATCATAAGCAACATGAGTTCAAAAGTATGTACCAACTCCCACACTAATGAAGAAATAAAATACTTTCTCCTTATACAAAAAATAATGACCACTAAAACACCTCATCCTCCTCATTAAATTTGATTACCTGTGCATTGAAAGCATACACTTTTTCAACTACATGCAACTGACATTAGCCAGCAATCATGGTATCACCTATGGAGGCGTGTTCTCAAGCACCCAGGAAATCACACCATTTATGAAGCCTTAACAACATTTTAAATATTTTAAATCTTGCTTTAAAAAATTTAAACTACTACAATTTATACTTCATAATTCATACTTAATTTTTACATTTCTGCACTGGTGCGCTTCATATTTCCCTTTATCACCAAATCTAACCATCAACAAATTCACCTCTTTTGCACTTTTGGGACCTTTATTAGAAAATCACCTTATAAATGATCTTGAGAAACTGCTATCCATCTATCTTCATTAGCTTTTCTTTGTTAGTGAAATTCTCCCTTCGCGAACCACTTTCTCTGCCGACTTGTCTTCTTGCTTTCTTTTTCACCTTATCGGCGAACCTTTCTTTTCGAGAACCATGCCTCGGCCTCTTCTCTTCTTTATCCTCCTTGTTTCATCTTCTTTCCCTTTTTCCTTTATTCAAAAATTTCCTTAATGGTGACCCTCCGAGTCAATGAACTTGTGGGTTCATGAACCTCAGACTTCACCGACAAGCACTTAGCTTCTCTTTAGATTTCTTTTCTATCGGTAATTTTTTCCTTTCATGAATGAAGGACTTTACCTTCATTTTTCTCCCTCACCGCTTTGCCTCCATTTTCTTCGTCAACAATCTTGAGCATTGGTGAATATCCTTGTCATCGAGCCTTATGGTTTGTCAACCAAAGGTTTTTCCAACTAATCCATCTTCACGCCTTTGTTTCCTTTTGCCGCCTCATCCTTTCTTTATCAATGAATCCTAAGGTTCATGAACCAAACATTTTCTAGTGAAGACATGTTCTTGGCTTCGCCTTTCTCCTTCTTGTTTATCCCTTAGAAAATTTTCTACTTGCCTCTTTGCCGATATGGGTTATCAGCAACACTTTGTCAGTGAAAACCTTCATCAATGAACCTAACTATTTGTGAACCACCAACTTTGCCAATAAAGGCATGGTGTTGACCCTGTCATACCTTAGAATAATTTTCCTTTCTTCTTCTGTCACTTGGTTGATGAATCAGTAAAAACACAAACTGATGAACTAGCTGATTCATCGACAAAGGCCACAAACTTCAATTTTTCTCTATCTTTCAAAGCTTTTTCTTCACCTCTTTTGCTGCCTTATCAACAAATTGGCAAATTGGTAAACTGCGAACTTACAAACTCGGTCAACAAAATTGGTAGTTTGTGAACTTGTCAATTTGACGATGAAGCCCTCTAATGGGCAGATTTTCTAAGGGAAGCAAAAATATTAACTTGGGGTGTTGTAACTTAAAATTATTAAATTAAAACACATGGAGAATATTGCATATCCTTTATAAATAATGAGTTCAAACTACAAAGGCAAAAGTAGGGAATTTATTGGATTTTGGGACAACAATATGCATGTTTGGGAACTAGTTTTTTTAGGTCCCAACACTAGCTCAGGTTGGGGACGTGTGTCAAGCAATGACACAACAAGGATCTTAGAATATCTCTAGGCAGACCAAAGGCAAAAACAAACACAAGGGAAAAAACACATAATGTATTTACATAAAAAGATACAATCATATGCATGAGGGCACACAAGGAAAAAGGACTGTAGTCAAAGTCTTAAGGCAGTAGGTCAAACCTGCACAAGATGACTGACACAATGAAATGGGTCCCAACATTTCCTTGCATCCCTGAAATATCTTTTGATCTTTTGTTATCAATAGTATATTAGGATTAGATGAAACATACGTACAATTTGACTTAATTGTAAGACCAACCCCTTTTTAAAATTCATATTGAACCTTTTGTTTACACAAGATGGTTCTGACCCAACTCCCAAGACCTTAGAGATGGTCAATTTTAGGACCAATTGACTTTTTAGGAGAGGTAAGTTGAACTCATGTTACCTGTGTTGCATTGTCTCAATTTGGCCATCAACAGGACCTTCATATTTTTAGCAATGATTTGAATGGTTGAGATAAGATTCTTTTAAGTCCTAGAAGAAATAAAATATTATGAATACCTATTTTACCTTGAGTTAGAACATCAATAAGAGATTTGTCAACTCCTTTCAAATGTAATTTTGAATCATCTCCCAAGGCAAAAATGTGTCTTGGTTTCTTTGTTACATTTCACATGTTGTCATATCACTATTCATGTAGTGAGTAACACTTGAACCAATGATCTAAACATCATCACTTAAATATATTTAGAAGCATATGCTGAAAATAGTTTTTGAATTTCATCATCATTGTCAATACTAGATCAACAATCATAACTCCTTATTTATTCGTCTAGTGTTGATGATCAAAATGACAATAATAATTACAACAATGGAAAAAATTTATTTTCATATGCTCACCATTATCTATACAAGAATGTCTTTTCCATTGAGGCTTCATAACCTAAAACATAGAGGAAAACAAATTTACTTATTTAGCTTCATTATCTCTATTAAACATTTGTTAATGTTGCAATAATAGAATCCCCAAAGCGTTAAATTTTAAAGAACTACCAAATTCTCACTCAATGTGAGTGTAGTATTCAAATTTGTAAATGAGATATTTACTAGTGGTAGTCTCATTTGTATTAGCGAGGATTTAAAACACTCTTTAGATTTCAAAGATGCTTAATTATTGATTCGTCCATTCTTATATTGTGCAACTGAGTTTGAAGCATGTGTGTTCTCACATCATTCTTGTGCTCAAAGAATGTGGTGATTACATTCCAAGCTTGCTTTGGTGTGGTTACATTCTACACATTTTCTATTAATATGGCACTAATAGACAAATTTATCAGGGTCATTGCTTAGCATGCATTCATGCCAAATTCCTATTCTAGATGAGCATCTATGGGATGTCTTGTCGTAGTCTCATCAATAATTGAGGTAGCCTAAAAGAGAAAAAGGCCTTCTCATCTAATCATGCCATTGTCCAAACTTGTCCAGCACTAGTCAACTTTGTGGAGATGACACCCAATACATTATTTGTTATTCTATAAAACATGTGAGAAAATTGGTATCCCACCAAAAGTTATTAGCAAATTTATATTATATTAAGGCAAAGCCTTAATAATAAATTTTGCATGGGCTCCTCTTTTCTTTAATATGGCAAAGCACTTTGTTTTAACAAGCAGGCACTATTTTAATATTTATCCATCAATATATTTAGTTTGTGAGCCTTGTACTTCTATTTTATAGTTGAAGAGTTTTATGTCACACTCAAATCATTTTTGCAACTAATATATAGGAGAACAAGTCTAAGATGATACCTCTTTCGCTGAGAGCCAAGGACTGAGGAGTATCCATTTTGCCAAAGTTGCCTAGGGTACTATCCTGACCTCATCCCTTATGGTGTTAGAGGCCTTGCACTCAACAAGATTTTATTAGAAGCCCAGAACAATAAGAAGAGTGCTAATATAAAGAATAGAGTGAAAGCAATTAGAAATTGCTATGAATAAACTATTCAAAATAGCGAGTACATATAGGTGATGAGAGGAGATTAGTTAGTTGATGAAAGGATTCCTCAAAATTGGCATGAATGGCTAGTTTAGTGGGAAACTTGATGACCCATCTCCTAACTGCCTAACAACCTTGACACCTCAATGAGGCATGTGCCAAGATTGTGTCAGGGTACACCTAAGTAGGCTTATGCCTATGTGTATATATATATATGGAATATATATATATATACACTAACACCCCCCCTTAAGCATAGTTTAGGTGGACACAAATGAAATGGGTCCTGGCTACAAACCTGTTGAGGTACCCATGTACAATGCAAATATGAAATTGGGTCCCAGCAACTAGGCCTGATGAGGTACCCAAGAACAATGCAATCTCTCATAAACAGAGAAAGGTTAAAAACCTAGTTGGAAAAAACTACCCTCCAAAAGAGAGAAGACTCTTGAAATTGACACAAGCAGGACTATTTTATAGGGTGAGATTTCCATTTCTAAGGAATCGACGATTCCATGGTGAAGAACATGCTAGAAGAAAATACATTTCAATTTACATTGGTATATGCTTGAGATATACAATATTATTAGCATGTAAACCATCTCTTATTATGCAACAGGCTATAACAATGACAATGATTCGGAAAGAAAAAGAACAACCTAGCTAAAAGTTACGAGGATGAATGAATTGAGTTAACGTAACCCTTGCCTTTAGTGCCTATGGTTCTGATAAACATACGGTACTCATTGAACGTCATCTATCTGTACTTCACAGAATTTGAACCATTTATGAGATCCTTTGTAGGCCCAACTTTCTTATCACCACTTGGATTACAGGAAACTGCTATTAACATACATTCCTTGTTATCGTTCACAATACATCTATGTTCTACACTTTGGTAGATGCCTTTTGTTAATATCTACAGAAAAGAATGAAATCTATTAGCACCTAGAATCTGGATGCACTGACATGAATTCTAAAAAAAAAAAAATACCCACCTCAATCTGATCTCCAAGGTTTACTATAAGAGCATTAGGAATGGGATGGACAAGAATCCAATAATCAGCCTTCCTAACCTAAAGACTGGAAACATCATTCTGGAGAAGAATGGTAATGCCTCCTGGGTCTGAGTAAGGGGAGAGACCAAATGTGAGGTCTGGTTGTTGGCATATTGGGTATTAGTGTTAGAAAATAATGAATAACTGAAGACTGTATGTGCTGGTAGTTTACTTTTGTGCTGTAAATAAGAGTTTTATTTGTGTCATAGTTAGTTTTAGTTAGGTGTCAATCAATTCTAGTTAGCTGTAAAATTAGTTTACAGATTTGTAGGAAGCTGGTAAACTTCTATGAAGTTATATATGTAATCTTATCTATTGAATAAAATAGATTAATTTGTGTAGTTGTAATATCTGTATTGCTATTCATATTTTTTCTCAGTATTTTAATTTGGTATTAGAGCTGCATTAAAGGAAGGTCTATCATTTCTAGGTTAGTCCATAGACCTCTGCTGAAAATTTGATTATAGAATTTGCTGCCACTATAATGTGCGTGCAGCCAAAAACAAAAAAAAAGTATTGTCTGAGGGAGTTGGGCACTATAGAATCTTCAAAGAGAGAGTTGTTGCTAATTTAGTGTCAAGTGATGTGTTTGAAGGATACTCTCCAAAGAGAGCAACATCTATGTGAAGCAGATTAAATCCATTAAGTGAGGCATTCATCTATACTGGTTCATGGGGAGCCTTTTATTTTTGCTGCAGTGTCCTGCTGCTTCAGGACTGATTGTCCAAAGTATATTGTGGTGCTATAAAATGGCTCTAGTACATGTTGTGGATAAATTTTTAGGAGAAAATTTTCACACATGGAAGGTTAAGATGCAACTCCACTTAATCAAAAAATATTTGTGGAATATTGTCCAAAGGAATGAGCTGAAGCCTTTTGCAAATGCTGGAGAGATAGCTAAGTGGGAAACTAAGGACAACAAAGCCAAGTCTTTTATTGGTTTGGGGCTATCAGATTCTCAAGTTCATTTAGTAGACCTGTCCAAGACATCAAAAGAAGTATGGGAGGCACTTGGAAATTTGTTTGATCCAAAGACACATAATGCCAAAGTGCTATTGAAGCAACGACTCTTTGACTTAAAAATGTCACAAGGTGAGAGCATTACTGACCATGTTAACAAGATTAAGTCTTTGATGACACAACCTGAAGGTATTGGAGCGGTTGTAGATGAAGATAATGCAAAGGTAATTTTACTCAAAAGCATGACACCAACGTTTAGCAATGTGGTATTTACGTTGGGGAATCTACCATCACAATCTCTTGTGAGCATGATTACAACAATTTTTGAAGAAGAAAGGAGTTCAAACAATAATGGTGAAAGTTCAATGAATAATCTTGTTGCATTATATTCCAAGAGTGGTGGATCAAGTTTTGGTTTAAGGAAAAACACTAGTAAATGCTACTATTGTGGCAAACAAGGACATAATGCTTGGGACTAGAGAAAAAGGGCTGCAAATCTACTTAAAAGGAATGCAACCAATGGTGATGAAGAAGCAGACTTCATGAATCATACTATTGATGAGGCTGATGAAGAAATTGTCCTATTTTAAATTTGTTCACATGATAGATAGTTTGAGATCATCAAAGCACATTGAAAAAAGGTTGTTAGAGGAAATATGGGTTCCTCAACATGCCTCCATTTATGGTGTTGGAGGAGGAGTGGTACATGAGATTTCAAAGGAGTAATGTTGTGCTCATGTGAGAGTTGGAGTTACTTTAAGTTATTCATTAAGAGGGGATGTTAGAAAATAATGAATAACTAAAGGCTGTATGTGCTGGCAGTTTACTTTTGTGCTGTCAATAAGAGTTTTAGTTGTGTCATAGTTAGTTTTAGTTAGGTTTCAATCAATTCTAGTTAGCTATCAAATTAGTTAGCAGATTTGTAGGAAGCTGGTAAACTTCTCTGAAGTTATATATGTAATCTTATTTGTTGAATAAAATAGATTAATTTGCCCAGTTGTAATATCTATACTGCTATTCTTATTTTTTCTCAGTATTTTAATTAGTAGTTCACCGGCACACATATCCCAATATCTTCTTCACCTGCGAAAGGATCTTCCAGATATTTGGGAGGAAGACCCAAATTTTGAGAGAAAACAGATAGCAAAGTTCTGCACACTTGTGGAGCTCCATTGCAGTATTCTTTCATTGTAGGCCTGCAATAATATTGCCATTGCTAACGTGTGAACAACCTAGAAGAACCCCCGAGAGCGCGGAAAAAGAAAAAGTAGAATAGATTTGATTTGATTTCATGTAGACATTACAGTACAGTAAACTAGAATAGGGAAAATTGAATAGCTCTATAGAATATATCACAATATAAGAGAAGGTGAATATCTAAATTTTAAATTGCCTAACTGAGTTGAAGAAAACCAAATATGACCAAAACTGGAGAAGACATTTATTTATTGGCTAGCATAATTGAAGGTGCTTGATCTCCAATATGACTCTACTTTTGTTTTATGTCCTTGGTTGGGGAGAGCCTCAAACCTTGTAATATTCATGCGATCGAATAAATTACAATATTAGTATGCCATTTACGTTAAATCTATGTCTACTGAGGTCTATAGATAATCATTCTTATGCTTTAAAAGTAAAACAAAGTATATGATATATCTAATCATTTCTTTAGTCTGTTCAGTTGGAAATAACTGCAATATATAATTTAGTAAGTTCAGAAATTTCTTTGAAAAAATAAATAATAGTAACTGTCTATTTCATGATGAGATATATTGAAATCTTCTTGGTTTTATTGAGGATCCGCTTATGCAAAAGATACTTAATATAAACCAAAACAAATAAACAATAGTAACTGTCTATCGTAACTCATTTTGTACGATCTTTAACAAATAAATATTCTGTTCTGCTTCATCATGTTTTGTTCACCTAGAAAAGCAAATGATTTTGACCACATGTTAAAATGAAAACCGAGTAAGTTGTTTTCAATAGCTATGTAAGAAACATAAAGGATTCTGCCAAAAATTCATTTTGTTTAAATTCTTCTCCTTCCAATACGTCCTAGGAGCTAAAGAAAAGCATTCTAATCTCTCTATTCTATTGTTTTCTTATCCACGATCAACCCACCACCACACCCATAGAAACACACACACACATATACCTATATTCATGTTGTTTAGAAGGATAAGGATGGTGATGCTGAGAGAGGCAATAGGGTTTGTCTAGTAAGTGCAAAAAAAAATCCTAAGGGAAATTAGAAAGGAGAAGGTTTGTTATGCCTTCCTACCTCAAGTTGCAGAAATTATGATAGCTAAGAAAGGGGCAGAAGTTCCCACAAAGGTCCAAGAAATTATGAGTGAGTTTGATGACATACTACTGAAGGATTTACATGATGGATTACCTCCAATGAGAAGCATAAGTCACTGCATGGATCTGGTATCGGGAGTAAGCCTACCAAACAAGGTACCATGTAGGATGACACCTATAGAAAATGAAGAGGTGAATCAACAAGTGTAAGAGTTATTGGATAAGGGGCTAATTAGGAAAAGTCTCAATCCATATGTTGTACCTACAGTACTGGCACTTAAGAAAGATGGGAAATGGTGGATGTGCACTGATTTAAGAGGTATAAACAAGATAACCATTAAGTGTATAGGTTTACATTGCCTCATATGGATGACTTGATGGATTGATTGAGTGGAGAAAAGTACTTCAGCAAGATTGATTTGAAGAGTGGATACTACCAAATCAGAATTAGAGAAGGGGATGAATCGAAGACAACATTAAAAACCAAGGATGAACTATATGAGTGGTTAGTGATGCCATTTGGGTTGAGAAATGCATCTAGCACTTTTGTGAGATTGATGAATGAGGTAATGAAGCCATTCCTTGGAAAATTTGTCATAGTTTATTTGGATGAAATTTTGGTTTTAAGAAAAATAAAGGAGGAGCACCTACTGCATCTGAGGGCAGTTTTGCAGAGGTTAAAAAAAGAGAAGTTGTTGGTGAATATAGATAAGTGCAGTTTTATGTAGAAGGAACTAGTGTATCTAGGTATTGCAGTGTTGAAGAGGGGTTGAAGATGGACACTGAGAAGGTTAAGGCAATAATAGATCGGTCTTCACCTAGAAACATGTTTGAGGCTAGAAGTTTTCATAGCTTAGTGAGATTCTATAGGAAATTTGTCAGATATTTTAGTGGAATATGTGCACCTATCACTTAAACAATGAAGGGTGTTGAAAAAGAGTACCTTTGGATAGATACAACAGAAAAGAGTTTTCAGATGTTGAAGAAGTAGGTGATAGAACAACTAGTGTTGGTATTGCCAAACATTGGCAAAGTTTTTCAAGTAGATTGTGATGCTAGTGGCAGTGCAATTGGGGGAGTGTTAAGTCAAGAGGGAAGACCCATTGCCTACTTCAGTAAGAAACTCAATGAAGCAAACAGGAAATACTCAGTTTATGACCAAGAGTTCTATGCTATAGTGCAGGGCTTAAGAAGTGGAGGCATTATTTGATATCAAATGAGTTTGTGTTGTATATTGATCATCATGCCTTGCAGTACATCAATAGTCAAGGTAAGTTAAACCAGAGACATATGAAATGGGTGGAGTTATTGAAAAGTTATTCTTTTGTCTTGAAATATCGAAGTGGTAAGTCAAACTGGGTAGTAGATGCACTCAGCAGAAAATGTTTATTAATGAATGAGTTAAGGGTCAATGTCATTGGCTTTGATGCAATGAAGGATTTATATCCTGATGATCCTGATTTTAAGGAAGCATGGGTTGTTAGTGAAAGTCCAGTAGAAGGAGATAGGATGCCATGGTTGGAATATTTTATCCAAGATGGCTTGTTGTCTACATGACATAAATTATGCATACTTAGAGGTTTGATGAGAGAGAACCTAATCGGAGAAAAGCATAGTGGAGGCTTGAGTGCACATTTTGGAGTAGATAAGATAGTGGTACAACTGAATGAAAGTTATTTTTAGCCTAGAATGAGTGTAGATGTGAAGAAACTAGTACAAGGCTGTAGGGTTTGCCAACATGCTAAAGGAGGACAACAAAATATAGGATTGTATCAACCATTTCCTATACTTGATAGACCATGGGAGCATATAAGTATGGATTTTGTTTTGGGATTGCCTCAGACACAGAGAGGTCATGATTCCATTTTTGTTGTTGTGGATAGATTTACAAAGATGGTTCATTTCATACCATGTCAGAAGACTAGTGATGTATCCCACATAGCTACATTGTTTTTCAAAGAGGTAGTCAGGTTGCATGGATTGCCTAAGAGCATACTTTCAGACAGGGACATGAAGTTTGTTGGCCATTTTTGGCATACATTATGGAAAAGAATGGGCAATAAATAAGGATTCAGTTCAACTTACCATCCACAGGCTGATGGACAAACTAAGGTTGTGAACAAAAGTTTGAGAAACTTATTGAGGTCTTTAGTGGGAGATCCACAATAGTGGGATCTGATCTTAGCACAAGTAGAATTTGCTTATATTAATTTAGTGAACAAAAGTGCAGAAAGGAGTTCATTTCAAATAGTTTATGGGTATAGCCCAAGGGGTGTTGATGAACTCTGAGATAGTGTAGATTTGAATAGGAAGAGTGTTGTGTTAGAAGATTTTGTAGAATACCTTCACAAGGTTCACAAGGAGTTGAAGGGACAGTTGGAGAAGAGTGCGAGCAAGTACAAGGAGTAGGTTCATGTGCATATGAGGGAATAAGAGTTTCTGGTAGGAGACTTAGTTTTGGTACATTTGAGGAAAGAAAGGTTTCCATAGGGAACAAATAATAAGTTGAAATTTAAGAAGATAGGTTCATGCAAGGTGTTGAGGAAGTTCTCATCCAATGCTTATAAGATCAAGTTACCAGCAGGGATAGACATATGACCTATTTTCAATGTCGTTGATCTATATAAGTTCCATGGAGAGATAAGTTTACAAGGAGGTACACATTCACATTCACTTGATGCACAAGGGTGGCTAGATCAGTTGCCTAAAAAGAAGATGGAGGAAGTGGATAAAGTGATTAAATCCTTAGTGGCTAAGATGACCAGAGGAAAGGAGTACCTAGAGTATGTGATCAAATGGAAGAATAGAGTTGTAGATGAAGTTTCTTGGCTGAGTGCTATAGAACTTGTCAAGTTTGGGATTCTAGTTCTAGACTTGCCAAAATGTTCATGAGTTTCAACTCATGGAACATTTAAGTTACCCAGCGCATCTGATGCAAGAGCATCTAGGTTCACATGTAATCCTTATCAACTAAAAAGATTTTCTTTATATTATTGTTGTTTGTTTTATTGCAAGAGTTGGTTTAGGAGTAAACTGATCAAATTTGGAGAATTTTCCTAAAGAAGCTGGCCAAGAGATGGATTGATCTTGAAGAAGGCTCAAATGATTATCTACATGTCAAATTTGGTGAAGATCTAATTCAAAATGATGAAGTTATGCTTCTGCAAAACTTTTGATGGTCACTGCACTTTGTGCCAAAATCCAGTGATACCAGATATCTGCGCTGGCATTCAATATGTGAGTCTGTGCTAAAAACCTAGGGCTTCAGACTTGCACTAAAAATTGGTTGAACTGCACATATTCACTAGGTGCCAAAACCTATGCAAACCGATAGGACTGAAAATCACCGTTGACCTAACATCACATGCTTTGCGCTAAATTGCTTGCTTCTCGACTTGCACTGAAATCCATTCCTGCTGCATACATCTAGTACACCGTGATTTCTGCACTATCCAGTTGAACCTGAAAAGCTCTCTAGCTATATTAAAAGCACCATGCACTTAAATGCTTGCACATAGGATATGTCTGACAAACACCTAAATCCCTGCTGATCCTATGATGTTAGCAAACCCCATTAGAGGTGTTTAGTGGCCCAATGCTAAATTGAGGCCTCACTACATATGTCTGGTTGATGGCCAAAACCCCCTCTAAGTCTGGTAAGGCATGAAATCCCCATTGATCACCCAGAAAGCATCAAAAGTAATTTCAACCGCCTGTACAACCGTTCCAAGGGTAAATCAGGATGTGACACGTGTCATGAGCATTAATGAAGGCCGGTGGCCGCCACAGAGGTCTATAAATTCATAGAATTTGTGCTTTGTTGGGAACTTCTCCTTTCTCAAAGACTGTGATATGTTTTTGTGAGCTTCTAGAAGGTTCTCCAAATTGAAAGATTTGTGTTATTGGATCTTAAAATGTTGTAAGGTTGAGGCCAATGCATATATAATACAAAGTTGTACTCCTGTTGTAAATCACTCTTACAAATGAATAAAGAGTTGTTGTTTTGTTATTCTATTGTTGTTTTGTTGTGGTTTGTTATTTGTTGCTTGGTTTAGCCACCAAATGAGGCTCCTAAACCTTAACCTACATCAATTTCTTGAGAGGCACTCTACAACTTCAATTCTCATAAGAATGCCAATACTCCTAATGAATAACTCTTGTGAAAGACCAACTCAATATACCTCTTTGGAACCATCAAGCAGCAACACCATGAAAGTATGAACAAGTACCCTTTGAAAATATCAAACAATTCATCAAGCAATGTATCAAGCATCAACACCCTTATGAAGGAACAAGTAATAATAGTATGAGCACCTTTGTATTTTGCAACACCACTACCTTTGACCCTTTTGCACCAATATCAACACCATGAACTTAGAAGGAACAATGAGCATCAATACTATGAATTGTATCATCAATGAGAAAGCATCGTCACTATGAAAGCATCACTAACACTAATTGAATCATCAATGTGAATTGAAAAGCACAAGTACCTTTTCCTTTTTTGGAGGAATCAAACCATCATCATAGTACCTTGTCATGAAGTAACTCTAATCAACATCAACAAATAGGTCACTGCAACTATGTCATAACACCACTGTAACTATTTTCATTTTACATCAATACCTTTATGAAGGGACAAGTATCTTTTGCATTACCAATGACAAACTCCATTTCCTTTGCATCAATAAAAAACTAATGAGTATCAACAAACTACAAGCATGATGAGATGATCAACACCATCAAGTATCAACAATGACTTTGTCCTGAAGCAACTCCTGAAGCAACACTCTGAAGCAAATCTATGAACCATGAACACCATATTGACATCAATGACAAACATCAACTCAAACAACAAATTCCAACTTTTGACATCAATGACAAATATCAACAAACTCCCCCTTTGTAATTGATGGCAAAACCTACACTCCACTCTCTTCAAATATCTCCCCCTTTGACATCAAGGACAAAGGACCCTTGATTGCAAATCAATCACTCCCAATGCAAAATAGGAATACCACCATGGAGAGATAGAAACTATCATCTTGGCTATGTATATCACTTTCAAGATGATGTCATACATAGCACTATCAATATGGTCCAGACATTGTCACCATACCATTGTTAATGTCAAGATAGTTGAATGGACTTGGACAAAGCATTACTGATAATGTGGATATGACTTATCACCATACCTTTGCAACAAGATTCTCTCAAGACAAACATTATTGTGCATGAATGACACTGGAAAATCCTCTATGGCTGAGAAAACATACATGGAAATCACTAGCAAAATGGGACATAGATTATTGGCAAACTGTGACTAAGAAAAATATACAAAAAAAACACTGAACTTTGTCAAAGCCACAAATAAATGAAAGACTATTAAGATCCATAGGATACTGCCACTGAAATAATACTATCCAAGTACCATGTCACTACAAATATGATCTTTGGCATATTTCTCCATTATTCATGATGTCCATAGTCATTGTGTGGTGCTTTTGATGTTTGCAATCTGCTACCTACTCATTGTGTCTGTTCTATCTTCAATTGGACCAATTTTATTTATCTTTGTCTTCACACACCCTTACTTAGTTTGAACTACCATTCCATGTTGACAAAGTGTGGAAAGCGTAGGAATTGTTGGCCACTTATCTTGACCTCAATATTATGCAATTTGAGGTGGAGTATTTCTATTATCAACAAAAAACTTCCTAGGATGGATGATCACACTTGACACTTACTCCCCTTTGATTATTTCTCCCTTTGCAATTTATCACTCCTGTCAAGGCAAGAAAAATTTGTCAAACATGATAAGACAAGGCAGAAACACTGATACAAAGAGTAGTGTCTTTATGTCATGTGCATTTGCAAGCCCTAACACCACTATCACTTGTCTATGACTATCCTTTGAATCTTCATTACTTTCATGCCTTCAAGATTATCCTTTCATAAGCATTGTCCTTATATGGTATCTTCCACTACTCTCCATTTATAGACTTGTCATGTTTCTCTTCAATTGTGCCATTGACTTGGCTAGGGTTTTGGCTAAGGTTTTGAATCATGGATCTTTGTCTTTTTTCTACTGTCTTGTCTGAGGTACACAAACTACTGATGTTTGAAAGAATGAGAACCACCTTATGTTTGAATGAGCAATAATGAACAATAATGAAGAATATTGTAAATGTGAAAATGAGATCATACTCCCCCTTGGACATATCTTCTTTGTCTAAGTTCTCCAATTATGAGATTACTTGATATACTTACTGAACCAAAGCATGTTGATATCATAGCCATAACTCTATGCTTCCTTGATATGAACCACACTACTCTGACTAATCTAGACTGAGATCATCATAATAAGACAAACATAAACACTTAGCAGTCCCCCTATCTATTATAGTCACTGCACACTGATGGTCATGATCATTGCCCTGTTACAAACCTTTTCTATCTTATGACTACAACTCTGTCACTGAAACTTATTACTAATGCAAACAACCACTGTTCATAACATCAATACACTACTCACACTGTTATGACTAGATACATGATGTCTACTGATGTCTGAAGGACTACAACATTGTCACTGTCTTGTCTAAATGAGCATATAAAGAAAGAAAACCATGGAAGATATAGCACCATTCAAAACTATCAGTTTTTGCGTGCTATAAAACTGATTAGACCAATACCATAGTAGAACTATATCAATTGACATGATAGTATTATGAAAGATAAATCATAATACATACATCACTGTCATAGTGGTATAACCTATCAAAATACCTTACTAAATACTATCAACATAGTCATGAACTTGACAAACCCTCTATGATTACACAAACCATATTTCCAAAGCTTCCAATTTTTGTACAAGCTACAAGAATGTAGCCAAAGATTGCAAAATCTAATTTTACAGCTCCCAATTACATTGAGTACTAGCAATGTCCTTAACAAGATCTCTGTCTACTATAGATTTCATCCTTATTCAACTATTGACTGATATGCAACCTCTTTGTTGTTTTCTATGAGGATAAATGATAAAGCAATAAACATCTCTCCCTAAGCTCATGCTGCTCATTAAGCAATTAGAGATGCCTCTTGTGCAACATGCAGAAGATTAGGTTTTTCTTTCTTTTGCTGTAGTTTTCTTCACCACACTTTCATAGGTTCTTTCTTCTACTTGCTCAAGGTATCTTCAATTTTGTTACTAGATGGTTTCATCAAATAACTTCTACAAAACTGTGCTCTATGCCCAATTTTGTTACATTTATAACAAATTACATTTATGTCCCTTGGAGAAAGAAAAACATTTCCTCTGATAGGGTTTATAAATCTTCTAGTAGTTGTTCTATAATTAGTAATCTTATGACAAAAATTGTTACAATTGTAACACACTAGATCCATATTCCTTATTGAGGCAAAAGAGTTTCTACTCTTAAACTCAGACCTTTTCCTATGAGCAATCCTACAAGTTGTAGCCTTATGACCATAGCCATGACATGAATAACAATAACTAGGAAAGGAATAATTGTACCTTATTGACTGATTTTGCCTAGTAGGTGGAGATCGTATGGACATGATGGTTCTTCTTCTTCTTCCAGTGTTGATGACCTTGAAAAATCCATCATCATCACTCTTATCTTTTGTTTTCTTCTTATATTTAGTCTTAGGAGTAGTAGAATGATAGTTTAAATCTATTTTCTTTCTAGGAATTTCTCTGACCTTGGAAATCTATCATTTTCATAGCCTAATCCAGTAGTATCTTAGTGATGTTTTTGTTTTCTCAACATCTCATTCAGCTTGCTAGTGCTATCTTGAAATTTCTGATTTTTCTCTAACTAAATCTTGAGATTTTCAAAATCTTTCTTAGAGTGACTATCTCTACTTCTAGTTTTTTGCATTCAATTGTTTTGGGTTCAAATTCAGATTTTGTCACATCTACTATCCTCTTGGTCTCTTCAATCTTTGTTTTTAGGCTGATGATTAATTTGTCTAGTTATTCAAGTTTTTCTTTCAGTAACTCTTTATCTTTCAAGGCCTGTTCTTTTAATAAAGAGTTCTCCTCTCTTAGTTTTAGACAACTATCTAATTTTGCTTTAATTTCTGATTTTGTTTCATCAACAATCCTTTGGGCTTCTTGAAGTTGGAACTTTAATTTATGATTCTCCTTTTTGAGTTTCTTGATCTCATCTAGGGTAGAAGTAAGGTCACCTTCAAAATCAATTTCAAACTCATCTTCAACATATTCTTGTTCATATTCAGTCACAATGTGATCTCCCTCTTTGTCAACATTCTCAACTACAAAATCATCTTCTCTTTCAAATACATCACCTTCTATATTTGGTTTTGATGGTACCTTTTGATCAACATTTTGCTTGACATTTCTTCTTCCCTTATTTCTTTTACTCTTTGCCATAGTATTCCACCACCATGATCAACCCAAGTCTATTAGACTTTTGCAAGGAACCTACAGCTCTAATACCAATTGTTGGAATACTTACTATCACTGAGAGGGGGGATGAATTAGTGATGTATAAAAAGGAAAGAAATTAATCAATGTTAGATTTTGACAAGCATAAAATTCAATAGAAACACTTAAAGATCACCATGACACAAGATTTATTAGTGAAAAACCATAGAAAGGAAAAAATCACTAAGTGAGTTGAGCAATTCAAACCTCACAATTTGTTTACCATTAGGTCTCACTGACCAAAATCTCATTGATTATAATATATCTAGGAGCACCAACTCTAATAACAAACAATGGCACCAACTCTAAAATAAATAGGACCACCAACTCTAATATCAATAGAAGCACCAACTCCAAGAACAAACAAGAGCACCAACTCCAATGAGAAATGAAGGAAAAAATACAGAGTACTACTCTATTTACAATGTACTCCAGATCAACAAACATTCAACCCTTATCTCTCCTTGCATACATGAGTGATAATTTCTTTACAAGAATCCCCTTATCTAAACAAACACACACAAGATGTAAACTGATCTATACAAGGACAATGAACTCATTGAACCTCTGTAAACATCTTGATTGTAACCATTATGAATGATCAAATAGAAAACACAAAAAGACTCTTACAAAATCAAATCCCCTTTCATGGTAATCATCCTTGGACAATGTTAGACTTCAATCAAATGGATATTGGCACTTTCTCTGTACACACATTCTCTGCACATCCTAACTTCAAATCAAACTATATGTCAATGATTTCATTCAGATTACATTAACAAATGCAAAGAATCATATACTTCAACTCTTAACCCCTCTTCCATATATGAATCACTTCAAGTTAGACTCCATCCTTGTTTATTGTTATTAAAATATAAATATGGAAATCATAGTCTACAAAATTACTCACATTGTTCAAACCTTGATCAACAAAACCTCAATGCACTCACATAAAAGGTCTATATACCATTGTTGGGTTAGAAAGAAGTTATAAAACTATGAAACTAAAATTAGGGAAAATACTCTAATATGCCCATCAACTTTATTTGACAAACGTGTCCATTAAAAAATTTGAATCTCTAGCGTTGATTGTTCTCTTCATGCCTAGGACAAATTAAATGACCACCATGGATGAAGTGTTTCCCGCTCACATACAAACAATCCACCGAAGGCACCGGATGGGAATAGGACATGGGGCTAGTAGTCTAATGACTTTGACCACTCAAGATGTCAATTAAGTGACGTGTCCACTAGGTATAGCAGGTCACTGAGCAATTAGAACAAACAGTAATTTTGTATTGACAACCTTAATAACATATAAACCCTAGGTCTTTAGAGTTCTCTCTTAGGGATTTAGACCTTACTATTTTAGGTTAAGATGTAGAGAAATCTTAACAACTAAAACCCGAAAAAGGAATTATCACCATGCTACTTGTCTTTGAAGCTGATAATGAACAATGGACACAATATCAACTTCTTGAGAGGCACTCCACAACTTTAATTCTCATAAGAATACCAATACTTTTTATGAATAACTCTTGTGAAAGACCAGCTCAATATACTTCTTTGGAACCATCAAGTAGCAACACCATGAAAGTATGAACAAGCACCCTTTGAAAATATCAAGCAATGCATCAAGCAATTTATCAAGCTTCAACACCTTTATGAAGGAACAAGTAATAATAGTCTAAGCACCTTTGTATTTTGCAACACCACTACCTTTGACAATTTTGCACCAATATCAACACCATGAACTGAGAAGGAACAATGAGCATCAACATTAGGAGTTGCATCATCAATGTGAAAGCATCATCACTATGAAAGCATCACTGACACTATGAATTGCATCATCAATATGAACTAAAAAGGACAAGTACTTTTGCCTTTGGAGGCATAAAACCATCATCAAAATACCTTTTCATGAAGCAAGCAACACTGTCATACCTTGTCATGAAGCAACTCTAATCAACATCAACAAATACCACTACAACTATTTCATAACACCACTGCAAGTCTTTTCATTTTGTATCAATACCTTTATGAAGGGACAAGTATCTTTTGCATGTATCATTTGCATTACCAATGACAAACTCCATTTCCTTTGCATCAATAACAAACTTCAATGAGTATCAACATAGTACAAGCATCATGAGATGATCAACACCATCAAGTATGAACAATGACTTTGTCCTGAAGAATCTCCTGAAGCAACTCTATGAACCATGAACACCATATTGGCATCAATGACAAACATCAACTCAAACAACTAACTCCAACTTTTGACATCAATGACAAATATCAACATTGACATACCAAGGTTTACCATTTTCAAGTGATCTTTGACTTATGCTAATATTTCTAGGTAACATTGAATCATCTAAAAATTTTCTATAAAATTTGGTTTGAGTTGTGTCTAATAGGTGTTTTGGATGAGGATCAAAAATTTTGAACCCCACTCTTAATTTCGAAACATCTCTAGCATTAGTTGATACCCTAGTATTATCATGCCAATATTTTTCAACCAAAGATTGGATTTCAATATTCAATTTCATGTTAGACCTTGGGAGTCGACCACTAAAACTCCAACATTGGTTGATTGGATTGTTTTCTATACTTTCTCTTCTCTTTTCTGCTTTTAGCAACATTTTAGGATGTATGTTTAGAATTCCACTAATGTTTCTTAACATTCTTTTATCCAAAGTTGTTTTATTAACTATAGCAGTTGTTATAGCTCACCGTGTCACATTCTTATCTTTAGATCGACTCTTCTTTCCAATAGACTCAATGGCACTTACATATAGCATGTTTAAGTGATTCATCTTTTCTTTTTGGTTTCACAAAAATGCCTAACTTTTTCATTATTTTTCTCATTTTCCACATTCTCATCAATTGCATCATGAGTTGACATTGAAATGATAGTTTTTTCAATAAAAAAATTGTTTGTATAATCTATTGGCATACATTCTTACTTGTCTCCAAGAAATCTTACCAAGAAGATTATCCAAAACATAACTTTCAATTTTTAAAAAAATATTTTCATTTTCAACAACACAAGTATTTTCATTTTCACCAACACAAGGTTTTTTATTTCAACAACAAAAGGATTTTCATTTTCACCTACACAAGGATTTTCATTTTCACCTACACAAGGATTTTCATTTTCAACAACATAAGGATTTTTCATTTTCAACAACAAGAGGATTTTCATTTTCAACAACAAGAGGATTTTCATTTTGACCAACAAATGGGATTTTATTTTCACCAACAAAAGGGAATTCATTTTCAATATTCATTTCTATAGCTTGTTTATGAATAAAATCAATCTCAACGTTGTTATATCCATCTTCTTCCAAATCATCAATACAAATATCATCTAGAATCACATTTTCCTTATCACTCAAAGGTGGATTTGGAGACATATCTAGATTCATGCCTATTGTCACATTCTCCATAGCATTGAAAGGTAGATTTGAAGACATACCAGGATTATTTTCTATAATCAAATTATCTTCCACAGTAGCCTCTTACAAATTTGCATCATCTAAATCCATGGTCTCTTCAATGTTTTTATCTTCAATAGTCATGGAACCAGATGCTTCAGCATTATTCATTGCTTGAATCCTCATTCTTCTATCTCTTTGTCATTTTTCTACTCTCACTTTGCTTGAATTTCTTCAGGGGTCAACACCTTCCTGTCTTTCCGCTTTTGACAACATTGTGATCCCATGATTACAAAATTTTGAAGTACAAATGAATTTAAATAGTAAAAGTCTTTCCTTTTTATTCCTCCTTCAAATACATAGAAAATGAACACAATTCCTTTCCAAAATTCAAATGAAATTACAAGTTCAAGAGCACGTAGAAGACAACATTTCATAAAAAATGTAGAATCAGTTGCTATCAGCCATACACAGTCCTGCAAGATGTCAAGTTGCAGAAGGCAAGAAATTTTTATTAATTTTTTTTTTTAAATGGTCAAAATAGAAATGGGATCTCATTTTGTTTTTGTATCACTGAAATAATAAAAAAACAAACGGGACCCTATTTCCGGATCTTGTTTGCAAAGCGAGATCCCATTCCTTGAAATTTAAATTTGAGTTTTGGTTTCTCATATGGGTTTTGGGTGAGGAAAAAGCTTCAAGACCTAGCCCTAACCTTTGGACCTGCTTTGACCTATAACTTGAAGGTCATGTCAGTGTCACTTAAAAGAAGTGACTTTGGACATATATCTGAAGATTTTTTTGGCATAATTTTTTGACTAAATTAAAACCCATTATAGATGAGATAGTATAGATTCGAAATATGTAATTTTTTTTACAATTGATTATTTTTTCTATTTTTCAAATAATTTTTCATGAAACTGGTCCATAAACATGAAATATCAAGTTTTCTTATTATTTTAATAACTTTTTGTTAAAATATTTTTTGAAAAACAAATTATACGTGAGCAATCCTCACACAATTCTTTTCAATTTCAAAAAAAAATTAAAAAATGATAATTTTAGGTCATCTTATGCGTGACATACACGAGGGATCTTTAAAACAACAATTACTACCAATAAAAATTTAATTAAAAAAATATTTTAAAAAAATTACAAAAAAATATCATGAGAAATCTTCAGTGTCTTACAGATCTTTTCCCAAAAAGATTCAGGAAAAGAAAATTATTTAGGTCAAAATATGGTTGACGTACATGTGCATGGTATGGTAAAATAAAAGTGACTTTTTATCAGTTGTTTTTAGACATGCTTGAAGAAAGTCAATTTGTATCATCTGGGTATTAAAATAAATTATATATTTGGAAACTAGACTTTGAGTACTACATTTCATATTACTGATTATTTTTAAGATTCAACCTTTAAATGCTTCAAATTTTTAGGTCAAATGTAACAAATTTTAAAAATCAAGGAAAACACTTCCACTTCTTGGCCAAAAAGTGGGCTCAACATCTTGCACACACCCGGAGCATATTTGGAACCTCATCCTTTGTTTCTTCTCATTGTTCATTTTGTTTATGGAGGTAGGGCTTCCCATATTTTCTTCTCATTTTCATGCTTGAATTTTTTTCCTTGCCTTCTTGGTGTTGTTTGTTTATTTCTGTTTGTTTGTTTGTTTTGTCCTTTTTGTCCACATGTCATATTCATGGCCAAGAATTGTTGTTTCTCCCAACTCAGGTAGGTTGACTATGGTGCTAATTACTAGGTTAGGGTTAGGGTTGCTTTTATTTCTTTTCTATATAGGGTTTTCGGAAATTAGTGTTTTAAGTTAATAAGTGGACCAATTATGTTAGTTGATTTTCAATCTTTTGGACTAGTGTAGCTTGGCCCTAGGGTTTTCCCTCCAAAAACATAAGGTTTTGTTCCTCTGGGACCTCATCTCTTGAAGGTTTTTTCACACTAATTCAATTCTTGGTCCAAATTCCACTTTGAATCCTCACCCCATGACATAAAAGAAAAATGAAGTATGAAATATGTTCCTTTGGGATTTTGGGTCCAGAAGGCACATTTGATCTTTTAGTCATAGGATCAAATTCTATTTGGAATCCTGGCCCTGAGGCATTTGCATAATCTTCCAAAAAGAAATGTTCCTCTAGGACTTTGGATCCTGGAGGGACATTTGGAACTTTAGTCACAATGTGCAAATTCCTCTTGAAACCCTGATCTCACCATTCTAAGAAATACACAAAGTATAGAGAAGATCCCTTCAGGACCTTGGGTCCCAAAGGAATGTTGGACTATCTCATTTATCCTAAGTTCTTCCACAGTTCTATCACCCACACTTTATTGTTTTAGTAAATGGTTCTTTCAATACAACAGGTCATGTAAGTTTTTTTAGTCTAGTTCTAAATGTCTTAAGTTCTCCTAGAGTCTCAGACACCGCTAAAGGAAAGAAATGGTGGAGTAAAATGAAAGGTTCCTATGGGACCTCAGGTCCCATAAGAACCTTTTCCTTTTTCATCTTGGGCTCAAGTATTCATTTTTCTCCTGCGATCCTGACTCCCACCAGAAACAGTTAATCTTTTAAAAGGCCTAGGTCTGAGAATTATTTGTGACCTATAACCTTTTTGGTTCTTGGTTCTAAAGTCCTCCCACGACACACAAATCCACACTACATTAAAATATTTGAATTAAGTTGAATTTAAAGGGTTTTTTTAGTGATTATGGTAAATTCTTATAGTTGTTCTTTATTTTTTCAATTAGGATAAATGACTAAAAGGAAGGCAACTCAACATGTCATAGAAGAGCAAGTTTCTGAGGAAGAAGTACAAGCTTTTGAAAAAGAATTGACAGTTTCTAAGGAGGGGAATGAAGAGGTTGTAGAAAAATTAGAGGTGGGAACCAACAAGAAAAAGAAGATAAAGAAGAAGGAACCACTAGTTACAATGAAGTACAAATTTAAAGGGGTTCCCAAGATTTCCAAGGTTACAAGTGAGCTAATGAAGACTACAGACATAGAATTGGGACATGTTGATTTCAAAGACTTGAAGAATGATACTTTTGGCGAGGATGCCTCTCCAAGGGCCAAAAAGATAGCTGAATAAGGATTAGCCCATGTAGCAGTGTTCCCCATTGTTGTCCAATGTCCATAATTGATTCTTATAATTGCACAATATTACAACTTGGGAAACATGATGTGTTACGGTGCCAATGCAAATTTGGTTTTGGAACTTACACCACCAATGGTAAGATAGGCATTTGACTTGCGTCTTTATGGGGAAGTTAGTACTTTGATTATAGATGAATCCAACAACGATTATGAACATGTAACTGATAATTTGAGATACTTGAATAAGTAGTGTATGAGGGTATAGAAGAATTTAGTCACTAAGGTAAAAGGGAAGCTCACTAGAGTTGAATTCAAAGGAGAAGTAGATGACATTATAACTTTGCTAAACATAGCATTTGGCAAAGAGGAGTCCAGTTCATATGATACCTAGATGTTTTAATACATATTCATTATCTTGAAAGGAACCATTCATTTGGACTCTAGTGCCATGGTATCATATTAGATCCATGAACAGTTGGTACAAGTAATAAACACAAAGAAATTTTACATGTCATCCTATATAGTATACCTATTACCAAGGGTAGGTAACTTCACTGGCTTGATAACATGACAAATAAGGGGAGAGATGCTTAGAAAGAACAAGATTTGGGATTTCTATACCCAACTAGAGCTAAAGGAGGCAGAGAAACACTTCAAAAGAGTTAATGATGATTTCCTTTCTACTATCATTACTTAGCTAATATGGAATAGTGGCTAGAGAATGCTAGACAAAGCTATGGGCTTGGTCAAAGGATGGGGGAAATGGTATATTCAATTCCCCAAGACTACATATATCTGAATTGTTTGCTTTCAAAAGGCCCCATTCTTGTTCCCTAGGTGTTGTAACGATAAAATCATATTGATGGAGTTTAGCAGGTAGATCAGTGAAGTCGATTTGAATCTTGTAAGCAAACATAAGCCTGGGATTAAATACCCATTCACACTAGGTTTCTATTCTTGTCCAACCATTCAAGTAGCTAAGACAACTATTGAAGTGTTGGAGGCAATGAATTTTGAGCAATACCCTACTAGGGAGGATTTTGACGATATAGGGAGGTTAAAAACTCTGAAAGACTTCTGGGCTAATTGTAAAGATGATTTTGAAGTCAAAAAGAAGAGTTACTTCTGATTGACTGCATACTAATGAAAAGATTTTGGGATAAAGAAAGATATTCCAGAGCATTTGTTAGATGATGGCCACACCCTCAATCCTAAATATGATGTGGAACAAATTGATCAAAAGACATTGGACACAATTGACTTGTCTCAAATGGAGGATGTGTCATTGAATTCTTTGAGTGAATGAGTGCTCAACTTCAGCAGCACATGGATGGATAGGAGGATTCATGATCTTGGAGTGAGTGAAAAGTATAAAGATAAAAAGAACAAAGTAACCCCCTCCAAGCTAGGATCTTATAAAATCCAAGGACATCAGTTGAGCTTCCTTCATCTTCATGAACAAGAGTATATCAGAAGAATCACAATACTACTTCTAAAAATATGAGGGGATAAATTGATATAGATTCTCCAAATGAAGTAGTCTCGATGGTAGGGAGGTCTTGAAGAAAGCCTCTATGACATATAAGGCCACAAATGCTAGGGTTATTGTTGGTTTGGGTGTTGTCCCCAAAGCTCATATTATTCCACCTAGGCAAGCCTTAGGGAAAACTCCTTGAGAGATTGAGGAATTTGTTCCTCAATAGACCCAACAAGAAGTAGGTCAACCAACAAATGAAAGGTCATCATCTCCTCCTCCAACTACTGAAGGAATAGAGGCCCATGTTGTGAATGAATCAAAAGAATCATTGGAGGAAGAAGCTCAAGTGAAGGGACTGCCATCTCAATGCTCTTTCATTGATATCTATGAGGATACTACCTCACCATAAGGACAAGAGGAGAAAATAGAAATGAACCAGGAGATGGAAGAAGAAGGTGATCAATAATAAGAAACTGCACAAGATATAGAGACCTCTCTTCAGAAAGAAGATCAACAAGGTGATGTTACATGACAAGATGATCAACAATATAACAAAGATCATCAAGAAGAAGTAGCTTTGGATCAAGAAGTCCATCAAGAGGAATAAGAAGAAGGAAATAACGATGAGGTGGATATAACTTCAACACATCAAGAAGTTGTTCATGATCAATCTAACCCTCCTAAAGAAGAAAACCTTATGGAAGAAGAAGAAATCATAAAGGAGGATGATCAAGATGAGATAAGATAAACAAGATCACAGGAGTAGCAAGAGTCCATGGCTAAAGAAGATCCAACGGCTAGTACTTCTAATGATATGTATCATGAAGAGAAAGAACAAGAGGAAGAGCATGTCTCGACCTTTAAAAAGACAATAAGCTAAACATGTCAATTCCTCTGGGTTGAGCATTTCCATAGAGGAAGGAAAACCTGACCTAGTGTTGGAGCTACCAAAAGAGCAAGATCAAGAGGAAAAGATTGATCAAGAGAGTAAGATAGAAGCTCAGACACTTTAAAGGAGAAAACTCCTGATTGAGAACAAAACCAAGCATTGGCTGAGTAGGACAAATCACTAAAAATGTTATCAGAAACCCCTACCTGGTTAAATTTGAATTTAGAAAAGAGGAAACAAGTAGTGGTTAATCTAGTGACATTACAAGATATGATGGTAGAGGTTGAGAAGAGTAAGCCAATGAAAATGCCAAGAACTCTCTTCGCCATCAGGATGAATGAGCAAGGGGAGAGAATTGCTAAATTTGCAACTACCATGCAAGAGAAAGATGAAGGGATCTTTTGTCTTCAAACTGTCAAGTGACGAAGGATAGTAGACCTGGGAAGAAGAGATTTATTTATTAGGTTCAAATGTCGATGTTTTTAAGGTAAGAATGCAAAAGGATAAGAAAGTAAAATATGAACTTAAACTGCAGCTGAACCAAACAAAGACTTTTGTAAAATAATTGCTCACTCCAATATCTCAATAGTAGGCAGTCCCAATTGAGACACCAATTTTTATGACTAAGTAGGAGGTTGATGCTTTGCAAGCAATGAAGAAAAGATCAACTATCATAGATAGATGGGTGTCCATGTTTATGATGGGTGCAAATAAATATTTTGATCTTGTCTATGAATATTATGAGAAAGCTTATCAATTGGAGGGGAAAATTAATTATTTTTTGGATAACATGAAAGAAGAAGAGAAAAATCTAGGACAAAAGTTAAAACTCCTCATGAAATTGAAGAGATTGAATGCATAAGAAATTAAGAAAGCATACATCCTTGAGGAGGAACAACCTAGTTTTGTCAAAAAGAATATAGAGATCATAAATTATAAAATTGAGCAACTAATTGAGTACACTCCTCCAATGATAATTATGATTAAGGAGTTATATGAAATCTCTTCTAAGATTGAAATTTTTGTGGGAAATGTAGTCGATCTAGAGCTGATTGTGAATGATAATAAGTGGTTAGACACTTCAGATAAAATCAAAGCTTCATTTAATAAGGAGATGGAGGGTATGTTAAAGGATCCATTTGGAGTGACTGAGGAAGTGTTGGATATGTTTGTGGATACCAGAGTGTATTTAAAGCTTATTTAACCTGATACTACAAAATTAAAGAAGATGACCAATTATGCAATGGAAACATTCAACAAATTCAAATTCAGGTTGGAGTAGCTAGCTAGCCCTGATGAAGATAGCATGGAACAAGTGTTGTCCAATTCTGAGTAGTACAAACATAACAAAGCCTCCAACAGTGCACCCAGGTAACAGTCTATTTTTTGCTTCATAATATTCTTCATGAAGATTCTTTAATTCTTTATTTATTGTAAAAATGGATATGTTGTTTTGTAAAGTGGACCCTACATTCTTTGTATGGTATCAACTCTTCTTGGAGCTCTAGGTTTTCTGCATGTTGACTTTTTTGAAAGTCAAAGTTCCTGATTTGCATGCAATTTGGGAAATCTCTTAGTGGATCTTCTTTATTCCAGTTGCATGTTTTTTTTGGAAAAGACATATTTAAACCACTACATGTTTTTTCTTCTAGAAGCAGTTTCACATTCATTTTATCTATAAAAGGGAAGGACCTATCTCATTCAAAGGGTCCATGGGTTGATGAATTATGCTACTAGTCCATACTTAGTCTATTTTTATAGTATTTTTAGTTAGCATAATATAGTTTTCACAACATTCTTATATTAGAAAGAAAAAATTTAAAGAACAAAACCTATAATCTAGTGTAGTTTTCTTGCTGGAGATGTACTCAAGAATTGAAAAAATTAATAAAAAAGTTGGTTGCTGCCTTTTTGGATCTATCTTCTTACATATGGTGTAGTGCTTGAACTTAATTTTTTTTAATCTTTTATCTAAATAATACACACACACACACACACACACACACACACACACACACACACACACACACACACACACACACACACACACACACTAACACCCCCCCAAGCATAGTTTAGGTGGGCACAAATGAAATGGGTCCCAACTACAAAGCTTGGTGAGGTACCCATGTACAATGCAAATATGAAATTGGGTCCCGACAAGTAGGCCTGATAAGATACCCAAGAACAATGCAATCTCTCATAAATAGAGAAAGGTAGAAAACCTAGTGGGAAGAAAACTACCCTCCAAAAGAGAGAAAAGATTAATGTAATTAACACAATCAAGGCTTTTCTATAGGGCAAGATTTCTATTTCTAATGAATCAATGATTCCATGGTGAAGAACATGCTAGAAGAAAATACATTTCAATTTACATTGGTATATGCTTGAGATATACAATATTATTAGCATGTAAATCTAGTCTCGTATTATGCAACAGACTCTAACGATGACAATGATTCGAAAAGAAAAAGAATAACCTAGCAAAAAGTTATGAGAATGAATTAACTGAGTTAACATAACCCTTTTGGTCAAATAATTGTTTTTTTGCCAGGAATGGAAACCCAACTTCCATGTTGGTAGAGAAAAAATTTCCCATTATTCCCTACTTACCAATGGAATATAGAGATACAGAGATTTTGTCTCATATAGGAAAGTCCCTAGGAGTTTTCTAGGAAGTAGATATTGGGATGGATTCTTTCAAGACCTCAAAAATTAGGATATGCATACTTTCAGAGACAAAAGAGCTTTTGCCAAAAAGGATAAACTTGATAACCACTCAAGGGTTCTGGTTATAGGAAATTCTCCAGGAAGATGGAATTCAACCAAATGATTTTACTAGGCTAAATGACTTTCTACACCTGAGTAAGGAGGTAGACTTTTCAGAAGTCACTCCACCCCCAAAAGTAATGGGTTTCAATTCATCCAACAAGCCTATGGGACTCCAGAACAAGGTCCCAGGATAGAACAAGAGGCACATACAAATAATAACTATAGAGAGGATGAGGGACCAATTAGTTTGCAAGTGGTTATCTCATCACCTTTGGAAGCTAATATTGGGGAAAATGTAACCCTTAAGGAAAATGGCTTCATCTAGATTGTAATAGAGGAAGAGGGGGCGACTGATGAATTGGGTAACCAACTCTAGCTTGAAGCACTTAACAGTGTGAAAGCAGAAGTTGGATAGGATGTTGGGAAGAATGTCTCTAGGTCATAGGTTTAGGTCGATGTAGAAGACCAATGGGAGACTCAAGTAATTTTGAGCCCTAAGGGATGATGGAACCCAACAGATGGTTGAAGAAGAGTTGGACTTAGACAAGGAAAATGAGGAACAATTCTATGCTAATGCAAAGATGGATGAAGGCTTCATATGGCCAATATAAACAAGGATAGCAATCCTGATGGGTCTCCCAACTTTTCAAAAGAATTAATTCAAGATAATGAGACATTAAAGGACTTGCTTGAACAAGTCTGTGTGAAAGTGGCAAGTAATATTTGCAAAGAAATTGCAGATGAAATGATAAAAGAGGACAATGACAAGGCTATGAAGAAACCTCTAGGTATATCCTAGACATAAATGAGGGGCTTTCAGAAAAAGACCATGCCAACTTCTCTCAAAAAGAGTACTAGATAGAGGAAACTTAGAAAGTTTAAAGGAGATGAGGATGAACCCCTAAAGATCCTTACACAAAACCTAAACAAGAGGAGAGTGGAAATCTCTGCTCGGGTAGCATGAGAATCCTTTCATGGAATGTTAGGGGATTAAATGCCCCTAGCAAGTGACGCCTCATCAAGCATCAAATTGATGAGGAGAAAAGTGATATTATATTTTTCCAAGAGACTAAGCTTTCTTTAGATTTAGGTGAGTTAGTCTTCAAACAATGGTTGTGATGGGATTTTGTCATAGTTGCATCTTGTGGAGCTTCAAGAGCATTAGCAATTTTATGGAGATCTAATTACCCAAAATTGGAAGTGTTCAAGAAAAGTGATTACTTTTTAATTAGTAGATCAAAACTACTAGTAGGAACATATTATTGGGTTATAGGTGTCCATGGCCCTACAGATTTGGTGCAGAAACAACAAGTATGGATCCATCTTTCCTCATGGCTATGTTTTCTTAAAAGGGAGAAAATTCTTCTAGGAGGATATTTTAATGCAATCTTGGATGTTTTAGAGATAATGGGTGGGATATCACACCCGTCTAGATCTCAATATGAGTTTAAAGATTTTTTAGAACAAAATAATTTGATAGACTACATTGTAATAGATGGTAAATACACCGGGGCAAATAGAAGAAAGGATTTTTGCAAGATTGCACATAGATTGGACAGATTTCTTCTTTCCTTGGAATGCTTTCATGATGACATAAACTATGAATCAGATATTCTACCGCTAGTTGGCTCTGATCACTTCCCTATTAGGCTTAGATTAGGAATGGATTTAATGCTTGGAAAGAAAAAGTTTAGGTTCGAAACAATGTGGTTCAGGGACCCTACCTTCCTTCAAAAGATTGATGAATGGTGGAAGCAAACCCCTTTTGTAAGGGGTTCTCGTATGTTCCTATTGACATCTAAGCTTAAATTTCTTAGAGGGAGAGTTATGGATTGGAATGGATCTCAATTCAAAAATATATTTGTAGAGAAATATAGGCTCCACCAAGATCTGCAGATGCTTAAAGAGAAGGTGATAAGAGAAGGTATGGATGCAGCTTCATTCCAACTAGAAGGAAGTCTCAAATTTGATTTGGAGGAGATATTAAAGAGAGAGGAATTACATTGGAGACAAAGGTTAAGAGAAACTTGGCTAAAAGATGGTGACAAGAACACTTCCTTTTTTCACCTAGTTGCTAAGCTTAGGAAATCTACAAATTCAATAAGATCTAATCAAGCCTCTAATGGGACAATGCTCACTGAATAGGAGGAGATTAGAAGAGAAGCAAAGAGATTCTATAAAGGCCTGCTTTCAAAAATAAATCCTTCAGGTGATGAAGGGGTAGATCTCAGCTTTGTTCCAAAGTTGGTCACCAACCAACACAACAAAGAGTTGATGAAAGAATTCACTTTGGAGGAAGTGAAGGCGGCTATATTCTTAATGGCAGGAGATAAATCTTCAGGTCCAAATGGATGGATTGGTCTCTTCTTTAAAAAATGTTGGGATATTGTAAGTAAATACATTTTTTTGGCTTTTGAGGAGTATAGGAAATATAAAAATGTGCTCAAAGAAATGAAATGTACATATCTTATTCTCATCCCTAAAACAAAGACCCCCCAAAGCTTTGAAGATTTTAGACCCATATCATTATGTAATTTTGTTTACATGATAATCTCTAAAGCGATGGCTATGAGAATTGCATGCTTTCTACCAGAAATCATTTCTGAGGAGCAAGGAGGGTTTGTTCCAGGTAAAGAAACTCTTGACGGGGCAATTCTAACTCATGAAATTTTGCACTCATTTAATAAAGGAAGAGATCCAACCATGATCATCAAGTTAGATATGTCAAAAGCCTATGATAGGGTGGAGTGGAAGATCCTTTTGGCTATGCTAGATAAATTGGGTTTCTCCAAGGAAGTCTATAAATGGATTTTTTCTTACATTTCAGGTTTCAGGATTGCAGTCTTGATTAATGGTAAGGAATCAGAGACCTTTGGACCCTCTCAAGGTTTGCAGCAAGGGGACCCTATATATCCTTATCTTTTTATTCTTATGAAAGAAGCACTCACATGGGTTGTCAAAGAAGCAAATAGAGGGTCAACTTGGAATGGTATTGATCTTAAGGGCATACAAGAATCTTATAGACATGCCTTATTTGTAAATGACACAACTCTTTTCAGGCAAGCTACAGTGAAGGAAGCACAAATTATTAGGAAAATAGTGGAAGACTATTGTAATATCTCAGGAGAGCTGGTCAATAGCTGTAAGTCCATGGTCTACTTCTTTAATGTCCATCCGGTCGTCCAAGTTGAGACAGGTAAAATCTTTAACTTCAAGATTGAACCCCTCCCTAGAAGATATTTAGTTATACCCCTTTTCAGTGGAAGAAACAAAAACAATCTCTGGAACAATGTCATTAATAGCTTTCTTTCAAAGATCATTACATGGAAGGGGTATTGGCTTTTGCTGGTAGGTAGAACTACAATGATTAAGGCGGTTCTAGCTACAGTTCCTGTCTATATGATGTCAATTTTCCAAATTCCAAAAGGGGTGAACATGAAGATCGAGAAGATTTGTAAGTAATTCATATGGCAAGGCCCTTCTTAGGAGAGGAAAATTCATCTCATGGCATGGGATAAAATTTGTAAACCAAAAACTATAGGAGGGGTAGTTATTCTAGATTTAAGTGTTCAAAATCAAGCACTGGGACCTAGATTAGCATGGGGATTTTATAAAAAGCCTAATGCAAAGTGGGCTAGAATGATGAGATCCAAATACCTAGATTCAAATGATTGTGAAAGAATTCTTACAGTTAAAAATCTTCCTCGAGGGTCAGCAATCTGGAACTTCATTGTGAAAAGTAGAGAAATTATTCTACCAAAATTGTCATAGGTAATTCATAATGGGGAGAAAGCAGTTTTTTGGGAGGACTCCTAGTGTGGTGAGGCCAAGTTATCAGATTGGGAGGCTCTCAAGGAGGCTAAGATATACCTGAAGAGTCACTGGGGATGCAAAGTGAAAGATTACTGATGTTTCTAAAGGGAACATGATTGTCTGTCAATATTATGGAAAAGCACATGCGACTGCAACTTTCCCAATTATTAGAAAATCTTGTTGAAGAATCTTATAGTGAGTAGAGTGGTTATTTTCTCCAATAAGGAGGATGAATTGATCTAGATAGAGGCTAAGATGAGTTTATATTCAGACAAGGATGGGTACAAGAGTGCCATGAATAAGGTTAAGTCTAATTGGTCAACCAACCTTTATTGGAATGATGCCATCTTGCCAAAAGATGGAGCTTTTGCTTGGTTGGCACTACATAACAAAATTTTAATGGTGGACAAGATAAAAAGGCTAGGATTGGGATCACATTTTCACTATCTTTTGTGGTGCAGATGAAGAATCTATGGACCACCTATTCCTACATTACCCATTTAGCAGAGAATGTTGGCTCTAGTTCATGAGGAAATTGAACTGGATATCTCCTGTGTTAGAATCATTGGCCTCCATGTTCAAGAACTAGCCTACACTATTTTTAGAGTCATTTTTTACATGCATATGGAATCTGGGCCCTATGCTGATTGTTTGGCATCTATGGAGGAAGAGAATTTACCAAATTTTTAGAAAGGAAGCTCTCTCCTGGAGTATTGTTTGCAACAAATTGGAGGAGGCTACTTTAAAATTGGTTGTGGAAAATGTAAGCAAGTCGGGCAACAAGACTTCGATTTGGTCAAAATGGGATGGCGAATTAGTGATCTCTTAGCAAAGTTGGGGTAGGAGGCAATGGATTGGCTAATGGTCCACCCTCCTTGAGAGATTAGGTCAAATGGATTCCTCCCACAAGACCTTTTTCTAATCTTAACTTTGACAGTGCATGTCGAAGGAATCCAAGACTTTCAGGGACAGGTTGTGTCATAAGGAGAGGGGATGGCTCCCTGGTGGTAGCTAAAGTGGCTAAGATTCCAAAGGGGGCAAACAATGAAGCCGAAGCTTGGGCTCTAGTTCATGGTCTTCAATTGGCGGATAGTATTGACATCAAAGATATTTGGATAGAAGGAGATTCCTAATGCTCTAAAATTAAAGGGGTCACACAATTGGAAAATTAATTATATCCTTCAATAGGCGGTATCCTTTCTCAACGAGTTCAACAATTTCTATATTCCTCATACCTATAGAGAAGGAAATAAGGTGGTAGATGGGTTAGCTAACATGGTGATTGACCAAGCTACGAAATTGGAAGTGTGCCTTCAAGGGCAATCAAATATCCCTTGTCAACTGATGACATGGCTAAAAAGTGACATGGATAATATTATAGTCTAATTGGATTTCTCTCAGATAGGATGGGTTCAACTCTTTAGCTTTCGTAATTCCTCCAACATCTCCAGTATGGGTTCTTTGTACATAGGTTAATGAGCATTGAGAGCTCCTTAAGTTGGCACAATGGGAGAGGGCCTTCTCATTTATTGCATTAAGGTGGCAAAGCTCAACAGCTATCATGTTAGATTGAAGATAGTTGGCCTTCTCTTTTGATCTAGGCTTCATTAATATGCCAACATTTCAAGGTCCCTTCATGTTGAAGCAAACATTTGATCAAATCTGACTGGAATGGAAGATGAGTTTGTGGGTTTTTAGCTAAATTTGGGGGGTGCCTTTCCTTCAATGTCATTACTAAAGTACATAGAACATTAAAGTAAAGTATACAGATAATGATCTTTTCTTATTGGTTCTCAATGCTATCAAGAAAGCTAGTACTATGACTGCTTCTTCGCCTAATTTGGATTGCCTTGGGATTGGGCAAGGATAGTTGATTCATTGCCCATCACGTGGAAGATGTAATGGCTTTAGGGTGGCTCCTGTTTTATCAAAGTCTCTCTCACTGATCTCACACTTCTTGTTTTTGTTTTTAGAAGCTCTCCTGGTTCTTTCTGCAGGCTTTCATGGCAGATATATGTCTCAATCAAAGGCTAATTTTCCCTCCTTTAGATTGGGAGCTAGAGGTGAGGGGAATAGTCAAGGCTATAGACTTGATGACCCTTATAGACTGTGACTACACTTTGATGCAGTTTTCTGTGAGGAATATAGGACACAACTAGACAAAAGGGTAGCAAGGCCGAGTCCTCAATTACTCGGATATCGTCTCCCAAGTCCTATCCAAAATTATGGACCTGGTGCAGGACTGGGAATATGTTCATGAGCTTTCTACTAGTCTCTTCTATAATAACATCTATTCAATGGAAATAGGGATATCTTCATTGAAAGGATATGATATGCATCAGGGAGACGCCCTTATCTATAAGTGGATTATAGAAAACCACTATTGACTTACGTTCCTTCTTATCATTCACAATACATCTGTGTTCTACACTTTTGTAGATGTCATTTGTTAATATTTGCAGAAAAGAATGAAATCTATTAGCAACAAGAATCCGGATGCACTGAAATGAATTCTAAAAAAATAATAAAATACCCACCTCAATCTGATCGCCAAGGTTTACTATAAGAGCATTAGGAACGGGATGGACATGAATCTAATAATCAGCCTTCCTAACCTGAAGACTTGAAACATCATTCTGAAGAAGAATGGTAATGCCTCCTGGGTCTAAGTGAGGGGAGAGACCAAATTGCAATCATATTGCCATTGCTAACATGTGAACAACCTAAAAGAACCCACGAGAGTAGGGAAAAAGAAAAAGTAGAATAGATTTGATTTAATGTAGACAGTACAATACAGTAAACTAGAATAGGGAAAACTGAATAGTTGCATAGAATATCTAAATTTTAAATTGCCTAAGTTGAAGGAAACCAAAAATGACCAAAACTGGAGAAGACATTTATGTATTGGCTAACATAATTGGAGGTGCTTGATCTCCAATATGACACTATTTTTGTTTTATGTCCTTGGTTTGGGAGAGCCTCAAGCCTTGTAATATTCATGTGATTGAATAAATTACAATATAGTAGACACAACTAGTATGCCATTTATGTTAAATTTATGTCTACTGAGGTCTATAGATAATCATTGTTATGGTTTAAAAGTAAAACAAAGTATATGATATATCTAATCATTTATTTAGTCTGTTCAGTTGGAAATAGCTGCAATATATAATTTAGTAAGTTCAGAAATTTCTTTGAAAAATAAATAATAGTAATTGTCTATTTCATGGTGGGATATATTGAAATCTTGAGGATCCGCTTATGCAAAAGATACGAAAACAAGTAAATAATAGTAACTATCTATTGTAACTTATTTTGTCGGATATCTAACAAATAAATATTCTATTCTGCTCTATCATATTTTGTTCACCTAGAAAAGCAAATGATTTTGACCATACATGTTAAAATGAAAACCAGGTAAGTTGTTTGCAATAACTATGTAAGGAACATAAAGGATTCCGTAAACCTTAACCAGCAGGTACGTTGTAAAACAGCCGGCTGGTCAAAATTGAATCACAGGTTGATTTGGTTCAACTTTTTGGACAATTAGCATGGTTGACACAGTTGAGGGAGCTGCATTCAACATGTCGAGATAACAAGTCAAAATGAGTTGGGGTCAAATTTTTTGAAAATAGCTGACACAACAACATGTCAGCTATTTAGTGAGGTGGAGGATTCTGCAAAAGAATAAAAATGCACTAGTATTGTCTATGAGCACTCCTCCATCCATCAATCTTCTTTAAATAAGGAGAGCCCCAAGCCCACATTCTATTTGGCTAACATATAAATTCAAAAACTATAATAAATTATGACTTGGAGGACAAACACCAGAAGCCATATGCCCCTTTTTGAAGTTGGACAATGGACAACCTATAATCTACATACTTTGTTTGAAGGTTGCCCTTACCTATCAAGTAGTTTTTTTTTACCATTATCTGTTCAAAGTTGTCTTTCAAAGGTTAAGACCTATCTAGTTTAAGAAATATATCTCTTTAATTAGATATATAATATTTAAGCACAATTCTATATAATCTTGAAGACTTGTTTAAAATCTTCCCTTACACATGATACACTCTTCCAAAAAATTTAATTATATTTTGCAACAAAAATGTTTAAATACAATCATACGACCATCAAAATTAGGCCAAATAGACTATGCTTATGACCTAAATTTAAATGAGCTTTACCCTAAAGGGTCATAGTCAACCACTATGAAACCTCACCAAAAACACATATTTACCCTAACATTACTAATTTAATTTAAACCCACATTCACCCATGTCATGTAGAAACCACCCCATCGTGGTGGTGAAGTTGACTCGAATTATTTTAGTGATACAAGATTTTTTATTGTTTTTTATAATTTGTAAATTTATAATATGCTACAAATGATGTAATATCTTTCGCTTTTAAAGTCAAAACGACATGGGAATCTCGGAGTGTATTATCATAACATGTGCATAATTTGTCGTATACGTGTAATTTTGTTGTGGCGGGTCTTTGTACATCTGTGTGGTTTGCTGTTTTGTGTTGAAGCTATTTTCGGGTCATTGGTTTTGGTTTATGCATTTGCAGTGTATTGCTGCTTTTTCCCATTGAATCGATATATTCGTCAACCTTTTCAAAAAATGTACACACCGTTTACGATATTATACTACACAAGGGATTACAACCCGGGATTCAATTTGACGATCAACCCTGCATGTATAGAGGTATAATCAAAACAATTTTATACAAAATGTCAATCTTTTATACAATACATTCTTCTTATAAGTTTAATTAAACGAAAAAATCTTCTATACGACTGTATGGCCGTCAAATTTAAGCCTTCGTTACAACATTACATTGCTCGCTGCTCTTTGATTATTTTGAAACTCCTTCAATTGTAACAAGTAAACAATTATTGTAGGGGAATTCAACATAAAACTACTTAAAATATTCAAAGAGCATCATAACTACGTCTATCATTCATAAGATAATACAAACGATAGTACTCATATAATCTATATATGCCTCTACTTGGTTTAAAGATGAGATTATTATTGTATCAGTCTCAAACCACTTATTTCTATATTAATTTTTTAATAGTAAATTTAATATTATTGTATTGTTTAGTAGTGTTTAGGTATGGATATTTATTTCATATGAGTAATTAGAAGTTTTCAAAATTGTATTAGTTGTGGTTACTATTGATAAATTTCTCATTCCATTTTAAAATTTGCTATATCAATAGAATTCAACACCTGCATGGCAGATTATTTCAATAAAGTTTCAGTAAAATTCAATAAAGATTCTGGTAGGCAAAATGATACATATGAGCCACACTGAAAGATCATAATGCATATAATTCAAAGATAGTGCAAGTTATGAAATACATGGGTGTGACTTATTAATGTGCAAGTTTGGCCATAAGAAATGATGCCAAGCAATCTTCACATGAGAGCGGCCTTGGTTAGTGAAGCATAGAAATGGAAAGCACAGTTACTATTTGTAAGACACTAGGTGCCACTATTAGTTCAAATGTAGCCCGTGTCAAAAGGAACTTCATCCAGCAAAGCTCATACAATTTCTTGTAATGTTTCAAGGTGCTTCTTGTAATACAAGGCTCGACCTTTCTCAAGTTCCCGACACAACACTCCAGGATATCATAGCCGATAGCTCAAGCATAATAATGACGGCCTCTGTAACGACCTCTATTTTCACTTTTTGGTGTCGATTAGAGGAGTCAGCTCAGGTAATAAAGAGCGGTTAGTTTTGAAAGAAGTCAGGTCAGAACTGAGCATGGCTCGAGGAGGGATCAGATGACAAGATGGGATCACATCAGTGTTAATAAAAGACATGTTTGAGCTAACTGTATGAAAGGAGAGACAGGGGATGGAAATGCAGACAGAGAGAAATCGTAGAGGAGGCGAATCATTTAGGCAATCATATCAATCTGCAAGATTAGAGGTGCACTGAAGGGGGGTGCATTTGTGTAAGAGGTATGTACCTCAGTTCTTTGTTTTTTTCAGCACTAAACTTGTTTGCTGCAATTTCTTTTTGCACAGAAAATCTGAAACCCCATTCCTACGTTTAGAATAATATGCCAAAACTTATTTTCCAATGCAAGATAATTATGTTGCCTCTTTCCTTGAATTTATTTATTTTAAATGCTGAGCTATTCCCTTGATTCATTGGATAAGGGATTTCAAAGAAAGATCACGTGTTTTCTGATTTTTTAGATTTGAATAAAGCAAGGGTTCAATTTTATAGTGAACATATTGAGGGTAGATCATGCTTCCTAGCTATGCCTCCACCTTTTGCATACATGTCGAACAGAGCATTTCCAACTATTATATCTGATAAAACTCCTTTTGTGATGCTTTGTTGGACGTCCATACCCTGTTCCATAGCTCCCATTTTGGGCAGGCACGTGGATGCTGGCAAAGGTTGTGTTGTCTGGATTTACACCTCCTAATAGCATTTGCTTGATGGTTTCTAAGGCCTTTGCAATAAACCCATTTTGTGCATACCGTACGACTATTGCAGTCCATGACACCACATTTCTTTAGGCATTTTTCTAGACAGTTTGTGTTGTACTTCCATTTTGGCACAGGTAGTGAGGATGATGTAAGCTTGTGGAGTCTGGCTTTACATCTGCCAATTGCATTTGCTTAAAATTTTCTAAAGCCTCTCTAAACAAATCCATTTTTGTGCTTATCCTGCAATAGCTGCAGTCAATGAGTTAACATCTCCTCTAGGCATTCTGTCAAACAGTTTGTGTGCCCTACCTATGCTTCCATTTTTGCATACATGTACACCAGGGCAATTGCAACTACTATAACATCTGACAAAATTCCTCTTCGGTTATCCTTTGATGGATGTTGCTTCATCATTACTGGAGATCTGACACAACATATTATTATAGTGTAAGCCTAATTCTTTAGTTTTGCTTCATTTAGCATCACCAATAATTTCCACAAGAAAATTGTCCTTGTTTTAATGATGGAGATGGTTCACATCTCTTACGTCAATTTCTCTTGCAACAATCTCTGAAATAAGTTTCGTTGTAGTGTGGCAATCGGCATACACTTAAAGGTTCTTAACAACTCTAATAGTTGCTCTATGGGGCATGTTTAACAAATCAAATGTGATTGCCAACTTTTCACTATGAAGGTAGAGAAATAATTCCCTTTCCTCCTCTTCCACAACATTAAGTAAATGTATTGAATCTATAGTTGCACTTGTTGGGAACCACTGCAGATCTAATGATTGTAGCAGCATGGGAATTAGTATCAATGGCTGCTTTAAATTCCATTTTAAAGAGGACATTATGGTTTTCCCTCAGGATTCTTTTATAGACCCTTGGGGACCCGATTACATGTACTTGCATTAAAATATTCATAAAAATGGTGGACTATTTGTAAGATTCCTTTTAAGGTATGCTTTGTCTTGGTGGTGGTATTGGTGTTATGATTGTCTTTGTTCACTTATCCTTAAGCAAAATTTGGTAGAGACAAACCTATTAGTTCTTTTTTTTAAAGACAATTCCACTACTCACAAATGTTATATCCTTGTTATTATTGTAGTAACATTTTATGTGTTACGCCCTCAAGTGTGGGTCCTCATGTGTTTGCTTAATTCTTATGAATGCAAGTTGAGCTTTTCAGTCATGGGTGTAGATGATATGGTGGGCTAGGAATGTGGTTCTTAATGTGGCATTGAGCAAGAGTGAGCACTCACTAGTTCAACCCATTGGAGGTCATAAGAATCATATGTTCTATGAATGGTATGAGTTTGTGAGATGAGTATACATTGTTTAGTCACTTCTTTACTGCTGCCCCCCCATCTTCTCACCCCTTCTCCTTATGTTGTACTTTATTGGCATGATTCCATGTGCCTAATTTATCCTCTCCATGAACCACGTGCTTATGATGTGTTCATTTGATCATCTATGTCATATCCATAGTGTGGATAGTGATTCCTAGTGGGTTGTGCTTGAGAGCTTGATTGTCATGTTGCACTGTGTCTTGCGTGTGTGTAATCCTTTATCCCCATGTGTGAATGGTGTTTTGATGGCCTTGTGACTATCTTTGAGAATGGTGGGGTGGTCTCTTTGAGTCCACATGGTTGGGAGGCATTGCCACCGCCATTGGAGACTGGTGAACAGATTATTGGAGCACCAGTTGGAGATGTTCATTCTCTCCATTATTTTATTAGTTGATGTACTCTTTCATTTATTGTATCATATCCATGGCTATGCCATTTTACTTATGTAGATTCCTTCATGTAATTTTTGTACTCTCCTGCGAGAGATGATGTAAAGTATTAGAATGAGAAGAAATGTGATGTTGTTCCATATTTGACTTATGAATTCTAGTGTGGGTATCAGATCCACTTGTACTATGATGTTTATGGATTCATGTTTACATCTGGGATGGGTTATAAGAACATTTGGGTTGGTGTTTAAAATGAATGTAGTTTTATAATGTTTTCATCTGGAGGATGAATCAGTCCCCTCCTTTGGGTTGTACATTCAGCCATACTTGGCCATGAATACTATTGATCTATCAAATCAACAACCATATCTTGTGTTTGATCTCACTTTATGTCAAAAAAAATTATCTTGTCCTCTTTTGGCTCTTACTATTCAGGGTCACGGGGCAAGATGTTACAGCCTCAATGTATATTCAAGTTGGTCTCCAAGATCATGTTGCATTATCTACAGGTGTAGATTTGTTAAGACACATATCCTCACCTTATACTAAGCAAATGATGTGCAGCCTCTCAAGGGTGCTCATCATATCAACAAAGAACACTACCATCAAAATATGCCATAGCCATAGGTATGGTACTGCAGCATAGTGATAAGACATAGCCTTTTAGAAGAGTGGAGCAGCTATCAAATGAAGCAAGGAATTGCCATTGCATATCTCAAATTCAACATTAAATAAGGTGTGACCTTTTAAGACTCTAGCAGCTAGTAACAAAACAAAGCCATGATCCAAACTTACATAAAGGCATTACCCATGTTAAGATTGCCAAAAGTCCGCAATAAATGGAGAGGCAACTCAATAGAAGTATCGCTAGCCGTGAGGAAGGTGTTTTAGTTTTCAAGGTTACATCCTAAGAGTCTCAACCAAAGAATGCTAGATGCAGGATTATTCAAGATATCAGGCAGACCCTGTAAAAGAATATTCCTTTTCAACCAAAAGGCATTGCTTATAAGAGTTCAAAGGTGCAGGTAAATACATAGCCATATCATGTGGCATGGTCTGTAGCTAGTAGGTTCGGTCTATGCAAAAGTAGGCATTTAGGGATAGGCTGCCAATATAGAGGCTTAGATTTTCTAAAGCCTAGCACGATCTTTACATATGATGGCGTATCATATATAACATACTTAGCCACCGAGATATTGCACTAGTCATGAATTTCTACACAGGCATTTAGCATAGAGGGTATTCAAATTTAGAGTGGTTTGTAGATATAAAGATCAAAGCACTACTAGACACAGTTATAGCATTGGTTCTATTAAAAGGAACAAAGCCATCATTGAAGGCCCATAGCAACATCAATAAGAAATGGTGCTTCATATTCCAAGAAAGAAAGTGCAGCGTAACAAAGGATGGTGATGCAACATGTTATGGCGTAGCTTTGAAAATAAGCTTTCAAAATGGTTGCAAGCTACTTCACATAGGCATAGAGTATGTCAAAAGACATAGCATACGATTATATATGAATCAATCAAACCCCATAAGACTCGGCATTCATACTCTGAGGTTTGAGTATAAGCTTCAGCCGACAAACATTCCAAACAAGGGTCAAATTTTAGTTTCAAATACAAGGCCAACCACTTCAAACTCAAGGTATGTCAGTTACAAAAGAGACTCCAGTAAGCTATATCCAATATAGATGCTACCTATTAGCTCGAGAACTACATCAAACATAGAGCATTCAAGCATGGCAGCCATTTCAAATAAAATAAAGAATAGGGTTTCCAAGCAGAGACACAGGAATCACACAACAACCATAGATGGAAGAAGAACATCAACAGCTCGAGCCAGTTGAGAATGGAGAAAGCGGAAGAAGACACTTGGCATGACGACAGGAGTTTGAGAGACAAGAGAAGAAATCTCTTCCCCAAATGAGTGCAAGAGTGACACATGGGTTAAGTTAGTGAAGGATAAAATGTTTGTTTTATATTTTATTAAACTCATAAATGAAAATGGTTCACATGAGCTAGGTGGAGGCTAGGTTTTTATTTTTATATTAAGATGAATGAAGGTGGGCCACTCTATAATAAGAGAACTTTATTGAAATAAAAGTTTCATTTTCTAAACTCACGGGTTTAAAATTAGATTGAGATGTGAAGATAATAAATGGTGGGACTGGAGATAATAAAGTAACTCTCATTTTTATAATGAGAAACATATGTAACCCTAAAATAATAAAGGCATCTTTGTTTTCACTGGAAACTTCTACTGCAAGTCACAAAAATGAGCGGGATTTTGTTTCTCTTCATGCAAGCCAAAGATATGGAAACAAAGATATATTTTCCAGCCATGGGAAAGAAACAGATCGGTTCCCATTCATAGCTAGTGGCAGTTAAATGCCGAATTTGGGGCAGATTTTGTGGGTTACAGTTGTAGTTTTTCCTAAGGTAGTTAAAGATATTTTTCTTTGGGTTTTTGGCTATAAATAGATAGATTCAACATAGAGTTGGCTAGTTCCACAGTTCTGCATAGAGAGATTTTGAGCAGCAGAGCAGATATTTTCTTTTTGCCTCAGCAGTGCATCTTTATGGTGATTGTAATATTTTACCTTGTGCAAGATATTTTACCTCTGTAATATGTTTCCATTCAAATAAAGAGAGATGGTTTTTTGTGCAACTTTGAGTCTAATTTCTGATTCTTCCTTCTTTCTTTCTATTTGTTTTCCCCTGTTAAATCTGAGTTAAAAACTGGGTATTGATCATGCATTTATGCTCTTTAATTTCTAATTAAATCATATAGGGTTTGACACTGTGCAAATGAGTTAGTTTCAAATTTGATGCATCGCCATAGGGTTAGATTTTATTTTATTGTATTTGTAATCTTGTTTTTTCTCCCTTTTTCCAAAACCCCCTTTGAAAATGGAAGAGCCAACTTCCCTAAAATCTGGAGGTTGTTTCTGTTAGAATTAGGGCAAACAGCTGAGAGGGGGGCGAATTAGTTGTCTCAAAACATTATCACTTGCTGCAATTAATTCTTCTCTACCACTTATTTACAGTTCATTATTATAACCATGAAAGCATAAATCAATAACACATGAGTAGAAACACAAATAACACACTTGACATCAAGATTTTTAACGTGGAAACCCAGTTAAGGGAAAACCACGGTGGAGGTTAGTCCACAAAAATTAATACCCTATTAAAAGTATTACAAATGGGGAAGGCACATGCCTTCAAGCTCATTTCCTAGAGCTCACTACTCAAAGAGGCTCACTACCTAAAGAAATGATTATAAGAAGATTACAGAGTGTTTGAACTGGTGAATAGCATCTACCAATGTAAAAATTTAGTTTTGGTTAAGTACATAATACTGATCTTACACACTTCATCCTTTCTCTACTCTATTTATTGTTCTGCCATGATCCAGTCCTCAAATCTCTTCTCCTTTACACTCCTTTTTTCCTTTTTCACACTTACTTTATCAACACATCACAATCGTACACCAAAACACATGAATCCATCAGCTATATATATCCGCATCAAGAAATTCAATCAACTATAGTCGGCTTCAATAAAACTTAGAACATTTATTAAGCACTCTACTTTGTTGGCTAAATCTATGCACAAATATCAACGTGGACCCAAAAATTGTGTTCCCAGATCATCAATCATGTCGGCCAATATCACTGATTATCATTAGTTGCTTATCCAACAACTTTTCTGCATCCGGACCAAGATCAAATACTAGGTCACCCTATTATTCTTCTGGTTGTGCTGACTAATAGGAACCCGATACTCAAATCCTTATAACTTTTGAATCCTTTATCACCAGAGGCTAATCTCTAGATTTAGATAGACCTAACAATCCTTATCACTCCCTCAGATCTGTAGTACACTGTGATTTACTATCGGAAAGATCTAGACCAAGATACCGGACCATGTCACATGCTCTGTTTCTGACATCTGAACTTAAACAAATCTTCACTCTGACTTCCAGTATGAACAAATCATGAAATGTAGATATGTAAGGTAGACTTAGTTGCCATCAATGATATCACCAATCATGCATAGCAGTGTCTCTTGCCAACAATATCTCCCTTTGGCATTGATGGAAACACTTAGTGAAAAATGACTAAGTGTCAAAATAACTCCCCCTTACTAAGTACACTTATGCTTTTCACTGTTCTCCAATGCTCCCTCTTTGCTGGATTCCTCATTTTTCATTTCTCTTCACTCCCCCTTTGACATCAATGGAAAAGGGTGGGCTCTGCAAATCAAAATTTACAAAAAAAATCTATATACCAGGCTGCATATGTACAAACAATTCTTAAGTCCTATTTACACATACTTGAGTACATCTCCAAAAACATTCTTCAATTTTGCCAGCTCATTGTCCCAGCTCTTCTTCATAGTGTTCAAAATTGAGATATGGCCACTGAATAGGAAAGCTTGTGATTATGTCGTTCGCACATCATGATTTGTTCAGTTTCTTGGACAACTTCATCTATGTCTCCAATCATCAATTTGTTCATCCTTGTCTTACTCCTGAATTCATTTTTGACCTCTTTAAAAATTTTATCTTCTTCTCTGCTAGAGATCACCAGGCATAGAGTGGTTAACACATGTTCCCTCAACTCCATATCTTTTGTCTTGGCAACTTCTTTCCTAATTTCCAGAATAGCTCTCAAACCTTTTGGAACTTTTGACAAAATTTCTACCAGTGCTTGATTGAATACATTCAAGTACTTGATAGTGGCTTCTTCCAAAAGTCTTTTTTCAGTATCATTGTAAAGATCATAAAATTTAATCAATGGCTTTAAATTCCCATCAATAGTGACTGTCTTAACAATGGTTTTCACAGAGGGAATTATCTTCTTAACATCAGTCTCTAACTTCTACCTCTTGTCTATCTTTTTACTTCTAGAAGGCTTCTCTTTTGACACTTTAACAACTTTAGTGCCTATGGCCTTTAACTCTTTAATCTCTTCATTAGAATATGTCTTTTCTTCACTCTCCTTTTCCAAACTGTCATATGAGCTGTTTGCCTTTACTTTAGTTCTTTTCTTTTCCTTATCGAATGACATGTCTTCCAATTTCTCAGATTAGGCAGGTTTTGGAGGAACAGGGGCAGCAACAAAGCTCTTAGTGGTCCTTGATGTGGATGAGGATTCTACTGGAGCACTTGCTTGTTTCTTATCCTACCTTTGCCTCTCATCCTTCTCAGTTCTTTCCCTAAATTGCCTCACAGCTTCCTTGGTGAGGCCTAGATTATCAACCAACTACTCAACTTCTTTCCTTACTTTCCTATTGATTTTAGGTTTTTTGAGCTCAACATGTAGTTTCATACTTAGCTCCTCATATGTCCCAAATATTTCAATTATTGTGTCCTTTGGTTTGCTCAAAAGGTGTTGAGCATACATATTCAAAATTTTCTCATCTACCTCATACCCCATGGGCATGATCCAAATAGTTCTGGGCTCTACTACTTCCATTAAGCACTGATTAGTGTCCACCATAAAACAAATTTCATTCTTGTATTTCTCAATAACTAATTCAGGGATTCTTTCCCTAGAATGGATCATACTCTAAATTTTTTTGAAGTATCCCCAGATTGCAGTTTTGCATGCTTTAGAGTCACCAATGCTTTGAATATGATCTCTTATTTGAATAGCAACTGGCCTGTCATTAGTCTAGTGCACACCCTTTACTCTAGGCACCTCATTCATGAAGTAGAAAAATAAACATATTACCAAAGAACCATATTTGAAGGTGTTTTTCTTGTCCTTGATTTTTCTCAAGTTTTCAATTAGTTAATTCTGTAACAACTCACACTGGTCATAATCTATATTTTCTTTCAATATTTTGTATGCAACATATATGGCCGTTCTAGACATAGAATTCTCCCTGGTGGAGTGATAAATCTTGTAACCAATTACCATTGAAGCAAACTTAACATCCAGATCAATAATGTCGTTGATAGTCATTTCCCTCTTGTCGAATTTTGCACCAGTTGCATCAGTTATAGTCTATTTTTTATAGATTTCAGCATGGGTAAACCATCGGTTGAATTTAACCCAGTTACAATCCTGATAGCATCCTTTGTAATCTTAAATGGTTTCAACAACCACATAAACTCATCATGCATTCAGCTCAAGACATATTGAACCCACTCATTCTCATCAAATGTCAGAAATTCAATGACCTGTAAAAAATGTTTGCTTTCTAGGTCTTTGTATTCTGGTTTCAATTCATAGTTATCATCCCTTAGGTAGTTGTCAAGCAAATCCACCAATTTTAGATTCCAAATTCATCTACGCTATAGTGGATGTATGCCCTAACATCCTTGACATGTAGTACTCCATATGGGACACCAGAAAATGCTCCTAATGGTTCGACTTCAATTGATTTGTATGGATGCTTCTTGAATTTTGGTTGGGGCCTTTTAGTAATATCAACAACTAGAGGAGTAGCCATCTTCAAAAGATTACATGTGCAAAGCTTTGCAGAAAAATACCTTTTTTCTTCAATAGAGTTAGGGTTAGCTGAAGAATTCGCCGGTCACATTTTGAATCCTTGAAAGCTTAGCTCAGGTGCTCTTCTACTTGCTCTATTCGAATGCAAAGTGATTCTTGAATGCTTAAATGAATGACCTTTTATCCTCCACAAATGCTAATTTGTCATTGCAATAAATGCTCTACCCTAAAACATTCAGTTACACTATTTTGCATGCAGTCAATCTTCAATTGCTCTGTAATCAATCACATTGTCTTCTTTTCTTCCAGAATTTTCTTCAACATGCATGCAATAGGATTTTCTAACTTCAATCATTGTGCCAGATTTAGGCACCCACTTTCTATGTAGCTCCCCCTAAGCCAAAGCTCCTAATTCAATTTTCAAAGGAATTACTAGCACCAGATTTTGGTGCGGACCCATCATCATTGTTCATTGCATCTTTCTTCACCCATGTCTTGTTCATTTCATTCTGGACCTTATTTACATCAACTTTACTCTTGCCTTTGTCTTGTCTCTGCTTATGATCTGGTTTACTATTTACCAGACCTCTTCTTTCATTATTTCTACTTTTACAGAATCTAGCAATATGATCAGATCGATTGCAATTGAAGCATACAACATTTCTTTACCCATTTGATTGATTTCCTCTTGATCTACACTAATTAGTCATATGTCCAAATCTATTGTGCATCCAAAGCATTTGACATTGAAAGAATTGCCATTTTCTCTATTGTTAGAGTTATTCATTATCATATTTCTGCATTCATTGGATTTATGACCATACCTCTTACATTTGAAGCATTAACCAGAGAAGGATGGACCACTTTGATTTACTCTTCTTTTGCACTAAGTTGCTCTATTACCAAATTTATTGCAATTGAAACAATTTCCAATTAAAGATGGATATCTTTGAACATTAGGCTATCTTATCAAAGGTCTTCTAGGTCTATTTCTCCCATTCCTTGATTGAGAATTTCTTTGTCTGGATCCAAAGATTTCACCTTTCTCATACCCAAGACCATGCTTATCATCAGCCTTCTTCTAACTTTCAAGTAGCACTTCAAGTTTAGCTAAGATTATCTTGAACTTATCCTTGTATTCATTTGCAATTTCTAGGTCATGTTTGAGAGTGACAATTTGCCTTTCAAGTTCCTCCTCATTATATCTGTATTCTTGTAGGTCAGATTTTAGGTGGCCAATTGTTCTATCCATTCTGCAGCATTCTTCTATTCTTTCCTTTAGTGTTTGATTCAGGTTTTCTTTAGTCTTCTTCCTTTGCTCAATTTCTTTGGTTAGCCTTATCACCCTAGATGATATTTCATGTTTTAGAACAAAGACTTCTTTTGTCAGCTTCTCACATTCCTTTGTCTTTTCTTCCAAGGCCTCATTCATGCCATTTTCTTCAGTAAGATTAGCTAGCTGATGAAGTAGTTCCTTCCTCTTTTCCATTGATTTCTTTAGTTTTTCTTGTAGCAAATCAATGCAATCACCAGCATCCTTAAGGTTTACTTTTAGGTCATCTATTTCTACTTTGGACCAATCAATCTTCTAAAGCCAATTGAAGTTGTTCTTTGAGAGAACCCATTGAAACTTCTTCTCAGATCTTCCTCAAGTTGTTAAGCTCCTTCCAAGGAACTTGGCTTTGTTACCAATTGTTAGAACTAGGGAAGACAACTGAGAGGCGGGGGGTGAATCAGTTCTCTCAAAAGTTTATCACTTGCTACAATTAATTCTTCTTTACCACTTATTTACAGATCATTATTATAACCATGAAAGCATGTATCAATAACACATGAGAAAAAACACAAATAACACACTTGATACCAAGATTTTTAATGTGGAAACTTGGTTAAGGGAAAACCATGGTGTAGGTTAGTCCACAAAAATTAATACCTTGTTAAAAGTATTACAAATGGGGAGGGCACATGCCTTCAGGCTCACTACTTAAAGAGGCTCACTACCTATAGAAATGATTATAAGAAGATTACAGAGTGTTTGAACTGATGAATGGCATCTACCAATGCAAGAATTCAGTTCTGGTTAAGTACAAAATACTGATCTTACACACTTCATCCTTTCTCTACTCTGTTTACTATTCTACAATGATCCGGTCCTTAGATCTCTTCACCTTCACACTCCTTTTTGTCTTTTTCGCACTTACTCCATCAACACATCACAATCACACACAAAAACACTTGAATCCATCGGCTATATATATCCGCATCAAGAAATTTAATCAACTGTAGTCAACTTCAATAAAACTTAGAACATTTATTAAGCACTCCGCTCTGTCAGTCGAATCTATGCACAAATATCAACACATACCAAAAAATTGTGTTCCCAAATCATCAGTCATGTTGGCCAATATCACTAATTATCATTAATTTCTTATCTAACAACCTTTCTACATCCGGACCAAGATCAAATAGTAGGTCGCCCTGTTCTTCTTCTAACTATGCTGACTAACTAAAACTCGATACTCAAATCCTTGTAACTTTTGAATCCTTTATCATGGGAGGATAAATCTCTAAATTTAGATAGTCTTGACAATCCTTATCACTCCCTCGGATCCACATCATACTGTGATTTACTACTGGAGAGATCTGAACCAAGATACCGGACCCTGTCACATGCTCTATTTCTGACATTCAGACTTAGACAAATCTTCACTCTAACTTCTAGTATGAACAAATGATGAAATGTAGATATGTAAGGTAGACTTAGTTGCCATCAATGATAACACCTGTCATGCGTAGAAGTGTCTCTTGCCAACAGTTTCTGGGGTCAATCCCACATCTCTGAAACTTCCCATGTTGTTGTTGGATTAGGCCCACAAATTTATACATCAAGAGTTTTTGGCACGCCCGGTGGGACTGGAATCGAAGACTTGGGTTTTTGTTTTCTTTGAATCTTTGTCCTATATTTTATGGTTTTGGTGGTAAATCACAAAAATATCTTCTCATAGGAGCATAAATTTTCTACCTGGTGATTCTACTTGTGGATCTTTCTTAGATCTTTTCTCCTGCAGACCATGGTAACCCCTGGTATCTATGTGCATCTGCATATTCCTACAAGGGATCTACCTTTTGTGACTTGGGAGTCAAGTTCCTGACACAACTTGGAAGGCACTACCTCATTTTCTTGGGGATGGCTCAGTTTCTTCTGTAGATCATATTTAATATGTTGCAAGTTTATACACCATCCACTGCATCATGACTAAGAATGAAGCTCTTTTGCTATTAGCATCTTCCCTCAAGGGAAAACCAAGGGAATGGTATAGAACTTTAATACCTGATTCAATCACTGGATGGGATCATCTAGGAGAACTCATTTATAATCAATTCAAGGAGAGGACGAATGTTGGCACTCTCACCCAGAACCTCATTGCCATCAAGAGGCATCCAATGCAGAGCATCTACGACTTCAACTCAAGATTTGATAAGGTATGGAAGAAATTCTCTATTGATATTAAGCCTCCTCCAGTCTTTGCATTTCTTTATTATTTGAAAGCTTTAGACCCTAAAATATCTGTCATAATACAAGCCCTAGGAGGTAATACTCTACCCCAATCATATGATTTGGCTATTAGAGCTAAAAGTAACCTCATTGATGCTGATAGACTGTCCCCTCTGCCCCTAGCACCATGTATGCCTCATGCAAACATTCCATCTCAAGTTCTTTCTTGTAGCCAAATGCATAATTATTTAAATCCACCCACCCTCCCTACTAATTTTCCAAATCATAAGTAGATGATGGAGATAAAAGAACTCATAAAATCTTTTACCCATGAGCTGAATGAGTTAAAAGATCAAGCCATGTATCAGGCTGGTCCATGTTTCATGCCTCAAAGTCTGTATGAACAACAATACCAATCTAGCTAGTTTATAGAAGAAACCCTCCCCCAGGCACATAAGAGACCTAATGCATTACAAACCTTTGTATCTGCCAACTAGTCCATAGAAGGTTTAGATCAGGTGTTTTGTCATTTTGACATTAAATAAAATTCAAGTCTCAATGACCAAGATACAAGCAAGAAAGTGACTCCTATCCATTTAAGGCATCCTTTTGGTTATCAACATCATGCACCTATAGCAACATATAACTCGAAGATTCTATCAAGTCATGAAGAAGATTCAGAAGTTGCTTATGAAGTGACTCTTCTAGAAATTGAAAAGTACTTCAAGAGGAGATTTGAAGCTGAAAAGTACTGGGAGAATAATGATGTATCATCTATATCACATTTGGAGGCAGAAGTTACAAAAGAAATTGTTGTTGAATCTACAAATAAAGAGTGTTTTTATGATTCACAACATCTTGTAGGAGATGATTTGCAGATGCAGTCACATAAATAGGAGGCTGAGACAAATGGTAATGAAAAGAATCTATGGGCTGAAAGGTGCTGACAATCAAAAGATACAAAATGTTTGATACAACTTGTAGAAGAATAGAAGGAAGGTCCTCTTTTGTAAAAGGATGAAGATGAGTCTAAGAGTGATTCTTTTTGGGATGATCTAGAAGATTTCTGTTCAAAATTAGGGGATCATGATAGAAAGAAAGGTGATCTCTATGAAAGTGATAAACAAAGAGACACAGTTAATGAAGAGTCTCATTATACTCCGTTCTTCATTCAAGAAGAGGTGCCAATCAAATTCAAGACAATTAGAGGCAGGTCTATCACATTCTAGCCAGAGTTTGAAGCTACTATGGTTCATAAGCATACAAAGGAGTAGATAGATAAAGTCACCAATGAGTCGAATATCATAAATGTTTTAACACACAAGTAAATAGGTGGACTTCAACACTTAATTTTCCCTTCCCATCTTCCGCTCAATTAAGAACATCATGCAAATTAGCCTGACTAGTATTTTCATATGAATGGTGAACCTCCAGAATACGAGAAGGCAAAAAGGTACAAATTTTGGTTATTTTTCTTCATGCATTTTATTTGGACAATTCTCAGTGCCATGTGGATCCACTAGAGCAAAATCATCAGATTTGGTAGTTATTTTACCATTCCCATGAATGGACATATTCTTGTATGTTTAATCTATCAGTAATTAGTTTTAGTTTTTAGAATAAGCTACAGCTGTAGCATTAGTTTCAGGTTCAGTTAGTTTTCTTTCAATGAGTCTTTGATGCCATGAAGACAAGGTTTCAATGCCCAGTTTCAGTTGGTTTCAGTTGTGGAAGACATTCTGATCTAGTAATGTTTTAGCTCCAATACATTTGATGGGTAGCTTGCATCAGTCTGGTTGCATATGGTTAGTTGCAGTTTGTTTTCAATTTCATGATTATTTTTGTCTAATGTTTTAACTCTAAGCCATGGACAAGGCTCTGATTTGTAAAACTAGAGATTCTGGAGTTCTCAGTGGGCAGGCCCACTTCCCCAGCTAGGCACCAAGAAATGTTGATAAATTTCTCATTTTATTTCAAATTTTGCTACAATAATAGAATTCAACACCTGCAGTGGCAGATTATTTCAATAAAGTTTTAGTAAAATTCAATAAAGATTCTAGTAGGCAAAATGATACATATGAGCCACACTAAAAGATCATAATGCATATGATTCAAAGATAGTGCAAGTTATGAAATACATGGGTGTGACTTATTCATGTGTAAGTTTGGCCATTAGAAATGATGCCAAGCAATCTTCACATGAATGCGGCCTTGGTTAGTGAAGCATAGAAATGGAAAGCACAGTTATTATTTGTAAGATACTAGGTGTCACTATTAGTTCAAATGCAACCCATGTCAAAAGGAACTTAATCCGACAAAGCTCATATAGTCTCTTGTAATGTTTCAAGGCACTGTTTGTAATACAAGGCTCGAGCTTTCTCAAGTTCCTGACACAGCACTTTAGGATATCATAGCTAATAGCTTAAGCATAATAATGATGGCCTCAACATATATTCAAGTTGATCTCTAGGATCACGTTGCATTATCTACAAGCGTGGCTTTGTTAAGACACATATCCTCGCCTTATACTAAGCAAATGATGTGTGGCCTCTTAAGGGTGCTCATAATATCAACAAAGAACACTACCATCAAAATATGGCACAGCCATAGGTATGGCACTGTAGCATAGTGATAAGACGTAGCCTTTCATAAGAGTGGAGCGGCTATCAAATGAAGCATGGCACTACCATTGCATATCTCAGATTTAGCATTAAAAAAAGTGCAACCTTTTTAGACTCTGGCGGCCAGTAACAAAACAAAGCCATGATCCAAACTTAAATTAAGGCATCACCCATGTTAAGATTTCTAAAAGTCAACAATAAATGTACAGGCAACTCAATAGAAGTATCACCAACTGTCATGAAGGTGTTTTAGTTTTCAAGGTTACATACTAAGAGTCTCAACCAAAGAATGCCAGATGCAGGATTATTCAAGATATCAAGTAGACCCTATAAAGAAGAATCATTTTGAACAAAAATGTGTTGCTTATAAGAGTTTAAAGGTGCAGGTAATGATGCAGCCATATCATGAGGCATGGTCTGTAGCTAGTAGCTTCGGTCTATGCAAAAGTACACATTTACAAATGGGCCGCCAATATATCTAGGCTCGACTTTTCTAAAGCCTAGCACAATCTCTACATATGATAGCATATCATATATAATGGACTCAGCCATCGAGCTATTGTACCAGTCATGAATTTCTACATAGGCATTTAGCATAGAGGGTATTCAAATTTAGAGTGGTTTGTAGATATAAAGATCAAAGTGTAGGAATACACACAACACTGAGAGGGGGGGGGTGAATCAGTGTTGTTAACAATTTTAACACTTTTTAAAACTTTTGATTAATCTAATTTCACAATTTAGAATTCTTCAGAAGGAACAAAGTAAATATGCAGAGTATCAACACACAGATTTGACACAAGAAATTTCCCGAGTGGAAAACCCTCCTGGGGTATAAAAACCACTCAACTGCCTCACTGGCTTAACACAAAATTCAGATTACAAATGTCTCACTGACATTACAATTCTGCCTCACTGGCAAATTTTATCTCTCTGCATGTCTCACTGACATCATCAACATTCAATGAAAAATTATAACTCAGGGGATTTCCCTATTTCAATAAAAACCAAAACCTTATTTCTCCCTTTTAAGATAAACAAAATAAATTTTTCAATCAACCTTTAACTGTCTTCAACTCCTACAGTCAATCAATTTTGATCTTCAATATATTTCATACCTCTGCAACACCATTTCAAACTAATTCACCATTTTGAGCTTTCTCTCTCTGCAAACTGAACAATTTATCTTCTCTGAAAAATTATAGTCTTTAATCACCTTCACTTTCTCTGACACCTTCACTTTCTCTGAACAAACATTACTCCATCATGATCATTGAAGAATCTCAACATAAATCCCTAAAGAATGATTCTCCATTCCTGCAAAAATTACATAACAATTCCATTCTCCAAAAGAAATTCTTCAAAAATTCTCATTTCTTATCTTTCATCTGCAACTCTTCTTATATCTGCCATTCAAACAAAATCACTATATGCAAAAAGAATTTCAATCAAAAAACCAAAATCTTCAAAAACCGGTTCAACTTCAACATTACATTTCTTCTCAAACTTCTCATCTTCTCTCTTACCAAAAACAAAAAAAAACATAAAAAAAATGAAATCCCTTCGTAGAATTCTGCCTTTTCATCTTCTTATCATTTAGAAACCTTCTAAAAACTTACTCTTTCCTTTACACAAAAAAGAACTTCAGTGCCCCTTGAATTTCGGTTAGAAAGGCTAAGACAAACATGTTTTATTGCCTTTTTAACAATAGTAACCATCAATTTTAACGGGACAAGCTAACCGTTTGGAGATACTTTCTATTTAAAAACCAACCTTTCGATCTTCGGTGCCCGCCAACTGAGGATTCAAATATAACCGTTGATTTTGTGTTTCCCGCGGACCACACAATGCATTGACTGGTTACCGGGCACCCTAGGCAATGGGGCCGGTAAAACCGACGAGCTTCATACCCTTACATTGCAACTTAAGGCCCGATGACCTTCTCGACCGGTCATTTTAAGTTTATAACATAAAGTGCATGACGGGCAATAAGGTAATGTTGAACACAAAGTTTATGACTTGTTAAGTGTTAACCTCAACACACCTCAACACATATTTAAATCTCAACACACCTCAACATATATTTAAACCTCAACACACCTCAACACATATTTAAACCTCAACCTTGTAAACCAAGCTTCAACTGATCTGCCACTGTCATCAAGTTAATATGATGCAAGTTAACTTTTATTAAATGACATAAGCCCTCCTCCTGATTCAATATTGATGCAATGAGTGTCATCTTCTGAAATGACTAAGTCAGAACAAACTCACATAGAATCAACACTGATGTGTCACTGATGTCATTATCATGAAGGACCACTTGTAGGAGTTTTACAACTTGAAAACTGAGAAGGTATCAAACCACTGTGATTACAACAAGTCACATTCAAAAGTGTGTCATAATTGCATGAAGACCACTCATAATGCCAACCTTAGCCACTTTCACTGAAAGCATAACTTAAACTTTCCTATGAAGAATCCTTCTGAAATATAATGTGATCAACACATCTGTCAACTGCATCTTCTGAAATATAATGTGATCAACACATCTGTCAACTGCATCTTGTGAAAACTGTGTAATGCAACATCCTGATTTCCTAATATTTTGACATCAATGAAAAGACAATATACTCAACTGTGAAATGTGCTACAAAACTCCCCCTTTGTCTTTGACATTGATGGCAAAACCATAACACATTTCTCCCCCTTTTTGACATAAAATTGTCAAAGGCAAAAAATAACACCACAATCAATAGATTCCTGTTCTTGTAAATACAATCCTCTGAAAAAATTTGTCAAAAACAACACTTTACTTCAAACTGATCAAATGTACAATACTGTAACACTACCAACCACAAAAATATGTACAAAAACTATATACAGACTATGTACAAATGAGATTCAGGACATCAAAAATAATCTAGAAAACAACTCCCCCTGAATCTGATATCTCTGTAACTTACTGAAGAGAGACAAGAGACAGAACTCCCAGTCTCTGTCTCAGAGTTTCAAATGTCTCCTTTGGCAAAGGCTTTGTGAAGATGTCAGCCAACTGATCACTAGTATGCACATATTCCAAAGCAACTTCATTTTCAATCACCTTTTCCCTTAGAAAATGATATCTGATAGCAATGTGCTTAGTTCTTGAATGCATTATAGGATTCTTTAACATATTGATTGAACTTGTGTTATCACAAAGAATAGACACAGGCTTTTTAACCTCAACCTTAATATCAAGAAGTGATTGTACCATCCAAAGTACCTGTGTACAACATGATGAAGCAGCAATGTACTTAGCTTCAGCTGTAGATAGAGAAACACAATCTTGTTTCTTACTCTGCCATGCAACCAATCTGCCACCCAGAAAGAAAGCTGCCCCACTTGTGCTTTTTCTGTCATCAGGACACCCTGCCCAATCTGCATCTGTATAGGCAAGAAGTGTAAAATCATTGTGTCTAGGATACCATAAACCAAAATCAATTGTACCCTTAATATATCTAAAGATTCTCTTAACAGCATTCAAATGTGATTGTTTAGGACAAGCTTGAAATCTAGCAACCAAACAAACAGCCTGCATAATATCAGGCCTAGAAGCAGTGAGATATAAAAGACTCCCAATCATAGATCTATACAGAGATTGTTCTACTTCAGGTGATTCATCATTTTTACTTAGCTTATGCCCTGTCTCCATAGGAGTACCCAAAGGTTTGCAATCATCCATTTGAAACCTCTTTAACATCTCTTTGGCATATTTATTTTGTGAGATGAATATTCCCTTTTCAAGCTGAGATACCTGAAGACCAAGAAAGAAGGACAATTCTCCCAACATAGACATTTCAAATTCTGATTTCATGATGTTAGGAAATGAATGACTCATATCATCATTGTTACTACCAAAAATGATATCATCTACATAAATTTCAACAACCAGAATATCCTCACCTTTGATTAAATAGTATAAATTACTATCCACACCTCCTTTTGTGAACCCCTGTTCCTGCAAAAACTTATCCAGTCTATAATACCAAGCCCTTGGAGCTTGCTTTAAACCATATAAAGCCTTTTTCAACCTGTAAACATGATCTAAATTATCTTTATTCACAAAACCTTCTGGTTGTTCCATGTAGACTTCTTCTTCAAGATCTCCATTTAGAAATGCTGATTTTACATCCATTTGGAAAACTTTGAAATTTTTATAAACTGAAAAAGCTAAAAACATCCTTATAGCTTCTAATCTAGCAACAGGAGCAAATGTTTCTTCAAAGTCAATACCTTCAATTTGTGAATACCCTTTGCAAACCAGTCTGGCTTTGTTTCTAACAACTTTACCTTTATCATCAAGCTTATTCCTAAACACCCATTTTGATCCAATGACATTCTTACCTTCTGGTCTTGGAACAAGTTCCCATGTTTTGTTCTTTTCTATTTGGCTTAACTCCTCTTCCATGGCATTAACCCATGCTTCATCTTTGCTGGCCTCAACATAATTCTTTGGTTCCATTTCAGATATCAAACACACATGTGCTTGATTATGTGCAGCAGCTTGCTTTCCTCTTCTTGTTAACACACCACTGTCCTTATCCCCAATGATCAACTCATGAGGATGATCTCTTTGAAATGCCTTTGAAAGAGTCTTTGTCTTAACATCAACAGATTTTTCAGGATCTTCTTTCTCTTCCTGAATTTCTTCTTCCTTTTGTGAATGATGATCAACTTCAATGTCATGAATCAACCGCATACAGGGCTGCAAATCCTCATCCACCTTAACATTAGTACTTTCAATTATTCTTTTAAGCCTATTGTTAAAACATTTATATGCCTTGCTATGTGTAGAATAACCAAGAAAAATGCCTTCATCACATCTAGACTCAAAACCACATAAGCTATCATTATCTTTCTTGATGTAACACTTACTTCCAAAAATTTTGAAATACCCAACATTAGCTGACTTACCATACCACAGTTCATAAGGAGTATAATTTGACTTTACCCTTAATTGAACTCTGTTCAGAGTATATACAGCTGTATGAACAGCTTCTCTCCAATAGACATTAGGCAGATTTGCATCATGTAGTAAAGTTCTTGCCATTTCTTTTACAGTCCTGTTTTTCCTTTCAGCTACTCCATTTTGCTGTGGAGTTCTAGGAGTGGAGAATTGCCTTCTTATCCCATGTTTTTCACAATACTCCTCAAATTCCTTTGAAGTGTACTCTCCTCCATTGTCTGACCTTAGACATTTTAGCTTGAAATCAGATTCCTTTTCAACCATCTTCTTGAAGATTTTGAATCTATCAAATGCCTCTGATTTATGCCTTAAGAATGTTACCCATGTCATTCTTGAAAAGTCATCAATGAAAAGCATAAAATACTTTTCTCCTCCCAGAGCTTTAGTCCTTGTAAGACCACACAAATCTGAATGTACTAGCTGCAGAGGTTTTGAAGTAAAATACTCCTTAGGCTTGAAACTAACTTTGGTTTGCTTACCCAGCTGACACTCTTTGCATATAGTATTACTTGGTTTTGAAATATGAGGCATATTTCTGACATTGTGATTCTTGCTAATTCTCACAAGATTGTCAAAATTCACATGACCAAGTCTTCTGTGCCATAACCAGCTTTCCTCAATTTGACCCATGAAACAGATATGACTATCAACACTTTTAGTTTCTGAGTTATGAAGATTGTAGATGTTACCACTAGTCCTTAGACCTGCTGCAATAACTTTACCTGATTTCTTTTTAATCTCACATCCATGTGCATCAAAAACCACATTAAAACCATTGTCACATATTTGACTGACACTTAACAGATTGTGCTTCAGTCCTTCTACAAAATACACATCATTTAGTGGTGTTTCATCATCAAGAAGAATTGTACCTTTGCCTCTGATCATAATACAATCATTATTTCCAAACATAACAGAGCCTTCATTAATGTCTTCAAACTTAACAAACTTATCTTTGTCCCCTGTCATGTGGTTGGAGCAACCACTGTCAATCACCCACTGTTCCTTTCTTTTGGCATGAAAAGTAGCTTGTGCAATCATAACATCTAAGCTTTTATTAATTACCTTAGGTTTCCAAACAAGCAATTTCTTTTCAGAATCCAAAGAAGACAAACCTGAGATAGTATTTCTTGTTGTTTGCTGCATTTGCAATGAAGGTCTACAGAATTTTGCAATATGCCCAAAATTTTTACAATTGTAACACTTCAAACTTCTTAAGAACATGAATGGATGCATTTCTCTTCTGATTCCAAATCTGCATTCACTGGCTTTGTGTCCAAACCTGTTACAACAAAAACAATATCCAGTAAAGTGAGCATTATACCTGAAAGTATCACTTCTGTTGTAGTTTGTTGTCCTTATGATTGATTTGCCTTTTATACTAGCCTTTTGAGAACATTGTCCCTCTTCAAATCCAAGACCTGATTTATCTTTGAATCCTTTTTGTCTATCAAGAAGATCATCTAATTTATCACTGCTTCTGCACATATCAAGTCTTCTTCTTAGACCAACAATTTCAGCTTCAAGTGTATGACATTCCTTGTCCTTGTTATTCAATTCTTTGTCTTTATCATCAATAATTTTCTTACTTTTTTCAAGAGAAAGAATTAGATCAGTAATCTGTTTCTCATAACAAGTTAACTTGTTATTCATGATATCATTTTCTTTTTGAAACTGACTTCTTTGAGCAATGATTTCCTTCTTAAGTTTCTTGACTTGACTTAATGCACATATCAATTCTCCTTCAAAGTCAATAACAGCTTCACAACTGTTTGATTGTTCTTCACATTTTTCATTTTCATTTAGAATAGCCATAAACAAAGTTTGTGCATTTTCATCAAGAAAATCATCTGAATCACTTTCAGTCATATCAACATTTTTTATGAACAGACTTCTTTTCTTTCTGAAATTATTTTTCCTTCTAGAAACAAACTGTTTCTTTTTGAATTGCTTCTTGTTTTCATCTTCATCACTGTCTGGATCTTTGTAAGGGCACTAAGCTGCATAGTGTCCAATCTTTCCACACTCAAAACATTTGAATGGAAGCTTACCTTTGTACTTACCAACAGATCCCTTCTTTAACTTGCTTGCAAGAGATATTTCTTGTTCATCATCCAATTCATCTGACTCAGAAATCTCCTTTTCTTTTCTGACTGATTTGAAAGCAGCTTCTTTGCTTGAAGGTATGTCATTGCTAATCCTCATCTCATAAGCTGTGAAAGTGCCATGAAGTTCATCAAAGGTAACTTTGCTTAAATCTCTTTCTTCAACAGCAGACACTTTGGATTCATATTTTGGATTTAAGGTCCTTAAGATTTTTGTAACAACTGTCTTCTCTTCCAGTGTATCACCAAGTCCTCTGATAGCATTTACAATTTCTTGGACCCTTAAAAGATATTCTGCCACTTTCTCATCATCACTCATTCTAAGACTTTCAAATTTTGCTCTGTAGGATTGCAGTTTTGCTTCTTTGATTTTATCATCTCCTTGATAGATATTTGACAATTTGTCCCATATTTCCTTGGCTGTTTTACACTCCATGATTTTTACAAGTATGTCATTGGTAAGACCACAACATAATGCATTTTTAGCCTTAGCATTATTTTCATATGCTCTTTTCTCATCAGCTGTGCTAGGAGGATTTGTAGCAGTATATCCAGTAACAATAGCATCATACACATCATAGCCCAGAGATGACAAATATGACTCCATCCTGAATTTCCAAAAAGCATAGTTAGAGCCATCAAACATAGGTGCCTTATAATTTGAGTAACCTTCTTGACATGCCATGATAAGTATTCCAGAAATATGATCTACCCAAGCTGATTAAGCTTTGACAGGGTACCAGGCTCTGATACCAATTGTACGAATACACACAACACTGAGAGGGGGGGTGAATCAGTGTTGTTAACAATTTTAACACTTTTTAAAACTTTTGATTAATCTAGTTTCACAATTTAGAATTCTTCGGAAGGAACAAAGTAAATATGCAGAGTATCAACACACAGATTTGACACAAGAAATTTCCCGAGTGGAAAACCCTGCTGGGGTATAAAAACCACTCAACTGCCTCACTGGCTTAACACAAAATTCAGATTACAAATGTCTCACTGACATTACAATTCTGCCTCACTGGCAAATTTTATCTCTCTGCATGTCTCACTGACATCATCAACATTCAATGAAAAATTATAACTCAGGGGATTTCCCTGTTTCAATAAAAACCAAAACCTTATTTCTCCCTTTTAAGATAAACAAAATAAATTTTTCAATCAACCTTTAACTGTCTTCAACTCCTACAGTCAATCAATTTTGATCTTCAATATATTTCATACCTCTGCAACACCATTTCAAACTAATTCACCATTTTGAGCTTTCTTTCTCTGCAAACTGAACAATTTATCTTCTCTGAAAAATTATAGTCTTTAATCACCTTCACTTTCTCTGACACCTTCACTTTCTCTGAACAAACATTACTTCATCATGATCATTGAAGAATCTCAACATAAATCCCTGAAGAATGATTCTCCATTCTTGCAAAAATTACATAACAATTCCATTCTCCAAAAGAACTTCTTCAAAAATTCTCATTTCTTATCTTTCATCTGCAACTCTTCTTATATCTGCCATTCAAACAAAATCACTATATGCAAAAAGAATTTCAATCAAAAAACCAAAATCTTCAAAAACCGGTTCAACTTCAACATTACATTTCTTCTCAAACTTCTCATCTTCTCTCTTACCAAAAATAAAAAAAACATAAAAAAATGAGATCCCTTCGTAGAATTCTGCCTTTTCATCTTCTTATCATTTAGAAACCTTCTAAAAACTTACTCTTTCCTTTACACAAAAAAGAACTTCAGTGCCCCTTGAATTTCGGTTAGAAAGGCTAAGACAAACATGTTTTATTGCCTTTTTAACAACAGTAACCGTCAATTTTAACGGGACAAGCTAACCGTTTGGAGATACTTTCTATTTAAAAACCAACCTTTCGATCTTCGGTGCCCGCCAACTGAGGATTCAAATATAACCGTTGATTTTGTGTTTCCCGCGGACCACACAATGCATTGACTGGTTACCGGGCACCCTAGGCAATTGGGCCGGTAAAACCGACGAGCTTCATACCCTTACATTGCAACTTAAGGCCCGATGACCTTCTCGACCGGTCAGTTTAAGTTTATAACATAAAGTGCATGACGGGCAATAAGGTAATGTTGAACACAAAGTTTATGACTTGTTAAGTGTTAACCTCAACACACCTCAACACATATTTAAATCTCAACACACCTCAACACATATTTAAACCTCAACACACCTCAACACACATTTAAACCTCAACCTTGTAAACCAAGCTTCAACTGATCTGCCACTGTCATCAAGTTAATATGATGCAAGTTAACTTTTATTAAATGACATAAGCCCTCCTCCTGATTCAATATTGATGCAATGAGTGTCATCTTCTGAAATGACTAAGTCAGAACAAACTCACATAGAATCAACACTGATGTGTCACTGATGTCATTATCATGAAGGACCACTTGTAGGAGTTTTACAACTTGAAAACTGAGAAGGTATCAAACCACTGTGATTACAACAAGTCACATTCAAAAGTGTGTCATAATTGCATGAAGACCACTCATAATGCCAACCTTATCCACTTTCACTGAAAGCATAACTTAAACTTTCCTATGAAGAATCCTTCTAAAATATAATGTGATCAACACATCTGTCAACTGCATCTTCTGAAATATAATGTGATCAACACATCTGTCAACTGCATCTTGTGAAAGCTGTGTAATGCAACATCCTGATTTCCTGATATTTTGACATCAATGAAAAGACAATATACTCAATTGTGAAATGTGCTACACAAAGTGCTGCTAGACACAGTTATAGTGTTGGTTCTATTAAAAGGAACAAAGCCATCATTGAAGGCCCATAGAAACATCAATAGGAAATAGTGTTTCCTCTTCCAAGAAAGAAAGTGTAGCATAACAAAGTATGGTGATGTAGCATGTTATGGTGTGGCTTCAAAAATAAGCTTTCAAAATGATGGCAAGATACTTTAGATAGGCACAGAGTATGTCAAAAGACACAGCATATGATTATATTTGAAGAAATAGAACCCCATAAGACTTCGCATTCATACTCAGAGGTTCAAGTATAAGCTTTAGCCAGCAAACATTCCAAATGAAGGTCAAATTTTAGTTTCAAATACAAGGCCAACCACTTCAAACTCAAGGTACATTAGTTACAAAAGAGACTCCAGTAAGCTATATCCAATATAGATTTTTCCTATTAGCTCGAGAGCTACATCAAACACAGACCATTCAAGTGTGGCGGCCATTTCAAACAAAGTAAAGAGTAGGGTTTCCAAGTAGAGACACAAGAATCACATAGCAACCATAGATGGAAGAAGAAGATCAACAGCTTGGGCTAGTTGAGAATGGAGAAAGTGGAATAAGCCACTTGGCACAATGGCAGGAGTTTGAGAGACAAGAAAAAATCTCTTCCCTAAATGAGTGCAAGAGTGACACATGGATTAAGTCGGTGAAGGATAATTGTTTTATTTTTATTAAACTCATAAATGAAAATGGTTCACGTGAGCTAGGTGGAGGCTAGATTTTTATTTTTATACTAAGATAAATGAAGGTGGGCCACTCTATAATAAGAGAACTTTATTGAAATAAAAGTTTCATTTTCTAAACTCACGGGTTTAAAATTAGATTGAGATGTGAGGACAATAAATGGTGGAATCGAAGATAATAAAGTAACTCTCATTTTTATAATTGGAAACATATGTAACCCTAAAATAATAAAGGAATCTTTATTTTCACTGGAAACTTCTACTACAAGTCACAAAAATGGGCGGTTGTTTGTTTCTCTTTACGCAAGCCAAAGATATAGAAACAAAGATATTTTTCCAACCATGGGGAAGAAACAGATTGGTTCTATTGGAAAGAGACACTGATAGGCATGATAGGTGTTGTCATTGATGGAAAATAAGATCATCCCAATCATCTGCACAACACAATTTGTTCACATTGGAAGTCAGAATCAGAATGTGTCTAAGTCCGGGTAGTCAGGGTTAGAGCAGGTGACAAGGTCCAGTATCTTGGTCCAGGTCTATCCAGTGGAAAGGCATGGTTTTCTGTGGATTTGAGGTAGTTGTAAGCATTGTTAGGACACTCTAAATCTAAAGTTTCATCCTCCGGAGATGAAGGACTCAAATGATATTAGCTTCTGAGTATTAGGTTTCAGTTTGATAGAACAAACAGAAGAAGAACAGGCTGACCTTGTGAATGATCCTATTTTCAAATGTATAGAAGATGTCTATTGGGCAATTGGTGATGATAAGTAGTGATAGCCGACATGTTTGATGATTTACAAGTGCAAGTTTTAATCTGCATCCCATATTATGTATGGATCTAACCGACAGAGCAGATTACTCTACAATGTTCTAAATGTTCTTGAAGTTGACTGGTAAAATGATTGTAGATCATGTTGCAGATATATATATATCTGATGGAATTGGATGATTTTGGTGTGTGTGTTGCAACTATGAAGTAATTGTGAAAAGAAGTAGAGATCAAAGTTCAGATGCTAGCAGAGTAGTAAGAGGAGAGTAAGGATGAAGTGTATCAAGTCAGTTTTCTATGCTTAATTGGAACTAAAATCTAGCATTAATAGATGTTAAATATCAGTTCAAATTTATTGTAACTCTTATTGCTTGTAGGCATTGATCATTCTTTTGAGCAGTGAGCTCTAGGCAGTGAGCCCGAATGGATGTGCATTCCCCATTGTAATACTTTTAATAGAGTATAATCTTTGTGGGTTAACTCCCACCATGGTTTTTCCCTTAACCGGGTTTCCATGTCAAAAATCTTGGTGTCAAGTGTACTATTTATGTTTTTGCTCATGTGTTATTGATTAATGCTGAAATGTTTACATCATTGATTTGATTATAAGTTGTAAAGAAAAAGAAATTGTTAAATTGTGTGACAACAGATTCAACGCCCCCTCTCAGTTGTCCAGACCTAATTCAACAATTCGTATCAGAGCGAGATTCCTTAAAAGAAGCTTAACAGCTTGAGGAAAGATCTTGGAAGGATTTTTCAATGGGTTGACTCAAAGATCAACTTCAACTAGCTCTAAAAGATCTTGATCAGTCCAAAGTAGAAATATCTAATCTGAAAGATAAAATCAAGGATGATGATGATACCATTGAAATGTTAAAAGATAAATTAAAGAATTCTTTGGGAAGGAATAAGGAGCTAGTTCTACAATGAAGCCTTGGAAGAAAAGACAAAGGAGTGTGAGAAGCTGTCAAAAGAAGTTGCTGTACTAAAAGTTAAGATGGGATCTAGGGCAACGAGGTTTACCAAAGAAATTGAGCCAAGGAAGAAGACTGAAGAAGATTTGAATCAAACTCTAAGAGAAAGAACTAATGAATGCTATAGATTTGATAGTATTGCTGGTCATCTAAAGTCTGATCTACAAGAAAGCAAAGATAGTGAAAGACATCTTGAAAGACAAATTGTCATTCTCAGACATGATCTAGAAGTTGCAAATGAATACAAGGAGAAGTTCAAGATAAGTTCAGCTAAACTTGAAGCAATACTTGAGGGTTAGAAAAGGGTTGAAGACAAGCATGGTCTTGGATATGATAAAGGTGAAATCTTTGGATCTGGACAAAGAAACTTTGAAACAAGGAATGGGAGAAATAGACCTAGAAGACCTCTGATAGGACAACCTAATGCTCAAAGGTATCCATCTTTCAATGGAAATTGTTTCAAGTGCAATAAATTTGGTCATAAAGCCACTCAATACAGAAGTAGAGTAAATCAAAATAATCCATCCTTCTCTGCACAATGCTTCAATTGTAAGAGGTATGGTCATAAATCCAATGAATGTATAAGTATGATAATGAATAACCCATCAAATAGAGGAAATAGGAATTCCTTCAATGGCAAATGCTTTGCATGCAAGAGATTTGGACATATGGCCAATCAGTGTAGATCAAGAGGAAATGAATCAAATGGGAAAAGAAATGTTGTGTGCTTCCATTGTAATCGATCTGGTCATTTTTGCAAGATTCTGCTGAAGTAGGGCTAATGAAATAAGAAGTCCGGTAAAGAAAAAACTGGATGAGCAGAGACAAGACAAAGGCAAAAGAAAATTTGAAGAGAATGAGATCTAGAATGAAACAAGTGAGACATGGGTCAAGAAAGCAATTGTGAACCATAGTGATGGGTTCACACCAAAATCCAGTGCAGATAATTCCTTAGGAAATTAAATTAGGAGCTCTGGCTTAGGGGGAGCTGCAATAAAAATCAAAATCCCCCAACCAGTAAGAAAGTGCCTGAATCCAACACAGTGAGAAAAGAGATCTTGGATTGTTTTAGATCATTTGGAAGGATTTCTAGAAGAAAAAAGGTGGATATGGCAAATTGTGGAATAATTCATGAGAAACTATTCAACAAACAGAGTAACTGGATGTACTAGGGCAGAGCATTTATTAAAAAGACAAATTATGTGTTGCAGAGCATAAAAGGGTCATTGATTCCCAAAATAGATTACTTTGCATCAAAAGAAAGAAAAAAGTGAAGGAGTGAATGAGCTCTAAGCTGAGAATTCTCAAGAATTGAAGCACGAAGAGGATCCTCAAGCAAAACCCTAACCTGTGGAACAAGGTATTTCTATTTTTTTTAAACCTCTTGAATTCTCAATCTCTACAAATGGCTACACCTTTAGTTGTTGATGTAACTAAAAGGCCTTGTCCTAAATTTAAGAAGCATACTTACAAATCTATTGAAGTGAAACTGCTAGGTGCTTTTTTGGGTGTTCCATATGGGGTTTTACATGTTGAAGATATTAGGGCATACATCCACTATAACATGGATGAATTTGGAAACTTGAAACTCTTGGATTTGCTCAACAACTACTTAATTGATGATAGCCATAAATTGAAACTAGAATACAAAGCCCTAGAAAGCAAACACTTTCTGCAAGTCATTAGGTTTCTGATATTTGATGAAAATGAATGGGTTCAACATGTATTGAGTTGAATACATAATGAGTTCATGTGGCTATTGAAACCATTTAAGATTACAAAGGATGTTATCAAGATTGTAATTAGGTTAAATTCCTCCAGTGGATTACCCATGCTGAAAGCCATGAAAAACCAGACAGTGACTGAAGCTACCAGTGCCAAGTTTGATAAAAGGGCAATGACCATCAATGATATCATAAAACCTGATGTTAAATTTTCCTCCATGGTGATTGGGTACAAGATTTACCATTCCAATAAGGAAAATTCTATCTCTAGAACTGTAATATATGCAGCCTATCAAATAGTAAAGGAGAATGCTAATTATGATCTTTGCAAACTACTACAGAATTAGTTGATTGAGAATCTAAGCAAAATAAAGAAAGATAAGAAAAATACCTTCAAATATTGTTCCTTGATTATATGTTTGTTCTTCTATTTTATGAATGAAGTACCTGGAATTCGTGGTGTGCATTGGACAACTGACAGGCCTATAGCATGGCAAATAAGAGATCACCTTCTCAATATTGGTGACTCCCAAGCCCAAAAGACTACCATTTGGGGCTACTTCAAAAACATCCAAAGCTTAATGCAAGCAAGAGAGAGAATCCCTAAAACAATTGTGGAGAAGTATGAAAATGACATATGTTTCATGGTTGACACAGATTAGTGCTTGATGGAAGCTATAGAACCATGGATAGTTTGGATAATGCCTATGGGTTATGAGGTGGATGAAAGAGTTTTGGATATGTATGCTCAACATCTTTTGAGTACACCTAAAGATACCTCTATAGAAAGGTTTGGAACTTACAACGATTTGAGTTTAAAAGTGTATGTGGAACTTAGAAAACTGGAGACCAAGAGGAAAGTGCAAAGGCAAGTTGAAAAGTATGCTAAAAGCATTGGCCTAACCAAGGAAGTAGTGAAACAGAATAGAGAAAGAATTGAGAAGGCTAAAAAAGAAAAATAGGACAAGAAACAAGAAGATGCTCTAGTGGAACCATCCTTCACTTCAAGGACTACTAGAAGCTCTAGTGCTACTTCTATTCCTTCTAAAACTAAAAAAACCAAAAGTTAGACCATCCAAAAAAGCAAGTAAGAGAAAGAAAACAAAAGCCATAAAAATGAGTGTGGGCACAAAAGATGATGAGGAGACAAAGATAGATGAAGAAGTCAAAGAAATAAAATTCAAGAAAGCCAGAACTTTGAAGACTTCTAAAGACCAGCCTTCTATAAGCATTAAGACTAGTAAAAAGCACGTAACTAGTTAATGTCGCTATGACTATTGATGAAATTGTAAAAGCAATCACTGTTCATGGAAACGTAAAGCCTCTCAGAGTTTACTATGATAATTTTGATCAAGCAAATAAGAAAATTTTGGAAGATGCCATTATCATATATTTGAACAAATTCAATAGAGCCCTATTGGAAATTTTACAAGAACTTCCTAAGGGTTTAAGGAAAGTACTGGAATGAGGAAAGAAATAGCCAAGGCTAAAGATCTAGAACTCAGAGAGTATGTCCTTTCTACTTTGTGTCTTGTAATGACTAGAAAGGAAGTAGATAAAATCCTCAAAGAAGTTAAAGAAAAATTCAAAAGCAAGGTTTAGATGAACAAGCTGATGCTTGGTAAAACTGAGGAAATTGCAAAAGAAACAGACAAAATTTTGAGAAAAGCCCTAGACAAGGAGAAATATTATATTATTTCAGAGAAACAAGTTGAAGAAGACAATTCTCTAGTTCCGGAACTAGAAGCTCCAGAAGAAGAGATTAACAAGGGAATTGATGACCAAGGTGTTAACTTAGATCCTCTGGAGTTAATCTATGAAGAGACTAATGTTGAATTTGATTCATCAAATCTGAATGTTAGACAAGTTTAGGAAAAGAACATCATTAAGTAGGAATTTGTGTTTGGTGAAGCTTCTATTCCAGAAGAGGAACAAGTTAGTCAAGAGGACATAGAAATGACAGACAAAATAATTAATGCAAAAGAAACTCTTCCACCTAATCTTTTTAGAAAAGAAGAGGATATTGCTGCAATATAGACCCCTCAGGATCAGGTAGTGAGTGGTGAAGACAGAGAAAAGATTTCACCTACAAGTGATACCAGAAATGATAAAGAAGAGGAAGAAAAGGAAAAAAACCAAGAAGACAAAGCAAAAGAAGATGGTGCAAATGTTGAAGCACCTAAAATAGATGCTAAAAATTTTGATGAACAAATGGATGATTTAGAAAATGTTGCAAGAGACACTGTAGATGCAGTGAAAAGTTTCCTTGAAAAAGAGATGATTGAGCTTGATGAGCCTAAACTACTCCAAAGTCTAACCAATCTAGATGCTCTCTCTCCCATTCAATTGATGAAAATAGCATCATTCACCCAAGTAAAGGCTAGAGAAAAGTTGCTAAAGTCCCACATGGAGGATAATGAGCTACTGGGGCTTGCATCTAGGATTTTGGAGAAGTTAATACCTTCCTACCAGAAGAGTCCATCTAATTCCCCCTCCGGGCATCTAAAAAATCTTGTAAATTTTGTAAATACTTATTTTGAATCCTTTGAAAAATTTGTAGAAGCAAAGGTCTAGAAAGAGTTTCTTGATAAAAAATTTAGTGAAGTACATAATCTAATAGGAAATGATAGGATGATACTCAGCATTAGCATAAGGAGTATTCAGAATTATTTAAATGATGGAAGAGATATGTACAAATTTTGTCTATCTTGGCCCAAAATTAGTGAGCATATTTAGAAGAAGATAAAGGAGCAAGAATAAAAATTGTCAAATCTCTCTCAAACTTTTGATTATCTAATAGTTTCACCTATAAGTCAAGAATGTCAAGTAATTAGCTTGACAGATGAAATAAAGAAGCTCGGTAAAGAAAAAAGTAACATTATGAAGAGAATGTGTGAGCTCCGAGAATTGATTGCTCCCAACTTAGAAACCATGTTTAATGCCTTATCAGAAGCTCAGACTGCACTTCAGACAAGTAATCGTTCAAATCTGACAAAGGCAGAAGCATATGCACTTTTTCTGAGTGGACACATCTCAATTTTGGATGGAATAGAGGTAGCCTGGGCCTCTAAACTTGTGTAATTGAAAACCAATTTTGCAAATATTCTCAAGTTCATGTGAATAGAACTTAATGATTAGTTGTACATATGCGGTCCTATATACAAAGTTTTGGAGAATTTTGGCTTGCAGACCCCACCCTTTGCCATTGATGTCAAAGGGGGAGTGAAGTTTAGTGAAAAATGAGGAATCCAACTAAGGGGGAGTACCAGAAAGTAGTGTGAACAACAGTATGGAGCACAAGCTAAGAGGGAGCTATTTCAACACTTAGTCATTTTTCACTAAGTGTTGCCATCAATGCCAAAGGGGGAGATTGTTGGAAAGAGACGCTACTAGGCATAATAGGTGTTGTCATTGATGGCAACTAAGATCATCCCAATCATCTGCATAACACAATTTGTTCACATCAAAAGTTAGAATCAGAATGTGTCTAAGTCTGGGCAGTCAGGAACAGAGTAGGTGACAGGGTCCCGTATCTTGGTCCGGGTCTATCTAGTGGAAAGGCATGGTTTTCTGTGGATATGAGGTAGTTTTAAGCATTGTCAAGACACTCTAAATCTAGAGTTTCATCCTCCAGAGATGAAGGACTCAAAAGATATTAGCTTCTAAGTATCAGGTTTCAGTTTGACAAAACAAACAGAAGAATAGGCCGACCTTGTGAATGATCCTATTTCTGGATGTATAGAAGTTGTCTACTGGGCAATTGGTGATGATAAGTAGTGATAGCCGACATGATTGATGATTTGCAACTACAATTTTTAATCTGCATCCCATATTATCTATGGATCTAGCTGACAGAGTAGAGTACTCTACAAAGTTCTAAATGTTCTTGAAGTTGACTAGTAAAATAATTGTAGATCATGTTGCAGATATATATATCTGATGGAATTGGATGATTTTCATGTGTGTGTTGCAACTATGAAGTAGTTGCAAAAAGAAGAAGAGATCAAAGTTTAGATGCTAGCAGAGAAGTAAGAGGAGGAGAGTAAGGATGAAGTGTATCAAGTCATTTTTTTGTGCTTAACTGGAACTAAACTCTAGCATTAATAGATATCAAATATCAGTTCAAATTTATTGTAACTCTTCTTTCTTGTAGGTAGTGAGCCTTCTTTTGAGCAGTGAGCTCTAGGAAGTAAGCTTGAATGCACGTGCATTCCCCATTGTAATACTTTTAACATAGTATAATCTTTGTGGTTTAACCCCCACCATGGTTTTTCCCTTAACCAGGTTTCCATGTCAAAATTTGTTGTGTCAAGTGTACTATTTATGTTTTTGCTCATGTCTTATTGATTAATGCTGAAATGTTTATATCATTGATTTGATTATAAGTTGTAAAGAAAAAAAAATTGTTAAATTGTGTGACAACTGATTCACCCCCCCTCTTAGTTGTCTGGACCTAATTCAACAGGTTCCCATTCACAGCCAATGGCAGTTATATGTTGGATTTTGAGGCAGATTTTGTGGGTTACAGTTGTAGTTTTTCTTGAGGTAGTTAAAGATATATTTCTATGGGTTTTTCGCTATAAATAGATAGATCCAGCACATAGTTGGCTAGTTCCATAGTTCTACATAGAGACATTTTGAGCAGTAGAGGAGATATTTTCTTTTTGCCTCAGTAGTGCATCTTTATGGCGATTGTAATATTTTACCTTGTGCAAGATTTTTTACCTCTGTAATACATTTCCATTCAAATAAAGAGAGATGATGTTTTGTGGAGCTTTGAGTCTAATTTTTGGTTCTTGCTTCTTTCTTTCTATTTGTTTGCCTCTGTTAAATCTAAGTTACAAACTGGGTATTGATCGTGCATTTATGCTCTTTGATTTCCAGTTAAATCATATAGGGTTTAACACTATGCAACTCGGTTAGTTAAAATATGGCACATCGCCATAGGGTTAGATTTTATTTTATTATATCTGTAATCTTGTTTCTTCTCCCTTTTTCCCAAAACCCCTTTGAAAATAGAAGAGCCAACTTCCCTAAAATCTATAGGTTGTTTCTAGTGTCAATCCCACATCTCCGAAACTTCCCATGTTGTTGTTGGATTAGGCCAACAATTTTATACATCAACATTTACTTTTCTAGAAGCAGATTTATTAAAAAAGTTGGAATTTTGAAAATTAGTTCTTCCTAATGCTTAAAATACCTGATCTCTACTCTCCATAGTTGTCACCCATCTCCCAACATGTCAATTGCTTTATGAGATTTGCAAGTGCAATTAGGAAAAATGTTGCAATATTAATACTTTACAATTTGCACTAATTATGAAAGACAAAGTGTAGTGAACTTTATGGGCTGACTATGACAAAATGGGTGATTGGATTTTCCTTTTAGCTAACCATTATAGGGTTTGCTTTTGGGACAAAGAGGTCTTGCATTATGATATAAGTCTATATTCCATTGCTTCTTCTCTTGAATATTGTATATAAAATTTTGCTTACAATGAGAAGACTTTTCCCTGAATTTATTGAAAAAACAAGATACTTCCATGATTAGGGTGTTTTAAGATGACTTTCATTCACTTTTAAATATTATCTCTCTATAGGAGAAAAATCTAGTAGGAGCTATATAAAATTTTATTGAGTTTGAGGTCATGTCACTAGATGAATAAGGGGGAGATTGAGATGGTTAGATGTGGTGTTTTACATCCCTTTACTATTCTTCTATAGATCCCTTTACATCCCTTTACTATTCTCATTTCAAATTTGTCCTCGAATGAAGATATCTCTATGAATAGAAAGCTTTAAGAAGATTTTCAATCACTTTTAAATAAATGTCTCTCTATGGGAAAAAAATCTAATTTGAGCTCAAGACAATCTTGTTGAATTTGAAGTCATCTCATTAGATTTCTAGGAGAAGATTTAAGAAGGTTAGATACTATGTTTTTTCCCTTTGATTTTTTGTTGCATGCCTTAAATTCAAGCCAAATATAAAAGCAATTGGTAGTTTTATAATCCCATTTATTTTAAATCTTAGCTTACATAACAAGAAAATTCTTCCATAATTTTTTTAAAAGAAAAATATCTCTATTAATTGGGAATTTTAAGAAGATTTTTATTGGTTTTTTAAAATATTGTCTCTCTAAAAGAGGAAAACCTAGTTTGAGCTCTACACATTTATGAGTATTTTCATATTCTAGAGAAAATAGTGTTATAGATTTTCTAATATATGGGTTATATGGTGAGAATGACATGTAGTTATGTCGACTTAAGCTTGTATAAAAAAATGTGCACTATAAATTTAATAAACAAGGAAATTTGATTTTTTATCACCTTCATCTTCATGATTTATAGTTGTCATATTCATCTTCATGCTTTTCCATTTCTTAGTCTTAACTTATTGCAAGAGTACATTGAGTACTATTTCCAATCTACTATGAGATATGGAGCTTTAGAATATTGACTCAAAAGGAAGAGAATAAGGACACTGTAGATAGACAAGCCAAAAAGTAAAGTAGTTTGTAGACTTTGCTACACCAAATTTGAAATCTTTTTCATTGATATTAATGGGAGGAATGCCAAAAGAACCTTTATCTATCAAAATCATAATTGTGATGAGTATTATAGTTTCTAATATTATTTATTTTTAGGGCTAATGATATTTTCCACATTCTATTTTAATTTCATCAGCATTGGAAACAAGAAATAGAATGTAAATAATTATAATGAAGTTGGGAAATCTATCAATAGCTATGGATAGACTATTGGAGTTCAATGTTTAAGTATTAACAAATGTAGCATTTAGCAAGGACAGAAGGACACAATAGGTTTTCTAGAGGTAATTGAAAAAAATGTATTGTTCTACTATTTAAACATGTACTGACTTCTTTTGAAATTATTTTTTTTATTGGATTTCTAGAGTAATCATATAATTATTTTTTGTAGTCATTTTTCTAGCAACTAAAATTCTTTATTGAATTACACCATGTTGCATGACTAATACCAAAATATAGAGATACAAGCCATAAGTAAAAGGAGGGAGGTAGTGGTCATTGGACTCCATTAGCCATGGATATGTGCATGGAAATGGAGAACCAAAAGAGGGTCAAAAGTGGTCACTTTTTCCCCAAAATCAATAAAAACCAATATTGGATAAGAAATTCAAGATACCCATGCTCAAACTTTCAAGATGTGACAAGAACAAAATTAGTCTAGTGGTGAAATCTAGTTTTTAAACTATTATCTTTTAAATGGTTGAGATAAAGAGGTTCAAATAGGGGGAGCACACAAAGTTGCCTTGTTTTTGTCAAAAGAATATAACATAGCGACTAGTGTACTTGCCCTAAAATGTTGATTTTTTAAAAGTATTTCACAAATCCCTTTGGTGGAAAATTAGCAAACATCACATAATTTATGCTAGATTTTCCTACTAATTTTTCAACGAATATATGATTTTTTACTAATTTTTAAAATGGACACATCCTAAAAAATAAAAAATTGAGCATGCTCCCACTTTGAGAATATTAAGTGAAAAATATTTTTTTGGAACATGTCTAGAATGGAGTCTACAATGTTAAAATGTGATTAGTTTCAAATTTGGATGAGTGGATGAAAAATGACACCAAAACATATATACATAAGTTTTCAAAGAAAAATGAAGATAGTAGAAAGAGAAATTGAAGATCAAAACCTTAATGTATTGAAAATGTAGAAAAAATTATGTGGTTACAAATGTAATGGACAACTTGATGTTTTTGTGGCATTTTTTAGAATAATGTCTTAAAATGTGCAAAATTGATGGAGAGCATGCTCAACATTTACTTGATTTTTCCCATTTTATGCAAAACATATCCTTGGGCACCTTAGATGCAAGCCCAACCCTTTGGCATAGATATCCATGCCAAATCCAAGCCTAAGGTGGGATTCTAAAAAAACTTCAAATGAAATACGTGCATGTTATAAACTTAAAATAGAGTGTTTTGTGTGTTTTCAAGGTTAATATAACATGAGTGAGTTATAATGTGCTCATGTTATGTTGGGATTTTTCAATCATCTGGGGACATAACACAAGATCATTATAGTGATCTCATGTTAAGTAATATTTTTCATTAAAATTGATTTTTTTCTCTAATTTTGATTCCCCTATCTTAGTGCACATAACCCCATGCCATCTTACAAAGCACTTTTGCAATGACTACAACATGAAAATAAAGGCATATAATTTATTACATCCATATTATAGAGGGCCATTAGCTATCAATGTTTTATAATAAGTTTGATTATTATAAAATATTTTTCCTTTAGTTAACTAGCTAATAGTAGTTTCTCACATTCCTTATAATTAAATTATTTTAAAGGTACTACAAATAAGAGTTGGTTGCAAATGAATAGTGAGGAAGAACTCAATTCCACTATTACATCGATAGATAACACATATTTAAAGAAGGATTTATATTATGTTTGATAGCTAGTAGTTTCAAAAGAAATATGGAACATCATTTGTTGGATTGAAAAGTGCATTTGGAGTAGAAAAAAAACAATAGAATTACTGAAGGAAATACAAAAAAAAGTCACTAACATGAGATTTAAGCTTAATTCTTAAAAATGTTATCTTCTATCTTGTAGATGTACTTTCAAGGGCCTAGAATTGAGGCTCCTCTTTCTTCCTACATCAAAAAAATAATCACAAGAGAAACTTTAACTATAAGCTTGGTGAAGAGAAGATTGCATAGAAATATGTCTTAGAAGGTCCAAAGAAAACTATTCTTGTGCATTTGGCATCGACTTCATGTGCGTTGCCAATTGTAATAGTACATGCACCATGTTCCCACGTGTCCCAATTTATCAATTTGTGCCATTTGTAGTAAAGGCATATATGATAATATGATTATTATTAATATTTTATTTGGTGTGCATCCTATGTGCATGGGATTTTGTAGTTATAAGTCACATTGATCTAATAAATACTACCTATTTTGGATAATATAATAAGGTGAAGAATTATATATAAGTGAGCATATGTACTCTTGGGTCCTAAAATAGTAGCAACCCAAAACCCTAAAACATTTCACCAGCACCAAGGCCAGGGGTGTTGTCAAGGTGATTGAAAGATGTTTATCAAGAGGTCAAGGGTGATCTTGGCCAATGAACAAGAGTGAGTATGCTCCTCTACACTTCAAGATTAACTAGACCTAAGAGGGATATTCCTAGAGGCATGAAATAGAACACACAAAAAAAACACAACCATACCCAATGTACACTTGACCCCAAGAGTTGTCACTAGGTCAAGACAAACTGGTTGCACAAGCCTCTAATTAAGCTGATTACTACACTATGCATTTGCATCCAAATACAACTACATCACATTTCTTACACTCTTTGAGATGAATCCATTTGAGTTATCATACACAAGATACATAGTGCAAGCATACATGGACATGATTCACCAATGATTTAAATAGTTTTTGCATCACTTTAAATTTTTCCTTGGTTATTATACTAAATCATGGACATCATGTGGAATTGGAAACTAAATCTACTCCTATAGCAAACATGACAGGGAGTTTGATTAAAATAGTGATTGATCTATCTCCAATATGGACCGATGCTTACTTCATTGGGAAACTAAGTCATAAGAAATAAAGAGGAAGGAAATGGACTGAAATAAAATCAACAAAAAACTAAAATTACTCACATACATTTCTCATATTACACTTCATGAACTAGACATACTTTTTTATCCAAAGCCACAATACAGTGACCCATTTGCAATAATGAAATGATCCACCACAAAGCTTATATTGACTTAAATGATGTCACACATTATCAAATCTTTATTATAATCACACCAGCAAATGTGGTGAAGGAAAAATACAAGGCTCTAACCAGGCATTCCTCTAAATCATTGCAAATAGCCATGGATATATACCACCGCAAAAAGACATATATTACAATTCTTTCCTATGATGTATCGAAGACATTCTTCCATTCACTGCTTAGACATTATCCTCTGCTTGAAGCTTGAAAATCTCCCTTAGGCTTTCTTGACCAGACAATTGGTTCAACGACCAACCCTGAAAATATCTTTTTCATATGCATATATAACTTTCTTCATTTACTTTGCAACCAAAGGCGTTGAAACTGACTCAACATGCCAAGCCCATGCCTTAATAAATTTAACCCTAAGCCTCTATCATAAAATCATGGATTTTCTGGATGCCCATGTCTTGTGCGTTGATTTTGTCCTTAGAAGGTCCTACATAAAATAATGACCACTAAAACACCTCATCCTCCTCATTAACTTTGATTACCTGTGCATTGAAGGCATACACAATTTCAGCTACCTACAACTGACATTAGCCAGCAATCATGGCATCACCTACGGAGGCATGTTCTCAAGCACTTAGGAAATCACACCATTTATGAAGCCCTTACAACACTTTAAATATTTTAAAACTCAATTTAAAAAATTTAAACTACTACAATTTATACTTTATGCTTCATACTTGATTTTTACATTTTTGCACTGACGCCCTTCATATTTCCCTTTATCACCAAATTTGACCACCAAAAATTCAACTCTTTTGCACTTTTGGGACCTTTATCAGTAAATCACCTTATTGGTGATCTTGAGAAACCGCTAACCATCTCTCTTCATTAGCTTTTCTTTGTTGGTGAAATTCTCCCTTCGTGAACCACTTTCTCAACCCACTTGTCTTCTTCCTTTCTTTTTCACCTTATCAGCGAACCTTTCTTTTCATGAATCATGCCTTGACTGATTGTCTTCTTTATCTTCCATGTTACATCTTCTTTCCCTTTTGCCTTTATCAACAAATTTCCTTGCCGACAAACATTTAGGTCGACGAACTTGTGGGTTCATGAACGTCCAACTTCACTGACAAGCATTTGGCTTCTCTTTACATTTCTTAACTGTCAAAAAAATTTTCCTTTCATGAACGAAGGACTTTACCTTCATTTTACACCTTCACACTTTGTCTCCATTTTCTTTGTCATTAATCTTGATCGTCGGTGAACATCCTTGTCGGCAAACCTGATGGTTTGTGAACCAAAGGTTTCACCAACCAAGCCATCTTCATACCTTTGTTTCCTTTCGTTGCTGCATCCTTTCTCTATCAACAAATCCTAAGGTTCATGAACCAAACATTTTCTGGTGAAGACATGTTCTGGCCTTTGCCTTTCTCCTTGTTCTTTATCCCTTAGAAAATTTTCTACTTGCCTCTTTACCGATTTGGGCTATCGGCAACACTCTATTGACAAAAACCTCCATTGGTGAACCTAATGGTTTTCAAACCACCAAATTTGTTGATAAAAGCATGATGTTGAGCCCATCCTACCTTAGAACAATTTTTCTTTCCTCTTTTGTCATTTGGTCAATGAATCAGGGAAAACACAAACTCACAAACTTGGTCAGCAAAATCGGGACATCACGAACTAGTTGATTCACTAATAAAGGCCACAAACTTCAATCATTCTCTATCTTTCAAACCTTTTCCTTCACCTCTTTTTCTGCCTTATCAGCAAATCAACAAACTGACAAACTGTGAACTTACAAACTCAGTCAACAAAATTGACAGTTTGTGAACTTGCTGATTTGATGGCAAAGCCCTCAAATGGATAGATTTTCTAAGGGAAGAAAACATATTAACTTAGGGGGTTTTAACTTATAGTTATTAAATTAAAACCCTTGGAGAATATCTCAGATCATTTATAAATAATGGGTATAAACTACAAAGCCAAAAGTGGGGAATTTAATGGATTTTAGGACAAAAATATGCATATCTTAGAAGAGTTTTTTTAGGTCCCAATGCTAGCTTAGGTTGGGGAAGTGTGTCAAGCAATGAAACAACAAGAATCTTAGAATATCTCTAGGTAGGAAAAAGGAAAAAATGAACACAAGGGGAAAAGCACATAATATATTTACATGAAAACATATAGTCATAAACATGAGGGCACAAAAGGAAAAATAATTGTAATCAAAACTTTCAAGCCCTAGCAGGTCAAACTTGCACAAGATGAATGAAACTACTTGCCTCTATCAAATACAAGCTGAATGAAGGAGCTAATCTCCATCAAACCAAATTTGCACTTTTCACCTAGCTGCAACAACTGGAGACTGTCCCCAACATGTGTCAATCTGTAATTACTACTCATAAAGCCAAGGTCAGGTCCATAAATGAAATTATTCTTCTTGGGCAACTATAAAAACCTATTCCAATCCATATCATGCATTTTCATAACAACAAGGGGTGTAAAATCAAAAACTAGGTTAGCAACCAAAGAAATAAATGAAGGCAAGCCTCCATTAACAAATGCTAAGCTATCAAACCTACTGACCTCTTCATGCAAATTGAGGGAAAAGGAGAACACCTCTAATTCACATGGAAAAAAAGAACGTGCCTAGCTTCACTATTGATCAACAACAAGAAACACATATTTTTGCAAATCAAACTAGAAAAAATCCATCTCTATCATATCTTCAAGTTGGGCTGCCATCTATTGAAACACGGGCATACACATGCCTTGCTGCTCATTCACATCAATGTCCCATACAAAGGACTCAACCTCTATCATAGAACCTACACATTCAGGAGCTAGTAAACATCCCACATCAAAGTGGAAAGATTCATACTCATTTGCAACTCCACCAAGTTGTTGAACACAACTTTCATATGTGCTGCTACAACTTTCAATTTCTGAATCATAAGCATGACTCAAATTGCAATCTAAACCATTAACACACACATCAATACCATGAGACACCTTATGTGAAGAACCATGTTTTTCAAAATGTCTCTCTATTTCAAGTCCACTCTAGCAATCTACTATGCCATACTCACTACTACAATAAGTCTGATGACACAATTCTTCCTTGATTTCTATATTATTTCCTTGTGGCTTTGGTGAAGCATACTCTACATGAGGAAGACAACATACCTTCTACCAAATAAATATGTTCTCATATGCATCCACATGATCACCATCTTCATAATCTAGGGCATGTTCTTCACACTGAAACTCTATGGATGCACTAATAATTGTCTCTAATTAGTTATCATCAAATGCAACCACATCTACATCATCCTCATGAAAGCAAACATCAACTTCTTCAACATCACAAACATGGACAAAGGAGGGCATTAAAGCAAACAAGAAACTATTCATCCCCATACACATCATCCTCCCCCATACACATCATCCTCCTTATTCACTAAACCACATACCTCAGCATTGGATTGGAAGTCACCATTGGATCTATCATTATCATTTTCACTTAATGCACTATCCAATAGAAGGTTGGTTCATACACTACTTTTAATCATCTGCATCACTATTATATAATGCACCACCTTCACTTTCTACCCTCCTAACTACACAATCATCATCCTCTGATGCTACATTCACTTGACTATTTGTATCCACACTATTTCTATTCATATTAAAGCATGTTTATTATCAGAAACACATGTATTTGTGGACAACAATCCCTTTATGTAGTCATCTCTCATTTTCTCCATGGAGTCTAGGAAAAAGTATGTCTACTACATACTCATTATTTTAAAATCTTCCCACACATAACTTAGTCTAGTTTCATATTCTTTGAAAAACATATCAATGCAAGTGGGAATGTTAGGTTTAAAATTATTTGGAATGTTGGAAAGGACAATAGTAAACCTATGACCAAAATCTTTGCTTGACTCTCCCTCTTATCTTTAACTTTTTCTAGCTCTATTACAAGATCAGAAGGGTCAAGATCTTTGGCAAATTAATTCTCAAACTAGGATACAAGTTCATTCCATAAGGAAAAGGACTTCTTGGGAAAACTTTGGATCCATTCTCTTGACTTTCCATGCAAGGACCTAACAAAGAATCCATCCACATGTCTTCATCCTCAAACTGATGTTCTTCCATGAATTCTAAAAATACATCAACATGTATGTCCCCTTCCCAAATATCATACCCATCAAACCTAGGAAACTGGCTATAAACATTGGTTCACATGCCTCATGTTTTGTCATCAAACCATGAAAGGTCTAGCTGGTTGTATACTAGATCTAAGGGAACAACAAGGGGCTGAACAAACTATGTTTTTGGGGCAGCAAGGAAAGCATTGGACTATACCGTAGACTCTAGCAGGTTAATCTAATTTTCTATTTCTTCTTCTTGCTGCAATAAGGACTCTAGCACCTATTTAGTGTTATTAATTTTACATTGTTGCATTGCTAAGTCATTCTGATCTTGCATGGGTGTATATAAGTTTTGGTTTGCATAACATGCAGAGCCATGACTAGAAAATGTATTGCTAGGATGGTCATGGGAATCCACACCAATGTAGTTTCTAGGGTCTGAGAGATAGGAAAACTCAAATAAAAGAGCAGACCTAGAATAGCCATATCCATACCAACCTTCCATGACTAAAACATCCTATAATGCTAGGCAAAAAAATGAGGCATAGAAATTTGTTCCTTCAACATTATAGGAATAGAAAACTCCAAAAGTAGGAAAAGAAGAAATTGTGTGTACCTTTATTTTAGTATCTTTTACATATTAAGATGGAACATTTAGATCACTAATAGAAACCAAGGTACAATAGTAAAAAACTTATGTTCTTTGATAGTAGAGTCGCCACCTCTACCAAAGAGGAATTCCTTGGAGTGTGATTAATCTTCAAGGCCACCAATTGATTCTAAGTTCAACTCACCAGTAGAGTCTCCAAATGATTTAACCCAACAGGATTATCCCTGACAATGATGCTAAAATGTTGTCATACGTTAATGGGAGGTCAAACTTACCCAAACAAAATGCAAATAGAAAACTATTGCAAATACAAAGGTCTTCAGAATAATTCAACCATTTAATTTAGTCCCCAGAAACGGTGCCAATCTATTGGCGTAAGCTGGTAGGCTACCAACTTCAACACACAATAAACTATATCAAACAATGGCTGCAAACATTTTTAGTGACTATGTTACAAAGGTCTTTCAAAATCTAAACCAAGATATTACATCCCCTACAATCACTTTAAATTGTCGGGTCCTAAAATAGTAGCAACCTAAAACCTTAAAACATTTCACCATCACCAAGGCTAGGGATGTAGTCAAGGTGATTGAAAGAGGTTTATCAAGTGGTCAAGGGCAATATTGGCTAAATAATAGGAGTGGGGGACTACACTTTAAGCTCAACTAGACCTAGGAGAGATATTCTTATAGGCATGAAATATAACACAAACAAACAAACACATCCATACCCAATGTGCACTTGACCCCAATAGCTATCACTAGGTCAAGACAAACTAGTTGCACAAGCCTCTAATTAAGTTGATTATTGCACTATGCATTTGCTCCCAAATACAACTACATCACATTCCTTACACTATTTGAGATGAATCCATTTAACTTCTCGTAGTCCAGATACATAGTGCAGGAATACATGTACATGATTCACCAATGATTTAACCAATTTTTGCGTCACTTTAGATTTATCCCTGGTTGTTATACTGAATCATGGACAACATATGGAACTCTAAACTAAATCTACTCCTACAACAAATAGGATAGAGAGTTTGATTAAAATAATGATTGATCTATCTCCAATATGGACCAGTGCCTACTTCATTTGGCAATTGAGTCATAAGCAATAAAGAAGGAAATAGACTGAAATAACATCAACAAAAAACTATAATGTAGTCACATACATTTCTCATATTACACTTCATGCACTAGACATACTTATTTATCCAAAGACACATTACAATGATCCATTTGCAACAAATAAATGACCCAACACAAATCTTTTATTGACTTAAATGTTGTCACACATTATCAAATCCATATTACAATCGCACCAACAACATGGTGAAGGCAAAATACAAGACTGTGACAAAGCATTCCCTTGAATAACTACAAATAGCCATGGAGACATACCACTACATAAAGACGTACATTAAAATTCTTTCCTACATTGTATCAAATGTATTCCTCCATTCACTGGTCAAACATTATCCTCTGCTTGATGCCTTAAAATCTCCCCTAGGCTTTCCTAACTAGATAATTAGTTCGGCAACCAATTCTGGAAACATCTTTTTCATATGCGTATATAAATTTCTTCATTTACTGTGCAGCCCATGATGTTGAAATTGAGTTAACACGCCAAGCCAATGGTTCAATAAATTTGGCCTAGAGCCTCTATCAAAAAATTAGTGCATTTTCTAGATGCCTTTGTCCTGTGTGCTGATTTTGTCCATTGATCATCTTGTAGAGAATATTGACCATTGAAACACCTCAGCCTCCTCATTAAATTTGAGTACTTGAGCATTGAAGGCATGCACTATTTCAGCTAACTGGAACTGGCATTGGCCAGCAATCATGGCATCACCTACAGAGGCATGTTCTTAGGCACCCAGGAAATCATGCAATTTATGAAGCTTTTACAACACTTTAAATATTTTAAAACTCACTTTAAAACATTTAAACTACTACAATTTATACTTCATGCTTCATACTTAATTTTTACATTTCTACATTGGTCCCTTCATATTTCCCTTTATCACCAAATCTAACCATTAGTTAATTCACCTCTTTTGCACTTTTGGGACCTTTATCAACATATTTCCTTATTGGTGATCTTGAGAAACCGCTAACCATCTGCCTTCATCAGATTTTCTTTGTTCGCAAAATTCTCCCATCGTGAACCACTTTTTCTACTGATTTATCTTCTTGATTTCTTTTTTTTCCTTATTGGCAAATATTTCTTTTTGTGAACCATGCTTCAACCTCTTCTCTTCTTTATCTTACTTGTTTCATCTTCTTTCCCTTTTGCCTTTATTGGCAAATTTCCTTGCCGGTGAATCTCTAGGTCAGTGAACATGGGGGTTCGTGAACCTCCAACTTCACCGACAAGCATTTGGCTTCTCTTTACATTTCTTTTCTGTCGACAACTTTTCCTTTCATGAACCAAGAACTTTACCTTCATTTTTCTCCCTCACCGCTTTGTCTTCATTTTCTTCATCGGCAATCTTGACTATCGTTGAAAATCCTTGTCGGTGAACCTTATGGTTTGCGAACCAAAGGTTCTGCCAACCAAGCCATCTTTACACCTTTGTTTCCTTTCACTGCCACATTCTTTCTTTTTCAGTGAATCCTAAGGTTCATGAACCAAACATTGTTTATCCCTTAGAAAATTTTCCACTTGCCTATTTGCTGATCCAGGTTATCGACAAAACTCTATCAGTGAAAACCTTCATCGACAAACCTAATAGTTCGTGAACTACAAACTTTGCAAATAAAGTCATGGTGCTAATCTCATCCTACCTTAGAACAATTTTTCTTTTCTCTTTTGTCACTTGGTCAGTGAATTGGGAAAAACACAAACTCATGAACTTAGTCGGTGAAATCAACAGTTTGCGAACTAGCTGATTCAAGGACAAAGGCCACAAAATTCAACTTTTCTCTATCTTTGAAACATTTTCCTTCTCCTCTTTTGTTTCCTTATTGGCAAATTGGCAAACCAGCGAAACTATGAACTTACGAACTCAGTCGGTGAAATCGATAGTTCTTGTTGATTTGCTGAAAAAGCCCTCAAATGGATAATTTTTTTAAGGGAAGAAAACATATTGATTTTGGGACAAAAATATGCATGTCTAGGAACTATTTTTTTTAGGTCCCAACATGTACCTTGTTCACCTCCTACCAATAATCTCCTATTTTTTTTTGTTATCCTCTATTCAGAACATATCTTCAGTATAATATTGAATTTTCATGTCCATGGCCTTGTTTAAAACCCTAGTAAAACTTTTTATGTTGTTAGAACATTCATTTATTTACATGTTCACTTACTATTTCCCATCACCAAATCACCTAAGTTAGTTGCTTTACATTTTTTTCTTCTATAGAATTGGCTTTGCATTGATTCTATTTTGTTGCACTATTATTATTTCATCAATCACACTCCACCCACCACATTACACAAAGTGTTGATTAGGCTTTTTTAATCATGATTAACATGATATAGTATGACTTAATAATTTTTCTTGTGCTTTGCGTAATAATTCAAGGTTGACCAGTTAGTGGTAGTTAATGTATCTTTACCATGTGTTAAAAATATTAGGAACATACTTTGCATGAATTCTTGTTCAATGCATTAATTGGAACCTTTTAGTTACCACCTAACTTGCTACAATGTGTAATATTTTCCACTATTTAAAAAATAACCACATGGCATGCCACTATTGGTTGAGTTATTTAATTGGGCACCTAACCACCATGTTCTTTGATGAACCCACAACATATTGACTTGACTCAAGTCAACATATTATTATTGGCCCATTACTTTTCTTGTAGGCCTATATTACATCCAATCAAAACATGACTCTTTTATCTCATGTATATTTGCACCACTTAACTTCCCTACCATATCAATAGCTCTCCTTAATGTACCAAATGAACTTTAGTGTGTTGAGTCATATTTTCCTACAAACTTCCACTCAACATAATTATGCAACACTTTTGATCTATAAGCTATTCCATAATGAATGACCAATATTTGTGTAGATTTCAAAAGTTTTAACTGCCATAGTTAGCCTTTCTTTCTTGACCTTAAAATGAATGATGTCATTAATGAGATCCACATAATTCTAAATTTGAATTCTTCATTGAAACACATTCAATCCCTAAGAGCCCTAGTATTTTTTATTTCCACATGTTTCCTTGATTTGCAACTACTCACAACCAAGCTAGATAAATCACAATTTAATCTTTCTATTACTATTTTTATCTCAATATGTTGGTCATAGTGTAGAAGAGTTTATCCTAAATTAAGTTACTAACTACATATAATTGTTCATTGCAATCACTCTCAATTTTATACTCAAATATTGAAAGTTTTAAAGCACTAATGAAAGCATTTTATCCTAGTTGTGTGTGTATTCTAAGAGTACACACTTAATCTATTCATATATCTATTTAGATTTCAATTTTTGATTTAACTAGGTAGGGTTCTAGTTTTTAAAATTCTTAAAATTTATATTACTAGTTTTAGTTGTCTATGTTTATTGTTCCAATACCTTGTACTTGGAGGGTTGTTTTAAACCTTGATCTTCCAGTGCACTTTAAACCCTAGTGTATCTTAGTTAGTTCTTTTCTATCAAGTTTCCATTTAGTGTAACCCTGGCCAAGAGATTTTTTAAGTGCTTCTATAGGCCATAAAGAAATCTAAAATGCAAATAGAAAAGGGATTTTTATTGATCATTTGGAGGATGCAAAGGTAAATATTAGAGACCCTTTGACCTATAGGAGTGACCAAGAGTTATTCAAAAAAAAATTCAAGAAGCCATTCAAAGACATCCCCCTATGTAATTCCTAAATGTTTTACCTTTGAAATGTGGTTATACAAAATTTATTGGAGAGCCTTAAGCTTTTTGAGTGGACTATAAGAATGTATGAACATAAAATCCAAAAGGAGAAGGATCCACAAGAAAACAAGTTTTTCATTCTAAAGAAAGAGTCAACTGTGTTCCATTTGATCCTAGTGCACATGAAAGGATGAAAGGATAGATGGATGGATGGATAAAAGGAATGGAAATAATGTATAAAATGGATGGAAGATACATGGTGGATGGATGGAGGTGTTTAGGATGGATTTCCAAGGAATACATCGCATAGGAATAACATGCCCCCACTCTAGATAGGTGTTACTTATGAGAAGGCAAGGTAATGCTTATTAGGATGCATGATAGGGAGAATGCTTGGAATGGATGGGTAGACTTTGGAGTATGTCAGGAGGTGTACAAAGTAAGTTTTAGATATTTTCCCCTATCCTTATCGAGATCAAAGGAGGATGGGAGGATGTGGTGATGTAATGGGATAGGTATGCAGATATAATCAATTATGATTATAGGATAGGTATGCATATATAATGGATAAGGTTGGTAGAAAATGATGGAAATGATAGGATGGTTTAGATGAGAAAATTTTCCCCAAGTCTGACGTACATATATAATAAAACTACACATGACACCTGTTTTCTAGGTTTTCATCATGGTACTTATCCATGGTACCACTAAAGTGGTTTTCAACATTGGATGAAGGATTTCTCTTTAGTTTTTATTTTATTTTATTTTTACTATTTGGATGGGATTGGTGGATGAGGGGAAAGAGATATTTGCATGGAGGATGAGGAATCAAGAACCTGTTTCCAAGAGAATGTGATAGTGTCCCATTTTTGGATGCCTGCAGCACATAGAACATGTCAAGTCTTATTACATGCATGGATGTTGGGAGATGATTGGATGATATGGAAATGGAGTGGATTATGATGTGGATTATATATGAATGGATAATAGTGGATTATGATGTGGATTATGGATGGATGTAGGATAGTGGATTATGATGTGGATTATGGATGGAGATGGATGGATAAATGGATGATAGATGAAAGGATTATGCAAAAGCATGGACCATAGGGATGTGATGGGGGGGATTTGCATGATAGAGGAGATAAGATGCGGGGATAGAGTTATGTGAAAATGTCATGGGGTGGAGGGGAACCAAGACCAATGGTTGCAAACACCATAATGAATTTTGAAGCTTTTGATGTGGAGGGGGTGTAGGGAGTACCGTAGATTTTTTATTTTTCTGATTTGAGGACATAGGGACCCAAATGGACTTAAGATTTGTAGAATTTGAGAACTCTTTATTGTGCCATATTTATCTACATGTACTATCTAGTGAGTGGGAATAGAATCTAGGGATTGAATTGGTGTCCAATGAGTTACCTAAAGGACCAATTAAGATAGTGGAGTTGTGGAGAATCCATCTAAATAAGAAACTTTTTAAGGAATTTTAGGAGTTAAAGAACTTGTGATATGTGAGGCCAAGTTTGTTTAAGGAATTTTAGGAATATTTGAGACCCCTTGAACTCAAGGAAGAGATAAATATTAATCACAACTAGAAAGACTAGTTTCTCCATGAAAATTATATTACCATCAATGTTTATGGAATCATATCATACCTTCCAAATTATGAAAGGGTGTTCTTGATACAATTACTTTCTTATAATCTATGTGCCTAAACATAAATATTTGTCTAATCTTTTATCTGAAGAACATTGAATTTGAGCATGACAATCCGAATTTATCTTTGAGTTGTTTGTGAAATATAGTAGTGGAAGACGAAATTTATTTCTTTTAATTAAAATCCTTAGATTATTGCATTGTCAATACAACTGATAAGGTTCAAAACTAATCTAAATATTATTGTTTCATTAGTTTGTTTGGGTTAAAACCATCATTTAATGGTAGGATGAAATTAATAAACCATTTCCTTGCATCCCTAAACAATATTTTGATATTTGTTTTTATCAATAGTAGATTAGGATTAGATGAAACACACATGCAATTTAACTTAAATGTAAAACTAGCCCCCTTGTTAAATAGTCCATATTGAACCCTTTGCTTGTAAAACACAGTTGTGATAGGTAGCTCCCAAGACCTTGGAGATGGTTGATTTTAGGATCAATTTTCTATTTACGAGATGTAATTCAAACTCATCTTACTTGCATTGCATTGTGCCAATTTGGCCATCAACATAACTGACACTAGGAGGGCCCTAAATCACTTAAAGTAATCAAACTAGATTGTATAAAGTCATTCTCTCTTGAGAGGTTTAGGAGAATACTAAGGGCTACACTTGATAAAGTATAATTCCTAGATTTAGGGCCAACTAGTAGACTTGGTGGAGATAAGGGAACAACTATAGAAGATCTAAACACATTGCCAAATACTCAACCTGTAGAATGTCCCACTATCTTCATTGTTTTACCTACACCTCCACCAATGGATTTCTTCCTTGTAGAACATTTGCCTAAGTTGGGTACCATATGAGGTGGATTCCATGAGATGCCCCAAAACCCCAAGAAATTTTGTTCAAAACACATTTATGGGGAAAGTAGGTTGGTAGAAGAACACATCTAGGATTTTAAAGATGCTACTATTAGATCTCAAAATGCACATGAGGATGTGATCTATAGACTCTTCCCATACTCATTAGGGGAACTTTCTTATAGTTGGTACTTAATTTTACCTACCAATTCAATAGATAGCTAGGATAACTTAAAGAAAAACCTTTCAGAAATCAATTCAGGATTTATGCTAACCCATCCATACTATATCATTAGTTTGCTATGTGTAGAAAAGAACCCAATGAACCACTAACCATGTTCAACTCTAGGTTCTAGAAACTATACAAGAGGTTACAATCACCATACACTATAGTAGAGGATGTTTCCATACAAGTTTATCTAAAATATATAGACCATTTTACAGGTTTATTCCTTTGAAGAATTGAAAATGATTTGGAGTCCTTGAGTATAGCATACAACAAAGCAATAAAGTTGCAACAAGGGATAGATCCTACCCCTAGAGGAATAGGTGGAACTTTGCCATCACTAGGATATCCAAGTGTGCCAAATTAGATACTTGTGTGAATAAATCATGCTCTCACTAATAACACACCAATATTAAACCCTATACCTTTAACAATTCATCAACCAATTAGTTAGACATATGGGATGCTAGCAATAGCTTGGCCTATGCAAAATCAAAATAATCCCTAGGTGCCTACCTCAACTAATAGAAATTTGTTCTTTGAGAAACAAGGCATTATGCAATCATCCCAAGCTAATGTACAATCTAACACCTAGGTAGGCCTATCAAGCACTGATCACAACATGCATTGGTCCTCTAAGATAGAGGCATTAAAGAAAACCCTACACATGTGACTAACAAACTCACATAGTTTAGGACGAATCCTGCACAACCCCTCAATTGGAATAATTTCTAGAATCAGGGTAGCTTCAAGAATCAAAACATGAACTAAAATCAAAGACCTTTTAATAGGAAATGGAACACAAGACCTAACAATGGATGCATCACAAGCACCAACAATGGAAAAAATGAAGGAAATCAAGGAACTACTAATACCTTTAACATAGTTACTATGGCAACATTGAATCATGTGACCAATTGGTGTAGACTATGTGACATAATAGCTCATTCAGAGATTAATAGCCCTAAATAGAAAAGATAGCCAGGATTTCTCAAGCAGATTCTCAAACATAGTATACCCGTCTACAAGATAACAGTGATAATGTGAGCATGGATATGGTATTGGATACATATATCTTTCCTTTCAAAGAAGATAATAAACCAACAACTAAGACATATGATGTAGAAGATTTTCAACTAGGAAACAATAACTATTTCTTGAGAAACAAATCGAAAGGATCTTTTACAAAAGGGATACCACCTAGCAACACACCTACTCCCACAGATCCTAAGGCTAACAATAATCCTATACCGCCTAGAGGTCAGACATAAGGAAAACCTAGATCAAATCTAGTTATTCTCACCAAAGCTCATACTTAGACTGATGTAAGTTATGATATAACAGAAGACCTCAAGAAAACTAAATCCAACATGTCTATTTTTGACATTTTGTAAAATTGTCGAAATCAAAGGGAAGCATTATCAAATTTTTTGACAAACCAAATGCACGAAAAAGAAAAGGCCAAGATAATAGATACTATTGATGCTTATGCAGCTATGTACAGAGGAAAACCAGATTCCCCTCTATTCTTGTTGGGTTTCAGAATATTTGGTAATAACTTGCACAATTGTCTAGTAGATTATGGAGCATCGAGCAATCTAGTGCCTTAATGTGTAAAAAGTTTAGAATGATACACACTCACACCCATAAAAAGGTGATTCAAATAAATAAAAAAGAGGTAAATATAGTGGCAGAACTTAAATATGTTCATATTCAATTGGTCTATGAACCACACATGCAACAACACATTCATATTCAAATGGTTGACATTCTAGAGGTATATGACAAGTTGCTAGGTAGGGATTGGGAAAAAAGATTAAACAAATATTTTTCTATTGATTTTACACATCTTTGGCTCCCATGGAAAGGAAACAAAACCATACCAGGATTGAAAGTGATCCAAGAATCAAACACATGATAACTAAATATAATCATCCCAATGAAGTAGCTTTATATTGAATTAGAACCAATAGTATATAGAGTTGATGAAATCTTAGCCACTTTTGTCTTTTCTCATAATTCTGTAGATAATAATGATCAATAAAACTTAGTTTTGAATCTCAAATGTGAAGAGTTTCCTAAAATATTGGTAGCATATCAGCATGCATTGGGTGAAGACATAAGTGTGATTGACCCGATGTTGCCCAATTGGTGCAGAGTTCACATTCAAGAGCACTCTGAACTATCATGTGAAACATATCTAGAAACTATCAAGAAACATGCCTTTGTGGTTTCCGATTCAAAATTCTTAGAGTCAAAAGTCTCATGTGGTTCAAATGACAACATTACTGATGAAAAGGAGTAGATCAAATCTTATTTTGACATAGATCAAAGTAATTGGATAGAGTTTGAGAACTAACTCAAATAAAAAAACTACAGATATCAAATGCAATGTTTCTCTAGTCCAAGAGGAGTCACTTGTTGGTTTCAAAATCACTTGGGAGCAATTACAGGTGGACTTAATTTAGGCACTGGAAGATTTGACTATTTTGAAATTGAATAAATGCATTCATCTGATGACATTCAAGATGAAGAACCTAATAATTCTTAGTTAGTAGATAGCATAATTGTCCCACTAGAACTTAGTCAAGACCTTGTAGATAAAAGCAAGTTTTACATGAAAACAAAATCTATACTCTTAGATTTCATGGGTCACGATCAAAGAAAGGAAGTGGAGTAGGGGTGGAATTGGTGAGTCTCAAAGGTAGAGCCTTTTTGGCATCTTATCGATTACATTTTGATTTTACAAACAACATGACAAAGTCTAAAGCCTTGATAACGGGATTGATGTTTGCACACAAGAAAGGAGTCCTTTGTTTGAATGTACAAGGATATTTAGAACTCGTGGTGAAATAGGTGAGAAGTTAGTATGCTTGTCATGATAAAAATTTGGCTGTGTATAGGAATAGAGTTTGGAGCTTGATCAAAGATTTTGAGGATTTTGATATAAACGTCATTCCTCAAAGGATAAATCATACCTCAAATGCATTAGATGTTGTAGCCAATACCTTGGAACCTATGACACATTCTCGACTAAGGAGATTCTCTATAGAGCTAGTTCCTACCCTCGCTATGTCAGATAATATGTGTAATTTTCAAGTATTCTAGGATGATAGCATATTCTAGAATTCGTCACTAACATAGGGGTCTCTGAGGGCCAAATTATAGATGAATTAGAGTGAGATCCATTTGAATAAGATGATGAGGGGGTGATAAATTAAAAAACAAACAACATTCCCAAGGGCATGGTTTCTTTGGAAAGAATATTTGACTCAGACCTAAGGGAAAAATAGAAAATACCTTATGATTCTGAAGGAGGGAATTATGAAACATACAATTTGGGAGAAGATGGTGTCAATAATAAAATCTTTATTGGAAAAACTTGTTCTTGGAGAGAGAATGAAGATATCACTAAGGTACTGAAAGATTATAGGGATGTCATTGCATGGGGTTGCAAAGATCTCAAGGCTTTTGATACCTCCATCATTACTCATATGATACCCCTTAAACCAAATGTTCAACCATTCAGGTAGAAGCAAAGGCTAATTAAAGCCTTGATAGAACCTCTAATATTCAAGGAGATGTATAAATTATTGGCAGCCATAACTATTTTTACAGTAATACATTCAACATGGGTTGCTAATTTGGTTCCAGACCAAAAAAGAATGGAGAAATCATACTTTGTGTTGATTTTTAGAATTTAGACAAGGCTTCTAAGAAGGATAATTATCCACTACCTTCCTTGGATGAGGTATTCCAAAAAGTAAACGAGTCACAAATGATGTCCTTCCTAGATGGTTATTCTAGGTATAATCAGGTTTTGGTAAAGTATGAAGACAGGATGAAGATGACTATTACTACCAAATAGGAAACATTTGCCTAGAGAAGAATATTGTTTGAGTTGATCAATGCTCGTGCAAACTTCCAACGAGCAATGGGTAGTACCTTCAAACATTTGGTAGGTAAGTGTATTATTATATACATTGATGGCCTCACTGTGCTTTCAAAAGATAGAGTTAGCCATGCATCTGATTTGAAGAAGATACTAGAGATATGCAGACTATATGGTATCTCTAAAACTCAAAAAGTGTATCTTTGGGGTAACTAAATGGAAGTTGTTAGGAAACATGATTCTAGAAAATAGAATTTCAATTGATCTAGAACAAGTCGAGTCAATTCTAAAATTACCTATGCCTAGAAGCAAGAAGGAAATGTAGTCCTTCAGAAAGATCATCTTTTTAAGGAAATTCATCACAGGATTCACAGAGATCATAAAACCACTCAACAATATGATGAAGAAAGATGGTAAGATTGAATGGAGATTTGAAGCTAAGCTTGCCTTTAAATAGATTAAATAGTCAATTACTGAAGCTCCAGTACTTATTAGTCTAGACTACATGCAGTCACTTTACATCTATTTATTTGCATCTGAACATTCATGTGCTATTGTTCTCACACAAATAAGGGAAACAACAAATGAAATACCAATTTCTTTTTTGAATTCCCCTTTTAAAATGTCAAAGTTAAATATCCATACCTTGAGAAATAATCTTTTTCCTTGGTGAGGGCACTTAAAAAGTTCAGATGTTACATTCTCAGATGTTACATCGCAATTGTCCCTGATCATACTGTGAAGTCTTTGTTGATGCAAAGTGATCTTAGGGAAAGGAGAGGTAAATGTATGGCCATCTTAAAATAATTTGACCAAGAAATCTAGTCATTGAAATGTGCAAGAGGACAAGGACTATCCAAAACCATGACTAATTTCAATCCCCAGATAATTTGTTAGCAATATACAATGGGTTCCATCACCAAGGATGAATGGTATAAAGATATAGTACATTTCCTATTGACTAAAAAATTTCTGAAAGGCTAGGATTCCACTCAGAGAAGGTATTTGAGACTAAAAAGTGCAAATTTTATGGCCAAGAATCTAACATTATTTCAAAAGAATTTTGAAGGAGTTTATTTCAGATGTTTAAGTCATCAAGAAGCAAAACAAGTTCTTCAAGAATACCAAGGGAAGTACAGGATGGGACATGGTTTAGGGGAGTCTACTACACATCAGATCCTCGGTTCAATTTATTATGGCCTCATGTTTTCAGAGATGGATATGAACATGTGAGAACCTATCACGTCTATCAAACTGTTGCCTCCAGGGAAATAAATCCTGCAATGCCTTTATAGCATTTAGATGAGATAAGACCATTCACCAATGGGCCTTCAATTTTATTGGTGTGATTAACCCAACTCTTTCAAGGGTCATAAATCTATCATGACAACAATAGACTACTGCACTTGCTAGATGGAAACACAACCTTTTAGAAATTATACAATAGAAGTAGTGATCAAATTTTTAGAAGATAACATTGTAATGACGTTTGGAATACCTTTTGCTCTGGTATGTGATAATGTCCTTTCCTTTTCATCTATACAATTAATGCAATGGTCTTTTGAGCATAAGTTAGTTTTATAGTTTTCTTCTAAATATTACCCACAAGGTAATGGAGTAGCTAAGTTAACTAATAAAAATTGCTACACATCATTAAAAATCTACTAGAAAAGAACCCAAAGGATTAGCATACCCAACTCAAGTCCACCTTATGGGTGGATCAAACTCAAACTAAGGCATCCCTAGGAACCTCACCATACCAACTTGTGTACAGGATAAACCTAATTTTTCTAGTAAATTTACAAATCCCGGTCCTTAGGTTCATGGAAGAATTTTCTATTGATGAGGATAAAATAGAATCTAGACTTATGAACTTGCTAGGTCTAGAAGAAAAGAGGGATGTTACCCTCCACCGCTTTGTTAAACATAGGCACTTGTCAAGTAGTGGTTTGATAAAGGAGCTAAAATCAAAGCATTTAGAATATCTAATTTAGTTCTCTTATGGGATAAATCCAGAGAAAAGAAAGGTGACCATCAAAAATTTGAGAAACTTTGTCTAGGGCCATATCAGATATCTAAAATTCTAGATGAAAACCCTCTTTGGATCAACTCTTTGGCCAGCAAACCTATTCCATTGCCCATCAATGGAAAGTTTCTAAATTATTATTTTAGTCCTTGAAGCATGATAAGTTCCCTATATCATATTAAGATAGGATTTTTTTGTTTGTCTTTATTGTTTTTCTTCTACTCTCCTTTGTCTCTTTGTTTTGGTTTTATTGTCTTTTTCTTCCATTTGTCTGTGCTTTGTAGGTTTTATAGTTTTGAAAGATTGAGGTTTGTATGTAGTTCAGTATTAGGGTAGTCTTCTTTGGATCTCTCTGCTTAGTACTTTTCAGTATATAGTCAGCTATTTCTCTTAAATGCTTTATTTACTTCCATCTATTGTGGACTCTATAACATAAAGCCACTATAAACACTCAGATAGCTGTGAAGATTGAGGGACCTTGTAAAAACATACTATCTTTCACTCACAACTTAATGTTCTTAGAGTTAGCCTAGATTCGGATATGGTAACTCCCTTCCTTAGGTGAAGATCTTAAGAGTTATATTCCTTAGACTAGGGAATTGATCTTTTTATGGTACTTGACCCACATTGGTGTTGCAAATAAAATTTGTTAGCAAGAAGGGTCCACTTCTAGTTCAATATACATCATTTAAAGAAGATGGAGTGCTTCACTAGAACTTTGTGTTCATTTGGTTCGTATTCCTCTTGATAGGCCAAGGAGTGGCTAGACATGCGATTGGTTATACTTTGAATATAAGCATCAATTTATGTCTAGCTACAGGTATCATCTAGGTTCTATACAAAATGATCCTAGTTTGACAGTTGAAGGCATATAACAAATATCATCCAGATAAGATGGTATAGATAAGTAAATTGACATATTTATTGGGTTTTATATGTGTTGATATGTGATTATACACCTGGTACCAGATCTTGTGACCTTTGAATTTTAAGTTTAAGGTTAGTCTTGACTTTTAAAATGGTTTAGACTTCAATATTCTAGATTTCAAGTGTAGAGGTCATTTATAAACTCTATTCATTTTTTTAGATCAACATCATTTGATCTTCCCCATTTGGAAATTAGTAGTAGTTAGAAATTTTGATGTTTGAGAATTAGTTGAGGTAACCATACATGTTTGGGATTGTTGAAGTAGAGTTATTCATATGTTCTTATCATCATTCCATCCCACCTTTCCATCACACCCCTTTTCATAGTGGTATGAACTATGCCTTATTTAGTTATCCCTATTTGAACATATCCAATTGACTATTGTGACTAAAAATTCATATCCCAAGACATAATAGTCTAAGGCATAGTCCTCTTATTTCAAGGAGCATATTCAAACATAAATATATTGGTAGGTGCATTATCCTTGAATCCCAAAGGTTCCTATCTCAAAGTTTCATACCTTAATTGATATCAAACATGTATACAAAAGAAAAATAACCTATATTTAAAAGAGAAGTTTGATACCACTATCCATTAGGAGGATCCATTCTCCAAAAGTTGCCTAGGGTACTATCCCAACCTCATCCCTTATGGTGTTAGAGGCCTTGCACTCAACAAGATTTTATTAGAAGCCAAGATCAATAAGAAGAGTGTTGATATAAAAAATAGAGTGAAAGCAATTAGAAATCGCTATGAATAAACTATTCAAAATAGCAAGTACATATAGGTGATGAAAGGAGGTTAGTTAGTTGAGGAAAGGACTCCTCAAAACTGGCATGAGTGGCTAGTTTAGTGGGAAAATTGATGACCCATCTCCTAACCGCCTAACAACCTTGACACCTCAATGAGGCATGTGTCAAGATTATGTAAGGGCACACCTAAGTAGGCTTATGCTTAAGTGTATACAAATATATATATACTAACACCCCCCCTTAAGCATAGTTTAGGTGAACACAAATGAAATGGGTCCCGGCTACAAAAACTGGTGAGGTACCCATGTACAATGCAAATATGAAATTGGGTCCCGGCAACTAGGCCTGATGAGGCACCAATGCAATCTCTCATAAAGAGAGAAAGGTTAAAAACCCAGTGGGAAAAAACTACCCTCCAAAAGAGAGAAGACTCTTAAAATTGACACAAGCAGGACTATTTTACAAGGCGAGATTTCCATTTCTAAGGAATCGACGATTCCACGGTGAAGAACGTGCTGGAAGAAAATACATTTCAATTTACATTGGTATATGCTTGAGATATACAATATTATTAGCATGTAAACCGTCTCTTATTATGCAACAGACTATAACGATGACAACGATTCGGAAAGAAAAACAACAACCTAGCTAAAAGTTACGAGGATGAATGAACTAAGTTAACGTAACCCTTTCCTTTAGTGCCTGTGGTTCTGATAAACATACGGTACTCATTGAACGTCATCTGTCTGTACTTCACAGGATTCGAACCATTTATCAGATCCTTTGCAGGCCCAACTTTCTTGTCACCACTTGGATTACAGAAAACCGCTATTGACATACGTTCCTTGTTATCGTTCACAATACATCTGTGTTCTACACTTTGGTAGATGCCGTTTATTAATATCTGCAGAAAAGAATGAAATCTATTAGCTCCAAGAATCTGGATGCACTGACATGAATTCTGAAAAAATAATAAAATACCCACCTCAATCTGATCTCCAAGGTTTACTATAAGAGCATTAGGAACGGGATGGACAGGAATCCAATAATCAGCCTTCCTAACCTGAAGACCGGAAACATCATTCTGGAGAAGAATGGTAATGCCTTCTGGGTCAGAGTGAGGGGAGAGACCAAATGTGAGGTCTGGTTGTGGGCATACTGGATAGTAGTTCACCCGCACACATATCCCAATATCTTCTTCACCTCCGAAAGCATCTTCCAGATATTTGTGAGGAAGACCCAAATTTTGAGAGAAAACAGACAGCAAAGTTCTGCAGACTTGTAGAGCTCCATTGCAGTATTCTTTCATTGTAGGCCTGCAATCATATTGCCATTGTTAACGTGTGAACAACCTAAAAGAACCCCCAAGAGCGGGGAAAAAGAAAAAGTAGAATAGATTTGATTTGATTTCATGTAGACAGTACAGTAAACTAGAATAGGGAAAATTGAATAGCTGCATAGAATATATCACATTATAAGAAAAGGTGAATATCTAAATTTTAAATTGCCTTAACTGAGTGGAAGAAAACCAAATATGAACAAAACTGGAGAAGACATTTATTTATTGGCTAACATAATTGGAGGTGCTTGATCTCCAATATGAGTCTATTTTTGTTTTATGTCCTTGGTTGGGGAGAGCCTCAAACCTTGTAATATTCATGCGATCGAATAAATTACAATATTAGTATGCCATTTACGTTAAATCTATGTCTACTGAGGTCTATAGATAATCATTCTTATGCTTTAAAAGTAAAACAAAGTATATGATATATCTAATCATTTCTTTAGTCTGTTCAGTTGGAATAACTGCAATATATAATTTAGTAAGTTCAGAAATTTCTTTGAAAAATAAATAATAGTAACTGTCTATTTCATGCTGAGATATATTGAAATCTTCTTGGTTTTATTGAGGATCCGCTTATGCAAAAGATACTTATTATAAACCAAAACAAATAAATAATAGTAACTGTCTATCGTAACTTATTTTGTACAATCTCTAACAAATAAATATTCTGTTCTGCTCCATCATGTTTTGTTCACCTAGAAAAGCTAATGATTTTGACCAGATGTTAAAATGAAAACCAGGTAAGTTATTTTCAATAACTATGTAGGAAACATAAAGGATTCTGCAAAAAAGTCATTTTGTTTAAATTCTTCTCCTTCCAATACGTCCTAGGAGCTAAAGAAAAGCATTCTAATCTCTGTATTCTATTGTTTTCTTATCCACGATCAACCCCCCACCACACCCACAGAAACATACACACACACACATATACCTATATTCAAGTGGTTTAGAAGGCCATTTATGCTCCTCCATTACAGGAGCCGGCAGGAAATGATGATAGTAATAGTCCCCCCAATCAAGAACAACACCTTTCTGCACACCAGTCCTACTCCCATATCCAACATAAGTTTTTGGATCGTTGGCATGCTTCTGCTTCTCTTCTAATGGAAGCTGAAAAAACCTCCTCGACACATCCCTTCCAGCGTCTAGAAGCTCAGAACTCATTCCATGATTAATCAATTGAAAAAATCCCCACTGCTTGCATGCCCTAGAAATCTCTTCCATTGTGTTTTCTCTCCTCTCATCCTGGAGACCGGACATATCAATAAGAGGTATCTGTTCTTCAACCAATACATGCCCTAATGGTCTCTCTTCCACAGTCCTAACATATCTAGGAGGCAAGCATTTTATGCCACTCTCTGCAATAGCTTGGACTCTCTGTATTGGCTCAGCCCAATCCAGCCTATCTTTGCCCAATAAAGGAGAAGGAGAAGCGGGAGAAGAAGAAAGAGACGAATCGCTGCATGCCATCTGAGCCTGAGCCATCCAAGACAAATAAAAATGCACTAGGATTGTCTATGAGCACTCCTCCAACCATCAATCTTCTTTAAATAAGGAGAGCACCAAGCCCACATTCTATTTGGCTAGCATATAATTTGTAAGTTTATAATATGCTACAAATGACGTAATATCTTTCGCTTTTAAAGTCAAAACGGCATGGGAATCTCGAAGTGTATTATCATCACATGTGCATAATTTGTCATGTGCATAATTTATCATCTGCATAATTTGTAGATCTATGTGGTTTGCTGTCTTTGTGTTTCAGGTCGTTGGTTTTGATGGATGAACTGTGGTTTATTCATTTGCAGTTTATTCCTGCTTTATTCATTGTATTTTTTTAATTGATTCAATATATTCATCAACCTTTTCAAAAAAATGTACACACCGTTTACGATATTATACTAAACAAGGGATTACAACCCGGGATTCGATTTGACGATCGACCCTGCCTGTCAGGTGATATTTTTACGTTTGTACAGAGGTATAATCAAAACAATTTTATTCAACTTCTCGTCTTTTATACAATACAATCTTCTTAAAAGTTTAATTAAAAAAAAATCTTCTATAGGACTGTATGGCCGTCAAATTTAGGCCTTTATTACAGCATTACAATTATTGTACTGGAATTCATCATAAAACTAAAATTGGTCCACGAGCATCATAACTATCCCTATCATTCATAAGGTAATACAAACGATAGTAGTAATATAATCTATATATGCCTCTACTTGCTTTGAAGATGAGATTATTATCATATCACTCTCAAACCATTTAGTAAATTTAATATTATTGTATTGTTTATTAGTGTTTAGGAATGGATATTTATTTCAAATGAGTAATTATAAGTTTTCAAAATTGTAACTGGTTGTGGTTATATTTCTAGAAGCAGATTTATAAAAAAGTTAGAATTTTGAAAATTTATTAGTTCTTCCTAATGCTTAAATTACGTGATCTCTGCTCTTCATAGTTGTCACCCATCTCCCAGCATGTCAATTGCATTATGAGCTTTGTGAGTGCCACATTAGGAAAGAATGTTGCAATATTAATACTTTACAATTTTCTGTAATGATGAAAGACAAAGTGTAGTGAACTTCATGAGCGGACTATGACAAAATGGTTGATTGGATTTTCCTCTTAGCTAACCATTATAGGGTTTGCTTTTGGGACAAAGAGGTCTTGCATTATGATATAAGTCTATATTCCATTGATTCTTTTCATGAATATTGTATATAAAATTTTGCTTACATAATGAGAAGACTTTTCCCTGAATTGACTTTTAAATATTATCTCTCTATAGGAGAAAAATCTAGTAGGAGCTATATACAATCTTATTGAGTTTGAGGTCATGTCACTAGATGAATAGGGGAGATTAAGATGGTTAGATGTGGTGTTTTATGTCCCTTTACTATTCTCCTACACATCCCCTTACATCCCTTTACTATTCTCGTTTCAAATTTGTCATCGAATGAAGATGTCTCTATGAATAGAGATCTTTAAGAAGATTTTCAATCACTTATAAATATATGTCTCTCTATGGGAAGAAAATCTAATTTGAGCTCAAGACAATCTTGTTGAGTTTGAAGTCATCTCGTTAGATTTCTAGGAGAAGATTTAAGAAGGTTAGATAGTATGTTTTTCTCCCTTTGATCTTTTGTTGCATGCCTTAAATTCAAGCCAAATATAAAAGCAATTGGTAGTTTTATAATTCCATTTATTTTAAATTTTAGCTTACATAACAAGAAATTTCTTCAATAATTTTTTTTTAAAGAAAAATATCTCTATGAACTGAGCATTTTAAGAAGATTTTCATTCGTTTTATAATATTGTCTCTCTAAAAGAGGAAAACCTAGTCTGATCTCTACACATTTAAGAGTATTTTCATATTCTAGAGAAAACTGTGTCATAGATTTTCTAATATAAGGGTTATATGGTGAGATTGACATGTAAAGATGTCGAATTAAGAGTATAGAAAAATGTGCACTAAAAATTTAGTAAACAAGGAAATTTGGTTTATCATCACCTTCGTCTTCATGATTTATAGTAGTCATATTCATCTTCATGGTTTTCCAGTTCTTAGTCTTAATTTATTGCCAGAGTAGATTGAGTACTATTTCCAATCTACTATGAGATATGGAGCTTTATAATATTGACTCGAAAGGAAGAGAATAACGACATTGCAGATAGAAAAGCCAAAAAGCAAAGTATTTTATGGACTTTTGCTACACCAAATTTGAAATCTCTTTCATTGATATTAATGGGAGGAATGCAAAAAATACCTTTAGCTATCAAAATCATAATTGTGATGAGTATTACAGTTTCTAATATTATTTTTTTTTAGGGCTAATGATATTTTCCACATTCTATTTTAATTTCATCAGCATTGGAAACAAGAAATAGAATGTAAATAATTATAATGAAGTTGGGAAATCTATCAATAGCAATGGATAGACTATTGGAGTTTGTTGTACCCAACCAAAATTTTTGTTTCATTAAGGCATTTTGAAACAAGTCTAGAAATTTTTTTGTCAAAAAGTCAAAAAAGCAAAATTTCTAAAAATAGACGTCAAGTTAGGTTTTCTGGTTTCCTTGAGATATGAATGCTAGTAAAACTTTCTAAAAATAGAAAGTTTCTAAAAATTGAATCTCCAACTCATGTGTCGCACTTGATTCTCATTGGTCGATTTTGCTTTACGATCGGCGCGGTTCAGACGGAATCTTCAAACGATCAAGTTTTCTCTACTAGGTTGTTTCTACTTTTTCAGAAGGTGAAGCATGAGCTTAGAAGTCATCAGCAGAGAAAGTTCTTCTGCCAAAGCTCATCGACAAGTTTTCAACACTGTTCCAATGATGTAGAACCGACGAACAGTCGTTGACTCGATGATGCACACAAAATGATGCAAGATGGATCCAAGGTGGAATGAAATGTTGGAAAATCATAAATTTGACTAAGTCTAGTGAAACCAGGTGCCCCAGGTGACTTGGGATGCCCAAACTCTCTTGTATTAGTTGTTTTCATGTTTCTCAAGAAACATAAAAAATGCCTCAGTTAGCCTATTTTCGGTTGGTCAAACTTGGTGAAACTCAGTCAAAAGTCAGTCAAAGCTAGGATTTAATCACAGATATGTTCAGACTGCTAAGATCACCCTTTGTCCCGCCTCAACAGTCATCAGAATGATTGAAATAAAAGATCAAACAAGCGCTGTGGGTACAGAAATCGAGAAAAGGTAGAAAATTGAAAATTTTTAGAAATTTTACTAAGTGTTGACAAACTAGGCACCCCGGGTGGCTTGGGACACCCAAACTCTCCAGAGTTAGTTTATTTTTGAGGATTTTCTAAAAAATGTGAGTCTCCTTCTGTCAGCCCGGTCTAGTTCAGAGTTAATCAGTTTAGCACGCTTTTTGAGGTCAATAGAAGGTACAATCAACTCAATTTTCATGAGGCCTACCTATTTACCAGGTCATCAGACTCAGTTTCATCCCAATTGACAAAAATAAATAGCCAAACAGGGGTCCTCCACCACCTAAATGCACACGCAAATCGAGCAATTGAAGAAGTTGAAAAGATTGAAAAAAATGGCTAAGTGTTGGAAAACCAGGTGCCCCAGGTGACTTGGGGCACCCAACTTGAGCACTGTTATAATATTTTCCATCTCCATAGTGTTTTCTAACTATTTTGTTCCTAATCTTCTCTCGTTGATAGTTTTTGTGAGGTCAAACTTGGTCAAACGATGCTAGATCGTCAGTCAGAAGCAGGGGATGGAATATCAGTTGATAAGTCTCTAAACTGTCAGGATAAGTCATCTTTTTCAGTCAACAGTGACATTCTTCCACCTTGTTGAAGTAGGAAACAGGCCATATTTAAGTCAAAATGAGTGTTGAAGTGTCGAAAATGAAGAAAAATTGGTTAGCACTTCTTTCAACTCGCATGTTCGATGACATCATCAAAAGAAGATATTTTTCGTCATCTTGCACATGAAGCCATAGGCAGCTACAAAATATGGATTCTTCCTATTCGAAGACATCCACTTGAATTTATGCTTTAAAAGTTGCTTTCTCCATGGATGAGAGTGAAGTTTTATTCTCACACAAATAAAGCTACTTTTTTGCCCTAAAGATTTATAAAGACAAGCATTTGGCTTCTTTATTTCATTATCATTTGCAGGTTGCATCCAGAGGAAGATTTTTATTTTTCTTTCAATGAAGATTCGAAGACCCAAATGAAGTATTTTCTTAGTGTTCTTCATAGTTTCGGGTTGAGGAAGTAGGGAGGCTCACTTTTTCAGGGTCCTTATTTCAAGGGGATCATTTTTTAGAAATTCGACCAAAGCTTTTTCTATTTTTGTCACGATGGGTCCACCTAGTATATCATCTTCTTGAAGATTGGAGTTTTGTTTTTTTTCAGGAATCTTCTTTTCTCCTGCTTTTTCAGGAAAATCTCCGCTTTTTCAAAATCTGACAATCTGGGTTGCTTCGAAATAGAATTACCTGGAAAACCCATGTGCCATCCTTTTCCTCTCAAAATATGCTTTTTAGAAGAAATCACCAAAAGAATATCAATGGATGACATCACCAAAAGGCAAGAATATTGATGAGGATGCATTTCAAAAGAAAGCAGCTTTAAATTAGATGCTTTTTGTTTTAAAGCATTTTCTTTCATCCTAAGCTCATCCATTCTATATTTAGAAAGAAATCACCTTGTGATAGTTGGAATCTTCTTTGTTTTAAAGTAGATTGCTTTAAAGCATTTGTTTATTGTATCTTTGTCTTGGAATAGTAATAAAGCTTGTGAGTTGGCAAGTTAGGCTTAATCAAGGAGATTTTAGGTTTCCCTACTCCTTTGATTCTAGTATAAATAAGTGCATCCTTGCCCATTGTATGTAATGATAATTGTGATAGCAAATTTGCTGTGCCTATTCTAACCTGCAAATCTTGATATTCCAAGTGTCTGTTCACTTTGTGTAATCTATTCTCCAATGTTTGATCACTTGTTGTATGCCTGCCTTTTGTTGCAGCATTGTTGTCCTGGAGTTGTGCCAACTTTATGATACTGAATAGAAGTCTCATGCCTATTTTTCTCTGATATTCTATCTCAATTCATCAATTTATCATCGTCAGATGTGTAGCTTTTGTAGCTTTCATTTCAGCTTTCATCATTAAATTAGTTTTAGTCTTGTGGTGTAAATCTGGAAGAAAACTGCATAAGTTTTTGTGTTAACAATCATTCTTTGTTCACTTTTAATTTCCTTTGCTTTGAAGTTACTTAGGAGATTAAAAGTGTCATTAGTCTTTGCTTAGTTGTAGTAGAAGTTTTAAAAAAAAGGAAAAAAAAACCTCTTCTACAACATTTAGAGTTTTATAACCTTTTGCTCACAACTAAGAATAAAAAATAAGATAGGCGAAGTTTCATTTAATTATCTTTTCAGTGAACATCAGCAAGAAAGGGAACTCCCCCTTCCAATAGGAGAGCAATTTATCTGTGCATAGTTGTCCATTTCCAAATTGCATTCCAGTGGTGCGAATTGAAACGCCAACAGAGTTCAATGTTCAACTATTAACAAATTTAGCATTTAGCAAGGATAGAAGGAACACAATAGGTTTTCTAGAGGTAATTGAAAAAAACGTATTGTTCTACTATTTAAACATGTACTGATTTCTTTGGATATTATTTTTTTGATTCAGTTATCATTTCTAATTGTTGGATTTCTAGAGCAATCTTATAATTGTTTTTTTGAGCCATTTTTCTAGCAACTAAAATTCTTTATTGAATTGTACCTTGTTGCATCACTAATACAAAAATATAGAGATACTTGAGCCATAAGTAAAAGGAAGGAGGTAGTGGTCATGGGACTCCACTATCCATAGGATAAAAAATGACACCAAAAATATATACATAAGTTTTCAAAGAAAAATGAAGATAGTAGAAAGAGAAATTGAAGATCAAAACCTTAATGTATTTAAAATGTAGAAAAAATTACATGGTTTGAAATGTAAGGGACAGCTTGATGCTATTGTGGCATGTTTTAGAATAATGTCTTAAAATGTGCAAAATTGATGGAGAGCATACTCAACATTTACTTGATTTTTCTTATTTTATGCAAAACATATCCTTGGGAACCTTAGATGCAAGCCCAACCCTTTGGAATAGATATCCATGCCAAATCCAAGCCTAAGGTGGGATTATAAAGAAACTTCAAATGAAATGTGTGCATGTTATAAATTCAAAATAGAGAGTGATTTGCATGTTTTCAAGGTCAATATAGCATGAGTGAGTTATAATGTGCTCATGTTATGTTGGGGTTTTTCATCCATCTTGAGACATAACACAAGCTCATTATAGTGCTATCATGTTATGTCATATTTTTCATTAAAGTGAATTTTTTTGCTAAATCTTTTTCCCCCATCTTAGTGCACATACCACCATGCCATATTTCAAAACACTTCTGTAATGTCTACAACATGAAAATAAAGGCATATAATTTATTACATCCATATTATAGAGGGCCATTAGCTATCAATGTTCTATAATAAGTTTGATTATTATAAAATACTTTTCCTTTAGTTAACTATCTAATAGTAGTTTCTCACATTCCTTATAATTTAATTTTTTTAAAGGTGTTGCAAACAAGAGTTGGTTGGAAATAAATGCTGAGGAATCACTCCATGCCACTATTACATAGATATATAACACATATATTTGAAGAAGAATTTATATTATGTTTGATAGCTAGTAGTTTCAAAAGAAATATTCAACATCATCTGTTGGATTGAAAAGTGCATTTGGAGTAAAAAACTAACAATAGACTTACTGAAGGAAATAGAAAAAATAGTCACTAACATGAGATTTAAGCTCAATTCTGAAAAGCATTATCTTCTAGCTTGTAGATGTACTTTCAAGAGTCTAGAATTGAGGCTCCTCTTTCTTCCTTAATAAAAAAATAAACAGAAGAGAAACTTTAACTACAAGCTTGGTGAATAGAAGGTTGCATATAAAATTGTCTTAGAAGGTCCGAGGAAAACTTTTCTTGTGTATTTGGCATCGACTTCATGTGCCTTGCCCATTGTAACAGTGCATGCACCATGTTCCCACATGTCCCAATTTATTAATTTGTGCCGTATGGAGTAAAGGCATATATGATAATATCATTATTATTAATATTTAATTTGGTGTCCATCCCATGTGTATGGGATTTTTATAGTTATAAGTCACATTGATCTAATAAATACTACCTATTTTAGATAATATAATAAGGTAAAGAATTATATATAAGTGGGCATATGTACTCTTGGGTCCCAAAATAGTAGCAACCCAAAACCCAAAAACATTTGACCATCACCAAGGCCAAGGGTGTCGTCAAGGTGATTGAAAGAGGTTTATCAATAGGTCAAGGGTGGTCTTGGCCAACTAACAGGAGTGGGTATGCTCCTCTACACTTAAGGCTCAACTAGACTTAGGAGGGATATTGCTAGAAGAATGAAATAGAACACACAAAAACAAACACAACCATACCCAATGTACAGTTGACCTTAAGAGTTGTCACTAGGTCAAGACAAACTAGCTACACAAACCTCTAATTAAGCTCATTATTGCACTATCCATTTGCACCCAAATACAACTACATCACATTCCTTACACTCTTTAAAATGAATCCATTTAACTTCTCATAAACAAGATTCACAGTGCAGACATACATGGACATGATTCACTAATGTTTTAAATAGTTTTTTCATCACTTCATATTTATCCGTGGTTGTTATACTGAATCATGGACAGCATGTGGATGTCTAAACTAAATCTACTCCTACAGGGAACCAGATAGAGAGTTTGATTAAAATAGTGATTGATCTGTCACCAATATGGATTGATGCCTACTTCATTGGGCAACTAAGTCATAAGCAATAAAGAGGAAGGAAATAGAATGAAACAACATCAATAGAAAACTAAAATGTACTAACATCCATTTCTAATATTACACTTGATGCACTAGACATACTTATTTATCCAAAGCCACACTACAATGACCCATTTTCAATAATAAAATGACCCAACACAAAGCTTTTATTTACTTAAATGTTGTCACACATTATCGAATCCTTATTACAATTGTACTAAGAACTTTGGTGAAGGCAAAATACAAGGGTATGAGCATGCAATCCCCTGAATCATTACAAATAGCCATGTAGACATACCACCACATAAAGATGTATGTTAAAATTCTTTCCTATGTTGTATCAAACACATTCCTCCATTCACCACTCAGACACTATCGTCTATTTGATGCCCAAAAATCTCCCTTAGGCTATCCTGACCAGACAATTGGTTTAGTCACCAACCCTGAAAACATCTATTTCAAATGCATATAGAGCTTTCTAATGGAGAGAGCTTAGTAAGATAAAAAAAATATATTTCATTATAGAGCTTAGTAAGATAGGTAAAATATATTTCATTATTGTATTGTATACATCTACACATATATAAACAATGATATACAATTATCTAATTGTAACATCATAACTGTGCATAACTGGTTGGTAGAACTAACAGAACCAACTAGTGAACAATAGTTTACAATGTAATACTTATTCTATTCTAAGTACAATGTAACACTTACTCTATGCTAAGTACAATGTAATACAAACTTATTTTATGCTAACATTCCCCCCCTTATTACATTGTTCCTACAATAGTACCAAGGGACCCCCTCTGAATGCTAAAATACTCAACAAAGCTAGTTACATAATATGAATACATATTTTATTGAAGATCTTCTCCCAAAGAACAAATCCTGAACCAAGGGGGATCCATCATGCTGTCTCGTCTACCCTTAGAAAGGTGTAGCTTTGAGTTGTGTTTTTGAGCTCTTTAGTCCCGAACTCTCAGATCACAGAGTCTTGAATTATTCAATAACAATCTCTAAGAGATATGATAGATCTCTATCATAGTCTAGTGACCACAAAAGGGTATAATTCTCAATCATATACTCTGAAGCTTGCTGGACAACAATCCATATTGAGCTCAACACAAAATCCCAAACCTGTCTCCAAAACAAAATCTTCACAAAACATACATTCTTCAAATCCATCAGCATCAACAAAGAAAAGTAAAACAACCAAAACCAAAAATGCTTCTCATGCAAAGCATCATCTCAAAGCAAGAAGCTAACTTGAGATGATGAAGATTCCTCCATCCTCTGATGTCGCTTGCCTCCAATAAAGTGAATGCCTATAGTACTAATGCATTATTAACACCACTGGAAGAGTCATTAATAAAATCTTCATCATCTAATAAATCCTCATCTTCATGACCTCTTGATAACTATCCTTGTTCCATACCCTCATCAACATACCAGTTCACAAAAGCATGCTTGACATACATGAGATTACACTTGTGATCAATGTGAAAGTTTTTACCTTTAAAAACAAAACTTACCCTTACCTTTCTTATCCTCTTATAAAAACTTATATCTTCCATATATTTGTTGAGGATGCATATAAGTTTCTTCTTACAAAGTAGTCAAGCTTCATATCAAATCCCTTATTTCTCCAAATTCATTCAGTGATTATAAAATTCCTCCAACTAATCTATGAGATATGATTTTGATGCTTAGTTTGAAATGAAATCAGAATCATAAACAACATGAGTTCAAAAGTATGTACCAACTCCCACACTAATGAAGAAATAAAATACTTTCTCCTTATATAGAAAATAATGACCACTAAAACACCTCATCCTCCTCATTAAATTTGATTACCTGTGCATTGAAAGGATACACTTTTTCAACTACCTGCAACTGACATTAGCCAGCAATCATGGTATCACCTATGGAGGCGTGTTCTCAGGCACCCAGGAAATCATGCCATTTATGAAGCCTTAACAACATTTTAAATATTTTAAATCTTGCTTTAAAAAAATTAAACTACTACAATTTATACTTCATGCTTCATACTTTAATTTTTACATTTCTGCACTGGCGCGCTTCATATTTCCCTTTATCACCAAATCTGACCATCAACAAATTCACCTCTTTTGCACTTTTGGGACCTTTATTAGAAGATCACCTTATAAATGATCTTGAGAAACCGCTATCCATCTATCTTCATTAGCTTTTCTTTGTTAGTGAAATTCTCCCTTCGCGAACCACTTTCTCTGCCGACTTGTCTTCTTGCTTTCTTTTTCACCTTATCGGCGAACCTTTCTTTTCGAGAACCATGCCTTGGCTTGTTCTCTTCCTTATCTTCCTTTTTTCATCTTCTTTCCCTTTTTCTTTTATTGGAAAATTTCCTTAATGGTGAACCTCCGAGTCAATGAACTTGTGGGTTCATGAACCTCAGACTTCACTGACAAGCACTTAGCTTCTCTTTAGATTTCTTTTCTATCAGTAACTTTTTCCTTTCATGAACTAAGGACTTTACCTTCATTTTTCTCCCTCACCCCTTTGCCTCCATTTTCTTCGTCAACAATCTTGAGCAGCGGTGAATATCCTTGTCATCGAGCCTTACGGTTTGTCAACCAAAGGTTTTTCCAACCAATCCATCTTCACACCTTTGTTTCCTTTTGCCGCCTCATCCTTTCTTTATCAATGAATCCTAAGGTTCATGAACCAAACATTTTCCAATGAAGACATGTTCTTGGCTTTGCCTTTCAACTTCTTGTTTATCCCTTAGAAAATTTTCTACTTGCCTCTTTGCCGATATGGGTTATCAGCAACACTTTGTCAGTAAAAACCTTCATCAGTGAACCTAACTATTTGCGAACTGCCAACTTTGCCAATAAAGGCATGGTGTTGACCCTGTCATACCTTAGAATAATTTTCCTTTCTTCTTCTGTCACTTGGTTGATGAATCGGGAAAAACACAAACTAACGAACTAGCTGATTCATCGACAAAGGCCACAAACTTCAATTTTTCTCTATCTTTCAAAGCTTTTCCTTCACCTCTTTTGCTGCCTTATCAACAAATTGGCAAATTGGTAAACTGCAAACTTACAAACTCGGTCAACAAAATTGGCAGTTTGTGAACTTGTCGATTTGATGATGAAGCCCTCTAATGGGCAGATTTTCTAAGGGAAGAAAACATATTAATTTGGGGGGTTGTAACTTCGAATTATTAAATTAAAACACATGGAGAATATTGCATATCCTTTATAAATAATGAGTTAAAACTACAAAGGCAAAAGTGGGGAATTTATTGGATTTTGGGACAACAATATGCATGTTTGGGAACTAGTTTTTTTAGGTCCCAACACTAGCTCAGGTTGGGGACGTGTGTCAAGCAATGACACAACAAGGATCTCAGAATATCTCTAGGCAGACCAAAGGCAAAAACAAACACAAGGGAAAAAACACATAATGTATTTACATAAAAAGATACAATCATACACATGAGGGCACACAAGGAAAAAGGACTGTAGTCAAAGTTTTAAGGCCCTAGGAGGTCAAACCTGCACAAGATGACCAACACAATGAAATGGGTCCCAACATTTCCTTGCATCCCTGAAATATCTTTTGATCTTTTTTTATCAATAGTATATTAGGATTAGATGAAACATACATACAATTTGACTTAATTGTAAGACCAACCCCTTTTTAAAATTCATATTGAACCCTTTGTTTACACAAGATGGTTCTGACCCAACTCCCAAGACCTTAGAGATGGTCAATTTTAGGACCAATTGACTTTTCAGGAGAGGTAAGTTGAACTCATGTTACCTGTGTTGCATTGTCTCAATTTGGCCATCAACAGGACCTTCATATTTTTAGCAATGATTTGAATGGTTGAGATAAGATTCTTTTAAGTCCTAGAAGAAATAAAATATTATGAATACCTATTTTACCTTGAGTTAGAACATCAATAAGAGATTTGTCAACTCCTTTCAAATGTAATTTTGAATCGTCTCCCAAGGCAAAAATGTGTCTTGGTTTCTTTGTTACATTTCACATGTTGTCATATCACTATTCATGTAGTGAGTAACACTTGAACCAATGATCTAAACATCATCACTTTGATATATTTAGAAGCATATGCTGAAAATAGTTTCTAAATTTCATCATCATTGTCAATACTAGATCAACAATCATAACTCCTTATTTATTCGTCTAGTGTTGGTGATCAAAATGACAATAATAATTACAACAATGGAAAAATTTTATTTTCATATGCTCACCATTATATATACAAGAATGTTTTTTCCATTGAGGCTTCATACCCTAAAACATAGAGGAAAACAAATTTACTTATTTAGCTTCATTATCTCTATTAAACATTTGTTAATGTTGCAATAATAGAATCCCCAAAGTGTTAAATTTTAAAGAACTGCCAAATTCTCACTCAATGTGAGTGTAGTATTCAAATTTGTAGATGAGATATTTACTAGTGATAGTCTCATTTGTATTAGTGAGGATTTAAAACACTCTTTAGATTTCAAAGATGCTTAATTACTAATTCATCCATTCTTATATTGTGCAACTGAGTTCGAAGTAGGTGTGTTGTCACATCATTCTTGTGCTTAAAGAATGTGGTGATTACATTCCAAGCTTGCTTTGGTGTGGTTACATTCTACACATTTTCAATCAGTATGGCACTAATAGACAAATTTATCAAGGTCATTGCTTAGCATGCGTTCATGCCAAATTCCTATTCTAGATGAGCATCTATGGGATGTCTTATCATAGTCTCATCAATAATCGAGGTAGCCTAAAAGAGAAAAAGGCCTTCTCATGTAATCATGCCATTGTCCAAACTTGTCCAGCACTAGTCAACTTTGTGGAGATGACACCCAATACATTATTTGTTACTCTATAAAACATGTGAGAAAATTGGTATCCCACCAAAAGTTATTACCAAATTTATATTATATTAAGGCAAAGCCTTAATAATAATTTTTGCATGGGCTACTCTTTTCTTTAATATGGCAAAGCACTTTGTTTTAACAAGCATGCACTATTTTAATATTTATCCATCAATATATTTAGTTTGTGAGCCTTGTACTTCTATTTTATTGTTGTAGAGCTTTATGTCACACCCAAATCATTTTTGCAACTAATATATAGGAGAACAAGTCTAAGATGATACCTCTTTCGCTGAGAGCCAAGGACTGAGGAGTATCCATTTTGCCAAAGTTGCCTAGGGTACTATCCTGACCTCATCCCTTATGGTGTTAGAGGCCTTGCACTCAACAAGATTTTATTAGAAGCCTAGAACAATAAGAAGAGTGCTGATATAAAGAACAGAGTGGAAGCAATTAGAAATTGCTATGAATAAACTATTCAAAATTGCAAGTACATATAGGTGATGAGAGGAGATTAGTTAGTTGAGGAAAGGATTCCTCAAAACTGGCATGAATGGCTAGTTTAGTGGGAAACTTGATGACCCATCTCCTAACTGCCTAACAACCTTGACACCTCAATGAGGCATGTGCCAAGATTGTGTCAGCGCACACCTAAGTAGGCTTATGCCTAAGTGTATATAAATATATAGAATATATATATATATATATACTAACACCCCCACCCCCCCCTTAAGCATAGTTTAGGTGGACACAAATGAGATGGGTCCCGGCTACAAAGCCTGTTGAGGTACCCATGTACAATGCAAATATGAAATTGGGTCCCAGCAACTAGGCCTGATGAGGTACCCAAGAACAATGCAATCTCTCATAAACAGAGAAAGGTAAAAAACCCAGTTGCAAAAAACTACCCTCCAAAAGAGAGAAGACTCTTGAAATTGACACAAGCAGGACTATTTTACAGGGTGAGATTTCCATTTCTAAGGAATTGATGATTCCATGGTGAAGAACGTGCTAGAAGAAAATACATTTCAATTTACATTGGTATATGCTTGAGATATACAATATTATTAGCATGTAAACCATCTCTTATTATGCAATAGGCTATAACGATGACAACGATTCAGAAAGAAAAAGAACAACCTAGCTAAAAGTTACGAGGATGAATGAATTGAGTTGACGTAACCCTTGCCTTTAGTGCCTGTGGTTCTAATAAACATACGGTACTCATTGAACGTCATCTATCCATACTTCACAGGATTCGAACCATTTATGAGATCCTTTGTACGCCCAACTTTCTTATCACCACTTGGATTACAGAAAACTGCTATTAACATACATTCCTTGTTATCGTTCATAATACATCTATGTTTTACACTTTGGTAGATGCCTTTTGTTAATATCTATAGAAAATAATGAAATCTATTAGCACTTAGAATCTGGATGCACTGACATGAATTCTGAAAAAATAATAGAATACCCACCTCAATCTGATCTCCAAGGTTTACTATAAGAGCATTAGGAATGGGATGGACAAGAATCCAATAATCAGCCTTCCTAACCTGAAGACTGGAAACATCATTCTGGAGAAGAATGGTAATGCCTCCTGGGTCTGAGTGAGGGGAGAGACCAAATGTGAGGTCTGGTTGTTGGCATATTGGATATTAGTGTTAGAAAATAATGAATAACTGAAGACTGTATGTGCTGGTAGTTTACTTTTGTGCTGTCAATAAGAGTTTTATTTGTGTCACAGTTAGTTTTAGTTAGGTGTCAATCAATTCTAGTTAGCTATCAAATTAGTTTACAGATTTGTAGGAACCTGGTAAACTTCTCTGAAGTTATATATCTAATCTTATCTGTTGAATAAAATAGATTAATTTGTGCAGTTGTAATATCTGTACTGCTATTCATATTTTTCTCAGTATTTTAATTTGGTATTAGAGCTGCATTAAAGGAAGGTCTATCATCTCTAGGTCAGTCCATAGACCTCTGCTGAAAATTTGATTATAGAATTTGCTGCCACTATAATGTGCGTGCAGCCAAAAACAAAAAAAAAAAGTATTGTCTGAGGGAGTTGGGCACTGTAGAATCTTCAAAGAGAGAGTTGTTGCTAATTTAGTGTCAAGTGATGCATTTGAAGGAGACTCTCCAAAGAGAGCAACATCTATGTGAAGCAGATTGAATCCATTAAGTGAGGCATTCATCTATACTAGTTCATGGGGAGCCTTTTATTTTTGCTGTAGTGTTCTGCTGCTTCAGGACTGATTGTCCAAAGTATATTGTGGTGCTATAAAATGGCTCTAGTACGTGTTGTGGATAAATTTTTAGGAGAAAATTTTCACACATAGAAGGTTAAGATGCAACTCCACTTAATCAAAAAAGATTTGTGGAATATTGTCCAAGGGAATGAGCTGAAGCCTTTTGCAAATGCTGGAGAGATAGCTAAGTGGGAAACTAAGGACAACAAAGCCAAGTCTTTTATTGGTTTGGGGCTATCAGATTCTCAAGTTCATTTAGTAGACCTGTCCAAGACATCAAAAGAAGTATGGGAGGCACTTGGAAATTTGTTTGATCCAAAGACACATAATGCCAAAGTGCTATTGAAGCAGCAACTCTTTGACTTAAAAATGTCACAAGGTGAGAGCATTACTGACCATGTTAACAAGCTTAAGTCTTTGATGACACAACTTGAAGGTATTGGAGCAGTTGTAGATGAAGATGATGCAAAGGCAATTTTACTCAAAAGCATGACACCAACGTTTAGCAATGTGGTATTTACGTTGGGGAATCTACCATCACAATCTCTTGGGAGCATGATTACAACAATTCTTGAAGAAGAAAAGAGTTCAAACAATAATGGTGAAAGTTCAATGAATAATCCTGTTGCATTATATTCCAAGAGTGGTGGATCAAGTTTTGGTGCAAGGAAAAACACTAGTAAATGCTACTATTGTGGCAAACAAGGACATAATGCTTGGGACTAGAGAAAAAGGGCTGCAAATCTACTTAAAAGGAATGCAACCAATGGTGATGAAGAAGCAGACTTCATGAATCATACTATTGATGAGGCCGATGAAGAAATTGTCCTATTTTAAATTTGTTCACATGATAGATAGTTTGAGATCATCAAAGCACATTGAAAAAAGGTTGTCAGAGGAAATATGGGTTCCTCAACATGCCTCCATTTATGGTGTTGGAGGAGTGGTACATGAGATTTCAAAGGAGAAATGTTGTGCTCATGTGAGAGTTGGAGTTACTTTAAGTTATTCATTAAGAGGGGATGTTAGAAAATAATGAATAACTGAAGACTGTATGTGCTGGCAGTTTACTTTTGTGCTGTCAATAAGAATTTTAGTTGTGCCACAATTAGTTTTATTTAGGTTTCAATCAATTCTAGTTAGCTATCAAATTAGTTAGCAGATTTGTAGGAAGCTAGTAAACTTCTCTGAAGTTATATATGTAATCTTATTTGTTGAATAAAATAGATTAATTTGTGCAGTTGTAATATCTGTACTGCTATTCTTATTTTTTCTCAGTATTTTAATTAGTAGTTCACCCGCACACATATCCCAATATCTTCTTCACCTTCGAAAGAATCTTCCAGATATTTGGGAGGAAGACCCAAATTTTGAGAGAAAACAGATAGCAAAGTTCTGCACACTTGTGGAGCTCCATTGCAGTATTCTTTCATTGTAGGCCTGCAATCATATTGCCATTGCTAATGTGTGAACAACCTAAAAGAACCCCCGAGAGCGCGGAAAAAGAAAAAGTAGAATACATTTGATTTGATTTCATGTAGACAATACAGTACAGTAAACTAGAATAGGGAAAATTGAATAGTTCTATAGAATATATCACAATATAAGAGAAGGTGAATATCTAAATTTTAAATTGCCTAACTGAGTTGAAGAAAACCAAATATGACCAAAACTGAAGACATTTATTTATTGGCTAGCATAATTGGAGGTGCTTGATCTCCAATATGACTCTACTTTTGTTTTATGTCCTAGGTTGGGGAGAGCCTCAAACCTTGTAATATTCATGCGATCGAATAAATTACAATATTAGTATGCCATTTACGTTAAATCTATGTCTACTGAGGTCTATAGATAATCATTCTTATGCTTTAAAAGTAAAACAAAGTATATGATATATCTAATCATTTCTTTAGTCTGTTCAGTTGGAAATAACTGCAATATATAATTTAGTAAGTTCAGAAATTCTTTGAAAAAATAAATAATAGTAACTGTCTATTTCATGCTGAGATATATTGAAATCTTCTTGGTTTTATTGAGGATGCGCTTAGACAAAAGATACTTAATATAAACCAAAACAAATAAATAATAGTAACTGTCTATTGTAACTCATTTTGTACGATCTCTAACAAATAAATATTCTGTTCTGCTTCATCATGTTTTGTTCACCTAGAAAAGCAAATGATTTTGACCACATGTTAAAATGAAAACCGAGTAAGTTGTTTTCAATAGCTATGTAAGAAACATAAAGGATTCTGCCAAAAAATCATTATGTTTAAATTCTTCTCCTTCCGATACGTCCTAGGAGCTAAAGAAAAGCATTCTAATCTCTGTATTCTATTGTTTTCTTATCCACGATCAACCCACCACCACACCCATAGAAACACACACACACATACCTATATTCATGTGGTTTAGAAGGCCATTTATGCTCCTCCATTACAGGAGCCGGCAGGAAATGATGATAGTAATAGTCCCCCCAATCAAGAACAACACATTTCTGCACACCAGTCCTACTCCCATATCCAACATAAGTTTTTGGATCGTTGGCATGCTTCTGCTTCTCTTCTAATGGAAGCTGAAAAAACCTCCTCGACACATCCCTTCCAGCGTCTAGAAGCTTAGAACTCATTCCATGATTGATCAATTGAAAAAATCCCCACTGCTTGTATGCCCTAGAAATCTCTTCCATTGTGTTTTCTCTCCTCTCATCATGGAGACCGGACATATCAATAAGAGGTATCTGTTCTTCAACCAATACATGCCCTGATGGTCTCTCTTCCACAGTCCTAACATATCTAGGAGGCAAGCATTTTATGCCACTCTGCAATAGCTTGGACTCTCTGTATTGCCTCAGCCCAATCTAGCTTATCTTTGCCCAATAAAGGAGAAGGAGAAGCGGGAGAAGAAGAAAGAGATGAATCGCTGCATGCCATCTGAGCCTGAGCCATCCAAGACAAATAAAAATGCACTAGGATTGTCTATGAGCACTCCTCCACCCATCGATCTTCTTTAAATAAGGAGAGCACCAAGCCCACATTCTATTCGGCTAGCATATAATTTGTAAATTTATAATATGCTGCAAATGATGTAATATCTTTCGCTTTTAAAGTCAAAACGGTATGGGAATCTCGGAGTGTATTATCATCGCATGTGCATAATTTGTCATGTGCGTAGTTTTTCATGTGCATAATTTATCATCTGCATAATTTGTCGATCTGTGTGGTTTGCTGTCTTTGTGTTTCAGGTCGTTGGTTTTGATGGATGAACTGTGATTTATTCATTGTATTTTTTAAATTGATTCAATATATTCATCAACCTTTTCAAAAAAATGTACACACCATTTACGATATTATACTAAACAAGGGATTACAACCCGGGATTCGATTTGACGATCGACCCTACTTGTCAGGTGATATTTTTACGTTTGTACAGAGGTATAATCAAAACAATTTTATTCAACTTCTCGTCTTGTATACAATACAATCTTCTTAAAAGTTGAATTAAAAAAAAATCTTCTATACGACTGTATGGCCGTCAAATTTAGGCCTTCATTACAGCATTACAATTATTGTACTGGAATTCATCATAAAACTAAAATTGCTCCACGAGCACCATAACTATCCCTATCATTCATAAGGTAATACAAACGATAGTAGTAATATAATCTATATATGCCTCTACTTGCTTTGAAGATGAGATTAATTACTCTCAAACCACTTATTTCTATATTAATTTTTTAATAGTAAGTTGTAATGTAAATTTAATATTATTGTTCTTCTCATGGCAATACCTAAGGAGGTAGAGGAAGGGGTGATTATTATCGAGGTACAGGAAATTTTGGAAGAGGAAGAGGGTTTAGTGGAACATGTTTCCAGTGTGGATTGGCTAGACATAGGGCATTTCAATGCCCTCAAGTACAACAGAGTAGTGGCAAACGAAAAGAGACTCGAATCCATATAGCACAAGCTGAGGAGGAGAGTGTGGCTAGAGCAACCTCACCAAAGCATGGAGAAGAAGTTGAGGATGGATAATCCTTGATGATGAGGAAAGTTCTTCTAACACCAGAGAAGGTACGAGAGGAACCAAAATAACGAAAAAATATATTTAGAACTAGATGCAAGTCTGGAGGAAAATACTGCAAGGTCATTGTGGACAATGGAAGTACTAACAATTTAGTGTCAGAAGAAATGGTGGAGAAGTTAAATCAGAAATGGTTGAAACACCCCACCCCATATAAGGTCTCTTGACTGGAAAAGGGACATCAGTTACTGGTAAGTGAACAACGTCTTGTCAAATTTCAAATTGGAAACTACAAAGACAAGATATTGTGTGATGTTATGTCAATGGATGCATGCCACCTTCTATTGGGCAGACCTTGACAATATGATAGGCAGGCCATTCGTGATGGCAAGAGTAATTGCATTACACTCAAGAAGGATGGGATTGAGTATATCCTGAATCCTTTGAAGGATAAGGATGGTGATGTTGAGAGAGGCAATAGGGTTTGTCTAGTAAGTGCAAAAAAAATCCTAAGGGAAATTAGAAAGGAGAAGGTTTGTTATGCCTTCCTACCTCAAGTTGCAGAAATTATGATAGCTAAGAAAGGGGCAGAAGTTCCCACAAAGGTCCAAGAAATTCTGAGTGAGTTTGATGACATACTACTGAAGGATTTACATGATGGATTACCTCCAATGAGAAGCATAAGTCACTGCATGGATCTGGTATCGGGAATAAGCCTACCAAACAAGGTACCATATAGGATGACACCTATAGAAAATGAAGAGGTGAATCAACAAGTGTAAGAGTTATTGGATAAGGGGCTAATTAGGAAAAGTCTCAATCCATATGTTGTACCTACAGTACTGGCACTTAAGAAAGATGGGAAATGGTGGATGTGCACTGATTCAAGAGCTATAAACAAGATAACCATTAAGTGTATAGGTTTACATTGCCTCATATGGATGACTTGATGGATTGCTTGAGTGGAGAAAAGTACTTCAGCAAGATTGATTTGAAGAGTGGATACCACCAAATCAGAATTAGAGAAGGGGATGAATCGAAGAAAACATTAAAAACCAAGGATGAACTATATGAGTGGTTAGTGATGCCATTTGGGTTGAGAAATGCACCTAGCACTTTTGTAAGATTGATGAATGAGGTAATGAAGCCATTCCTTGGAAAATTTGTCATAGTTTATTTGGATGAGATTTTGGTTTTAAGAAAAATAAAGGAGGAGCACCTACTACATCTGAGGGCAGTTTTACAGAGGTTAAAAGAAGAGAAGTTGTTGGTGAATATAGATAAGTGCAGTTTTATGTAGAAGGAACTAGTGTATCTAGGTATTGCAGTGTTGAAGAGGGGTTGAAGATGGACCCTGAGAAGGTTAAGGCAATAATAGATCGGTCTTCACCTAGAAACATGTTTGAGGCTAGAAGTTTTCATAGCTTAGTGAGATTCTATAGGAAGTTTGTCAGATATTTTAGTGGAATATGTGCACCTATCACTTAAATAATGAAGGGTGTTGAAAAAGAGTACCATTGGATAGCTACAATAGAAAAGAGTTTTCAGATGTTGAAGAAGCAGGTGATAGAACAACTAGTGTTGGTATTGCCAAACTTTGGCAAAGTTTTTCAAGTAGATTGTGATGCTAGTGGTAGTGCAATTGGGGGAGTGTTAAGTCAAGAGGGAAGACCCATTGCCTACTTCAGTAAGAAACTCAATGAAGCAAACAGGAAATACTCAGTTTATGACCAAGAGTTCTATGCTATAGTGCAGGGTTTAAGAAGTGGAGGCATTATTTGATATCAAATGAGTTTGTGTTGTATACTGATCATCATGCCTTGCAGTACATCAATAGTCAAGGTAAGTTAAACCAGAGACATATGAAATGGGTGGAGTTATTGAAAAGTTATTCTTTTGTCTTGAAATATCGAAGTGGTAAGTCAAATTGGGTAGTAGATGCACTCAGCAGAAAATGTTTATTAATGAATGAGTTAAGGGTCAATGTCATTGGCTTTGATGCAATGAAGGATTTATATCCTGATGATCCTGATTTTAAGGAAGCATGGGTTGTTAGTAAAAGTCCAGTAGAAGGAGATAGGATGCCATGGTTGGAATATTTTATCCAAGATGGCTTGTTGTTTACATGACATAAATTATGCATACCTAGAGGTTTGATGAGAGAGAACCTAATCGGAGAAAAGCATAGTGGAGGCTTGAGTGCACATTTTGGAGTAGATAAGATAGTGGTACAACTGAATGAAAGTTATTTTTAGCCTAGAATGAGTGTAGATGTGAAGAAACTAGTACAAGGCTGTAGGATTTGCCAACATGCTAAAGGAGGACAACAAAATATAGGATTGTATCAGCCATTTCCTATACTTGATAGACCATGGGAGCATATAAGTATGGATTTTGTTTTGGGATTGCCTCAGACACAGAGAGGTCATGATTCCATTTTTGTTGTTGTGGATAGATTTACGAAGATGGTTCATTTCATACCATGTCAGAAGACTAGTGATGTATCCCACATAGCTACATTGTTTTTCAAAGAGGTAGTCAGGTTGCATGGATTGCCTAAGAGCATACTTTCAGACAGGGACATGAAGTTTGTTGTCCATTTTTGGCATACATTATGGAAGAGAATGGGCACTAAATTAGGATTCAGTTCAACTTACCATCCACAGACTGATGGACAAACTAAGGTTGTGAACAAAAGTTTGGGAAACTTATTGAGGTCTTTAGTGGGAGATCCACAATAGTGGGATCTGATCTTAGCACAAGTAGAATTTGCTTATATTAATTCAGTGAACAAAAGTGCAGGAAGGAGTTCATTTCAAATAGTTTATGGGTATAGCCCAAGGGGTGTTGATGAACTCGGAGATAGTGTAGATTTGAATAGGAAGAGTTTTGTGTTAGAAGATTTTGTAGAATACCTTCACAAGGTTCACAAGGAGTTGAAGGGACAGTTGGAGAAGAGTACGAGCAAGTACAAGGAGTATGTTCATGTGCATATGAGGGAATAAGAGTTTCTGGTAGGCGACTTAGTTTTGGCACATTTGAGGAAAGAAAGGTTTCCATAGGGAACAAATAATAAGTTGAAATTTAAGAAGATAGGTTCATGCAAGGTGTTGAGGAAGTTCTCATCCAATGCTTATAAGATCAAGTTACCAGCAGGGATAGACATATGACCTATTTTCAATGTTGTTGATCTATATAAGTTCCATGGAGAGACAAGTTTACAAGGAGGTACACATTCACATTCACCTGATGCACAAGGGTGGCTAGATTAGTTGCCTGAAAAGAAGATGGAGGAAGTGGATAAAGTGATTAAATCCTTAGTGGCTAAGATGACCAGAGGAAAGGAGTACATGGAGTATGTGATCAAATGGAAGAATAGAGTTGTAGATGAAGTTTCTTGGCTGAGTGCTGTAGAACTTGTCAAGTTTGGGATTCTAGTTCCAGACTTGCCAAAATGTTCATGAGTTTCAACTCATGGAACATTTAAGTTACCCAGCGCATCTAATGCAAGAGCATCTGGGTTCACATGTAATCCTTATCAACTAAAAAGATTTTCTTTATATTCTTGTTGTTTGTTTTGTTGCAGGAGTTGGTTTAGGAGTAAATTGATCAAATTTGGAGAATTTTCCTAAAGAAGCTGGCCAAGAGATGGATTGATCTTGAAGAAGGCTCAAATGATTATCTACATGTCAAATTTGGTGAAGATCTAATTCAAAATGATGAAGTTATGCTTCTACAAAACTTTTGATGGTCACTGCACTTTGTGCCAAAATCCAATGATACCAAATATCTGCACTAGCATTCAATATGTGAGTCTGTGCTAAAAACCTAGGGCTTCAGACTTGCGCTAAAAATTGGTTGAACTGCACATATTCAATAGGTGCCAAAACCTATGCAAACCGATAGGACTGAAAATCACCGTTGACCTAACATCACATGCTTTGCGCTAAATTACTTGTTTCTCAACTTGCACTGAAATCCATTCCTACTGCATACATCTAGTACACCCGGATTTCTGCACTATCCAGTTGAACCTGAAAAGCTCTCTAGCTATATTAAAAGCACCATGCACTTAAATGCTTGCACATAGGATATGTCCGACAAACACCTAAATACCTGCTGATCCTATGATGTTAGCAAACCCCATTAGAGGTGTTTAGTGGCCCAATGCTAAATTGAGGCCTCACTGCATATGTCTGGTTGATGGCCAAAACCCCCTCTAAGTCTGGTAAGGCATGAAATCCCCATTGATCGCCCAGAAAGCATCAAAAGTAATTTCAACCGCCTGTACAACCATTCCAAGGGTAAATCAGGATGTGACACGTGTCATGAGCATTAATGAAGGCCGGTGGCCGCCACAGAGGTCTATAAATTCATAGAATTTGTGCTTTGTTGGGAACTTCTCCTTGCTCAAAGACTGTGATATGTTTTTGTGAACTTCTAGAAGGTTCTCCAAATTGTAAGATTTGTGTTATTGGATCTTAAAATGTTGTAAGGTTGAGGCCAATGCATATATAATACAAAGTTGTACTCCTGTTGTAAATCACTCTTACAAATGAATAAAGAGTTGTTGTTTTGTTATTCTATTGTTGTTTTGTTGTGGTTTGTTATTTGTTGCTTGGTTTAGCCACCTAATAAGGCTCCTAAACCTTAACCTACATCAATTTCTTGAGAGGCACTCTACAACTTCAATTCTCATAAGAATGCCAATACTCCTAATGAATAACTCTTGTGAAAGACCAACTTAATATACCTCTTTGGAACCATCAAGCAGCAACACCATGAAAGTATGAACAAGTACCCTTTGAAAATATCAAGTAATGTATCAAGCATCAACACCTTTATGAAGGAACAAGTAATAATAGTATAAGCACCTTTGTATTTTGCAACACCACTACCTTTGACCCTTTTGCACCAATATCAACACCATGAACATAGAAGGAACAATGAGCATTAATACTATGAATTGTATCATCAATGAGAAAGCATCGTCACTATGAAAGCATCACTAACACTAATTGAATCATCAATGTGAATTGAAAAGCACAAGTACCTTTTCCTTTTTTGGAGGAATCAAACCATCATCATAGTACCTTGTCATGAAGTAACTCTAATCAACATCAACAAATAGGTCACTGCAACTATGTCATAACACCACTGTAACTATTTTCATTTTACATCAATACCTTTATGAAGGGACAAGTATCTTTTGCATTACCAATGACAAACTCCATTTCCTTTACATCAATAAAAAACTAATGAGTATCAATAGACTACAAGCATGATGAGATGATCAACACCATCAAGTATCAACAATGACTTTGTCCTGAAGCAACTCCTGAAGCAACACTCTGAAGCAACTCTGTGAACCATGAACACCATATTGACATCAATGACAAACATCAACTCAAACAACAAATTCCAACTTTTGACATCAATGACAAATATCAACAAACTCCCCCTTTGTAATTGATGGCAAAACCTACACTCCACTCTCTTCAAATATCTCCCCCTTTGACGTCAAGGACAAAGGACCCTTGATTGTAAATCAATCACTCCCAATGCAAAATAGGAATACCACCATGGAGAGATAGAAACTATCATCTTGGCTATGTATATCACTTTCAAGATGATGTCATACATAGCACTATCAATATGGTCCAGACATTGTCACCATACCATTGTTAATGTCAAGATAGTTGAATGGACTTGGACAAAGCATTACTGACAATGTGGATATGACTTATCACCATACCTTTGCAACAAGATTCTCTCAAGACAAACATTATTGTGCATGAATGACACTGGAAAATCCTCTATGGCTGAGAAAACATACATGGAAATCACTAGCAAAATGGGACATAGATTATTGGCAAACTGTGACTAAGAAAAATATACAAAAAAAACACTGAACTTTGTCAAAGCCACAAATAAATGAAAGACTATTAAGATCCATAGGATACTGCCACTGAAATAATACTATCCAAGTACCATGTCACTGCAAATATGATCTTTGGCATATTTCTCCATTATTCATGATGTCCATAGTCGTTGTGTGGTGCTTTTGATGTTTGCAATCTGCTACCTACTCATTGTGTCTGTTCTATCTTCAATTGGACCAATTTTATTTATCTTTTCTTCACACACCCTTACTTAGTTTGAACTACCATTCCATGTTGACAAAGTGTGGAAAGCGTAGGAATTGTTGGCCACTTATCTTGACCTCAATATTATGCAATTTGAGGTGGAGTATTTCTATTATCAACAAAAAACTTCCTAGGATGGATGATCACACTTGACACTTACTCCCCTTTGATTATTTCTCCCTCTGCAATTTATCACTCCTGTCAAGGCAAGAAAAATTTGTCAAACATGATAAGACAAGGCAAAAAAACTGATACAAAGAGTAGTGTCTTTATGTCATGTGCATTTGCAAGCCCTAACACCACTATCACTTGTCTATGACTATCCTTTGAATCTTCATTACTTTCATGCCTTCAAGATTATCCTTTCATAAGCATTGTCCTTATATGGTATCTTCCACTACTCTCCATTTATAGACTTGTGATGTTTCTCTTCAATTGTGCCATTGACTTGCCTAGGGTTTTGGCTAAGGTTTTGAATCATGGATCTTTGTCTTTTTTCTACTGTCTTGTCTGAGGTACACAAACTACTGATGTTTGAATGAATGATAACCACCTTATGTTTGAATAAGCAATAATGAACAATAATGAATAATATTGTAAATGTGAAAATGAGATCATACTCCCCCTTGGACATATCTTCTCTGTCCAAGTTCTCCAATTATGAGATTACTTGATATACTTACTAAACCAAAGCATGTTGATATCATAGCCATAACTATATGCTTCCTTGATATGAACCACACTGCTCTGACTAATCTAGACTGAGATCATCATAATAAGACAAACATAAACACTTAGCAGTCCCCCTATCTATTATAGTCACTGCACACTGATGGTCATGATCATTGCCCTATTACAAACCTTTTCTATCTTATGACTACAACTCTGTCACTGAAACTTATTACTAATGCAAACAACCACTGTTCATAACATCAATACACTACTCACACTGTTGTGACTAGATACATGATGTCTACTGATGTCTGAAGGACTACAACATTGTCACTGTCTTGTCTAAATGAGCATATAAAGAAAGAAAACCATGGAAGATATAACACCATTCAAAACTATCAATTTTTGCACTATAAAACTGATTAGACCAATACCATAGTAGAACTATATCAATTGACATGATAGTATTATGAAAGATAAATCATAATACATACATCACTGTCATAGTGGTATAACCTATCAAAATACCTTACTAAATACTATCAACATAGTCATGAACTTGACAAACCCTCTATGATTACACAAACCATATTTCCAAAGCTTCCAATTTTTGTACAAGCTACAAGAATGTAGCCAAAGATTGCAAAATCTAATTTTATAGCTCCCAATTACATTGAGTACTAGTAATGTCCTTAACAAGATCTCTGTCTACTATAGATTTCATCCTTATTCAACTATTGACTAATATGCAACCTCTTTGTTGTTTTCTATGAGGCTAAATGATAAAGCAATAAACATCTCTCCCTAAGCTCATGCTGCTCATTAAGCAATTAGAGATGCCTCTTGTGCAACATGCAGAAGATTAGGTTTTTCTTTCTTTTGCTGTAGTTTTCTTCACCACACTTTCATAGGTTCTTTCTTCTACTTGCTCAAGGTATCTTCCATTTTGTTACTAGATGGTTTCATCAAATAACTTCTACAAAACTGTGCTCTATGCCCAATTTTGTTACATTTATAACAAAGTACATTTATGTCCCTTGGAGAAAGAAAAACATTTCCTCTGATAGGGTTTATAAATCTTCTAGTAGTTGTTCTATAATTAGCAATCTTATGACAAAAATTGTTACAATTGTAACACACTAGATCCATATTCCTTATTGAGGCAAAAGAGTTTCTACTCTTAAACTCAGACCTTTTCCTATGAGCAATCCTACAAGTTGCAGCCTTATGACCATAGCCATTACATGAATAACAATAACCAGGAAAGGAATAATTGTACCTTATTGACTGATTTTGCCTAGTAGGTGGAGATCGTATGGACATGATGGTTCTTCTTCTTCTTCCAGTGTTGATGACCTTGAAAAATCCATCATCATCACTCTTATCTTTTGTTTTCTTCTTATATTTAGTCTTAGGAGTAGCAGAATGATAGTTTAAATCTATTTTCTTTCTAGGAATTTCTCTGACCTTGGAAATCTATCATTTTCATAGCCTAATCCAGTAGTATCTTAGTGATGTTTTTGTTTTCTCAACATCTCATTTAGCTTGCTAGTGCTATCTTGAAATTTCTGATTTTTCTCTGACTAAATCTTGAGATTTTCAAAATCTTTTCTTAGAGTGACTATCTCTATTTCTAGTTTTTTGCATTTAATTGTTTTGGGTTCAAATTCAGATTTTGTCACATCTACTATCCTCTTGGTCTCTTCAATCTTTGTTTTTAGGCTGATGATTAATTTGTCTAGTTATTCAAGTTCTTCTTTCAGTAACTCTTTATCTTTCGAGGCCTGTTCTTTTAATAAAAAGTTCTCCTCTCTTAGTTTTAGACAACTATCTAATTTTGCTTTAATTTCTAATTTTGTTTCATCAACAATCCTTTGGGCTTCTTGAAGTTGGAACTTTAATTTATGATTCTCCTTTTTGAGTTTCTCGATCTCATCTAGGGTAGAAGTAAGGTCACCTTCAAAATCAATTTCAAACTCATCTTCAACATATTCTTGTTCATATTCAGTCACAATGTGATCTCCTTCTTTGTCAACATTCTCAACTACAAAATCATCTTCTCTTTCAAATACATCACCTTCTATATTTGGTTTTGATGGTACCTTTTGATCAACATTTTGCTTGGCATTTCTTCTTCCCTTATTTCTTTTACTCTTTCCCATAGTATTCCACCACCATGATCAACCCAAGTCTATTAGACTTTTGCAAGGAACCTACAACTCTAATACCAATTGTTGGAATACTTACTATCACTGAGAGGGGGGATGAATTAGTGATGTATAAAAAGTAAAGAAATTAATCAATGTTAGATTTTGACAAGCATAAAATTCAATAAAAACACTTAAAGATCACCATGACACAAGATTTATTAGTGGAAAACCATAGAAAGGGAAAAATCACTAAGTGAGTTGGAGCAATTCAAACCTCACAATTTGTTTACCATTAGGTCTCACTGACCAAAATCTCATTGATTATAATATATCTAGGAGCACCAACTCTAATAACAAACAATGGCACCAACTCTAAAATAAATAGGACCACCAACTCTAATATCAATAGAGGCACCAACTCCAAGAACAAACAAGAGCACCAACTCTAATGAGAAATGAAGGAAAAAATACAGAGTACTACTCTATTTACAATATACTCCAGATCAATAAACATTCAACCCTTATCTCTCCTTGCATACATGAGTGATAATTTCTTTACAAGAATCCCCTTATCTAAACAAACACACACAAGATGTAAATTGATCTATACAAGGACAATGAACTCATTGAACAATGAACTCATTGAACCTCTATAAACATCTTGATTGTAACCTTTATGAATGATCAAATGGAAAACACAAAAAGACTCTTACAAAATCAAATCCCCTTTCATGGTAATCATCCTTGGACAATGTTAGACTTCAATCAAATGGATATTGGCACTTTCTCTGTACACACATTCTCTGCACATCCTAACTTCAAATCAAACTATATGTCAATGATTTCATTCAGATTACATTAACAAATGCAAAGAATCATATACTTCAACTCTTAACCCCTCTTCCATATATGAATCACTTCAAGTTAGACTCCATCCTTGTTTATTGTTATTAAAATATAAATATGGAAATCATAGTCTACAAAATTACTCACATTGTTCAAACCTTGATCAACAAAACCTCAATGCACTCACATAAAAGGTCTATATACCATTGTTGGGTTAGAAAGAAGTTATAAAACTATGAAACTAAAATTAGGGAAAAGACTCTAATATGCCCATCAACTTTATTTGACAAACGTGCCCATTAAAAAATTTGAATCTCTAGCATTGATTGTTCTCTTCATGCCTAGGACAAATTAAACGACCACCATGGATGAAGTGTTTCCCGCTCACATACAAACAATCCACCGAAGGCACCGGATGGGAATAGGACATGGGGCTAGTAGTCTAATGACTTTGACCACTCAAGATGTTAATTAAGTGACGTGTCCACTAGGTATAGCAGGTCACTGAGCAATTAGAACAAACAGTAATTTTGTATTGACAACCTTAATAACATATAAACCCTAGGTCTTTAGAGTTCTCTCTTAGGGATTTAGACCTTAGTATTTTAGGTGAAGATGTAGAGAAATCTTAACAACTAAAACCCAAAAAAGGAATTATCACCATGCTACTTCTCTTTGAAGCTGATAATGAACAATGGACACAATATCAACTTCTTGAGAGGCACTCCACAACTTTAATTCTCATAAGAATACCAATACTTTTTATGAATAACTCTTGTGAAAGCCCAACTCAATATACTTCTTTGGAACCATCAAGTAGCAACACCATGAAAGTATGAACAAGCACCCTTTGAAAATATCAAGCAATGTATCAAGCAATTTATCAAGCTTCAACACCTTTATGAAGGAACAAGTAATAACAGTCTAAGCACCTTTGTATTTTGCAACACCACTACCTTTGACAATTTTGCACCAATATCAACACCACGAACTGAGAAGGAACAATGAGCATCAACATTATGAGTTGCATCATCAATATGAAAGCATCATCACTATGAAAGCATCACTGACACTATGAATTGCATCATCAATATGAACTAAAAAGGACAAGTACTTTTGCCTTTGGAGGCATAAAACCATCATCAAAATACCTTTTCATGAAGCAAGCAACACTATCATACCTTGTCATGAAGCAACTCTAAACTACAACTATTTCATAACACCACTGCAACTCTTTTCATTTTGTATCAATACCTTTATGAAGGGACAAGTATCTTTTGCATGTATCATTTGCATTACCAATGACAAACTCCATTTCCTTTGCATCAATAACAAACTTCAATGAGTATTGACACAGTACAAGCATCATGAGATGATCAACACCATCAAGTATGAACAATGACTTTGTCTTGAAGAATCTCCTAAAGCAACTCTATGAACCATGAACACCATATTGGCATCAATGACAAACATCAACTCAAACAACTAACTCCACCGACATCAATGACAAATATCAACATTGACATACCAAGGTTTACCATTTTCAAGTGATCTTTGACTTATGCTAATATTTCTAGGTAACATTGAATCATCTAAAAATTTTCTATAAAATTTGGTTTGAGTTGTGTCTAATAGGTGTTTTGGATGAGGATCAAAAATTTTGAACCCCACTCTTAATTTCAAAACATCTCTAGCATTAGTTGATACCCTAGTATTATCATGCCAATATTTTTCAACCAAAGATTGGATTTCAATATTCAATTTCATGTTAGACCTTGGGAGTCGACCACTAAAACTCCAACATTGGTTGATTGGATTGTTTTCTATACTTTCTCTTCTCTTTTCTACTTTTAGCAACATTTTAGGATGTATGTTTAGAATTCCACTAATGTTTCTTAACATTCTTTTATCCAAAGTTGTTTTATTAACTATAGCAGTTGTTATAGCTCGCCGTGTCACTTTCTTATTTTTAGATCGACTCTTCTTTCCAATAGACTCAATGGCACTTACATATAGCATGTTTAAGTGATTCATCTTTTCTTTTTGGTTTCACAAAAATGCCTAACTTTTTCATTATTTTTCTCATTTTCCACATTCTCATCAATTGCATCATGAGTTGACATTGAAATGATAGTTTTTTCAATAAAAAAAATGTTTGTATAATCTATTGGCATACATTCTTACTTGTCTCCAAGAAATCTTACCAGGAAGATTATCCAAAACATAACTTTCAATTTTTAAAAAAATATTTTCATTTTCAACAACACAAGTATTTTCATTTTCACCAACACAAGGTTTTTTATTTCAACAACAAAAGGATTTTCATTTTCACCTACACAAGGATTTTCATTTTCAACAACATAAGGATTTTTCATTTTCAACAACAAGAGGATTTTCATTTTCAACAACAAGAGGATTTTCATTTTGACCAACAAATGGGATTTTATTTTCACCAACAAAAGGGAATTCATTTTCAATATTCATTTCTATAGCTTGTTTATGAATAAAATCAATCTCAACGTTGTTATATCCATCTTCTTCCAAATCATCAATACAAATATCATCTAGAATCACATTTTCCTTATCACTCAAAGGTGGATTTGGAGACATATCTAGATTCATGCCTATTGTCACATTCTCCATAGCATTGAAAGGTAGATTTGAAGACATACCAGGATTATTTTCTATAATCAAATTATCTTCCACAGTAGCCTCTTACAAATTTGCATCATCTAAATCCATGGTCTCTTCAATGTTTTTATCTTTAATAGTCATGGAACCAGATGCTTCAACATTATTCATTGCTTGAATCCTCATTCTTCTATCTCTTTGTCATTTTTCTACTCTCACTTTGCTTAAATTTCTTCAGGGGTCAACACCTTCCTGTCTTTCCGCTTTTGACAACATTGTGATCCCATGATTACAAAATTTTGAAGTACAAATGAATTTAAATAGTAAAAGTCTTTCCTTTTTATTCCTCCTTCAAATACATAGAAAATGAACACAATTCCTTTCCAAAATTGTCCTAATGTTACCTCCTTCCAAAATTCAAATGAAATTACAAGTTCAAGAGCACGTAGAAGAAAACATTTCATAAAAAATGTAGAATCAATTGCTATCGGCCATACACAGTCCTGCAAGATGTCAAGTTGCAGAAGGCAAGAAATTTTTATTAATTTATTTTTTTTTAAGTGGTCAAAATAGAAATGGGATCCCATTTTGTTTTTGTATCACCGAAATAATAAAAAAACAAACGGGACCCTATTTCCGGATCTTGTTTGCAAAGCGAGATCCCATTCCTTGAAATTTAAATTTGAGTTTTGGTTTCTCCTATGGGTTTTGGGTGAGGAAAAAGCTTCAAGACCTAGCCCTGACCTTTGGACCTGCTTTGACCTGTAACTGAAGGTCATGTCAGTGTCACTTAAAAGAAGTGACTTTGGACATATATCTGAAGACTTTTTTGGCATAATTTTTTGACTAAATTAAAACCCATTATAGATGAGATTGTGTAGATTCGAAATATATAATTTTTTTTACAATTGATTATTTTTTCTATTTTTCAAATAATTTTTCATGAAACTGGTCCATAAACATGAAATATCAAGTTTTCTTATTATTTTAATAACTTTTTGTTAAAATATTTTTTGAAAAACAAATTATACGTGAGCAATCTTCAAACAATTCTTTTCAATTTCAAAAAAAATTAAAAAATGATAATTTTAGGTCATCTTATGTGTGACATACACGAGGGATCTTTAAAACAACAATTACTGCCAATAAAAATTTAATTAAAAAAATATTTTAAAAAAATTACAAAAAAGTATCGTGAGAAATCTTTAGTGTCTTACAGATCTTTTCCCAAAAAGATTCAGAAAAAGAAAATTATTTAGGTCAAAATATGGTTGACGTACATGTGCATGGTATGGTAAAATAAAAGTGACTTTTTATCAGTTGTTTTTAGACATGCTTGAAGAAAGTCAATTTGTATCATCTGGGTATTAAAATAAATTATATATTTGGAAACTAGACTTTGAGTACTACATTTCATATTGCTGATTATTTTTAAGATTCAACCTTTAAATGCTTCAAATTTTTAGGTCAAATGTAACAAATTTTAAGAATCAAGGAAAACACTTCCACTTTTTGGCCAAAAAGTGGGCTTAACATCTTGCACACACCCGGAGCATATTTGGAACCTCATCCTTTGTTTCTTCTCATCGTTCATTTTGTTTATGGAGGTAGGGCTTCCCATATTTTCTTCTCATTTTCATGCTTGATTTTTTTTCCTTGCCTTCTTGGTGTTGTTTGCTTGTTTCTGTTTGTTTGTTTGTTTTGTCCTTTTTGTCCACATATCATATTCATGGCCAGGAATTGTTGTTTCTCCCAACTCAGGTAGGTTGACTATGGTGCTAATTACTAGGTTAGGGTTAGGGTTGCTTTTATTTCTTTTCTAAATAGGGTTTTAGGAAATTAGTGTTTTAAGTTAATAAGTGGACCAGTTATGTTAGTTGATTTTCAATCTTTTGGACTAGTGTAGCTTGGCCCTAGGGTTTTCCCTCCAAAAACTTAAGGTTTTGTTCCTCTCGGACCTCATCTCTCGAAGGTTTTTTCACACTAATTCAATTCTTGGTCCAAATTCCACTTTGAATCCTCACCCCATGACATAAAAGAAAAATGAAGTATGAAATATGTTCCTTTGGGATTTTGGGTCCAGAAGGCACATTTGATCTTTTAGTCATAGGATCAAATTCTATTTGGAATCTTGGCCCCGAGGCATTTGCATAATCTTCCAAAAAGAAATGTTCCTCTAGGACTTTGGGTCCTGGAGGCACATTTGGAACTTTAGTCACAATGTGCAAATTCCTCCTGAAACACTGATCTCACCATTCTAAGAAATACACAAAGTATAGAGAAGATCCCTTCATGACCTTGGGTCCCAAAGGAATGTTGGACTAGCTCATTTATCCTAAGTTCTTCCACAGTTCTATCACCCACACTTTATTGTTTTAGTAAATGGTTCTTTCAATACAACAGGTCATGTAAGTTTTTTTAGTCTAGTTCTAAATGTCTTAAGTTCTCCTAGAGTCTCAGACACCGCTAAAGGAAACAAATGGTGGAGTAAAATGAAAGGTTCCTATGGGACCTCAGGTCCCATAAGAACCTTTTCCTTTTTCATCTTGGGCTCAAGTATTCATTTTTCTCCTGCGATCCTGACTCCCACCAGAAACAGTTAATCATTTAAAAGGCCTAGGTCTGAGAATTATTTGTGACCTATAACCTTTTTGGTTCTTGGTTCTAAAGTCCTCCCACGACACACAAATCCACACTACATTAAAATATTTGAATTAAGTTGAATTTAAAGGGTTTTTTTAGTGATTATGGTAAATTCTTATAGTTGTTCTTTATTTTTTCAATTAGGATAAATGACTAAAAGGAAGGCAACTCAACAGGTCATAGAAGAGCAAGTTTCTGAGGAAGAAGTACAAGCTTTTGAAAAAGAATTGACAGTTTCTAAGGAGGGGAATGAAGAGGTTGTAGAAAAATTAGAGGTGGGAACCAACAAGAAAAAGAAGATAAAGAAGAAGGAACCACCAGTTACAATGAAGTACAAATTTAAAGGGGTTCCCAAGATTTCCAAGGTTACAAGTGAGCTAATGAAGACTACAAACATAGAATTGGGACATGTTGATTTCAAAGACTTGAAGAATGATACTTTTGGCGAGGATGCCTCTCCAAGGGCCAAAAAGATAGCTGAATAAGGATTAGCCCATGTAGCAGTGTTCCCCATTGTTGTCCAATGTCCACAATTGATTCCTATAATTGCACAATATTACAACTTGGGAAACATGATGTGTTACGATGCCAATGCAAATTTGGTTTTGGAACTTACACCACCAATGGTAAGATAGGCATTTGACTTGCCTCTTTATGGGGAAGTTAGTACTTTGATTATAGATGAATCCAACAACGATTATGAACATGTAACTGATAATTTGAGATACTTGAATAAGTAGTGTATGAGGGTATAGAAGAATTTAGTCACTAAGGTAAAAGGGAAGCTCACTAGAGTTGAATTCAAAGGAGAAGTAGATGACATTATAACTTTACTAAACATAGCATTTGGCAAAGAGGAGTCCAGTTCATATGATACCTAGATGTTTTAATACATATTCATTATCTTGAAAGGAACCATTCATTTGGACTCTAGTGCCATGGTATCATATTAGATCCATGAACAGTTGGTACAAGTAATAAACACAAAGAAATTTTACATGTCATCCTATATAGTACACCTATTAGCAAGGGTAGGTAACTTCCCTAGCTTGATAACATGACAAATAAGGGGAGAGATGCTTAGAAAGAACAAGATTTGGGATTTCTATCTCCAACTAGAGCTAAAGGAGGCAGAGAAACACTTCAAAAGAGTTAATGATGATTTCCTTTCTACTATCATTACTTAGCTAATATGGAATAGTGGCTAGAGAATGCTAGACAAAGCTATGGGCTTGGTCAAAGGATGGGGGAAATGGTATATTCAATTCCCCAAGACTACATATATCTGAATTGTTGGCTTTCAAAAGGCCCCATTCTTGTTCCCTAGGTGTTGTAATGATAAAATCATATTGATGGAGTTTAGCAGGTAGATCAGTGAAGTCCATTTGAATCTTCTAAGAAAACATAAGCCTGGGATTAAATACCCATTCACACTAGGTTTCTATTCTTGTCCAACCATTACTATTGAAGTGTTGGAGGCAATGAATTTGGAGCAATACCCTACTAGGGAGGATTTTGATGCTATAGGGAGGCTAAAAACTCTGAAAGACTTCTGGGCTAATTGTAAAGATGATTTTGAAGTCAAAAAGAAGAATTACTTCTGATTGACTGCATACTAATGAAAAGATTTTGGGATAAAGAAAGATATTCCAGAGCAGTTGTTAGATGATGGCCACACCCTCAATCCTAAATATGATGTGGAACAAATTGATCAAAAGACATTGGACCCAATTGACTTGTCTCAAATGGAGGATGTGTCATTGAATTCTTTGAGTGAATGAGTGCTCGACTTCAGCAGCACATGGATGGATAGGAGGATTCAGGATCTTGGAGTGAGTGAAAAGTATAAAGATAAAAAGAACAAAGTAACCCCCTCCAAGCTAGGATCTTATAAAATCCAAGGACATCAGTTGAGCTTCCTTCATCTTCATGAACAAGAGTATATCAGAAGAATCACAATACTACTCCTAAAAATATGAGGGGATAAATTGATATAGATTCTCCAAACGAAGTAGTCTCGATGGTAGGGAGGTCTTGAAGAAAGCCTCTATGACATATAAGGCCACAAATGCTAGGGTTATTGTTGGTTTGGGTGTTGTCCCCAAAGCACATATTATTCCACCTAGGCAAGCCTTAGGGAAAACTCCTTGAGAGATTGAGGAATTTGTTCCTCAATAGACCAAATAAGAAGTAGGTCAACCAACAAATGAAAGGTCATCATCTCCTCCTCCAACTACTGAAGGAATAGAGGCCCATGTTGTGAATGAATCAAAAGAATCATTGGAGGAAGAAGCTCAAGTAAAGGGACTGCCATCTCAATGCTCTTTCATTGATATCTATGAGGATACTACCTCACCATAAGGACAAGAGGAGAAAATAGAAATGAACCAGGAGATGGAAGAGGAAGGTGATCAATAATAAGAAACTACACAAGATATAGAGACCTCTCTTCAGAAAGAAGATCAACAAGGTGATGTTACATGACAAGATGATCAACAATATAACAAAGATCATCAAGAAGAAGTAGCTTTGGATCAAGAAGTCCATCAAGAGGAATAAGAAGAAGGAAATAACGATGAGGTGGATATAACTTCAACACATCAAGAAGTTGTTCATGATCAATCTAACCCTCCTAAAGAAGAAAACCTTATGGAAGAAGAAGAAATCATAAAGGAGGATGATCAAGATGAGATAAGACAAACAAGATCACAAGAGTAGCAAGAGTCCATGGCTAAAGAAGACCCAACGGCTAGTACTTCTAATGATATGTATCATGAAGAGAAAGAACAAGAGGAAGAGCATGTCTCGACCTTTAAAAAGACAACAAGCTAAACATGTCAATTCCTCTGGGTTGAGCATTTCCATAGAGGAAGGAAAACCTGACCTAGAGTTGGAGCTACCAAAAGAGCAAGATCAAGAGGAAAAGATTGATCAAGAGAGTAAGATAGAAGCTCAGACACTTTAAAGGAGAAAACTCCTGATCGAGAACAAAACCAAGCATTGGGTGAGTAGGAAAAATCACTAAAAATGTTATCAGAAACCCCTACCTGGTTAAATTTGAATTTAGAAAAGAGGAAACAAGTAGTGGTTAATCTAGTGACATTACAAGATATGATGGTAGAGGTTGAGAAGAGTAAGCTAATGAAAATGCCAAGAACTCTCTTCGCCATCAGGATGAATGAGGAAGGGGAGAGAATTGCTGAATTTGCAACTCCCATGCAAGAGAAAGATGAAGGGATCTTTTGTCTTCAAACTGTCAAGTGACGAAGGTTAATCTGGGTAGTAGACCTGGGAAGAAGAGATTTATTTATTAGGTTCAGATGTTGATGTTTTTAAGGTAAGAATGCAAAAGGATAAGAAAGTAAAATATGAACTTAAACTGTAGCTGAACCAAACAAAGACTTTTGTAAAATAATTGCTCACTCCAATATCTCAATAGTAGGCAGTCCCAGTTGAGACACCAATTTTTATGACTAAGTAGGAGGTTGATGCTTTGCAAGCAATGAAGAAAAGATCAACTATCATAGATAGATGGGTGTCCATGTTTATGATGGGTGCAAATAAATATTTTGATCTTGTCTATGAATATTATGAGAAAGCTTATCAATTGGAGGGGAAAATTAATTATTTTTTGGATAACATGAAAGAAGAAGAGAAAAATCTAGGACAAAAGTTAAAACTCCTCATGAAATTGAAGAGATTGAATGCATAAGAAATTAAGAAAGCATACATCCTTGAGGAGGAACAACCTAGTTTTGTCAAAAAGAATATAGAGATCATAAATTATAAAATTGAGCAACTAATTGAGTACACTCTTCCAATGATAATTATGATTAAGGAGTTATATGAAATCTCTTCTAAGATTGAAATTTTTGTGGGAAATGTAGTCGATCTAGAGCTGATTGTGAATGATAATAAGAGGTTAGACACTTCAGATAAAATCAAAGCTTCATTTAATAAGGAGATGGAAGGTATGTTAAAGGATCCATTTGGAGTGACTGAGGAAGTGTTGGATATGTTTGTGGATACCAGAGTGTATTTAAAGCTTATTCAACCTGATACTACAAAATTAAAGAAGATGACCAATTACGCAATGGAAACATTCAACAAATTCAAATTCAGGTTGGAGTAGCTAGCTGGCCCTGATGAAGATAGCATGGAACAAGTGTTGTCCAATTTTGAGTAGTACAAACATAACAAAGCCTCCAACAGTGCACCCAGGTAACAGTTCTATTTTTTGCTTCATAATATTCTTCATGAAGATTCTTTAATTCTTTATTTATTGTAAAAATGGATATGTTGTTTTGTAAAGTGGACCCTACATTCTTTGTATGGTATCAACTCTTCTTGGAGCTCTAGGTTTTCTGCATGTCGACTTTTTTGAAAGTCAAAGTTCCCGATTTGCATGCAATTTGGGAAATCTCTTAGTGGATCTTCTTTATTCCAGTTGCATGTTTTTTTTGGAAAAGACATATTTAAACCACTACATGTTTTTTCTTCTAGAAGCAGTTTCACATTCCTTTTATCTATAAAAGGGAAGGACCTATCTCATTCAAAGGGTCCATGGGTTGATGAATTATGCTACTAGTCCATACTTAGTCTATTTTTATAGTATTTTTAGTTAGCATAATATAGTTTTCACAACATTCTTATATTAGAAAGAAAAAATTTAAAGAACAAAACCTATAATCTAGTGTAGTTTTCTTGCTGGTTGAAAAAATTAATAAAAAAGTTGGTTGCTGCCTTTTTGGATCTATCTTCTTGCATATGGTGTAGTGCTTGAACTTAATTTTTTTTAATCTTTTATCTAAATAATACACACACACACACACACTAAAACCCCCCCCCAAGCATAGTTTAGGTGGGCACAAATGAAATGGGTCCCAACTACAAAGCTTGGTGAGGTACCCATGTACAATGCAAATATGAAATTGGGTCTCGACAAGTAGGCCTGATAAGATACCCAAGAACAATGCAATCTCTCATAAATAGAGAAAGGTAGAAAACCTAGTGGGAAGAAAACTACCCTCCAAAAGAGAGAAAAGATTAATGCAATTGACACAATCAAGGCTTTTCTATAGGGCGAGATTTCTATTTCTAAGGAATCACTGATTCCATGGTGAAGAACATGCTAGAAGAAAATACATTTCAATTTACATTGGTATATGCTTGAGATATACAATATTATTAGCATGTAAATCTAGTCTCGTATTATGCAACAGACTCTAACGATGACAATGATTCGAAAAGAAAAAGAATAACCTAGCAAAAAGTTATGAGGATGAATTAACTGAGTTAACATAACCCTTTTGGTCAAACAATTGTTTTTTTGCCAGGAATGGAAACCCAACTTCCATGTTGGTAGAGAAAAAATTTCCCATTATTCCCTACTAGATTCAACTTCCCTACTTACCAATGGAATATAGAGATACAGAGATTTTGTCTCATATAGGAAAGTCCTTAGGAGTTTTCTAGGAAGTAGATATGGGGATGGATTCTTTCAGGACCTCAAAAATTAGGATATGCATACTTTCAGAGACAAAAGAGCTTTTGCCAAAAAGGATAAACTTGATAACCACTCAAGGGTTCTGGTTATAGGAAATTCTCCAGGAAGATGGAATTCAACCAAATGATTTTACTAGGCTAAATGACTTTCTACACCTGAGTAAGGAGGTAAACTTTTCAGAAGTAACTCCACCCCCAAAAGTAATGGGTTTCAATTCATCCAACAAGCCTATGGGACTCCAGAACAAGGTCCTAGGATAGAACAAGAGGCACATACAAATAATAACTATAGAGAGGATGAGGGACCAATTAGTTTGCAAGTGGTTATCTCATCACCTTTGGAAGCTAATATTGGGGAAAATGTAACCCTTAAGGAAAATGGCTTCATCTAGGTTGTAATAGAGGAAGAGGGGGCGACAGATGAATTGGGTAACCAACTCTAGCTTGAAGCGCTTAACAGTGTGAAAGCAGAAGTTGGATAGGATGTTGGGAAGAATGTCTCTAGGTCATAGGTTTAGGTCAATGTAGAAGACCAATGGGAGACTCAAGTACTTTTGAGCCCTAAGGGATGATGGAACCCAGCAGATGGTTGAAGAAGAGTTGGACTTAGACAAGGAAAATGAGGAACAAATCTATGCTAATGCAAAGATGGATGAAGGCTTCATATGGGCCAATATAAACAAGGATAGCAATCCTGATGGGTCTCCCAACTTTTCAAAAGAATTGATTCAAGATAATGAGACATTAAAGGACTTGCTTGAACAAGTCTGTGTGAAAGTGGCAAGTAATATTTGCAAAGAAATTGCAGATGAAATGATAAAAGAGGACAATGACAAGGCTATGAAGAAACCTCTAGGTATATCCTAGACATAAATGAGGGGCTTTCAGAAAAAGACCATGCCAACTTCTCTCAGAAAGAGTGCTAGATAGAGGAAACTTAGAAAGTTTAAAGGAGATGAGGATGAACCCCTAAAGATCCCTACACAAAACCCAAACAAGAGGAGAGTGGAAATCTCTGCTTGGGTAGCATGAGAATCCTTTCATGGAATGTTAGGGGATTAAATGTCCCTAGCAAGTGACGCCTCATCAAGCATCAAATTGATGAGGAGAAAAGTGATATTATATTTTTCCAAGAGACTAAGCTTTCTTTAGATTTAGGTGAGTTAGTCTTCAAACAATGGTTGTGATGGGATTTTGTCATAGTTGCATCTTGTGGAGCTTCAAGAGCATGAGCAATTTTATGGAGATCTAATTACCCAAAATTGGAAGTGTTGAAGAAAAGTGATTACTTTTTAATTGGTAGATTCCCAAAACTACTAGCAGGAACCGATTATTGGGTTATAGGTGTCTATGGCCCTACAGATTTGGTGCAGAAACAACAAGTATGGATCCATCTTTCCTCATGGCTAAGTTTTCTTAAAAGGGAGAAAATTCTTTTAGGAGGATATTTTAATGCAATCTTGGATGTTTTAGAGATAATGGGTGGGATATCACACCCGTCTAGATCTCAATATGAGTTTAAAGATTTTTTAGAACAAAATAATTTGATAGACTACATTGTAACAGATGGTAAATACACCAAGGCAAATAGAAGAAAGGATTTTTGCAAGATTGCACATAGATTGGACAGATTTCTTCTTTCCTTGGAATGCTTTCATGATGACATAAACTATGAATCAGATATTCTACCGCTAGTTGGCTCTGATCACTTCCCTATTAGGCTTAGATTAGGAATGGATTTAATGCTTGGAAAGAAAAAGTTAAGGTTCGAAACAATGTGGTTCAGGGACCCTACCTTCCTTCAAAAGATTGATGAATGGTGGAAGCAAACCCCTTTTGTAAGGGGTTCTCGTATGTTCCAATTGACATCTAAGCTTAAATTTCTTAGAGGGAGAGTTATGGATTGGAATGGATCTCAATTCAAAAATATATTTGCAGAGAAATATAGGCTCCACCAAGATCTGCAGATGCTTAAAGAGAAGGTGATAAGAGAAGGTATGGATGCAGCTTCATTCCAACTAGAAGGAAGTCTCAAATTTGATTTGGAGGAGATATTAAAGAGAGAGGAATTACATTGGAGACAAAGGTTGAGAGAAACTTGGCTAAAATATGGTGATAAGAACACTTCCTTTTTTCACCTAGTTGCTAAGCTTAGGAAATCTACAAATTCAATAAGATCTAATCAAGCCTCTAATGGGACAATGCTCACTGAATAGGAGGAGATTAGAAGAGAAGCAAAGAGATTATATAAAGGCCTGCTTTCAAAAATAAATCCTTTAGGTGATGAAGGGGTAGATCTCAGCTTTGTTCCAAAGTTGGTCACCAACCAACACAACAAAGAGTTGATGAAAGAATTCACTTTGGAGGAAGTGAAGGTAGCTATATTCTCAATGACAGGAGATAAATCTTCAGGTCCATATGGATGGATTGGTCTCTTCTTTAAAAAATGTTGGGATATTGTAAGTAAAGACATTTTTTTGGCTTTTGAGGAGTATAGGAAATATAAAAATGTGCTCAAAGAAATGAAATGTACATATCTTATTCTCATCCCTAAAACAAAGACCCCCCAAAGCTTTGAAGATTTTAGACCCATATCATTATGTAATTTTGTTTACATGATAATCTCTAAAGCGATGGCTATGAGAATTGCATGCTTTCTACCAGAAATCATTTCTGAGGAGCAAGGAGGGTTCGTTGCAGGTAAAGAAACTCTTGACGGGGCAATTCTAACTCATGAAATTTTGCACTCATTTAATAAAGGAAGAGATCCAACCATGATCATCAAGTTAGATATGTCAAAAGCCTATGATAGGGTGGAGTGGAAGATCCTTCTGGCTATGCTAGATAAATTGGGTTTCTCCAAGGAAGTCTATAAATGGATTTTTTCTTACATTTCAGGTTTCAGGATTGCAGTCTTGATTAATGGTAAGGAATCAGAGACCTTTGGACCCTCTCAAGGTTTGCAGCAAGGGGACCCTATATCTCCTTATCTTTTTATTCTTATGAAAGAAGCACTCACATGGGTTGTCAAAGAAGCAAATAGAGGGTCAGCTTGGAATGGTATTGATCTTAAGGGCATACAAGAATCTTATAGACATGCCTTATTTGCAAATGACACAACTCTTTTCAGGCAAGCTACAGTGAAGGAAGCACAAATTATTAGGAAAATAGTGGAAGACTATTGTAATATCTCAGGACAGCTGGTCAATAGCTATAAGTCCATGGTCTACTTCTTTAATGTCCATCCGGTCGTCCAAGTTGAGACAGGTAAAATCTTTAACTTCAAGATTGAATCCCTCCCTAGAAGATATTTAGTTATACCCCTTTTCAGTGGAAGAAACAAAAATAATCTCTGGAACAATGTCATTAATAGCTTTCTTTCGAAGATCGTTACATGGAAGGGGTATTGGCTTTTACTGGTACGCAGAACTACAATGATTAAGGTGGTTCTAGCTACAGTTCCTGTCTATATGATGTCAATTTTCCAAATTCCAAAAGGGGTGAACATGAAGATCGAGAAGATTTGTAAGTAATTCATATGGCAAGGCCCTTCTTAGGAGAGGAAAATTCATCTCATGGCATGGGACAAAATTTGTAAACCAAAAACTATAGGAGAGGTAGTTATTCTAGATTTAAGTGTTCAAAATCAAGCACTGGGACCTAGATTAGCATGGGGATTTTATAAAAAGCCTGATGCAAAGTGGGCTAGAATGATGAGATCCAAATACCTAGATTCAAATGATTGTGAAAGAATTCTTACAGTTAAAAATCTTCCTCAAGGGTCAGCAATCTGGAACTTCATTGTGAAAAGTAGAGAAATTATTCTACCAAAATTGTCATAGGTAATTCATAATGGGGAGAAAGCAGTTTTTTGGGAGGACTCCTAGTGTGGTGAGGCCAAGTTATCATATTGGGAGGCTCTCAAGGAGGCTAAGATATACCTGAAGAGTCACTGGGGATGCAAAGTGAAAGATTACTGATGTTTCTAAAGGGAACATGATTGACTATCAATATCATGGAAAAGCACATGCGACTGCAACTTTCCCAATGATTAGAAAGTCTTGTTGAAGAATCTTATAGTGAGTAGAGTGGTTATTTTCTCCAATAAGGAGGATGAATTGATCTAGATAGAGGCTAAGATGAGTTTATATTCAGCCAAGGATGGGTACAAGAGTGCCATGAATAAGGTTAAGTCTGATTGGTCAACCAACCTTTATTGGAATGATGCCATCTTGCCAAAAGATGGAGCTTTTGCTTGGTTGGAACTACATAACAAAATTTTAATGGTGGACAAGATAAAAAGGCTAGGATTGGGATCACATTTTGACTATCTTTTGTGGTGCAGATGAAGAATCTATGGACCACCTATTCCTACATTACCCATTTAGCAGAGAATGTTGGCTCTAGTTCATGAGGAAATTGAACTGGATATCTCTTTTGTTAGAATCATTGGCCTCCATGTTCAAGAACTAGCCTACACTATTTTTAGAGTCATTTTTTACATGCATATGGAATCTGGGCCCTATGCTGATTGTTTGGCATCTATGGAGGAAGAGAATTTACCAAATTTTTAGAAAGGAAGCTCTCTCCTGGAGTATTGTTCGCAACAAATTGGAGGAGGCTACTTTAAAATTGGTTGTGGAAAATGTAAGCAGGTCAGGCAACAAGACATCGATTTGGTCAAAATGGGATGGCGAATTAGTGATCTCTTAGAAAAGTTGGGGTAGGAGGCAATGGATCGGCTAATGGTCCACCGTCCTTGAGAGATTAGGTCAAATGGATTCCTCCCACAAGACCTTTTTCTAATCTTAACTTTGATGGTGCATGTCAAAGGAATCCAAGACTTTCAGGGATAGGTTGTGTCATAAGGAGAGGGGATGGCTCCCTGGTGGTAGCTAAAGTGTCTAAGATTCCAAAGGGGGCAAACAATGAAGCCAAAGCTTGGGCTCTAGTTCATGGTCTTCAATTGGTGGATAGTATTGACATCAAAGATATTTGGATAGAAGGAGATTCCTAATGCTCTAAAATTAAAGGGGTCACACAATTGGAAAATTAATTATATCCTTCAATAGGCGGTATCCTTTCTCAATGAGTTCAACAATTTCTATATTCCTCATACCTATAGAGAAGGAAATAAGGTGGTAGATGGGTCAGCTAACATGGTGATTGACCAAGCTACGGAATTGGAAGTGTGCCTTCAAGGGCAATCAAATATCCCTTGTCAACTGATGACATGGCTAAAAAGTGACATGGATAATATTATAGTCTAATTGGATTTCTCTCAGATAGGATGGGTTCAACTCTTTAGCTTTCGTAATTCCTCCAACATCTCCGATATGGGTTCTTTGTACATAGGTTAATGAGCATTGAGAGCTCCTTAAGTTGGCACAATGGGAAAGGGCCTTCTCATTTATTGCATTAAGGTGGCAAAGCTCAACAGCTATCATGTCAGATAGAAGATAGTTGGCCTTCTCTTTTGATCTAGGCTTCATTAATATGCCAACATTTCAAGGTCCCTTCATGTTGAAGCAAACATTTGATCAAATCTGACTGGAATGGAAGATGAGTTTGTGGGATTTTAGGTAAATTTGGGGGGTGCCTTTCCTTCCATGTCATTACTAAAGTACATAGAACATTAAAGTAAAGTATACAGATAATGATCTTTTCTTATTGGTTCTCAATGCTATCAAGAAAGCTAGTACTATGACTGCTTCTTCGCCTAATTTGGATTGCCCATCACGTGGAAGATCTAATGGCTTTAGGGTGGCTCCTGTTTTATCAAAGTCTCTCTCACTGATCTCACACTTCTTGTTTTTGTTTTTAGAAGCTCTCCTGGTTCTTTCTGCAGGCTTTCATGGCAGATATATGTCTCAATCAAAGGCTAATTTTCCCTCCTTTAGATTGGGAGCTAGAGGTGAGGGGAAAAGTCAAGGCTATAGACTTGATGACCCTTATAGACTGTGACTGCACTTTGATGCAGTTTTCTGTGAGGAATATAGGACACAACTAGACAAAAGGGTAGCAAGGCCGAGTCCTCAATTACTCGGATATCATCTCCCAAGTCCTATCCAAAATTATGGACCTGGTGCAGGACTGGGAATATGTTCATGAGCTTTCTACTAGTCTCTTCTATAATAACATCTATTCAATGGAAATAGGGATATCTTCATTGAAAGGATATGATATGCATCAGGGAGACGCCCTTATCTATAAGTGGACTATAGAAAACCACTATTGACTTACGTTCCTTCTTATCATTCACAATACATCTGTGTTCTACACTTTTGTAGATGTCATTTGTTAATATCTGCAGAAAAGAATGAAATCTATTAGCAACAAGAATCCGGATGCACTGAAATGAATTCTGAAAAAATAATAAAATACCCACCTCAATCTGATCGCCAAGGTTTACTATAAGAGCATTAGGAACGGGATGGACAGGAATCTAATAATCAGCCTTCCTAACCTGAAGACTTGAAACATCATTCTGAAGAAGAATGGTAATGCCTCCTGGGTCTAAGTGAGGGGAGAGACCAAATTGCAATCATATTGCCATTGCTAACATGTGAACAACCTAAAAGAACCCACGAAAGCAGGGAAAAAGAAAAAGTAGAATAGATTTGATTTAATGTAGACAGTACAATGTAGTAAACTAGAATAGGGAAAACTGAATAGTTGCATAGAATATCTAAATTTTAAATTGCCTAAGTTGAAGGAAACCAAAAATGACCAAAACTGGAGAAGACATTTATGTATTGGCTAACATAATTGGAGGTGCTTGATCTCCAATATGACACTATTTTTGTTTTATGTCCTTGGTTTGGGAGAGCCTCAAGCCTTGTAATATTCATGTGATTGAATAAATTACAATATAGTAGACACAACTAGTATGCCATTTATGTTAAATTTATGTCTACTGAGGTCTATAGATAATCATTGTTATGGTTTAAAAGTAAAACAAAGTATATGATATATCTAATCATTTATTTAGTCTGTTCAGTTGGAAATAGTTGCAATATGTAATTTAGTAAGTTCAGAAATTTCTTTGAAAAATAAATAATAGTAATTGTCTATTTCATGGTGGGATATATTGAAATCTTGAGGATCCGCTTATGCAAAAGATACGTATTATAAACCAAAACAAGTAAATAATAGTAACTATCTATTGTAACTTATTTTGTCGGATATCTAACAAATAAATATTCTATTCTGCTCTATCATATTTTGTTCACCTAGAAAAGCAAATGATTTTGACTATACATGTTAAAATGAAAACCAGGTAAGTTGTTTGCAATAACTATGTAAGGAACATAAAGGATTCCGTAAACCTTAACCAGCAGGTACATTGTAAAACAGCCGGCTGGTCAAAATTGAATCACAGGTTGATTTGGTTCAACTTTTTGGACAATTAGCATGGTTGACACAGTTGAGGGAGCTGCATTCAACAAGTCGAGATAAAAAGTCAAAATGAGTTGGGGTCAAGATTTTTGAAAATAGCTGACACAACAACATGTCGGCTGTTTAGTGAGGTGGAGGATTCTGCAAAAAAATAAAAATGCACTAGTATTGTATATGAGCACTCCTCCATCCATCAATCTTCTTTAAATAAGGAGAGCCCCAAGCCCACATTCTATTTGGCTAGCATATAAATTCAAAAACTATAATAAATTATGACTTGGAGGACAAACACCAGAAGCCATATGCCCCTTTTTGAAGTTGGACACTGGACAACCAATAATCTACATACTTTGTTTGAAGGTTGCCCTTACCTATCAAGTAGTTTTTTTTTACCATTATCTGTTCAAAGTTGTCTTTCAAAGGTTAAGACCTATCTAGTTTAAGAAATATATATCTTTAAGCACAATTTTATATAATCTTGAAGACTTGTTTAAAATCTTCCCTTACACATGATACACTCTTCCAAAAAATTTAATTATATTTTACAACAAAAATCTTTAAATACAATCATACGACCATCAAAATTAGGCCAAATAGACTATGCTTATGACCTAAATTTAAATGAGCTTTACCCTAAAGGGTCATAGTCAACCACTATGAAACCTCACCAAAAACACATATTTACCTTAACATTACTAATTTAATTTAAACCCACATCCACCCATGTCATGTAGAAACCACCCCATCGTGGTGGTGAAGTTGACTCGAATTATTTTAGTGATACAAGATTTTTTATTGTTTTTTATAATTTGTAAATTTATAATATGCTACAAATGATGTAATATCTTTCACTTTTAAAGTCAAAACGACATGGGAATCTCGGAGTGTATTATCATAACATGTGCATAATTTGTCGTATACGTGTAATTTTGTTGTGGCGGGTCTTTGTACATCTGTGTGGTTTGCTGTTTTGTGTTGAAGCTATTTTCGGGTCATTGGTTTTGGTTTATGCATTTGCAGTGTATTGCTGCTTTTTCCCATTGAATCGATATATTCGTCAACCTTTTCAAAAAATGTACACACCGTTTACGATATTATACTACACAAGGGATTACAACCCGGGATTCAATTTGACGATCAACCCTGCATGTATAGAGGTATAATCAAAACAATTTTATACAAAATGTCAATCTTTTATACAATACATTCTTCTTATAAGTTTAATTAAACGAAAAAATCTTCTATACGACTGTATGGCCGTCAAATTTAAGCCTTCGTTACAACATTACATTGCTCGCTGCTCTTCGATTATTTTGAAACTCCTTCATTTGTAACAAGTAAACAATTATTGTAGGGGAATTCAACATAAAACTACTTAAAATATTCAAAGAGCATCATAACTACGTCTATCATTCATAAGATAATACAAACGATAGTATTCATATAATCTATATATGCCTCTACTTGGTTTAAAGATGAGATTATTATTGTATCAGTCTCAAACCACTTATTTCTATATTAATTTTTTAATAGTAAATTTAATATTATTGTATTGTTTAGTAGTGTTTAGGTATGGATATTTATTTCATATGAGTAATTAGAACTTTTCAAAATTGTAATTAGTTGTGGTTACTATTGATAAATTTCTCATTCTATTTTAAAATTTGCTATATCAATAGAATTCAACACCTGCATGGCAGATTATTTCAATAAAGTTTCAGTAAAATTCAATAAAGATTCTGGTAGGCAAAATGATACATATGAGCCACACTGAAAGATCATAATGCATATAATTCAAAGATAGTGCAAGTTATGAAATACATGGGTGTGACTTATTAATGTGCAAGTTTGGCCATAAGAAATGATGCCAAGCAATCTTCACATGAGAGCGGCCTTGGTTAGTGAAGCATAGAAATGGAAAGCACAGTTACTATTTATAAGACACTAGGTGCCACTATTAGTTCAAATGTAGCCCGTGTCAAAAGGAACTTCATCCAGCAAAGCTCATACAATCTCTTGTAATGTTTCAAGGCGCTGCTTGTAATACAAGGCTCAACCTTTCTTAAGTTCCCGACACAACACTCCAGGATATCATAGCCGATAGCTCAAGCATAATAATGACGGCCTCTGTAACGACCTCTATTTTCACTTTTTGGTGTCGATTAGAGGAGTCAGCTCGGGTAATAAAGAGCGGTTAGTTTTGAAAGAAGTCAGGTCAGAACTGGGCATGGCTCGAGGAGGGATCAGATGACAAGATGGGATCACATCAATGTTAATGCAAGACATGTTTGAGCTAACTGTATGAAAGGAGAGACAGGGGATGGAAATGCAGACAGACAGAAATCGTAGACGAGGCGAATCATTTAGGCAAGCATATCAATCTGCAAGATTAGAGGTGCACTGAAGGGGGGTGCATTTGTGTAAGAGGTATGTACCTCAGTTCTTTGTTTTTTTCAGCACTAAACTTGTTTACTGCAATTTCTTTTTGCATAGAAAATCTGAAACCCCATTCCTACGTTTAGAATAATATGCCAAAACTTATTTTCCAATGTAAGATAATTATGTTGCCTCTTTCCTTGAATTTATTTAGTTTACATGCTAAGCTATTCCCTTGATTCGTTGGATAAGGGATTTCAAAGAAAGATCACGTGTTTTCTGATTTTTTAGATTTGAATAAAGGAAGGGTTCAATTTTGTAGTGAACATATTGAGGGCAGATCATGCTTCCTGGCTATGCCTCCACCTTTTGCATACATGTCGAACAGAGCATTTCCAACTATTATATCTGATAAAACTCCTCTTTCGTGATGCTTTGTTGGACATCCATACCCTGTTCCATAGCTCCCATTTTGGGCAGGCACGTGGATGCTGGCAAAGGTTGTATTGTCTGGATTTACACCTCCTAATAGCATTTGCTTGATGGTTTCTAAGGCCTTTGCAATAAACCCATTTTGTGCATACTGTACGACTATTGCAGTCCATGACACCACATTTCTTTAGGCATTTTTCCAGACAGTTCGTATTGTACTTCCATTTTGGCACAGGTAGTGAGGATGCGGTAAGGTTGTGGAGTCTGGCTTTACATCTGCCAGTTGCATTTGCTTAAAAGTTTCTAAAGCCTCTCTAAACAAATCCATTTTTGTGCTTATCCTACAATAGCTACAGTCAATGAGTTAACATCTCCTCTAGGCATTCTGTCAAATAGTTTGCGTGCCCTACCTATGCTTCCATTTTTGCATACATGTATACCAGGGCAATTGCAACTACTATAACATTTGACAAAATTCCTCTTCTGTTATCCTTTGATGGATGTTGCTTCATCATTACTGGAGATCTGACACAACATATTATTATAGTGTAAGCCTAATTCTTTAGTTTTGCTTCATTTAGCATCACCAATAATTTCCACAAGAAAATTGTCCTTGTTTTAATGATGGAGATGGTTTGCATCTCTCACGTCAATTTCTCTTGCAACAATCTCTGAAATAAGTTTCGTTGTAGTGTGGCAATTAGCACACACTCAAAGGTTCTTAACAACTCTAATAGTTGCTCTATGGGGCATGTTTAACAAATCAAATGTGATTGCCAACTTTTCACTATGAAGGCAAAGAAATAATTCCCTTTCCTCCTCTTCCACAACATTAAGTAAATGTATTGAATCTAGAGTTGCACCTGTTAGGAACCACTACAGATCTAATGATTGTAGCAACATGGGAATTAGTACCAATGGCTGCTTTTAAATTCCATTTTAAAGAGGACGTTATGGTTTTCCCTCAAGATTCTTTTATAGACCCTTGGGGACCCGATTACATGTACTTGCATTAAATTATTCATAGAAATGGTGGCCTATTTTTAAGATTCCTTTTAAGGTATGCTTTGTCTCAGTGGTGGTATTGGTGTTATGATTGTCTTTGTTCACTTATCCTTAAGCAAAATTTGGTAGAGACAAACCTATTAGTTCTTTTTTTTTAAGACAATTCCACTACTCACAAATGTTATATCGTTGTTATTGTTGTAGTAACATTTTATGTGTTATGCCCTCAAGTGTGGGTGCTCATGTGTTTGCTTAATTCTTATGAATGCAAGTTGAGTTTTTCAGTCATGGATGTAGATGATATGGTGGGCTAGGAATGTGGCTCTTAATGTGGCATTGAGCAAGAGTGAGCGCTCACTAGTTCGACCCATTGGAGGTCATAAGAATCATATGTTCTATGAATGGTATGAGTTTGTGAGACGAGTATACATTGTTTAGTCACTTCTTTACTGCTGCCCCCCATCTTGTCACCCCTTCTTATGTTGTACTTTATTGGCATGATTCCATGTGCCTAATTTATCCTCTCCATGAACCATGTGCTTATGATGTGTTCATTTGATCATCTATGTCATATCCATAGTGTGGATACTGATTTGTAGTGGGTTGTGCTTGAGAGCTTGATTGTCATGTTGCACCGTGTCTTGCGTGTGTGTAAGCCTTTATCCCCATGTGTGAATGGTGTTTTGATGGCCTTGTGACTATCTCTGAGAATGGTGGGGTGGTCTCTTTGAGTCCATATGGTTGGGAGGCGTTGCCACCGCCATTGGAGACTGGTGAACAAATTATTGGAGCACCAGTTGGAGATGTTCATTCTCTCCATTGTTTTATTAGTTGATGTACTCTTTTATTTATTGTATCATATCCATGGCTATGCCATTTTACTTATGTATATTCCTTCACGTAATTTTTGTACTCTCTTGCGAGAGATGATGTAAAGTATTAGAATGAAAAGAAATGTGATGTTGTTCCATATTTGACTTACGGATTCTAGTGTGGGTATCAGATCCACTTGTACTATGATGTTTATGGATTCATGTTTACATCTAGGATGAGTTATAAGAACATTTGGGTTGGTGTTTAAAATGAATGTAGTTTTATAATGTTTTCATCTGGAGGGTGAATTAGTCCCCTCCTTTGGGTTGTACATTCAGCCATACTTAGCCATGAATACTATCAATCTATCGAATCAACAACCATATCATGTGTTTGATCTCACTTTATGTCGAAAAAAATTATCTTGTCCTCTTTTGGCTCTTACTATTCAGGGTCGCGGGGCAAGATGTTACAGCCTCAACATATATTCAAGTTGGTCTCTAGGATCATGTTGCATTATCTATAGGTGCAGATTTGTTAAGACACATATCCTCACCTTATACTAAGCAAATGATGTGTAGCCCCTCAAGGGTGCTCATCATATCAACAAAGAACACTGCCATCAAAATATGCCATAGCCATAGGTATGGCGCTGTAGCATAGTGATAAGACATAGCCTTTCAGAAGAGTGGAGCAGCTATCCAATGAAGCATGGCACTGCCATTGCATATCTCAGATTCAACATTAAATAAGGTGTGACCTTTTAGACTTTGGCAGCTAGTAACAAAACAAAGCCATGATCCAAACTTACATAAAGGCATTGCCCATGTTAAGATTTCCAAAAGTCAGCAATAAATGGAGAGGCAACTCAATAGAAGTATCACTAGCCTTGAGGAAGGTGTTTTAGTTTTCAAGGTTACATCCTAAGAGTCTCAACCAAAGAATGCTAGATGCAGGATTATTCAAGATATTAGGCAGATCCTGTAAAAGAAGATTCCTTTTCAACCAAAAGGCATTGCTTATAAGAGTTCAAAGGTGTAGGTAATGACATAGCCATATCATGTGGCATGGTCTGTAGCTAGTAGGTTCAGTCTATGCAAAAGTAGGCATTTAGGGATAGGCCGCCAATATAGAGGCTTAGATTTTCTAAAGCCTAGCACGATATTTACATATGATGGTATATCATAAATAACAGACTCAACCATCAAGATATTGCACTAGTCATGAATTTCTACATAGGCATTTAGCATAGAGGGTATTCATATTTAGAGTGGTTTGCAGATGTAAAGATCAAAGCACTGCTAGACACAGTTATAGCATTGGTTCTATTAAAAGGAACAAAGCCATCATTGAAGGCCCATAGCAACATCGATAGGAAATGGTGCTTCCTATTCCAAGAAAAAAAGTGCAGCATAACAAAGGACGGTGATGCAACATGTTATGGTGTAGCTTTGAAAATAAGCTTTCAAAATGATGGCAAGCTACTTCAGATAGGAATAGAGTATGTCAAAAGACACAGCATACGATTATATATGAATAAATCAAACCCCATAAGACTCAGCATTCATACTCTAAGGTTTGAGTATAAGCTTCAGCCGACAAACATTCCAAACAAGGGTCAAATTTCAATTTCAAATACAAGGCCAACCACTTCAAACTCAAGGTACGTCAGTTACAAAAGAAACTCCAGTAAGCTATATCCAATATAGATGCTACCTATTAGCTCGAGAACTACATTAGACATAGAGCATTCAAGCATGGCAGCCATTTCAAACAAAGTAAAGAATAGGGTTTCCAAGCAGAGACACAGGAATCACACAACAACTGTAGATGGAAGAAGAAGATCAACAGCTCGGGCCAGTTGAGAATGGAGAAAGTGAAAGAAGACACTTGGCATAGCGACAGGAGTTTGAGAGACAAGAGAAGAAATCTCTTCCCCAAATGAGTGCAAGAGTGACACGTGGGTTAAGTCAGTGAAGGATAAAATGTTTGTTTTATTTTTTATTAAACTCATAAATGAAAATGGTTCACGTGAGCTGGGTGGAGGCTAGGATTTTATTTTTATATTAAGATGAATGAAGGTGGGCCACTCTATAATAAGAGAACTTTATTGAAATAAAAGTTTCATTTTCTAAACTCATGGGTTTAAAATTAGATTGAGATGTGAGGACAATAAATGGTGGGACTGGAGATAATAAAGTAACTCTCATTTTTATAATGAGAAACATATGTAACCCTAAAATAATAAAGGCATCTTTGTTTTCACTGGAAACTTCTACTGCAAGTCACAAAAATGAGCGGGATTTTGTTTTTCTTCATGCAAGCCAAAGATATGGAAACAAAGATATATTTTCCAGCCATGGGGAAGAAACAGATCGGTTCCAATTCATAGCTAGTGGCAGTTAAATGCCGAATTTGGGGTAGATTTTGTGGGTTACAGTTGTAGTTTTTCCTAAGGCAGTTAAAGATATTTTTCTTTGGGTTTTTGGCTATAAATAGATAGATCCAACATAGAGTTGGCTAGTTCCATAGTTCTACATAGAGAGATTTTGAGCAGGAGAGCAGATATTTTCTTTTTGCCTCAGCAGTGCATCTTTATGGTGATTGTAATATTTTACCTTGTGCAAGATATTTTACCTCTATAATATGTTTCCATTCAAGTAAAGAGAGATGGTGTTTTGTGCAACTTTGAGTCTAATTTCTGATTCTTCCTTCTTTCTTTCTATTTGTTTTCCCCTGTTAAATCTGAGTTAAAAACTAGGTATTGATCATGCATTTATGCTCTTTGATTTCTAGTTAAATCATATAGGGTTTGACATTGTGCAAATGAGTTAGTTTCAAAATTGGTTCATTGCCATAGGGTTAGATTTTATTTGATTGTATCTGTAATCTTGTTTCTTCTCCCTTTTTCCAAAACCCCCTTTAAAAACGGAAGAGCCAACTTCTATAAACTCTGGAGGTTGTTTCTGTTAGAATTAGGGCAAACAACTGAGAGGGGGGTGAATTAGTTGTCTCAAAACATTATCACTTGCTGCAATTAATTCTTCTCTACCACTTATTTATAGTTCATTATTATAACCATGAAAGCATAAATCAATAACACGTGTAGAAACACAAATAACACACTTGACATCAAGATTTTTAACATGGAAACCCAGTTAAGGGAAAACCACGGTGGAGGTTAGTCCATAAAAATTAATACCCTGTTAAAAGTATTACAAATGGGGAAGGCACATGCCTTCAAGCTCATTGCCCAGGGATCACTACTCAAAGAGGCTCACTACCTAAAGAAATGATTATAAGAATATTACAGAGTGTTTGAACTGATGAATAGCATCTACCAATGCAAGAATTCAGTTTTGGTTAAGTACACTTACTCCATCAACACATCACAATCGTACACCAAAATACATGAATCCATCAGCTATATATATATCCGCATCAAGAAATTCAATCAACTAAAGTCGACTTCAATAAAACTTAGAACATTTATTAAGCACTCTGCTTTGTTAGCTAAATCTATGCACAAATATCAATGTGGACCAAAAAATTGTGTTCCCAAATCATCAATCATGTCGGCCAATATCACTGATTATCATTAGTTGCTTATCCAATAGCTTTTCTACATCCAGACCAAGATCAAATACTAGGTCACCCTATTCTTCTTCTGGTTGTGCTGATTAATAGGAACCCGATACTCAAATCCTTATAACTTTTGAATCCTTTAACACTAGAGGCTAAATCTCTAGATTTAGATAGTCCTAACAATCCTTATCACTCCCTCAGATCTGTAGTACACTGTGATTTACTATCAGAAAAATCTAGACCAAGATACCGGACCATGTCACATGCTCTGTTTCTGACATCCGGACTTAGACAAATCTTCACTCTGACTTCCGGTTTGAACAAATCATGAAATGCAGATATGTAAGGTAGACTTAGTTGCCATCAATGACATCACCTGTCAAGCGTAGCAGTGTCTCTTGCCAACAATATCCCCCTTTGGCATTGATGGAAACACTTAGTGAAAAATGACTAAGTGTCAGAATAACTCCCCCTTACTAAGTACACTTATGCTTTTCACTGTTCTCCAATGCTCCCTCTTTGCTGGATTCCTCATTTTTCATTTCTTTTCACTCCCCCTTTGACATCAATAGAAAAGGGTGGGATCTGCAAATCAAAATTTACAATAAAATTCTATATACCAGGCCGCATATGTACAAACAATCCTTAAGTCCTATTTACACATACTTGAGTACATCTCCAAAAACATTCTTCAATTTTGCCAGCTCACTGTCCCAACTCTTCTTCATAGTGTTCAAAATTGAGATATGGCCATTGAATAGGAAAGCTTGTGATTATGTCGTTCACACATCATGATTTGTTCAGTTTCTTGGACAACTTCATCTATGTCTCCAATCATCAATTTGTTCATCCTTGTCTTACTCCTAAATTCATTTTTGACCTCTTTAAAAATTTTATCTTCTTCTCTGCTAGAGATCACCAAGCATAGAGTGGTTAACACATGTTCCCTCAACTCCATATCTTTTGTCTTGGCAACTTCTTTCCTAATTTCCAGAATATCTCTCAAACCTTTTGGAACTTTCGACAAAATTTCTACCAGTGCTCAATTGAATACATTCAAGTACTTGATAGTGGCTTCTTCCAAAAGTCTTTTGTCAGTATCATTGTAAAGATCATAAAATTTAATCAATGGCTTTAAATTCCCATCAATAGTGATTGTCTTAACAATGGTTTTCACAGAGGGATTGTCTTCTTAACATCAGTCTCTAACTTCTACCTCTTGTCTGTCTTTTTACTTCTAGAAGGCTTATCTTTTGACACTTTAACAACTTTAGTGCCTATGGCCTTTAACTCTTTAATCTATTCATCAGAATATGTCTTTTCTTCACTCTCCTTTTCCAAATTGTCATATGACCTCTTTGCCTTTACTTTAGTTATTTTCTTTTCCTTATCGAATGACATGTCTTCTGATTTCTCAGATTAGGCAGGTTTTGGAGGAACAGGGGCAGCAACAAAGCTCCTAGTGGTCCTTGATGTGGATGAGGATTCTACTGGAGTGCTTGCTTGTTTCTTATCCTACCTTTACCTCTCATCCTTCTCAGTTCTTTCCCTAAATTGCCTCACAACTTCCTTGGTGAGGCCTAGATTATCAACCAACTAATCAACTTCTTTCCTTACTTTCCTATTGATTTTAGGTTTTTGAGCTCAACATGTAGTTTCATACTTAGCTCCTCATATGTCCCAAATATTTCAACTATTGTGTCCTTTGGTTTGCTCAAAAGGTGTTAAGCATACATATTCAAAATTTTCTCATCTACCTCATAACCCATGGACATGATCCAAATAGTTCTGGGCTCTACTACTTCCATTAAGCACTAATCAGTGTCCACCATAAAACAAATTTCATTCTTGTATTTCTCAATAACTAATTCAAGGATTCTTTCCCTAGAATGGATCATACTCTAAATTTTTTTGAAGTATCCCCAGATTGCAGTTTTCCATGCTTTAGAGTACCAATGCTTTGAATATGATCTCTTATCTGAATAGCAACTGCCTGTCATTAGTCCAGTGCACACCCTTTACTCTAGGCACCTCATTCATGAAGTAGAAAAATAAACATATAACCAAAGAACCATATTTGAAGGTGTTTTTCTTGTCCTTCTTGATTTTTCTCAAGTTTTCAATTAGTTAATTCTGTAACAACTCACATAGGTCATAATCTGTATTTTCTTTCAATATTTTGTATGCAACATATATGGCCGTTTCGGACACAGAATTCTCCCTGGTGGAGTGATAAATCTTGTAACCAATTACCATTGAAGCAAACTTAACATCCGGATCAATAATGTCATTGATAGTCATTGCCCTCTTGTCAAATTTTACACCAGTTGCATTAGTTATAGTCTATTTTTTATAGATTTCAGCATGGGTAAACCACCAGTTGAATTTAACCCAGTTACAATCCTGATAGCATCCTTTGTAATCTTAAATGGTTTCAACAACCACATGAACTCATCATGCATTCAGCTCAAGACATATCGAACCCACTCATTCTCATCAAATGTCAGAAATTCAATGACCTATAAAAAATGTTTGCTTTCTAGGGCTTTGTATTCTGGTTTCAATTCATAGTTATCATCCCTTAGGTAGTTTTCAAGAAAATCCACCAATTTTAGATTCCAAATTCATCTATGCTATAGTGGATGTATGCCCTAACATCCTCAACATGCAGTACTCCATATGGGACACCAAAAAATGCTCCTAATGGTTCGACTTCAACTGATTTGTATCGATGCTTCTTGAATTTTGGTTAGGGCCTTTTAGTAATATCAACAACTAGAGGAGTAGCCATCTTCAAAAGATTACATGTGCAAAGTTTTGCAGAAAAATACCTTTTTTCTTCAACGGAGTTAGGGTTAGCTGAAGAATTCACCGGTCACATTTCAAATCCTTGAAATCTTAGCTCAGGTGCTCTTCTACTTGCTCTATTCGAATGCAAAGTGATAATTGAATGCTTAAATGAATGACCTTTTATCCTCCACAAATGTTAATTTGTCATTGTAATAAATGCTCTGCCCTAAAAGATTCAGTTACACTATTTTTGCATGAAGTCAATCTTCAATTGCTCCGTAATCAATCACATTATCTTCTTTTCTTCCAGAATTTTCTTCAACAGGTATGCAATAGGATTTTCTAACTTCAATCATTGTGCCAGATTTAGGTACCCACTTACTGGCTGGGGGCATTTGTTTTTCTATGTAGCTCCCCCTAAGCCAGAGCTCCTAATTCAATTTTCAAAGGAATTACCAGCACCAGATTCTGATGCAGACCCGTCATCAGTGTTCATTGCATCTTTCTTCACCCATGTCTTGTTCATTTCATTCTGGACCTTATTTACATCAACTTTGCTCTTGCCTTTGTCTTGTCTCTGCTTATGATCTAGTTTACTATTTACCGGACCACATCTTTCATTATTTCTACTTTTGCAGAATCAAGCAATATGATCGGATTGATTGCAATTGAAGCATACAACATTTCTTTACCCATTTGATTGATTTCCTCTTGATCTACATTGATTAGTCATATGTCCAAATCTATTGTGCATCCAAAGCATTTGACATTGAAAGAATTGCCATTTTCTCTATTGTTAGAGTTATTCATTATCATATTTCTGCATTCATTAGATTTATGACCATACCTCTTACATTTGAAGCATTGACCAGAGAAGGATGGACCACTTTGATTTACTCTTCTTTTGCACTAAGTTTCTCTATTACCAAAATTATTACAATTGAAACAATTTCCAATTAAAGATGGATATCTTTGAACATTAGGCTATCTTATCAGAGGTCTTCTAAGTCTGTTTCTCCCATTCCTTGATTGAGAATTTCTTTGTTTGGATCCAAAGATTTCACCTTTCTCATACCCAAGACCATGCTTATCATCAGCCTTCTTCTGACTTTCAAGTAGCACTTCAAGTTTAGCTAAGCTTAACTTGAACTTATCCTTGTATTCATTTACAATTTCTAGGTCATGTTTGAGAGTGACAATTTGCCTTTCAAGTTCCTCCTCATTATATTTGTATTCTTGTAGGTCAGATTTTAGGTGGCCAATTGTTCTGTCCATTCTGCAGCATTCTTCTATTCTTTCCTTTAGTGTTTGATTTAGGTTTTCTTCAGTCTTCTTCCTTTCCTCAATTTCTTTGGTTAGCCTTATCACCCTAGATTCCATTTCATGTTTTAGAACAGAGACTTGTTTTGTCAGCTTCTCACATTCCTTTGTCTTTTCTTCCAAGGCCTCATTCATGCCATTTTCTTCAGTAAGATTAGCTAGCTAATGAAGTAGTTCCTTCCTCTTTTCCATTGATTTCTTTAGTTTTTCTTTTAGCAAATCAATGCAATCACCAGCATTCTTAATGTTTAGTTTTAGGTCATCTATTTCTACTTTGGACCAATTAAGATCTTCTAAAGCCAATTGAAGTTGTTCTTTGAGAGAACCCATTGAAACTTCTTCCCAGATCTTCCTCAAGTTGTTAAGCTCCTTCCAAGGAACTTGGCTCTGTTACCAATTGTTGGAATTAGGGAAGACAACTGAGAGGCGGAGGGGTGAATCAGTTCTCTCAAAAGTTTATCACTTTCTATAATTAATTCTTCTTTACCACTTATTTACAGATCATTATTGTAACCATGAAAGCATGTATCAATAACACATGAGCAAAAACACAAATAACACACTTGATACCAAGATTTTTAATGTGGAAACTTGGTTAAGGGAAAACCACGGTGTAGGTTAGTCCACAAAAATTAATACCTTTTTTAAAAGTATTACAAATGGGGAAGGCACATGCCTTCAAGCTCACTGCTTAAAGAGGTTCACTACCCATAAAAATGATTATAAGAAGATTACAGAGTATTTGAACTAATGAATGGCATCTACCAATGTAAGAATTTAGTTCTGGTTAAGTACAAAATACTGATCTTACACACTTCATCCTTTCTCTACTATGTTTACTATTCTGCCATGATCCAGTCCTTAGATCTCTTCTCCTTCACACTCCTTTTTGTCTTTTTTGCACTTACTCCATCAACACATCACAATCACACACTAAAACACTTGAATCCATCAGCTATATATATCTGCATCAAGAAATTCAATCAACTGTAGTCAGCTTCAATAAAACTTAAAACATTTATTAAGCACTCTGCTCTGTCAACCGAATCTATGCACAAATATCAACACAAACCAAAAACTTGTGTTCCCGAATCATCAGCCGTGTTGGCCAATATCACTGATTATCATTAATTTCTTATCCAACAACCTTTCTGCATCTGTACCAAGATCAAATAGTAGGTCACCATGTTCTTCTTCTGACTATGCTGACTAACTAGAACTTGATACTCAAATCCTTGTAACTTTTGAATCCTTTATCATGGGAGGCTAAATCTCTGGATTTAGATACTCCTGACAATCCTTATCACTCCCTTGGATCCACATCATACTATGATTTACTACTGGAGAGATCCGAACCAAGATACCGAACCCTGTCACATGCTCTATTTCTGACATTCAGACTTAGACAAATCTCCACTCTAACTTCTAGTATGAACAAATGATGAAATGCAGATATGTAAGGTAGACTTAGTTGCCATCAATGACAACACCTGTCATGTGTAGAAGTGTCTCTTGCCAATAGTTTCTAGGGTCAATCCCACATCTCTGAAACTTCCCATGTTGTTGGATTAGGCCCACAAATTTATACATCAAGAGTTTTTGGCACACCCGGTGGGACTAGAATCAAAGACTTGGGTCTTTGTTTTCTTTGAATCTTTCTCCTATATTTTATGGTTTTGGTGGTAAATCACAAAAATATCTTCTCATAGGAGCATGAATTTTCCACCTGGTGATTCTTCTTGTGGATCTTTCTTAGATCTTTTCTCCTGCAGGCCATGGCAACCCCTGGTATCTATGTGCATCTACATATTCCTACAAGGGATCTACCTTTTGTGACTTGGGATTCAAGTCCTCTTGTTCTTCAATAGAAGGGTCAAGTTCCTGACACATCTTGGAAGGCACTACCTCATTTTCTTGGGGATGGCTCAGTTTCTCCTATAGATCGTATTCAATATGTTGCAAGTTTATGCACCATCCATTGCATCATGACTGAGAATGAAGCTCTTTTGCTATTATCGTCTTCCCTCAAGGGAAAACCAAGGGAATGGTATAGAACTTTAATACTTGATTCAATCACTGGATGGGATCATCTAGGAGGACTCATTTATAATCAATTCAAGGAGAGGACGGATGTTGGCACTCTCACCCAGAACCTCATCGCCATCAAGAGGCATCCAATGGAGAGCATCTACGACTTCAACTCAAGATTTGATAAGGTATGGAAGAAATTCTCTATTGATATTAGGCCTCCTCCAGTCTTTGCATTTCTTTATTATTTGAAAGCTTTAGACCCTAAAATATCTATCATGATACAAGCCCTAGGAGGTAATACTCTACCCCAATCATATGATTTGGATATTAGACCTAAAAGTAACGTCATTGATGCTGATAGACTATCCCCTCTTCCCCTAGCACCATGTATGCCTCATGCAAACATTCCATCTCAAGTTCTTTCTTGCAGCCAAATGCATAATTATTTAAATCCACCACCCTCCCTACTAATTTGCCAAATCATAAGCAAATGATGGAGATAAAAGAACTCATAAAATATTTTACCCATGAGCTGAATGAGTTAAAAGATCAAGCCATGTATCAGGCTAGTCCATGTTTCATGCCTCAAAGTCTGTATGAACAACAATACCAATCTAGCCAATTTATAGAAGAAACCCTCCCCCAGGCACATAAGAGACCCAATGCATTACAAACCTTTGTAGCTGCCAACCAGTCCATAGAAGGTTTAGATCAGGTGTTTTGTCATTTTGACATTAAATAAAATTCAAGTCTCAATGACCAAGATACAAGCAAGAAAGTGACTCCTGTCCATTTAAGGTGTCCTTCTGGTTATCAACATCATGCACCTATGGCAACATATAACTCAGAGATTCTGTCAAGTCATGAAGAAGATTCAGAAGTTGCTTATGAAGTGACTCTTCTAGAAATTGAAAAGTACTTCAAGAGGAGATTTGAAGCTGAAAAGTACTGGGATAATAATGATGTATCATCTATATCACATTTGGAGGTAGAAGTTACAAAAGAAATTATTGTTGAATCTACAAATAAAGAGTGTTTTTATGATTCACCACATCTTGAAGGAGATGATTTGTAGATGCAGTCACATAAATAGGAGGCTGAGACAAATGGTAATGAAAAGAATCTATGGGCTAAAAGGTGTTGACAATCAAAAGATACAAAATGTTTGATACAACTTGTAGAAGAATAGAAGGAAGGTCCTCTTTTACAAAAGGCTGAAGATGAGTCTGAGAGTGATTCTTTTTGGGATGATCTAGAAGATTTCTATTCAAAATTAGGGGATCATGATAGAAAGAAAGGTGAGCTCTATGAAAATGATAAACAAAGAGACACAGGTAATGAAGAGTCTCATTATACTCCGTTCTTCATTCAAGAAGAGGTGCCAATCAAATTCAAGACAATTAGAGGTAGCTCTATCACATTCCAGCCAGAGTTTGAAGCTACTATGGTTCATAAGCATACAAAGGTGTAGATAGATAAAGTCACCAATGAGTCCAAGATCATAAATGTTTTAACACACAAGCAAATAGGTGGACTTCAACACTTAATTTTCCCTTCCCATCTTCCGCTCAATCAAGAACATCATGCAGATTAGCCTGACTAGTATTTTCATACAAATGGTGAACCTCTGGAATGCAAGAAGGCAAAAAGGTACAAATTTTGGTTATTTTTCTTCATGCATTTTATTTGGACAATTCTCAGTGCCATGTGGATCCACTAGAACAACATCATACGATTCAGCAGTTATTTTTCCATTCCCATGAATGGACATATTCCTATATGTTTAATCTATCAGTAATTAGTTTCAATTTTTAGAATAAGCTACAGCTGTAGCATTAGTTTCAGGTTCAGTTAGTTTTCTTTCAATGACTCTCTACTACAATGAAGACAAGGTTTCAATGCCCAGTTTCAGTTGATTTCAGTTGTGGAAGACATTCTGATCTGGTAGTGTTTTAGCTCCAATACATTTGATGGGTAGCTTGCATCAGTCTAGTTGCATATGGTTAGTTGCAGTTTGTTTTCAATTTCATGATTATTTTTGTCCAATGTTTTAACTCTAAGCCATGGACAAGGCTCTGATTTGTAAAACTAGAGATTCTAGAGTTCTTGGTGGGCAGGCCCACTTCTCCAGCTAGACGCCAAGAAATGTTGATAAATTTCTCATTCTATTTCAAATTTTGCTACAATAATAGAATTCAACACCTGCAGTAGCAGATTATTTCAATAAAGTTTTAGTAAAATTCAATAAAGATTCTAGTAGGCAAAATGATACATATGAGCCACACTAAAAGATCATAATGCATATAATTCAAATATAGTGCAAGTTATGAAATACACGGGTGTGACTTATTCATGTGTAAGTTTGGCCATTAGAAATGATGCCAAGCAATCTTCACATGAATGCGGCCTTGGTTAGTGAAGCATAGAAATGGAAAGCACAGTTATTATTTGTAAGATACTAGGTGCCACTATTAGTTCAAATGCAACCCATGTCAAAAGGAACTTCATCCGAAAAAGCTCATACAGTCTCTTGTAATGTTTCAAGGTGCTGTTTGTAATACAAGGCTCAAGCTTTCTCAATTTCCTGACACAACACTCTAGGATATCATAGCTAATAGCTCAAGCATAATAATGATGGCCTCAACATATATTCAAGTTGATCTCTAGGATCACATTGCATTATCTACAAGCACGGCTTTGTTAAGGCACATATCCTCACCTTATACTAAGCAAATGATGTGTGGCCTCTTAAGGGTGCTCATAATATCAACAAAGAACACTACCATCAAACTATGGCATAGCCATAGGTATGGCACTGTAGCATAGTGATAAGACATAGCCTTTCATAAGAGTGGAGCGGCTATCAAATGAAGCATGGCACTGCCATTGCATATCTCAGATTTAGCATTAAAAAAAGTACAACCTTTTTAGACTCTGGCGGCCAGTAACAAAACAAAGCCATGATCCAAACTGAAATTAAGGCATCACCCATGTTAAGATTTCTAAAAGTCAGCAATAAATGTAGAGGCAACTCAATAGAAGTATCACCAACTGTCAGGAAGGTGTTTTAGTTTTCAAGGTTACATACTAAGAGTCTCAACCAAAGAATGCCAGATGCAGGATTATTCAAGATATCAAACAGACCCTATAAAGAAGAATCCTTTTGAACCAAAATGTGTTTCTTATAAGAGTTCAAAGGTGTAGGTAATGACGCAGCCATATCATGAGGCATGGTCTGTAGCTAGTAGGTTCGGTCTATGCAAAAGTACACATTTACAAATGGGCCACCAATATATCTAGGCTCGACTTTTCTAAAGCCTAGCACGATCTCTACATATGATAGCATATCATATATAATGGACTCATCCACCAAGCTATTGTACCAGTCATGAATTTCTACATAGCCATTTAGCATAGAGGGTATTCAAATTTAGAGTGGTTTGCAGATATAAAGGTCAAAGTGCTGCTAGACACAGTTATAGTGTTGGTTCTATTAAAAGGAACAAAACTATCATTGAAGGCCCATAGAAACATCAATAGGAAATAGTGTTTCCTCTTCCAAGAAAGAAAGTGCAGCATAACAAAGGATGGCGATGCAGCATGTTATGGTGTGGCTTCAAAAATAAGCTTTCAAAATGATGGCAAGATACTTTAGATAGGCATAGAGTATGTCAAAAGACACAACATATGATTATATTTGAAGAAATCAAACCCCATAAGACTTCGCATTCATACTCAGAGGTTCAAGTATAAGCTTTAGCCAGCAAACATTCCAAATGAGGGTCAAATTCTAGTTTCAAATACAAGGCCAACCACTTCAAACTCAAGGTATGTCAGTTACAAAAGAGACTCCAGTAAGCTATATCCAATATAGATGTTGCCAATTAGCTCGAGAGCTACATCAGACACAGACCATTCAAGTGTGGCGGCCATTTCAAACAAAGTAAAGAATAGGGTTTCCAAGTAGAGACACAAGAATCACATAGCAACCATAGATGGAAGAAGAAGATCAATAACTTGGGCTAGTTAAGAATGGAGAAAGTGGAAGAAGCCACTTGGCACAACGGTGGCAGTTTGAGAGACAAGAGAAGAAATCTCTTCCCTAAATGAGTGCAAGAGTGACACATGGATTAAGTCCGTGAAGGATAATTGTTTTAGTTTTATTAAACTCATAAATGAAAATGGTTCACGTGAGCTGGGTGGAGACTAGATTTTTATTTTTATACTAAGATAAATGAAGGTGGGCCACTCTATAATAAGAGAACTTTATTGAAATAAAAGTTTCATTTTCTAAACTCACGGGTTTAAAATTAGATTGAGATGTGAGGACAACAAATGGTGGGATCAAAGATAATAAAGTAACTCTCATTTTTATAATTGGAAACATATGTAACCCTAAAATAATAAAGGAATCTTTATTTTCACTGGAAACTTCTACTGCAAGTCACAAAAATGAGCGGTTGTTTGTTTCTCTTCACGCAAGCCAAAGATATTTTTCCAACCATGGGGAAGAAACAGATTGGTTCTATTGGCAAGAGACACTGGTAGGCATGATAGGTGTTATCATTGATGGAAAATAAGATCATCCTAATTATCTACATAACACAATTTGTTCACATCAGAAGTTAGAATCAGAATGTGTCTAAGTCTGGGCAGTCAGGAACAGAGCAGGTGACAAAGTCCAGTATCTTGGTCCGGGTCTATCCAGTGGAAAGGCATGGTTTTCTACGGATTTGAGGTAGTTGTAAGCATTGCTAGGACACTCTAAATCTAGAGTTTCATCCTTCAAAGATGAAGGACTCAAAATATATTAGCTTCTGAGTATCAGGTTTTAGTTTGATAGAACAAACAGAAGAAGAACAGGCTAACCTTGTGAATGATCCTATTTTTGGATGTATAGAAGATGTCTATTGGGCAATTGGGGATGAAAAGTAGTGATAGCCGACATGATTGATGATTTATAAGTGTAAGTTTTAATCTGCATCCCATATTATGTATGGATCTAACTGATAGAGCAGAGTACTCTACAAAGTTCTAAATGTTCTTGAAGCTGACTGGTAAAATGATTGTAGATCATGTTGTAGATATATATATCTGATGGAATTGGATGATTTTGGTGTGTGTGTTGCAACTATGAAGTAATTGTGAAAAGAAGTAGAGATCAAAGTTCATATGCTAGCAGAGTAGTAAGAGGAGGAGAGTAAGGATGAAGTGTATCAAGTCAGTTTTCTATGCTTAATTGGAACTGAACTCTAGCATTAATAGATCTTAAATATCAGTTCAAATTTATTGTAACTCTTTGTTCTTGTAGGCATTGATCATTCTTTTGAGCAGTGAGCTCTAGGCAGTGAGCCTGAATGCATGTGCATTCCCCATTGTAATACTTTTAATAGAGTATAATCTTTGTGGGTTAACTCCCACCATGGTTTTTCCCTTAACCAGGTTTCCACGTCCAAAATCTTGGTGTCAAGTGTAGTATTTATGTTTTTGCTCATGTGTTATTGATTAATGCTGAAATGTTTACATCATTGATTTGATTATAAGTTGTAAAGAAAAAGAAATTGTTAAATTGTGTGACAACAGATTCAACCCCCCCTCTTAATTGTCTGGACCTAATTCAACAATTGGTATCAGAGCGAGATTCCTTAAAAGAAGCTTAACAGCTTGAGGAAAGATCTTGGAAGGATTTTTCAATGGGTTGACTCAAAGATCAACTTCAACTAGCTCTAAAAGATCTTGATCAGTCCAAAGTAGAAATATCTAATCTGAAAGATAAAATCAAGGATGATGATGATACCATTGAAATGTTAAAAGATAAATTAAAGAATTCTTTGGGAAGGAATAAGGAGCTAGTGCTACAATGAAGCCTTGGAAGAAAAGACAAAGGAGTGTGAGAAGCTGTCAAAAGAAGTTGATGTACTAAAAGTTGAGATGGAATCTGGGGCAATGAGGTTTACCAAAGAAATTGAGCAAAGGAAGAAGATTGAAGAAGATTTGATTCAAACTCTAAGAGAAAGAACTAATGAATGCTACAGATTTGACAGTATTGCTGGTCATCTAAAGTCTGATCTACAAGAAAGAAAAGATAGTGAAAGAGATCTTGAAAGACAAATTGTCATTCTCAGATATGATCTAGAAGTTGCAAATGAATACAAGGAGAAGTTCAAGATAAGTTCAGCTAAACTTGAAGCAATACTTGAGGGTTAGAAAAGGGATAAAGACAAGCATGGTCTTGGATATGAGAAAGGTGAAAGCTTCGGATCTAGACAAAGAAACTATGAAACAAGGAATGGGAGAAATAGACCTAGAAGACCTCTGATAGGACAACCTAATGCTCAAAGGTATCCATCTTTCAATGGAAATTGTTTCAGGTGCAATAAATTTGGTCATAAAGCCACTCAATACAGAAGTAGAGTAAATCAAAATAATCCATCCTTCTCTGAACAATGTTTCAATTGTAAGAGGTATGGTCATAAATCCAATGAATGTAGAAGTATGATAATGAATAACTCATCAAATAGAGGAAATAGGAATTCCTTCAATGGCAAATGCTTTGCATGCAAGAGATTTGGACATATGGCCAATTAGTGTAGATCAAGAGGAAATGAATCAAATGGGCAAAGAAATGTTGTGTGCTTCCATTGTAACCGATATGGTCATTTTTGCAAGATTCTGCAGAAGTAGGGCTAATGAAAGAAGAGGTCCAGTAAACAAAAAACTGGATGAACAAAGACAAGACAAAGGCAAAAGAAAAATTGAAGAGAATGAGATCTAGAATGAAACAAGTGAGACATGGGTCAAGAAAGCAATTGTGAACCATAGTGATGGGTCCGCACCAAAATCCAGTGCAGATAATTCCTTAGGAAATTAAATTAGGAGCTCTGGCTTAGGGGGAGCTGCAATAAAAATCAAAATCCCCCAACCAGTAAGTAAGTGCCTGAATCTAACACAGTGAGAAAAGAGATCTTGGATTGTTTTAGATCATTTGGAAGGATTTCTGGAAGAAAAAAGGTGGATATGGCAAATTGTGGAATAATTCATGAGAAATTGTTCAACAAACAGAGTAACTAGATGTACTAGGGCAGAGCATTTATTAAAAAGACAAATTATGTGTTGCAGAGCATAAAAGGGTCATCCATTCCCCAAATAGATTACCTTGCATCAAAAGAAAGCAAAAACTGAAGGAGTGAATGAGCTCTAAGCTGAGAATTCTCAAGAATTGAAGCACGAAGAGGATCCTCAAGCAAAACCCTAACCTGCGGAACAAGGTATTTCTATTTTTTGTGAAACCTCTTGAATTCTCAATCTCTACAAATGGCTACACCTTTAGTTGTTGATGTCACTGAAAGGCCCTATCCTAAATTTGAGAAGCATCCTTACAAATCTGTTGAATTCAAACTACTAGGTGTTTTTTTATGTGTTCCATATGGGTTTTTACATGTTGAAGATATTAGGGAATACATCCACTGCAACATGGATGAATTTGGAAACTTGAAACTCTTGGATTTGCTCAACAACTACTTAACTGATGATAGCCATAAATTGAAACTAGAATACAAAGCCCTAGAAAGCAAACACTTTATGCAAATCATTAGGTTTCTAATATTTGATGAAAATGAATGGGTTCGGCATGTATTGAGTTGAATACATAATGAGTTCATGTGGCTATTGAAACCATTTAAGATTACAAAGGATGTTATCATGATTGTAACTAGGTTAAATTCCTCCAATGGATTACCCATGCTGAAAGCCATGAAAAACCAGACAGTGACTGAAGCTACCAGTGCCAAGTCTGACAAAAGGGCAATGAACATCAATGATATCATAAAACTTGATGTTAAATTTTCCTCCATGGTGATTGGGTATAAGATTTACCATTCTAATAAGGAAAATTCTATCTCCAGAATTGTAATATATGCAACCTATCAAAATGTAAAGGAGAATGTTGATTATGATCTTTGCAAACTACTATAGAATCAATTGATTGAGAATCTAAGAAAAATAAAGAAAGATAAGAAAAATACCTTCAAATATTGTTCCTTGATTATATGTGTGTTCTTCTATTTTATGAATGAAGTACCTGGAATTCAAGGTTTACATTGGACAATTGACAGGCCTGTAGCATGGTAAATAAGAGATCACCTTCTCAATATTGGTGACTCCCAAGCCCAAAAGACTGCCATTTGGGGCTACTTCAAAAACATCCAAATCTTAATGTAAGCAAGAGAGAGAATCCCTAAAACAATTGTGGAGAAGTATAAAAATGACATATGTTTCATGGTTGACACAGATTAGTGCTTGATGGAAGCTATAGAACCATGGACAGTTTGGATAATGCCTATGGGTTATGAGGTGGATGAAAGAGTTTTGGATATGTATGCTCAACATCTTCTAAGTACTCCTAAAGATACCTCTGTAGAAAGGTTTGGAACTTACAAGGAACTGAGTTTAAAAGTGTATGTGGAACTTAGAAAACTAGAGACCAAGAGGAAAGTGCAGAGGCAAGTTGAAAATTATGCTTAAAGCATTGGCCTAACCAAGGAAGTAGTGAAATAGAATAGAGAAAGAATTGAGAAGGTTGAAAAAGAAAAATAGGACAAGAAACAAGAAGATGCTCCAGTGGAACCATCCTTCACTTCAAGGACTACTAGAAGCTCTAGTACTACTTCTATTCCTTCTAAAACTAAAAAAACAAAAGTTAGACCATCCAAAAAAGCAAGTAAGAGAAAGAAAACAAAAGCCATAAAAATGAGTGTGGGCACAAAAGATGATGAGGAGACAAAGATAGATGAAGAAGTCAAAGAAATAAAATTCAAGAAAGCTAGAACTTCGAAGACTTCTGAAGACCAGCCTTCTATAAGCATTAAGACTGGTAAAAAGCAAGTAACTGGTAAGGTCGCTATGTCTATTGATGAAATTGTAAAAACAATCACTGTTCATGGAAACTTAAAGCCTATTAGAGTTTACTATGATAATTTTGATCAAGCAAATAAGAAAATTTTGGAAGATGCCATTATCATATATTTGAACAAATTCAATAGAGCCCTAATGGAAATTTTGCAAGAACTTCCTAAGGGTTTAAGGAAAGTACTGGAAATGAGGAAAGAAATAGCCAAGGCTAAAAATCTAGAACTCAAAGAGTATGTCCTTTCTACTTTGTGTCCTGTAATGACTAGAAAGGAAGCAAATAAAATCCTCAAAGAAGTTAAAGAAAAATTCAAAAACAAGGTTCAGATGAACAAGCTGATGCTTGGTAAAACTAAGGAAATTGCAAAAGAAATAGAGGAAATTTTGAGAAAAGCCCTAGACAAGGAGAAATATTATATTATTTCAAAGAAACAAGTTGAAGAAGACAATTCTCTAGTTATGGAACTAGAAGCTCCAGAAGAAGAGATTAACAAGGGAATTGATGACCAAGGTGTTAATTTAGATCCTCTGGAGTTAATCCATGAGGAGACTAATGTTGGATTTGATTCATCAAATCTGAATGTTAGACAAGTTCAGGAAAAGAACATCATTAAGCAGCAATCTAAGTTTGGTGAAGCCTGTGTTCTGGAAGAGGAACAAGTTAGTCAAGAGGACATAGAAATGACAGACAAAATAATTAATGCAAAAGAAACTCTTCCACGTGATCTTTTTAGAAAAGAAGAGGATATTGCTGCAATATAGACCCCTCGAGATCAGGTAGTGAGTGGTGATGACAGAGAAAATATTTCACCTACAAGTGATACAAGAAATGATAAAGAAGAGGAAGAAAAGGAAGAAAACCAAGAAGACAAAGCAAAAGAAGATGGTGCAAATGTTGAAGCACCTAAAACAGATGCTAAAAATTTTGATGAACAAATGGATGATTTAGAAAATGTTGCAAGAGGCACTCCAGATGCAGTGAAAAGTCTTCTTGAAAAAGAGATGATTGAGCTTGATGAGCCTGAACTACTCCAAAGTCTAACCAATCTAGATGTTCTCTCTCCCATTCAATTGATGAAAATAACATCATTCACCCAAGTAAAGGCTAGAGAAAAGTTACTAAAGTCCCACATGGAGGATAATGAGTTATTGGGGCTTGCATCTAGGATTTTGGAAGAGTTAATACCTTCCTACTAGAAGAGTCCATCTAATTCCCCCTCTGGACATCTAAAAAATCTTGTAAATTTTGTAAATACTCATTTTGAATCCTTTGAAAAATCTGCAGAAGCAAAGGTCTAGAAAGAGTTTTTGGATAAAAATTTTAGTGAAGTACATAATCTAATAGGAAATGATAGGATGATACTCAGCATTAGCATAAGGAGTATTCAGAATGCTTTAAATGATGGAAGAGATATGTACAAATTTTGTCTATCTTGGCCAAAATTAGTGAGCATATTTAGAAGAAGATAAAGGAGCAAGAATAAAAATTGTCAAATCTCTCTCAAACTTATGATTGTCTAATAGTTTCACCTATAAGTCAAGAATGTCAAGTAATTAGCTTGACAGATAGAATGTGTGAGCTCCGGGAATTGATTGCTCCCAACTTAGAAACCATGTTTAATGCCTTATCAGAAGCTTAGACTGCACTTCAGACAAGTAATCATTCAAATCTGACAAAGGTAGAAGCATATGCACTTTTTCTGAGTGGACACATCTCAATTTTGGATGGAATAAAGGTAGCCTAAGCCTCTAAACTTGTGTAATTGAAAACCAAATTTGCAAGTATTCTCAAGTTCATGTGAATAGAACTTAATGATTAGTTGTACATATGCGGTCCTATATACAAAGTTTTCGAGAATTTTGGCTTGCAGACCCCACCCTTTGCCATTGATGTCAAAGGGGGAGTGAAGTTTAGTGAAAAATGAGGAATCCAACTAAGGGGGAGTACCAGAAAGTAGTGTGAACAACAGTTAGGAGCACAAGCTAAAAGGGAGCTATTTCAACACATAGTCATTTTTCACTAAGTGTTGCCATCAATGCCAAAGGGGGAGATTGTTGGAAAGAGACGCTGCTAGGCATAATAGGTGTTGTAATTGATGGCAACTAAGATCATCCCAATCATCTGCATAACACAATCTATTCACATCAGAAGTCAGAATAAGAATGTGACTAAGTCTGGGCAGTCAGGAACAGAGTAGGTGACAGGGTCCCGTATCTTGGTCCGGGTCTATCTAGTCGAAAGGCATGGTTTGTTGTAGATATGAGGTAGTTGTAAGCATTAGTAAGACACTCTAAATCTAGAGTTTCATCCTCTGGAGATGAAGGACTCAAAAGATATCAGCTTCTAAGTATCAGGTTTCAGTTTGATAGAACAAATAGAAGAACAGGCCGACCTTGTGAATGATCCTATTTCTGGATGTATAGAAGTTGTCTATTGGGCAATTGGTGATGATAAGTAGTGATATCTGACATGATTGATGATTTACAACTACAATTTTTAATCCACATCCCATATTATGAATGGATCTAGCTGACAGAGTACAGTAATCTACAAAGTTCTAAATGTTCTTGAAGTTGACTAGTAAAATAATTGTAGATCATGTTGCGGATATATATATCTAATGGAATTGGATATTTTGGTGCATGTTTTGCAACTATGAAGTAGTTGCAAAAAGAAGAAGAGATCAAAGTTTAGATGCTAGCAGAGAAGTAAGAGGAGGAGAGTAAGGATGAAGTGTATCAAGTCAGTTTTTTGTGCTTAACTGGAACTAAACTCTAGCATTAATAGATATCAAATATCAGTTCAAATTTATTGTAACTCTTCTTTCTTGTAGGAAGTGAGCCTTCTTTTGGGCAGTGAGCTCTGCGAAGTGAGCCTGAATGCACGTGCATTCCCCATTGTAATACTTTTAACAGAGTATAATCTTTGTGGTTTAACCCCCACCATGGTTTTTCCCTTAACCGGGTTTCCATGTCAAAATTTTTTGTGTCAAATGTACTATTTATGTTTTTGCTCATGTGTTATTGATTAATGCTGAAATGTTTACATCATTGATTTGATTATAAGTTGTAAAGAAAAAGAAATTGTTAAATTGTGTGACAACTAATTCACCCCCCCTCTCAGTTGTCTGGACCTAATTCTACAGTTGCAATTTTTCCTCAGGTAGTTAAAGATATTTTTCTTTGGGTTTTTCGCTATAAATAGATAGATCTGGCACATAGTTGGCTAGTTCCATAGTTCTACATAGAGACATTTTGAGCAACAGAGCAGATATTTTCTTTTTGCCTCAATAGTGCATCTTTATGGGGATTGTAATATTTTACCTTGTGTAAGATATTTTGCCTCTGTAATACATTTCCATTCAAATAAAGAGAGATGATGTTTTGTGGAGCTTTGAGTCTAATTTCTTGTTCTTGCTTCTTTCTTTCTATTTGTTTGCCTCTATTAAATCTAAGTTACAAACTGGGTATTGATCATGCATTTATGCTCTTTGATTTCCAGTTAAATCATATAGGGTTTGACACTATGCAACTCGGTTAGTTAAAATATGGCACATCGCCATAGGGTTAGATTTTATTTTATTATATCTGTAATCTTGTTTCTTCTCCCTTTTTCTCAAAACCCCTTTGAAAATAGAAGAGCCAACTTCCCTAAAATCTATAGGTTGTTTCTAGGGTCAATCCCACATCTCTGAAACTTCCCATGTTGTTGTTGGATTAGGCCCACAAATTTATACATCAACAGTTACTTTTCTAGAAGTGGATTTATTAAAAAAGTTGGAATTTTGAAAATTAGTTCTTCCTAATGCTTAAAATACCTGATCTCTACTCTCCATAGTTGTCACCCATCTCCCAACATGTCAATTGCTTTATGAGCTTTGCAAGTGCAATTAGGAAAAATGTTGCAATATTAATACTTTACAATTTGCACTAATTATGAAAGACAAAGTGTAGTGAACTTCATGGGCTGACTATGACAAAATGGGTGATTGGATTTTCCTTTTAGCTAACCATTATAGGGTTTGCTTTTGGGACAAAGAGGTCTTGCATTATGATATAAGTCTATATTCCATTGCTTCTTCTCTTGAATATTGTATATAAAATTTTTCTTACATAATGAGAAGACTTTTCCCTGAATTTATTGAAAAAACAAGATACTTCCATGATTAGGCTGTTTTAAGATGACTTTCATTCACTTTTAAATATTATCTCTCTATAGGAGAAAAATCTAGTAGGAGCTATATAAAATCTTATTGAGTTTGAGGTCATGTCACTAGATGAATAAGGGGGGGATTAAGATGGTTAGATGTGGTGTTTTACATCCCTTTACTATTCTTCTACAGATCCCTTTACATCCCTTTACTATTCTCATTTCAAATTTGTCCTCGAATGAAGATATCTCTATGAATAGAGAGCTTTAAGAAGATTTTCAATCACTTTTAAATATATGTCTCTCTATGGGAAAAAAATGTAATTTGAGCTCAAGACAATCTTGTTGAATTTGAAGTCATCTCGTTAGATTTCTAGGAGAAGATTTAAGAAGGTTAGATACTATGTTTTTTCCCTTTGATTTTTTGTTGCATGCCTTAAATTCAAGCCAAATATAAAAGCAATTGGTAGTTTTATAATCCCATTTTTTTTAAATCTTAGCTTACATAACAAGAAAATTCTTCCATAATTTTTTTAAAAGAAAAATATCTCTATTAATTGGGAATTTTAAGAAGATTTTTATTGGTTTTTTAATATATTGTCTCTCTAAAAGAGGAAAACCTAGTTTGAGCTTTATGCATTTATGAGTATTTTCATATTCTAGAGAAAATAGTGTTATATATTTTCTAATATATGGGTTATATGTTGAGAATGACATGTAGTTATGTTGACTCAAGTTTGTATAAAAAAATGGGCACTATAAATTTAATAAACAAGGAAATTTGATTTTTTATCACCTTCATCTTCATGATTTATAGTTGTCATATTCATCTTCATGCTTTTCCATTTCCTAGTCTTAACTTATTGCAAGAGTACATTGAGTACTCTTTCCAATCTACTATGAGATATGGAGCTTTAGAATATTGACTCAAAAGGAAGAGAATAAGGACACTATAGATAGACAAGCCAAAAAGTAAAGTAGTTTGTAGACTTTGCGACACCAAATTTGAAATCTTTTTCATTGATATTAATCAGAGGAATTCCAAAAGCACCTTTAGCTAACAAAATCATAATTGTGATGAGTATTATAGTTTCTAATATTTTTTATTTTTAGGGCTAATGATATTTTCCACATTCTATTTTAATTTCATCAGCATTGGAAACAAGAAATAGAATGTAAATAATTATAATGAAGTTGGGAAATCTATCAATAGCTATGGATAGACTATTGGAGTTCAATGTTTAACTATTAACAAATGTAGCATTTAGCAAGGACAGAAGGACACAATAGGTTTTCTAGAGGTAATTGAAATAAATGTATTGTTCTACTATTTAAACATGTACTGACTTCTTTTGAAATTATTTTTTTGATTGAGTTATGACTTCTAATTATTGGATTTCTAGAGTAATCATATAATTATTTTTTGTAGTCATTTTTCTAGCAACTAAAATGCTTTATTGAATTGCATCATGTTGCATGACTAATACCAAAATATAGAGATACAAGCCATAAGTAAAAGGAGGGAGGTAGTGGTCATTGGACTCCACTAGCCATGGATATGTGCATGGAAATGGAGAACCAAAAGAGGGTCAAAAGTGGTCACTTTTTTCCCAAAATCAATAAAAACCAATATTGGATAAGAATTTCAAGATACCCATGCTCAAACTTTCAAGATGTGACAAACAAAATTAGTCTAGTGGTGAAATCTAGTTTTTAAACTATTATTTTTTTAAATGGTTGAGATAAAGAGGTTCAAATAGGGGGAGCACACAAAGTTGCCTTGTTTTTGTCAAAAGAATATAACATAGCGACCAGTGTACTTGCCCTAAAATGTTGATTTTTTAAAAGTATTTCACAAATCCCTTTGGTGGAAAATTAGCAAACACCACATAATTTATGCTAGATTTTCCTACTAATTTTTCAACGAATATATGATTTTTTACTAATTTTTAAAATGGACACATCCTAAAAAATAAAAAATTGAGCATGTTCCCACTTTGAGAATATTAAGTGAAAAATATTTTTTTGGAACATGTCTAGAATGGAGTCTACAATGTTAAAATGTAATTAGTTTCAAATTTGGATGAGTGGATAAAAAATGACACCAAAAAATATATACATAAGTTTTCAAAGGAAAATGAAGATAGTAGAAAGAGAAATTGAAGATCAAAACCTTAATGTATTGAAAATGTAGAAAAAATTACATGGTTAGAAATGTAATGGAAAACTTGATGTTATTGTGGCTTTTTTTAGAATAATGTCTTAAAATGTGTAAAATTGATGGAGAGCATGCTCAACATTTACTTGATTTTTCCCATTTTATGCAAAACATATCCTTGGGCACATTAGATGCAAGCCCAACCCTTTGGCATAGATATCCATGCCAAATCCAAGCCTAAGGTGGGATTCTAAAAAAATTTCAAATGAAATACGTGCATGTCATAAACTTAAAATAGAGTGTTTTGTGTGTTTTCAAGGTTAATATGACATGAGTGAGTTATAATGTGCTCATGTTATGTTGGGATTTTTCAACCATCTTGGGACATAACACAAGATCATTATAGTGATCTCATGTTAAGTAATATTTTTCATTAAAATTGATTTTTTTTTTCTAATTTTTATTCCCCCATCTTAGTGCACATAACCCCGTGCCATCTTACAAAGCACTTTTGTAATGACTACAACATGAAAATAAAGGCATATAATTTATTACATCCATATTATAGAGGGCCATTAGCTATGAATGTTTTATAATAAGTTTGATTATTATAAAATATTTTTCCTTTAGTTAACTAGCTAATAGTAGTTTCTCACATTCCTTATAATTGAATTTTTTTAAAGGTACTACAAACAAGAGGTGGTTGCAAATAAATAGTTAGGAAGCACTCAATGCCACTATTACATAAATAGATAACACATATTTAAAGAAGGATTTATATTATGTTTGATAGCTAGTAGTTTCAAAAGAAATATGCAACATCATTTGTTGGATTGAAAAGTGCATTTGGAGTAGAAAAAAAAACAAGAGAATTACTGAAGGAAATAGAAAAAATAGTCACTAACATGAGCTTTAAGCTTAATTCTTAAAAATGTTATCTTCTATCTTGTAGATGTATTTTCAAGGGCCTAGAATTGAGGCTCCTCTTTCTTCCTTCATCAAAAAATTCATCAAAAAAATAATCACAAGAGAAACTTTAACTATAAGCTTGGTGAAGAGAAGATTGCATAGAAATATGTCTTAGAAGGTCCAAAGAAAACTATTCTTGTGCATTTGGCATCGACTTCGTGTGCGTTGCCAATTGTAATAGTACATGCACCATGTTCCCACGTGTCCCAATTTATTAATTTGTGCCATTTGTAGTAAAGGCATATATGATAATATGATTATTATTAATATTTTATTTGGTGTGCATCCCATGTGTATGGGATTTTGTAGTTATAAGTCACATTGATCTAATAAATACTACCTATTTTGGATAATATAATAAGGTGAAGAATTATATATAAGTGAGCATATGTACTCTTGGGTCGTAAAATAGTAGCAACCCAAAACCCTAAAACATTTCACTAGCACCAAGGCCAGGGGTGTTGTCAAGGTGATTGAAAGATGTTTATCAAGAGGTCAAGGGTGATCTTGGCCAATGAACAAGAGTGAGTATGCTCCTCTACACTTCAGGATTAGCTAGACCTAGGAGGGATATTCCTAGAGGCATGAAATAGAACACCAAAAAAAAAACACAACCATACCCAATGTACACTTGACCCCAAGAGTTGTCACTAGGTCAAGACAAACTGGTTGCACAAACCTCTAACTAAGCTAATTACTACACTATGCATTTGCACCCAAATACAACTACATCACATTTCTTACACTCTTTGAGATGAATCCATTTGAGTTATCATACACAAGATACACAGTGCAAGCATACATGGACATGATTCACCAATGATTTAAATAGTTTTTGCATCACTTTAAATTTTTCCTTGGTTATTATACTGAATCATGGACATCATGTGGAACTGGAAACTAAATCTACTCCTACAACAAACATGACAGGGATTTTGATTAAAATAGTGATTGGTCTATCTCCAATATGGACCGATGCTTACTTCATTGGGAAACTAAGTCATAAGAAATAAAGAGGAATGAAATGGACTGAAATAAAATCAACAGAAAACTAAAATGTACTCACATACATTTCTCCAATTACACTTCATGAACTAGACATACTTTTTATCCAAAGCCACACTACAATGACCCATTTGCAATAATGAAATGATCCACCACAAAGCTTGTATTGACTTAAATGATGTCACACATTATCAAATCTTTATTATAATCATACTAGCAACTGTAGTGAAAGAAAAATACAAGGCTCTAACCATGCATTCCTCTGAATCATTACAAATAGCCATGGAGATATACCACCGCAAAAAGACGTATGTTACAAATCTTTCCTATGATGTATCAAACACATTCTTCGATTCACTCCTTAGACATTATCCTCTGCTTGAAGCTTGAAAATCTCCCTTAGGCTTTCTTGACTAGACAATTGGTTCAACGACCAACCTTGAAAATATCTTTTTCATATGCATATATAGATTTCTTCATTTACTTTGCAACCAAAGGCGTTGAAACTGACTCAACATGCCAAGCCCATGCCTTAATAAATTTAACCCTAAGCCTCTATCATAAAATCATGGATTTTCTGGACACCCATGTCTTGTGCGTTGATTTTGTCCTTATAAGGTCCTACATAAAATAATGACCACTAAAATACCTCATCTTCCTCATTAAATTTGATTACCTGTGCATTGAAGGCATACACAATTTCAGCTACCTACAACTGACATTGGCCAGCAATCATGGCATCACCTACGGAGGTGTGTTCTTAAGCACTTAGGAAATCACACCATTTATGAAGCCCTTACAACACTTTAAATATTTTAAAACTCACTTTAAAAAATTTAAACTACTACAATTTATACTTTTTGCTTCATACTTAATTTTTACATTTTTGCACTGACGCCCTTCATATTTCCCTTTATCACCAAATTTGACCACCAAAAATTCAACTCTTTTGCACTTTTGGGACCTTTATCAGTAAATCGCCTTATTGCTGATCTTGAGAAACCGCTAACCATCTCTCTTCATTAGCTTTTCTTTGTCGGTGAAATTCTCCCTTCGTGAACCACTTTCTCAGCCGACTTGTCTTCTTGCTTTCTTTTTCACCTTATCAGCGAACCTTTCTTTTCATGAATCATGCCTTGACCTATTGCCTTCTTTATCTTCCATGTTACATCTTCTTTCCCTTTTGCCTTTATCAACAAATTTCCTTGCCGACAAACACTCAGGTTGATGAACTTGTGGGTTCATGAACCTCCAACTTCACCAACAAGCATTTAGCTTCTCTTTACATTTCTTAACTATCAAAAACTTTTTCCTTTCATGATCTAAGGACTTTACCTTCATTTTTCACCTTCACACTTTGTCTCCATTTTCTTTGTTAGTAATCTTGATCGTCAGTGAACATCCTTGTCGGCAAACTTGATGGTTTGCGAACCAAAGGTTTCACCAACCAAGCCATCTTCATACCTTTGTTTCCTTTTGCTGATGTATCCTTTCTTTATCAACAAATCCTAAGGTTCATGAACCAAACATTTTTTGGTGAAGACATGTTCTGGCCTTTTCCTTTCTCCTTGTTCTTTATCCCTTAGAAAATTTTCTACTTGCCTCTTTGCCAATCCGGGCTATCGGAAACACTCTATCAACAAAAAACTCCATTGGTGAACCTAATGGTTTTCAAACCACCAAATTTGTTGATAAAAGCATGGTGTTGAGCCCATCCTACCTTAGAACAATTTTCCTTTCCTCTTTTGTCACTTGGACAATGAATCAGGGAAAACACAAACTCACAAACTTGGTCGGCGAAATCGGGACATCACGAACTAGTTGATTCACTGACAAAGGCCACAAACTTTAATCATTCTCTATCTTTCAAACCTTTTCCTTCACCTCTTTTGCTACCTTATCGGCAAATCAACAAACTGACAAACTGTGAACTTACAAACTCAGTCAACAAAATTGGCAGTTTGTGAACTTGCCGATTTGATGGCAAAGCCTCAAATGGATGGATTTTCTAAGGGAAGAAAAAATATTAACTTAGGGGTTTTAACTTATAATTATTAAATTAAAACCCTTGGAGAATATCTCAGATAATTTATAAATAATGGGTATAAACTACAAAGCGAAAAGTGGGGAATTTAATGGATTTTAGGACAAAAATATGCATATCTGAGAACTAGTTTTTTTTTAGGTCCCAATGCTAGCTCAGGTTGGGGAAGTGTGTCAAGGAATGACACAACAAGAATCTCAGAATATCTCTAGGTAGGAAAAAGGAAGAAATGAACACAAGGGGAAAAACACAGAACATATTTACATGAAAACATATAGTCATAAACATGAGGGCACAAAAGGAAAAATAATTGTAATCAAAACTTTCAAGCCCTAGTAGGTCAAACTTGCACAAGATGAACGAAACTACTTGCCTATATCAAATACAAGCTAAATGAAGGAGTTGATCTCCATCAAACCAAATTTGCACTTTTCACCCAGCTGCAACAATTGAAGACTATCCCCAACATATGTCAATTTGTAATTACTACTCATGAAGCCAAGGTCAGGTCCATAAATGAAATTATTCTTCCTGGGCAACTATAAAAACCTATTCCAATCTATATCATGCATTTTCATAACAACAAGGGGTGCAAAATCAAAAACTAGGTTAGCAACCAAAGAAATAAATGAAGGCAAGCCTCCATTAACAAATGCTAAGCTATCAAACCTACTCACCTCTTCATGCAAATTGAGGGAAAAGGAGAACACCTCCAATTCACATGGAAAAAAGGAACGTGCCTAGCTTCACTATTCATCAACAACAAGAAACACATATTTTTGCAAATCAAACTAGAAAAAATCCATCTCTATCATATCTTGAAGTTGGGCTACCATCTGTTGAAACACGGGCATACACATGCCTTGCTGCTCATTCACATTAATGTCCCATACAAAGGACTCAACCTCTATCATAGAACCAACACATTCAGGAGCTAGTAAACATCCCACATCAAAGTGGAAAGATTCATACTCATTTGCAACTCCACCAAGCTGTTGAACACAACTTTCATATGTGCTGCTACAACTTTCAATTTCTAAATCATAAGCATGACTCAAGTTGCAATCTAAACCATCAACACACACATCAATACCATGAGACACCATATCTGAAGAACCATGTTTTTCAAAATGTCTCTCTGTTTCAAGTCCACTCTAGAAATCTACTATGTCATACTCACTACTACAATAAGACTGATGACACACTTCTTCCTTGATTTCTATATTATTTCCTTGTGGCTCTGGTGAAGCATACTCTACATGAGGAAGACAACATACCTTGTACCAAATAAATATGTTCTCATATGCATCCACATGATCACCATCTTCATAATCTAGGGCAAGTTCTTCACACTGAAACTCCATGGATGCACTAATAATTGTCTCTAATTAGTTATCATCAAATGCAACCACCTCTACATCATCCTCATGAAAGAAAACATCAACTTCTTCAACATCACAAACATGGACAAAGGAGGGTATTAAAGTAAACAAGAAACTATTCATTCCCATACACATCATCCTCCTTATTCACTAAACCACATACCTCAGAATTGGATTGGAAGTCACCATTGGATCTATCATTATCATTTTCACTTAATGCACTATCCAATAGAAGGCTGGTTCATACACTACTTTTAATCATCTGCATCACTATTATATAATGCACCACCTTCACTTTCTAGCCTCCTAACTACACAATCATCATCCTCTGATGCTGCATTCACTTGACTATTTGTATCCACACTATTGCTATTCATATTAAAGCATGTTTATTATCAGAAACACATGTATTTGTGGACAACAATCCCTTTATGTAGTCATCTCTCATTTTCTCCATGGAGTCTAGGGAAAAGTATGCCTACTACATACTCATTATTCTAAAATCTTCCCACACATAACTTAGTCTAGTTTCATATTCTTTGAAAAACATATCAATGCAAGTGGGAATGTTAGGTTTAAAATTATTTGGAATGTTGGAAAGGACAACAATAAACCTGTGACCAAAATCTTTACTTGACTCTCCCTCTTATCTTTAAGTTTTTCTATCTTTATTACAAGATCAGAAGGGTTAAGATCTTTGGCAAATTCATTCTCAAACTAGGATACAAGTTCATTCCATAAGGCAAAGGACTTCTTGGGAAAACTTTGGATCCATTCTCTTGCCTTTCCCTGCAAGGACATAACAAGGAATCCATCCACATGTCTTCATCCTCAAACTGATGTTCTTCCATGAATTCTAAAAATACATCAACATGTATGTCCCCTTCCCAAATATCATACCCATCAAACCCGGGAAACTGGCTATAAACATTGGTTGGCATGCCTCATGTTTTGTCATCAAACCATGAAAGGTCTAGCTAGTTGTATACTAGATCTAAGGGAACAATAGGGGGCTGAACAAACTAAGTTTTGGGGGCAGCAAGGAAAGCATTGGACTATACTGTAGACTCTCGCAGGTTAATCCAATTTTCTATTTCTTCTTCTTGCTGCAATAAGGACTCTAGCACCTATTTAGTGTTATTAATTTTACATTGGTGCATTGCTAAGTCATTCTGATCTTGCATGGGTGTATATAAGTTTTGGTTTGCATAACATGCAGAGCCATGACTAGAAAATGTATTGATAGGATGGTCATGGGAATCCACACCAACGTAGTTTCTAGGGTCTGAGAGATAGGAAAACTTAAATAAAAGAGCAGACCTAGAATAGCCATATCCATACCAACCTTCCATGACTAAAACATCCTATAATGCTAGGCAAAAAAATGAGGCATAGAAATTTATTCCTTCAACATTATAGGAATAGAAAACTCCAAAAGTAAGAAAAGAAGAAATTGTGTGTAGCTTTATTTTAGTATCTTTTACATATTAAGATGGAACATTTAGATCACTAATAGAAACCAAGGTACAACAGTAAAAAACTTATGCTCTTCGACAGTAGAGTCGCCACCTCTACCAGAATTCCTTGAAGTGTGATTGATCTTCAAGGCCACCAATTGATTCTAAGTTCAACTCACTAGTAGAGTCTCCAAATGATTTAACCCAATAGGATTATCCCCAACAATGATGCTAAAATGTTGGCATAAGTTGATGGGAGGCCAAACTTACCCAAACAAAATGCACATAGAAAACTATTACAAACACAAAGGTCTTCAGAATAATTCAACCATTTAATTCAGTCCCCAGAAATGGCGCCAATCTATTGGCATAAGCTGGTAGGCTACCAACTTCAACACACAATAAACTACACCAAACAATGGCTGCAAACTTTTTTAGTGACTATGTTGCAAAGGTCTTTCAAAATCTAAACCAAGATATTACATCCCCTATAATCACTTGAAATTGTTGGGTCCTAAAATAGTATCAACCTAAAACCTTAAAACATTTCACCATCACCAAGGCCAGGGATGTAGTCAAGGTGATTGAAAGAGGTTTATCAAGCGGTCAAGGGCAATATTGGCTAAATAATAGGAGTGGGGGACTACACTTTAAGCTCAACTAGACCTAGGAGAGATATTCCTATAGGCATGAAATATAACACAAACAAACAAACACATCTATACCCAATGTGCACTTGACCCCAACAGCTATCACTAGGTCAAGACAAACTAGTTGCACAAGCCTCTAATTAAGTTGATTATTGCACTATGCATTTGCTCCCAAAAACAACTACATCACATTCCTTACACTCTTTGAGATGAATCCATTTAACTTCTCATAGTCCAGATACATAGTGTAAGAATACATGTACATGATTCACCAATGATTTAAACAGTTTTTGCATCACTTTAGATTTATCCCTGGTTGTTATACTGAATCATGGACAACATATGTAACTCTAAACTAAATCTACTCCTACAACGAATAGGATAGAGAGTTGATTAAAATAATGATTAATCTATCTCCAATATGGACCAATGCCTACTTCATTTGGCAATTGAGTCATAAGAAATAAAGAAGGAAATAGACTAAAATAACATCAACAAAAAACTATAATGTAGTCACATACATTTCTCATATTATACTTCATGCACTAGACATACTTATTTATCCAAAGACACATTACAATGACCCATTTGCAACAAATAAATGACCCAACACAAATCTTTTATTGTCTTAAATGTTGTCACACATTATCAAATCCATATTACAATCGCACCAACAACATGGTGAAGGCAAAATACAAGGTTGTGACAAAGCATTCCCTTGAATAGTTACAAATAGCCATGGAGACATACCACTGCATAAAGACGTACATTAAAATTCTTTCCTACGTTGTATCAAATGTATTCCTCCATTCACTGCTTAAACATTATCCTCTACTTGATGCCTTAAAATCTCCCCTAGGCTTTCCTAACTAGATAATTGGTTCGGCAACCAATTTTGGAAACATCTTTTTCATATGCATATATAAATTTCTTCATTTACTATGCAGCCCATGATGTTGAAATTGAGTTAACACGCCAAGCCAATGGTTCAATAAATTTTGCCTAGAGCCTCTATCAAAAAATTAGTGCATTTTCTAGATGCCTTTGTCCTGTGCGCTGATTTTGTCCATTGATCATCTTGTAGAGAATATTGACCATTGAAACACCTCATCCTCCTCATTAAATTTGAGTACTTGAGCATTGAAGGCATGCACTATTTCAGCTAACTAGAACTGGCATTGGCTAGCAATCATTACATCACCTACAGAGGCGTGTTCTTAGGCACCCAGGAAATCATGCCATTTATGAAGCTTTTAAAACACTTTAAATATTTTAAAACTCAATTTAAAACATTTTAACTACTACAATTTATACTTCATGCTTCATACTTAATTTTTACATTTCTGCATTGGTCCCTTCATATTTCCCTTTATCACCAAATCTAACCATCAGTTAATTCACCTCTTTTGCACTTTTGGGACCTTTATCGACATATTTCCTTATTGGTGATCTTAGGAAACTGCAAACCATCTACCTTCATTAGATTTTCTTTGTTGGCAAAATTCTCCCATCGTGAACCACTTTTTCTATTGATTTATCTTCTTGCTTTCTTTTTTTTCCTTATTTGCAAATATTTCTTTTCATGAACCATGCTTCAACCTCTTCTCTTCTTTATCTTACTTGTTTCATCTTCTTTTCCTTTTGCCTTTAGTGGCAAATTTCCTTGCCGGTGAATCTCTAGGTCAGTGACCTTGGGGATTCACGAACCTCCAACTTCACCGACAAGCATTTGGCTTCTCTTTACATGTCTTTTCTGTCGACAACTTTTTCCTTTCATGAACTAAGGACTTTACCTTCATTTTTCTCCCTCACCGCTTTGTCTTCATTATCTTAATTGGCAATCTTGACTATCAATGAAAATCCTTGTTGGTGAACCTTATGGTTTGCGAACAAAAGGTTCTGTCAACCAAGCCATCTTTACACCTTTGTTTCCTTTCACTACCACATTCTTTCTTTTTTAGTGAATCCTAAGATTCATGAACCAAACATTGTTTATCCCTTAGAAAATTTTCCACTTGCCTATTTGCCGATCCAGGTTATCGACAAAACTCTATCGGTGAAAACCTTCGTCGACAAACCTAATAGTTCACGAACTACCAACTTTGCAAATAAAGTCATGGTGCTAATCTCATCCTACCTTAGAACAATTTTTCTTTTCTCTTTTGTCACTTGGTCGGTGAATTGGGAAAAACACAAACTCATGAACTTAGTTGGTGAAATCAACAGTTTGCGAACTAGCTAAATCAAGGACAAGGACCACAAAATTCAACTTTTCTTTATCTTTGAAACCTTTTCCTTCTCCTCTTTTGTTTCCTTATTGGCAAATTGGCAAACCAGCAAAACTATGAACTTACGAAATCAGTTGGTGAAATCGGTAGTTCTTGTTGATTTGTCAAAAAAGCCCTCAAATGGATAATTTTTTTAAGGGAAGAAAACATATTGATTTTGGGACAAAAATATGCATGTCTAGGAACTATTTTTTTTCAGGTCCCAACATGTACCTTGTTCACCTCCTACCAATAATCTCCTATTTTCTTGTGTTATCCTCTATTCAGAACATATCTTAAGTGTAATATTGAATTTTCATGTCCGTGGCCTTGTTTAAAACCCTAGTAAAACTTTTTATGTTGTCAAAACATTCATTTATTTACATGTTCACTTACTATTTCCCATCACCAAATCACCTAAGTCAGTTGCTTTACATTTTTTTCTTCTATAGAATTGTGTTTGCATTGATTCTATTTCGTTGCACTATTATTATTTCATCAATCACACTCCACCCACCACATTACACAAAGTGTTTATTAGGCTTATTTAATCATGATTAACATGATATAATACGACTTAATAATTTTTCTTGTGCTTTACGTAATAATTCAAGGTTGACCAGTTAGTGGTAGTTAATGTATCTTTACCATGTGTTAAAAATATTAGGAACATACTTTGCATGAATTCTTGTTCAATGCATTAATTGGAACCTTTTAGTTACCACCTAACTTGATACAATGTGTAATATTTTCCACTATTTAAAAAATAACCACATGGCATGCCACTATTGGTTGAGTTATTTAATTGGGCACCTAACCACCATGTTCTTTGATGAACCCACAACATATTGACTTGACTCAAGTCAACATATTATTATTGGCCCATTACTTTTCTTGTAGGTCTATATTACATCCAATCAAAACATGACTCTTTTATATCATGTATATTTGCACCACTTAACTTCCCTACCATGTCAATAGCTCTCCTTAATGTACCAAATGAACTTTAGTGTGTTGAGTCATATTTTCCTACAAACTTCCACTCAACATAATTGTGCAACAGTTTTGATCTATAAGCTATTCCATAATGAATGACCAATATTTGTGTAGATTTCAAAAGGTTTAACTGCCATAGTTGGCCTTTCTTTCTTGACCTTAAAATGAGTGATGCCATTAATGAGATCCACATAATTCTAAATTTGAATTCTTCATTGAAACACATTCAATCCCTAAGAGCCCTAGCATTTTTTATTTCCACATGTTTCCTTGATTTGCAACTACTCACAACCAAGCTAGATAAATCACAATTTAATCTTTCTATTACTATTTTTATCTCAATATGTTGGTCATAGTGTAGAAGAGTTTATCCTAAATTAAGTTACTAACTACATATAGTTGTTCAGTGCAATCACTCTCAATTTTGTACTCAAATATTGAAAGTTTTAAAGCACTAATGAAAGCACTTTATCCTAGTTGTGTGTGTATTCTAAGAGTACACACTTAATCTATTCATATGTCTATTTAGATTTAAATTTTTGATTTAACTAGGTAGGGTTCTAGTTTTTAAAATTCTTAAGATTTATATTACTAGTTTTAGTTGTCTGTGTTTATTGTTCCAATATCTTGTACTTGGAGGGTTGTTTTAAACCTTGATCTTCCACTGCACTTTAAACCCTAGTGTATCTTAGTTAGTTCTTTTCTATCAAGTTTCCATTTAAGTGTAACCCTAGCCAAGAGATTTTTTAAGTGCTTCTATAGGCCATAAAGAAATCTAAAATGCAAATAGAAAAGGGATTTTTATTGATCATTTCGAGGATGCAAAGGTAAATATTAGAGACCCTTTGACCTATAGGAGTGACCAAGACTTATTCAAAAAAAATTTCAAGAAGCCATTCAAAGACATCCCCCTATGTAATTCGTAAATGTTTTCCCTTTGAAATGTGGTTATACAAAATTTATTGGAGAGCCTTAAGCTTTTTGAGTGGACTATAAGAATGTATGAACATAAAATCCAAAAGGAGAAGGATCCACAAGAAAACAATTTTTTCATTCTAAAGAAAGAGTCAATTGTGTTCCATTTGATCCTAGTGCACATGAAAGGATGAAAGGATATATGGATGGATGGATAAAAGGATTGGAAATAATGTATAGAATGGATGGAAGATACATGGTGGATGGATGGAGGTGTTTAGGATGGATTTCCAAGGACTACATCACATAGGAATAACATGCCCCCACTCTAGATAGGTGTTACTTATGAGAAGGTGAGGTAATGCTTATTAGGATGCATGATAGGGAGAATGCTTGGAATGGATGGGTAGACTTCAGAGTATGTCAGGAGGTGTACAAAGTAAGTTTTAGATATTTTCCCCTGTCCTTATCAAGATCAAAGGAGGAAGGGAGGATGTGGTGATGTAATGGGATAGGTATGCAGATATAATCGATTATGATTATAGGATAGGTATGCATATATAATGGATAAGGTTGGTAGAAAATGATGGAAATGATAGGATGGTTTAGATGAGAAAATTTTCCCCAAGTCTGACGTACATAGATAATAAAACTACACTTGACACCTGTTTTCTAGGTTTTCATCATGGTACTTATCCATGGTACCACTAAAGTGGTTTTCAACATTGGACGAAGGATTTCTCTTTAGTTTTTATTTTATTTTATTTTTGCTATTTGGATGGGATTGGTGGATGAGGGGAAAGAGATATTTGCATCGAGGATGTGGAATCAAGCACCTGTTTCCAAGAGAATGTGATAATGTCCTATTTATGGATGCCTGTAGCACATAGAACATGTCAAGTCTTATTACGCGCATGGATGTTGGGAGATGATTGGATGATATGGAAATGGAGTGGATTATGATGTGGATTATATATGGATGGATAATAGTGGATTATGATGTGGATTATGGATGGATGGAGGATAGTGGATTATGATGTGGATTATGAATGGAGATGGATGGATAAATGGATGATAGATGAAAGGATTATGCAAAAGCATGGACCATAGGGATGTGATGGGGGGGATTTGCAGGATAGAGGAGATAAGATGCGGGGATAGAGTTATGTGAAAATGTCATGGGGTGGAGGGCAACCAAGACCAATGGTTGCAAACACCATAATGAATTTTGAAGCTTTTGATGTGGAGGGGGTGTAGGGAGTACCGTAGATTTTTTATTTTTCTAATTTGGGGACATAGGGACCCAAATGGACGTAAGATTTGTAGAATTTGAGAACTCTTTATTGTGCCATATTTATCTTCATGTACTATCTAGTGAGTGCGAATAGAATCTAGGGATTGAATTGGTGTCCAATGAGTTACCTAAAGGACCAATTAAGATAGTGTAGTTGTGGAGAATCCATCTAAATAAGAAACTTTTTAAGGAATTTTAGGAGTTAAAGAACTTGTGATATGTAAGGCCAAGTTTGATTAAGGAATTTTAGGAATATTTGAGACCCCTTGAACTCAAGGAAGAGATAAATATTAATCACAACTAGAAAGGCTAGTTTATCCATGAAAATTATATTACCATCAATGTTTATGGAGTCATATCATGCCTTCCAAATTATGAAAGGGTGTTCTTGATACAATTACTTTCTTATAATCTATGTGCCTGAACATAAATCTTTGTTTAACCTTTTATCTGAAGAACATTGAATTTGAGCATGACAATCCGAATTTATCTTTGAGTTGTTTGTGAAATATAGTAGTTGAAGACGAAATTTATTTCTTTTAATTAAAATCCTTAGATTCTTGCATTGTTATTACAACTGATAAGGTTCAAAACTAATCTAAATATAATTGTTTCATTAGTTTCTTTGGGTTAAAACTATCATTTAATGGTAGGATGAAATTAATAAACCATTTCCTTGCATCCCTAAACAATATTTTGATATTTGTTTTTATCAATAGTAGATTAGGATTAGATGAAACACACATGCAATTTAACTTAAATGTAAAACTAGCCCCCTTGTTAAATAGTCCATATTGAACCCTTTGCTTGTAAAACATAGTTGTGATAGGTAGCTTCCAAGACCTTGGAGATGGTTGATTTTAGGATCAATTTACTATTTATGAGATGTAATTCAAACTCATCTTACCTGCATTGCATTGTGTAAATTTGGCCATCAGCATAACTGACACTAGGAGGGCCCTAAATCACTTAAAGTAATCAAACTAGATGGTATAAAGTCATTCTCTCTTGAGAGGTTTAGGAGAATACTAAGGGCTACACTTGATAAAGTATAATTCCTAGATTTATTGCCAACTAGTAGACTTGGTGGAGATAAGGGAACAACTATAGAAGATCTAAACACATTGCCAAATCCTCAACCTGTAGAATGTCCCACTATCTTCATTGTTTTACCTACACCACCTCCACCAATGGCTTTCTTCCTAGTAGAACATTTGCCTAAGTTGGGTACCATATGAGGTGGATTCCATGAGATGCCTTGCAACCCCAAGAGATTTTCTTCAAAACACATTTATGGGGAAAGTAGGTTGGTAGAAGAACACATCTAGGATTTTAAAGATGCTACTATTAGATCTCAAAATGCACATGAGGATGTGATCTATAGACTCTTCCCATACTCATGAGGGGAATTTTCTTATAGTTGGTACTTAATTTTACCTACCAATTCAATAGATAGCTAGGATAACTTAAAGAAAAACCTTTCACAAATCAATTCAGGATTTATGCTAACCCATCCATACTATATCATCAGTTCGCTATGTTTAGAAAAGAACCCAATGAACCACTAACCATGTTCAACCCTAGGTTCCAGAAACTATACAAGAGGCTACAATCACCATACACTATAGTAGAGGATGTTTCCATACAAGTTTATCTAAAATATATAGACCATTTTACAGGTTTATTCCTTTGAAGAATTGAAAATGATTTGGAGTCCTTGAGTATAGCATACAACAAACCAATAAAGTTGCAACAAGGGATAGATCCTACCCCTAGAGGAATAGGTGGAACTTTGCCATCACTAGGATATCCAGGTGTGCCAAATTAGATACCCGTGTGAATAAATCATGCTCTCACCAATATTAAACCCTATACCTTTAACAATGCATCAACCAATTAGTCAGACATATGGGATGCTAGCAATAGCTTGGCCTATGCAAAATCAAAATAATCCCTAGGTGCCTACCTCAACTAATGGAAATTCGTTCTTTGAGAAACAAGCCATTATGCAAGCATCCCAAGCTAATGTACAATCTAACACCTAGGTAGGCCTATCAAGCACCGATCACAACATGCATTGGTCCTCTGAGATAGAGGCATTAAAGAAAACCCTGCCACATGTGACTATCAAACTCACATAGTTTAGGACGAATCCTCCACAACCCCTCAATTGGAATAATTTCTAGAATCAGGGTAGCTTCAAGAATCAAAACATGAACTATAATCAAAGACCTTTTAATAGGAAATGGAACACAAGACCTAACAATGGAAAAAATTAAGGAAATCAAGGAACTACTAATACCTTTAACATAGTTAATATGGCAACATTGAATCATGTGACCAATTGGTGTAGACTACGTGACATAATAGCTCATTCAGAGATTAATAGCTTTAAATAGAAAAGATGGCTAGGATTTCTCAAGCAGATTCTCAAACATAGTATACCCATCTACAAGATAACAGTGATAATGTGAGCATGGATATGGTATTGGATACATATATCTTTCCTTTCGAAGAAGATAATAAACCAACAAATGAGACATATGATGTAGAAGATTTTCAACCAGGAAACAATAACTATTTCTTTAGAAACAAATCCAAAGGATCTTTTACAAAAGGGATACCACCTAGCAACACACCTTCTCCCAGATATCCTAAGGCTAACAATAATCCTATACCACCTAGAGGTCAGACATAAGGAAAACCTAGATCAAATCTAGTTATTCTCACCAAAGCTCATACTTAGATTGATGTAAGTTATGATATAATAGAAGACCTCAAGAAAACTAAATCCAACATGTCTATTTTTGACATTTTGTAAAATTGTCGAAATCAAAGGGAAGCATTATCAATTTTTTTGACAAACCAAATGCACGAAAAAGAAAAGGCCAAGATAATAGATACTATTGATGCTTATGCAACTATGTACAGAGGAAAACTAGATTCCCCTCTATTCTTGTTGGGTTTCAGAATATTTAGTAATAACTTGCACAATTGTTTGGTAGATTCTGGAGCATCAAGCAATCTGGTGCCTTAATGTGTAAAATGTTTAGAATGACACGCACTCACACCCATAAAAAGGTGATTCAACTAAATAAAAAAGAGGTGAATATAGTGGCAGAACTTAAATATGTTCATATTCAATTGGTCTATGAACCACACATGCAACAACACATTCATATTCAAATGGTTGACATTCTGGAGGTATATGACATGCTGCTAGGTAGGGATTGGGAAAAAAGATTAAACAAATATTTTTCTATTGATTTTACACATCTTTGGCTCCCATCAAAAGGAAACCAAAACCATACCAGGATTGAAACTAATCCGAGACTCAAACACATGATAACTAAATATAATCATCCCAATGAAGTAGCTTTATACTGAATTAGAACGAATAGTATATAGAGTTGATGAAATCTTAGCCACTTTTGTCTTTTCTCATAATTCTGTAGATAATAATGATCAATAAAATTTAGTTTTGAATCTCAAATGTGAAGAGTTTCCTAAAATATTGGTAGCATATCAGTATGCATTGGGTGAAGACATAAGTGTGACTGACCCGATGTTGTCCAATTGGTGCAGAGTTCACATTCAAGAGCACTCTGAACTATCATGTGAAACATATCTAGAAACTATCAAGAAACATGCCTTTGGGGTTTCTGATTCAAAATTATTAGAGTCAAAAGTCTCATGTGGTTCAAATGACAACATTACTGATGAAAAGGAGTAGATCAAATCTTATTTTGACACAGATCAAAGTAATTGGACAGAGTTTGAGAACTAACTCAAATAAAAAACTACATATATCAAATGCAATGTTTCTCTAGTCCAAGAGGAGTCACTTGCTGGTTTCAAAATCACTTGGGAGCAATTATAGGTGGACTTAAGTTAGGCACTAGAAGATTTGACTATTTTGAAATTGAATAAATGCATTCATCTGATGACATTCAAGATGAAGAACCTAATAATTCTCAGTTAGTAGATAGGATAATTGTTCCACTAGAACTTAGTCAAGACCTTGTCAATAAAAGCAAGTTTTACATGAAAAAAAAATCTATACTCTTAGATTTCATGGGTCACGATCAAAGAAAGGAAGTGGAGTAGGGGTGGAATTCATGAGTCCCAAAGGTAGAGCCTTTTCGGCATCTTATCGATTACATTTTGATTTTACAAACAACATGACAAAGTCTAAAGCCTTGATAAGGGGATTGATGTTTGCACACAAGAAAGGAATCCTTTGTTTGAATGTACAAGGAGATTTAGAACTCGTGGTGAAATAGGTGAGAAGTTAGTATGCTTGTCATGATAAAAATTTGGCTGCCTATAGGAATAGAGTTTGGAGCTTGATCAAAGCTTTTGAAGATTTTGATATAAACGTCATTCCACAAAGGATAAATCATACCTCAAATGCATTAGATGTTGTAGCCAATACCTTGGAACCTATGACACATTCTCAACTAAGGAGATTCTCTATAGAGCTAGTTCCTACCCCCGCTATGTCAGATAATATGTGTAATTTTCAAGTATTCTAGGATGATACCATATTCTAGAATTCGTCACCAACATAGGGGTCTCTGAGGGCCAAATTATAGATGAATCAGAGTGAGATCCATTTGAATAAGATGATGAGGGGGTGATAAATTTAAAAACAAACAACATTCCTAAGGGCATGGTTTCTTTGGAAAGAATATTTGACTCAGACCTAAGGGAAAAATAGAAAACACCTTCTGATTCTGAAGGAGGGAATTATGAAACATACAATTTGGGAGAAGATGGTGTCAATAAAAACATCTTTATTGGCAAAACTTGTTCTTGGAGAGAGAAAGAAGATATCACTAAGGTACTGAAAGATTATAGGGATGTCATTGCATGGGGTTGCAAAGATCTCAAGGCTTTTGATACCTCCATCATTACTCATATGATACCCCTTAAACCAAATGTTCAACCATTCAAGTAGAAGCAAAGGCTAATTAAAGCCTTGATAGAACCTCTAATATTCAAGGAGATGTATAAATTATTGGCAGCCATAACTATTTTTACAGTAATACATTCAACATGGGTTGCTAATTTGGTTCCAGACCAAAAAAGAATGGAGAAATCATACTTTGTGTTGATTTTTAGAATTTAGACAAGGCTTCTAAGAAGGATAATTATCCACTACCTTCCTTGGATGAGGTATTCCAAAAAGTAAACGAGTCACAAATGATGTCCTTCCTAGATGGTTATTCTAGGTATAATAAGGTTTTTGTAAAGTATGAAGATAGGATGAAGATGACTATTACTACCAAATAGGGAACATTTGCCTAGAGAAGAATATCGTTTGAGTTGATCAATGCTCGTGCAAACTTCCAGCGAGCAATGGGTAGTACCATCACACATTTGGTAGGTAAGTGTATTATTATATACATTGATGGCCTCACTGTGCTTTCAAAAGATAGAGTTAGCCATGCATCTGATTTGAAGAAGATACTAGAGAGATGCAGACTATATGGTATCTCTAAAACTCAAAAAGTGTATCTTTGGGGTAACTAAATGGAAGTTGTTAGGACACGTGATTCTAGAAAAGGGAATTTCAATTGATCTAGAACAAGTTGAGTCAATTCTAAAATTACCTATGCCTGGAAGCAAGAAGGAAATGTAGTCCTTCAGAAAGATCATCTTTTTAAGGAAATTCATCACAGGATTCACAGAGATCATAAAACCACTCAATGATATGATGAAGAAAGATGGTAAGATTGAATGGAGAATTGAAGCTAAGCCTTCCTTTACATAGATTAAATAGTCAATTACTGAAGCTCCAGTACTTATTAGTCTAGACTACATGCAGTCATTTTACATCTATTTATTTGCATCTGAACATTCATGTGCTATTGTTCTCACACAAATAAGGGAAACAACAATGAAATATCAATTTCTTTTATGAGTTCCCCTTTTAAAATGTCATAGTTAAATATCCATACCTTGAGAAATAATCTTTTTCCTTGGTGAGGGCACTTAAAAAGTTTAGATGTTACATTCTCAGATGTTACATCGCAATTGTCCCTGATCATGCTGTGAAGTCTTTGTTGATGCAAAGTGATCTAAGAGAAAGGAGAGGTACATGTATGGCCATCTTAAAATAATTTGACCAAGAAATCTAGTCATTGAAACGTGCAAGAGGATAAGGACTATCCAAAACCATGACTAATTTCAATCCCCAGATAATTTGTTAGCAATATACAGTGGGTTCCATCACCAAGGATGAATGGTATAAAGATATAGTACATTTCCTATTGACTAAAAAATTTCTGAAAGACTAGGATTCCACTCAGAGAAGGTATTTGAGACTAAAAAGTGCAAATTTTATGGCCAAGAATCTAGCATTGTTTCAAAAGAATTTTGAAGGAGTTTATTTCAGATGTTTAAGTCATCAAGAAGCAAAACAAGTCCTTCAAGAATACCATGGGAAGTATGGGATGGGACATGGTTTAGGGGAGTCTACTACACATCAAATCCTCGGGTCAAGTTATTATGGCCTCATGTTTTTAGAGATGGACATGAACATGTGAGAACCTATCACGTCTATCAAACTGTTGCCTCCAGGGAAATAAATCCTACAATGCCTTTATAGCATGTATATGAGATAAGACCATTTACCAATGGGCCTTCAATTTTATTGGTGTGATTAACCTAACTCTTTCAAGGGTCATAAATCTATCATGACAACAATAGACTACTGCACTTGTTGGATGGAAACACAACCTTTTAGAAATTATACAACAGAAGCAGTGATCAAATTTTTAGAAGATAACATTGTAATGACGTTTGGAATACCTTTTGCTTTGGTATGTGATAATGTCCTTTCCTTTTCATCTATACAATTAATGCAATGGTCTTTTGAGCATAAGTTAGTTTTATAGTTTTCTTCTAATTATTACCCACAAGGTAATGGAGTAGCTGAGTCAACTAATAAAAAATTGCTACACATCATTAAAAATCTACTAGAAAAGAACCCAAAGGATTAGCATACCCAACTCAAGTCCACCTTATGGGTGGATCAAACTCGAACTAAGGTATCCCTAGGAACCTCACCATACCAACTTGTGTACGGGGTAAACCTAATTTTTATAGTAAATTTACAAATACCGGTCCTTAGGTTCATGGAAGAATTTTCTATTGATGGGGATAAAATAGAATCTAGACTTATGAACTTGCTAGGTCTAGAAGAAAAGAGGGATGTTGCCCTCCACTGCTTTGTTAAACATTAGGCACTTGTCAAGTAGTGGTTTGATAAAGGAGATAAAATCAAAGCATTTAGAATATCTAATTTAGTTCTCTTATGGGATAAATCTAGAGAAAAGAAAGGCGACCATCAAAAATTTGAGAAACTTTGTCTAGGGCCATATCAGATATCTAAAATTCTAGATGAAACCCCTCTTTAGATCAACTCTTTGGCTAGCGAACCTATTCCATTGCCCATCAATGGAAAGTTTCTAAATTATTATTTTAGTCATTGAATCATGATAAGTTCCCTATATCATATTAAGATAGGATTTTTTTGTCTGTCTTTATTGTTTTTCTTCTACTCTCCTTTGTCTCTTTGTTTTGTTTTTATTGTCTTTTTCTTCCATTTGTTTGTGCTTTGTAGGTTTTATAGTTTTGAAAGATTGAAGTTTGTATGCAATTCAATATTAGGGCAGTCTTCTTTGGATCTCTCTACTTAGTACTTTTTAGTATATAGTCAGCTATTTCTCTTAAATGCTTTGTTTACTTCCATCTATTGTGGACTCTATAACATAAAGCCCCTATAAACAATCAGATAGCTATGAAGATTGAGGGACCTTGTAAAAACATACTATCTTTCACTCACAACTTAATGTTCTTAGAGTTAGCCTAGATTCGGATATGGTAACTCCCTTCCTTAGGTGAAGATCTTAAGAGTTATATTCCTTAGACTAGGGAATTGATCTTTTTATGGTACTTGACCCACATTGGTGTTGCAAATAAAATTTGTCAGCAAGAAGGGTCCACTTCTAGTTCAATATACATCATTTAGAGAAGATGGAGTGCTTCACTAGAACTTTGTGTTCATTTGGTTCGTATTCCTCTTGATAGGCCAAGGAGTGGCTAGACATGCAATTGGTTATACTTTGAATATAAACATCAATTTATGTCCAGCTATAGGTATCGTCTAGGTTCTATACAAAAGGATCCTAGTTTGACAGTTGAAGGCATATAACAAATATCATCCAGATAAGATGGTATAGATAAGTAAACTGACATATTTATTGGGTTTTATATATGTTGATATGTGATTTTACACTTGGTACTAGATCTTGTGACCTTTGAATTTTAAGTTTAAGGTTAGTCTTGACTTTTAAAATGGTTCAGACTTCAATATTCTAGATTTCAAGAGTAGAGGTCATTTATAAACTCTATTCATTTTTTTAGATCAACATCATTTGGTCTTCCCCATTTGGAAATTAGTAGTAGTTAGAAATTTTGATGTTTGAGAATTAGTTGAGGTAACCATACATGTTTGGGATTGTTGAAGTAGAGTTATTCATGTGTTCGTATCATCATTCCATCCCACCTTTCCATCGCACCCCTTTTCATAGTGGTATAAACTATGCCTTATTCAGTTATCCCTATTTGAACATATCCAATTGACTATTGTGACTAAAAATCCATATCCTAAGACATAATAGTCTAAGGCATAGTCCTCTTATTTCAAGGAGCATATTCAAACATAAACATATTGGTAGGTGCATTATCCTTGAATCCTAAAGGTTCCTATCTCAAAGTTTCATACCTTAATTGATATCAAACATGTATACAAAAGAAAAATGACCTATCTTTAAAAGAGAAGTTTGATACCACTATCCATCAGGAGGATCCATTCTACCAAAGTTGCCTAGGGTACTATCCCGACCTCATCCCTTATGGTGTTAGAGGCCTTGCACTCAACAAGATTTTATTAGAAGCCAAGATCAATAAGAAGAGTGCTGATATAAAAAATAGAGTGAAAGCAATTAGAAATTGCTATGAATAAACTATTCAAAATAGCGAGTACATATAGGTGATGAGAGGAGGTTAGTTAGTTGAGGAAAGGACTCCTCAAAACTAGCATGAGTGGAGAGTTTAGTGGGAAACTTGATGACCCATCTCCTAACTGCCTAACAACCTTGACACCTCAATGAGGCATGTGTCAAGATTATGTAAGGGCACACCTAAGTAGGCTTATACCTAAGTGTATACAAATATATGGAATATATATATATACACTAACCCCCCCCTTAAGCATAGTTTAGGTGGACACAAATGAAATGGGTCCCGGCTACAAACCCTGGTGAGGTACCCATGTACAATGCAAATATGAAATTGGGTCCCAGCTACAAAGCCTGGTGAGGTACCCATGAACAATGCAATCTCTCATAAAAGGAGAAAGGTAAAAAACCCAGTGGGAAAAAACTACCCTCCAAAAGAGAGAAGACTCTTGAAATTGACACAAGCAGGACTATTTTACAAGGCAAGATTTCCATTTCTAAGGAATCGACGATTCCACGGTGAAGAACGTGCTGGAAGAAAATACATTTCAATTTACATTGGTATATGCTTGAGATATACAATATTATTAGCATGTAAACCGTCTCTTATTATGCAACAGACTATAACGATGACAACGATTCGGAAAGAAAAAGAACAACCAAGCTAAAAGTTACGAGGATGAATGAACTGAGTTAACGTAACCCTTTCCTTTAGTGCCTGTGGTTCTGATAAACATACGGTACTCATTGAACGTCATCTGTCTGTACTTCACAGGATTCGAACAATTTATCAGATCCTTTGCAGGCCCAACTTTCTTGTCACCACTTGGATTACAGAAAACCGCTATTGACATACGTTCCTTGTTATCGTTCACAATACATCTGTGTTCTACACTTTGGTAGATGCCGTTTGTTAATATCTGCAGAAAAGAATGAAATCTATTAGCACCAAGAATCTGGATGCACTGACATGAATTCTGAAAAAATAATAAAATACCCACCTCAATCTGATCTCCAAGGTTTACTATAAGAGCATTAGGAACGGGATGGACAGGAATCCAATAATCAGCCTTCCTAACCTGAAGACCGGAAACATCATTCTGGAGAAGAATGGTAATGCCTCCTGGATCAGAGTGAGGGGAGAGACCAAATGTGAGGTCTGGTTGTGGGCATACTGGATAGTAGTTCACCCGCACACATATCCCAATATCTTCTTCACCTCCGAAAGCATCTTCCAGATATTTAGGAGGAAGACCCAAATTTTGAGAGAAAACAGACAGCAAAGTTCTGCAGACTTGTAGAGCTCCATTGCAGTATTCTTTCATTGTAGGCCTGCAATCATATTGCCATTGCTAACGTGTGAACAACCTAAAAGAACCCCCGAGAGCGGGGAAAAAGAAAAAGTACAATAGATTTCATTTGATTTCATGTAGACAGTACAGTAAACTAGAATAGAGAAAATTGAATAGCTGCATAGAATATATCACAATATAAGAAAAGGTGAATATCTAAATTTTAAATTGCCTTAACTGAGTGGAAGAAAACCAAATATGAACAAAACTGGAGAAGACATTTATTTATTGGCTAACATAATTGGAGGTGCTTGATCTCCAATATGACTCTATTTTTGTTTTATGTCCTTGGTTGGGGAGAGCCTCAAACCTTGTAATATTCATGCGATCGAATAAATTACAATATTAGTATGCCATTTACGTTAAATCTGTCTACTGAGGTCTATAGATAATCATTCTTATGCTTTAAAAGTAAAACAAAGTATATGATATATCTAATCATTTCTTTAGTCTGTTCAGTTGGAAATAACTGCAATATATAATTTAGTAAGTTCAGAAATTTCTTTGAAAAATAAATAATAGTAACTGTCTATTTCATGCTGAGATATATTGAAATCTTCTTGGTTTTATTGAGGATCCGCTTATGCAAAAGATGCTTATTATAAACCAAAACAAATAAATAATAGTAACTGTCTATCGTAACTTATTTTGTACAATCTCTAACAAATAAATATTCTGTTCTGCTCCATCATGTTTTGTTCACCTAGAAAAGCAAATGATTTTGACCACATGTTAAAATGAAAACCAGGTAAGTTATTTTCAATAACTATGTAAGAAACATAAAGGATTCTGCAAAAAAATCATTTTGTTTAAATTCTTCTCCTTCCAATACGTCCTAGGAGCTAAAGAAAAGCATTCTAATCTCTGTATTCTATTGTTTTCTTATCCACGATCAACCCCCCACCACACCCACATAAACATACACACACACACATACCTACACCCACATAAACATACACACACACACATACCTATATTCAAGTGGTTTAGAAGGCCATTTATGCTCCTCCATTACAGGAGCCGGCAGGAAATGATGATAGTAATAGTCCCCCCAATCAAGAACAACACCTTTCTGCACACCAGTCCTACTCCCATATCCAACATAAGTTTTTGGATCGTTGGCATGCTTCTGCTTCTCTTCTAATGGAAGCTGAAAAAACCTCCTCGACACATCCCTTCCAGCGTCTAGAAGCTCAGAACTCATTCCATGATTAATCAATTGAAAAAATCCCCACTGCTTGCATGCCCTAGAAATCTCTTCCATTGTGTTTTCTCTCCTCTCATCCTGGAGACCGGACATATCAATAAGAGGTATCTGTTCTTCAACCAATACATGCCCTGATGGTCTCTCTTCCACAGTCCTAACATATCTAGGAGGCAAGCATTTTATGCCACTCTCTGCAATAGCTTGGACTCTCTGTATTGGCTCAGCCCAATCCAGCCTATCTTTGCCCAATAAAGGAGAAGGAGAAGCGGGAGAAGAAGAAAGAGACGAATCGCTGCATGCCATCTGAGCCTGAGCCATCCAAGACAAATAAAAATGCACTAGGATTGTCTATGAGCACTCCTCCAACCATCAATCTTCTTTAAATAAGGAGAGCACCAAGCCCACATTCTATTTGGCTAGCATATAATTTGTAAATTTATAATATGCTACAAATGACGTAATATCTTTTGCTTTTAAAGTCAAAACGGCATGGGAATCTCTAAGTGTATTATCATCACATGTGCATAATTTGTCATGTGCATAATTTATCATCTGCATAATTTGTAGATCTATGTGGTTTGCTGTCTTTGTGTTTCAGGTCGTTGGTTTTGATGGATGAACTGTGGTTTATTCATTTGCAGTTTATTCCTGCTTTATTCATTGTATTTTTTTAATTGATTCAATATATTCATCAACCTTTTCAAAAAAATGTACACACCGTTTACGATATTATACTAAACAAGGGATTACAACCCGGGATTCGATTTGACGATCGACCCTGCCTGTCAGGTGATATTTTTACGTTTGTACAGAGGTATAATCAAAACAATTTTATTCAACTTCTCCTCTTTTATACAATACAGTCTTCTTAAAAGTTTAATTAAAAAAAAATCTTCTATAGGACTGTATGGCCGTCAAATTTAGGCCTTTATTACAGCATTACAATTATTGTACTGGAATTCATCATAAAACTAAAATTGGTCCACGAGCATCATAACTATCCCTATCATTCATAAGGTAATACAAACGATAGTAGTAATATAATCTATATATGCCTCTACTTGCTTTGAAGATGAGATTATTATCGTATCACTCTCGAACCATTTAGTAAATTTAATATTATTGTATTGTTTATTAGTGTCTAGGAATGGATATTTATTTCAAATGAGTAATTATAAGTTTTCAAAATTGTAATTGGTTGTGGCTATTTTTCTAGAAGCAGATTTAGAAAAAAGTTAGAATTTTGAAAATTTATTAGTTCTTCCTAATGCTTAAATTACCTGATCTTTGCTCTCCATAGTTGTCGTGCATCTCCTAGCATGTCAATTACATTATGAGCTTTGCAAGTGCCACATTAGGAAAAAATGTTGCAATATTAATACTTTACAATTTGCTGTAATGATGAAAGACAAAGTGTAGTAAACTTCATGAGCGGACTATGACAAAATGGGTGATTGGATTTTCCTCTTAGCTAACCATTATAGGGTTTGCTTTTGGGACAAAGAGGTCTTGCATTATGATATAAGTCTATATTCCATTGATTCTTTTCATGAATATTGTATATAAAATTTTGCTTACATAATGAGAAGACTTTTCCCTGAATTTATTGTAAAAACAAGATACTTCCATGATTAGGGCGTTTTAAGATGACTTTCATCGACTTTTAAATATTATCTCTCTATAGGAGAAAAATCTAGTAGGAGCTATATACAATCTTATTGAGTTTGAGGTCATGTCACTAGATGAATGGGGGAGATTAAGATGGTTAGATGTGGTGTTTTACGTCCCTTTACTATTCTCCTACACATCCCTTTACTATTCTTGTTTCAAATTTGTCATCGAATGAAGATATCTCTATGAATAGAGATCTTTAAGAATATTTTCAATCACTTATAAATATATTTCTCTCTATGGGAAGAAAATCTAATTTGAGCTCAAGACAATCTTGTTGAGTTTGAAGTCATCTCGTTAGATTTTTATGAGAAGATTTAAGAAGGTTAGATAGTATTTTTTTCTCCCTTTAATCTCTTGTTGCATGCCTTAAATTCAAGCCAAATATAAAAGCAATTGGTAGTTTTATAATCCCATTTATTTTAAATTTTAGCTTACATAACAAGAAATTTCTTCAATAATTTTTTGTTTAAAGAAAAATATCTCTATGAATTAGGCATTTTAAGAAGATTTCCATTCATTTTATAATATTGTCTCTCTAAAAGAGGAAAACCTAGTCTGAGCTCTACACATTTAAGAGTATTTTCATATTCTAGAGAAAACCGCGTCATAGATTTTCTAATATATGGGTTATATGGTGAGATTGACATGTAAAGATGTCGAATTAAGAGTATAGAAAAATGTGCACTATAAATTTAGTAAACAAGGAAATTTGGTTTATCATCACCTTCATCTTCATGATTTATAGTAGTCATATTCATCTTGATGGTTTTCCAGTTCTTAGTCTTAATTTATTGCAAGAGTAGATTGAGTACTACTTCCAATCTACTATGAGATATGGAGCTTTAGAATATTGACTCGAAAGGAAGAGAATAAGGACATTGTAGATAGAAAAGACAAAAAGCAAAGTATTTTATGGACTTTTGCTACACCAAATTTGAAATCTCTTTCATTGATATTATTGGGAGGAATGCCAAAAATACCTTTAGCTATGAAAATCATAATTGTGATGAGTATTACAGTTTCTAATATTATTTATTTTTAAGGCTAATGATATTTTCCACATTCTATTTTAATTTCATCGGCATTGGAAACAAGAAATAGAATGTAAATAATTATAATGAAGTTGGGAAATCTATCAATAGCAATGGATAGACTATTGGAGTTCAATGATCAACTATTAACAAATTTAACAATTAGCAAGGATAGAAGGAACACAATAGGTTTTCTAGAGGTAATTGAAAAAAACGTATTGTTCTACTATTTAAACATGTACTGATTTCTTGTGATATTATTTTTTTGATTGAGTTATTCTTTCTAGTTGTTAGATTTCTAGAGCAATCTTATAATTAATTTTTGTAGCCATTTTTCTAGCAACTAAATTTTTTTATTGAATTGTACCTTGTTGCATGACTAATACAAAAATATAGAGATACTTGAGCCATAAGTAAAAGGAGGGAGGTAGTGGTCATGGGACTCCACTATCCACGGGTATGTGCATGGAAATGGGGGGACAAAAGAGGGTCAAAAGTTTGTCACTTTTTTCCCAACATCAATAAAAACCAATCTTGGATAAGAAATTCAAGATGCCCATGCTCAAACTTTCGAGATGTGATAAGAATGAGATTAGTCTAGTGGCAAAATCTAGTTTCTAAACTATTAATTTTTTTAAATGGTAGAGATAAAGAGGGTCAAATAGGGGGAGCACACAAAGTTGCCTTGTTTTTTGTCAAAAGAATGTAACATAGTGACAAGTGTGCTTGCCCTAAAATGTTGAATTTTTTAAAGTATTTTAAAAATCCCTTTGGTGGAAAATTATCAAACATCACATAATTTATGCTAGATTTTCCTACTAATTTTTCAACCAATATATGATTTTTTAATAATTTTGAAAATGGACACATCCTAAAAAATAAAAAATTGAGCATCCTCTCGCTTTGAGAATATTAAGTGAAAAATAATTTTTTGGAACATGTCTAGAATGGAGTCTACAAAGTAAAATGTAATTTGTTTCAAATTTGGATGAGTGGATAAAAAATGACACCAAAAATATATACATAGGTTTTCAAAGAAAAATGAAGATAGTAGAAAGACAAATTGAAGATCAAAACCTTAATGTATTTAAAATGTAGAAAAATTGACATGGTTAGAAATGTAAGGGACAACTTGATGTTATTGTGGCATGTTTTACAATAATGTCTTAAAATGTGCAAAATTGATGGAGAGCGTGCTCAACATTTACTTGATATTTCCTATTTTATGCAAAACATATCCTTGGGAACCTTAGATGCAAGCACAACCCTTTGGAATAGATATCCATGCCAAATCCAAGCCTAAGGTGGGATTCTAAAGAAATTTCAAATGAAATGCATGCATGCTATAAATTCAAAATAGAGAGTGCTTTGTATGTTTTCAAGGTCAATATAACATGAGTGAGTTATAATGTGCTCATTTTAATTTGGGGTTTTTCATCCATCTTGAGACATAACACAAGCTCATTATAGTGATCTCATGTTATGTCATATTTTTCATTAAAATGGATTTTTTTGCCAAATTTGTTTCCCCCATCTTAGTGCATATACCACCATGCCATATTTCAAAACACTTTTGTAGTGTCTACAACATGAAAATCAAGGCATATAATTTATTACATCCATATTATAGAGGGTCATTAGCTATCAATGTTTTATAATAAGTTTGATTATTATAAAATATTTTTCCTTTAGTTAACTATCTAGTGGTAGTTTCTCATGTTCCTTATAATTTAATTTTTTTAAAGGTGCTGCAAACAAGAGTTGGTTGGAAATAAATAGTGAGGATTCACTCCATGCCACTATTACATAGATAGATAACACATATATTTGAAGAAGGATTTATATTATGTTTGATAGCTAGTGGTTTCAAAAGAAATATGCAACATCATCTGTTGGATTGAAAAGTGCATTTGGAGTAACAAAATAACAATAGACTTGCTGAAGGAAATAGAAAAAATAGTCACTAACATGAGATTTAAGTGCAATTATTAAAAGCATTATCTTCTAGCTTGTAGATGTACTTTCAAGAGTCTAGAATTGAGGCTCCTCTTTCTTCCTTCATCATAAAAATAAACGGAAGAGAAACTTTAACTACAAGCTTGGTGAAGAGAAGATTGCATAAAAAATTGTCTTAGAAGGTCCAAGGAAAACTTTTCTTGTGTATTTGGCATCGACTTCATGTGCCTTGCCCATTGTAATAGTACATGCAGCATGTTCCCACATGTCCCAATTTATTAACTTGTGCCATATGCAGTAAAGGCATATATGATAATATCATTATTATTAATATTTAATTTGGTGTGCATCCCATGTGTATGGGATTTTTATAGTGATAAGTCACATTGATCTAATAAATACTACCTATTTTAGATAATATAATAAGCTAAAGAATTATATATAAGTGGGCATATGTACTCTTGGGTCCCAAAATAGTAGCAACCCAAAACCCTAAAACATTTCACCATCACCAAGGCCAAGGGTGTCATCAAGGTGATTGAAAGAGGGTTATCAATAGGTCAAGGGTGGACTTGGCCAACTAACGGGAGTGGGTATGCTCCTCTACACTTCAGTCTCAACTAGACCTAGGAGGGATATTCCTAGACACATGAAATAGAACACACAAAAACAAACACAACCATACCCAATGTACAGTTCAACCTAAGAGTTGTCAATAAGTCAAGACAAACTAGCTACACAAACCTCTAATTAAGCTCACTACTACACTATGCATTTGCACCCAAATACAATTCCATCACATTCCTTACACTCTTTAAGATGAATCGATTTAACTTCTCATACACAAGATACATAGTGCATGCATACATGGACATGATTCACCATGATTTAGATAGTTTTTGCATCACTTCATATTTATCCCTAGTTGTTATACTAAATCATGGACATCATGTGGATGTCTAAACTAAATCTACTCCTACAGTGAACAGGATAGAGAGTTTGATTAAAATAGTGATTGATCTGTCACCAATATGGACTAATGCCTACTTCATTGGGCATCTAAGTCATAATCAATAAGGAGGAAGGAAATGGACTGAAATAGTATCAACAGAGAACTAAAATGTACTCACATGCATTTCTCATATTACACTTCATGCACTAGACATACCTTTTTATCCAAAGCGACACTACAATGACCCATTTACAATAATGAAATGACTCAACACAAAGCTTGTATTGACTTAAATGTTGTCACACATTATCGAATCCTTATTACAATCGTACTAGCAACATTGGTGAAGGCAAAATACAAGGGTGCGAGTATGCATTCCCTTGAATCATTACAAATAGCCATGTAGACATACCACCACATAAATATGTATGTTAAAATTCTTTCCTATGTTGTATCAAACACATTCCTCCATTCACCACTTAGACACTATCGTCTGCTTGATGCCTAAAAATCTCCCTTAGGCTTTCCTGACCAGACAATTGGTTCAGTGACCAACCCTGAAAACATCTTTTTCAAATGCATATAGAGCTTTCTAATGGAGAGAGCTTAGTAAGATAGGTAAAATATATTTCATTATTGTATTGAATACATCCACACGTATATAAACAATGATATATAGTTATCTAACTGTAACATAATAACTGTGCATAACTGGTTGGTAGAACTAACAGAACTAACTAGCGAACAACAGTTTACAATGTAATATTTATTCTATGCTAAGTACAACGTAATACTTACTCTATACTAAGTATAATGTAATACAAACTTATTTTATGCTAACATCCCCCCCTTTATTACATTGTTCTTGCAATAGTACCAAGAGAGCCACCCTGAATACTAAAATACTCAACAAAGTTGATTACATAATATGAATACATATTTGTTAGAAGATCTTCTCCCAAAGAACAAATCCTAAACCTAGCAGTCTCCGTCATGTTGTCTTGGCTACCCTTAGAAAGGGTTAGCTTCGAGTTGTGTTTTTGAGCTCTTTAGTCCTGAACTCTCAGATCATAGAGTCTTCAATTATTTGACAACAATCCCTAAGAGATACAATAGATTTCTATCATTGTCTAGTGACCATGAAAGGGTATAATTCTTGATCATATACTCTGAAGCTTGCTGGACAACAATCCATATTGAGCTCAACACAAAATCCCACACCTATCTCCAAAATAAAATCTTCACAAAACATACATTCTTCAAATTTGTCAGCATCAACAAAAAAAGAAAAACAACCAAAACCAAAAATGCTTCTCATTCAAAGCATCATCTCAAAGCAAGAAGCTACCTTGAAATGATGAAGATTCCTCCATCCATTGATGTCACCTACCTCTAATGAAGTGAATGCTTAAAGTACTAATGTATTATTAACACCACTGGAAGAGTCATTAATAAAAGCTTCATCATCTGATGAATCCTCATCTTCATGAGCTCTTGATAACTCTCCTTGTTCGATACCCTCATCAAGATATCAGTTCACAAAAGCATGCTTGACATACATGAGATTAAACTTGTGATCAACGTGAAAGTTTTTACCTTTAAAAACAAAACTTACCCTTATCTTCCTTATCCTCTTATAAAAACTTATATCTTCCATATATTTTTTAGGATGCATACAAGTTTCTTCTTACAAAGTAGTCAAACTTCCTATAAAATCCCTTATTGCTCCAAATTCATTTAGTGATTAGAGAATTCCTCCAACTCATCTATGAGATATGATTTTGACACTCAGTTTGAAATGAAATCAGAATCATAAACATGAATTCAAAAATAAGTACCAACTCCCACACTAATACAAAAATAAAATACTTTCTCCTTATACACAGTAAAAACTATACATTACCTAAGACGTTTTAGTCCTTTTCACTCTTGACCGACCTTTCCTTCTGAGGCAAGCTATTCAACACCTTTCAATTAATAGATTAGACTGTTCCAAATAGCTATGATGGCATTCAATTGAATCTAGCGAGGGATGGACAATTAGGGAATTGGATCTTCCAAAAAATCTTCCACGTTCTCCTCTATATATGCACACTTTTTGATATTTCATATGATGATTGCAAATCACATATATAATCTTTCAAGCTTTTCTTTGTTCTCAATCTTCCTTTCAAATATTAATAAGCAATACACCTTTGGTCTTGGAGCCACTTCATCCACCAGGAGCTTTTCCACAATATCCTCCAGCATCAAAACATTCTATAATTCCTTTTTTTTTGAGACATACCCTTTATAACAGGTTTAAACGCCTCTTCTTCTAGCAATATATTTCCAATGGTCTTCAAAAAATCACACTTCAAATGCCTACTAGTCTCCTCCATGATGGGTAGATTCTAGAGTCTCTGCCACGCTGGTAACAGACAGACCAGCACTCTGTCCCTCCACGTTCAGCACTCCTCACTTAGATCATGCCTCCACATTCAGCACTAGGCTTGTTACATCCCTCCTTTTGAAAACAATTATGCCATTTATTTCCTTACAAATTTTAGTAATTAAATATGTTGTGGATGACATGGAAACTGATGATTTATTTTACAAAGTTGTTTTATGGAATTGTGGAATCTAATGATTACGATCAATAAGATATTGTAGACTAAATATCTTCTTGTTAAATGTAATGATGTTTTGGATATATTATGAAGTGATTTGGAATAAAGGTGCTTTGACCACAAAATTGTATGTGAGACTGTCATTGCAAGAACAGGTGGACTGTGTTCGACGAGAAGAGAAAGTATCTTCGAGAGAGAGTATAGACTCTAGAAATTAACCATGGGTGTTTGTTAATGAGAACGCCAAACAGGTAGATAAACCCTGGAATCATCGATTTAGTCTTGTTTGTCGGTTGGGTTAGTTAACTAGATGTCGATGTTAGAGGATAAAGTATAATATCCTAGTCGAAAGTCGTCATATAGAATCTTGGAATCGATGATGTTGTCGTAAGTCCACCAGAGTGAGTCAACTTTTATAGACCATTATTATTTTGTTTATAAGTAATTAATGAATCTAATTGTGTTAGATCGTAGATCACTCCTCGTAGTTGAAGGATGCGAGAAGTCGTTTTGCGCATTAAAATGATTTAGAAACCTTGTGAATGCTTTACGACCAATCCATTGTGATTGTTGCCAAACCGCATTAGTCTTGTGTTGTGAATTATTTTTCCTTTAGGTAAATTGACGGAAGTTGAATGGGAAGTTGATTTATGCTTCTTTTGTTCTTGTCATCATTTGGAAGAATATTCTGTAATCATTTTAGTCAATTTGGATTCTTTACCTTTTGTCAACCTTGGAGTCATCTTTTGGTAACTATTAGATATCACCTTGTGTGAATTTTTACTCCGCTAGCTTTGGTAGGTTGCTATTGTCGAAGGTTAGAAGTCTCCATGTGGATGTTTGACAAAGTTGTTTTGTCGCGTCGCCCTTTTGAATCTCCATCTTGTTAGTGGTCGTAGTGATTAAAGAGGTCAAGTATTTTTTTCAGTTAAAACAACCTCCATGAGATTAGGCATGTATCAGTGGTTGTGATAAGGGTAACCATAGATTTATTACGGAGGCTCCATCATGTTGGTGAGGGCAAAAGGCATCAGGTCGCGGTTGGCAAGTGAGGTAAGATACCCTCAGTTTGAGGAGCTTTATACGGCACGGTGTTAAGATTGAGTCAGCGGTGGGAATAAGGTAGCTAATATAGTAGTTGAAGGGTGACTCTTTCATCGACGATAGAGAGACGGAGTTGGGAACAGTAGTGGAGGAGTAAATAGAGTCACTCCGTCATGGAAGAGGGGGGAGTGAGTTCGGAAGCCGTTGGAGTAGTATATGGGAACCAAAAACCAGACGGGATGAGCATGATGATTATTCTGAAGGTGTGGAGCGTGGAGAAAAGAAAGAAGGGGAGAGCATCTGAGTGCAGGAGGAAGGTAGTGTAGTCGGTGGTTGTGAAGAAATGGGAAGCAGAGGAGTACGTGAGAAATCAACAGGGACTTAATCAGGTTCCTGTTTCCTCCTTTTAGACTGCATTTTGTATTTGCATAGTTTGAAATCAGTGTCAATCCTTTTGTCACTTGGGTATTCGAATGATAATCATTAAATGGTGAAAACTTAAAACTGGTTGATGCACATCCCATATCATCATCTATTTAAATCAGTTTTGATTATTTGAGTCTGAAAATAATGATGGAATATTATAGTCTTGTTTCCTTTCTCACTAAGGCTGTTAGAAGACCGAACATCTTGTGATGATGGGAACTCTGTTTGAGCTAGGAGTCTTAGTTTACAATGATCTTATTAAGGATAGATACCCTGTGGCTCAAGTACAGCAAGTCACTTCTGTTTGACGTGGTAATCCCTGTGAGTAAATGGTAAGGTAGTTTGTCTAAATATTATTTATATATAAAGAAAAAGAAAACTTTTACCTACTGTATAGGATTCTGTCGATGGTGTTAATGTTATAAACCTTCTTTTGATTTCAGAGATGACGAGGATAGTTTTAATAAGGGTTCAAAATGGATAAATTAATCTTGTTCTATATAGATTACTAGATTTAAGTCTTCTGGAGGAGTGTAAATTGCATATTGCATCCAACTATGGAGTCGTAGAAGTTAGGAATCTCCACTTATAATGATATTAATCGTGTCCCATATAGAACCAAGAGTTTTATTTAGTCACGAGGTAACAATGATTCAGCGTTGATTTAAAGAAGTCCATTGCATTTAAGATTCTAAATCCCTATAAGACTGTGTTACCAACTCAAATCTGCCTTGGTGCAATTGAAATGATAGTTCCATATTGAGAAAGCACATTACTCCACATGCAAGTGTGAGGGAGTTTAAAAACCTTCGATTTAAAACATGTTAGGGACGTAAACACTAACGTGATTGGCAATTGTAGAGGTCGTTGTAACCAGCTAGTGACCTTTTTGTCCTATATCTTTAGTTAGAGGTTGACCATGTGTTGGGTCATCTCTAATGACATAAGAAAGATTCCAAAACCATTTATATCCTATTTATGACCCTTATCTTTATAAATCATGAGAAACTAAATAACCTGGAAAGAGGAGTAGGAAGATAAAGCATTAGTAATGGTCAAAAAACCGTCATTGATCTAAAATGAACAATTAGAGTGGAAAACTTGCATGTGAGTCTAGATTACGTTGCATGCGATGGTGCTAGTATCATTTTATATGGTAGACCTTATGAGTCTAGTATCCTTGAACTCTGGGATAACGGGAAAAATGTTTTTAAAACTTGAGTATCTTGTGCAAACAGGGGAACCGGGTAAACTGGTATGAAACCACTTAGGAGTGGGTGTTATTAAACAAGGTTTTTATATGAATATGGGTTTATGAAAACTATGAACTCGGGATTAGAGTAAATGTTGCGCCATGCACTATTACAGGAGGAAATCCTAAACCCTTGAGGTCATCGAGGTCGATAATTGGTTCAAACCATGCAAATAGGAAACTGTAGGATTTCGATCAGTTCAAGTCGAGTAGGGTGGGTGAACCAAGTTCATGCGTTCTTAGAACGCTAATTAAAAACAAATCCTTTGGCCAAGGTGGTGTACTATCCTCAAGTGCATCGAACATTCATCGTAACTGGATGGCGTTTCTTGTGGAGAGTCGTGCATGAATAGAGGGTATCTAGGGATCTGCACGATAACAAGACACGTAGGTTACAACACCAGAGCTCAGATGGCAAACACCGATGGTTATCCTAAGTCTATCCTCTTGAGTAGGGTAGGGCCACTTCCGGTTAGGAAGGAGTACGGGAGACCGACGGTCTGTGGTTGGAGGTTAAGCTCCTTGAAGATACTTTCTCTTCCAAATACTGAGGAATGCTGAGTCTTGAATGTGATGGGTTGACAATCGAGATGCATGTTAATGGTATGTTTCCAATATTTGTTTATTTCAAGAAAATTGCATATTGTTAGAAAATAAAATGTTTAATGTATATCATTTCCTTCAGTTTTACATAAATGAAATCATGTTTTTGATAAAATGAAAAATGTTGTGTTGGATTATAGATAAGTTTATTTTGTATTCGACTACTTAGTAAAAAAAAATTTTACCCTTGTGAAAACCTAGTTACTTCTTGTCATATCAGATTAGGATGTTACATATGGTATCAGAGCTAACCAGGTTAAGCACTAGCGCTGATGAGTCCACTAACCTGATTAGGAAATCATCATTATGCAGGTAGCTAACGATTTGATTTATTGTGCCAAGATGGTATACACCAAGAAAACTGCAAGAAAATCCTTCGCGGGTAAGAAGCATTATCTGCAAGCTAAGCAAAAATGACTTGTGATGATCAAGACCATAGAGAAAACCAATGACGAAAATGACATTTGGCTTGATGATGTGGAAACCTTAGCCAATGCAATGTCACAACTTAAGCGAGTGAGGAGAGAACTCTTAGAGGGAGCAGCGATGGCAGCTCGAATCATGATCAACCGCTGCTCCTGGATTGTAACTGATAGTGTACCTGTTAGTGTACCTAAGAGTGTACCTATTACTATACCCATGATCACTAGAGATACTCGTGTAGTACCTAGAGCTGAGATTATTGAGCTATCTTCAGATAGTGAGTCTGAGGGGTATACACCTCATGATTATGTGTCAGACAATGAATCCGAAGGTTACACTCCACTAGTTAATACTGAGTAAAAATATGAGATATGTCTATCTCTAATGATGTAGAAACAATTTTGCAAAATGAATAAAGACAAAATTTTGGTTTGAGAACAATTATGATTATGATCAATTGTTGTGTTCTTTTATGATATTTAATATAATAAGTGTAAAACTGATTAGTATATGTTTAAACAGGTGTGAAATTAAACTAGCATAGACCAATCAGGGTTTAACGAGGGGGAGGATCGGGAAGGTCATAACTCTCGGGAAAACTCCACTAACAAGTTGGATAGGATTCTAAACATGCTCACTGAAACCAAGGAAAGGTTGAACAAGCTGGAAAGGAAAATGGATGAAACTGACAACACAGAGGGTGGAAACGAGAACTCACTCTACACAAGCAAGAGTAAGCATTGGGAAAATGGCACGTCAAGTGAACATCCTGACGACAGTGAAGCCCAAAGAAAAACTAAGGATAGACTTGCGTTAGAGTTATCTAAGGATATGAAGAAGGTTAACCCTCCAAAGTTTGATGGAACGAAAACTAGAGATGCAGCTGAAGCATGGTTGACTGAGATGGAGAAATATTTTGAGATCAGAAACTACTCTGAGGTTACTAAAGCCGTGTGGGGAGCCTATCAGCTGTCTGGGGAAGCGTCCACCTGGTGGATGAATAAGAAAATGGAGTTGGAATTAAGTCCCTTGAAGGTGACATGGGATGAGTTCGTGGAACTATTCTGAAAACGGTGGTTACCTCAGTTATACTTTGATCAGAAGTTAACGGATTTCCAAAACCTCAGGCAAGGTGAACTATCTATGGTCGAGTACGCAGAAAAATTCACTAGACTATTGAAGTATGTCCCTCAATATCAAAAGGATGAAAGGTTCCGAATCAGAAAGTTCATCATGGGACTCAATCCTCAGATCGACGGTGAGGTGGAGGTACATGGTCCAAGCACGATGGATCAAGTTTATGAAAAGGCAATTAAACAGGAGCAGAAGATCAAATCTATCTCTGCTTACTGTGACAAGAAATGCAAGAAGTTTGATAAGAACTACAATGATCAGTCTTATAAAAGGAAAAATGAGAAGGGATATGGAAACAAGAGGTTTGATAGGGGAAACTGAAAGAATCAAGGAGGATTTGGTAATGGCGAAGAGGTAAAGATTTTAAGAGAAATGTAAATTTTAAGAAGAATGGTGATTCTGCAAGTAGGCCATCTGAGAAGCGAGGACCTATAGGAGGATGCTTTTCTTGTGGAGGAGATCATTATGCCAACTGCTGCCCCAACAAGAAGCTGAATGGGAGGCCTAGGAACACAGAGCTTCCTTCACAACAGGAAGCCTTTCAGCAAAGGATTCATGCCACTCTTGACAATCGGCAAGCAGAGTATCAGATCACTCCTATTGAGATGATAGGTACCTTATTTGGAGTTCCTATTTCTATTCTATTTGATACTAGTGCAACAGAAAATTTTGTGTCACCTAGAATCTTAAGTAAATTTTCTAGAAAAGCTAGTTTTATGTCAAAACCTTAGATAGTAGAGTATGCAAATAACTCAAAGGCTCAGGTAGAGCAATGTTTGTTCGAAGCTAGGATTGATGTTTCTAACTTCACCACTGAGGCAAATTTGTACGTAGCACCTTTAGGGTCCTACGATGTCATTCTAGGAATGAACTGGTTGTGGAAACATCGAGCCAAAGTAGATTGTTTTCATAAAACCATTGAGTGTCTAGATGAGATGGGCAAAACAGTAAACCTCCAGGGAATTCAAAGGGAAATAAGGGTTAGATCCATTTCTTCAAAACATCTAAAGCGGGCTAGGTGAAAGGGATGTCAACTTTTTGCAGTCAAGATGGACCTAGTAGAGGAAACCTCAGAGAATCAATCATTTGAGGAAATATATCCTTATCTATGCAACTTTAGGGATGTATTTCCTGAGGAGTTACCAGGCTTGCCTCTGAAGAAAACATTTGACTTTGGCATAGATATTAAACCAGGATCGGAGCCAATCGCTAAAGCTCCGTATCGTATGACTACCGCAGAACTTATGGAATTAAAAGCTCAGTTGCAGGAGCTATTGTCTAAGAATCTAATTAGACCAAGTGTATCACCGTGGGGAGCCCTGGTTATCTTTGTCAAAAAGAAAGATGGAACTCCAAGGCTGTGTATAGATTATAGGATGCTTAACAAGGCAACTATAAAGAACAAGTAACCCTTGCCACAAATTGATGATCTATTTGACCAAATGCGTGGTGCATCGATCTTTTCCAAGATAGATCTGAGATCTGGAGACCATCAGTTAAGGTTGAAAGATGAAGACATTCCCAAGACAGCATTTAGAATGAGGTATGGTCATTATGAATTCACGGTGTTGCCGTTTGGATTGACCAACGCACCTGTTGCTTTCATGAATCTCATGAATAGTGTATTCAGAGATTGTCTTGATAAGTTTGTGCTAGTTTTCATTGATGATATTCTGATCTATTCCAAAGGTGAAGAGGAACATGCACGACATCTTCAAATAGTCTTGCAACAATTGAGGGAACACAAATTGTATGCAAAACTCTCAAAGTGCACCTTCTTTCAGAAAGAAGTACAGTATTTGGGGCACATAATATCAACCAATGGGATATCAGTTGATCTGGCCAAAATAAAAGCTATTATGGAATGGCCTGAACCTACCAATGTGTCAGAGGTATGGAGTTTCATGGGATTGGCAGGTTATTACAGGAAATTTGTGTTGAATTTCTCAAGCGTTGCTAGCCCTATTACCTCTTTGCAGAGAAAAGGAAAGAGGTTTGTTTGGACGGATGAATGTCAAAAGGCTTTTGATTTGTTAAAAGAAAAATTAACAACTGCTTCAATTCTAAAAGTTCTCGATCCTGAGGGAGAGTTTGAGGTTATCACTGATGCCTCGGGGGAAGGATTGGGAGGCGTGCTTATGCAAGATGGCAGGGTAGTAGCCTATGAGTCAAGGAAGTTGAAAAATTATGAGCAGAACTATGCTCCTCATGACCTAGAGATGGCAGCAGTGGTTCATGCCCTTCAGATGTGGCGACATTATTTGTTGGGAAGGACTTTTATTTTAAAATCTGATCATCAAGGCCTTCGCTACATATTCACACAACCTAATCTCAATGCAAGGCAAAGGAGATGGTTGGAGTTAATATCAGATTATGACTTTGAAATTTCTTATAAAAGGCAAGGAAAACCAAGTAGTGGATGCCTTAAGCAGAAGAAGGCATATAGCCTCTATAATCTCCATACATCCTAACTTTAAAGACTTAGTATTACAAAACTTATCTGGGGATGAGTATTACGATCAAGTGAAACAGGCTCTGCACCTAAACCCTAAGGACCCAAGATATGATGGATTCAGTTTTGAATCCGATGGATTGCTGAGATACAAGGGAAGAATATATGTTCCAGATTCAGAAGAACTTAGAAACCTTGTGTGGAAGGAAGTTCATTGTGCTCCTTACTCTGGACACCCTGCTGTAACAAAACAGTTAGCGGATGTCAAGCCATTATATTTTTGGAAGGGAATGAAAAGTGATGCTACAAAGTTTGTAGCTAGTTGTTTGGAGTGTCAGAGAGTTAAGGCAGAACACCAACATCCTGCTGGGTTGTTGTACCCACATGATATTCTGGAATGGAAATGGCAAGTTATTAGTATGGATTTTGTCCAGGGGTTGCCAATGTCTAAGAACAGGCATGATGCAATTTTGGTTGTTGTGGATAAACTAACCAAGGTCGCACATTTCATACCTGGAAACTTGACAGATGGAGCACATCTTTTGGCTCAAAAATTTGTGCAAGAAATTTTTAGATTGCATGGGGTACCTGAAAAGATAATATCTAATAGAGATGCTCGGATAACTTCATGGTTTTGGCAAACCTTATTTTTTGCATTAGGGACTAAACTAAATGTAAGTACTGCTTATCATCCCAAAATTGATGGACAGACAGAAAGAGTGAATCAGGTGTTAGAAGACCTTTTGAGAATGTATTGCATGGATCAGCAATATAGATGGGAGGAATATCTACCTCTTGTCGAATTTGCCTATAACAACTCCTATCATTCTGCCATTAAGATGGCGCCATTTGAAGCATTATATGGAAGGAAATGCAGAACTCCTATAAGCTGGGATAAGCTGGAAGATAGGATAAGCATTGGACCTGAAATGCTTGCTGATATGGAAGAAAAAGTTAAAGTGATTAGGAAGAGGTTGGCAGAAGCCAATGACAGGCAAAAGAGTTATGCAAATCGCAAACGAGTGCCTAGACACTTCTCTGTTGGCGAGAAAGTGCTTTTGCGAGTGAAACCTCAAAAGAGTTCTATAAAATTTGGTAAATCTTCGAAATTGGCTCCTCGTTATGTCGGACCGTTTGAAGTTCTTGAGATTATCAATCTGGTTACCTACAAAGTTGCTCTACCTCCAGCCTTGTCTAAGATGCATAATGTTTTTCATGTTTCATATTTAAAGAAATATTTTGTAGGTAATAACCACATCCTTAACTGGAATTCCTTATAGATGCAAGAACCCGGGGTGGTTGTGATCGAGCCACTCAAGGTGCTCGAAATGCGTAAACTTTGTTTACGTAATCAAGAAGTTTTGCAATGCAAAATTCAGTGGGACCAATATGGCGAGGATAGCGCCACTTGGGAAGACTACAAAGACATTTACCAAAGATTTCCAAAACTTTTTAAAGTCATTAATGTTGCATCATAAAAAGTTTGCTTTAAGTTTAAATTTTGCTTGATAAACTTAATCATCGGGGACGATGATTTTTAAAGGGGAAGGATATGTTACATCCCTCCTTTTGAAAACAATTATGCCATTTATTTCCTTGCAAATTTCAGTAATTAAATATGTTGTGGATGACATGGAAACTGACGATTTATTTTACAAAGTTGTTTTATGGAATTGTGGAATCTAATGATTACGATCAATAAGATATTGTAGACTAAATATCTTCTTGTTAAATGCAATGATGTTTTGGATATATTATGAAGTGATTTGGAATAAAGGTGCTTTGACCACAAAATTGTATGTGAGACTGTCATTGCAGGAACAGGTGGACTGTGTTCGACGGGAAGAGAAAGTATCTTCGAGAGAGAGTATAGACTCTGGAAATTAACCATGGGTGTTTGTTAATGAGAACGCCAAACAGGTAGATAAACCCTGGAATCATCAATTTAGTCTTGTTTGTTAGTTGGGTTAGTTAACTAGATGTCGACGTGAGAGGATAAAGTATAATATCCTAGTCGAAAGTCGTCATATAGAATCTTAGAATTGACGATGTTGTCGTAAGTCCACCAGAGTGAGTCAACTTTTATAGACCATTATTATTTCATTTATAAGTAATTAATGAATCTAATTGTGTCAGATCGTAGATCACTCCTCATAGTTGAAGGATGCGAGAAGTCATTTTGCGCATTAAAACGATTTAGAAACCTTGTGAATGCGTTACGACCAATCCGTCGTGATTGTCATCAAACCACGTTAGTCTTGTGTTGTGAATTATTTTTCCTTTAGGTAAATCGACGGAAGTCGAATAGGAAGTTGATTTATGCTTCTTTTGTTCTTGTCGTCATTTGGAAGAATATTCCATAATCATTTTAGTCAATTTGGATTCTTTACCTTTTGTCAACCTTGGAGTCATCTTTTGGTAACTATTGGATATCACCTTGTGTGAATTTTTACTCCGCTAGCTTTGGTAGGTTGCTATCGTCGAAGGTTAGAAGTCTCCATGTGGATGTTTGACAAAGTTGTTTTGTCGTGTCGCCCTTTTTGAATCTCCATCTTGTTAGTGGTCGTAGTGATTAAAGAGGTCAAGTATTTTTTTCAGTTAAAACAACCTCCATGAGATTAGATATGTATCGGTGGTTGTGATAAGGGTAACCGTAGATTTATTACGGAGGCTCCATCATGTTGGTGAGGGCAAAAGGCATCGGGTCACGGTTGGCAAGTGAGGTAAGATACCCTCAGTTCAAGGATCTTTATATGGCACGGTGTTAAGGTTGAGTCGGCGGTGGGAATAAGGCAGCGAATATAGCAGTTGAAGGGTGACTCTTTCATCGGGGATAGAGAGATGGAGTTGGGAGTAGTAGTGGAGGAGTAAATAGAGTCACTCCGTCGTGGAAGAGGGGGAAGTGAGTTCAGAAGCCGTTGGAGTAGTATATGGGAACCAAAAACTGGACGGGATGAGCATGATGATTATTCTGAAGGTGTGAAGCGTGGAGAAAAGAAAGAAGGGGAGAGCATCTGAGTGCGGGAGGAAGGCAGTGTAGTTGGTGGTTGTGAAGAAATGAGAAGTAGAGGAGTACATGAGAAATCAACAGGGACTTAATCAGGTTCCTATTTCCTCCTTTTAGACTGCATTTTGTATTTGCATAGTTTGAAATCAGTGTCAATCCTTTTGTCACTTGGGTATTCGAATGATAATCATTAAATGGTGAAAACTTAAAACAGGTTGATGCACATCCCATATCATCATCTATTTAAATCAGTTTTGATTATTTGAGTCTGAAAATAATGATGGAATATTATAGTCTTGTTTCCTTTCTCACTAAGGCTATTAGAAGACTGAACATCTTGTGATGATGGGAACTCTATTTGAGCTAGGAGTCTTAGTTTACAATGATCTTATTAAGGATAGATACCCTGTGGCTCAAGTGTAGCAAGTCACTTCTGTTTGACGTGGTAATCCCTGCGAGTAAATGGTAAGGTAGTTTGTCTAAATATTATTTATATATAAAGAAAAAGAAAACTTTTACCTACTGTATAGGATTCTGTCGATGGTGTTAATGTTATAAACCTTCTTTTGATTTCAGAGATGACGAGGATAGTTTTAATAAGGGTTTGAAATGGATAAATTAATCTTGTTCTATATAGATTACTGGATTTAAGTCTTCTGGAGGAGTGTAAATTGCATATTGCATCGAACTATGGAGTCGTAGAAGTTAGGAATCTCCACTTATAATGATATTAATCATGTCCCATATAGAACCAAGAGTTTTATTTAGTCACGAGGTAACAATGATTTGGCATTGATTTAAAGAAGTCCATTGCGTTTAAGATTCTAAATCCCTATAAGACTATGTTAGCAACTCAAATCTACCTTGGTGCAATTGAAATGATAGTTCCATATTGAGAAGGCACATTACTCCACGTGCAAGTGTGAGGGAGTTTAAAAACCTTTGATTTAAAACATGTTAGGGATGTAAACACTAATGTGATTGGCAACTGTAGAGGTCGTTGTAACCAGCTAGTGACCTTTTTGTCCTATATCTTTAGTTAGAGGTCGACCATGCATTGGGTCATCTCTAATGACATAAGAAAGATTCCAAAACCATTTATATCCTATTTACGACCCTTATATTTATAAATCATGAGAAACTAAATAACCTGGAAAGAGGAGTAGGAAGATAAAGCATTAGTAATGGTCAAAAAACTGTCATTGATCTGAAATGAACAATTAGAGTGGAAAACTTGCATGTGAGTCTAGATTATGTTGCATGCGATGGTGCTAGTATCGTTTTATATGGTAGACCTTACGAGTCTAGTATCCTTGAACTCTGGGATAATGGGAAAAATGTTTTAAAAACTTGAGTATCTTGTGCAAACAGGGGAACCGGGTAAACTGGTATGAAACCACTTAGGAGTGGGTGTTATTAAACAAGGTTTTTATACGAATATGGGTTTATGAAAACTATGAACTCAGGATTAGAGTAAATGTTGCGCCATGCGCTATTACAGGAGGAAATCCTAAACCCTTGAGGTCATCGAGGTCAATAATTGGTTCAAACCATGCAAATAGGAAACTGTAGGATTTCGATCAGTTCAAGTCGAGTAGGGTGGGTGAACCAAGTTCATGCATTCTTAGAACGCTAATTAAAAACAAATCCTTTGGCCAAGGTGGTGTACTATCCTCAAGTGCATCGAACGTTCACCGTAACTGGATGGCGTTTCTTGTGGAGAGTTGTACATGAATAGAGGGTATCTAGGGATCTGCATGATAACAAGACACGTAGGTTACAACACCAGAGCTCAGATGGTAAACACCGATGGTTATCCTAAGTCTATCCTCTTGAGTAGGGTAGGGCCACTTCCGGTTAGGAAGGAGTGCGGGAGACCGACGGTCTGTGGTTGGAGGTTAAGCTCCTTGAAGATACTTTCTCTTCCAAATACTGAGGAATGCCGAGTCTTGAATGTGATGGGTCGACAATCGAGATGCATGTTAATGGTATGTTTCCAATATTTGTTTATTTCAAGAAAATTGCATATTGTTAGAAAATAAAATGTTTAATGTATATCATTTCCTTCAGTTTTACATAAATGAAATCATGTTTTTGATAAAATGAAAAATGTTGTGTTGGATTATAGATAAGTTTATTTTGTATTCGACTACTTAGTAAAAAAAATTTTTACCCTTGTGAAAACCTAGTTACTTCTTGTCATATCGGATTAGGATGTTACAAGGCTCTAATACCATTTAATGGAGAGAGCTTAGTAAGATAGGCAAAATATATTTCATTATTGTATTCAATACATCCACACGTATATAAACAATGATATACAATTATCTAACCGTAACATCATAACTATGCATAACTGGTTGGTAGAACTAACAGAACTAACCAGCGAACAACAATTTACAATGTAATACTTATTCTATGATAAGTACAATGTAATACTTATTCTATGCTAAGTACAATGTAATACAAACTTATTTTATGCTAAAACTTTCTTCATTTACTGTGCAGCCCAAGGTGTTGAAACTGAGTCAACACGGCAAGCCCATGCCATAATAAATTCAACCCTGAACCTCTATCATAAAGCTTGGATTTTTTGGATGCCCATGTCATGTGCATTGATTTTTTCCTTGGAAGGTCCTATAGAAAATAATGACCACTAAAACACCTCATCCTCATTAATTTTGATTACCTGTGCATTGAAAGCATACACTTTTTAAGCTACCTACAACTAACATTAGCTAGCAATCATGGCATCACCTGCAGAGGCGTGTTCTTAGGCACACAGGAACTCATGCCATTTATGAAGCCTTAACAACACTTTAAATATTTTAAAACTCACTTAAAAAAATTTAAACTACTACAATTTATACTTCATGCTTCATACTTAGTTTTTACATTTATGTACTGGCACCCTTCATATATCCCTTTATCACCAAATCTGACCATCAACAAATTCACCTCTTTTGCACTTTTGGGACCTTTATCAGAAAATTAGCTTATCGATGATCTTGAGAAACCGCTATCCATCTATTTTCATTAGCTTTTCTATCGGTGAAATTCTCCCTCCGCGAACCACTTTCTCTGCCAACTTGTCTTCTTGCTTACTTTTTCACCTTATCGGCGAACCTTTCTTTTCAAGAACCATGCCTTGGCCTCTTCTCTTCTTTATCTTCCTTGTTTCATCTTCTTTCCCTTTTTCCTTTACTGGGAAATTTCCTTAATGGTGAACCTCTGGGTCGATGAACTTGTGGGTTGATGAACCTTCAACTTCACCGACAAGCATTTAGCTTCTCTTTAGATTTCTTTTCTATCGGAAACTTTTTCCTTTCATGAACTAAGGACTTTACCTTCATTTTTCTCCCTCACCATTTTTTCTCCATTTTCTTCGTCAACAATCTTGAGCATTAGTGAACATCCTTGTCATTGAGCCTTATGGTTTGTCAACCAAAGGTTTTTCCAACCAATCCATCTTCACCTTTGTTTCCTTTTTCCACCACATCCTTTCTTTATCAGTGAATCCTAAGGTTCATGAATCAATCATTTTTAGGTGAAGACATTTTCTTGCCTTCGCCTTTCTCCTTCTTCTTTATCCCTTATAAAATTTTCTACTTGCCTCTTTGCTGATCCGGGTTATCGACAACACTTTGTTGGTGAAAACCTCCGTAAGTGACCCTAACTATTAGCAAATTGCCAAATTTGCCAATAAAGGCATGGCGCTGACCCTGTCGTACCTTAGAATAATTTTCCTTTCTTCTCTTGTCACTTGGTTTATGAATCAAGAAAAACACAAACTCACAAACTAGTTGATTCACCGACAAAGGCCACAAACTTCAATTTTTCTCTATCTTTCAAAGCTTTTCCTTCACCTCTTTTCCTGCCTTATCAACAAATTGGCAAACTGGTAAACTGCGAACTTACAAACTCAGTCAAAAAAATTGGCAGTTTGTGAACTTGCTGATTTGATGACAAAGCCCTCTAATGGACAGATTTTCTAATGGAAGAAAACATATTAACTTGGGGGGTTTTAACTTAGAAGGTTTTAACTTAGAATTATTAAATTAAAACACATGGAGAATATTGCATGTCATTTATAAATAATGAGTTAAAACTACAAAGGTAAAAGTGGGGAATTTAATAGATTTTTGGACAACAATATGCATGTTTGGGAACTAGTTTTTTTCAGGTCCCAACACTAGCTCAGGTTCGGGATGTGTGATAAGCAATGACACAACAAGGATCTTAGAATATCTCTGGGCAAACCAGAGGGAAAAATAAACATAAGGTGAAAAACACATAATGTATTTACATAAAAAGATATAATCATACGCATGAGGGCACAAAAGGAAAAAAAGACTATAGTCAAACGTTTAAGGTCCTAGCAAGTCAAACCTGCACAAGATGACCGACACAATGAAATGGGTCCTAACATTTCCTTGCATCCCTCAAATATCTTTTGATCTTTTTTTATTAATAGAATATTAGGATTAGATGAAACACACATACAATTTGACTTAATTATAAGAGCAACCCCTTTTTAAAATCCATATTGAACCCTTTGTTTGCACAAGATGGTTCTGACCCAACTCCTAAGACCTTGGAGATGGTCGATTTTAGGATCAATTGACTTTTTAGGAGAGTAAGTTGAACTCATCTTACCTGTGTTGCATTATCTCCATTTGGCCATTAACAGGACCTTCGTATTTTTAGCAATGATTTGAATGGTTGAGATAAGATTCTTTTAAGTCCTAGAAGAAATAAAATATTATCAATACCTATTTTACCTTGAGTTAGAACATCAATAAGAGATGTGTCAACTCCTTTCAAATGTAATTTTGAATCGTCTCCCAAGGCAAAAATGTGTCTTGGTTTCTTTGTTACATTTCACATGTTGTCATTACCACTATTCATGTAGTGAGTAACACTTGAACCAATGATCTAAACATCATCACTTTGATATATTTAGAAGCATATGCTGAAAATAGTTTCTGAATTTCATCATCATTGTCAATACTAGATCAACCATCATAACTCCTTATTTATTTGTCTAGTGTTGGAGTTTAAAATGACCATAAAATTTACAACAATGGAAAAATTTTCTTTTCATATGCTCACCATTATCTATAGAAGAATGCTTTTTCCATTGAGGCTTCATACCCTAAAACATAGAGAAAACAAATTTACTTATTTAGCTTCACTATCTCTATTAAACAATTGTTAATGTTGCAATAATAGAATCCCCAAAGCGTTAAATTTTAAAGAACTACCAAATTCTCACTCAATTAGAGTGTAGTATTCAAATTTGGAGATGAGATATTTACTAGTAATAGTCTCATTTGTTTAGCGAGTATTTAAAACACCCTTTAGATTCCAGAGATACTTAATTACTGATTTGTCCATTCTTATATTGTGCAACTGAGTTCAAAGTATGTGTGTTCTCACATCATTCTTGTGCTCAAAGAATGTGGTGATTAAATTCCAAGATTGCTTTGGTGTGGTTACATTCTACACATTTTCTATCAATATGGCACTAATAGACAAATTTATCAAGGTCATTGCTTAGCATGAGTTCATGCCAAATGCCTATTCTAGATGAGAATCTATGGGATGTCTTGTCGTAGTCTCGTCAATAATGGAGGTAGCCTAAAAGAGAAAAACGCCTTCTCATCTAATCATTCCATTGTCCAAACTTGTCAGCACTAGTCAACTTTGTGGAGATGACACCCAATATATTATTTGTCATTCTATAAAACTTGTGAGAAAATTGGTATCCCACCAAAAGTTATTCCCAAATCTATATTATATTAAGGCAAAGCCTTAATAATAAGTTTTGCATGAGCTCTTCTTTGCTTTAATATGGCAAAGCACTTAGTTTTAACAAGTAGGCACTATTTTAATATTTATCTATTAATTTATTTAATTTGTGAGGCTTGTACTTCTATTTTATTGTTAAAGGGTTTTATGTCAAACCCAAATAATTTTTGAAACTAATATATAGGAGAACAAGTCTAAGATGATTCCTCTTTCACTGAGAGCCAAGGACTGAGGAGTATCCATTATGCCAAAGTTGCCTAGGGTACTATCCTGACCTCATCTCTTATGGTGTTAGAGGCCTGCACTCAACAAGATTTTATTAGAAGCCAAGATCAATAAGAAGAGTGCTGATATAAAAAACAGAGTGAAAACAATTTGAAATTGCTATGAATAAACTAATCAAAATAGTGAGTACATATAGGTGATTAGAGAAGCTTAGTTAGTTGAGGAAAGGACTCCTCAAAACTAGCATGAGTGGCTAGTTTAGTGGGAAACTTGATGACCCATCTCCTAACCACCTAACAACCTCGACACCTCAATGAGGCATGTATCAAGATTGTGTAAGGGAAAACCTAAGTAGCCTTATGCCTAAGTGTATAAAAATATATGGAATATATATATATATATATATATATATACACACACACACACACACACACACACACACTAACACTCCCCCTTAAGCATAGTTTAGGTGGACACAAATCAAATGGGTCCTGGCTACAAACCCTGGTGAGGTACCCATGTACTATGCAAATATGAAATTGGGTCTTGGCAACTAGGCCTAATGAGGTACCAAAGAACAATGCAATCTCTCATAAATGGAGAAAGGTAAAAAACCTAGTGGGAAAAAACTACCCTCCAAAAGAGAGAAGGCTCTTGAAATTGACACAAGCAAGACTATTTTATAGGGCAAGATTTCCATTTCTAAGGAATCAACGTTTCCATAGTGAAGAACATGCTAGAAGAAAATACATTTCAATTTACATTGGTGTATCCTTGAGATATACAATATTATTAGCATGTAAACTGTCTCTTATTATACAATAGACTATAATGATGATAATGATTCAAAAAGTGAAAGAACAACCTAGCTAAAAGTTACAAGGATGAATGAACTGAGTTAACATAACCCTTTCCTTTAGTGCCAGTGGTTTTGATAAACATATGGTACTCATTGAATGTCATATGTCTATACTTCATAGGATTTGAACCATTTATCAAATCCTTTGCAGGCCCAACTTTCTTGTCTCCACTTAGATTATAGAAAACCACTATTGACATACATTCCTTGTTATCATTCACAATACATCTGTGTTCTACACTTTGGTAGATGTCATTTGTTAATATTTGCATAAAAGAATGAAATCTATTAGCACCAAGAATCTGGATGCACTAACATGAATTCTAAAAAAATAATAAAATACCCACCTCAATCTGATCTCCAAGGTTTACTATATGAATCGAATAAATAAATTTATTTATTTATTTATTTATAGAGGAATTTAGATGGAATAAATATTAAGAATATTTATTTGGACAGAGTCGTGTCATTTTTAGGTGTATACACTAACAATAGAGGAATTCGCAATTCTTTCAATGGTTACTATTTTGCTTGCAATAGGTTTGGACACATGGCTAATCAATGTAGACCAAAATGAAATCAAGTTCATAAGAAAGGAAATGTTGTGTGCTTTAATTGCAATAAATCTGGTCATATTGCAAGATTCTATAGAAGTAGGAACAATGGAAGAAGAGGTCTGGTACATAGAAAACTGGATGAACAAAGACAGGACAAAGGCAAAAGAAAAATTGATGTGAATGAGATATGGAGTGAAATAAACAATATATGGGTAAAGAAAGATACAATAAACAACGATGATGAGTCCACACTAGAATCAAGGGCTGACAATTCCTCTGAGAATTAAGTCAGGAACTCTAGCTCAAGGGGAGTTGCATTAAACATCAAAATCCCCCCGTCAGTAAGTGGGTGCCTGAATTTGGCACAATAAAAGAGAATATTCTAAATTGGTCCAAAACCTTTGGAAGGATTTCTGAAAGGAAAAATTTTGATATGAAATCTTGTGGAGTGATTCATGAAGAACTATCAAAACAAAGTAACTGGATATAATTAGGGAAACGTATTTATTACAGTGCCAAATTAGGTTTTGAAAAAAATAAAAGGTCACTTGGTCACTCATTTGAATGACCTTGGATTCGAAGGAAACAAGAAGAAGAGCATTTGAGCTATAAATCCAGAGACTGAGGGAAAGAGCAAATTCAACTAGCAAATAATCAACCCTAACCTCGCGAAAGAAAAAGGTACCTCTTTGTAAATCTTTGAATCTAAAATCTGTGGAAATGGCTACTCTTCATGTTGTTGATATTACTGAAAGGCCTTGACCCAAATTTAAGAAGCATCCCCACAAATCAATTGAAGTCGACCTGTTAGGAGCTTTTTCAAGTGTTTTGTATGGTGTGTTGCATGTAGAAGACATTAGCATTTATATTCATACAAATATAGATGAGTTTGGAGATTCAAGGTATGTAGACTTGTTTGAGAAACAACTCAGGGATGAAAATCACGAACTTAAACCTAAGTATAAGGCACTACATGATAAATAACTTATTCAAATTATGGTGTTTCCAACATTTGATGAGGATGAATGGGTCTGATATGTTTTGAGTCTGATAATTACCAAGGATAGACTGTGTTCTTGAGGTTCTAAATGAAGAAGAGGATGATTTCAGTAAGCAGAAGTAGTGTGGATGTTCTTGGTGATTCAGGCAAGCTTGTGGAGGTCTTTGGATTGTGTCCAGTTCGTGTTGGTGGTCCACATTGAAGATTGAGCTCGTAATTGAATAATTACTTCTAGATGATGGTGTTCTTCCTAAGTCTGGCCGACCGGATGAGTTACACATCCTACGGATGATCTTGAAGATGTTCTCTAAAGAATGGCATGTTCCTAAAGGAAGATTGAAGTCTCAGATCTGGGTGGCCGATAGTGTGTTGATCCGCATGAAGTCTTTTTGTAAATAGTCATGTTGTATTTATGTATTTTCTCTGTAATGTATGCCGACTTGGATGATTATCCCTAGGTCAATGTCTTGTATAAATAAGGATTTGTAAAGTCATTTCAAAGGTGTCTTTTGGAGATGAGAGTGTGGTAGAGAGGAGCAAGAAAAGATCTGGAAAACAAATGTTTGATCTAGGAGAAAACTCTTCAAAGAAACTATCATGGTATGAAAAAGCAAGAAAAGATCTGGAAGAAGATGAAGCAAAAGCTGCTCAACTTGAAGCCCTTATTGCAAAAAGACTGCTAAGAGGATTCGGTAAGTATGAAGGGAAATTGCCTTTTAAATTTTTTAACTGCAATAAGACTGGTCATTTTGCCTCAAGGTGTCCAAAAATATTTTCAAGGCCAAATCCTAACAGATCAAGGTTCTAAAAGAAATGTTACTATGTTGATGAAGATGTTGATGAATCAGAGACATGAAACAAATCCAGAAATGACTGGGTGTTTATTACCATCAAGGAAGAAGATCCAATGCTCTCTGAATCTACCAATCATAAAATTGTAGAAAGAGCTCTGGCTGCCCAAGTTGAAGAAAAGAATGATTGGGTCATTGACAATAGATGCTCTCACCATATTGCAGGTGACAAAAATAAGTTCATAGATTTGAAAAGGTATGAAGGAGGAGTGGTAAAATTTGGTGATAATTCTACTGGCAGAATCAGAGGTAGAGGAACCATTCTTTTGATGGAAAGAACAAAACCAATAATGTACTGTATGTTGAAGGTCTGAAGCACAATCTTCTCAGTGTTGGACAGTTGGTGGAAAAAGGCTATGATCTCTGATTCAAGAATGGAAAATGCAAGATCTTTGAAAGTTTTAGAATAGAGATTGCATCTGGTACTCAAACAAAAAGTAATATCTTCCACTTGGTTGGTACTAGTAAAAGTTGTTTATTTGTTCAAATTGATCAGAGCTGGTTATGGCATAAGAGAATGTGTCATGTGAGTTTTGATAATATCATCAAGATAAGCAACACTCAGGCTATAAGAGATCTTCCAAGATTGGTAAAACCTACTAATAGTTTGTGCAAAGAATGTCAGTTGGGTAAACAAAGAAAAGTCTCATTCAAAAGCAAGGAACAATCTTCTACTAGATTATTGGACTTAGTTCATATTGATCTATGTGGTTTGGCAAGAATCAAGAGTGTGTAAGGTGATAGATACTTCATGTTATTAATTGATGACCACTCTCGGATGATGTGGGTGACTTTTCTAAAAGAGAAATCTGAGGCTCTTGAAAAATTCAAAATATTTAAGGCTATGGTAGAGAATGAAACCAATTTGAACATAAAATGTCTGAGGTCTAACAGAGGTGGAGAATTCACATCCAATGAGTTCATAGAATTCTGTGAGAAACATGGGATAAAGAGATAATTTTCTACTCCAAGGACTCCACAGCAAAATGGAGTAGTGGAGAGAAAGAACCAAACCATCTAGGAAGCATCTAGAACCATGATGATAGAAGAAAATGTTCCTCAGATCTATTGGAGAGAAGCTGTAAGCATTACAGTCTATACTCTCAATCGAGTACAAATAAGAAACAATACCGGTAAGACTCCTTATGAACTTTGGTTTGGCATCACTCCCACTGTGAGGTATTTTAGAGTCTTTGGTAGCAAATGTTACATTAAAAGAGATGAAGATCTAGGAAAATTTGATGCTAGAAGTGATGAAGGAATATTCTTGGGTTATTTTACTCAAAGCAAAGCATATCGGTGTTATAACAAGAGATTGAGGAAGATTGTAGAAAGTACAAATGTGAAGGTTGATGAAAGTATTGAAAAACCCTCAATGTTTTATGAATATGATGAAGATGATCAAAATGATGTTTTTGTTCAAGAAGTCCAAGCTCCCTCTAAAATTTAGATTCAAACTGATCCAGTGAATCAGGAAGAAGAGATAAGTTTGAATGAACCTGTTCAAGAATTAGAAGTGCAAGAAATTCCCAAAATTCCTAGGTATGTAAGACTAAATCACTCTAAAGATCAGATCATAGGTGACAAAATAAAAGATATTCAAACAAGAAGAAGATTGCTCAAGATTCAGAAGAGTATTGTCTGATTTCAAAGATTGAACCAAAGACAGTGAATGAAGCTTGCAATGATGAAAACTGGACTAAAGCAATGGAGGAAGAACTGATGCAAATTGAGAAAACCACACTTGGGATCTTGTTCCCAGACCTAAAAACAAGAATGTGATTGGAACCAAATGGGTCTTCCGGAACAAACTGAATGAAGATGGTGAACTAGTCAGAAACAAACCCAGATTGGTCTACAAGGGTTACTCTCAAGTAGAAGGAGTTGATTTTGAAGAAAATTTTGCTCCGGTGGCAAGGATTGAAGTAGTAATATTATTTCATGCCTTTGCTGCCTTCAAGGATTTCAAAGTATATCAGATATATGTCAAGTTTGCCTTCCTGAATGGTGACTTGGAAGAAGTATACATTGAGTAGCTGGATAGATTCCAATTGTCTGATCATGGTGATATGGTCTGCAAGGTGAAGAAAGCATTGTATGGACTCAAACAAGCCCCAAGAGCCTGGTATGAAAGATTAGACAAGCATCTTTTGAAGATTGGTTTCAACAAAGGTACTACTGACAATAACTTGTACTTCAAAATTGAACATGAAAATATCTTGATTATTGAAGTGTTTGTTGATGATATCATTTTTGGAGGAAGAGATAATATGTACAAAACTTTTGCAAATCAAATGAAAAGTGAATTTGAAATGTCCATGTTTAGGGAAATGAATTTCTTCTTGGGTCTATAAATCATTCAAACAAAGAAAGGAATCTTCATTTCTCAAACTAAATATGTGAAAGAATTGTTGAAGAAATTTGGGATAGAAGACTCAAAACCAATGAGTTCTTCCATGGAAACTAGATGTAAATTGAGCAAAGATGATGACTCTCCTAAGGCTAATCAGAAAAAATACAGGTCAATGATTGGAGGATTATTGTATCTCACTCAAACTAGACTTGACATTATGAATGTTGTTGGTCTTGTTGCTAGATTCCAAGCCAATCCTAGAGAATCTCATGTCATGGCAATCAAAAGGATTTTTAGATATCTAAAAGGGATAGTTGAGTATGGTTTGTGGTATCCTAGAGATCATGATTTCTCTCTTCATGCATATATAGATGCAGATTGGGCAAGAGATGTGGATGACCAGAAGAGTACCAGTGGTGGAGCATTCTTTTAGGGGAAGAGATTGGTTTCTTGGTTGAGCAAGAAACAAGAGGTAATATCTCTGTCCACTGCAAAAGAAGAATATATTGCAGCAGCAGGAAGTTGCACTCAAGTATTGTGGATGAACCAAATGCTAAGAGACATCAAGTGCAATAAATATATAAAAGAATCTGGTGTTGCATTCAAAGACTAAACATATATCCATCAAGTTTCATTTCTTGAGAGAGTAAGTAAACAAGAATGAAGTTAGATTAGAGTTTGTGCCTTCCAAGGATCAGATTGCAGATATTTTTACTAAACCTCTACGCAATGATTCTTTTAAGTATCTTAGGGAGAAGTTAGCGGTTATTACCCCTCCAGTTCTAAATTAAGGTGCACTGATGTGCATCAGTCTGGTGGATCTCACAGTCACATCTTGTGGTCTATATTTATGATGGGAAGATGTTACTGAAGACATGTGAATGGTTGTTATTAATAGGGGGAGTTGTGTAAGTGAGGAGAAGTTCTTGTCTTGATGGTTAAAATAGTTTTTCACATCATATGTTGCCATCAATGACAAAGGGATAGATTGTTGGAAGTATAGGCCTAACCGGTGTTGTCATTGATGTCAACACACTCCTATTGCATTGATGATAAGGATTGGATGAGCTATATGCTGAGGATATTGAGAAAATTAGTCCTATCAGGAATAGTGAAGACAATGAGGTAAAAGATCCCAGCTAAGATAAAAATTAGAGAATACGCATCAAAGGGTTTGTAGATATGTGTCTTAAGATGATCCAGTAAAGATTTTAGAGGTCTGCATCAAGATCTGAAGAAGTTATGGCCACTTAAGTAAAACTAGTTCTGGCAGATGTTCAGAGGTGACAGAGTAATACAGATCAGTCCGGTGAGATCTAGAAATGCAATATCTTATTCTATAGATTTGGTGGAGTGTTTAGGAAGTCAATTTGAATTGACAACTCAATTGGTTTGTAGTCTAGAGGTCCGCAAGCATCTATTCCAATATAACAGTGATTACAGACTATGTTCTTGAGGTTTCGAATGAAGAAGAGGATGATTTCAGTAAGCAAGAGCAGTGTGGATGTTCTTGGTGATTTAGGCAAGATTGTGGAGGTCTTTGGATTGTGTCCAGTTCGTGTTGGTGGTTTGCATTGAAGATTGAGCTTGTAATTGAAGAATTACTTCCATATGATGGTGTTCTTCTTAAGTTTGGCCAACCAGATGAGTTACACATCCTGGGGATGATCTTGAAGATGTTCTCTAAAGAATGGTGTGTTCCTAAAGGAATATTGAAGTCTTAGATCTATGTGGTCGATAGTGTGTTGATCCCCGTGAAGTCTTTTTACAAATAGTCATGTTGTATTTATGTATTTGCTCTATAATGTATGCCGACTTGGATGATTATCCCTAAGTCGATGTCTTGTATAAATAAGGATTTGTAAAGTCATTTCAAAGGTATCTTGTGGAGATGAGGGTGTGGTAGAGAGGAGCAGAGTGAAAGGCAGAGAAGAAGTATTGAGCTTAAATGGAACTGACTCAAGCATGGTGAAGATGCTATTCTTTAGTTCAAGTATGTAATACTTATTATTCTATAGATAGTGTGTCTCCCATAGGCAGTGGACCTCTTGTGAGCAGTGTGCTCGAGCAATGAGCCCTAATTGGCATGTGCCATTTTGTTCTTTCTATTCTTCTAACAGAGAATACAATCTTGGGTTAGTCACCCCATGGTTTTTCCCTTAACCGAGTTTTCCATGTCAAAATCTTGGTGTCTTATGTGTTAATGTGTTTCTACTCTTGAACTATTGTACTATGTTTCCGTGATTGAATTATTATTATCCTACTAAATTAAGAAAAGGATTTAAGTGATTAATTGGAAAAAAGTTTCGGACAACTGATTCGCCCCCCTCTTAGTTGTCTGTCCTTAATCTAACAGTACCTAGGGTAAAAGGTGTGCACTGGACTAAGGATGAGCCAGTTGCCATTCAGATTAGAGATCGTCTTTGTAGCATTGGTGATTTCAAAGTTAAAAAAACTCCAATATTGGGTTACTTCAAGAATTTTTAGAGTATGATGCACCTAAGGGAAAGAATCCCTAAATTAATTGTTGAGAAGTACAAAAATGATAGATGCTTCATGGTTGATACTAATTAGTGTTTGATGGAAGCAGTGGAACCTAGAACTGCTTAGATCATGCCCATGGGGTATGAAGTAGATGAAAAAATCCTAAATATGTATGCTCAACATATTCTAAGAAAACCTAAAGACACAATGGTTGAAAGATTTGAAACTTATGAGGAGCTGAATTTAAAACTGCATACTGAATTCAAATAACCTAAAACTAATAGGAAAGTAAGAAAAGAATTTGAGTAGTTAGCTGAAAGTTTGGGCCTAACTAAGGAGGTTGTGAAGAAACATAGAGAAAGAACTGAAAAGGATGAGAAAGAGAAACACGATAAGAAACCAACAGATGCTCTAGTGGAACTCTCTTCCACTTCAAGAACTACTAGGAGCTCTGCTGCTGCCCTTGTTCTTTCTAAAACTTCAAAAACAAAAGCAAAATCATCTAGAAAATGGGAGAAAATGAAGAAAACAAAAGCAACCTAGACCTATGAAAGCATAAGAGAAGAAGAAGATATAGATTTTGACATTAAAATCAAGGAAATAAAGGCCACAAGAACAAAAGCTGCAAAAGTAACCAAAGAAGAGTCCTCTGGAAGAAAAAGGGCTAGTAAAAGGCAAAAGACAGAAGCATATGAGGAATATGTTGAGAAGCCCACACTTTCCCTAGAGGATGTGATAAAGTCAGTCATGGTAGATGGTAATCTAAAACCCATGATTGAATTCTATGATGAATATAGTGATGTGGATAAAAGGGTATTGGAAGAAGCAACTATTAGATATCTCAACATCTACAACAAGGCATTGATTGAGATAACTTCTGAGTTGCCATAAAGTCTGGCAAACATTTTGGAATTGAGAAAAGAAAATGCCAAGAGTAAGAACATGGAAATCAGGGAACATGAGCTAATAAATTTGTGTCCTTAGATTTCACCTGATCAAATAAATATGATATTCAAGGAAGTCAAAGATGACTTTAGAAGCAAAAGGAGAATGAACAAACTCATGCTTGTAGAAACAAGTGAAATTGTTAAAGAAACTAAAGAAATTCTTTTGAAAGCATTGAAAAAGCACAATTTTCCCATAGTCACAGAAGAAGTTCTGAATGGTGAAGAAGAGAACATCATCGAGCAGCAATTTGAGTTAGGTGAAGCCTCTATTCCAGAAGTGGAACAAGTAAATCAGGATGATACAAAAATGACAGATAAAGTAGTTGATGCAGGAAAAGAAGATAATATTACTACTTCATAGAGCACTCCAAATTAGATATCAAGTAGTGAACAAATAGAAAAGGGTCCCTCTACAGAGAACATAGAGAAAAGTATTGCAGAGAAAGAGGAAGAAAAAGGAAAGAAAGATAAAGCAGAAGAAGATGGTGTAAATGATGAAGCACCTAAAGTAGATACTGAGAAATCTAATGAACCAAAGGATGGTTCAGAAAATGTTGCAAGAGACACTGTAGATGTAGTGAAAAGTCTTCTTGAAAAATAAATGATTGAGATTGATGAGCGTGAACTACTCCGAAGTCTAGCCAATCCAGATGCTCTCTCTCCAATTCAATTGATGAAAATTGCATCATTCACCCAAGTAAAGGCTAGAGAAAAGATGTTAAAGTTCCACATGGAGGACAATGATCTACTAGGGATTACAACCAAGATTTTGGAAAAATTAATGCCTTCCTACTAGAAGAATTCATTTGATTCCCCCTTTGGCCATCTAAAAAATCTTGTAAGTTCTGTAAATACTCGTTTTGAGTCCTTTGAGAAGTCTGCAGAGACAAAAGTCAGAAATGAGTTTTTGGATAAGAGATTTGGTGAAATTAAGAGTCTAATAGGGTATGATAGGACTATACTTCCTATCAATAAAAGGAGTGTTCAAAATGCTCTAAGTGATGGAAGTGATATATATAAATTTTGTCTATCTTGGCCCAAAGTAAATAAGGATATTGAGAAGAAGATAAAGGAACAAGAACTGAAAATGTCAAATCTGTCCAATAATTTTCATCCTCTAACCATTTCACCCATAAGTCAGGAATGTCAAGTAATTAGCTTGATTGATGAGATAAACAGACGTGTTAGAGAGAAAAGCAACATTATGAAGAGAATGTGTGAGCTCCAAGGATTGATTGCCCCTAAGTTAGAGACAATGTATAATGCCCTATCTGAAGCTCAGACTGCAGTTCAGACTAGTGATCCATTAGATCTGTCAAAGGCAAAAGCATATTCATTTTTGTTAATTGGGCACATCTCTATTTTGGATGGAATGAAGAGTACCTAGGCCTCTAAACTTGCACAAATAAAAACCATTTTTGCAGATATTCTCAAGTTCATGTAAATAAAACTTAATGATTAGTTGTACATATGTGGTCCTATATACAAATTTTTGGAAAATTTTAGCTTACAGACCCCACCCTTTGCCATTGATGTCAAAAGGGGAGTGAATATTAGTGAAAAATGAGGAATCTAGCTAAGGGGGAGTACCAGAAAGAAATGTGAACAATAGTATGGAGCATAAACTAAGGGGGAGCTTTTCCAACACTTAGTCATTTTTCACTAAGTGTTGACATCAATGCCAAAGGGGGAGATTGTTGGCAAGAGACACTGCTAGGCATGATAGGTGTTACTATTGATGGAAACTAAGATCATCCCAATCATCCACATAATACAATCTATTCACACCTGAAGTTAGAATCAGAATGTGTCTAAGTCTGGGCAGTTAGGAACAGAACAGGTGACAGGGTCTGGTATCTTGGTCTGGATCTATCCGGTGGAAAGGCATGGTCTTCTATGGATATGAGATAGTTGTAAGCATTGTCAAGACACTCTAAATCTAGAGTTTCATCCTTCGACGATGAACTCAAAAGATATTAGCTTCTGAGTATCAGGTTTCAGTTTGATAGAATAGACAGAAGAAGAACTTGCCAACCTTGTGAATGATCCTATTTCCAAATGTATAGAAGTTGTCTATTGGGCAATTGGTGATGATAAATAGTGATAGTCAACATGATTGATGTTTCACAAGTGCAAGTTTTAATCTGCATCTCATATTATGTATGAATCTAGCCAACAGAGCAGAGTACTTTACAAATTCTAAATGTTCTTGAAGTTGACTGGTAAAATAATTGTAGATCATGTTACAGATATATATATCTGATGGAATTGGATGATTGTGGTGTGTGAGTGAATAAGGTAATTGTGAAAAGAGCAGAAAATCTAAGGAGTGAATAAAGGCAGAGCAGTAAGAAGAGCAAGTAAAGATGAAATGTGTAAGATCATTTTTTACACTTAACTGGAACTGAAACTCTTGCATGAGTAGATGCTATTTATCAGTTCAAAATCTTCTTTTTTCTCTTGTAATCTTTCTGTAGGCAGTGAGCCTCTAATTGAGAAGTGAGCTCTGGGTAGTAAGCCTAAATGCATGTACATTCTAATTTGTAAAAATACTTTTAATAGGGTATTAATTATTGTGGGTTAACCCCCACCATGGTTTTTCCCTTAACTAGTTTTCCACGTCAAAAATCTTGGTGTCAATTGTGTTATTTATGTTTCTGCTCATGTGTTATTGATTAATGTTGAAATGTTTATATCATTAATTTGATTATAAGTTGTAAAGGAAGATCAATGGTAGAAAAGATTAAAATATGTGACAATTGATTCACCCCCCCTCTTAGTTGTCCGAACCTAAACCAACAAAATCCCCTCCAAGAAGAAGGTCCAGAACCAATGAAGAGATCTTGAACATAGAATCCAATCCACTGCCTACAAACAACATTTCTCCCTTTCAGAAGAAACAAATCCATTGGTAAATGTAGAAGCCATTCCCACATCTTGGATGAATAGGGAACCCATATTAAAATGTGTGCCTCTGAATGCAACTCAAGTGACCTCATACTAGGAAAATATGTCTTCTCCAAAACAGAAATTGTCTGCCCAACTAGAGAAGAACTAGGAGAGGATATGATCTAAACTGCATCTAAAAACATAGAAGATGAAGATGGTGATGCAAATCCAATTGAGATAGCATCAAACAAGAGAGTTAAACCCTCAAATGTGTCCTCCAAATCAGCAATGTGAGACTCCACAAATAGAGATGATATGTCTACAAGATAGGAATCCCAATGAGGTGGATCTGAAAGACTCATATTGACCTACTGCATAGAATTACTAGAAGCCAATGATGATGCAACACTGAATTCTAAAGTAGCAATAGGTGATAAATAAGATGTGATCTCAATAGGAGGAGAAGAGGGAGCAAGAGAGGTCTCTGTCTCTGAACATTCAAGACATGCCATATACTCAAGCTCCTCTAAAGTATCATCATCAAAAGGTATATTATCTGCATCATCAATTGGAATGAGGAAATCTGCTGCAGGATCATTTGAAAATGGTGAGACATGAGGGTCTTCATACAACTCCCAATTTTTTGTTCAAAGTGTGTGTGGGCTCTCATAGATGGGAAGATCACACACAATATCATAATCAATAGTGGTACAAATTAAACCTACAACATGATCTTGATTGTTACCCCAAATAGATTTCTTCATAGGTGTCTCTGGTTCAGGTATGAGCCCATAAAGATGAGATAGAAGATGCAGCCACCTGAGATGTGTTAGGATGCCTCTTTTCCAGGACTCATAATTGTCCTTAGTTAGATTGACTACAGAAGAATGAGTGGAAAAACCCATGATACCTCCTCAAAATGATAGAGATCAAACATGCAAATAGATTTATGCTCATAATAGAAGCCTATCAAAGAAAATAGAACCTTTCCAAGAGGTAGTATGTCCAGGATATCCAACAGAAGCCATAAAATTGACAAACTAAATAAAAGATACCTAGGGTTGAATCTAAAAAAATTACATAGATGATTGTGTAGAGCTCTCTGATACCTTTCCAACCCCTGTTCGTTTTCAAAAAATGAAGATTCTAGGTGCAAGAACTGAGCCTTAAAGCCAAAAATGATGCCCTGACTTCAAACAGAAAAAATAGGTTTCAATCAGAAATATCAGGGAAAAAGACCAGCATTACTAGATAGTGCTTAGGACTAGCTTTCCAACACTTTTCCATTTGCCAATTATTGAGTCTGTATGCTCAAGTTATGGCCTCTGGAAGAAAACTACCCTTTTAGGCATGCACATGAGTACAACACAAAAATTGAGGTAGATTCAGAGATTGAGGCGGCACAAAAATTGAGGCTGATAGAAATCCAGTGGCATAGAAATTGAGGAAAATTCAAAAAAAATTGCACATAAATCGAAGCAGCTCGAAAATAAAAATATGCTCATAAAAAATTTGGCACAAAAATTGAGGCAATTGTATAGAAATTTAGGCACATAAATTGAGGCAACTGTACAAAATTTTGGCACAGAAATTGAGGTGGTCGTATAGATTTTTTTTGTACACAAAATCAAACCCCAAACAAATGACCAAAAAATTTTTTGTCACCAAAAATAGAGTGCCTTATATGAAAATAGGGGTTTTGACACCTTTTGAGCGCAACCGTGAGGTCTTTTTTGCTCTAGGATACATGGATTATCTACTCATGGCTAAAACCCTTTGTGATTTGAGAAGAAACTGACAGATCTGAAGCTTTAAGACCATGTTAGAGTCACACAAGGACTCACAAGAGCCAAGATCATCTATAGGAAAACTTCTACAAGAGAGAGCTGCAAGAGGATAATGCACAAGCCAAATGCATTTGAATATGTGTGCTTTACATTTACAATACTAGAGTTACATAAATAAGCAACCACTTGCTAAAGTGGGAGAGATACAAAAATGGTAGATGATGATACATGTCATAAATGTCTCAAGCACTAAAAAGGAAAGACAACTAACCTTCCTAAAAGATAGCCACTTGCCAAATAGGGACAAAGTGGGAAAGGAAAGCTTAGGTCACTTGCCACAAATCTCTCCAGTATGAGAAAGGAAACATTATCCTAAAAAGAATCTCCCTAATTAACTTATGTAAAAGTGAAATATGATTTTTCACCAACACTCCTTCACTAAAATTTGGTTATAGCCTAAATATCCATCCAACAAAGAAAATTTGTCAGAACCAAAAACAACTTGTAAGATTTGTTCCATTAAAGGGAGTGGATAGTGATCCTTGAGAGAGGCTTTATTCAAATCACGAAAATCGACACAAAGCCTAATCTCCCCATTCTTCATTCTAACTAGAACTAAGTTAGAAACCCAAGATATATGCTTAATAGGAAAGACTATATTACTCTCAATTAACTTATTCAATTTATCTTTCATAAGATGCTTAAGCTTGGGGTTATGAGGCCTCTATTTTTGCCTCACTGGTTTTGCATTAGGCTCTAACTCAATGGTGTGTTGAGCTAGTTCAGGGTAAAAACCCTTTAGGTCTTTGTACTCCCAAGCAAAAACATCATTAAATTCTTGACATAAAAAAATGAAAGCTTGTTGTTCCTCCTTGGTACATACCTTTCCCAACTTAAGCAGCTTACCCTTGAATATCTTAACTGCCTCATAGTGTTCTTGCTTCACGGTCATGCTGCATTTGTCCTTTCTAACTTGATCATCTGAATTAAAAACAAATTCCAATGTTACCAATCCCTTGGGTAGTTTGTTAGACTTTAGCTGCACAATCTGATTGTCATATTGTTACTGCCACTTTTGTTGATTCTCAACTAGAATCTAAGCTTCTACAATCAAAAAACTTATAATCTATTTGTCACTATCAAAAACCTACCAACTTACATTGTTATCTGGTATAGATGGTCTTACAACCACTTTTACGTATTGTTGTACCTCTATACTATGAATATAAGTTGGAATGTCAAACTAAGATCCTATGGCAGCAAGCTTATCTGCATGTTTATTTTGATTTCTAGGAATAGAAAGCAGATTGAAAGCATCAAAATCCTCTATTAGATCCCTAAACCCGATATGTATACTTCTTGAGAAAATCATTTTTGGTAACATTTAATTTTCTAACTTGATTTACAATTAACTCAGAATCACCATAAACTTGTAAGCACTTGATACCTTTCTTTCTGGCCCATTCTATGCCATGGATAAGTGCCTCACATTCAGCTGTATTATTTTTACAGCTAAAGGCAAACCTTAATGTCAAATAGTACTTATCTCCATCAGGTGAAACTAGCATGGCTGCTCCACCAGCACCCATTTTGCTTCTTAACCTATCAAAATACAATTTCTAGAGCTAATTATCTTGTTGTTCAAGCTAACTTTGATCCTTGACTAGATTTGGAATCACACATCGGGCTCATGAATCATATAAATACCTAATCCTACCTCATTAGTGTGACTGAAGGGGTCCTCTTCATGGTCCTCGGCTGCCCTCTCATCTAGATTTACATCCTCAATAGGTGTGCTGGGGTCTAGGGTCATGGATTGATCCTCTAGTCCATGGGTGATGTAGAGGTTAGCATTTATAACGCTAGGAACATATGTCTCAATATGATCCTTGGCTAGAGGCTCAGATTTTATGATTACTTCCGTACCATACCTTGTTTTGAAAAATAGATGGGACCAATCAGAAGATAAAAACCCACCCAATTTCGTAGTAAAATCCCTAGAAAGGCATATGGCAAAAGAAGGTGGTAGGTTAATAACATGAATATCTTGATGGATTGTAAAATTTGGGCATGCATGCAAGGTAAGAGGTAGATTTTTAATCACTCCAGTAGTATTAATAGCAAATCTATCTAGCTGAACCACTCCCTTTGAAAGAGGCTCATAAACTAGTCCTCACTTATCAGCTAGACTCTTGGGTATTACCAAACTACTTGCTTCCAAATCGATCATGCAATTGTGAACCAACCTATCACCAATGATTAGACTCAGGTAAAAAGAAGGAGGTTTTACATCTTGAACTTGCTGCTCATTTTTTACTTCTGGGTTGTTTGCAAGCACAACCTTACTCTTTTCTTGGTTAGCAATATTAGAAATAGAAAGCTGAGCCAAAGTGTCTTGTAGAAAATCTTTTTTACCAAGAATGTGCAATGCATCCATTATTGACATGCTAACAATAGCCTTCTTAAGGTGTTCAACAACATTAAATGAAACAGGACTCACCTTTTGCTATCCTTTGAGAGAAACAACATCATTTTGCCTTTGTGAAGGCTGTGATTGCACCTTAGACTACTCCTTCCTAGGTACAATTTTTCCTCTTTGTAGAATCTACACCTTTTGTTGTGCTGTGGACATTGCTTGAGATGAAGAGGTATGAAATATGTCCTTGGCAGGCTACTGTTGAACATTTCCAAGTTGCTGCTCCAAATCAACCGCTCTCTTCTTCGATCTTGTATTAGCTACAACATGTGTATCTGATTAATTTTGTCCTTGGGGATAGTTCACACCACAAAACTCAGTGCCTTGCCAATTCATTAAAGCAAGATCAAGGTTATCTTGCTGAACTATGTTCTCATTCAAGGCACTTTCCAAAACACCATAACTGTTTTGCACCATAAGAACTTGATTTCTCATATTGTTTGCACATGCAGCTTGGTTATGAGGCTAGTTACATGGATAACACAAGTCACATTCTTGTGCCATGTTGTTCTAAGTAGGTACAAGCTCTTTTGAAGAGCTTGCAGCATTAGGATTATAAGACTGAAAGCGTCTAGGATTGAAGTTTCTCCTCTGACCTTGAGCATCAGTTTGAAAGGGTATTCTATTTGACTGGTTGAGTTGATGTGGAGCTTGATAAGGTCTATGCTCTTGACCCACTTGCTTCTTAATGTTAACAAATTCATTGCTCACAGTCTTGCTAAAGGGCTGTAACATACCGTTTAACTCTTAGATTTCCTAGGATGGGTATGGAACAACAGCTTCTTGGGCTGTAGCTTGGTATCCTATTGTTGGGACTGGCAGGACATAAGCTAAAGGGGTACTGACATAGGAATAGGTGGCTATATTTTAGAAAAAATTGGCATAGGAGGCCTTGGGGCTATTTTACCTGCTTGAATAAGGTAGTTTTCTACTCTAATAGCTATATCGAAAGCGTTAGGAAGAGTAAACCCACCCATAGATTGAAACCATTATAGAGATTTCACTATTTAAAGCATTAAGGAAGAATAAAAATGCATGTTGTGGGGAAGGATTTATCATCGCAGGAATCCTATCCCAAGTTCTCTGGAAATGGTAGTTAAAATCTACTCATGCGGAGCTCTCTTGATGGTACTTAACTACTCCAGCATAGACAAATGGTTAGATTTGTCCTCAAAATGCCTAAGCAAGCCATCACCTAGCTAATCCCATGTTGTTATTGATTTAACTATAAGCCCTCTAAACCATTACAAAGATTTACCCTATAGTGAAGTAGCCAATAATCTAATTGCTACATTCTCTTGAGTGATATTATGCACCGAGCACAACGTTGACACATCTCGAATATGCTCAATAGCAGTGGTTTGGTCTTCTCTAGGAAAGTACAACATGCTTTTAAGGGCTGCAACAGGAATGTTGTCATGCTAGGAAAGGTTTAATGGGCTTCCCCCATTAAAAGGTGCAAATGCAAACTGCCTAGGAATCATTGGTATTTGTACTACTAGCACAGGGCTTCTCTACACTGGAGTTGTAGGGCTGAGGTTTGGAGGTGTAGATCTTGACCTCCTTGATGAGTCAAAAATTCTTCTTGTTATCCTACCCCTCCATGGAGATAACTACAAATACTTGAATGAAGTAGGACTTGATCTGGTCTGCACTTTTCTCATACGCTGGTTACACTAGATCTACACACAATAACCAGAAAATACAGTTGCCAGGTATATCTTGAAGCCTCTAGAGGTTGGAAACATGACTGCATATACCAAAACAACAGCTTTAACACTTGAAAAACTTCTTTGAAAACAAATTCCAGAGTCCCACCGGGCGTGCCAAAAATTGTTAACTCTCAAAACTGCACCCTTGCTAAGTTGCAGAACTTAGCATTTTGGAGTAACATGGAAACACTCTCAGATTGTGGGTAATCTATGTTGAGAGTGAATCTCTAGAGCAGGCTAGTTCCCTTGGCAGATCACCTAATCTAAAAGACCTTCTGAGGAAAGGGTTAGGAGGAAAACTAAAAATGAAAATCCTACAACCTAAAGATGGTTCACCAAAAATTTTAAAAGACTTTGATGACTTTACTCACAACAACTTCCCAAAACTTCAACTCTCACAATCTCACTTATATCATCCAAAAGTAATTTGTATGAAGGTTCATAAGATTGAACACAAAATACAACGTGAATTATATGAGACTCTTGCACACAACCCTACAATAATAAGACATAAAAAGGATTTGTTGTTTTGAATCACAATAAACATCAAATTGATGCTGCAAGTATGAAGCAATAAATGAGAAAGGAAAGCTCTGCTATTTATTAAAACTGAAGGAGTGTCGAGCTCAAAATCTGAGTACAAAAATGTTTACAAGACTCTCTGAGATGAACAAGAGAGCAAGAAACAATAATTTGAACTGTCTAAACTGAGTTTTTCTCCTCATATATATAGCCAAAATGCTTTCAATTATTGAGAATGGAAAAAACTTAGCAAAAATCTCTAAAAAGGCAACTTCCTAAGCCATTTTCAAGCTCCAAAGAAAAGCCTCCAAAATTGTAACCAAACTATCTCCAAACTGAGTGCAAAAGCTATCAAGATTACCTATCAAGTGGTCCCACCAAAAAGACACTAAAAATTAGGTTTACTTGGCTGGAAACTAAAATAGAAAGTCTAGTTTGCCTAGCTTTTCTCTATTTCACCCAAAGGAACTCAACCTAAAATAGGGAAGATTTTCCTATATTTGTTTTTCTTTAATTGCATTTAAATAACAATTATTAAAGCAATTTATAATGACATTGCTTTTAATAGATGTTTTACAATGATTTCACAGTTTTAATTTGATTGGGTTTGATTTAATTTTTTGCAAACATACAAGGCTTATATGATACTAATGATACATTCTACCAAGTATAATGCATCTTCACCTAGTTTGATTTTTTTATTTTCCAATGAAAATTGGAAGGCTCCTAAGGCACATTAAATGTTTTGGTTTATCCTCCATTTGTTGCAAAATATCCTAAGGCATAAAGCCTAGGCATGAAATATATGCAAAGGCAAAGAATGATACCTTAAGGGTATTAGTAGAGGCATTTAAATTTTAAATCAATGTGATAAAATGCCAAATTGACTTAGGGCACAAAGGAAACCCTAAACACAAAATAATTGAACCCTATCTTTTCAGCCTCACTTTGCACTTCAATTTTTTTGAGAAGGAAAAAGGCTCTGCTGGGCCACCGCCATTAGAGCTAGGGTTTGAGCTTGAAACCCCCTATTCTTTGTTGTTTCTAAGCAATTTTCATGAAGATTTTGTTGGAAAATGCAAGGTAAACTCCTTTGGCACAAGACTAAACCATATTTTCATTCTAAACACATTTTTTTCTCTTTTAAGTCGCAGCCATAACAAACTTTCTGATGTATTTTGCCTTTGCTTCTCTATTGTTAATACCTTTCCTCTATTTTGAGGCCGCCATGGAAGCATCTCTGAAGCTCGACAGGTCAATTTCTTGAATGCAATCCTCTATATCAAATGATGGTAAGTCCTTCACCTTTTGAGCTCTGAATTGACATGATGCTCGATATGAGCTTAAGAAATTGCAAAAGAAAGAAATCTTGTCAAAGATGATAATGAATGCATTTAGTTTTTCCCTTACATTATGTAGAAGCATTATGAAAACTCCTATATATCTTCTAAATTGTAGGCCGTAGCCATACCTTGTATATTTTCTTATCTTTTGAGTGTTTTCCAAGCCTGCATAAGCTCAAAACCCTCCATCTGCATCTATGATCTCCTTATGTAAATTGATATGGGTTTTGTTAATTGTAAAAAAATGTATTCTTGGTTGTGGCCATAACACCCACTATATATGGCATTACCTATATTTTCTTTTTTTTTTGTCTTGTGTGGAAGGATCTTGATTTGAGCCTAAGCCATGATAGAACAATGCAAATCTTGTGAAAGGAGTATCATGTTACTCTGATTACTATTTTATGGGTTCTGAAACCCTTCATGGCAGTGGCTTCTCTTAGGTTTTTGTTTAAAATGGCATTATGTATGTGGCTGCAACTTCACTTCTCATTAATTGGATCATTCATACCATGTAAATGATACTTACCGTACATGTTCTACTACATACATTTATAATATGTGGGCTGAAGCAATATGTTTTGTGGCATTGTTATTGTAGTCTTCCAAATATCTTCTTTTAATCTTTGCTTAATGATACATACATTTGATATGAAGCTTAGAAGAAACTTACCATGTTGAAGTTAACTCAAAAGAACATCTCTTTATGCCAAGTAACTTTGTTCAATGTGACCTTTCAGCTATATTTATTTTCCTTTTTACTGTTGTCATGACATTATGATAGTCATTTGAAACTTGATGTGGCTATATGACTGATGCAAGTTGTCTTTGTTGATTTGGAAATAAATGGATTTATGTCTTCATGTTGATGATGCTCTTCATGGGCCTTAGCAAAACACTGGATCTCTTGTGTTGTTTACATGGTGTACTGATTGCCATGCTCTTGATGTTGTATTAAATGTTGTTCATAATGACAAAGTAGGTATTTATTGTCAAGATGACTGTATCCAAAATGATTGTGATGTCCATTGTTTATATTCTTGTAGATCAAATACATTCATGCACTGTGTATTCACTTGATGGTATCAGTATGTCTTTGCATGATGTCTAGATAGTAAAGAGACTTACTCTTGTACATTGTCATTATGAATGGTATTTATGACTGCTCTACTTCATCAGTTGTCCTACAGTCATTCAATGAGGCAATACCATGATAGCATAAGAACTTTGTATGCAAATGGAACTTCTTTAATGAAAGATAGTGCATTTATTTAGCTCTACATATTTATTTGAGCAGCCTTGAATGAGCTTATTGCAATTACTTTTAGTTATTCTTTCAACTAAAAATGTTTTTGTTTGAGAAACATGAATATGTTTTCCTATCTCATTCCCCTCTTGAGACTTAGGCGTAGCATGCTGGGTTCAACCCTTGTGGGAGCCCACTTTTACACCACATGCTATGATGTCTTCATAAATGAATCAGCAACATAATTTCTCCTATACCTGCTCAGTAAACAAACATGTTAGATTAAAACAGTGAAGTTGAATGCTCATGTGGTGTTTCATTTTCAGGCTCTCTTGCATATATCTGATTTTGTTATCTGATTCAATACATCATAAACAATGTATTATGTTTCTATTGATGGAGCACATAGGAAAACTCATATCTGGAGCTCTAACATCTCTTTTCACCATGATACAGGCTCATTCAGAGGTCATGAGCAAAGAGGAGCTAGCTACAATGAAGATGAACACCGAGCACTAATAGGCAATGATGGATATGTTTTGTCTTATTTGCTTCATTTCTTCACTTAATCTTTAGATGCATAGTATACTTTTTATGATGTGTCAGTTCAGCTATTCCCATGACTTGTGTGGGATATTTGATCTCTCTACTTTCTTTCAATACAATACTTATGCAGTTTTGTGTATATCCCATTTGTAAAATGAATGAAACATTGTAATACAAAATAAAATAACTCCTTATCATCCATGAAATCTCTGCAAAGCATTAAATTATAAACTGAATGTTTTCTCTTCTGTTGTCATAAAACTAAACCTTTTCTTTTCCAAGCATGTAAAACTATGCAAAAGCCAACATAGCAGAAAAATGTTAAGAAATTTTCATCTTAAAATGAAACAAATGTTTCAGCTCTGCCAATTTGAACTATAGGTAAAAAATTAGTAATAGTAATCATTAGTTCAATATTGTCTATTAAGATATTCTTATTGAACATTATACTTCTACAATTATTATCGAAGGGAAATGTAAATTCATATAAGGTGATTCTATTATTCACATTTTCAAAATACATAATCAAATTCCAATACCTAATTAAATAATTAGATTTGAAATTTGTAACACTATTATTGATTTTATCATTAATATTGTGCAATAGGGTACAATTGATCAAATATCAAAATACTTAAAGTACTCATACACATATTTTAAGAATCTCTAACATTTATATTACTATTTGTGGCACTACCAAGTATAAATTCACCATTTTGTATGATTTTTCCTTAGATTGAAATATATAATCATTTATTTAAAGGATTTTAAATATTAAGACTTTATCCAAGAAAAGTATTATGATCTTGAATTAGTGCATATTTACATTTATATCCAGTTCGTAAAATTCTTTCTAAAGAATATACGTGTATTATATTTTAACATTTTATATATTACAATGCCCATTAAATATTTGTATCATCTAACTATTTTCAACAGTAGTAATGATACAATGAAGTCACTAATTCATTTACGAACAATTCTCTAAGATCTTGGAATGTATATTGAACCCTTACCTTGAAGGATCTTGATCCTACTAGCTATCAATTTGCCTTGAGGTGGACAATTGAGAAGGCCAAGGATAATGAAGTACAATGATTATCTTAATAGGTTCTTCCTCAAACATTTGCCAAACAAACACATACCAACGCTCAAGTTAACAATAATGCATAATAGTTTTAGAAACATTGAATAACTCCTTTTTAATTTGGTAAGTATAAAATATAGATAAAATAATGTTTTAGTATTAATGATATGTTATAAATATATTCATATTTTTTACTACAAATTTGTATTTTTGATAGTAATGGCATCTATATATTTAACCCTCCCAAGTCTAAGTAAGGTGCCCATTTACGCACTTTCTTGATAGTCTCAAAATATTTTCATAAGGTAATTCCATTGTAGATTTTATTCATCCATGTTAACATGTGCTCAAGAGATTTATTAAAGGTTTAGTTTGTAGAATTACAGAGTTCTAGATATTAGGTTTGAACAATAGCTATGGTCTTATGACAACCAAGGAATCCAAATGTGCCATTGACTACAAAGACATGCATGCAAAAATGTGGAAGCATAGACAATGCACGTGAACTATTTGACAAAATGACTCAAAGAGATGTCCTCTACAGAATACATTAATTGCAGGGTATGCACAAAATGGATTAGTTGAAAAAGGCTTAAGAAACCTTCAAGCAAATGCGATTGGCAGGTGTAAGGTCAAATTCTACAACCTTTACTAGCGTCCTCCCTGTGTTTGCCAAAATGGGAAGCTTCCGAATAGGGTATGGACATCCACCAATGCAGAATGGAAGGGGGATTTTTGTCAGATATTATAGTTGGAAATACTCTAGTAGACGTGTATGAAAAATGTGGAAGCACAGTCAAGGCATGCGGACTGTTTGACAGAATGCCTGAAAGAAATGTCATTTTTGTGGAATAAAATGATTGCAGGATTTGACAAAATGGATTTGTCGAAAAGGAATTAAAAACTTTCAAGAAATGGCAATTGGCAGGCATGAAGCCAAAATCCATAACCTTTGCCAACGTCCTCCCTACCTAAGCACAAATTGAAGCTTGGGAACAATGTATGACTGTTCATCAAAGCATAATGGCAAGGGGATTTTTATCAGATATTATGATTGGAACTGCTCAGGTAGACATGTATGTGAGCGTTGGTTGAGCAGAAAAGGCATGCAAACTATTTGACTGAATGCCTCAAAGAGATGTCATCGCATGCAAAGCAATGATTTGCAGTATATATTAAAAATGGGTTTGTTAAAAAGGCTTTAACTTCCAGGCAGTTATGATTGGCATATGTAAAACCAAATTTCATACCCTTTGGCAGTGTCCTCCCTGCCTATGCCAAGATGGGCAATTTTGAACAGGGTAGGGACTTCTACCAAAGCATAACGGGAGGGGAAATTTTGTCGAATGTTGTAATTACAAGTGACCTGGTAAACATGTGTGCTAAATATGGAAGCATAGACAAGGCATGTCAACTTTTTGACAAAAATCCTAAAAGAAACGTTGTCCCATGGAATGCCATGACTGCAGGGTAGGTTCAAAATAGGTTTAAAAAAAATCCTTATAAACCTTTTAAGCAATTGCAACTGGTGGTTATATGGACTAACTCCTCAACCCTTGCCGGAATCCCTACAAATTGAAGCTCTCGATGAGGGTATGGCAATCCATCAACATAATTGGAAGTGAATTTTTGTGAGATGTTATAGTTGGGAGTGCTCTGGTAGGCATGTATGCAAAACATGAAATAATAAACAGTGAATCATGAACTTTAAGACTGAATGCCTCAAAGAAGGTTCGCCTAATGCAATAATTGTAGCATAGACACAAAATAGATTTGTTTAAAAGGGTATAAGAAACTTTTAGGCAAATGCAATTGGCAGATGTAAAATTAAATTCCACACCATTTTGACAGTGCCATCATTGTCTGCACGGTACTTTGGAACATGGTATGGACATCATAAAAGCATAAAGGATACAGAGTTTTTGTCTGATGTTGTGGTTGTGACTGCCCTGGTAGAAAAAGCACGTGAGCTGATTGATAGAATGTCTTAATGGAATACAATGATTGTAGGTTATGCACAAAATGGATTTGTTGAAAAGGCTTTAGAAACTTTCAAGAAAATGAACTTGGCAGGTTTAAAGCCAAATTCCACAACCTATGGCAGCATCCTCCCTAATGCTTGCGTGGGAGCTGGAGTAGGGTATGCATAGGGGACCAAAGCCTTCACAAAGACTTGTATGCAAATTCTCTTCTAAATGATTTCAAATAATTAAAAAGTTATGTACAAATTCCCCCTTCAATGTTTTCAAATTTAAAACAAAATCTTATGCACAAATTCCCTCTTGAATAATTTCAAATTTTAATAATTTTCTAAATAAAAAACTTGTGCACAAATTCTTTCTGGAATGATTTCAAATTTTAATGAATTTTCTAAAACAAAATCTCTCTTGAATGATTTCAAATTGTAATTATTCTAAGGCATTTCATTAGAATGAGTCCAAAACAGAAAAAATAAAATTATTAACAAAATTTCAAAAGATAAGAAACAAAATTATGAAAAGGAGGAAGGCTCTTACAGGTTGCTCCAACAATCTAGCCCAAGAACTCTCTAAGTGTCTTCCCTTCACATTTCTATGGCTATTTATAGAAAAATTTAATCTTATCTAGAACATCATTTAATAATTTAATGCCTTCACACCCATTTCTAAATTGCAATAAATTTTGGTGGAAAAATTCAATTTATCCATAAATGCTATTTGGAAAATTGACTTGGAAGATGAGGAAAGTTGAATCCCAATTTAATGTCTCCTTTCAATTTTCCAAATGGAAATAAATTCATGGAGAAAATCTCATTTTAACATTAAATGTTTTGTTTGAAAATTGACTTGGAAAATGAGGGGAGTTGAATCCTGATTTATTTCTTTTTTTCTAGAAGTGTACTCTTTTAAATTTTTATTTTATTTATCTAAAATTTTAAATTGTCTAAAATAAAAATCATTTATTTTTTGTTATTGACATTTTTACATTATTTATTTTTTTTCTTGTAATTATTTTGATCAATTAATAAGATAATTATTGCTATATTTGAATAATGAAATGCATACAAGTAGATATTAGAGTAAATGGTGTTTAGCAAAAGTAGTTATTGTCTGCAAAGTATACCCTGATGACTCTAAAACTAAAAATTTAATCAAACTCAAATAGATCACAGATTATACTAGAGGGATAAAAGTGGGTCATGACATACTTCCCCCTAAAACTTTGCATTGTCTCAATGCAAAACATTACTAACTTTAGTTCATAAATTAAGGTAGAAAAAGTGCTCAACATACATCAAAACTTCTATTAGTATCCTTGTATTATCATAACAATGTGAGTTTAAGAAATTACTTTAACCTTTCAAGCCTAATTGATCATATCCTTGCAACTTGTCCTCTATTCAGGAATGTTGATTTTTCTAGTATACTTGTTCATTCAAATTTTTCTATGTCTAAGATAAACACTTGTAGAGGTTGTCAGACATATCATGTTGTGATGTTAATCATGGTGTTGTTCAGCCATGCTTCTAAGATTGTCATGTCGGTGTGCAGCATTTCATCACAAAGTAGTTTGATTTATCAATGAAAAGCAAATTAAAATAATAAAAAATCATAAGTTACCAAGATGTCATTTTTAAATCATTACTTCATCATGTAAGTACCTTCCTCATAATTATCTTTAGGAGCCCTTTAAATGCAACAATAAGTGAATAAGTGTCTAAAAATTAGGAAGAGATCCAACTTACAAGAGTGTCATTACTAAGCACATTATTATCATAACTAGCTAATATAACTTCTCCACAATTTATATTGTATAATGGAGCCATGAAATCAAACATGTGTCATTATCATGAACTCCACATGTGAAATAATTAAAGTAAAACACCCCCACACTCATGGATTCGTCATGAGAGTAGTATACTTAAGAGCAAATGAAAGTATTCCAAAATAGATTTCAATGTCAACTGGTCAAATTATTATCATATCAAATGCGAGGATCAAAATATTATTATTTTCTAATGTCTCTTTAGGAGATTCATTTCCATATAAGAAGGCTCTTACCTTAGTCCATAATAAAGTTAAGTACACTTGCTCCTGTCATAGAGATTAAAATATTCATAGATATAATTGATCCTATCCAAAGTCAACATATCCAAATCATCATTAAGAAAATATTCTTCCTTTACTAATTATTCCATATTCCAAGATATATCATAATTTATACTGAGTTATCTTTCTAAATCCACCTTTAAGTTAGTTTCTCTCCTGCATAAGAGGGTCACATTTATTGTTCTCCTTTCTCCTTGGACCAGACTTGATCATAATGAAAATGGTACCGAACTCAAAGTCCAACTATTTGATCCTTGATTTTTTTCTCATTTAAAACCTCCTTTGATGCTATTACAATGTCATGACCTTGATCATTCATGCTTGTGATTCACTTTAAAATTCTATCATCAAAGATAATAAAACCTCATAATCAACTTTCTAAGTTCGGTAAAAAAAGAAAAGGTTCATATATTCTCCCTTGGTAATCTATCATTATCAAAGGCATACCCTACATATTTTTGATTTGTCAAAGATACTTTAAGAGCTTCCCCCACTTGATTACACCATGGATCATCTTTTGTTTGCCTAAGGTTGGTTTAAAGTGTTGATGTTATGATAATGTGTCTTCTTGTACTTAATGCATCAGCAACTCTATTCTCCCTCGATATACTCAACCTCAAAATCATAATCACTTAAAAATTCTAGCTACATTCTTTGTCTTGCATTAAGAAGTAAATGTGAGATTTTCATATCTGATTATACAACTTTACTGCTTGTGCATCGACTCCAAATGTTAAGTACCGAAACTCATTATCCAAAATTTCCAGTTATATTTAGAAGTTTACTCCAACCTGTGTTAGAATCCAAGAGAAATGATACACCTCTGTAGATTAGAAGAATTATATTATATTATTTAATCTGAGTACTCAGGGATTTTAAATAGCCAATTCGGTCTAAAGTGTCCAAAACGGGACATATTGAAATAAAGCCAACCGAGCTCTTTTGTCCTTTGTGCAAACAAGTTCATATGGAACTAGGTCTAACAGACCCTATCACTATCCAATATGGGGTAGATAAAATAATGGCCAAATGGGCCTATACTAGTCAAACAGATCCAAAATTTATCCAATAGGTAAACACAACATCCATACGGGCTAACAAGGATAGGAATCAAGAAATTGCTCTGCCTAAGACTTAGACTCATCAAGAACAATCTAGATCCTGAGTCACTTATAGGAAATTATAAAATAGGCCCATATATTGCACCAAGGAATTTCTGTAAGTTCATTCAATAAGAATGTTCTAAGGACCTTGTACCCTCCCTTGGGTTTGCGGGTAACCGGCCAAGTGCAAGGTCAATCCTCCCAAGTATTCTTCTGAGTATCAGTGACTTCCATTATTCCAATATCATATAAAGATTACAATTAAAATGAATATATGCTCAAGCACACACATTAACACTCAAATGAAAGGTAACAATTCTAGATGTCATGCATGCCTATTTGCAGAGACTGCCACATCAATAACTCTTCCAAACTTTCCATCCATCTCTCTCTTCGCAACTGTTGCATCAATTGGTGCCACCTTAGGTCTTGTCATACAAAAGTAGTGTTAGCATCCCAAAATTGATAATAGCTTCCCAAATTAGGAGTCCATGATGACATCAATTTCCTAAAAGTCAATAGCTATCTCTAGTACTCATCCAGTTATCCATAAAACCATATAGTCTCATCTCCAAAGAAACCAATATCATTAATACCTTAGTCCCAAGTAACTGAAAAAGAAAGATGGTCTCAGGGCCCTTTCAAGGACCCCTCCTCACATTTCCTAATACCTTGCTCGCATTCATTTAAGGTGTTATCCTCCAAGAGGAAGGTATGAAAGAAACACACACATAGATCTAGGGGGTGGATGGATTATGACTATCTCATACCAGTCCCATTTGCAACCCCCATCCTCACAATAGAATCCCCAAGCCACCTACTCTCCCATACAAGTTGCTCGAGGCCCGTTCTGGATAAGGTAGTTTACAGAAGTCATATTACTCCACACATGCCAATAGTTACAACAATAAAATGACTCAAATCAAGAAGTATTAAGTAAAACAAGTCCATAAGTTAAATCCTCAATTAGAATACATTACAATAAAACAAGCCGAGAAGAAGTGAAGATCAAAGATAGCAACCATTGCAACATCACAAATTGAACAAAGAACAAGTCCTTGAGGAATAAGGACCATCTCAAAATTAAAATAACTAATTAGCCCAAAGAAACAAAACATTGCTAGCTTAACACTTAAGTAAACCTTTAACACAAGAATAGATAATGCAACAATCTCATAAAATTTGCACATTACAATCATCATGTAGCCTTACAATAAGACCACCTAAGGAGATTAGGCGAATTGGGTGGACTTCTATCACTAAAATAAAAAAATTGTGTAGTGGTCTCAACCACAATGATAAATCACCATGTCACACTAAGAATTACCCACACAACCTAGAACAACCTTATCATATTTATGTATCGAATATCCACACGAATAGTCACATGCCCCACACAACCCAGGGCATGCCATTATGAAAAGATCCATTAAAATATGCTGCAAAAGGAATTAGCCACATAATATGGTATCCAGTTTCCAAAAGAGAATCCACAAGTCTCACAGTTGTCATGTACCAGACTACTACTGTCTCATTACCCCCATACTGTCACTAGTACCAATCTATTCATCTCATCCTCTAGGGAGAGTTTATCTATGACCTTACCCTTTCCATTTCTTTGCATGTTTCTCTCCACATTTATCAATAACTAGATGATCATTAGAACCCAAGAGGGGGAATATTATTAACCTTATATTATAACACCTTATATCTTAATTCTTTCCATACATTAGGTTAGCAGACCTCCAGGCCTAGTGTTTGAGCCTCGGCTCTAAGACCACATATAAGGACCCAACTCATCCTTAACAAAATAATACTAAAATCTGAATTCAAAAATACTGAGGAATTAAAAATTTTGATCTAATAGATGTAGGAAATGTAGGTTTGTGAAATTTTACTATTAATTCTAAGCATTACTCAATAAACATTATTGTGGTTCAATAACTAGAGCTTAGTTTCCTAAAGTCATAAAGTCTTGAAAAGTTCACCACTATTAATCCAATGAAGAGAGAAAGTACATTTCTCAAGATAACATGTAGGGACAACAGATCAACACATACCTTAAGTCATGCATTATATCCTACATTCATTTCTGACAACTTGCTTTTCCTCTAGCAATGGTATCCTTATCATATGCACAAAACTAACTGGACAATCTCATGTTAACACAACTCATAAATCACTACATAGTTAATTAAGATCATGATGTTAATTATAGAGGAACACCCTATATCTGGGGGACCTGAGTACTGGGGGCATCCTTCACCATCCAAACTACCTACATACCCTGTATCCATGGGATCAAGGCCCTTTTTGGATGCGACTGACACTGGGGTATGCAAATATGCAATTATGTCTTGCACTATGTTTGATGTAACAGTGAGTGGGTATCTAGCCCTTTCTAGGGTTATTCACTGCCCCAAACAGTTCTTCATCAGCTACTACCCACTTAGGGGAAACAGGGAAGGAAATTAGTCCACTACTAGAAACACCTAAAGGAGTGTTTGTCAATTAGTCCTAGTATGGAGGAATCCCTATCAGGTGTCTGTTCATGAATTCTAGTTTACCTCCTTAAGACAAATAAGGTAATTTCATGTCTAAGGCCCTTCCTAATTCCCTAGTACTTTCACCAAGATTCATGAAGGTGAGGTGAGAGCATACAGTAGATAGGGTTTCTAGATTAGACTAGTTGCCCTATCTAACAGTTTACAAGTTGTCTTTGATTTAGACTTGTGTTGTCAATAAGCCCTGTTTTCTATTGATAGTTTGAAAGGTTTTCTAATTGAGCATTTTACCCTCAATACTTAGACATTCACATGGTAATAACCATACAACTATTTCAATAGACTCATCCCTTAGTTAATCTTTTTAATGAGATATCTAAGGAGATTTTCCCTTCTTGCAGATTTAGCTTCAACATGTCCCTTATTACTCCCTGAGGATTTAGAGGGATTGTGCCCAGATGTCATTGTTGTAGCTATGTTAGGTACGAGGTACTTGGTTCAATGCGATGGTATTACCTATAAATGTGACATAGAGGTACCATAAAAACCAAACACTATGATTTGTTTGAGTGTTTGGATGTTGATTTATAAAGTTTACCTATCTAGATGGAAAGAAAATATTTATGGTAACTTACAAGGACATGAGAAGGAAAATAAACTTCTTTGCTTGATCAATCATAATGCATGTAAAGAATATGACTAGGTATTTGATCCATTCATATATACATAAGGAATAGTCAAGTAAAGATACCAGAAAAGATACTGTTACTAGAAATATTGTCAAAGTGGGAAAATTGGTATAAATGAATAATCAATGTATATCAACAATACCCAATAACTCAATGAAATAAGAAACAAATAAATCAATCAAACAAAGAAATTCAAACCTTGCAAACCTCTTTACTTCATGGCTTCCATTGATTTCCTATCTCAAATGATCTTGTGTATGAATATGGCCCTCAGAAGGTGCACTTCCTTGCTATTCCAAGATATCAAGTGGGAATGGCTGTGATAGTTTATTGCAATGAAGATGAGTTTCACAACAAAGGTAATGGTATGGTAACAAGTTGATCACAAGCAAAAGGAATGACTTGGGTGCCAAAGGCATGCTATAATTGTAATGCCCCTCGCTTTTGCTTGTAATAGATGTTAGTTTCATGACTCCTATGATAGTTCTAGTATAGATGATAGTCTTATAGTGCATGTTACAGTTTAATATATTTTGATTTCTATGTTATGGTTGATGTTCTCCTTGATCTTGATGGACACTTGGTTATCATGTGAGCTAGATATGGATTTATGTTAGGATAATGCTTGATTACTTGTACTTTGTGCCTTCACAGTTTGATGGACATGATCATAGATTAGTGTTATTTTATGTTTAATGTGTTGTTCGATCATGATTATGATGTATGACTGGTATTGGATGTAGTTATTTAATGATGTGTTACTTGAACTGAATAGTGTTGCATTACTCGTGTCTGAGTACCCTGCCACGCTGTGACTTCTGTTCATTATGTTTATGATTACATGGTTATATATGTATATATGCACAACCATTATTGTTCATTGCAGGATGCAGGTACCGGGCATCGACTCCACCTGAATTACTAGGTCTGAGTGTGCCCTAGCCAATAGAATTGTGGATTGGAGTTGACATGAGGTTCCCTATTTAGTCAACATCCTCAAGGAGGATGAGTTTCCAATGTTGTGCCTGTCGTCACCGTCAGTGGGACTGATGTCATCATTGTGTCGTCATGCCCTGTGGCTTCACTTGGGGTCAGGTATTATCTTGGAAGTTAGGGTATATCCAATTCAAGTGTCAATTTATGCATGGTTGGTATTTCATTAAAATAAGATGAAAATTAAGCTAACGTGAAATAAACAGGTGCTATGGAAATTATGTGTTGTGATTATGTAAAAATGATTTAATTGTGTGGTAATTGGTAAATTTAACCAGAATTGGTAAATAAATAAATTAAACTAGATAAATGATTTAATGAAATATTAAATTGCAAATTGTAGCAGATTAAAATTAAACAGAAAACAAAAATACATATGTGAAAGTGAATAAACATCTCTATCGTTGATAAAATAAATCTAATCTAAAATAATTGTGTGGAAAATTTGGGTTACGGATATTTTAATGGTAAAATGAAATTTATAAGGGTAAAATGACCATGTTTTGGAGGGAGAGATCCAACCAAATCTATCAAATTTATATCGGATGATGATGAGTTTATTTAGTTCTTTATTGAATAGATATTTGTTATATAAAAAGAAATTAAATTAAGTCAAGAATTAATAAAATTGCTTCTCTATGGATAAAAATAATTATTATCCAATGACCTATGGGTTTGTTATTGCCATCTCTAATACTATTATTATCACTATGATTATTTAGGTACATTATTAAACATAATCAATTTTTGATAAATAACGATAACATTTTTAGCTGTAAAAATTAGGGTTGTCATATTTAGGGATATGCAAATTTATATCAGGTGCCATCATTTGTAAAATTGAGGAATTGGGGAGTCTCGGATATAGTTAATTTTGCACCCCACGAGAGAGTGGGTTGTGGGGGAAAGGGAGGAATGTCTCTGCATTTACCCAAGGAGTCCATTCCAGGTTTTGAGAAAGTGGGATGTCAAGATGTCCCTGGCATTTATCTAGGGAGCTGAGTCCTAGTTGGGAGAGTTTTTCGGGAAGAGAAGGAAGGAGGGGCTTGCAGAGGAGAGGAGATTTTGGGAAAAGCTTAACAAACTTCAGGTATGGATCTGTGTATGTTTTATGACTTTTGCCTATGAAAATTAATAGAAATTAGTTTAATTGTGTCCTCCATAGATGGGATCTAATCAGATTTTGGTGATAAATAACTTAAGACAGACGTGAAATTCTCATGGTCTCCATCGTATCTTGCTTTGGAAACCTGACACAAATTTCCATTTTGCTTGAGATTCAATGGAATACAATTATTGTCATTCACCACATTTGTGCATTTAGCACAGTGTCGATTGAGTTTTAATGTCAAGATTTTGCTACCCTAGTATAGCCTACATTGTCATAAAAATTACAGAAATTGCCTCACTCTTGTCTCTCTGCCTTTTTGTTTAAACGCTCCATGGTTTTGTTTGCTAATCTATCTTGAGTGTGTACCCTGCAATCCATCTTTCTAACCGTTTGTATACATCTGGCAACCACCACATTGGAGTCATTTTACTATCCTGTGATCATCATTGTCATGCACTCTACAATCTCTTGCGTAAATCCTGCAATCATTCTTTGGCGTGGTGCAAAGAGGGCAGACATATTGTAATATCTGTTATTAGTTTCCTATTATTAATAATGCTTGGCCGGTGTGCACAATACCTTAGGAATACACATTAATTCTTTGACTATATTTAATAATATGCACTAGCCAACATAATTGCCTTTACCACAAACAAATGAGCACATCACGTAATGCAAGGATTTCATCACTCCTTCAGCCTACCTTAATGTTTGAAAATTTGGCTTCAAATTATTAAAATTCAGTGCAAAAGAGATGAGATGTTAATTGGACTTATCCAAAGAGAAGGGCATCCTCATCCTCTGTCTTTCATCGATCCCCTTAGTTATCCAACTCCATCTTTTGGTCATTATTAACATACTTTCTCCCGTCAGCGAGGCAATGTCTGGGAATGGACAACTTGATGCATCCAACTTACCACCCTTTGGCTCGCATGCGTAGGCGGAGAGAAGGTGGCAAAGTGGAGTAGCCTGACCTCTCTCTCTCTCGCGGACTGCTGATGTTCAACAGTTCCAAGCTTTTTTTTAATGAATCCATTCTACGAATCTTGTAACCACTCTATTCGAAGATTTCTCTTGCTGCGTTTTGTCAAACAGTGCACGTGTTCTACCAGTGTGTCCACTTTTGCATTCATGTTGGTTTGAGCACTCCCAACCGCATCTTCTAGAAAGGCTGCCACTATCTTTATGCATTTTGGGATGTCAATTGCCGTTCTTATCAACCCACGGCACTGGCAGAAGGGATGGGATTCTTGTGTGTTGATCCGGTGACTGTTGTCCTCACAATCCGCTTGTAGAATGGACGATGGCATGTATAGTTTAGAAAGGTTTCATAAGGTGTGCATAACTAATGTGGACGTTAAACAAAAAAAATTAGTCAATATATATACATTTTAAACTGCCCGTGAAAGTGGGAGTGCACCGAGCTGTCTTGAGTTGTAGCCCCATTCACCAGTCGGTTGTTCATCGATCCTTCATCTCTGATGTTCATAGTCCGTAATGTTTTATGCACAATAGGAATACAACTGAAGTATACCTCTGCCAGCTATTTTTCTCGTCAAACCTATCCCATCTAAGCCATCTTAGAATCAACATCTCAGTAAATGATGTGTATGCGTCGTCTTGTCCTATCTGCAAATAGAAGCTTAACCCCAACCGCTTGCTACAGCATGAGGAGATCTATAGTTACCCCACTATTTAGGGTTTCAAGAGATGACACATGCATATTGTATGATGGTTAGTTTTTCTGTAACAAATTCTAGCTAGTTAAGAAATTGTTTGGTTATTGGATTAGGTATTATATTGTGGTTTTTAACATGACCAAAGAAGGTAATCTTTTATTCACTGAACCTTCCATTATGTATGTAGGAAATAATAGCCAAGAATCACATATTCATGGCGAATCTAATTTACCTCTGAAAACAAAGTAGGAATCGATATTGTTATTGATAAATGATAATGTAATTCTTCTAAAATATTTAAATGGGTATTGTATGTAGATAAAAGTAACTTACTAATTATAACACTAGTAATTATAATTGGTTTGTTATAAATTAGTATAGTAAAGTTATTTGATTCTGTTAGATTAATTTAAATAAGAATTCATGCATAGTTAAATTGTTCATTTTGTTAGAAGTAGTGGAAGTATATCTATATATATGAATATATACATATGATGGAAATATCGAATTATGAAATGATGTAATGTAGTTGTAGATTAATACACAAGTTCATCAATTATTTGATAATGATGATTCTGTTAATTGGCATCATTTTTACTTAAATGTTTAGATAGGAAATTAATAAATAGGTTTGGATTTATAAGTGTTGTAATTTGACCTATAAGTATTCGTAAATTGTCAATTACGTAGAAGTAATTAAAATGGTCCTTTTCACTTTTAAGTTAAATAGGCTATTACAATAGTTAGGTTTTGTTTTTATCTGAGTACAAATAAATAGGAAACCTCGAGTTTTTTTTTTTTTTAATGCGCCTAGTAAACTTTTTAATGTGACCGGCGACGTTGGTGCGACACGCCCTCTGGCTCCACATGAATGCTTTTGCCCGGAGCAATGAACCAGTGAGGCCACAACATGGGGGACCTCATCCCCTAGCAAGAACACTTCAAACCCACGAGCTCATTGGCCCAGCGAAGGCGTAAAGCCTGTGAGCTCGTTGGCCCAGTGGGGGTTTGAACTCTGGTGGCGTCCATTACAACCAAGCGACTTAACCACCAAACCACTCCCTCATCGGCAAATAAGAAACCTCGAGTTACTGCAAGAGTTGAATTTAGATTTCAATGTAATTATTTAATTTATTTGTCTTATAAATAGTGGGTCATTTTAGTTAGGATAATAATATTATATCCTTGTAAATCAAATAAGTAACTATTTTAATAAGTATCTGCATATAGTAAACCTTATTGTAATTATAGATTTATTCCGTAATAAAATACAATCAGATGATAAGCTACATTTATATGTCATTATACCATTGAAATAATTTGGCTATTGCAATCTGCTATAATGGGTTGTAAGAAGGCATAATTTGATCATAAGTATAATTGAATCTCATAATGTGTTAATTCAATTTGTGGATCATAAAATCGTTCTTATAATCTTGAATGTGTATCTCCCTATGTGGCTAGAGTTCCAGAGGCTTAGCTTGGGATGTCTTGAATTCATGTGTTGTGTTGTTAGATGTCTTGAGATCATGTTGTTATAAGAAGCCTTGTCGTCTTTAGTTATGTATGGACTAAATGACAATTGAATGATAAATACACTTCTTATGATTGTATTGTTATCCAACTAGTCGTACTAGTCTTGTATCCGGTTTTGTGGTAAGATATGGAACAGGGTGACATGGAAATCTCAGAGTTGTAATGAATATGTGTTATTATGGGCAATGGTCTAGGAGTCCTGCCCTTATAATTATGTTATGGAGGGTTAATGCTTTGTATTGTTATATAAGGATAGTTGTTATGCAAGATGTTCAATGCCTTGCATGGTTCCGTATCCTCGTTGTTGTGATGTCTTGCTATGCTTGTTGTGTAGGGTTTCCTAATTGTAGGTAAGGGAGTGGCTTCCAATGTGGGGGGCGGTGCCAAGTGGCTAGCCAGGGTAACCCACTGGGAGTTGGTAATTCAGTGATAACATAATAAAATACCTAGGGGTTGGGTAGTTTTCACACTAACAAGATAATAAGATGTTTTGTTCCTCACTCATGCCTGTAGTGCTAGTTTGAACTAAGGATGAGGGGAGAAGGTCAGGATTGGTAGATTTACTTCCTTGTCATCATGAAAGGAAGGTTGATTCCCGCATGCGTCATCCTATGGGGCCGGTGTCTAGAGAGAGACTGCCAGGGTAACCATAGATGGGGGCCGGTGTCTAGAGAGAGACTGCCTGGGTAACCCATGTTAGGACCATGTGATGACACTCTCCTTACTACAGCCTAGCATTCCCTAGTTGTTCTCTTCCCAGTTGTTAAGTGTTGCCTCTAGATGTACTGTTGTGTTGTTGAGATATTGACTTGTGATGCCGGAGTTGTGTGTCGCCTTATAGTCTACCTGACTGTATGTCGTAGTGGGAACCTCATGTTAACTCCTAGCTCGAGGGGTGGACCTTAGGGTTCCACATGGTCGAGTGGAAGAGCTTATTCCATTGGTTTTTCCCTTGCCATTGTTCGTAAGCGAAGGGAAACGTTCCTCGTGCTTCAGACATCATATCTTGTACTTGTTTATGAAGACACTTATTATGCTCATGTTCTTGCCAGTGTATCAGTTGATTCAGATTGTATGTATTCAAATGTAATCAGAATAGTAATGATGTAAATTACATAATGATGTACTCATTTGTATAGACTTGGAATATGTCCATGTAATCTTGATTAAAGTTGAGTACCTAATTGATGTCACGAAATGGAGATGTATATGTATAATCAATATTGTAATAGAGTTAGAATGATTTGTCGATGTTAGTTAGTTATGCATGTATATTATGTTGGTTAATTGACAAGTAGTGCAGCCATGGCACCTTGGGAGACAAGTGGATAGTTAATGATGTGTATTGAACTGCTAAACCTTACTTGTTATCTTATTCAAAAAAAAATTTCCACTTTGCTTGCTTAGATGTGTTGTCTTCCAAGGTGTTCATGGCTTGGGCACTACAATAATCCTTGCAAAGTAACAATACTAAAATCTTGGATGAATGAAATGGAAGAATAGGCTTCAATTTATAGACTTGTGAGAGAGAAGATCAACGGTATAGAAAGAATAAGAAGATAAATGATATAAAAGACTTGAGAGAATGTGTGCGAATAAAAAAAAAGACAAGTGTCACACAAAAGCTATTTTGTTTGAGTTAACTGCTTTCTTTTATAAAGATAAGATATGCTTTCATAAATTAGAATGCATTTTTTCTAATTTAAGAGTTATTGATAAAAACAAGGTTTATTGAGTCAGTTAACTCAACTTGTGATTTGCTTTTTCATGATTTGAGAGAAATTAAATAATAAATTGTTTAATTTTGTGTGCATGAAGAAGAAGAATTATTTTTAGAAGATTTGGAAGATATTAAAAGATAAGAAAGCAAATTAAATAAATAAATATATAAATTTGATTATATTTTATCTTTAGAGATTGAGAGAATTTAAATAAATTTGATTTATTTATTTAAATTTGGAAGAAAAATTGACTTAATTAAATAATGTAGAATTATTTAATTGTTTGGAAGAATTTAAATTAAACAAAGGATTTATTTAATTTTGACTTTAGAAGAGGTAATTAAATATTTTGATATTTAATTAACTTAGAGGAATATGAATCGAATAAATAAATTTGTTTATTTATTTTTTGATAGAAGAATTAAACTTAAATAAATATTAAGAATATTTATTTAGACCGAGTTGTGTCATTTTTAGGCGTATACAGCTACTAATTCACTTCACATTATTCGTAAGCATAAACTAGAAAAGATACTTAATCATTCAGTCTAAGATGAAATAATGAATTTATGATAATTAAATTGCCGCACATCAAGTAAACTTTCTTCAAAAGCAAAGTACTAAAACAATAATGTATAGTCTGTGACAAATAAGGAATTAACGCATATCAAATTAATCTTTGTTCCAAAAGTAAGGTACTAGATCCTTTTCTTGCACAATCATTTCAAACTTATATATATATATATATATATGGAACCAAATTAAGGCTTGTAATCTAAACAAGATAAGTTTTTCAATAAGAGTTTAACTTAAACTTCATTAATTGAGATTATAAAATCATAACCAAATGAGTAATGTTGACTTCTATTTCATAGGTCACAATGAGGGAATTTTTTATCACATTTCAAGATTAGGAAAGTTGTTTTAAAACACTAAGTTTTCATCTTGTACTTCCTAAAACATTTAAGATTAACAATTATTTTTAATAAATATTTCAAAATTTATCTTTGGTTCTCACTATAATCTTTTACCAATTTTATTCAACCTTTGACATTGAAATCTATTCCCAAGGAAACAAAAGCTTATGTATTGGCTCCATATAATAATAATCTCCCTCATGTAATCATTAGTTCAATATTGTCTATTAAGATATTCTTATTGAACATTATACTTCTACAATTATTATCCAAGGGAAATATAAATTCATATAAGGTGACTCTATTATTCACGTTTTCAAAATACATAATTGTAACATTGAAAAATGTCCCCTTGGGAGCTTTTCCCTCATAAGGTTTAGCTCCCAGGTCTTTTAGCTACATTTAGGACATCTTGCATCATATTTTGACATCCCGATGAAATGAGCCCTAAGTTTCATGACAAATGGGGCCTAGGGGGATCCCTTAAACATAACCCTAACCAAAATAGGGGGGAGGACTTGGGCGCGCCCTAGTCCTGCCCTGTTTTGGGTTAGTCCCAAATTTTGAGTGTCAGCTTGTGACCATTATTTGGGTCCAATGCCGACACGGTAAGTTTGAATTATGAAATTCTTAGTGGGAGTGTTTGTAGTTGCATATCTAAGCATGTTTTGGTATTCATTTGTAAACTAGATGGACATTAGGTAATTACAAGATTTCAATTAGATGATTATAGTGATCTTTTGACATCCTTAAGGTGATTCAAGGCTTTCATTGTGTTGCAAGGGTAGATTTGTGTTGTCTATGTGTTTGTATTTGTAGGCTCGAGCAATCATCTCCTCATGGTATGAAGAGATTCTTCCTCCCATCAGATCTTCACTACAAGGTGACATCATTAGTGTTTCCAAGCATTTATCCTTTGGGTTTTGCCTCTATCATCCAAGGGCATGCACTCTCTATTTGACAACAGTGTTTGGAAGACTTGAATGTCTCTCTAGGCTTGATTGAGGCAACCCTCTAAACACCACAACCCCCTTCCAAAGTTTCTGTGATTGTAGGTTATAGGTTGAAGAAGTAGGAAAAGTGGAGTTGTAGGAGAGTGTTGCAGAGTGTTGGATTTGTAGATCAGAGTTGAAAATAGGGCCTTGGACTTGGGCACCCGCTCAGTAGTCCTCTGGATTATGAAATAGAGAAATCTTTGAGACAGCAGGAACAAGTTGCAAATCAAGTTCCCATATCTCAAAAAAAAATAGGGTATTGGACTTGGGCACCTTCTCATTAGCCCATGACTCTTCCACTTACGAACCCCAAAAATAGGTGCATAGTTATTTATCATTTTACATCTTTCTGTAGCAACATTTTCCAATATTCATCCATTTGCTTCCGTATTTGCATAATTATGGTTTTGATGTATAATTGAGCATAACTGAGCATAATTGACAATCAAATCATACAAATCTAAGTTTCCCTACATCTCATAGAGACCTAGGGTATGACAGTGTATTTCCATTCAACCTTAGGTCCTTGAATGAAAGGGTGAAAGGAGGATACACATACAAAACTACCAAAAACTCTACTATCCAAATTTTACCCTTTACATTTTGGTGAACCCATGTTATTGGACATGTTTGCATCTTGCTGAGTGTTTTGCTTCAAATTTACAGTGATTTCATTCATTCATAGTATCATTCATCTTATTGCATTGGAAAACTTACAAAAAAAATTGAAAAATTGGAAAAATTGGAAAATAAATGGCATTTTAGGGTTTGCATGTTGCATTAATTTATTTGAATTTCATAAAATTTCTTATTTTTGCATTAAATAATAGATAAATTGAAGAAATTTAAAAAAATTGAATAGCTTGCATTGCATTTCCATCATAAAATTGCTAGGGTTTTGTGGGAAATTTAGCATTTTTCATATAATCTAGTAATTCCAAAAACTAGGGTTTGTAGAAAAAATCTTGTTTCATATTTTTCTACTAATCTTAGACACTCATTCAAATTTTCATTTGGATATAGTGTTGCATTTTAGTGTAAATTTGCATTTAGATTTCAAAAATTTGCATTTTTACATAGAAAATTTCAACAAAAACTAGCATTTTCATTGATCTTTTCCTTAGATTTGCACTTGCATTTTGCATGGTAGGGTATGAAAATAATTTTCAGATTTGATTGGACTTAATTTTCATAACAAATTAGATTACAAATCATTCATATAGCATTTTGCATCAATATCTCAAACCTAGGGCTTGAAAAACCTTGATTTTAACTAGATTTGGCCTTATCGACTCTCCAAATTTGCACTTTAGGCATGTTGTGAAGAATAATTTTGCACTAATTAGATTTTATTAGGGTAATTATCTATTTTCCCTTCTAAAAATCTTTACAACACCTTTTTATTGGGCTCTTGATTCAAAAATTTGGTGGAAATTTGCATATTTTGGCTATATTTGCCCTAGGGTTTGACCTAGTTTGCACTCCAAGTGTGTTGTAAAATATTTTATGATTCTAGGTGACTGATATCACTAATATTATTTTTTTCACTTTATAATATTCCTTACAACACCCATTTTTCTAGGTTTTGGAATTGAAAAATCGTGAAAAATCGCATATTTTGCTATATTTTCACTAGAGTTTGATTTTGAGTGGCACTATAAGCATGTTGTGACAGATATTTTGGCATTAGGTGGCTGTTATTACTGATATAATTGGCTTTCCATCATCATTTTCCTCACAAAACCCTTTGGCATGCTCTTTTGCATTGAGATTTAGTGAAAAAATCGCATATTTTAGTGTATTTTCACTAGGTTTTGGCCTGTCATCATCTTAGATTTGCATCAAGAGTGCGTTGTTATTGATATTACTACTGTATTGGACTGGTATCAGACATATTATTTTCTTCCCCTGATTAAAATCCTTACAACACCCTTTCTTTCATATATTTGCATTGAAAAATTACAAAAAAAAAGCATTTTAGGTCATTTTTGCATATAGTGTTGCACTTGTCTTTGGCATAAATTTTAGAAAGATTTTAGATTATGATCTTGCACTAATTTGAACATATACATATGGCCTCTAATCATGATAACAACAATAGGTTCCCTCCTAGGCCTTACATGAAGAGAAAGGTCCCTAAACCTGAAATTATGTTTACACCTCATGATAGAACAATCAGACACACTGAAGGACCTTTTTACATCACTGTGAAAATAATGGGAAACCCTGTGGATGGAACACTTATTGATCCTAATTGCATAATCAATGTTGTTATGAAAGAGTTCCTCTATTTACATAACTTGATGCAAGAATCTTATGACCCTTCGGACATGATGATTAAAACACATAAGGGAACCTTTGTAAATCCTTTGGGTAAGATATCATTGTTGGTAACTGTATTTGAGAAACATGTAGAAAAATGGTTTGACATTGTCCCTATTTCTAACCTCTTTTGCATTAAATTGGGACACCCCTGGTTAAAGGTTATGAAAGTTGTCCCGTCAATAATTCATAATTGTCTAAAATTTCCTTTTGATCAACATGTAATTACTATCCCTCACAATAAGTATAAACCTTTGGTTGCAATGAAACATTGTACACTAGATTACTTTTGAGATAAATCTAAAAAGAAACTGAAGCCACGAATAGACTTTAACTTTTTAAGCTATAGAAATTACAAAGCAAAACTATTACATCCAATGGCTAGTTCCTCTATGCAAGAAATAACAAAAGACTCGTAACTCGCATTTGAAGAGAACCCTAGACCGAAAGGACAAGGTCCCTATGCTGAGGTTCCTCCCCCACCATCCTTACAAGGATCGGGAGGTAATTGTCACCAAAAAAACATTCCACTTAGACAAATGAGATTTGATCCCGGTCCTTCCTCTTCTAAAATGAAAAAACTAATGAAATAGCAAAGCCCTATCTTACAAGAGATAATTGGTAAGAGAAAGAGAAATAGAAAAGCAAGAGAAAGAAGGAGAAGAAGACAAGATTATGCCATAAACCTTGCATCTCAATGATGTAGAACAGGGGTGGAGTATGTCCACACAATCACAATAAACCAACTCTTCAAGTTCCAAAACCTAATTGTGGTAGTATCTCTCACAAATCTTTATTATGCCTTGTAGCCCTTGGAACATGGTTTTTTTGGCATATCTTTGGAGAAGGTTGCAAATCTAGAAACCAATCACCTTTTTTGATACCCTTTATTGAGTACTTCAACATATCAAAAACTTCAATAGGGTTGTTTTGAAACCCCTCAGCCAAAAATTGATTGTCCTCTATTTTCTAACCTAATTAGGCCACTTTTACAAAGCAAGTACCCACAAAAAACCTTCTCATCCCTAAATATCTATTCTCTAACTTCAAAAAGGTCGTGAATAGACTGAATCAACAACTTCTATTAGGTGGAAAGCCTACAAAGTCATCAAACTCCAAAACCCTTGTTTAAGCCATTCTAGGCATGCTCAAGGAAGGTTTATTGAAACTCCTTACTCCAAGCCTCAAACCACTCTACAAACACCTCAAACACATAATTATGGGTCTGAACATTCTTTCTAAATCATCTTCCATCATTTACCAATGCATTTTCCTCAAACCCCAACTCCTAGCCACCATTCTTTGCTTAAAACATGGATGAAATCAACTAGGGCATCACTCAAACTTCTTCAAACTGCCTCCCCTGCTCCTGAAAAACACATAAAAACAAAACCTATGCCTAAATATTGCATTTCACCAAGTTATAGCATTTTTCAATGGTGGCAAGTGCTTCAAATCACATTTTTGCCATTCAAACCCACAAACCCTAGGTTACAGGCAATTTTTAGTAAAAATTCCATAACTTTCTCAAAATGTAATAAAATTTGATGAAACCAACACCAAATGAAAGAAGATTTAGAGAACTATCAAAACCAATTTATTTCACATCATTATCAGGCTGTATAGGTCCATACTAGCCTCAGGAATAGAGAAAAAATAGTCAAAATTCAGTAAAAACTAAGTTTTATTGCATTATTTGATCTTCAAAATGTCTTCAAGAACAAATATCTTCCAAACCAACCCCTTACATAGAGTTTCTCAAGCATATTCAAACTTGTCTAATGAAAAACCAATGGCTACAACTAACTTTTTAACTACTTGACCCTTCAACTTCCACTTTTACATCTTTTGCATTTTGTCCATGACAACTTTTTGCAAGATTTACATAATATGACAACTTAACTACAACCAACCCAAAGATGACTTAAAATATTAGAAATATGGTCTATTATGACCTTATTTCACCAAATAAGAATCAAATCACCTAAAACCTACCATAAGACCTCATTTGACCATATTTACATGATTTGACATGGTGTCCCTGCACCATACACCCGAACTGAAAAGAACTCAAGTCCCTTGAGAATTGTATTGCAGCTTGTCCACACCATCTCTTTGATCTCCAAAAGACTTTTCATCATTTTCATCTGGTACTCATTTCTAATGTGTCAGGTATTGAAAATATGCATTGTCCCTACCCTTTGCCTAGTTCCTTCTTTGAAAATGTTGTCTTCCACTTGATGGTTGTTGTCTCACTTTCTCTTCACTTGGAAATGATACTAAACTTGTCTTCAGACCTGCAAACATATCTTTCCCTGTCATGCCCACATTTTCCTTGTGGTCACAACACACATCGCACGTGTCATAGCCACATCTGTCATGTGGTTATGACACGAGATATGAAAAACTTTTCTCACACTGTCCTAAAAACCCCCTTCGCATGCGTACGCATGCTCAACAGTGTTCTCTCATGGCGAAACACTATACTTATCGGCGGAATATAAGTACAATGGCGTGCAACCAGAAGCATATAGATCAACCAGAGGGTCTATACAACGCTGCTAACGTCATTGCAAGAGTGACATTACCAAAGTTCTTAAATCAAATCCTCGGCAATGTTCGGTAGCAGAATGCCTTACGGCGTTAGTGGGAATTACGCTGCACTCATTTACGCCCGTGGGTTCGCTGATAGAGGAACCACTCCCCACGACGCCTTGTTCCGACTAAACCGGTTAGTGATCTCCCTATTTAGTCATTTTTCAGCCAGGCACGGTTGTCTGTCTCCTCTCTTGTTCCCTGAAACATACTCCTCCTATGACTTAGCATTTTCAACAAGGCGGTTTGGTTGCCCTCTCTTCCCTTTCCACAAGTTCTTAAGTTGGATTATATCTTTATTGCCCTTACCTTAACTATCTCTTAGTTCATTTAGTGTGTTTATATTTCAGTCTCTCTCTCTCTTTCATTTTCTATACTTTCTTTATGTGCATCCTGTCCTTTCTTCGTGATTTACGTCAATCAGGGTTATCACCGTAGTTATTGTTGATATTAAACCTAATTTCAGGATGATCTAGGTCACAAAGGCTGGTTTACTATTTCGCTGGACTTGGTCTCCTAATCTTCCCCGATCTAGGTTCCTCCTCTTCGTCAATACTTAGTCAACTTGTTCCTAAGCACAATTGACAGAAGGGTCCGTCAACTTAGTTCTCTTATCCCGTGTGAGAAAGGTCGCGCATTTTCTCCTCTGTGTTTTCCAATGTTAGTTTTTCCTTCTTCGGAACCTCTTACAGGTTTACATATGAGATCGTTTGCTACAGTTGAGATTAATATGGCCACATGGATAGTTAGTGGTGGCTTCATAAGTTTATTTCCAGTGTTCTTTTGAGCAAGAGTTGTGTAATTTTCCTCTTCATTTTCCGGGTGATTATTAGTACGTTAACAGTTGAAACTTCCGAGAAACTCTTTCCTGAGTATCACTGAATATTCCTAAACTCTCTCTACATTATAATTTTATTTTCTCTTGTTTAGAATTACTGTTGTTACTGTTACTCTTAATTACGATTCATACACTGATTGTAATTCGTATGACGTTGTCAATAGAGGTAGGTGGTTCACCACTTTATAAAACTCTGTTCATGTTAATATATCTTCTTTGGTTGTTGTGTTCAACACTTAATAACATCTATATATATATATATATATTTAGATATATATATATATATATATATATATATATATATATATATATATATATATATATATATATATCTTTTTTTCTCTATATCCATGAGACATAGTTTATAACGATTTTAAACGAGGGCCCAATAAATTGGTTCAAAGATTCACTCCTATGCATATATATATATATATATATATATATATATATATATATATATATATATATATATATATATATATATATATATATATATATATATATATATATATATATATATATATATATATATATATATATATATATATATATATATAATATATTTATTTTAATGTCTAAATAATGGACAAATTGGTTTCCCACAACTTATATACCTATATATATATATATATATATATATATATATATATATATATATATATATATATATATACAGATATATAATCATTATTATAATATATCTATATAGCTATATACATAGACATATATAGTATATATATATGCCTATATATATAAAGCTATATAAAAATAAACTGTATTTATATTACAAATACACCATTCATATGTTAGGGCCCAAGCCCTAACATTCTTTATAGCTTTAGATTCACAGCAGACGGCGGCCATGGACGGCGGTGGCCGCAGAGACAGAGGAGTAGGGTCGGGGTGGCCGCAGAGCGGCGGACGGAAATTTGTGGTGGCCGCAGAGCGGCGGACGGAATTTTGTGGTGGCCGCAGAGCGGCGGACGGAATTTTGTGGTGGCCGCAGAGCGGCGGACGGAATTTTGTGGTGGCCGCAGAGCGGCGGACGGAATTTTGTGGTGGCCGCAGAGCGGCAGTCAAGATCCGCGGGAGGCATAAGGGTTTGGAGGGAGGGAGATGTGGAGTGGGGCGGAGCCCCACCCACATTCCCACGACGTGGGGTGTGGGTGGGGCTCCGCCCCACTCCACACCACCATATGTAATAACAACTCGCGGTGGGGTTTACTCCCCACCGCCCATATAAAATTTCGACTGCGTTTTTTTTTAATCCGCGGCATATATGTTGACAGTCTTTCACCATTCGTTGGTTATTATCAATAATAATATATTAACAAATATATATATATATATATATATATATATATATTTATATATATTCATATATAAATATATATATATATATATATATATGTATATATATCAACAATAATATATTTATATATATTTATATATATTTCATATATATATATATATATATATATATATATATATATATATATATATATATATATATATATATATATATATATATATATATATCCCCTTTTTTTTTATATTGATATATATAACAGTTATAATTACTTTCAGTTACTCTATTATTTTCTAAAATGATAATTACTCAAAATGAGAAATATATATATATCTCTATATATATATTTATAATTTATTTAGAGAAAAAAAATACTCTTTATATACTTGAATAATTCCAATTTATACAATTTCTCAAATTCACTACTCTATGCATTTTCTCCAAATCAACCTATTATAAAGAAATTGTCGTAACAATTAGATATATATATATATATATATATATATGCCAATTTCACCAAATGGTTAATAGCTATCCCCTTATTTTAAGTATAAATTTCCATTTTCATAAACATATAAGACCTGTAAAATTTACAAACAGATTATATTTACATGCTAGATTTCCTCTAATCCTTCTAAATTAACAGAATCCATTAAATATGGAGAATAACTCAAATATTTAAAACTGTCTTTTCCATTTTAATATTGAACTATAAAGAAAAATAGCATTTCAACCAGTGAAGCAATTCCAAACTTTCAAATGTAAACAACTCAGATTAATTTGCAAAAAACGAACTTTTTTTTTTCTTTTCAGTAATACTTGAAACACAAAAATTGCTATTGAACAAAGATTACAATCATCAACTTAAATTTTAAGCACATTCATATTACAGCTTCTCAATCATGAACACCAACTTCCCAGATATGAACTTTCTCCTCCCAAACAGTAGACAACTGAAAACTATGACAACCAATAAAAGTCCAATAATAACAAGATCAGGGAGGTGAATTTCTTCACTCCCAGAATATCATTAATTTACAACATTAACAAGAGAGGTGTTCTCTCTTCATCTCTATGGAATGAACCAGGCCTAATTCTCATGACAAGAAGATAATCTGTTTCTTCATAATAGCCAACCAGAAGCTCCAAGAGAAAAACCTGCGTATCAGAGACAAACAAAGAAGAAAATACCACATGTCTAGCTCTCCTCCCTACCGTAGACCCGCAAGAGGGTCACCCCCGAGCTAGGGAGACCATACTCACACCTGGGTACTCAAACACTCCACTTCACAACAGAAACAACAACAATCCCAAAGCACACCTACACCCGTGGCTATTTTACACAATACGGAAACTCAACTACAGTGAGTTTCACAAGGGGCAGGAGAGTGGATACACTCGACTCCAGAGTGTCACCCTGACAGATAAATGAACTCATATAAATTTCTCTTGGTCTCAACCAAGTGTGATCACAAGTTGTAAGAAATCTGTATATGACTCTCAAGTCAAAAATACAGTCACAGATACATGCCCTCAAGGCTTTCAACATCCCAAAAGATGGAACAGGTATGCACCCGAGGAGGATCTCTCCTCCCCTACCCCAAACTTGATGAGCATTTCTCCCAAGTGGGAGACGCTCTGTCAAACACCCGACAAGAACCCCCACAGAAAACAAATTTAAACACATATTTCACACACATTTCATACACATTTCAGTTCTACCAAAACAAAGATAAAATTCAGACCAACCTTGCAAAGCCCTCCTGGAATGAAGTTGTTGCAGAGTCCACAGAGTTCACTTCCAAGCTTAGCCACCAACTCCCTCTCTCTTCTCTCTCTTCCAAACTAACTTCTCTATTTTTGGTAAGGCCAAAATGAAAGATTTTCCCCAAAATTCAACTAACTCCCTCTCATCCCAAAATTTGAAAATAAATAACCCAAAATTCTCTTTCTTTCTAATTTGAGAAATGGGGAAGTGACACTTGTCACCTCCTCACCCTTCCCAAAAATCACTATTCTGTCCAGGTGGCTTATGTCACTCTCCATTCCCAAGGGTACTCCTTATTCCTTTCATGTGACTCCACTTTCTCATGGGAAAAATAAAAAAAAAGAGTTAAATGGGAACAAGACAGGTGACCCATGCCTCTTTCTCCTTTCTTCACATGGGTGTCCCCATAGTACATGGGGGAATCTTACTAAAGAAGAGGTAACTTTTACTAATGGATGGCATCTCTTATCTAGGGGAAAGTAGAGGGGATGGGTTGAGTGTTGGTACAACCCATCATGTCCCCTCCTACCTCCAATTTTCGCCACTTAACTTCAGGGGAAGGTTAAGTTGACTAGATGGAGGTTACTCAAGGGTTACCCATGCCAAATGGGCCCCTGGACCCATGGGGTAGAACCCAGGGTCAATTTTAACCCATACAAGACACCCCAGGTCAAGGTAAAGCACAAGAAAAAGGGCCTCATAATTTAAAGAAAAATAGAAATTTCAAATTCAATCTCTTAACAACACTTACTTATAAAAATAATGTTACATGAGGGTAACCTAACCCACTCGACCATACGAAAGACCACATTACATCATGACATCAAACACAAAGAGATCTTGGTTCTTCGTGGAACCAGATCGGCTTAACAGGGAATAACAATTAACAAGGTGTGGAATGATCTCCGAAATCTGTGGTTTGATTAGTAGTCCCTGCACACTCAATTACAAGATCAGTAACCACATAAATTCATCATAGCCGAAGCAACTTAAATAACACATGCATTCTCATGCCTTAGTACAATTTAACATAATTAAAAATCATATTACAATTTTCCATCATCCCTAATTCATTTTTCTGAAAAGTAACTTATCCAAACATCACCCAATTAGTTTTTCCGAAAACATAATAAAGTTAAATAGTCTGACAAATTTTGGGAACTGCTATCCCACAAATATGAAAGTAACAATAACAGTACTGTAAATAGTCATAACAATAGTAGTAAAAAGGGCGGTCCTCACATCCTCTCCCCCTAAGACGGTACTTCCTCCTGGAAGTCGTCAAAAAGGTGAGGATACAGGGTCTTCAATCTCTCTGCATCCTCCCATGTTGCAGTGACTTCGTCGTATAAGTCCCATTGGACTCTAACCTGGTCCAGCTCTCGACCTCGAAGGGCCAGCGTTCGACGAGCCAATATGCGAATTGGCTCCAACGCCAGTTGTCCGTCTGCTTCTACCTGAAGAGCACTCCAATCCAACACATGAGATAAGTCAGAAATATATTGACGTAAAACTGATACATGAAATACATCGTGGATACGTGACAGGCTAGGTGGCAAGGCTAGACGATAGGCTACTGGTCCTATCCGCTCCAAGATTTCGAAAGGTCCTACAAATCGAGGTGCGAGTTTAGAGCCTTTTCCGTAACGGATTGGACTTTTGTGCGGCCGCACTCTCAAAAATACTCTTTCCCCCACAGAGAAGCTTCGGTCTGTCCTTTTTGCATCGGCATACTTTTTCTGCCTGTCCTGTGCTTCCAGAAGCCTTTGTCTTATCTGTTTAACTTGCAATTCCATATTCTGAACTATCTCTGGGCTGATGACTGTTCTGTCCTCTATACGATCCCAACTCAAAGGTGTTCTGCATGGTCTGCCATATAATGCCTGGAAAGGAGGCATACCCAACGAGCTATGATGCCCATTATTGTAGGCGAATTCAACTAGATACAGGTACTCCTCCCATCTAGACTGGTGGTCCATCACATACATGCGAAGCATGTCTTCTAACACCTGGTTAACTCTCTCTATTTGTCCATCGGTTTCCGGATGATATGCAGAACTGAAGTTGAGCTGTGTGCCCAACGCCTAATGTAAGGCTTTCCAGAACGATGAAGTGAATACGGAGTCTCTGTCAGATATAATGCGGCAAGGTACTCCATGAAGTCTAACAATCTGATCAAGAAACACCTTTGCCACTGATGGTGCATTGTACGTTGTACATATTGGTGAAAAATGCGCCACTTTGGTCAGCTTGTCAACTGTCACCATAATAGCATCATGGCGACGTGATGACATAGGTAGACCAACGATAAAATCCATAGAAATGGTATCCCATTTCCATTCAGGTATCTCGTGAGGGTACAACAGTCCCGCTGGATGCTGATGTTCGGCCTTGACCCTCTGACATTCCAGGCAACGAGCAACAAATTCGGTAATGTCACGCCTCATCCCAGCCCAATGATAAAGCTGTCGTAAATCAGCATGCATCTTCTTCACTCCTGGGTGTGCTGCGTAGGGTGCTCTATGAGCCTCTGATAGGATTACTGTACGAAGATTACCCGCATGGGGTACATAGATGCGTTGCCGATGTCGAAGCATTCCATCAGAATCAAGGGTATATCCTGTAAATTTGCCCTCAAGGGCCTTCTGATTTAGTACTGCCTGCTGCACTTCAAGAAACCATTCGTCCTCCGGCAGATACTGTAAGATGCGATCCTTCAAGTCCATCTTCAAGGTCAGGGTCTGGATCTCGTGGCGTCTTCGACTCAAAGCATCAGCGACCACGTTCTCCTTCCCTTTTATATAATGGACATCGAAGTCATATTCGCATAGGAATTCCATCCAACGCCGTTGGCGGGCATTCAAATTAGGCTGTGTAAAAATATACTGCAAACTATGATGGTCTGAATGGAGTTCAAAGCATCGCCCTAAGAGAAAGTGTCTCCAGCGAACCAAGGCATGAACAACAGCTGCAAGCTCTAAGTCGTGCATAGGATAGTTTAACTCATGTGTCTTTAGTTTCTGCGATTCGTATGCGATCGCTCGTCCATCCTGCATAAGCACGGCTCCCAAACCTTCTAATGATGCATCCGTGCAAACTACAAACTCTTCCGAAGGATCTGGAACTGCTAAAATAGGAGCGCTCGTAAGACGCTCTTTGAGGACTCCAAAAGCCTTTTCACACTGCTCGGTCCAAGTGAAACCCTTCCCTTTTCGCTGAAGGGAAGTGATGGGATGTGCTATCCTGGAGAAACCTTCGACAAACCGACGATAATACCCAGCTAACCCCATAAAGCTTTTGACCTCTGTCACGTTCGTGGGTGCCGGCCACTCCTGGATTGCTCTAATTTTAGATGGATCTACGGAGATGCCATCGCCTGATAAAATGTGTCCCAAATACTGCACCTCTGTCCTAAAGAAGGCACACTTCGTCAAGTTGCCAAAAAGTTGCTGCTCTCGTAATTTCTGCAAAACTTGACGCAAGTGCTCTACATGCTCCTCCTCAGTCCGTGAATAAATCAGAATGTCATCTAGGAATATGATCACGAACCGGTCTAGGTATGTACGGAACACCCCGTTCATGAGACTCATGAATACTGCAGGAGCGTTCGTCAACCCGAAAGGTACCACTGTGAATTCATAATGGCCATATCTGGTTCGAAAAGCAGTTTTATGAATATCTGACTCCGTGATGCGCAATTGATGATACCCAGATTTTAGATCAATTTTCGAGAACACTCTGGCTCCCTGCATCTGATCAAAAAGGTCGTCAATCCTAGGTAGAGGATAACGATTCTTCACCGTCACCTTGTTCAACTGCCTGTAGTCCATGCATAGACGAAGAGACCCATCCTTCTTCTTCACGAAGATCACTGGTGCGCCCCATGGTGAAACGCTAGGTCGGATGTGTCCCTTCTCAAGTAATTCTTCCAACTGCAGCTTAAGTTCTGTGAGTTCATGGGTCGTCATTCTATAGGGTGCGCGGGATATCGGCTCTGCACCTGGCACTAAGTCAATGTGGAAGTCCACTTCTCTACGTGGAGGCATACCAGGTAATTCTGGCTGGAACACATCGGCAAACTCTCTAAGGATAGGGTGATCATCTAAAGTAGCCTCAGGTTCGTCCTCTGCTCTATCACTGACTGTGATGGCAAACATCTGACATCCCTTCCGCATACAGCGCTTAAGCTGTTGTGTGGATATCATACGAACTACCGTGGGCTTTTGAATGCCCACTATCTCAACTGACGAACCCTGATCGTCTAAACAGCTAATCGTTCTCTGGTGACAATCAAGCTTGGCTCTATGTGCCGCCAGCCAATCCATACCCAGAACTACTCCGTAAGACCCTAATGGCATAATCCTAAGGTCGCACGTTGTGGTGAAGGGTCCCAATGTGATCTCACAGTCTTTAACCAAGGTATCTACTGACATCCTGGCCCCTGAGGCCAACTCAACTTCCCACCTAATGTCTTGCCTAGAAGCCACCAGCCTGCAACGCTCCACTAATGATGTAGACAAAAAAGAGTCAGTAGCTCCTGAGTCAAAAAGGATCGAGATGGGAAAGTCTCTAATCGTACCTGCTGCCTCGATGACAGAAGCCTGAAAATCGGCCTGGCGGTTATCAACCGCTGCAAACATGTGGTGAGATCTGCCCACGTCACCTACGGTCTGCTCAGACCCTCCTGATCGGTGCTGACCCCCTGCAGTAAATCCCTGCGGACACTCTCTAGCCAGATGCCCTGCCCCACCACATACATAACATGGTCCTCTAACCTGTAACTGCCCTGACTGTGTTCTGCCCGACTGTTGTTGCCCGGTCCGTCCGGTGGATCCCTGTGAGCCTCTGTAAGACTGCTGGGACCTTGCGGGTCCTGCCGATGAACCCTGCTGTCTCTGATCCCTGCGTGGTCCCTGCTGCTGCCATCCACGGTTCTGTCCTCCCTGTCCCCTCTGTTGAAATTTGGATTTTTGCTGATGTTGCTGTTGCTGTGGAGGCCTAGGAGGTAATGTTGAAGCATTATATCCTCCTCTCTGTGTTGTGTTCTGAGGCCTTTGGAAATTTTGCTGTTGTTGGGGATTTCGTTCCTGGTACTGTGGGCGTGAATTCTGTCCTCGTCCCTGAATTTCCTCTGATATAAGGGCCTTTTCAACAGCCTCGCTCATGGTTTGGGGATTTGCCATACGAACTGGTCCTGCTATCCCGTGATTTAGCCCCCTGATGAATTTGTGTATTAAGATTTTCTCGTCATGGAGGTATTCCGCATAACGAGAAAGCTCTATAAATCGGCTCTCATACTGAGTAACGGTGAGTCCCCTCTGCTGTAGATCATGAAACTCATCGACTCTGCGCTGTCTATAATGTTCAGACAAATACCGCGCATTGAAGCGCTCAATGAAGGTGTCCCATGTGAGTGTATCCACGGAGAGTCGGCGCTTGCACTCCTCTGTACGCCACCAGGTGGCTGCTGCATCCCTAAGAAGATGAACTGCCACTCGTGCTTTCGTGTTGCTCTCATATGGTCGCAATGCGAAACACCTGTCTAAGCTAATTAGCCAAGCCTCGGCCACAACTCCCTCTGTAGCTCCTGCAAAGGTGGGTGGGTTGAGCCTTAGTAGATCTCTGATAGGGTCCCCTCTGTCTCTAAGTCTCCCAAGTGGCTCTTCCACACCATCCTCATATACTCCCTGCTGAACCTGTTCTTGTCTCAAAAGTCTCGGAGGACTCCTGCTCCGTGCTCGGGAGGCCGACCCTACCTCCTCTACTGTTGTGTCAGGAATCTCAACGAAGGGCTCCACACGTCTCACCTCTAGTGGATCAACGCGGGGCTCCATACGTGGCTCAATACGTGACTCGGCACGTGGCTCCTCTCGCGGAGCAACACGAGGCTCTATACGTGGCTCAGGAATCACTGGTGGTAACCTGTCTAGCATAGTCTGTAGTGCCTGTAAGATCTGTGGACCTATATCCGCTACTGGTGTCGCCTGTGGTACTAGTGGTGCTTGTGGCACAGGTGGTGCAGGTGGTGCTGCTGAATCTGCGGGTGCCAGTCCCTCGGCTGAGGAATCACTGTGCACCTCGACTGACGCTGTGTGGCGTGATCTCGCTCGTCGAACACGTCGGGGAGGCATCCTACAAAACAAGGTAGAAACTAATTAGCCAAAGTTGCGGAATAATAACGTGCCCAAATACGCCCAGTGTTTACAAACTTAGCTCTGATACCAAATGTCATGCCCACATTTTCCTTGTGGTCACAACACACATCGCACGTGTCATAGCCACATCTGTCATGTGGTTATGACACGAGATATGAAAAACTTTTCTCACACTGTCCTAAAAACCCCCTTCGCATGCGTACGCATGCTCAACGGTGTTCTCTCATGGCGAAACACTATACTCATCGGCGGAATACAAGTACAATGGCGTGCAACCAGAAGCATATAGATCAACCAGAGGGTCTATACAACGCTGCTAACGTCATTGCAAGAGTGAGATTACCAAAGTTCTTAAATCGAATCCTCGGCAATGTTCGGTAGCAGAATGCCTTACGGCGTTAGTGGGAATTACGCTGCACTCATTTACGCCCGTGGTTCGCTGATAGAGGAACCACTCCCCACGATGCCTTGTTCCGACTAAACCGGTTAGTGATCTCCCTATTTAGTCATTTTTCAGCCAGGCACGGTTGTCTGTCTCCTCTCTTGTTCCCTGAAACATACTCCTCCTATGACTTAGCATTTTCAACAAGGCGGTTTGGTTGCCCTCTCTTCCCTTTCCACAAGTTCTTAAGTTGGATTATATCTTTATTGCCCTTACCTTAACTATCTCTTAGTTCATTTAGTGTGTTTATATTTCGGTCTCTCTCTCTCTTTCATTTTCTATACTTTCTTTATGTGCATCCTGTCCTTTCTTCGTGATTTACGTCAATCAGGGTTATCACCGCAGTTATTGTTGCTATTAAACCTAATTTCAGGATGATCTAGGTCACAAAGGCTGGTTTACTATTTCGCTGGACTCGGTCTCCTAATCTTCCCCGATCTAGGTTCCTCCTCTTCATCAATACTTAGTCAACTTGTTCCTAAGCACAATTGACAGAAGGGTCCGTCAACTTAGTTCTCTTATCCCGTGTGAGAAAGGTCGCGCATTTTCTCCTCTGTGTTTTCCAATGTTAGTTTTTCCTTCTTCGGAACCTCTTACAGGTTTACATATGAGATCGTTTGCTACAGTTGAGATTAATATGGCCACATGGATAGTTAGTGGTGGCTTCATAAGTTTATTTCCAGTGTTCTTTTGAGCAAGAGTTGTGTAATTTTCCTCTTCATTTTCCAGGTGATTATTAGTACGTTAACAGTTGAAACTTCCGAGAAACTCTTTCCTGAGTATCACTGAATATTCCTAAACTCTCTCTACATTATAATTTTATTTTCTCTTGTTTAGAATTACTGTTGTTACTGTTACTCTTAATTACGATTCATACACTGATTGTAATTCGTATGACGTTGTCAATAGAGGTAGGTGGTTCACCACTTTATAAAACTCTGTTCATGTTAATATATCTTCTTTGGTTGTTGTGTTCAACACTTAATAACATCTATATATATATATATATATATATATATATATATATATATATATTTAGATATATATATATATAGATATATATATATATAGATATATATATATATATATATATATATATATATATATCTTTTTTTCTCTATATCCATGAGACATAGTTTATAACGATTTTAAACGAGGGCCCAATAAATTGGTTCAAAGATTCACTCCTATGCATATATATATATATATATATATATATATATATATATATATATATATATATATATATATATATATATATATATATATATATATATATATAATATATTTATTTTAATGTCTAAATAATGGACAAATTGGTTTCCCACAACTTATATACCTATATATATATATATATATATATATATATATATATATATATATATATATATATATATATATATATATATATATATATATATATATATATATATATACAGATATATAATCATTATTATAATATATCTATATAGCTATATACATAGACATATATAGTATATATATATGCCTATATATATAAAGCTATATAAAAATAAACTGTATTTATATTACAAATACACCATTCATATGTTAGGGCCCAAGCCCTAACATTCTTTATAGCTTTAGATTCACAGCAGACGGCGGCCATGGACGGCGGTGGCCGCAGAGACAGAGGAGCAGGGTCGGGGTGGCCGCAGAGCGGCGGACGGAAATTTGTGGTGGCCGCAGAGCGGCGGACAGAATTTTGTGGTGGCCGCAGAGCGGCGGACGGAATTTTGTGGTGGCCGCAGAGCGGCAGTCAAGATCCGCGGGAGGCATAAGGGTTTGGAGGGAGGGAGATGTGGAGTGGGGCGGAGCCCCACCCACATTCCCACGACGTGGGGTGTGGGTGGGGCTCCGCCCCACTCCACACCACCATATGTAATAACAACTCGCGGTGGGGTTTACTCCCCACCGCCCATATAAAATTTCGACTGCGTTTTTTTTTAATCCGCGGCATATATGTTGACAGTCTTTCACCATTCGTTGGTTATTATCAATAATAATATATTAACAAATATATATATATATATATATATATTTATATATATTCATATATAAATATATATATATATATATATATATATATATATGTATATATATCAACAATAATATATTTATATATATATATATATATATATATATATATATATCCCCCTTTTTTTTTTATATTAATATATATAACAGTTATAATTACTTTCAGTTACTCTATTATTTTCTAAAATGATAATTACTCAAAATGAGAAATATATATATATCTCTATATATATATTTATAATTTATTTAGAGAAAAAAAATACTCTTTATATACTTGAATAATTCCAATTTATACAATTTCTCAAATTCACTACTCTATGCATTTTCTCCAAATCAACCTATTATAAAGAAATTGTCGTAACAACTTATATACCTATATATATATATATATATATATATATATATATATATAATCATTATTATAATATATCTATATAGCTATATACATAGACATATATAGTATATATATATGCCTATATATATAAAGCTATATAAAAATAAACTGTATTTATATTACAAATACACCATTCATATGTTAGGGCCCAAGCCCTAACATTCTTTATAGCTTTAGATTCACAGCAGGCGGCGGCCATGGACGACGGTGGCCGCAGAGACAGAGGAGCAGGGTCGGGGTGGCCGCAGAGCGGCGGACGGAAATTTGTGGTGGCCGCAGAGCGGCGGACGGAATTTTGTGGTGGCCGCAGAGCGGCGGACGGAAATTTGTGGTGGCCGCAGAGCGGCGGACGGAATTTTGTGGTGGCCGCAGAGCGGCGGACAGAATTTTGTGGTGGCCGCAGAGCGGCAGTCAAGATCCGCGGGAGGCATAAGGGTTTGGAGGGAGGGAGATGTGGAGTGGGGCGGAGCCCCACCCACATTCCCACGACGTGGGGTGTGGGTGGGGCTCCGCCCCACTCCACACCACCATATGTAATAACAACTCGCGGTGGGGTTTACTCCCCACCGCCCATATAAAATTTCGACTGCGTTTTTTTTTAATCCGCGGCATATATGTTGACAGTCTTTCACCATTCGTTGGTTATTATCAATAATAATATATTAACAAATATATATATATATATATATATATATTTATATATATTCATATATAAATATATATATATATATATATATATATGTATATATATCAACAATAATATATTTATATATATTTCATATATATATATATATATATATATATATATATATATATATCCCCTTTTTTTTTATATTGATATATATAACAGTTATAATTACTTTCAGTTACTCTATTATTTTCTAAAATGATAATTACTCAAAATGAGAAATATATATATATCTCTATATATATATTTATAATTTATTTAGAGAAAAAAAATACTCTTTATATACTTGAATAATTCCAATTTATACAATTTCTCAAATTCACTACTCTATGCATTTTCTCCAAATCAACCTATTATAAAGAAATTGTCGTAACAATTAGATATATATATATATATATATATATATATATATATATATATATATATATATATATATATATATATATATATATATATATATATATATATATATATATGCCAATTTCACCAAATGGTTAATAGCTATCCCCTTATTTTAAGTATAAATTTCCATTTTCATAAACATATAAGACCTGTAAAATTTACAAACAGATTATATTTACATGCTAGATTTCCTCTAATCCTTCTAAATTAACAGAATCCATTAAATATGGAGAATAACTCAAATATTTAAAACTGTCTTTTCCATTTTAATATTGAACTATAAAGAAAAATAGCATTTCAACCAGTGAAGCAATTCCAAACTTTCAAATGTAAACAACTCAGATTAATTTGCAAAAAACGAACTTTTTTTTTTCTTTTCAGTAATACTTGAAACACAAAAATTGCTATTGAACAAAGATTACAATCATCAACTTAAATTTTAAGCACATTCATATTACAGCTTCTCAATCATGAACACCAACTTCCCAGATATGAACTTTCTCCTCCCAAACAGTAGACAACTGAAAACTATGACAACCAATAAAAGTCCAATAATAACAAGATCAGGGAGGTGAATTTCTTCACTCCCAGAATATCATTAATTTACAACATTAACAAGAGAGGTGTTCTCTCTTCATCTCTATGGAATGAACCAGGCCTAATTCTCATGACAAGAAGATAATCTGTTTCTTCATAAATAGCCAACCAGAAGCTCCAAGAGAAAAACCTGCGTATCAGAGACAAACAAAGAAGAAAATACCACATGTCTAGCTCTCCTCCCTACCGTAGACCCGCAAGAGGGTCAACCCCGAGCTAGGGAGACCATACTCACACCTGGGTACTCAAACACTCCACTTCACAACAGAAACAACAACAATCCCAAAGCACACCTACACCCGTGGCTATTTTACACAATACGGAAACTCAACTACAGTGAGTTTCACAAGGGGCAGGAGAGTGGATACACTCGACTCCAGAGTGTCACCCTGACAGATAAATGAACTCATATAAATTTCTCTTGGTCTCAACCAAGTGTGATCACAAGTTGTAAGAAATCTGTATATGACTCTCAAGTCAAAAATACAGTCACAGATACATGCCCTCAAGGCTTTCAACATCCCAAAAGATGGAACAGGTATGCACCCGAGGAGGATCTCTCCTCCCCTACCCCAAACTTGATGAGCATTTCTCCCAAGTGGGAGACGCTCTGTCAAACACCCGACAAGAACCCCCACAGAAAACAAATTTAAACACATATTTCACACACATTTCATACACATTTCAGTTCTACCAAAACAAAGATAAAATTCAGACCAACCTTGCAAAGCCCTCCTGGAATGAAGTTGTTGCAGAGTCCACAGAGTTCACTTCCAAGCTTAGCCACCAACTCCCTCTCTCTTCTCTCTCTTCCAAACTAACTTCTCTATTTTTGGTAAGGCCAAAATGAAAGATTTTCCCCAAAATTCAACTAACTCCCTCTCATCCCAAAATTTGAAAATAAATAACCCAAAATTCTCTTTCTTTCTAATTTTGAGAAATGGGGAAGTGACACTTGTCACCTCCTCACCCTTCCCAAAAATCACTATTCTGTCCAGGTGGCTTATGTCACTCTCCATTCCCAAGGGTACTCCTTATTCCTTTCATGTGACTCCACTTTCTCATGGGAAAAATAAAAAAAAAGAGTTAAATGGGAACAAGACAGGTGACCCATGCCTCTTTCTCCTTTCTTCACATGGGTGTCCCCATAGTACATGGGGGAATCTTACTAAAGAAGAGGTAACTTTTACTAATGGATGGCATCTCTTATCTAGGGGAAAGTAGAGGGGATGGGTTGAGTGTTGGTACAACCCATCATGTCCCCTCCTACCTCCAATTTTCGCCACTTAACTTCAGGGGAAGGTTAAGTTGACTAGATGGAGGTTACTCAAGGGTTACCCATGCCAAATGGGCCCCTGGACCCATGGGGTAGAACCCAGGGTCAATTTTAACCCATACAAGACACCCCAGGTCAAGGTAAAGCACAAGAAAAAGGGCCTCATAATTTAAAGAAAAATAGAAATTTCAAATTCAATCTCTTAACAACACTTACTTATAAAAATAATGTTACATGAGGGTAACCTAACCCACTCGACCATACGAAAGACCACATTACATCATGACATCAAACACAAAGAGATCTTGGTTCTTCGTGGAACCAGATCGGCTTAACAGGGAATAACAATTAACAAGGTGTGGAATGATCTCCGAAATCTGTGGTTTGATTAGTAGTCCCTGCACACTCAATTACAAGATCAGTAACCACATAAATTCATCATAGCCGAAGCAACTTAAATAACACATGCATTCTCATGCCTTAGTACAATTTAACATAATTAAAAATCATATTACAATTTTCCATCATCCCTAATTCATTTTTCTGAAAAGTAACTTATCCAAACATCACCCAATTAGTTTTTCCGAAAACATAATAAAGTTAAATAGTCTGACAAATTTCGGGAACTGCTATCCCACAAATATGAAAGTAACAATAACAGTACTGTAAATAGTCATAACAATAGTAGTAAAAAGGGCGGTCCTCACATTCCCATTCATGTCTTGGACTATCCTCTTCTTAACACTTTTTGCATATTCAAACTCACTCATTTGCCTTTGCCATTCACCTTGTTTCATCCCATCTTTTGCCTTCATTTCTTCCACCAGATTCTCTACCCCTAGTATCACTGTCTTGTTAGACTTACAAACCTCTATATTGTCAGGTTTACAACCCACTGTATTGACATAAATTGATTGCCCACTGACCTCTTTTGCAACCAAAGGACAAAGAACTATCCCTATCATAATCTCAACATGATTTTCTAACCAATCTTGCACTTCCTTAATCAATTCATCCTTGACTTTCTCTTTATCAGGTTTTGACACCAAATCATCAATTTTTCCTTCCAACATTAGATCACTCTTCAAACTTGTTGTCTTCACATCTTCTTCTTTTGTAGTGGCTACACACTCTTCATGCTCTTTTTCCTCAAACTTTATGAACTCCTTCTTTCCTAACATAATCACCTTAGCTGCCTTGGTCTGATCCTTAACATCTTACTACAATGGTGTTAGTGTAAAAGTGGTTCCATCCTTCTCAATCTGATAAGTATTATCTCTTCCATCATTTATGGCATGTCTATCAAACTGCCATGGTCTTCCAAGAAACAAATGGCAACAATCCATAGGAAACACATCACAAAGTATCCTATCCTTATAACCACCAATGTTAAACTCAACTAAAGCTTGTTCATTAACCAAAATAGATTGATCATCATTCAGCCAAGACACTTTATAGGGTGTTTCATGAGGAATCTTTTCCAATTTCAATTTATCAACCATTTCATTAGACACCATATTCTCAATACTCCCTAAATCTATTACTACTTTGCATAGCTTTCCATTGAATTTGTAGGTGGTCTTGAAAAGTGCTCTTCTTTGTGTTGATTCTTTCTCCTTGGATGCTTCAAGGAGTGTTCTTCTAACCATTAATGATTCTCCAACTTCAAGAGCAGCACGTTGATAAAGAGAATGAATTCTCTCACAACCTTCCTCTTGTACCAATTGAACTCTTTTATCACCACCACTTGAAGTAGAACCTTGTTTATCTGAACACTTCCATGCTGGATGGCCAAACTGATTGCAATTATAACACCTTCCTAAAAATGATCTTGAACATCTACCTTGTCCACCAAATCTTCCTCTAAAACCTCTAAATCCACCTCTTTGATCAGTAACTTGGTCTTCATAGGACTGCCTTGAACCTCTTCTTCTACTAGTGTTGCCTCTGCCTCTTCCTTGTCTTTCTTGCCTTCTTTTTAACTTCTCTTCTACCCTAGTGACCAAATAAAAACATTCTTCAACTGCTCTAGGCATAGCCAAATTCAATTCATCCTGAATTTGAAATGTTAACCCACACATATACCTTGCTATTTTCTCATTTTCATCTTCAACATGAGCATCCCTAATACTCAATTTGTGAAATTCTTTAGTATAGACTATAACATCTTTATCCTTCTACTTTAAACTTTGCAACTTCTTGAAAGTTTGTATAGCATAATCACCTGATAAGAATTGGCTCTTAATCCTTGACACCATCCTATCCCATCAACTATTTTTTTCTTTTCCCTTCTTCACTCTCTCCTCTTGAACATAGTTCATGTTAGATTCAGGATAGACAACTGAGAGGGGGGGTGAATCAATTGTCCAAAACTTTTCTTCCAATTAAACACTTAAATCCACTTTGTAATTCAGCAATATAATAATAAATCAATCATAGAAACATAAAACATTAAATCAAGAGCAACAACACATCAACACATAAGACACAAAGATTTTGACATGGAAAACCCAGTTAAGGGAAAAACCACGGGGTGATTAACCCAAGATTGTATTCTCTGTTAGAAGAATAGAAAGAACAAAATGGCACATGCCAATTAGGGCTCACTGCTCGAGCACACTACTCACAAGAGGCGCACTGCCTACAAGAGACACATTGTTTACAAAATAATAAGTATCACATACTTGAACTAGAGAATAGCATCTTCACCATGCTTGAGTCAGTTCTTTTTAAGCCCAATACTTCTACTCTACTTTTTGCTCTCCTTCTTGCTACCACACTCTCATCTCCATAAGATACCATTGAAACAACTTTACAATCCCTTATTTATACAAGACATCAACTTAAGAATAATCATCTAAGTCGGCAAACATTACAGAGAAAATACATTATGACTAATTACAAAAGGCTTCACGTAGATCAACACATTGTCGGCCACATAGATCTGAGACTTCAATCTTCTTCTAGGAACACTCCAATCTTCACATAACATCTTCAAGATCATCTGCAGGATGTGTAATTCATCTGGTTAGCCACACTTAGGAAGAACACCATAATCTAGAAGTTATTCTTCAATTGTGAGCTCAAACTCCAATGTGGACCACCAACATGAACTAGACACGATCCAAAGACCTCCACAAGCTTACCTAAATCATCAAGAACATCCATAGTACATCTGCTTACTGGAATCCTTATCTCTTTCATCCAGAACCTCAAGAACATAGTCTATCATCACTTTCACAATGGAATAGATGCTTGTGGACCTTCAGACCACGAACCAATTGAGTTGTCAATTCACATTGACTTCCTAAACACTCCCTCAAATCTGCAGAATAGGATATTGCATTTCCGGATCTCACCGGACCTATCTGTGTCACTCTGTCACCTCTGAACACTTGTCGGAACCATTTTTACTTGAGTGGCCACAAATTCTTTAGATCTTCATGCAGAGCTCTAAAATCTTTACTGAATCACCTTAAGACACATATCTACAAACCCTTTGAACCGTATCTTCTGATCTTTATCTTAGCCAGGATTTTTAGCTCACTGTCTTCACTGTTCTTCTCTGTTCCTGATTAGAACTAATTTTCTCAATATCCTCATCATCAATGTAATAGAAGTATGTTGACATCAATGACAACACCAGTTAGGCCCATACTTGCAACAGTTCCACCATGTCAAAGCAGGACCTTTCAACTTAGTCTTGGCAAACTTTACCTTCTAAGCTTCAACAATCTCCTTGTATTCAAAGTAGTTATCTAGTGCATCTATCTAATCCAATACCTCTTCAACATCTAGCTTTCCATTATACATTGGCACATCTATTTTCTCACTAGAAGCATCTCCTCTAATAGACTTGAGCATATTTATCATCCTTCTCTCATCAGGGTCCAATTCATCATCACCTTGGACTCCTCCTGGAGGGTTTTCACTTTCACCCTCTTCCTCTCGGTCACTTTCCTCTTCAGTGGCTTTTCTCTCCTTTGCTTTGTCTCTAGTGCTTCAAATCTAGCTAAGATTTCTTCTTGTGACTCCTTTAACAACTTAGTCTCTCTTGCAAGTACTACACTACCTTTAGGAGGCATCTTGTCTTTTCAACTTACCACTTTTCCTTCCTCAAATTTCCACTTCTCTTTCTCAAAAGATCAACAACCTATGTTCTGATACCAATTGATGTAGAATAGGGGTGGAGTATGTCCACACAATCATAATAAACCAACTCTTCAAGTTCCAAAACCTAATTGTGGTAGTATCTCTCACAAATCCTCATTATGCCTTGTAGCCCTTAGAACATGGTTTTTCTGGCATATCTTTTGTAGAAGGTTGCAAACCCAGAAACCAATCACCTTTTTGGATACCCTTCATTGAGTACTTCAATATAACAAAAACTCAGATAGGGTTGTTTTGAAACCCCTCAGCTAAAAATTGACTATCCTCTATTTTCTAGGCCTAATTAGGCCACTTTTACAAAGCAAGTACCCACCAAACACCTTCTCAACCATAAATCTCTATTCTCTAACTTCAAACAGGTCACAAATAGAGTGATTCAACAACTTTTATTAGGTGGAAAGCCTACAAAGTCATCAAACTCCAAAACCCTTGTTTAAGCCATTCTAGGCATGCTCAAGGAGGGTTTATTGAAACTCCTTACTCTAGGCTTTAAACCACTTTGAAAACACCTCAAACACATCATTATTGGTCTGTACATGCTTTCTAAATCATCTCCCATAATTTACCAATGCATTTTCCTCAAACCTCAACTCTTAGCCACCATTCTCTGCTTAAAACATGGATGAAATCAACTAGGGCATCACTCAAACTTCATCAAAATGCCTCCCCTACTCCTGAAAAACACATAAACACAAAACCTACACCTAAATATTCCATTTCAAAAAGTTATAGCATTTTTCAATGGTGGCAAGTGCTTCAAATCACATTTTTGCCATTCAAGCCCACAAACCCTAGGTTAACACGCAGTTTTTAGTAAAAATTCCATAACTTTCTCAAAACATGATAAAAATTGATGAAACCAACACCAAATGAAAGAATATTCAGAGAAATATCCAAACTAATTGGTTTCACATAATTATTAGGCTGTACAAGGCTGTACTAGCCTTGGGAATAGAGAAAAACTAGTCAAAATTTAGTAAAAACTGAGTTTTCTTGCATTATTTGATCTACAAAATGTCTTCAACAACAAGGATCTTCCAAACCAACCCCTTACATCAAGTTTATAAAGGATATTTAAACTTTTCTAACCAAACACCAATGGCTACAACTAAATTTTTAACTAATTGACCCTTCAACTTCCACTTTTACATCTTTTTGTATTTTTCCCATGACAACTTTTTGCAAGATTTACAAAAAATGACAACTTAACTACAACCAACCCAAAGATGACTTAAAACATTATAAAGATGGTCTATTATGACCTTATTTCACCAAATAAGACTCAAATCACCTAAAACCTACCACAAGACATCATTTGACCATATTTACATGATTTGACATGGTGCCCCTACACCATACACCCGAACTAAAAAGAACTCAAGTCCATTAAGAATTGTATTGTAGCTTGTCCACACCATCTCTTTGATCTCCAAAAATATTTTCATCTTTTTCATCTAGTACTCATTTCCAATGTGGTAGGTATTGAAAACATGTATTGTCCCTGCCCTTTGACTGGTTCCTTCTTTGAAAATGTTGTCCTCCACTTTATGATAATTAAATTGTTGTACATCAAGTTTAAACTTTGTTCAAAAGTAAAGTACTAAAACAATAATGTATAGTATGAGACAAATAAGGAATTAACGCATATCAAATTAATATTTGTTCCAAAAGTAAGGTACTAGATCCTTTTCTTGCACAATCATTTCAAACTTATATATATATATGGAACCAAATTAAGGCTTGTAATCTAAACAAAAAATGAATAATGTTGACATCTATTTCATAGGTCACAATGAGGGATTTTTTGATCACATTTTGAGATTAGGGAAGTTGTTTTAAAACACTAAGTTTTCATCTTGTACTTCCTAAAACATTTAAGATTAACAATTGTTTAAAGAAATATTTCAAATTCTATCTTTGATTCTCACTATAATATTTTACCAATTTATTCAACCTTTGACATTGAAATCTATTCCCAAGGAAACAAAAGCTTATGTATTGGCTCCATATAATAATAATTTCCCTCATGTAATCATTAGATCAATATTGTCTATTAAGATATTCTTATTGAACATTATACTTCTCCAATTATTATCCAAGGGAAACGTAAATTCATATAGGGTGACTCTATTATTCACATTTTCAAAATACATAATTGTAAGGTGAGAAAATATCCCCTTGGGAGCTTTTCCCTCATAAGGTCTAGCTCATAGGTCTTTTAGCTGCATTTAGGATGTCTTGCATCATATTTTGACATCTTGATGAAATGAGCCCTAAGTTTCATGACAAATGGGACCTAGGGGATCCCTTGAACGTAACCTTGACCAAAATAGGGTAGGACTAGGGCGCCATCCCTTGAACGTAACCTTGACCAAAATAGGGGGGAGGACTTGGGTGCCCGCGCCCTAGTCCTACCCTATTTTGGGTTAGTCCCAAATTTTGAGTGTCAGCTTGTGATAGTTATTTGGGTCCTATGCCGACATGGTAAGTTTGAGTTACTAAATTTTTGGTGGGAGTGTTTGTAGTTGCATATATAAGCATGTTTAGGTATTCATTTGTAAACTAGATGGACATTAGATGATTACAAGATTTTAATTAGATGATTACTGTGATCTTTTGGCATCTTTAAAGTGATTCAAGGCTTTCATTGTGTTGCAAGAGTAGATTTGTGTTGTCTATGTGTTTTTATTTGTAGGTTTGAGCAATCATCTCCTGATGGCATGAAGAGATTCTTTCTCCCATGAGATCTTCACTACAAGGTGACATCATTTGTGTTTTCAATAATTTATCATTTAGTTTTTGCCTCTGTCTTCCAAGGGCATGCACTCTCTATTTAACAACAGTGTTCAAAAGACTTGAATGTCTCTCTAGGGCTTGACTAAGGCAAGCCTCTAAACACCACAACTCCCTCCCAAAATTTATGTGATTGCAGGTTATAGGTTGAAGAAGCAAGAAAAATGGAGTTATAGGAGAGTGTTACAGAGTGTTGGATTCGTAGATCAGAGTTGAAAATAGGGCCTTGGACTTGGGCACCCACTTATTAGTCCTTTGAATTCTGTAATGGAGAAATCTCTGAGACAGCAAGAACAAGTTGCAAATCAAGTTCCTAGATCCTAACAAAAATCAAGGCATTGGACTTGGGTGCCCACTCATTACTCCCCATCTGTTCTACTTCTGAACCCCAAAAATAGGTACACAGTTATTTATCATTTTACATCTTTCTGTAGTAGCATTTTCTGATATTCGTTCGTTTTCTTTCGTATTTGTATAATTAGGGTTTTGATGTATAATTGGGCATAATTGACAATAAAATCATACAAATCCAAGTTTCCCTACATCTCATTCAGACCTAGGGTATGATAGTGCATTGCCATTCAACCTTAAGTCCTTGAATGAAAGGGTGAAAGGAGGATACACATACAAAACTACCAAAAACTCTACTATCCAAATTTTACCCTTTACATTTTGGTGAACCTATGTTATTGGACTTGTTTGCACCTTGCTAAGTGTTTTTCTTTAGATTTTTAGTGATTTTATTCATCCATAGTATCATTCATCTTATTGCATTGGAAAACTTAGAAAAAAATTTGAAGAATTGAAAAATTTGGAAAAATGGAATTTTAGGGTTTGCATGCTGCATTAATTAATTTGAATTTCATCAAATTTCTAATTTTTGCATTAGATATGAGGTAAATTGCATAAAATTATAAAAATTCAATAGCTTGCATTGCACTTTCATCATAAAATTGCTAGGGTTTTTGTTAGAAATTTTACATTTTTCATATAACCTAGTAATTCCAAAAACTAGGGTTTGTAGGCAAAACCCTATTTCAGATTTTTCTACTGATCTTAGAAGCTCATTCAAATTACAATTTGGCTGTAGTTTTGCATTTTAGTGTAAATTTGCATTTACATTTCAAAAATGTACATTTTTACATAGAAAATTTTAACAAAAACTAGCATTTTCATTGATTTTTTCCTTAGATTTGCACTTATATTTTGCATGGTAGGTTGTGAAAATCATTTTCATATCTAAGTAGACTTAATTTTACTCACAAATCATATTAAAAATCATTCATATAGCATTTTGCATCAAGATCACAAACCTAGGGCTTGAAAAACCTTAATTTTAACTAGATTTGGCCTTATCGACTCTCCAAATTTGCACCATATGTGTGTTGTGAGAAATATTTTTTCACTAATTAGCTGTTATTAGGGTAATTATCTTCTTCCCTCCTAAAAATCTTCACAACACCTTTTTATTGTGCTCTTGTATCGAAAATTTGCATATTTTTGCTATATTTGCCCTAGGGTTTGACCTAGTTTGCACTCCAAACATGTTGTAAAATATTTTATGATTCTAGATGACTGATATAACTAATATTATTTTCTACACCTTATAAAATTACTTACAACACCCGTTTCCCTAGGTCTTGGAATTGAAAAATCGCATATTTTTCTATATTTTCACTGAAGTTTATTCTTGAGTGGCACTATACGCGTGTTGTGACAGATATTTTGGCATTAGGTGGCTGTTATTACTGATATAATTTGATTTCTATCATCATTTTCCTCACAACACCCTTTGTCATGCAATTTTGCATTGAGATTTAGTGAAAAAATCGCATATTTTAAGGTATTTTCACTAGGTTTTGACCTATCATCATCTTAGATTTGCATAAAGAGTGTGGTCTGATGATATTACTGCTGTATTGGACTTATATCAGACATATTATTTGCTTCCCCTGATCAAAATCTTTACAACACCTTTTCTTTCATATATTTGCATTGAAAAATTACAAAAAATCAAGCATTTTAGGTCATTTTTGCATATAGTGTTGCACTTGTCCTTGCAATACTTTCAGAAAGATTTTAAAATATGATCTTACACTAATTTTAACATATACACATGGCCTCTAATCGCAATAAAAACAATAGGTTCCCTCCTAGGCCTTACATGTAGAGAAAGGTCTCTGAACCTGAAATTATGTTTACACCTCATGATAGAACAATTAGAGACACTGAGGGACATCTTTACATCACTATGAAAATAATGGGAAACCTTGTGGATGGAACACTTATTGATCCTAATTGCATGACCAATGTTTCCATAGAAGAGTTCCTCTATTTACATAAATTTATGCAAGGATCTTATGACCCTTCGGACATGATCGTTAAAACACATAACGGAACCTTTGTAAATCCTTTGGGTAAGATATCATTGTTGGTAACTATATTTCAGAAACATGTAGAAAAATGGTTTGACATTGTCCCTATTTATAACCTCTTTTGCATTAAATTGGGACACCCTTGGTTAAAGGCTATGAAAGTTGTCCCCTCAACAATTCATAATTGTCTAAAATTTCCTTTTGATGGACATGTAATTACTATCCCTCGCAATAAGTATAAACCTTTGATTGCAAGAAAATATTGTACACTAAACTACTTTTGGGATAAATCTAAAAAGAAACCGGAGCCATGAATAGACTTTAACTTTTTAAGCTATAGAAATTACAAAGTAAAACTATTATATCCAATGGCCGGTCCCTCTATGCAAGAAATAACAAAAGACAAGCAACCCACATTTGAAGAGAACTGTAGACCAAAAGGACAAGGTCCCTATACTGAGGTTCCTCCCTCACCATCCTTACAAGGATTGGGAGGTAATTGTCAACAAAAAAACATTTGACTTAGACATATGAGATTTGATCCCAGTGCTTCCTCTTTTAAAATGAAAAAACCAATGAAAGAGCAAAGCCCTATCTTACAAGAAATAAGTGGTAAGAGAAAGAGAAATAGAAAAGCAAGAGAAAGAAGGAGAAGAAGACAAGCTTATTTCATAAACCTTGCATCTCAACAAGAAAACATTGATCCAAACATTGAACCAAACAAAGATGATCCTAACAATGAACAATCTAAAGACAAGAACGAGAATTAGGCTATGGTACCTTATGTCCCACTTTCCTCTATCATTCAGGAGTGGGAGGATGATGATTATTTACTTGATGATGAGACCTAGCACGAAGACCCTACAAGTAAGTATTTCTAACCCTTTATCTCTCTTGTCATGTGCTTCCCTCGTGATGTGTTATGTGTTGTTTAGGCCTCTTGGGATGACCCTTGATTCTCTTGTAATGTCCGAGATACCAGGAGACCACCTCTATTGTGACCTTCTATTTATATCATCATTCTTTTATTGCCTCTCTCTCTAATTTCATTACTGTGTGTTGTGTCTTACAGACATAACATTGTGGTTGGTGACTTGGGGGCACCCTCCTACATGACTATCCCTAATACACTTGTTTCTCCTGTCTGATTTATTGTTTCCCTTCCTCTAGTGTTTCTATCTAGTGGACGGATGACAAAAAACATTTATACTGATGCAGACCTAGTGTCCCTTTAGTGAGAAATAAAAAATTGGACTTAGTTCCTAGTATGACAATGATGTTGTATATCTTATCCGACGCTTGGCTAGTAGAAGCACTCGTGCTTTCTACATACTAATTTTGATAATGTTTTTATCTCACTTACAAACCTTAACAATACTGCTACTTCATGCACTTTGTTTGTCTTTGAATCTCACCTTGGTGATGCTCATTTATGAGATTTTTGTGATATAGCCCCATGGTTATCCTCGATCTCTGAATTCGTAGTATAACCTTGGCTCTTTATGTGATTAATCATATGCATTGATGTTGTTGTTTATCATGATTATGGACACTAACATGTTTCTTGTAGGGATGTGTTTGTGGGAACATTTGACGATTGTAAAGTACATGTCACCTCCAGGGGGCGTGGGCTTTGTGAAAGTCTATGTTCCCTTGTGTGTTTTATTCCTACCTTAACATGCTTGATATCGATACCTGATATCAACCACCTTAAGGTGGGGGCATATATAAGGTAAGTTGTCTATTGTAGATGTTAGGAATGTGCTTTTCCTCAGGTGCAGTTTAAAGACTAGTGGCGATGTGTCCCTCTTGCACTCTGAGTTTGTTTGCAATCAATCAATCAATCAATCATCTTAAGTCCTCTGTGTAAGCAGGGATGGTGTACTTCTCGAAGCAAATTACATCATCCTGTCATTTTTAAAAAGTCCTCATCGTGAGGTGGGGAGCGGTTTTGTGACTAACTCAACCCTCAAGCATGTCTTCAATGATTTTTGTGGCAAATCCAATCATCAGTGTGTGCTTGTAATGTGCCTAAGATGATGATGAGCCTAGAAATAGGAACACTCTATCGCTTGTCTGTCGTGTTTTCTCCGTGTCTTCAAAGTGTGTGTATTTGGTGTGCTTTCTTTATTTAGCATGTCTGTTGCCCCATATGCATTCTAAAGACCAACACGATGACTGTTTCCTACATTTTGGGAGGTTTGGTGTGCCTTACATGTGTGTTGCCCCATATATGCAGTTTAAAGACTAGAATGATGAGTGCTTCCTCCATTATGGGAGGTGTGTTTACTTTCCTATACTTGCATCTACATTTCATATATATGAGAAAAAGAAAAGAAAAGAAATTATTCCTATCTTCTATGCATTAACTATCTTCTATGCATCTGTTGTTTTCTCTACATTTTGTGTGAATGTAACTGTCTCCTCCGTGTTTTGCATATCTATCATTATCTTCAATGTGTCTGGCGTGTCTTCTTCGTGCTTGACATGTTTGTTGTGTTTTTTGACTATACTTTAATGCATGTATTGGCCTCGCATTTATACATACATTAAAGTGGGGGCTAAATGTAACATCATAAAATGTCCCCTTGGGGCTTTTCCCTCATAAGGTTTAGCTCCCGAGTCTTTTGGCTACATTTAGGACATCTTGCATCATATTTTGACATCCCGATGAAATGAGCCCTAAGTTTCATGACAAATGTGACCTAGGGGGATCCCTTGAAGCTAACCCTAACCAAAAAAGGGGGAGGACTGGGGGCGCCCATGCCCTAGTCCTGCCCTATTTTGGGTCAGTCCCAAATTTTGAGTATCAGCTTGTGACCATTATTTGGGTCCTATGACGACACGGTAAGTTTGAATTAGAAAATTCTTGGCGGGAGTGTTTGTAGTTGCAAATATAAGAATTCTTAGGTGTTCATTTGTAAACTAGATGGACATTAAATGATTACAAGATTTTAATTAGATGATTATTGTGATCTTTTGGCATCCTTAAGGTAATTCAAGGCTTTCACTATGTTGCAAGAGTAGATTTGGTTGTCTATGTGTTTGTATTTGTAGGTTTGAGCAATCATCTCCTCATGGCATGAAGAGCTTCTTCCTCCCATGAGATCTTCACTACAAGGTGACATCATTTGTGTTTTCCAGCATTTATCCTTTGGTTTTTGCTTCTGTCCTCCAAGGGCACACACTCTCTATCTAACAACGATGTTCAGAAGACTTGAATGTCTCTCCGGGGCTTGAATGAGGCAAGCCTCTAAACACCACAACCCCCTCCCAATGTTTCGGTGATTGCAGGTTACAGGTTAAAGAAGCACGAAAAGTGGAGTTGCAGGAGAGTGTTGGATTTGTAGATCAGAGTTGAAAATAGGGCCTTGGACTCGAGCACCTATTCATTAGTCCTCCAAATTCTACAATGGAGAAATCTCTGAGATAGCAAGAATAGGTTGCAGATCAAGTTCCCAAATCCTTACAAAAATTAGGGCATTGGACTTGGGTGCCTGCTCATTAGTCCTCGACTATTCTGCCTCTGAACCCTGAAAATAGGTGCACAGTTATTTATCATTTTACATTTTTCTATAGCAATATTTTTTGATATTCATCTATTGCTTCCGTATTTGCATAATTAGGGTTTTGATGTATAATTGAGCATAATTGAGCTTAATTGACAATCACATCATACAAATCCAAGTTTCTCTATATCTCATAGAGACCTAGGGTATGATAGTGCATTGCCATTCGACCTTAGGTCTTTGAATGAAAGGGTGAAAGGAGGATACACATCCAAAACTACCAAAAACTCTACTATCCAAATTTTACACTTTACAATAATCAAATTCCAATACCTAATTAAATAATTAGATTTGAAATGCATAACACTATTATTGATTTTATCATTAATATTGTGCAATAGGGTATAATTGATCAAATATCGAAATCCATAAAGTACCCCTACACATATTTTAAGAATCTCGAACATTTATATTACTATTTATGGCACTACCAAGTATAAATTCACCATTTTGTATGACTTTTCCTTAGATGGAAATGTATAATCATTTATTTAAAGGATTTTAAATATTAAGACTTTATCTAAGAAAAGTATTATGATCTTGAATTAGTGCATATTTACATTTATATCCAGTTCGTAAAATTCTTTCTAAAGAATATACTTGTATTATATTTTAACATTTTATATATTACAATGCCCATTCAATAGTTGTATCGTCTAACTATTTTCAACAGTAGTAATGATACAATGAAGTCACTAATTCATTTATGAACAATTCTCTGAGCTCTTGGAATGTATATTGAACCCTTACCTTGAAGGATCTTGATCCTACTAGCTATCAATTTGGCTTGAGGTGGACAATTGAGAAGGCCAAGGATAATGAAGTACAATGATTATCTTAATAGGTTCTTCCTCAAACATTTGCCAAACGAACACATACAAACAATCAAGTTGACAATAATGCATAATAGTTTTAGAAACATTGAATAACTCCTTTTTAATTTGGTAAGAATAAAATATAGAGAATTAATGTTTTAGCATTAATGATATGTTAATAAATATATTTATGTTTTTTACTACAAACTTGTATTTTTGATAGTAATGGCATCTATATATTTAATGCTCCCAAGACTAAGTAAGGTAACCCATATCCCCACTTTCTTGACAGTCCCAAAATATTTTCATGAGGCAATTCCATTGTAGAGGCTATTCATCCATGTTAACATGTGCTCAAGAGATTTATTAAAGGTTTAATTTGTAGAATTACAGAGTTCTAACTATTGGGCTTGAACAATAGGTAGGGTCTTACGACAACCAAGGAATCCAAATCTGCCATTGACCTGATAGACATGCATGCAAAAATGTGGAAGCATAGACAATGCACATGAATTGTTTGACAAAATGCCTCAAAGAGATGTCTTCTATAGAATACATTAATTAGAGGGTATGCACAAAATGGATTAGTTGAAAAAGGCTCAAGAAACCTTCAAGCAAATGTGACTAGCAGGTGTAAGGTCAAATTCTACAACCTTTACCAGCATCCTCCTTGCATTTGCCAAAATAGGAAGCTTCCGAACAGGGTATGGACATCAACCAAAGAAGAACAGAAGGGGGATTTTTGTTAGATATTATAGTTGGAAATACTCCGGTAGACATGTATACAAAATGTGGAAGCACAGTTAAGGCACACGAACTCTTTGACAGAATGCCTCTAAAAATGTCATTTCATGGATGAAATGATTGCAGGATTTCAGAAAATGGATTTGTTGAAAAGGTATTAAAAACTTTCAAGCAATGGCAATTGGCAGGCATGAAGCCAAAATCCATAACCTTTGCCAACGGCCTCCCTGCCTACACACAAATTGAAGCTTGGGAATAGGGTACGACCGTCCATCAAAGCATAATGGCAAGGGGATTTTTATCAGATATTATGATTGGAAATGCTCTGGTAGACATGTATGTGAGCGTTGGTTGAGCAGAGAAGGCACACAAATTGTTTGACTAAATGCCTCAAAGAGATGTCATCTCATGCAAAGCAATGATTTGCAGTATATATTAAAAATGGGTTTGTTAAAAAGGATTTAACTTCCAGGCAGTTACGATAGGCAGATGTAAAACCAAATTTCATACCCTTTTCCAGCATCCTCCCTACCTGTGCAAAGATGGGTGTTTTTGAACAGCGTAGGAACTTCTATCAAAGCATAATGGAAGGGGAAATTTTGTCAGATGTAATTGCAAGTGACCTGTTAAACATGCATGCTAAATGTGGAAGCATAGACAAGGCAGGTCAACTTTTTGACAAAAATCCTAAAAGAAACGTTGTCCCATGGAACGCCATGACTGCAGGGTAGGTTGGAAATAGGTTTAAAAATAAATTCCTTAGAAACCTTTTTAGCAATTGCAACTGGTGGTTATATGGACTAACTCCTTAACCCTTGCCAGAATCCCTAAGAATTGAAGCCCTGGATGAGGGTATGGACATCCATCAACATAATTGGAAGTGAATTTCTGTCAGATGTTATAGTTGGGAGTGCTCTAGTAGGCATGTATGCAAAATGTGAAATAATAGACAGTGAATCACGACCTTTTAGACTGAATGCCTCAAAAAAGCGTTGCCTAATGTAATAATTGCAGCATAGACACAAAATAGATTTGTTAAAAAGGGTATAAGAAACTTTCAGGCAAATGCAATTGGCAGATGTAAAATTAAATTCCACACCCTTTTGACAGTGCCCTCACTATCTGCGTGGAACTTTAGAATAGGGTATGGACATCATAAAAGCATAAAGAATAAAGAGATTTTATCTAATGTTGTGGTTGCAACTGCCCTAGTAGACAAAGCACGTGAGTTGATTGACAAAATGTCTTAATGGAATACAATGATTGCAGATTATGCACAAAATGGGTTTGTTGAAAAGGCTTTAGAAACTTTCAAGCAAATGAACTTGGCGGGTGTAAAGCCAAATTCCACAACCTATGGCAGCGTCCTCCCTACTGCTTGCATGAGAGCTGGAGTAGGGTATGGATAGGGGACCAAAGCCTTCATAAAGACTTCTACGCAAATTCTCTTCTGAATGATTTTAAATAATTAAAAACTTACGTACAAATTCCCCCTTCAATGTTTTCAAATTTAAAACAAAATCTTATGCACAAATTCTCTCTTGAATAATTTCAAATTTTAATAGTTTTCTAAACAAAAAACTTGTGTACAAATTCTTTCTGTAATGATTTCAAATTTTAATTAATTTTCTAAAACAAAATCTCTCTTGAATGATTTCAAATTGTAATTACTCTAAGGCATTTCATCAAATGAGTCCAAAATAGATAAAATAAAATTATTAACAAAATTTCAAAAGACAAGAAACAAAATTATGAAAAGGAGGAAGGCTCTTATAGATTGCTCCAGCAATCCAGCCCAAGAACTTTCAAAGTGTCCTCCCTTCACATTTCTATGGGTATTTATACAAAAATTCAATCCTTATCTAGAACATCATTTTCCAAGCACATGGTAGAAAATTTGGAAGTCAAGTATAATAATTTAATGCCTTCACACCCATTTCCAAATTGCAATAAATTTTGGTGGAAAACTTCAATTTATCCATAAATGCTATTTGGAAAATTTATTTGGAAGATGAGGGAAGTTGAATCCCAATTTAATCTGTCAATATTCCAAATGGAAATAAATTCATGGAAAAAATATCATTTTAACATTAAATGTTTTGTTTGAAAATTGACTTAGAAAATGAGGGGAGTTGAATCCTCATTTATTTCTTTTTTTCTAGAAGTGTACCCTTTTAAATTTTTATTTTATTTATCTAAAATTTTAAATTGTCTAAAATTAAAATCATTTATTTTTTGTTATTGACATTTTTACATTATTTAATTTTTTTCTTTTAATTATTTTGATCAATTAATAATATAAGTTTTGTTATATTTGAATAATGAAATGCATACAAGTAGATATTAGAGTAAATGGTGATTAGCAAAAGTAATTATTGTCTGCATAGTATAATCTGATGACTCTAAAACTAAAAATCTAATCAAACTCAGATAGATCACAAATTATACTAGAGGAATAAAAGTAGGTCGTTATACACACATATCCTAATATCTTCTTCACCTCTGAAAGCATCTTCCAGATATTTGGGAGGAAGACCCAAATTTTGAGAGAAAATAGACAGCAAAGTTGTGCATACTTGTAGAACTCCATTGCAGTAATCTTTCATTGTAGGCCTGCAATCATATTGCCATTCTAAAATGTGAACAACCCAAAAGAACCCTCGAGCACAGGGAAAAAGAAAAAGTAGAATAGATTTGATTTCATGTAGATAGTACAGTACAGTAAACTAGAATAGGTCAAATTGAATAGCTGCATAGAATATATCATAATATAAGAAAAGGTGAATATCTAAATTTTAAATTTCCTAAGTGAGTTGAAGAAAACCAAATATGACCAAAACTAAAGAAGACATTTATGTATTGGCTAACATAATTGGAGGTGCTTGATCTCCAATATGACACTATTTTTATTTTACGTCCTTGGTTCGGGAGAGCCTCAAGCCTTGTAATATTCATGCGATCGAATAAATTACAATATTAGTATGCCATTTACGTTAAATCTATGTCTACTAAGGTCTATAGATAATCATTCTTATGCTTTAAGAGTAAAACAAAGTATATGATATATCTAATCATTTCTTTAGTCTGTTTAGTTGGAAATAGCTACAATATATAATTTAGTAAGTTCAGAAATTTCTTTGAAAAATAAATAATAGTAACTATCTATTTCATGCTGAGATATATTGAAATCTTCTTGGTTTATTGAGGATTCGCTTATGCAAAAGATAGTTATTATAAACCAAAATAAATAAATAATAGTAACTGTCTATCTTAACTTATTGTGTACGATCTCTAACAAATAAATATTTTGTTCTGCTCCTATTATGTTTTGTTAACCTAGAAAAGCAAATGATTTTGACCACACATGTTAAAATGAAAACCAGGTAAGTTGTTTGCAATAACTATGTAAGCAACATAAAGGATTATGCAAAAAAATCATTTTGTTTAAATTCTTCTCCTTCCAATACGTCCTAGGAGCTAAACAAAAGCATTCTAATCTCTGTAATCTATTGTTTTCGTATCCATGATCAATCCCCCACCATACCCATAGAGACATACACACACACACATACCTATATTCAAGTGGTTTAGAATGTCATTTATGCTCCTCCATTATAGGAGCTGGCATGAAATGATGATAGTAATAGTCCCCCCAATCAAGAACAACACCTTTCTGCACACCAGTCCTACTCCCATATCCAACATAAGTTTTTGGATCATTGGCATGCTTCTGCTTGTAGTGCCCCTCCGTTTTCACTTTGGTTGTGTCAGGTATGCTTGACATTTAGTTATTTGGTTTGGATTGTTCATTTGATGCTATTGGTTAATCATGGCATTAAAATAATATTAGTAGTTATTAAAACATTTTTGATAATTAAATAAATAGAAATGTCTTTATGCAAATTTAGTTTATTGAATATATATATATATATATATATATATATATATATATATATATATATATATATATATATATATATATAGTAATAGTAGTCAAGTTAATAAATAAATATATTATTATTATTATTATTATTATTTTAAAAAAAAAAAAAAAACAAATTAACACAAAGTATTTATGGTGCACATAAACCTCATAGTTATAAAATAAACTATTTATAAAAAACCCAAATTTATAAATTATTATTTTATGGCACTATAGTTTATTAGCTATATTAATTTGTTACATTCTATAGCGGTATTTTTATTGGTGAGTGTAATGTTATTTGATATAAGGAAACCTAATAAATTATAATGTTATTAAATATTAGTTTAGGATACTTAATTATAGTTGCTTGAGGACAAACAATCTTGAGTGGGGAGGGTTGTCATGTCCCTAAAATGATTTATAATTGAATTGTTTAGTTAAAATAGAATATATAATATATTTATTTAAAATATATTATTAATATGTATTATTTAAATAATATTATTAATTTGATATAATTAAATATCTTATAAATATAAATATTTAAATATTATAAAATATATGAAATATATAAATTAACTAGATATATTATAAATATAAATACTTTAATATAATATTTATATGAATAATTAATAAGATATATTATTATATATAAAATAAATATTACAAATATTAATGAAGAGTCTTATCCATTAAAACTTGAAAGTAAAATAATTTAGAATAAGGCAAAGTAACATATAAAGATAATAGTCTACTAAGACATAAATATTATCCCACAATATATGCTTCTAAATAATAACAAATGTATTTATTTATACTATATAAATAATATACTTTAATATATATATTTATAATATACTTTAAATAATATACTATATAATATAATATATATATATATATATATATATATAATTCAAATTAATCACTCCTTAATATGTAAGGAAGGAGGATATTTATAAGTGCAGCGAGTTGGTTGACACTAGCAATCATATTAATAAATAATATATTATAAATATATCTAATAATATAAATACAAGTATTATTATTATTATCTTAAATTGTAATATAAATATAAATAATATAATATAAATCATATATCATTTATTATAATGATATAATATAAATACAAATAATATAAATAATAATATAAATAAACATCTTTTAACCTATCCTTTTATGATAAGGGAGTTACATATGGTTAGAACTAGTTTTACCACAAAAGGGAATTAATATAAAGTAATAGAAATTATAAGAGGGTTAAGTATGTCTTTTACCACCAAGCATAATAAGAGACGTGCCTCTTTGAACATATCTCTTGAAAGGGAAATAAATAAAGATTATGAAATAGAAGGAAAAGATCATCGGGAGAAAATATAAAAAGAGTATGGGATAAATACATATATTTAGATCTGCATTTTATAACAGCAATATAATAAAGACTATATTACCGCAACATAGGTAAGGAATCCCAGGTAAAGTAGGTAAGTAGGTATTTATATTTACTTATTCAATTTATGATTTGTAAGAATTTATAATTACTTGTTCAATTTATAACTTGAAAGATATAAATAATAAGGTTATTAAGTAGAAACTGATATATGTGATATATACATTTATGTCTGAAATTTATATTTTAAATATGTATCTTGTATGATTGGAATTCATAAGTGATTTATTAACACCATATGTGGGAAAGAGTAGAAAGTGCCAAGAGGCCATTCATGGATATTTATCACATAGAGGCCTTGTCACATGAGGTATGAGGTACCCATAGTGCAAGGATTGTGAATTAATGGCCTTGGCTACGTAGAGTACCAAAGAGTCTCATAGAGGCCTTAGCTCCAAGAGTACAAAGGTACTTCTTGAGTAAGGATGGGAGACATTAGAGCCCCATGGTGGATAATGGCAACTCTCATCTCATTTCACATAAGTTGTTAATAAATGACGTATGAGAGATAACAAGTATGTATATGTATAGATGAAGATTAATTAAGGCCTTAAGGTAAAACCTACGGAGAAGGCTCTAGGGTAAAACCTAAAGATTAATAAAGGCATGAATTCCTAAGGGTAGATACGAGACTTCCTAATTAACCACCTAACGCTAAGAAGGTGGGGTATATAGTTATGGTAGGTATTGATCATTCCATGGGAATGCGCCTTGATTGATGAATCAAGGATATTATGGGTCTTGATTGACGAATCAAGGATATTACTATGGACCTTCGATTTAAGTATTGAAGGAATGGGCCTTAGTTGACGAACTAAGGAATTATAGGCCTTAGTTGACGAACTAAGGAATTATGGGTATTGGTTGACAAATGAAGGAATAATATTAATGGACCCATAGGATTGAGATGACATCACCTACCCAACGAATCTTCTCTCACAAGGTGGAAGGTGAGGTTAATAAGAGGCCTAAGGATTATCTCACCCAAGGAGAATCATGATGTATGGAAAAATGGATTTATGAAATGGCAAATAGTATAGGGTTATGTTTATGAATATCATCAAGATTAAAAGGAAATGAAAAATGGAATACTAATGTTCTCTTTTGGTAAGTTAAAATTGTTTGCAAGGGTGTGAAAATTTTGGCTTGCTAGAAGGGGACATTACATTTGGTATCAGAGCCAAGTTTCAGCACTGGGACCTCTGGATTAATGTTGTCGCCCATGTTTAGCTATAGTAGTACTTTTTATGCAAGTGGTTGGAAACTCCTGAGTAGGATACTATGCTTGATCTATACACCTAGATTGATGTATTGGATAGATGATCATGAGATTGAGATTTAGCATCGTGTGATATGCAGAAAAGTAGAGTGGAAGGAAACTGGAATAGGGAAGTGGATAATAGGTAATGTTATGATTTTGTAAATAGGAATCATATTGGTAGTAATGAAATTGTGTATATAAAAGTAATCTTCCCATGTAAAAGTGTGAAAATAGTAACTATGCATTGATTGAGTGTTGTGAATACCCCATACTTGCTTTGTGTGCCCTTGAGATGGTGATACTGGGTACCCATCCATGGGGAAATGTGTATTTTAGGTGTGGAATCAACCATACCATTATGTGTGTTTGTATGTTTGTTACCCGATTGAGGGCCAACCCTTGCGTAGTTGAAAATATATATATAAAAGAGGCATAGCAAAAAAGGGGCATCATGGTTGATGCTTTTGCTAAAAAGAACAAGCATATATTAATTCTTTTAAACTTCTACCTCCTACCATATGCAAGATTAGATTTCCTCTAAGTTAGTTTGACTATTGTTGAGTCATTTTAGGTTTCCTCTAATAGGGAACACCCTAATTAGGGTTTCAATTCCATTTCCATTCATACCATGCCCTAAGACTAACTTTCTACTTTGTTTAAAGTTTGTTACCCTAAGATATATCTCAAAACCTACATGGTATGAAGTAGCCATGACGGCCATGAGGATAGCCAGATGATTCCAGTGTGAGGGGTATTTTAATAGGGTAATGATGTAGCCAAGAAGTTTTACAGAGAGGTATTGATTCATTCCTGAGTTCTTGTTTGCTTTAGCTTGTGTTATTTTCCTTTAAAAGAAGGCTTACAGTGGTGGAAGGATTTGCTTGGCCAACGAAGGATGGATCCGTGCCTCAATTGAAGCTTAGGATTCATCATTCATCTATAGGCAAAGAAAAATAAATCTGCTAGTCTCTCTTTTTTGGTTTAACAGTTCCCCTAAACTGTATTTATTATTGACATTGTTTGGAACACATGACAGGGTATTCTTTAGGCATTGAGGGCACAAAGCTGAGTGCCAACAGGTCATGGGAGGCGCAAAAATCTAGAAGTCTGACCACTCCATTTTTCATTAGATTGATACCTAGGTTTAAAAGAAAACACTACTAATTCATATTTTTGTTTTATTACATCTGGGGTATTTCGCCAGTCAAGTTCACTAGGACTCACATTAGACTTAATCAATTGGGTTATGTCACTCCAAGCAATTTACCCATTTTGAAGATTCACCATTTGTCGATATTAACATAATAACATGCTTTTTAGGTGAATTCAACATGGAATTTCAATGATAGCTTTGTTACTTTACCATTTGAGCTCACCCCTTTTTACAGATAGTTTACTTTTCTTCATACTACTGACAAGACTGAAAGAACTCATAATGGAAATTATGCTGCAAATTTAATCTTTATTAAACCCATTTCAAGAAGGTATTTTCTGGTATCATACTAATTTAGAAATTCCCTACATAACATAAGTCATTAAATTAAATCATGTTTTTACTACAAAAACTGTCATGTTTTCATTCTATTTGCAAATTTTTTTAATGCTATAAGGGAACATGGTAACCCACATAGCCATTTATGATCCAAGTTTGATCTAGATCCAAATAATTGAAGAACAGATAAAGTAATATTTTGGGAAGTACTGTAAGAAATTAAGCTTTCATAGTTTCCCAGTTGACTTAAAAAATAGTCATGGTGCCTCATTAAGATAACATCCATTATGATGACTACTAGAGTATAGAAATGCTACACAACTTATTAATACATAGAAACTACTTATATATATTCTTTCCTTTTTCTTTTTATATATTTCATCATGAGGGCTATGTTGAGGACTTAACCATCAATGTAATTTTAAACTTGTGCAAGTAAGGTGTGGATCAACATACACAAGTTGTAAAAATAACATACAATATCATATTTAAGGGAAGAAATAGCAGATATTCCTATAGCAAGTAGGCCTTGCAAGGTTTAACAAATATCTAGAAGGACAAGTGCAGAAATCAAAACTTCAACTACATGTTACCCTATATACATATTTTTAATTTACATAAATTTTCTTTTTGTTAAATATTTCTTTCTACCATAATAAAATATTGTCTTTCTATTTACTATACTAATCCAACACAAATACATGGTAAATGATGCAGAACTATTTTCATTTCTTGTTGCTCTCTCTCTCTCTCTCTCTCTCTCTCTCTCTCTCTCTCTCTCTCTCTCTCTCTCTCTCTCTCTCTCTTTTACAGATAAAACTCTTACAAGAAGTCCCTTGGGGCTTTATACAAATGTACAAAATCTCTTCAGAAATAAGAAATCCATGCTTATAAGTAGGGCACTAACATAGAAATAATATAAATTCAAGACTTCAGAAAAATTAGACTCTCCATAGTTGTAGGACCCTAAAGTTGCGTAGGTCCTTTACTTTTCTAATTCCTTCCATAGCCTGCAGGGTCCTATAATACAATAGGATGACAACCAAAATAAAATCTTTTGGCAGCTAGTGAAGCTCACCACCCAACCTAGGGCAGAAGCTGTCCACCCATAAGCTAGGGGAAAACACAAGGAGACCCAAGTACACTACACACTCATTCCCTTGACCCACATAGTTCATACTTGTAGAAACTCACTAACAATGGATTGCATACAAGAAAATCCAACACATTCACTAGGTATTCACATTTACACAACCATAAGAAGGCTTTGTGCGAAAGACCTTCACAAGGGGTAGAAAGAGATAGCATCCTGTAGGACAACTTTGCCTTCCATAGATAGAATTTTCTTCATTTCAAGGGTACTAATACCCCTTTCTTTGTTGTTGGGTACTCTTACCCATTAAATTTGATCTCTTTTCAATCTAATTTCTTGGGTACTCATACCCTTTCAAAGAAAGATTCAAGAACCTGAAATTGGGTACTCTTACCCATTAATTGTTCACTTTAAAAATTATGTATAAAATTTGGGTACTCTTACCCCTTTGAATACTTAGATTTTAGTAGTAAAATATTGGGCACTCTTACCCATTCAAAAAGTCCTATAGGACATCTTCCTTCTACCCCCACAACATAATTTTACACAACAATACTTAACAGTTTGTAACATTCAACTTTGTGACAACCGGTACAACAACACTAAGCACATCATGCAGATTGATGTTTCTTTGTTTTAAAAGTAATAGTAACACCAGTTTTAACAACACAATTTGTAATTCCAAAACTAAAATTCAAGGTGAAGTGAGATGTTAGATCCTACCTGGAATTTACTTCTAAAATGTTCAATTCTACAATTAGCTCATGTTCCTCCATCTTGTTGTGTTGCTAACCTCTCTCTTTTTTTCCCTTTTTTTTACAGTAGACAATAAAACCTAGAAAAAACCCCTTCTACTCTTTTTACCCCTCCTTTTTACCCTCTATTCACACCTATCCTTGTAGGCAGCATGTGTCCTTCCAAGTGGATAGCATGTGTCCTAAGGTGGACAACATGTTGTCATCTTGAATGGGCAACATGTCTCTTCCTAACAGACTAGGTTAAACAATTTTAAAATTAATTCCCATCCAAAATGAAAATGCTAGAAAAAGATTGCCCAATTTTTTTTTCATTTTGTAGTGTATTTTAGAGGGGCCCACCTAGGTCTAGGATAGGGGTAACAAATTTTTATTTTTATCTTCTTATTTCCAAATGAGAAAGGAATTAATTTTAATTAAATAATAGTGAATTTAGACCAACATTTAATTATATACTCACAAGTCTAACTCATTGAACAAACTGATATTCTAATGACTCACATAGACAACCACGACTCACATTCCCAAAACATAGGATTTATATATGCACAACACTACCATAATACAATGACATCACAATAATAAGGACCAACATGCTAGATACTGATGCACAACATATGAATACACAAGGGACCTAAGCCTCTCCATATAGGCTAGGCCAGCTAGCTGGGGGACTATAATGGGTCTCCGGGTGTTTTCCCTATTTTCATTGGCTCAACCTACACACTCAATGTTGCATCATCAGTACAATAATGATAGCCGAAGTAGAAAGATAAAATTAACCATTACTACATCAAATGCATGGTATTCTAATCATCCTTGCAACATAATGAAATCAATTCAAGATCACATTAGAGAATGCACATATACACACATTAATGAAGTGTAAATCATAAAACTTTATGGCAACAGTAATCACAACTCTAGTTGCAAACTATATATATCTTTGAGTTGCATCATTCATAAGAGGTATATGAAATTCACACCATGAAATCTAAGAACAATGTATAACTATATTTCAAGGGTACTAATACCCCTTTCTTTGTTGTTAGGTACTCTTACCCATTAAATTTGAGCTCTTTTCAATCTAGTTTCTTGGTTACTCATACCCTTTCAAAGAAAGATTCAAGAACCTGAAATTAGGTACTCTTACCCATTAATTGTTCACTTTTAGAATTATGTATAAAATTTGGGTACTATTACCCCTTTGAATACTCAGATTTTAGTAGTAAAATATTGGGTACTCTTACCCATTCAAAAACTCCTACAGGACCTCTTCCTTCTACCCCCACAACATAATTTTACACAACAATACATAACAGTTTGGAACATTCAACTTTATGACAACAAGTAGTACAACAGCACTAAGTACATCATGCAGATTGATGTTTCTTTGTTTTAAAATTAATAGTAATAACAGTTTCAATAACACAATTTGTAATTCCAAAACTGAAATTCAAGGTGAAGTGAGATGTTAGATCCTACTTGGAATTTACTTCTGAAATGTTCAATTCTACAATTACCTCATGTTCCTCCATCTTGCTATGTTACTAACCTACCTCTTTTTTTCCCCTTTTCTTATAGTAGACAGTAAAATCCAGAAGAAAAAACTTCTTCTATTCTTTTTACCCCTCCTTTTTACCCTCTATTCACACCTATCCCTATATGTAGCATGAGTCCTTCCAAGTGGATAACATGTGTCCTAAGGTGGACATCATGTTGTCACCTTGAATGGGAAACATGTGTCTTCCTAATAGCATAGGTTAAATAATTTTAAAATTAATTCCTATCCAAAATAAAAATGCTAGAAAAAGATTGCCCTTTTTTTTTCATTTTGTAGTGTATTTTAGAGGGGCTCACCTAAGTCTAGGATAGGGGTAATAAATTTTTGTTTTTATCTTCTTATTTCCAAATGAAAAAGGCATTAATTTTAATTAAATAATAGTGAATTGAGGCCAACATTTAATTCTATACTCACAAGTCTAACACATTGAACAAACTGATATTCCAATGACTCACACAGACAACCATGACTCACACTCCCAAAACATAAGATTTATATATGCACAACATATGAATACACAAGAGACCTAAGCCTCTCCATATAGGCTAGGTCAGCTAACTGGGGGACTACAACGGGTCTTCAAGTGTTTTCCCTATTTTCACTAGCTCAACCTACACACTCAATGTTACATCATTAGTACAATAAGGATAGCCGAAGAAAAAAGATAAAATTAACCATTACTACATATGTTACATGGTATTCTAATCATCCTTGCAACATAACAAAATCAATTCAAGATCACATTAGAGAATGTGTATATACGCACATCAATGAAGTCTAAATCATAAAACTATATGTAAACAATAATCACAACTCTAGTTGTAAACTATATATCATTGAGTTGCATCATTCATAAGAGGTATATGAAATTCACACCATGAAATCTAAGAACCATGTATAACTATATTTTTTATGAACAACATAAGCCACTAACAAAATACAAGGCATGATCCAACAACATCACATAAGGTTAATGAGATTATGTAATATCCATGGATCAAAACAAAATCAAATAACTAAGTTTGCCAACCATATAATGTCTTAGCATAGATCTACAATAGTAGAATGCATAATCACTTCCTTCCATAGTGGAAGTACCAAGGAGGGGCCCTACATCCTCCCCCCTAGGCTTGGACTTCCTCCTGGAAGCCCTCAAAAAGGTGAGGATACAAATTCCTCATAGTAGAAGTGTCCTCCTAGGTGGTTGTGGACTCATCATATCTGTCCCACTAGACCCGGACCTGGTCCAGCTATCATCCTTGAAGGCCCAGCATCCGACGAGCCAAGATATGAATGGGCTTGAATCTTAGCTATTCATCCTCCTCTACCTATAGGGCAGCCCAATCCAATACATGAGAAGGATCATGGATATAACATATCAAAATAGAAACATGAAATACATTCTGGATGCATGACAGGCTAGGTGGCAAGGCTAAACGATAGGCTATAGGTCTTATCCACTCCAAAATCTCAAAGGGGCCCACAAAATGAGGTTCTAGCTTAGAGCCCTTTCCAAAATGGATTGGACTCTTATGCGGCCGTAGTCTCAAAAAGACTCTGTCACCCACTGAGAAACTTCGATTTGTTCTCTTAGTGTTCGTATACATCTTTTGTTGATCTTGGGCCTCCTGTAACCTCTAGCGTATCACTGATACCTATCACTCCATATCCTGTAATAGCTCTAGCCCAATAGTAACTATGTCCTTGAAATGGTCCCAACTCAATGGAGTCTTGCATGGTCTGCCATACAACACTTGATATGGTGCCATACCCAAGGAACTGTGAAAATTGTTGTTGTAGGAAAACTTAAAGTTAAATACAAGTACTCCTCCCACCTAGATTGATGATCCATAACGTACATCCTTAGCATGTCCTCTAGTACCTGATTAACCCTCTCTATCTATCCATCTATCTCAAGATGGTAACCTATACTAAAATTGAGTTGGGTTCCCAAAGTTCGCTGAAGTGCTGTCCAAAAAGTAGAAGTAAACATTGGATCTCTATATGAAATGATTCTGTGAGGTACTACATGCAATCTAACAATATCATCCATGAATACCTATGCCATGACTGATGTTGTATAAGTGGTGTGAATGAGTGAAAAGTGGGCTACCTTGGTTAACTTGTCAACCGTCACCATGATGGCATCATGGCGTTAGGCGGACATGGGTAGACCAACTTTAAAATTCATTGAAATAGTATCCCACTTCCACTCCCCAATCTCATGGGGATATAACAATCCTATGGGGTGCTAGTTCTCAGCCTTAATCCTCTAGAACTCAAGGCATCAAGCCACAAACTCTGCAATATCTCTACACATGCCTGGCAGTAATATAGCTGTCGAAGATCAGAATGCATATTCCTAACCCCTAGGTGTGTTGCATATGGTGCTCTATGAGCCTCTGAAAGAATCACTCTCCATACATCCCCACTTTGTGGCACATAGATACATCCCCTAAATCGTAACAAACCATCTACCTCAAGAATGAATCATAAATGCTTGCCCTCAAGGGACCCCTAAGACTGTATCACACACTAAATCTCGTGATACCAATCATCCTTTGGCAACTACTAAAGAATACGTGACCTCAAATCAGTACCCACTGTAATGGCCATGATCTCATGACGTCGTCTGCTTAAGGCATCTGCTACCACATTCTCCTTCCCTCTAATGTAGTGTATATAAAAACCATACTCACATAGGAACTCCATCCATCTTCTTTGTTGTGCATTTAGATTTAGCTGAGTGAATATATACTAAAGGCTATAGTGATCAAAATGAAGGTCAAAATGATGTCCAAGTAGAAAATGTCTCCATCTAATGAGAGCATGTACTACTACTGCAAGCTCTAAATCATGTGTAGGATAATTTTGCTCATGGGTCTTGAGTTTCCATGACTCATATGTGATAACTTGACCCTCCTGCATAAGAACTATGTCTATACCATCGAAAGAAGCATCTGTACATACCATAAAATCTTGAGTCGCATCTAGTACGACTAAGATGGGAGTACTAGTAAGATACTCCTTGAGGGTGTGAAATGCCCTCTCACACTGCTCTGTCCACTTGAATCTCTTCCCCTTACACTGAAGGGAAGTAATAGGGTCAACTATCCTAGAAAAACCCTCCACAAACCTACGATAGTAACCAGCCAAGCCCATGAAACTCCTAACCTCTGTAACACTGGTGGGTGCTAGCCACTCTACAATTGCCCTGACCTTCAATGGATCTGCTAAGATACCATCACCAGATATAATGTGCCCTAAATACTGAACCTCAGACTGAAAGAATGTACACTTAGCCAAATTGGGAAAAAGCTAGTGTCTCCTCAAACACTCTATTAGGTCTCAAAAATGTAGGTTTTTATCCTTAATAGGTTGCAAGCTTGCTTAATGCTTTTGGCTAACGAGATGGGGAAAAATGGCTAAAACCCCCTTCAGTTCAGGCTCTACCAAACCTAGGTGGGTATACCTTAACTATTAGTGTAGATTTATATGACCTTCACAATTTCATATAGGTGTGAAGTAGATGTAAGGTTGTAAACTATTCCTACTACTAGAGCTTGAGATTTGGAAATGTGAATAAGATTTTAAAATATTATTGTCAGAAGATCAATACCTAATTCATTTGGCTAAATAGGGTAAAGGCTTAAATGATTTACAAAACTACTTAGCTTAGCTCTGATTATTTGGCACCCTTTAAAATGTTCACACCTTATGTTAACATGCAAGATTGTTAGTTGTTAGACTCTTCTTTAAGATCTAGTTGACTCTTTGAAGTTACTGTGGTTGCCTAAAAAGATTTAATTCTATTTTGAAGGAAACCAACCAATATGATTTACTTTAAAGGATTTAACTCAGGGTAGAGATGAATAAATAAAAATCATTCAGAAGGACTTAAATCAACTTCTAATAGAAACCAACCAAAAGCATCCACACAATGATAGAAAATGTGCCTTGATAAATCTAATGATTTAAATAACTAGAAATAACCAAGATGGAGACAGTCAAGCAACTTATAAACTTCGAATATCAACAGAATATCAAAACACCATAGATATATCCACATATTGAACCATTCTTGTCCATTATAATATTAAAATATCATAGAAGTGTAATGTCTTGAACTTGAAATATGATTGGAGAGAATAGTATTAAAATATATAAATTGTCTTTCCGTAAAGATGATGATTTCAACTAGGCCTTGGTTTCCCTTATAAATATGGGAAGCAGACAAGCTTCAGGCCTGAATTGACACAACTATTCATGAATTACATCCTTTTGTAACTAAAACATGATGAAGAAATAGATATTATGGATGTAAGCAATTAACTAGGATCTAGATCCGTTAGTCATTGTAGAGCACCCATAACCATAGGCCTGGCAAGCTACTCCTCTCCATATTGTAGTTTCCATCGATTGTGCTTCATCCATTCTTATTGCTAAAGCAATATATATAAATTTATACATCACTAAAATTATCAAAATTTCATTCTATTTTCCACGCCCCTTTCATACCGTTATGGGAATGAACAAGTTTACCTTGGCAATGTGATCAATGTATTCTTGAGATATACAAGTATCTATGGAAATTATGTCCTTCATGATAGATTATAGCTTGAAGATTTTCTCCAAATGTTTATTCGCATTCTCTATCACTTTGTCTTCATCGTTGATTTTTTCCACAGCTATGTGTAATAACTAAGCCAATTCATCTTTCCATAGACCTTTAGCTGTAGATTACCCTTATTATTGAAGAAATTAGGAAATGCCATATCCCCATGTAGATCAAAATCACCAATATCTTTTGACAATATTGTATTAAACCTTTCATGTTCAATAATTAGTCTACTGCATTCTTTGAGTGCTTGCTCATCAATGTTTGCTTTGTCTTTTAGTTCTTCTTTCTTCTGAAGCATTTTGAGATGCAATCTTTTATGTTCTTTATAATAATTATGGGTTCTTTTATGTAAGTCACATAATTGATCACTGTGTTTCATCATCTTCTTGAATCTTTTATTTATCAATTCAAAAGCCATTTGAAATTTGATAGCTTTTATCACTCTCCAATTTATCAATTTCTTTTGAAATTTCTCAGCCTTTACTTTCCAGTAATTTGCATTAGCTATGGCTTCCATCATTCTCTTATCTAGTTCTTGATAAGGTGGATGGCTACTAGAAGATGATGGCAATTTATCCTTATGAGTGGCAAGCTCCTGTCTTAACATCGCATTTTCTACTACATATGTATTATTGTTCCTGACTAACCTCTCAATTTGGGCCTTGGTGAATCTAGCAACATTGATATTCAGATCAAATATCTCCATTAGATCTGTATCCTTGACCCTTTGTATCATAAGATGGCCAAATACTTTATCTGGATTATCAATGATATGAGGTCTTTTGTTGGGAGGATATAATACCCATATCAATAATGTTGTTTTGTTAGGATCATATCCTGATCCTTTCCTGATCTTATCCAATGCTTCTATGCTCAATTGCAACTTTTTATCTTGACTTCTTTTGAAATTATCAAACACAATGGTTGAGGCCATATCCCATCCGGGAACTAGCATTACCCCTACCTATTGAAGCAGTATCCTTCCCCTCTCTGGAGTCATAGTTTCCATTTCTTTGTCAATCTCTATTTGGAGCTCTTGTAATGCCTCATCCTGAATCTTAGAAGTGATGTCTTTCATTTTCTCTCTAGCCTGTTTGCCCTTGTATTCATGCAAAAAGGATTTAAATTTAGGTGTTTCAATAAAATCATTATCTAAAATAAATTTCTTGTTGGCTAGATGTCTAATATTTTCTAACAATTCATCTGGGGCTTCCATTGTAACCACTTCCCTATAGATAGGAGGTTCATATCCCTCAATGACAGGCTTAGAACTCTGCACCCCTTCCTCTTTATTTTTGAACTCTTCTTCTACAATATTTGTATCTATAGAGAAGCTTATGTCTGGTGTGGGTTGAGGGGAAAGATGAACTAAGGGAGCTTCACATTTAGCTTGTATTTCCTTGATATGTTTTCCTTTTCTATCAAAAACCCTAGGGGAAACATCCAGAGTTAATTTAGATGCATGTGTAATTAACATCTCTAATTTCTCAATGGGATCATCTACCTCTATGAAGGCTCCTTTATAACAAGGATTTTCTGTAATTCTCCAGGCCTCAGCTAGCATAATTTTGTGATATAGACTTCTTCTTTCATCCTCACTGATTTCATCAATATTTCTTATCAAATCATCATCTACAAACAATATGTGGTGATATTTTTTTAACTTTTAATTTACTTTGACAATGTTTATGAAGTGCTCTGGGTCAGAGTTTCCTCTGGCATTTCCAAATGGCATTCTGAATTGTTCTATTTTTTTTATCAATCAATTGGTATCCCTTTTTAGCAAGAACTGTAAAATCTACAAAGCATAAGGTGCCAGGCATCAATGACTACTTATTGTGAATCTTCAAATGCATAAAGTCAAAATAAGCTAGTTGTCTCACAATCTCTAGGTAAGCAAGTCTGTCTGGACATACTTTTGGCAATATAAAAGGTGGTCCTTCATATCCAAAGAGTCTTATTCTAGTACAATCATTATATGCATACCAGTCACCCCAGTTGTGACTGATCTTTCCATTTTTGTCTTTGGGTCTCAGAAACCTTTGCACTTCTATTGATAAATTGTAATCACATGGGTGACGAAATAACTTATACAGTGATTTGAAAAAATATTCTTTAAAATATAAATAGTGGGACCTATCACATATACTATCCTAGATATCAGTCCACATCTGCACAGGTTTTATGTTTCCATCTTTGTCCAAATCTCTCACCCTTAAACATTCATCCCATAAACGTATATTCTATCCTTCATACAAAACAAGATACATAAATAGAGAATAATGCCTAAATTTATTCCCTCCATTTTTTATAGAAACCAATTCATTATGAAGGTCATTGGTGAGATATTCAGCATAGTCCAGATATCATGCATCCTAGCTTTGTACATCAGAAGTCAAGACCATCGGTACAATTTCCATAAACATAGAGGCTTCTAAACCAAGTAATTAACATATAGAGTAATAAGTGTACTTGAAATAGTCCTCAAATAACTCTATGGAATAGGGTAGGTCCTCAACCCCTAAAAACACTTTGAGTCTATTACCTTCATCACGAGGCTTGTGTAAGGGTAATCTCCATCTTTTATAATTATTGCTCAGATTACGGTACTCGTACAACAGGTCTCTATGTCTAGTTGAAACACCATGGCAATGTAATCTCTGGTGATAGGGATGAAGCTAGACCCTTCATTTAATTCAATCAAGAAGGTATGAGGGTTGTACTTTTCAACTAAAAGTTTCAGCAACTGCACGTTCACAAATACATTTGGTACTATTAATTTATGCAAGTTCAGCCACCATGGATTTAAGATGGGTTTATGCCTATGCATCTTCCTATAATGATAAATGAAAAGATCATATCCTCTGATCGGAGTCCATATATCCCCTATCTATTTGTATATATCATCCAATTTTTTAGCATGAGGGTTTAACTAAGCATTCCTCCTAGACTTCTGCCCTGACCCTGGGCATTGATCTAGTAAATCTTGATTTAGATGCCTATCTCCTAATTTATGTCTTTTACCTTTAGAGTTTTTAGTTATTTCTTCCATGTTTTGGTCTTATGTAAAAAATCTTAATTCTGTGAATATGAATCCGAACCAGTATGTGTGAGCCAATTAGAGGTACTTACTTGATTATCTCCTTGAGCTCTAGATTACTATCTCCAGTATGTCATGCTTCTGCTCCTTGTGATTGATTTTTGCAATATTCTCAAGATTTGCACTCAATATGCTTAGTTCTAATACATTAATGGCATCTCACAGTAGTTTTCACATCATCGAAGGGACATTTAATTTTTCTGAATAGGGGCCATTTGATCGTTGCCAACATGTCTTGTCACTATTTCCTTGGGATGGTGGACTTTACAATCTCATTTTTTATTTATTTCATTTTTTATATCTTTTCAGGACTTCGAGATGACCCTAGATGGTGTCACATCAATAAAATGAACTCCTCTCAAATATCTTGTCTATGAGAAGTCTCATTAACATTTACTTGTCCCCTTAGTATCTCACATTCTATTACTTCATCTTTTCGAAGAGACTGAAAACACCCTTACTTCGATATTACAAAGTCACTTCAAAATATTTTAATATTCTTTATACATACTATCGGCTTATTAGCGGGACTAGAAATCAAGTTACTCCGACCTTCTCAATTCCCTTTTTTGAACTATTTTCAATGTTTTTCACTTGATCAGTGTGACATAGTTAGGTGTCACACTGATATGCCTTGGTGTGTTCAATATACCTTTTCCATGTGTTTGGGATATCGAAGAGACTACTAAATGACTTACCCTGATACCTCTCCATCTCTTCGACCAATCAGTCCCTTCGATTATGTGATCTTAGCTTGATATGTCATCAAGTTAAGAATTTTGTCCCTTTATACCTTCAGATTATCAAAGAGACTCAATAATGAGTCTTCCTGACATGGTATCATCTTACCGATATCAGCTAGAACTTTGGGGATATAACAATGTTTTTAATATAATTTTTATTTTATGGTGAAGGTGAAGAAACTCAAGGTTATTTGTATTAACAATATGGATGAAATGGATGTGTTTTCAAATTAGGTGAAAATTTAAAAATGGCTTATTGGGGATGATGGCGGGAAATAGAAAAATTTTAGGGTTTTAAAATTTTGATCCAACAGTGGCTCTAGTTGGGGATGAATGGTTGTGAATTCATTACAAGAATTTAGAAAAATACTCTCTAGGATGTAGACTAATGATGGTGGGAAGGGGTGGGAAATGAAAATCCTAATCTACTGTGCATGGAAAAATTTCTTTCAACAGAAGAAATATTTCAAGAACTGTCCATGCACTGGCAATTCTTGTTCTTCACCAGTTATATTTTGTATGTAATAAGAATCTTCTCCACATTTACCAATGATGATAAATGGGCCCAACCATAATGCCTCAAACTTACCATGTTTTCCTTTATCCTGTCCTCTGGTGTTCTAGATTAGTACCATATCATCTATCTTGAATTTTCTTTCCTTAGCTCTTTTATCAAATAGGTATTTCATTTGTAACTGCATTTTTACATTTTGTTCCTGAGCTTGGGCCCTCATTTCATCTAGTTTAGCCAACTGTTCCATTCTTTCTTCCATGGGCTCAAGAACATCTATGTCTCCTTGAAGAATAAATTTGTAAACTAGCAAGAGATTATGTATAGGTAACCTGGCCTGTGCACCATATACTAGCTCAAATGGGGATTTTTCTATGCTCTTCTTTATGGTAACTCTATCTACCCACAAAGCCATTCTTAGTTTTGAGTCCCAAGCCTTCTTGTTATTTTCCAACATTCTTTTGATTATTTTCAGGATGCTTTTGTTGCTTGATTTTGCTTGTCCATTAGCTTGAGGATGATATGGAGAGGCATATGAAATTTTTATGCCATAGGATTGACAGAATGTTTTTAATTCTTCTAATTTGAAGCACATACCATTGCCCGTAATAAGCCTCATAGGAACCCCAAACCTTGTGATAATATTTTCTAGTAGAAAATTGACCACTACCTTACTAGTGTCTTGTCTAGTTGGAACTACTTCTATCCTTTTTTTGAAATAGTCTATTGCTACCAAAATCTATTTATGTCCACCACTAGATTATTTTGTGATTTCACCTAAAAAGTCAATTCCCCATTGATGAAATGGAGCTTCAACCTGTATTGGCCTCAGTGGTATAGCTCCTTGATAGTTTAGTTTCCCAGAGAACTTTTAACAAGCTTCACACTTCCTCACATATGTGTGGGCATCCTTAAAAACTTCAGGCCAGTAATAAGCTACTCTCATTATCTTATGGGCAGTAGTCTCTACTAAGAAGTGTCATCCACACACAACTTTATGCATATCTTGTAACATATTCTCAGCTTGTGTCTCATCCAAGCATAAAAGCAAAATACCATCTCTTTTTTTCTAATATAAATCCCCATCCATGAAGACATATTTTGATGCAACAAGTTTCAAAGTCCTTCTTTGGTTGTCATTCAGGCCCTAAGGACATTCATGTTTTTGAGATAATACATTACATTTGTGTACCAAGGTGTATGCTCAATGCTTGTAATAATGTTATCTTTTTCTTGTTTGTTGCAAAATTGTGCAACCTCCAAGTTTGACTCAGCCATCAATTTGGCCAAACCCTAACCTCTAACAAGCTTGGTGATTTGGATGTCAATGTTGAGTTCTTGGATTCTATTAATCCATCTACATCTCTGTCCTATGACTTCATTCTAGACAAAAACATCTTTTACTGCAGCATTTGGTACATATGCTATTACATGGCCCCCCACCAAATATGGCCCGAACTCTTTTACTGCTTTTACTAGGGCATAGGCTTGTTTTTCAGTAATATCATATTTCAATTCTACCCCGTGAAGTGATTTACTAAAAAATGATATAGGTTGTTCATATCCTTCATTTTTTTTGTAACATTATAGTTGCCACCATATGAAAAGATGAAAAAGAGAATACCTAGAATGGCTTACCAAAATTTGGGGATTTCAATATAGGAGCCTCTTTAATAGCTTTCTTCATGGATGTAAATGCATCAATGGCCTCTTTAGTCCAATCCACCTTTGCACCCTTCTTCAACATTTTAGAGACTGGTTTAACAAATTTTTCAAAGTTTGATATGAATCTTCTGGCTTTCAAACTTCTTGGAATAGGAATCTTGTCAATTACCTCTACCCTTTCAAAATCAATCCTTACACCATGCCTTGAGATTGTGTCCTAGCAATTTTCCTTTTGTCATAGAAAAAAGGCACTTCTTTGGATTTAAGGAAATACCATATTCCAGTTCCCTAATAAAAATATTCTCCAAGTGCGAACAATGATCTTCTACCCTGTTAGAGTATGTTGTAAGATCATCCTGGTAAACTACCATTCTTGTGTTAATCAGATCAGCAAAAGCTACATCCATGGCCTTTGAAAATTTGCCCCAGCATTTGTAAGACCAAATGGCATTCTTACATAAACATAGGTACCCCAAGGTGTTGTAAAAGAAATTTTATACTCTTTAGATTCTTTAACCTTTACTTAGTTGTACCCAGAGAAACCATCCATCATGGACAGTAATTCACATCATGTTACATGTTGCAACATTCTCTCCATATTTGGAAGAGGATAATTATCTTTTAGTGATGAGATGTTTAAATTTCTGAAGTCTACACATAATCTTATTGTAATGTTAGAAAATGTCCCCTTGGGGGCTTTTCCATCATAAGGTTTATCTCCTGGGTCTTTCACATGCATTTAGGACGTCTTACTTCATAATTTGGCATCTTGATTGAATGAGCCCTAGGTAACATGACAAATGGGACCTAGGAGGACTCCTTGAGCTTAACCCTACCAAAAATAGGGGGTAGGACTTCAGCACCCATGCCCTAGTCCTACCCTATTTTGGGGCAGTCTTAATTTTTAGGTCTTGGCTTGTGACCATTATTTGGGTCCTATGCCGACACGGTAAGTTTAAATTACAAAAATCTTGGCAGGAGTGTTTGTAGTTGCATATAAAAGCATTTTTAGGCATTCATTTGTAAAATAGATGGCAATTGTGATGTTTAGGCATTCTCAAGGTGATTCAAGGCTTTCATTGTGTTGCAAGAGTAGAATTGTGTTGTCTATGTGTTTGTGTTTGCAGATTTGAGCATCCATTTCATCATGGAATGAAGAGCATCTTCCTCCCATGAGATCTTCACTACAAGGTGACATTATATTATGTTTTCATCATCATTTCCTTTAGTTTTTTCCTTTGTCTCACAAGGGCATACACTCTCTATCTGGCAATGGTGTTCGAAGACTTAAGTGTGCTCCGGGGCTTGACTGACGCAAGCCCCTAAACACCACAACCCCCTCCCAAAGTTTTGTGATTACAAGTTATAGGTGTCGCATCTGGAAAAAGTAGACTTAAAGAAAGGATCAGGAGATGTCAAGGATTTGGGATCTGAAGAGAATCAGGACACTAGAGCCTTTTTAGGACTTGGGCTCTCACTCCTATGTCATTTGCAGTTAAATTTCTAGAAACAAAAGTTACAGTGCAGATCAGTGTCAGAAGAAGGTCAGGATCCCACAAAGAAACTGGTACCTTGGACTTGGGTGCCCGCTCCTTAGTCCCTGACTTTTCTGCCTCGAAACTCTAGAAACAGGTACTCTATGATTTGACATTTTACATCTCTCTGCAAGAGCTTTTTTATGTTATTCGTCAGTTTATTGTCGTATTTGCATAATTATGGTTTTAACGGTCAATTAGGCATAAGATAAGGAAAATTGATAATTAAACACCCTAATCCAAGATTTCCTACATCTCACAGTAATCTAGGTATGATAGTGCATTTCCACTCAAATCTAGATCCTTGAATGTTAAGAGAGAAAGGAGGATTCAAACATCTAATAACACTAAACTAAACAATCCAATTTTCACCTTAAACATTTTGGTGAACCCATGTTTTAGACTTAAATTGCAACTTTCTAAGTGTGTGTCTTCAAATTTGGATTGATTTCATTCATTCCTATAGTCTTTCATTTTATTGCATTGAGAAAAATTCAAAAACATTGAAAAATTTGCAAAAAATTAAAAACCCTATCTTGCATTTTCATATAAATTACTAAAGTGCATCAATTCTTTCTAAATTTCCCTAATTAATGATTTTTGCATCAGATTTGATATAAGCTATAGAAAAACACAAAAAAACAATAATTTGCATTACATTTTCATCATATTATTTGCTAGGCTTTTGTAGAAATTTTGACAATTTTCATTAAAGCTAGTAATTCCAAAATCTAGGCTTAGTAGGCAAAATCTTCTTTTAGATTTTTATACTTATTTTAGAGGCTCATGCAAGTTTTCATTTGACTGTAGTCTTGCATTTTAGTGTAAAATTGCATTTAGATTTCAAATATTTGCACTTTTGCATATAAAATTTCAACAAAAAACTAGCAATTTTCATGCATTTTGATTAGATTTGCATTGGCATTTTGCATATTAAATCTTGGAAATAATTTTCATATCTGATATTATTTCATTTTCACCATAAATTAGACCTCAAAGCATTCATATAACATTTTTTGTCAAGATCTCAAACCTAGAGCTGTAAAAACATCGATTTTCACTAAATTTGGCCTTATCGACTCTCTAAACTTGCACCATAGGCATTTTGTGAAGGGTATTTTTGAATTAATTAGATTTTATCAAGGTAATCATTTTCTTCCCCTCCTAAAAATCTTCACAACACCCTTTTAACAGGCTCTTGTATTGAAAATTTGGTGAAAAACTACACATTTTGACTATTTTTGCCCTAGGGTTTAACCTAGTTTCCACTCCAAGCGTGTTGTGATCAATTTTATGGGTTGAGGTGACTTATATCATTAATTTTATTTTTTGTACCTACTAAAATTCATTACAACACCTCTTTTTCTAGGTCTTGGAATTGAAAAACCATGAAAAATAGCCTATTTTTGCTATATTTCACTAGGGTTTAACCTTAAGTGGCACTAAAAGCGTATTGTGTTGGATATTTTGACATTAAGAGGCTTTTATTACTGATATAATTTTTTGTCTAGATCATCAATTTCTTCACAGCACCCTTTGTTATGCTCTTTTGCATTTCGTTTTGGTGAAAAAAGTGTCTATTTCGACATATTTTCACTATAGTTTGACTTGGCATTATCTTAGATTTGCATCAAGAGTGTGTTGTGAAGGATCTTATTTCTATTTTGGACTGATATTAGACATATAATTTTCTTCCCTTGACTAAAATCCTTACAACACCCTTTGTTTCACTTAATTGCATCGAAAAAGTACAACAAACCAAGCATTTTTGGCCTTTAATCATATCCTTCTCTTAGGATTTGTTCTCTTAGTTTATGCATTGTGTTGTATTCTTTTGTATAATATTTCTGACACACTATTCTAAAAAAAAATCCCTTTGATAAGAAGTAAAAGGTTAATGGGATCTAGTGCTCTTGGAGAAAATGACATTCCTACCTCTAATAATCATTTGAACACCTTCTTTACAAAGTGAGAAACTCAAATTACGCAAGATATTATACATCCTGGACAACCACAATGGAAGACGAAACTTTTCATGATTTTGATGATACTATTGAGGCAACAGGATATGTATCTGATGAGCAAATAGAAAAATTGGATAAAGAGCTAGCCCAATTTCAATCATTTATGGAAAATGAGAGAATAGATGAAGAAGATGTCCCCGCGATTCATAATATAAGAGAATTGATAAAAGAGGGACAAGATGGTGTTAATACAATTCACAATCTAGCACATATTTTACAAACCAATATCATGCCAATGACGGAATGTGTGCAAGTGATAAATAACACTTTATCACCATCTCATACTCAAGTATCCATACCTATACCAACTATGAGAATATCGACTTTTACATCAACAATCTTAACAACTGATGCAAATGCTTGTAGTAATGCTACCACTGGTATTGAAGTATCTAATGGCACTAATTATAAAGCTATGGGATTTGATTATCAAAAATTGGTTTCTAAGGGGACCTCCTCTATGCATAATTGTTCTCAACCACCTCTCTATTCCACTCATTTCCAACCACCTATTACATACTCTCAACTATCTTCCACCTATCACTATGTCCAACCACCATTGACATATCCCCAGCCTCCGCCTATCATATCTCAAGCTCATTCACCTCCTCACTTTGGTTCCAATTCCTCACAACAAACCGCATCTCCCAACGATGTCATCCTAAACCAACTTTTACAGGGCGTGACTGCTTTACAACAAAAGGTAACAAACTTGACAAATTTTTTGCAGCCTAGTCTACCAACATATCATGCCCATAATCCCCTTTCCTATGCAATTTTGAGAACTCCTATGCCTGAGAGGTTTGAGACTCCCCGCTTTGAAAATATGGTGGAAAAGGTGATCCTAATATCCATGTGCAACATTTATAGCTATGTGTAGTGATTTTTATTTTGAAGAGGATTTATTGGAAAAAATTTTCCCACGTTCACTCAAAGATACTACTTTAGAATGGTTTTGCTCTTTGCCTCTGAATTCAATGCACTCCTTTTTGCAGCTAATTGATCAATTTTTACAACAAAATATCGGACCCCAAGTCACGCTTATTGACTTGGTTCAATGCAAACAAGGTCTAAAAGAAAAGTTGACTGAATTCATTAGTTAGTATCAAGGACTTTATGCATAGATTCAGTATCAGATGAAAGATGAAGATGTTTAGAAGATATTTATTACAAATCTACAACCTAATATACGTGATAAGATCCTCTTGATGAAATATAACTCCTTTCAACATTTATGCACCGCCCTTCGTGATTATCAACTTTCATCTAGTCAGTATGAAAACCAAAACTCCTTGGCTTGAGTTGGTCAATCCTCAGGTGGATCATCACAAAACAACTTTAAGAGGAATAATAATAACATGATCTTCATCAAGATTAATGGACCAAATATGAACAACTTTTTAAATATTTCAGCTATCACTAATCCAAAGAAAGCATCATATAAACCAAGAAAGTTTACTCCAATATCTAAGTCTTATCATTCTATCATGAATCAAGCTATGAGTAATAACATTCTAAAGCTTCCACTGATCAAGCCTATTGATCCTAGTAAACAAGGACCTTACTTTGATGCTAATGCTATTTGTCATTATCATCAAACACAAGGACATGACATTGAACGATGTATGCATCTTAAACATAAGATACATGACCTTATTGATTCAAATGTCATCCAGGTATCAGGTGTGAATGACAATGGAAACAAGTCAGTTGCTCCGCTGAATCAAAATTTACAAATCTTCACTAATCCTTTCCCTAAACATATTGAAAACAATATGGTGGAACAGGATTTAATAGAAGTAGATGAGGATGATTACTTGGACTATGATAGTATCATGGGAATGATTGAAGTAGATAAGAAACAAGTGGATAATCCACCTCGTCCATGAAGAAATGGAATTTATGCTGAGGTTCCTCCTTTGTTATCCTTATATGGATCAGGAGATAAACAAAATGCATCAGAAAAGGAAGAACAACAACTGATACAGAGGAGTGAGATGGTATAGGATGATTCTTGTTATTGTGCTAGAAAGATTCAAAAATGAAAACTTGCTAAAAATTAGAAATTAGTAAGACGACAATCAACACTTAGAAATAATAGTGGTTCTCCCCCTCATAAGCAACAAAAAGTCTCATTTCAACAAGAATTTACAAAACAAGCATCATATGATAATAAACAAAACTTTAATAAGAACCACTCAAATTTTGCATTAAACATGATCGATTACCTCTCCAAGAGGTTTGCAAGTTCCAAAATCTAATATGAAGATCCTACATGTGAGTATCTCTAACCCTTTATCTCTCTCATGATGTGCTTCTCCTGTGATGTGTTATGTGTTGTTTAGGCCTCTTGGGATGACCTCAGATTCTCTCGTAAGGTCTGGGATACCAGGAGACCGCCTCTATTGTGACCTTCTTCTATTTGTATCGTCATTCTTCTATATTGCCTCTCTCTCTGATTTCACTGTTGTGTGTTGTGTCCTATGGACATAGCATTGTAGTTGGTGACTTTGGGGTCACCCTCCTACATGATTGTCCCTAAGACACTTGTTTCTCCTCTCTAATTTATTTTTTCCCTTCCTCTAGTGTTTCTATCTAGCAGGCGGATGACGAAAAACATTTATACTGATGTAGACCTAGTGTCCCTTTCGTGAGCAATCAAAAAAATGGACTTAGTTCCTAATATGATGATGGGGTTGTATATTCTATTGGATGCTTAGCTAGTTGAAGCACTCATGCTTTTCACGTAGTGAATTTGATGATGTTTCTATTACATTTACAAACCTTAACAATACTGCTGCTCTATGCACCTTTTGTTTGTCTTTGAATCTAGCCTTGACAGTACTCAATTCAGAGAGCTTCATGATATAGCCCCATGGTTATCCTTGAACTCTAATTTTTTTGTATAACCTTGGCTCTTTGTGTGGTTAATCATATGCATTGTTGTTGTTGTTTATCATAATGTTGTAGACAGTAACATGTTTCTTACAGGGATGTGTTTGTGGGAACATTTGGTGATCATAAAGTACATGTCACCTTCGGGGGGCATGGGCTTTGCGAAAGTCAGTGTTCCCTTGTGTGTTTTGTTCCTACCTTAATGTGCTTGATATCAATGCATGATATCAACCACCTTAAGGTGGGGGCATATATAAGGTAAGTTGTATGTTGTAGATGTTAACAATGTGCTTGTCCTCAGATGCAGTTTAAAGACTAGAGTGATTAGTGCTTCCTGCATCTTGAGTTTGTTTACAATCAATCAATCAATCATGTAAGTCCTCTATGGAGGTGGGATATTGCATATATCCTTTTTCTATCTTAAGCCCTCTACGGAGGCAGGGATGGTGTATTTCGTGGAGTAGATTGCATCATTCTGTCATTTTCAAAAGTCCTCTGCAGAGGTAGGGAGCAATTCTGTGACTAACTCAACCCTTAAGCGTTTCTTCGGTGATTGTTGTGGTGAAGCCCAATTGTCAGTGTGTGCCTTTAATGTGCCTGAGATGGTGTTGGACCTAGAAATAGGTACACTCCATCACTTGTCTGTCGTGTTTTCTCTGTGTCTTCAAGTGTGTGTGTTTGGCGTGCTTGCTTTGTTTGGTGTGTTTGTTGCCCCATACGCTATCTAAAGTTCAACGCCTTAGATTCTGCTTCTTGCATTTTGGGAGGTTTTGCGTGTCTTGTGTGTGTGTTGCCCCATATATACAAAGACTTGTACAAGGAGTGCATCATGTATTATAGGAGGTTTGTTTACTTTCCAGTATCTGCATTTCATATATATGAGAAAAAGAAAAGAAAAGATATCATTTATGTCTTCCATGCATTAATGTGTCTTCTGTGCATTAATTGTCTTCTTCATGTTCTGCGTGACTATAACTGTCTTCTCAGTGTTTTGCATGCTTGTTACTATTTTCTATGTGATTGGCATGTCTTCTCCATGCTTGGTGTGTCTGCTATGTTTGTGACCTTACTTTAATGCATGTATTGGCCTTGTGTTTATACATACATTAAAGTGGGGGCTAAATGTAACATCAGAAAATGTCCCCTTGAGGGATTTTCCCTTATAAGATTTATCTCTTGAGTCTTTTGCATACATTTAGGACATCTTACTTCATAATTTGGCATCCCCTATTTTGGGGTAGCCCCAATTTTTAAGTCTCGGCTTGGGACTGTTATTTGGGTCCTATGCTGACACGATAAGTTTGAATTACAAAAATCTTGGTGGGAGTGTTTGTAGTTTCATATAAAAGAATGTTTAGGCATTCATTTGTAAACTAGATGGTAAATGTGATGTTCAGGCATTCTCAAGGTGATTCAAGGCTTTCATTGTGTTGTAAGAGCTGAATTGTGTTATCTATGTGTTTGTGTTTGCAGAGTTCAACATCCATTTCATCATGGAATGAAGAGCATCTTCCTCCCATGAGATCTTCACTACAAGGTGACATTATATTTTTCTTTCATCATCATTTCCTTTGGTTTTTGCCTCTACCTCAAAAGGGCACGCACTCTCTATCTGACAATGGTGTTCAGAGACTTAAGTGTCCTCTGGGGCTTAATTAAGGCAAACCTCTAAACACCACAACCCCCTCCCAAAGTTTTGTGATTGCAGGTTACAGGTGTCGCATCTGGAAAAAGTAGAGTTGCAGGAAGGATTAGTAGACATCAAGGATTCAGGATCTGAAGAGAAGCAGGACACAGTAACCTTTTTAGGACTTGAGCGCTCACTCCTGTGTCCTCCACAGTTGAATTTCTGGAAATAGAAGTTATAGTGCAGATCATTGTCGGAAGAAGGTCGGGATACCGCAAAGAAACTGGTACCTTGGACTTGGGTGCCCACTCCTTAGTCCCTGACTTTTCCACCTTGAAACCCCCAAAATAGGTACTCTATGATTTGATATTTTACATCTCTCTAGAAGAGCTTTTTTCTGTTATTAGTCAGTTTATTTCCGTATTTACATAATTAGGGTTTTAATGGTCAATTAATTATAAGAGAAGGAAACTTGATAATTAAACACCCTAATCCAAGCTTCCCTATGTCTCACAATGATCTAGGGTATGATAGTGTATTGCCACTCAACCCTAGATCCTTGAATGTTAAGGGTGAAAGGAGGATTCAAACATCTAACAACACTAAACTAAACAATCCAATTTTCACCCTCAACACTTATACCACCATTCTTTTTTCTTACAGGCACCAAGTTGGATACCAAGAGGAGTGCCTAATTTGTTTGATAATACCTCCTTCTCTGAGTTTCATGAGTTCTTCTTGCATTTTGGGTGCCAATGTAGGATTTTTAGGCCTTTGTCTTTACCTGAATGGTTTGGCATCAGGTTTCAATCGTATTTCATGTTGAAATAGATCTTCTCTATATGCTTTTAGATCATCATAAGACTAGGAAAACATGTGTTTATATTTTTTGAGTAAGATTATAAGCATTTCCCTAATCTTTAGACTGATCTTTCTTCCAATATAAACCTTTTTAGGGGCTATCTTTGTTCCCAGGTTGATCTCTTCAACATCCTTAAGATTAACTATTGCAAGTTTGAGATTATATCTATCTTGTCCATCAAAAACTCTTTCTAGGGCTATAAGGCCCTTCGGTATTTTATTCATTTTTAGTTGGACCACTTCTTTTCCAAAAAGGGTCTCTCTACCATCTACCTCTTCCACAAATGCATTAAAGTGAATTTCTTGAGATTCATATTGGTCTACACAATGGAAGAATTTAATGAGATCTTGATCATCATTGAAAACTTGCTAGTTAATGTAATATCATTTCTTTTTAGGGCCACATTTACTAGGAAATCAGCCATTATGTTTTTGGACCCCTCTATCCAATCTATAGAGAATGCATCGAATAGTTTAATGGTATCCCATACAACATTTCTATATATCTTCAACCTCTTATTCTTTGATGAGTATTTCACCTTGATTTGTGAAACAACTAACTCGGAGTCACCATATAATGTTAGTAACTTGATTCCATTTTTTTAGGGTGATGTTCAATTCCAGCAATAATGCATCATACTCAGCAATGTTATTGGTGCATTCAAAGGTCAACAAGAATGAGTGTTTGAATGTTTTTCCTGTAGGTGAAATGAATACAACTCCTACCCCATTTCCTCATTTGCTACAGGCTCCATCAAAATACATTCTTCACACACCATGTTCATCTGTTTGAACTTCTCTTTTTATTGGCTCTGTGTTTTGAAGTTTAGGTTGTGATTTTTTAACTCTAAAACTCCCAAGATTTATATCACATAAACAATTCATTTGGTTTGGATCTACTCGTTCTATTATGTTTTCATATCTTGGCTCCCTATATAACTTAACTTCCATCTCATTCACTAGTATTGTTGCATATGATAGGTCTAATTTGACATTCCCTCCTACTATAGCAGTCCACTATCTGGATAATGACATTCCATAGTATGGTGCAGTGTCTACTATAGTAATATCAGTTATATAAATAGTTTTAGGGCATGAGGCCAATTTTAATTCCACATCCTTCATAACTCCAACAAGAGGGATGGACCTATTATCCATTGCATAACATTTGCCATATGTTGTGTCCACCCACAAACCTAACTCTTTCATAATAGCTATTGGCATAATATTTATAGCAGCTCCGGAGTCAATCACACAATTTCTTACCAGCTTGTTATTGATCAATAGTGTTATATAGAATGGGTCTACTTGGGAGGGATTTTTTGTTATAGTATCACCAAGATAAATTTTAGGAGTCCTCATAACCTCTTGTCCAAGATTGTTCACCTTACTTTCTAGCCCACCTTTGTTTTTGTTGTGATCTTGCTGATTTGGTGTATTAGATATCAATTTGAGGGCACTGTCCATGTATTCATCTATTTTCATCATTTCCATCAATGGTACTGATAACTTGATTTGGGATAATGCCTGTGTTATGTCAAATGAAGGAGTAATAGTAATCTATTCTAAATTTTCTTTATTGGAACCTTTCTCCTCAAATTGTTGCTTATTTCTATCCTTCATCTTATTCGACTCAACCTTGGATTTTTCCTTATGTGAAATTTTCTAGTTTTCTCCTTTCTTATGGTTATCCAATGTTCCCTTCTTATGATCTGGTGCTTTGACAAACAAACCTCTAGGTGTTCCTTGGTCTACATTCATAGTTCTATTCCTCAGGTTGTAATTATTTCTGGCTTAAGCCACAGCAGCAATCGTAAGAGCTCTCCTTTCTTCCTCAGTGGGATTTCTTAATTTGACATGTGGGACCATATTGGATATATGAGTGGTTTCTTCATAGTTATCTTCTTGATCAAAGAAAACTTCTTGTCTACCCATGTTAATATTATACCTCTGATTACTTACATCATATTCAAATCCATCGTCTTCAAATGATGAGTATTCGTCATCAATTGAGTGAGGTCTCATTCCTAACATATTTTTGGTATGATCATCCCTATTTTGATCATAAGACATTTCATTTTCTTGCAATGATTGGGCTACCACACAATAATCAGGTGAATGAGGTAGGTTGCATGCAATACACCATGGGTTGCTATCCACTATGTGTGTCCCATGTTTCTTTAAGGGATCAGGAGTATCCTTATATTTCTTCCTTTGTTTGTTATCTACTAGCTTCCCATCCTTCCAGTTTGTGTTGTAAGGCATATTATGCAGTCTAGATCTTTCATTTCTATAATAATTTGCCTGCCTAGTTTGTTGGTTATTAGGACTTTGTGGAATTCTGATATTTTCTCTCTTACCAAATTTTCTAGTAGCTTTTCTATTGTTTTCATTACTCATAGTTGCTTTTAGAGCTTTTGCAAGAGTCATAGGAACTCTATTTTGTAGTTCATATCCAGTTTTAGGATCAAAAGCCTTCAAGTATAAAGCTAGGGCCATGCTATAAGGAGGTTACATTTTAGGAGAAATCTTGTGATATATCTTTAAAAATCTCTAGTTAAAATCCACTACTATTTCATTATAGTTCTTTTGAATGCTTGTTAATTCATGAATAGAAAAATTTGGATCAGCATGACTCCCATACTGTTCTTTAAATTGATCTTTGAAATCTTCAAAAGAACTAATTAAGGCATCAAGTAAATTCTTACGCCAATCCCTAGCATCTTCAATCAAAGATAACATGAATAATTTCATCTAGATATCTTCATTTAACACTTCATAGATATCCATGACCATCTCAAAGTTTCTGATATGATCTTTTGTTGAAATGACATTATTCCAAGCAAACTTTGGAAGTGCATTTCTCAAATCATTGTTAATGGGATCAGGACAAATTTGGTATCTAGATAAATCCAGCTACCTGTATTTGTTTATATTTAAGGGTCCTTGCAAATTCTAATTTGGTTGATATTATTGGTGATAATGGTGAGGTGGGTGTTATTGTATATTATGGTGAGGATTCATATTTGTATTTTTTTGGTGGGTTGGAATATGTTGATGACCAGGAGGTGGATAAGTATTAGTCATATGTTGGGAAGGATTATGGGCAATTTGTGTTCTTGGATTTCATGGTGGAATATTTTGTTTCCTAGGACCATTATTTCTTGGATTAAGTATTGCTTTTGAATTATTTGAACCACTTGTATTTTGATGTGATCCTTGTAGATTGCTTGTCGAAACATGCCCACTTTGCTTATGGGGAGGTACATACTTGGAGCTAGTTGTTGTAGTTCTAGACCTTATTTGCTGCAATTCTTGTTTTATCTTTTCCTTTTCTTCTTTTAATTTGTCTATCTCAAGTTCCCCCTATAGCTTATGCAAATCTTGTTGTACCTCACTCTTATTTCGTATGTTTTTTTGTGGAGTATCATGGGTCTCTGTAGATGTTATTTGATTTATAGATTCATATTGAATCTCTCTACCTTGCTATAATGACATTTTATAATCATCATCTGCCTGGTTTTGCATTATTTCCCTTTCAATATGAGCTTCATATTCAATCTGTTTTTGAGGGTCAGGTCTATATTGGTCTAGAATATCATCAAATATATTATGATCAGACTGGGCATGATAACTCTTGGATTGGAATTCCTCTTATTCATGTAGGGAAGTGAAGCTATTATGTGTTATTATAGGTTGTTCTGAAGTATTCTCTTGGGTATTTTGATTATTAGTGTGTTCGGACTGACTTGATATTCCAGTTTTCTTAGTAGGGGCCCTTAAAGGTGGAGAAGATTGTAATTTTTTACCATCAGCTTGTTGAAATTAGGGTAGACAACTGAGAGGGGGGGTGAATCAGTTATCACAAAACTTTTATCTTTTGTTGCATTTAGTCTTCTTTTCCACTTATTAACAGATTAATGATGTAACCATGAAAGCATGAATCAACAACACATGAGGAAAAACACAATCAACACACATAACACCAAGATTTTTATGTGGAAACCCGATTAAGGGAAAAACCATAGTGGGGGTTAACCCACAAGATTTATTCTCTGTTAAAAAAATAGAAAAATAAGAAGGCACTTACCTTTGGGTGCACTTCCTAAAGCTCACTACTCAAAGGAGGCTCACTTCCTACAAGAACATTCACAATGTTAACACAAAAAGATTGAATTGAGAAACATCTTCTTCATGCAAGGTTCAGTTCCATTGAAGCGCACAATACTTCTACTCTGCCCCCACTTACTTCCTCGCTACATCCACATCTTCTCTCATCACCACTCATTTCCACAACTTCACAACACTTATACATGTCATCAACTTTGGAATGAACATCAAAGTCAGTCAAACAATCATCTATCTGGTATATTATCCAATATAGCCATTACAATCAATTACAATCACAAGAATTAACTTGATACAAAATGGTATATGCAAACCACTCTTCTATTGGCCAAGCATAGCTGGGACTCAAATCTTCCTCGAATAACATACCATGCTCCATACAACTCTTCTTAAACCATGCACCAAGCATCTGGTCAGCCAAGACTGGAAAGAACAACAACACTCAAGGAGAAATCTTCAACCATGAGCTCAATCCTTAATACGGACCACCAACACAATAGGTACACAATCCAAAGACCACCACAAGTACAATAAAATCAACAAGAACAACCACCTCACCTCAAATTACCAAAAACACTTGCATCTTCATCCAGGAACTTAAGAACACAAACTGTCATGACTGTCACACTAGAAAGATTGCTTACGGACCTCCAAACCATGAACCACTTGAGTTGAGGATACACACCAACATCCCAAACATACCTCTAGAATTGCAGACCATAATATCCCAATGCGGAGCAATCCGAACCAAATTCTTCCCACTCTATCACCTCTAAACAACTACAAAACCTAGTTCTACTTAGATGGCCATAACTTCACAAATACTTCAAGTGAACCTCTCAAATCTTAACTGGAGCAACTTCAGACAATCCTCTATGAACCCTTTAATCCACGAACTCTAGTATTCATCTCACTGGGAATGTGGAGCAATCTACTTCACTGAACTACATTGTCTTCACTGTCTTTGATACAGAGATATGTAACTCACTTGTTTCTTCTAGAGAGGCTAATTTTCTCAATATCCTCAACATACAAGTCTTCTAAACAAGTGATAGAATAAGATACAATTGAGACTACTTACAACAAGGATATGTTGACATCAATGATAACACGAATTAGGCACATATTTGCAACAAAACTTTGGATCTCCTACCATCCATATTGTATGAGACTGTAATGCTTCAACACATAATATATCTAAAAATTGAAAATAGAGTCACCACCTCTCTTTAGAAAGGAATGATTTTACTTTTTGGGTCTTGTCCACTAGTAGAGTTATGATTTTAACATTCTAACTCTAATGATATGGTCTCCTACCAGGTTTCCTTATATTGTTCCCTAGTAGAGTCGCCAATTTTGTTAGGTCTCAAAAACGTAGGTTTTTATCCTTCAGAGGTTACCAAACTCTCTTAACGCTTTTGTCTAATGACATGAGGCAAATATGGCTAAAACCCCCTTCACTTTAGGCTCTACCAGACCTAGGTGGGTATACCTTAACTATTAGTGTAGATTTATATGACCTTCACAATGGCATATAGGTGTGAAGTAGATGTAAGGCTATAAACTATTCCTGCTACTAGAGCTTGAGTTTTGGAAATGTGAATAAGATTTTGAAATATTATTTTGGTAAGACCAGTGCCTAATTCATTTGGGTAAATGGGGTCAAGGCTTAAATGATTTGCAGAACTACTTAGCTTAACTCTGATTATCTGGCACCCTTTTAAATGTTCACACCTTATGTGAACGTGCAAGATTGTTAGTTGTTAGACTCTTCTTTAAGATCTAGTTGACTCTTTCAAGTTATTATGGTTGCCTAAAAGGATTTAATTCTATTTTGAAGGAAACCAACCGATATGATTTACTTTAAAGGATTTAACTTAGGGCAGAGACCAATAAATAAAAATCATTCAGAAGGACTTAAATCAACTTCTAATAGAAACTAACCAAAAGCATCCACACAATGACAACAAATGTGTCTTGATAAATCTAATGATTTAAATAACTGGAAATAACCAAGATGGAGACAATCAAGCAACTTATAAACTTTGAATATCAATAGAATATCAAAACAACATATATATATTTATAGATTGAACCATCCTTGCCCATTATAATATTAAAATATCATAGAAGTTTAATGTCTTGAACTTGAAATATGACTGGAGAGAATACTATTAAAATATATAAATTGTCTTGCTGTAAAGATGATGATTTCGACTAGGCCTTAGTTTCCCTTATAAATATGGGAAGCAGACAAGCTTCAGGCCTGAATCAACACAACTATTCATGAATTACATCCTTTTGTAACTAAAACATGATTAAGAAATAGAAATTATGGACATAAGAAATTAACTAGGATCTGGATTCATTAGTCATTGTAGAGCACCCATGACCACAGGCTTGGCAAGGTACTCCTCTACATATTGCAGTTTCCATTGAATGTGCTTCACCTTTTCTTATTGCTAAAGAAATATATATTGATTTATATATTGCTAAAATTATCAAAATTTCATTCTATTTTCCATGCCCCTTTCATACCGTTCTGTCAATGAACAAGTTTACCCTAGCCATGTGATCAATGTATTCTTGAGATATACAAGTATCTGTGGAAATTATGTCCATGACAGATTCTAGCTTAAAGATTTTCTCCAAATGTTTATGTGTATTCTCTATCACTCTATCTTCATAGTTGATTTTTTCCAAAGCTCTAGGTAATAACTAAGCCAATTCATCTTTCCATAGACCTTTATCCTATAGATTACCTTATTATTGAAGAAATTAGGAAATGCCATAACCCCATGTAGATCAAAATCACCAATATCTTCTGAAAATATTGTATTAAACCTTTCACGTTCAATGATACTAAGTCTACTACATTCTTTGAGTGCTTGCTCATCAATGTTTGCTTTGGCTTTTAGTTCTTTCTTCTTAAGCATTCTGAGATGCAATCTTTTATATTCTCGATAAGAATTATGGGTTCTTTTATGCAAGTCCCATACTTGATCACTATGTTTCATCATCTTCTTAAATCTTTTATTTATCAATTCAGAAGCCATTTGATATTTGACAACTTTTATATCACTCTCCAATTTATCACTCTTCTTTTGAAATTTCTTAGCCTTTACTTTCCAGTAATTTGCATTAGCTATGGCTTCCATCATTCTCTTATCCTATTCTTGATAAGGTGGATGGCTACTAGAAGATGATGGCAATTTATCCTTATGAGTGGAAGGCTCCTATCTTAACATCACATTTTCAGCTACATATGTATTATGTTACTGTCTAACCTCTCAATTTGGGCCTTGGTGAATCTGGCAGCATTGACATTCAGATCAGTTGTCTCCATTGGATATGTATCCTTGACCCTTTGTATCATAAGATGATCAAATGCTTTATCTAGATTATCAATGATCTAAGGACTTTTGTTGGGAGGATATAATGCCCATATCAGCAATGTTGTTTTGTCAGGATCATATCCTGATCCTGTGCTAATCTTATCCAATGCTTCTATGCTTATTTACAACTTTTTATCTTGACTTCATTTGAAAGTATCAAACACAATGGATGAGGCCATATCCCATCTGGGAAATAACATTACCCCTACCTCTTGTAGCAATATTATTCCCCTCTCTGGAGTCATAGTTTCCATTCTTTGTCAATCTCTGTTTGTAGCTCTTGTAGTTCCTCATCCTAAATCTCAGAAGTGATGTCTTTCATTTTCTCCCTAGCCTGCTTGCCCTTGTATTCATACAAAAGGCTTTAAATTCAGGTGTTTTAATAAAATCATTATCTGGAATAAATTTCTTATTGGCTAGACGTATAATATCTTTTGATAATTCATCTGAGGCTTCCATTATAACCACTTCCCTGGCCATAGGAGGTTCATATCCCTTAATGACAGGTTCATAACTCTACACCCTTCCTCTTCATTTTTGAACTCTTCTTCTTTTGTAATATTTGTATCTATAGAAAAGCTATGTCTAGTGTGGGTTTGTCATGCCCTAAATTTTTCTCAACCTAAACCAAACACAACTACAATTTTTTTTTTATTTTCTAGTCCTACTAAGGTAAATTCAAGTTTTAAAGTTAATCTAGAATTGATGAAATCAAGTTTACGATGTCCTCTCACTACTTAAACAATCTTAGTTTGCATTTTTTTCCTACGTGTTTCCTTATTGAGATGTACAAAACTTTTCCTAGGTATCCTAGAGTATAGAATTTGGTCGCTCATCTAACTAATTTCCCATTTTCTATCTACATTTGTTTCCCTAGTATAGCTATAAATAGAAAATTATTGCTTAATAATAACTTGACTATCAAGAGTTTGAAAATGAAGAGCTATGTTTAATATAAATAACCTTACACAAATAATAATGCATGGAACAAACTTTTAATGTGAATGAAACTATTTATTTACTTTACTATTAACATCAATGACATAAGAATCATTTGATGCTATCAAGACTCAAAAGATTGATTAGCTTAGTTTCAAGTTCTAAGCTATAAATGACAATTACTTATTGTTTCTAGTAGTTTTAGATTTAGATGTAACTACTTGCTACATTTTAATTCATATACTAAACTTTGATTTCATTGACTTAATGTTCAAACTAAACAAAATTTCCACTTGGTTAAATACTACTTTTCTTGATCAAAGGTTTAAATAAGTTAGCTATTACTTTGTTGACTTGGTTTTCAATTCGGGATTTCCTCACTCATTTGTAGTTCAAGAAGATCTCCTATATTTCTCTATGGAATTTATCCTATCTACTAGATTCATTCATTGAGATAAATTTTAAGATTAATTACAACTCCAACTTATTACTATAAATATCAAATCATAACTTTATAATTTATTGGCAATTGACTCACCACCACTAGACGAGTTTAATGTTTAATGATAATCCAATTCTAAGTTTGATTAATGTCTAAGTCAAGTTAATATACATGAATATATATTACATCACAATATTAATGGTTTTAGAAATTTTAATTACGCTTTCATTAAATTTTAAAATGATATATTTATTACAATTATGTTTTAACTCCATTTAACTTAATTTTTTTATTCCCCAAATCTTAATTTAAAGATTCTTAAATAGAAACTACCTTATTCTTAACTCAAAAACTAATTCTCTTATTGATATCCTTTGTTGAATCATACAATACAATCAATATGATTATACATTCAAATCATTTTTGTCCTTGTTTAACATTTTCTAAATTAAGTGTATAATAAATGATTACAAGATAATCTATGAAACATGAGGATCCTTGATAACTAAATAATGTAATGATACAATCTTTTCTTCCAAAGAAACACATAACTTGCTTTCCTTGCACATCCATTTTTTTACTTAAAACTTAACAATTGATCTTTTCTTTTTCTTTTCCCTCAAATGCATAAGTAACAACACAAGTTTTCTACTTTAACACTTTTCAAATGATCTAAAAAATTTGGTACATAAAGTACATCATAAAAGAAAGATGTCTTTCTTAAAAACAAAATAATATTTCTTTTCTGTCCAAGAGACTTGAACAACTCCAAAACATCTTCAACCTCCATCCAAGAACCTAAAAATGAACAAGAGAAGAAAACAAAAATATGGCAATGGGCTCTCCACCCATCCATAGGGTTGTATAACAGCCCACTCCCAAGCATGGGGTAATCACTTAGCCATATATGAAGCCACACAACTCGTACACAAGTACAACAACAATGTTTTACATATACATAAAGCACAACACATTTCTATCACATTGGTTTACCTCAAGGGAAAACCACTTAGGGGGAGTGGGGGCTCAACCAGACATGGGGAACAAAATATATTATATTCTCCACACAATCCTCATCTTATACCTCCCAACAATATATATACATTTCTGCAAAATACAAGGGGATACTCATATCCCATAGATACAAGGATACTCATACCCCGGTAATGTCCATTACCTAAATGGAATACTCATATTCCAAAAATGAAAAGCCCCAATGTGAGGGAGCTACTCCCACTCAAAACCCCTATACATGGAGGACCAAGGCCCCTCTATACAAGAGGGGGTCAACTCCCCTATAAAACACATAAAGAACATCACACAACACAAAGTAAAGCATGTATTCACAAAGCCCAACAAAATCCTTAAATAAACATTGTTCCTTCTTTCAATTTTCAATGCAAGATGACGTATGGCATGAGGTACAACAAATTAAAATCAGATTTAAGAATATAAATTACAGTAGCAAATTTGAAACAAGATATTAAATGCAAATCCTAAATTTTAATAGTAACTATGTCTTCAAATAAATGTTTTTTTTCTTTTTAGTAAAATATAGCAATGAAGATATTTTAAATGTAATATGTATAATTATTAAATGAAAAATTGTTTTTGTTCTAATTATATCTAATGTAAAAATCAGAAATATAATTCATTCTATGATGATCTAGGTTTATGACATGCAAATGAGGCAACAAATATGGTTCTTTCAAGATTTACATTGAAATGTTTGTTTTTCCAATTTCACAAACAACAAACCTTTAGAAAAAAACATTTACATTTAATATATAAATAAAACATATAATATTTAGGACATACAATATTTACATTTAACCAATAAAGAAAACATATAATATTTATATTAAATCAACAAAGCAAAATGTATAAAATTCACATTTAATCAATAAAAAAATATAATATTTACATTTAATCAATAAAGAAAAATATGATGTACCTCAATCACAATATCCCACTAATGGTAGAATACTTGAATGAAAATCATAAAAATGAGCATCTCACCCCCCTACTCCATTAAGAGTTTTTAAAGAGAAGAATGGAGTAACTTCCTACCCAAAACTAACTCAACCACCCAACTAACTCAACCAACCAACTACCTCAACTACCTTCCCATTTTCGTCACTTTTGTAAGTGGGGCTTAAAGGATGGTCTAAAAACCTTTTAAAATACTATAAATGACAAAAATTAACCTCTAACCTATGTACCTTAGACATAAGACAATTTTCCAAACATAAAATACAACCTAGATCTCTTAAAAACACTAAAAAAATCATTTTAAAAATTACAAGGTTAAATCACACACAAGAACATAATCATTTTATCTCATAAAACTAAAAATAACATTTCTTAACATCATGACCAATAGACCTTAGGGCTCCATGCCTAGGTCCGACATCACACAGAAAGACATAAAGTGGCTAAATGACCCCCATCATCCATTGACATAATAATTCTACATGTACACTCAACAAGAAGTGTTAGTACAATATATATCTAAAATATATCCATCATAAATAACATATTATCACAAATCCATTAGTAACCATAGACTAACATATAAAATTTATCATTCACAAATACATAAATCAAATAATCTCATCAAATGATATCATATGGAATCGAATCATAAAATATAACATCCATAAGTATATCAAATACCATACACAATAAATAAATGTGTCATCCATAAGTATTGAGTATCATAATCATCAAAATGTCTCTAGGAACATCAAGGATCTCAAATAAACAAGAGTACATAGAATAGGGGTCTCACAGGGCTGAGGGGAAAGATGACCTAAGGGAACTTCACATTCATCTTGTATTTCCTTGATATGTTTTCCTTTTCTATCAAAAACCCTAGGGGGAACACCTAAAGCTAATTTAGATGCATGTGTAATTAACATCTCTAATTTCTCAATGGGATCATCAACCTCTATGAAGGATCCATTATAACTGGGATTTTCTATTATTTTCTAGGCCTCAGCTAGCATAATTTTGTGATATAGACTTCTTCTTTTAGCCGCACTAATTTCATCAATATTTCTAATTAAATCATCATCTACAAACAAAATATGGTGATATTTTTTTCAACTTTTGATTTACTTTGACATTGTTTATGAAGTGCTCTGGGTCAAAGTTTCCTCTGGCATCTCCAAACGACATTCTAAATTGTTCCATTTTTTTATCAATCAATTGGTATCCCTTTTCAGTGAGAACTGTAAAATCTCCAAAGCATATGGTGCTAGGCATCAATGACTACTTATTGTGACTCTTCAAATGCATAAAGTCAGAATACGCTAGTTGTATCACAATCTCCATGTAAGCAATTCTGTTTAGACATGTTTTTCGCAATAGGAATGGTGGTCCTTCATATCCAAAGCCTCTTATTTTAGTACAGTCATTATATGCATACCAGTCACCCCAATTGTGACTGATCTTTCCATTTTTGTCTTTGGGTCTCAAAAATCTTTGCACTTCTATTGATAAACTATAATCGCATGGGTGACCAAATAACTTATACAGTGGTTTGACAAAATATTCTTCAAAATATAAATAGTGGGACCTATCATAGCTACTATCCTAGATAGAAGTCCACATTTGCACAAGTTTTATGTTTCCATCTCTGTCCAGATCTCTCACCCTTAAACATTCATCCCATAAATGCATATTCTATCCTTCATACAAACAAGATGCATAAATAGAGAATAATGACTGAATTTATTCCCTCCATTTTTTATAGAAACTAATTCATTATGAAGGTCATTGGTGAGATATTCAGCATATTCCAAATATCATGCATCTTGTCTTTGCACATCAGTAGTCAAGACCATTGGTGCAATTTCCATAAACATAGAGGATTCTAAACCAAGTAATTGACATACAGAGTAATAAGTGTACTTGAAATAGTCCTCAAATAACTTTATGGAATAGGGTGGGTCCTCAACCCCTGAAAACACTCTAAGTTTGTTACCTTCATCACGAGGCCTGTGTAAGGGTAATCTCCATCTTTTATAACTATTGCTCAGATTACGGTACTCATACAATAGGTCTTTGATTCTGAATTTTACATCAAGGCTAGTGTCTAGTTGAAACACCATGGCTATGTAATCTCTGGTGATAGGGATGAAGCCAGACCCATCATTTTATTTAATCAAGTAGGTTTGAGGGTTGTACTTTTCAACTAAAAGTTTCAGCAACTGCATGTTCACAAATACATTTGGCACTATTAATTTACCCAAGTTTAGCCACCACAGATTTGAGACAGGTATATGCATGTGCATCTTCCTATAATGGTAAATGAAAATATCATATCCTCTTATCAGAGTCCATATATCCCCTATCTATTTGTATATATCATCCATTTTTTTGGTGTGAGGGTTAACTGAGCATTCCTCCTAGACTTCTGCCCTGACCCTGGACATTGATCTAGTAAATCTTGATTTAAATGCCTATCTCCTAATTTATGTCTTTTACCTTTAGGGTTTTCAATTATTTCTTCCATGTTTTGGTCTTATGTAAAAAATCTTAATTTTGTGAATATAAATCCAAACCAGTATGTGTGAGCCAATTAGAGGTACTTACTTGATTATCTCCTCGAGCTCTAGATTACTATCTCCACTGTGCCTTGCTTCTACTCCTTGTGATTGATTTTTGCAATATTCTCAAGATTTGCACTCAATATGCTTAGTTCTGATACATTAATGGCGTCTCACAATAGTTTTCACATCATTGAAGGGACATTTAATTTTTTTGAATAGGGGTTGTTTGATCACTGCCAACATGTCTTGTCACTATTTCCTTGGGATGGTGGACTTTACAATCTCATTTTTTATTTGTTTCATTTTTTATATCTTTTTGGGACTTTGGGATGACCCTAGATGGTGTCATACCGATAACATGAACTCCTCTCGAATATCTTGTCTATGAGAAGTCCCATCAACATTTACTTGTCCCCTCGATGTCTCACATTCTATTACTGCACCTTTTCGAAGAGATTGAAAACCCCCTTACTTCGATATTGGAAAGTCGCTTCAAAATCTTTTAATATTATTTATACATACTGTCGACTTATCGATGGGACTGGAAATCAAGTTACCCCTTCATCACGAATTCCCTTTTTCAAACTATTTTAATGTTTTTTGCTTGATCATTTTCAAACTATTTCAATGTTTTTTGCTTGATTAGCGTGACATAGTTAGGTGTTAGGTCGATATAACTTGGTGTGTTTGATATGCCTTTTCCATGTGTTTAGGATATCGAAGAGACTGCTAAATGACTCACCTCGATACCTCTCTATCTCTTCAACCTATCAGTCCCTTCGATTATGTGATCTTATCTCAATATGCCATCAAGTTAAGAATTTTGTCCCTTTATACCTTTGGATTATTAAAGAGACTCAATAATGAGTCTTCCTAACATGGTATCATCTTACCAATATTAGCTAAAACTTAGGGAATATAACAATGTTTTTAATATAATTTTTATTTTATGATGAAGGTGAAGAAACTCAAGATTATTTGTATTAACAATATGGATGAAATAGATGTGTTTTTAGATTAGGTGAAAATTTTAAAATGGCTTATTGGGGATGATGGCAGGACATATCAAAATTTTAGGGTTTTCAAATTTTGATCCAACATCTCCCACTTGTACTACTGATCCATGTTGTACATCCTCAACATGTCCTCCAACATTTGGTTCACCCTCTGAATTTGTCCATCCATTTTTGGATGATAAGTAGAGCTTATATTCAACTAGTTTCCAAGTGAAGAGGACAAGGTTTGCCAAAACTTCAATGTCATTCATGTATCCCTATCTAAGATAAACTTTTCAAGAATGCCATGCAGTCTGAAAATCTCTAAAGCAAATTTTTGAGTAATGATGGGTACCCCATTCGTCAAGTTTCTAGGTATAACATAAGTGGCTTTGATGAGTCTATCCACAACAACCAAGATAACATTGTGCATGTTCCTTGACATAGGAAGCCCTTACATAAAGTCCATGCTTATAATTTGCCATTTCCACTCAAGAATTTCATGAGGGTATAAGAGCCTTGTGTTAGGGATTACATGTAGAAGATATCAATTAAATGCAAGTAAAGATTAAACAAAGGAATGAAAATACATAGAAATAATAACAATGAGAGACAAGTTTTAACGTGGTTCACTCAAACTCAGGCTACACCCACCAATAGAGAGTCCAATATTATTATCCAGTAAATCAAATCGATTACAACCAACAATCCTTGCAGCTCAATACCACTGCAAATGCTACAAATACATCAACATAAACCCTAACCCTTAGCCACTTTTATTGGGACTTATGTTGGTTACAAAAATAGGGTTTTTTTATGTCAGCCAATAGAAAAATAACTCCCGACACCTTTATAAAATAATAAAATTCATTTGAGGTTTTGAGGGTGCTGCCCCTTGACCCTGTTAAATGATATGGGAGGAAACTGCACTGATAAAAGTGGGGTAAATATAACCTCCAAGTCTAATTAGGCTCCATATAACAACAATTTCCCACTTGGAGACTGACCAGACTCCACACCATATCATCTCCCACTTGGAGACTGATCATAACACTGTCAACCCTATAGATCCCACTGGAAATAAGCACCCTGGATTCCATTGTTTTGATTTTTTTGTTTTCAGTCTTGAAGACCAATCGAAGCTAAAGATGAGCTCAATTTCTCCCTTGTCACTACCTTTGTAAACATATCCACTGGATTTTCATTAGTATGTATTTTTTCTAGTGGTAACTGTTCATCATCCAACACCGACCAAATGAAGTGATACCTCAACTGTATGTGTTTGGTCTTTGAATGCAAGGCATAATTCTTTACAAGATGTATGACACTCTGGCTATCCATAAACAAATAACTATTAGCCTATTATTTGCCCAATTCTTCCATGAAATATTGTAGCCATATTAGCACATTGCTTGCCTCTGTTGCAGCTACATACTCTACCTTTGTGGTGGATAAGGCAACCACCTTTTGCAACCATGAGATCCAAATCACTATTGTCCCACCTACAGTAAAGACATAACCTATAGTACTCTTCCTAGTATCACTATCCCCTACCAAATCTGAGTCTACATAACCTACTAAATCAGTATTAGAGCCCCCAAAACATAAGTGTTTATTGGATGTACCTCTCAAATATCTAAGAATCTATTTTACCGCATTCCAATGCTCCAATCTAGGATGACTCATATACCTGCTTATGACTCCTATAGCATGTGTAATATCTAGTCTCGTGTATACCATGGTGTACATTAAACTTCCTACAGCTAAAGTATATGGTACCTTGGACATTTTATCTTTCTCCTCTTGTGTCTTTGGACACATCTCTTTAGTCAATTTCAAATGACTAGGCAAAGGTGTACTGACAGCTTTTGCATTCTCCATATAGAATCTCTGCAACACCTTTTCAACATAATCATCTTGAGATAGAGTCAATTTTCTGTTCTTCCTGTCTCTACAATTTTTCATACCAAGGATTTGTTTTGCTGCCCCCAAATCCTTCATAGCAAATGATTGTGCTAACTATTGTTTTAACTCACTTATGTGATCCATGTTAGACCCTGCTACAAGCATGTCATCAACATATAAACATAAAATAATGTAGTTGTCATTATCCAACCTCTTAAAATAAACACAATGGTCAGAATTACGCCAGTTGTAGCCTTGCTTAGTTGTAAAACTATCAAATTTCAAATACCATTGCCGAGGTGCTTATTTCAAGCCATATAAACTCTTCTTCAATCTGTACATCAGTTTCTCCTTACCTTTGGCCTCAAATCCATGTGGTTGTTCCATATAGATCTCGTCCTCTAAATCACCATGGAGAAAGGCAGTTTTCACATCTAGTTATTCCAAATGCAAATCTTCAGCAGCCAAAATACTTAAAACAGTATTAATAGAAGTCATCTTGACAACTAGAGAAAATATCTCATCAAAATCAATACCTTTTTTCTGTGTAAATCCTTTTACAACTAACTTGGATTTAAATCTTTTCTTACCTCTATCTTCCTCTTTCATCCTATAAACCCATTTGTTTGGTAAAGCCTTTTTACTTGCAGGCAACTTACATAATTCTCAAGTCTAATTTTTCAGCAATGAGTCTATTTCTTCTTTCATTGCAATCTCCCACTGAACCTTTGTATCCACCTACACAGTGTCACCATACCCTTTCGATTAACTAGCATCTATTAACAAAATAGAATACAAAGAGGGAGAAAACATTTTAGGAGGTCTACTTAACCTTGTTGATCGTCTAACATTTACTAGAGTTTGTGGTATTTCTTGTTGCTGTTGTAGAGCACGAGGAACCACTTGAACATCACTATCTGGAGTATCATCCAGCACCACATAATCCTTTTTATTTCTTCTCATGCTGCTACAACTGATCTTTGTACAACACCTTCTCATTGAATACAACATCCATGCTTCTCACAATTTTTAGATTTTCAACATCCCAAAGCCTATAACTAAATTCATCAATGCCATATCCAACGAAGATACACATTTTTGATTTTGCATCTAGCTTGGTTCTATTTTTTGAATCTACATGTGCAAATGCTTCACATCCAAAGGTTTTGAGAGAAAATAACTCACCTTCTTACCTGTCCATGCTTGCTCTAAAATACCACAGTCCAAAGGAATTGAAGGACCTCTATTAATTAAATATACAGTGGTGTTGATAGCCTCTACCCACATGTTTAAAGGCAGCCCATCATACAATCTCATGGTCCTTGCATGCTACATTATTTTCCTATTCATGCATTCAGCCACTCCATTTTCCTATGGAGTCCCTAGAACCATTTTCTACCTATGAATTCCATTAAAGGAACAATAATCCTTAAATTCTTTGTTGCAATACTTACCACCATTATCAGATCTAAAATATTTTAATATTTTACCCATCTCATTCTCAACCAAGCTTCTCCATTTCTTAAATGTTTAAAATACATCAGATTTCTACCTAAGGAAATAAATCCAAACCTTCCTAGTTGCATCATCTATGAATGTAATATAATACCGAGAGCCCTGAGCTAGTCCCCATACATCTATATGCACAAGCTCCAACTTTTCATCTTTCTTTTGCTTCCCATCCTTGAGAAACCTGAATCTCTTTTGTTTGCCATACATTTCAGACCTAGTAAAACTTTCTTAGAATGAAGTACCTTCATACCTTTTTCACTTGTATGCCCAAGTCTGTTATGCCATAGTGTTATCTCAGAACCTACAACAACTGTTCCTAAACTTGTTTTTTTTTCTGCAATAGCTAAAGTAGAAAGAATAGTATGACCTATACAAAGATATAAGGTGCCTACTTTCAAATCTTTTGTTACTATTAAAGCACCTTTTGTAACCTTCTAATTTTTATTGGTAAATATAACAATTCAACCTTCATTAGCTAGCTGCCCTACTAAAATTAAATTCCTACTCGGCCTTGGAATGTGCCTTACCTCTTGTAGTAGCCAATGATTCCCATTCTGCATTTTAATCTTGATTCTTCCCTTTACAACAATTTGGCAAGGTTTGTTATCTCCCAAATAAACTAGCCCAAAATCCCCTTGGACATAATCAAGAAAATAACTTCTATGGGGTGTAGCATGAAATGAGGCACCTGAATCTAAAACCCATGAATCATCAGCATTATCTAGGGAAAGAATCAAAGCATCATCTTCAAATTTATTAGTTACCACATTTGCCTCCTTATTGCCTTCTTGTTTGTCTCCTTCTTTATTCTTCCAAGACCAACAATCTCTCTTCAGATGACATGGTTTCCCATAGTACCAGCAATCCTTCTATCATCTAGATTGGGACCTCTTGTCCTTTGATTTTCCTCGTGACTTGCCATGACCTTTAAAACCTTTTCCTCTCTCCTTTGATCTACCCCTTCTTTCTGCATTCAAAACACTACCTGATGTGGACCCTCCTGAGCTTTTCCGTTGCATTTCCTTGCTAAGGATAACACCAACAACATCATCAAATTTAAAAGTATTTGAACCATAGATAGAGTTACTTATAGCCATTACCAAGCTATTCCAACTTTATGGAAAAGAACATAATATCAAGAGAGCCCTCACCTCTTCATCAAAACTTACTTTTACAGAAGTTAACAAACTGATAATCATATTAAACTCATTTAGATGATCTATCATAGATCCACCTTCAATCATTTTTAGATCAAATAAACGCTTCATGAGAAATACCATATTTGAGGCTAAGGGTTTTTCATACAATTTGGCCAAAGCTTTCATCAGACCATCTGTTGTCTTCACTTCTGTTATATTAAATGCCACAGATGGTGTCAAGCATAACTGAATGGTTCCTAGTGCCTTTCTATCTAGAAGATTCCATTCGTCATCAAACATTGTTGCTAGTTTCTTGGCTATTCCTTCCAACAGCCTCCATAAATCCTTCTGATAGAGATAATCCTCCATCTGCATCTTCCATAACTAATAGTTTTGCCCATTGAATTTATCTACTTTCAATTTACCCTCGTCTGCCATTGTTCCCACTCAACCATGAGACTTCCACTCAACCGTGAGACCTTCCTGCAGATGATAATCAAACACAACCTACTTTGATACCACCTTTTAGGGATTGCATGCAGAAGATATCAATTAAATGCAAATAAATATTAAATAGAGGAATGAAAATACATAGAAATAATAATAGCGAGAGACAAGTTTTAATGTCATTCACCTAAACTCACGTTACATCCACCAATAGAGAGTCCAATATTATTATCCAGCAAATCAAACTGATTACAACCAGCAATCCTTGTAACTCAATACTGTTGCAAATGCTACAAAATACATCAACTGAAACCCTAACCCTTATCTGCTTTTATCAAGCCTTATGTTGGTTACAAAAAATAGGGTTTCTTTTATGTTGATCAATAGAAAAATAATTGTCGATGCCTTTATAAAATAATAAAATTTATTTGAGGTTTCAGGGGTGCTGCCCCTTGACCCCATCTTGGGGGCACTACCCCCAAACCCCCACAAGGGGTACTACTCCTTGACCCTATTAAATAATTTGAGCAGAAACTATGCTGATAAAAGTGGGGTAAATTTAACCTCTGAGTCTGATTAGGCTCCATTTAATAACACCCTGCTGGGTGATGGTGTTCCACCTTCACCCTTTGGAATTCAATACATGCACCTACAAAATTTGTAGCATCCCTCTTCATTCCTTTCCAGAAATATAGGGGTTTCACATTAGCAAGTAACTTTGTTACTCTAGGATGCCTAGAATATGGTGCAGAATGAACCTCTTTCCATACTATATTTCTTAACTCTATTGAGTTAGGTACATGCATCCTTCCTTTAAACCTTAATAACCCATCTAATTCAAGGTTGAATCCTTCATATCTTGGATTCTGGGGGTTTTCCTCAAGGGTCTGTTTTACCTACTCGTAAAACTCATCTTCCTTGGATTTTTGTAATACTTGATTCCTAAAATTAGAATGTATGGAGATCATGAAGGAGATGTACCTTCTCTCACTCAAAGCATCTACCACTCAATTTTCTTTTCCTTGTATGTATTTAATCTCGAAATCATAATCTGAGAGGAATTCCAACCATCATCTTTGTTGAGCATTAAGATGTGGTTGAGTGAATAGATATTTGAGTCCCTAATGATCTATTTTCAGTTCAAAAGATTTCCCAAGTAAATAGTGTCTCCACATTTGAAGTGTATGAATGATTGCTGCAAGTTCCAAATCATGTGGGGCATAATTTTGTTCATAGTTTTCTAGCTTACGTGATTCATAAGTGATGACCTATCCATCTTGGACTAGTACACCACCTAACCCTTCTCCTGAGGCATTGATAATGACTACAAATTGACCCTTTGGGTCAGCTACTTTCAAAATTGGTGTTGAACTCATTTTTTCCTTCAGTAGGTCAAAGGCCTCCTAGCACTTTTGTAACCACTCAAATCTCTTGCCTTTTCTCTGCAAGGAAGTTATAGGTTATGAAATTTTAGAGAAGTTTTTCACAAACTTCTTGTAATAACCAGCAAGGCCTATGAAATGTCGGACCTCATGCATGTTTCTTGGTATCGGTCATTCCAAAATAGCCTTAATTTTAGCTAGGTCCACAGTTATCCCTTTAGCTGAAAATATGTGGCCCAAGTATTGTACCTCCTTTTGAAAGAAAGTACATTTGGAGAGCTTGCCATACAATTGGTGCTCTCTCAACCTCTAAAGAACAATTCTTAAATGCTATAAATACTTTTCCTCATTCTTATAATAGATCACAATGTCATCAAGAAAATCCCTTAACACACTATTGATAAGATTCATAAATGTTGCCAGTGCATTCATTAATCCAAAAGGTAGGATAGTGAATTCATATTGTCCATACCTGGTTTTAAAGGCTATCTTATGGATGTCTTCATCCTTCAATCTCAATTGGTGACATCTAGATTGAGGATTGATCTAGGAAAATATGGTTGCTTGCCTCATCTGATCAAAAAGATCATTGATGCAAGGTAATGGGTATTTGTTCTTAATGGTTTCTTTATTCAACATGCGGTAGTCTATGCACAACTGCAAAGTGCCTTCTTTCTTTTTCACAAATATGATTGGTGATCCCTATGGTGACACACTGGGTCTAATCAACCCTTTATTCAACAATTCCTATAATTAAGCTTTTAGCACCATTAGTTCTATAGTGGTCATTCTGTAGGAAGCTTTAGATATGGGTTCCGGCCCTGGAATCATATCTATAGAAAAAAATCAAAAGCCTTTTTAAGAGGTAATCCTGATAGCTCATCCAGAAATATATCCTCAAAATCTCTAAGAAAAGAGTACCTGTCCATATCTGATCTCTCCTGATCTATGCACTCCCTCTTCCTAACTCAGAAAAGAAATGCTAGTATACGTAATTGTACACCATGGGTTCCATCATTTTTCTTGATTTGCAGCCAACTATGATGAGCAACAAGCATCCCATACTACTTGTGGTCATCACTAGAAAGGGCTCAATTGTGATAACACATAAAGTCCTTGGTTCACTGGTTCACATGAGCTCCCATCATTTTTCTTAGTTCACAGCCAATTGTGATGACATGCAAGCATCTCATACTACTTGTTGTCATCACTGGTTAAGGAGTAGGTATAACCTTTTTCATGTCTTAGGATAATTCCAAAGCCATATGGCTCCTTCTATCCACTTCTTGCCTAGACTCAAAGTTATTTTCTCCATGCTCATTTTGGGTGGTGTCATTATGATGTACCTTGTCATCACCCCCATCATAGGCATCCCGCCTCGGTCCTTTTCGACCCCTAACCTCCTGCTCAAGAGTTCCTAATCTCATTTCTTATCTCTTTCAATAAAGTCAGGATCTAGTCTAACTTAAATTCAGAGTGCCCTGAAGGATATCCTTCTTCCTGGCTATCTCCCATCCTAGTTCTAATATGAACCTGTGCTACAATCTACTTCTCCTGAAGTTTTCAGATTAATCACGGATTAATTTTTCCATGTCATTTAATTCATTCATAATACAAATCTATTCTCATTCATGTAATCTTTAACAAGAAAGGAAAGATTGTCAAAATGTTTGCCATTGCATTGTAGTTTTCATTGGACTACATATAATACATCAAAATTATAGAATTTTGTATACACCTTGCTACTGCAATTCATTTCCAAACTGGGATAGCTTCCCAGGTTCATTTCTTAACTTTGAGATTTATCATTTCAGTTTTAGGAGGTGGATGTATACACAGGTACTCATCCACAACCACCCTGTTTACCTCATAACCCTTAGGATTGTTTTCCATAGCTGGTGCTTTAGGTACTGAGGGTTCTACTGATGCATCATTAGAGTTAGGAGTAGAAATCCTAATTGCTTTTCTCAACTCTTGCTTGGTGCATTTAACGACATTAACGAAGGTTTCCTCATCATCTAACCATGCTCCTACCAAGCAAATAGTCTATTCAAGTCTTTTCATTTTTTAGGGTCACTCCCTCAAGACCTTTTGGTAATGCAGGTAATGTCTATTTTCCATTACCTTCTTCCTTGGTATTGTTTTAATTCTTACCATTTTGGCATAGAACATGCAAACATTAACATCTATAAATGTTGGATACCGATAATCATCTAGTAGTGAGCTCTTAGGTCCATGTATTGAACTTGGTATCTTTGATACCATATGTAACATCACTTTCTTTAATGCACAAGATTTAACATAAACATTCCTCTTAATCAACAGATTAGTTAACAATATAATTATGCAAATCAAAATTTAACCATAATGATTCATTATCATTTCATAAATTAAACATGTTATTCTAAACAAATATAACAAAGCTTACAATTATGCAATAATCATTTACGTATTTGCAGTGAGTACCATCACTATTCATATACAAGTTATACCCAAGGCATCAAAATCAATTCATACATTAAAATAGACCAACTAGTCATAAATGCAAACACTATATCTGGAACCAATGACATCTATCTCCATAAGCCTCTACTTGCCTCATGCTTGGGAAGGAGAGCAGCATACCAGTGCTTTTCCACCAACCACGGACTTGCGGTCCCCTACTCAACGTCCTAACTTGAAGTGGCCCTACCATTCACAGAAAGGTTAGATATTAGGAACCATTAGGTTAGCCATCTGAGTATCTGGTGTTGTGTCCTTCCTAATGTCTTGCGGTCACACAACTATAGATCCACTCTAACTATGTATGACACTACTGGAGACATTAAGCCATCTGGAGCACTATGGATCGACAATGCATACAGATACAGATGCATTACTTTGGCCAAAGATTTATATACATATACTTTTCACAATGAATATAGTCATATGTCCACCACCCTTACTCAACTTAGAAGTTGTCTCATCCTACAATAGGCTTAGTTTGACCTTTAACTCTAGTAGGTCTAGTAAAATATGATTTTAGTTCAATTCATAGTCTAGTACTAGGACAATCGACTCCTATCTTAGTTCATCAAATACAATAGGTTGCTTTTGCAATAAGGAACATGTGACTCATCGTCACCTTGTTCCATTTTCCAAAATGTCAAAACAAGTTTTCCAACTTCTGGCCTTCCTAGGTTCATAGTTTCATGTTGACCTTTCACAAGGTTTACATTCAAATTCATGACATTTAAGACTTATATCATAACAATCTAATAAGATAGTCTTACTAGAAAGACTCTATCACAAGCATCCTTATGGGTTTTAATATCTTATACCTCATTTGTGAAGTATGGCCATTCGAAAAGAGATGCCTTCCATTTCCATTGAAATACAAGAGTTTCATACTAACCATAATATTCATTCTCATAAGTATATAATTATCTAGGATAAATAGTTCCTCCAATAAACTTGGCAGGCACCTAATGTCGCCTACAAGGCAATACAACTTACCTCTTATCCAGTTTCTCCTTCAACAAGGAGTCAACATATCTTTTAAATAAATAAGATGCATCATAGTTATTATAATAACTATCATTAACAGTTAAGCTCTATTATAGGCAATCCGTGACTCCACGTCACCTTATTCCACTTTCTAATCATAACAAAAGTCAAACCATATTCACCACCCTAGGTCTATCTTGGCTCACAACTTCAATTTAATGTTGGCAAGAGACATTGCTAGGCATGTTAGATGTTGTCATTGATGGCAACTAAATCTATCTTACACATCTACATTGTATCATTTGATCATACCAGAAGTCAGATTATAGATTTGTCTAAGTTCAGACAGACATGAACAGAGCATATGATAGGGTTCAGCATCTTGGTTCGGATTGCTCCACATTGGAATATTATGGTTTACAAATCTAGAGGTATGTTTGGGATGTTGGTGTGTGTCCTCAACTCAAGTGGTTTGTGGTTTGGAGGTCCACAAGCAATCTTTCTAATGTGACAGTCATGACAATTAGTGTTCTTGAGTTCCTGTATAAAGATGCAAGTGATTCTGGTGATTTGAGGTGCTGCGGTTATTATTGTTGATTTCATTGTGCTTGTGGAGGTCTCTAGATTGTGTGTCTATTGTGTTGGTGTTCCATATTAAGGATTGAGCTCGTAGTTGAAGATTTCTCCTTGGGTTTTGTTGTTCTTTCCAATTTTAGCCGACCGGATGCTTGGTGCATATTGCAGATGATCTAAAAAGAGTTCTATGGAGTGTGGCATGTTGTTCGAGGAAGATTTGAGTCCCAACTTTGTTTGGCTAACAATATAATGGTTTGCATGTAGTATTTTAAGTCTTGTAATTGTAATTACTTGTAATGCCTATCTTGGAGAATGTTCCAGATAGATGATTACAAGGCTAACTTTGATGTTCATTCCAAAGTTGATGTTATGTATAAATAAGTGTTATGAAGTTGTGGAAATGTGTGGATGCAAGGGAAGATGCAGAGGTAGCAAGGAAGAGTTTGGGGGTAGAGCAGAGGTGTTATGAGATTCAATGGAATTGAGAAGATGTTTCTCAGTTCAACCTTTTGGTGTTAATGAAGTGAATGTTTCTATAGGTAGTGAGCCTCCTTTGAGTAGTGAGCTCTGGGTAGTGCACCTGAAGGCAAGTGCCTTCCTATTTTTATATTCTTTTAACATAGAATAAATCTTATGGGTTAACCCCCACCACAGTTTTTCCCTTAACCAGGTTTCCACATAAAAATCTTGGTGTTATGTGTGTTGATTGGGTTTTCTGCTCGTGTTGTTGTTTCATGCTTTCATGGTTATATAATTAATCTGTTAATAAGTGGTAAAGAAGATTAAATGTAGAAAATTTAAAGTTTTGTGACAACTAATTCACCTCCCCTCTCAGTTGTCTATCCTAATTTCAACAATTGGTATCAGAGCAAGGTTCCTTGGAAAAAGTTTAACAGCTTGAGGAAGATCTGAGAAGGTGTCTCAATGGGGTCATTCAAGTACTCTGGTGGCATCAATGAACAACTTCAAGTTGCTTTAGAAGATCTTGATGAGTCTAGAGCAGAAGTCAAAGAACTACAAGAGAACCTTAAAGATGCTGAGGATTTCATTGAGACTTTAAAAGGGCAACTAAGAAAATCTATGGAAAAGAGGAAGGAGCTACTTCAACAGTTAGCAAATCAGCATGAAGACAATGGCATGGATGGGACTCTGAAGGAGAAGACAAGGGAATCTGAGGAGATGGCAAAAAAGTTGTTGTCCTAAAACATAAGATGGAATTTGGGGTGATGAGGCTAACCAAGGAAATTGAGGAAAGGAAGAAGACTAAAGAAAAGCTAAATTAGTCACTAAAAGAAAGAAGAGAAGAGTGTTGTAGATTGGATAGAATAATTAGCCATCTAGAGTCTAATCTACAAGAATATAGGTATAATGAGGAACAACTTTAAAGGCAAATTATCATTCTCAAACATGACCTAGAAGCTGCAAATGAATACAAAGAGAAGTTCAAGATAAGCTTAGCTAAACTTGAAGTGTTGCTTGATAGTCAGAAGATGACAGATGATAGGCATGGTCTGTGATATGAGAAAGGTGAAAGCTCTAGATCTGGTCAAAGAAATCCTAAATCAAGGAATCAGAGAAATAGACCTAGAAGACCTCCAGTCAGACAACCCAATGCTCAAAGGTATCCATCCTTCAATGGAAATTGTTTCAAATGCAATAAATTTGGTCATAGAGCTACTCAATGTAGAAGTAGAGTGAATCAAAGTAATCCATCCTTTTTTGGTCAATGCTTCAATTGTAAAAGGTATGGTTATAGATCTAATGAATGTAGGAGTATGATGATGAATAACTTTAACAATAGAGGAAATGTCAATTCTTTCAATGGCAAATGTTTTTCATGCAATAGATTTGGACACATGGCTAATCAGTGCAGATCAAGAGGAAATCAAGTAAATGAGCCAAGAAATGTTGTGTGCTTTAATTGCAATAGATCTAATCATATTGCAAGATTCTACAGAAGCAGAGATGATGATAGAAAAGGTCCAATAAATCGAAACCAAAATGTACAGAAACAAGATAAAGGCAAAGGCAAAGTAGATGTGAATGAGATCTAGAATGAAATGAACAAAACATGGGTGAAGAAAGGTGCAATGAATGATGGTGATGGGTTTGCACCAGAATCTGATGCTGATAATTTCTCCATGAATTGAAATAGGAGCTCTGGCTCAGGGGGAGCTACATTGAAAATATAATTCTCCCTACTAGTAAGTGAGTGCCTAAATCGAGCACTATGAATGGAGTTAAAGAAGCCTATTACAGATCTATTGAAGCAATGTCTGGAAGAAAAGAAGTTAATGCAATTGATTGCGAAGAAATTGAGGATTAACTATATTCAGAAATAATGTAACCAGATGAATTAGGGAAAAGCATTTATTACAATGGTGAATTAGGTGTTACAGAGCATAAAAGGTCATTCATTCAATAGTTTAATTACTTTGCATTCGAAGAGAACAAGGAGAAGAGAACTTGCGTTGAGATCTCAAAGATTTAGAGTACGAAAAGAGAATTCAACAGCTAACCCGAACCGGCAAAGCAAGGTATTCCCTGTAAAGCTCTCTGAATTTCCAATTTCTGGATATGGCTACTCCATTGGTTGTTGACATCAATGAAAGATCCTAACCTAAATTCAAAAAGCATCCACACAAATCTATAGAGTTCGATCTGTTCTGTGCCTTTTCTAGTGCTTCTCATGGTGTACTGTACGTAGAAAATATTAGGACTTACATTCATGCTAGCATAGATGAGTTTGGGGATTTGAAGTTAGTAGATTTGTTCAAGAATCACTTGAGGGGTGAGATTTATGGCCTTAAACCTGAGTATAAGGTGCTACAAGACAAACATTTCATTCAGGTTATTGGATTCTCGTCCTTCGATGAGAACAAGTGGGTCTGGTATGTACTGAGTTGGATGCATGCTGAATTCATGTGGTTAATGAAACCCTTTAAGATCACAAAAGGACTCCATTAAGGTTGTAACAAGATTGAAATCATCCGGTGGACTGTCGATGGTAAAATCAATGAAGAATCAAACTGTAACTGAAGCTACCAGATCAATGTTTGATAAGAGGGCAATGGCAATAAATGATATAACTGATCCACATGTCAAATTTGTATTTATTGTGATTGGGTATAAGATATACCACTCCAATAGGGAAAACTCAGTGTCTGGTATAGCCATTTATGCTACTTATCAAATGTTAAGAGAAAATGTTGACTATGACTTGTGAGTTGCTACAAAACTAGCTCATGGAGAATCTGAACAAGATCAAGAAGGATAAGAAAAAATCATTCAAGTATGGTACGTTGGTTTTGTGCTTGTTCTTCTATTTCATGAATGAGTTGCTCAAATGAAAAGCCTGCATTGGACCACTAACAAGCCTATTGCCAAACAAATAAGAGAGCACTTGCACAATATTGGTGACTCCAATGCCCAAAGGACTTCTCTTCGGGGATATTTCAAGAATTTTTAGAATATGATGCAATCAACGGAAAGAATCCCTACATCTGTGGTGGAAAAGTACAAGGATACAATTTGCTTCATGGTGGAAACAGATCAATGCTTGATGGAAGCAGTTGAACCAAGAACCATATGGATCATGCCCATGGGGTATGAAGTTAATGAACAAATACTGGAAATGTATGCTCAACACCTTTTGATAAAACTAAAAGATACCTCAGTTGAGAGATTCAGTACATATGGTGAAATTAGTTTGAAACTGCATGTTGAGCTCTAGAAACCCGAATCTAAGAGAAAGATCCAAAGGCAAATTGAAATGTATGCAGAAAATATTGGAATAACAAAAGAAGCTATGAGATAAAATAAGGAAAGGATAGAGAAAACTGAGAAGGAGAAGCAGGACAAGGAACAGGGAAGTGTTCCAGTAGAATCCTCTTCTAAATCAAGGACTACTAGGAGTTTTGGTACGACCTCTGGTGCATCACCCTCTCCTATTGCAGAGAAATTCAAAGAAAAACCTGCTGGTAAGGAAGGAAAAAGGACAAAAGTAAAGGGAAAAAGGTCATATGTCAGTGTGGAGGAGGATGAAGAAGAGACTGAGTTAGATAGTGAGGTTAAAGGGTTGAAGGCCTCAGGTACTATGGCTGCTAAAGTGTCTAAGGAGAAGCCCTCCAGAAGCATAAAATTAGAGAAAGTAAAAGCATCAAGGGTTGCCAAAGACAAGCCCTCTGGAAGCATAAGGGTGAGCAAAAGATAAAAGACTGAGACTCATGTTGGAAAATCCACCTTGTCAGTTGAAAATATTGTGAATGTAGTAACTATTCATGGGAATTTGAAGCCCATAACAAAATATTATGACAACTTTGATAATGTCAACAAGAAAATTTTGGAAGATGCTACTATCAAGTACTTGAATACATTCAATAGATCACTTGTGCAAATTTTGTCAGAAATCCCTAAGGGTCTAAGTGACATTTTGGAAATGAGAAAAGAAGCTACTAAAGAAAAGGACTTGGAGCTAAGAGAACATGTGTTGTCCAATCTATGTTCAGTAATCTCTAGGAAGGAAACAAATGTAATGTCAGAAAATGTCCCCTTGGGGGATTTTCCCTCAAAAGGTTTAGCTCCCGAGTCTCTTAGCTGCATTTAGGACATATTACTTCATAATTCAACATCCCAATGGAATGAACCTTGGGTATCATGACAAATGGGGCCTAGGGGGACCCCTTGAACTTAACCCTGCCTAAAATAGGGGGGAGGACTTGGGCACCCATGCCCTACTCTTGCCCTATTTTGGGTCAAGTCTAAATTTCTAGTGTCGGTTTATGACCGTTATTTGGTCCCTAGGCCGACACGTTAAGTTTGAATTTATAAAATCTTGGCGGGAGTGTTTGTAGTTGCATATAAAAGCATGTTTAGGCATTCATTTGTAAACTAGAGATGGCTATTGTGAACTTTATGAATCCTAAAGGTGATTTAAGGCTTTCATTGTGTTGCAAGAGTAGATTTGTATTGTCTATGTGTTTGTGTTTGCATATTTGAGCATCCATCTCCTCATGGAATGAATAGGTTCTTCCTCCCATGAGATCTTCACTACAAGGTGATATCTATTGTGATTATTGAGCATTTATCATTTGTTTTTTGCCTCTTCCTCCCTAGGCACACACTCTCTATCTGACAATGGTGTTTGGAAGGCTTGAATGTCTCTCCGGGGCTTGACTGAGGCAAGCCTCTAAACACTACAACCCCCTCCCAAAGTTTTCATGATTGCATGTCACAGGTTGGAGTTGTAGACAAAGTGAAGTTGCAGGAGGGTACAATAGAGTGTCAGAATTGTAGACTAGTGAAGGAAACAGCTACCTAAACTTGGGCGCCCCCTCATTAGTCCTCAAAGTTCCACAATGGGAAAATCTCTTATACAACAAATACAGGTTACAGACCTTGTTTCCAGATCTCGACAAAAAATAGGGCCTTGGACTTGGGCACCTGCTCTTTATTCCCTGACTTTTTCACCTCAAAACCTCAAAAACAGGTGCATAGTTATTTGATATTTTACATCTTTCTGCAGAAGCATTTTCTGTTATTCGTCTGTTTATTGTCGTATTTGTGTCATTAGGGTTTTAATGTATAATTGAGCATAAGAGAAGGAAATTGTAAATCTAATCATAAAAATCCAAGTTTCCCTACATCTCAATAGTGACCTAGGGTATGATAGTACATTGCATCTTGACTCTAGGTCCTTGAATGTAAGGGTGAAAGGAGGATATACACACAAAACTACCAAAAACTCAACTATCCCAATTTTACCCTTTACATTTTGGTGAACCCATGTTATTGGACTTGTTTGCACCTTGTTGAGTGTTGTGCTTTAGATTTTCATTGATTTCATTCATCCATAGTATCATTCATCTTATTGCATTGGAAAACTTACAAAAAAATTGAAAAATTTGAAAAAAAAATGGCATTTTATAGTTTGCATGTTGCATGAACTAATTTGAATTTCTTCAAATTTCTAATTTTTGCATTAGATCTGACTTAAATTACATAAAATTATAAAAAATCACTAATTTGCATTGCATTTTTATCATAAAATTGCTAGGGTTTTGTTGAAAATTGTAAATTTTACATATAACCTAGTAATTCCAAAATCTAGGATTTGTAGGTAAAATCTTGTTTCATATTTTTCTACTGATTTTAGAGACTCATTCAAATTTGAATTTGGCTGTAGTCTTGCATTTAGATTTTAAAAATTTGCATTTTTGCATAGAAAAACTCAACAAAAACTAGCATTTTTTAGTGATTTTTCATTAGATTTGCACTTGCATTTTGCATATTAGAGTTTGGAAATCATTTTGATATCTGATTTTATTTCATTTTCATCATAAATCAGATTCCAAAACATTCATATAGCATTTCGTGTCAAGATCTCAAACCTAGGGCTTCAAAAACATTGATTTTCACTAGATTTGGCCTTATTGGCTCTCTAAATTTGCACCATAGGCATGTTGTGAAGAATATTTTTGCACTAATTGGTTGTTCTTAGGGTAATTATTTTCTTCCCCTTCTAAAAATCTTCACAACACCTTTTTATCGGGCTCTTGTATTGAAAATTTGGTGAAAAACTACACATTTTTGTTATTTTTGCCCTAAGGTTTGGCCTAGTTTGCACTCCAGGTGTGTTGTAACAAATTATATGGATTGAGGTGACTGATAGCATCAGTATTAGTTTCTTCACCTCCTAAAATTCTTTACAACACTCCTTTTTCTAGGTCTTGGAGTTGAAAAACCATGAAAATTTGTCTATTTTTGCTATATTTTCATTAGGGGTTGACCTTGAGTGGCACTAAAAACATGTTGTGATGGATATTTTAGAATTAAGAGTCTGTTATCACTGATATAATTTTATTTTCATCATCATTTTCCTCACAACACCCTTTGTCATGCTCTTTTGCATTGAGACTTGGTGAAAAATTGCATATTTTAGTGTATTTTCACTATATTTTGACTTGTCATCCTAGATTTGTATGAGTTTAATAACTCACTGCCCTAAGAGAAATATTCCTTTACGAAGAAGCATAAGACACATGGGATCTAGTTCTCTTTAAGAAGTTGTAACATTAAACACCTTCTTTACAAAAGGAGAAACACAAATGTTACAAGACACTACACCTATCACAAGTACAATGGAAGAGAAAACTTTTCACGATGTTGATGATACTATTGAGACGACAGGATATGTGTTTGATGAGAAAATAAATAAAATTGACAAAGACTTAGCTAAATTCCAAGACTATGTGGAAACTGAGAGGATAGTTGAAGAAGCTGTACCTGTGATTCAACATGTAAGAGAATTGATAAAAGAAGGACAAGATGGTGTTAATTGAATCCATGGTTTAGCACATATTGTAGAAACTAATATCATGCCAATGACTGAATGTGTAAAAGTGATAAATAACACTTTTTCACCATATCATGTACACAAGTATCAGCACCTATACCGACTACGGGAATATCCACCTTTACATCAACAATCTTAACAACTAATGTGAATGTTTGTAGTAATGCTACCACTGGTATTGGAGTATCTAATGGCACTAATTACAAAGCTATGGGATTGATTATTAGAACTTGGTCCACAATGTGACCATTCCTATGCATAATTGTTCTCAACCACCTATCTATTCCACTCATTTCTATCCACCCATTACCTACTTGTGACCATCTTCCACCTACCATTATGTCCAACCACCATTGACATTTTTGCAGCCTCCACCTATCATATCTCAAGCTCATTCACCTCCTCACTTTGGTTCCAACTTCTTGCAGCAAACTACATCTCCCAATGATGCCATCCTAAACCAACTTTTGCAAGGCATAATTGCTTTACAACAAAAGGTAACAAATTTGACAAATTCTTCATAGCCCAATATACCAACATATCATGCCTATAATCCCCTTTCCTATGAAATCTTGAGAATTCCTATGCCCGAGAGGTTTGAGACTCCTCGCTTTGAAAAATATGGTAGAAAAGGTAATCCTAATACTCATGTGGCAACATTCACAGCTATGTGTAGTGATTTCTATTTTGAAGAGGATTTGTTAGCAAAACTTTTCCCACAATCTCTCAAAGATATTGCCTTAGAATGGTTTTTCTCTTTACCTCCGAATTCAATACACTCCTTTTTGCAACTGGTTGATCAATTTCTACAACATTTTCAAGCAAACATTGGACCCCAAGTCTCCTTAATTGACTTGGTTCACTATAAGCAAGGCCCGAAAGAGAAGTTAACTAAGTTTATTAGTTGGTATCAAGCTTTGTATACACAAATTCAATATTAGATGAAAGATGAGGATGTTCAGAAGGTGTTTATGACAAATTTACAACCTAATATATGTGATAAGATCCTCTTGATGAAGTATAATTCCTTTCAACATTTATGCACCGCCCTTCATGCTTACCAACTTTTGTCTAGTCAATAGGAAAACCAAAACTCATCGGCTCAAGTTAGTCAATCCATGGGTGGCTCATCACAAAACAACTTTTAAAGAAACAATAACAGTAAGAGTTTCATCAAGATTAATGGACTGAATACAAATAACTTTTCTAATGTGTCTGCTATCACAAATCTGAAGAAGACATCATATCAACCAAGAAAGTTTACTCTGATATCTGAGTATTATCATTCTATCATGAATCAAGCTGTGAGTAATAACATTCTGAATCTTCCCTCGATTAAGCCTATTGATCCTAGTAAAGCACAAGGACCTTACTTCGATGCTAATGCCTTTTGTCATTTTCATCAGACACAAGGACATGATACTAAATGATGTATGCGTCTTAAACATGAAATACAAAACCTCATTGATTTGAATATCATCTAGGTATCAGGTGTGAATGATAATGAAAATAAATCGATTGCTCCGCCAAATCAAAATTTACAAATCTTTACTAATCCATTCCCTAAACATATTGATACCAATATGATGGAACAAGGTTTAGTGGAAATAGATGATGATGATTATTTAGACTATGATAATATCATGGGTATGATTGAAGTGGATAAGAAGCAAGTGGATAACCCACCTCACCCACGAAGAAAGGGAATTTATGTTGAGGTTCCTCCTCGGTTATCCTTATATGGATCGGGAGATAACCAAAATGCACTAGAAAAACAACAAGAACAACTAATACAGATGAATGAGAAGGTACAAGATAATTCCTATTACTATGTTAGAAAGATTCAACAACAAAAACTTGCTAAAAATAAAAAAAGAGTAAGGTGACTATTAGCAGTTGGAAATAACAGTGGTTCTCCCCCTTATAAGAAACAAAAAGTCTCACTTCAACAAGGAATTATAAAACAAGCATCATATGTAATAAACAAGACTTTCATCAGAACCACTCCAATATTGTACTCAACATGATCGAGTACCTCTCCAAGAGGTTCACAAATTCTAAAATCTAATATAAAGACCCTCTAGGTAAGTATCTCTAACCCTTTATCCCTCTCGTGATATGCTTCTCCCAAGACATGTTATGTGTTGTTTAGGCCTCTTGGGATGACCCTTGATTCTCTTGTAAGGTCTAAGATGACTGCCTCTATTGTGACCTTCTTCTATTTGTATCATCAATCTTCTATATTGTCTCTCTCTTTGATTTCATTGTTGTGTGTTGTGTCTTACGGACATAGCATTGCGATTGGTGACCTGGGGGCACCCTCCTACGTGATTGTCCCTAAGACACTTGTTTCTCCTCTCTTATTAATTGTTTCCCTTCCTCTAGTGTTTCCATCTAGCAGGTGCATGATGAAAAACATTTATACTGATGCGGACCTAGCGTCCCTTTCGTGAGAAATTAAAAATTGGACTTAGTTCCTAATATGACGATGAGGTTGTATATCTTATCCGACTCTTGGCTAGTGGAAGCACTCGTGCTTTTCACATAGCGATTTTGATGATGTTCTATCTCATTCACAAATCATAACAATACTGCTGCTCCATGCACTTTGTCTATCTTGAATCTTGCATGCCTCAAATTTCATATGCAGTGATGTTGTTGTTTTTATTTAGACACTAACATGTTTCTTGCAGGGATGTGTTTGTGGGAACATTTGATGATCGTAAAGTACATGTCACCTCTGGGGGGCATGGGCTTTGCGAAAGTTTGTGTTCCCTTGTGTGTTTTCTTCCTTCCTTAAAGTGCTTGATATTGATGTATGATATCAACCACCTTAAGGTGGGGGCATATATAAGGTAAGATGTCTGTTGTAGATGTTAGCAATGTGTCTATCCTTAGGTGTAGTTTAAAGACTTACATGATGAGTGCATCCTACATCCTAAGTTTGTTTGCAACCAATCAATCATTTAAGCCCTCTGCGGAGGTGGGATATCAAGAATATCTTTTCTTAAGCCCTGTATGGAGGTGGGGATGGTGTATTTCTTAGAGCAAATTGCATCATCCTGTCATTTTCAAAAGTCCTCTACGGAGGCAAGGAGTAGTTCTATGACTAACTCAACCCTTAAGCGTGTCTTTGGTGATTGTTGTGGCAAAGTACAATTGTAGGTGTGTGCCTGTAATGTGCCTAAGATGGTACTAAACCTAGAAATAAGGACACTCCATCACTTGTCTGCCATGTTTTCTTCATGTCTTCAAAGTGTGTGTGTTTGGTGTGCTTTCTTTGTTTGGCATGTTTGTTGCCCCATATGCAATCTAAAGACCTGCACGATGAGTGCATCCTGTATTTTGGGAGGTTTTGCATGTCTTGCATGTGTGTTGCCCCATATATAATTTAAAGACCTACGTGATGAGTGCATCCTGTATTATGGGAGGTTTGTTTACTTTCCTATACTTGCATCTGCATTTCATATATGATAAAAAGAAAAGAAAAGAAATCATTCCTATCTTCTATGCATTAATGTGTCTTCTATGCATTTATTGCATTCTCTATGTTTTGCATGACTGTAACTGTCTTCTCTATGTTTTGCATGCTTATCATTGCCTTCAATGTGCTTGGCGTGTCTTCTCCATGCTTGGTGTGTTTGTTGTGTTTGTTGACCGTACTTTAATGCATGTATTGGCCTTGCATTTATACATACATTAAAGTGGGGGCTAAATGTAATGTCAGAAAATGTCCCCTTGGGGGCTTTTCCCTCAAAAGGTTTAGCTCTTGGGTCTCTTAGCCACATTTAGGACATAATACTTCATAATTCAACATCTTGATGGAATGAACCCTAGGTATCATGACAAATGGGGTCTAGGGGGACCCCTTGAACTTAACCCTACCCAAAATAGGGGGGAGGACTTGGGCACCCGTGCCCTAGTCCTACCCTATTTTAGGTCAAGCCCAAATTTCTAGTGTCAGTTTATGACCATTATTTGGTCCCTAGGCTGACATGGTAAGTTTGAATTTACAAAATCTTGGTGGGAGTGTTTGTAGTTGCATATAAAAGCATGTTTAGGCATTCATTTGTAAACTAGAGATGACTATTGTGAACTTTATGCATCCTAAAGGTGATTCAAGGCTTTCATTGTGTTGCAAGAGTAGATTTGTATTATCTATGTGTTTGTGTTTGTAGATTTGAGTATCCATCTCCTCATGGAATGAAGAGCTTCTTCCTCCCATGAGATCTTCACTACAAGGTGATATCTATTGTGATTATTGAGTATTTATCATTTAGTTTTTGCCTCTGCCTCCCTAGGTACACACTCTTTATCTGACAATGATGTTTGGAAGGCTTGAATGTCTCTCCGGGGCTTGACTGAGGCAAGCCTCTAAACGCCACAACCCCCTCCCAAAGTTTTCATGATTGCAAGTCACAGGTTCAAGTTGTAGACAAAGTGAAGTTGCAGGAGGGTACAACAAACTGTCAGAATTGCAGACTAGTGAAGGAAACATCTACCTAGACTTGGGTGCCCACTCTTTAGTCCTCAAAGGTTCATAATGGGAAAATCTCTGATACAATAGATACAAGTTGTAGACCTTGTTTCCAGATCTTGACAAAATCAAGGCCTTGGACTTGGGCACCCGTTCTTTAGTCCATGCCTTTTCTGCCTTAGAACCCTGAAAATAGGTGCATAGTTATTTGATATTTTACATCTTTCTGCAAAAGCATTTTCTGTTATTCACCTGTTTACTATCATATTTAGATAATTAAGGTTTTAAGGTATAATTGAGCATAAGAGAAGGAAACTGTCAATCTAATCATAAAATTCCAAGTTTTCCTACATCTTAATAGTAACCTAGGGTATGATAGTACATTGCAAATCGACCCTAGGTCCTTGAATGTAAGGGTGAAAGGAGGATATACACACAAAACTACCAAAAACTCAACTATCCCAATTTTACCCTTTACAACAATTTTTTTTTTCAAAGAAGTTAAAGATGAATTAAGAATCAAAGTCAGGTTGAATAAGCTGATGATTGGAGACATTGATGAAGTGGTCAAAGAAATAGAACAAATTTTGAAGAAAGCCCTAGACAAGAATAAGTTTTATGTGGTCACTAAAGAACCTATTGATGTTGATGATACATTCATTCTGAATAATGAAGAGTTGAAGAAAAATGAGAAATAAGATGAGGCAGATGATTTCTCTATTTTAGAAGAGTAAACATTAAATAAAGGAGATGAATAAATGATGAAGGAAGATAATGTTGATTGTATAGAGAATACTCAAAATCCTCTAAACCAATCTGATAAAGAAAATATAGAGATGAATGTGGAAATAAATGCTCCTACTGAAGGTGACTCTGAGAAGAATAAAGAGCATAAAGAAAAAGAAGTTAAGGACAAGGAAGATCAAGAAGAAGAAACTGATGATGGAATTGATTCCTCCATTCTAGATGTTGAGGAATTTGATAATGTTACTGATGAGGATACACAAAATCCTCCAAAAAAGATTGCAGAAGACATTTCTGATAAAGGGAAAAAGAAGGATGCCTTTGATGATGTTGCAGAGAGAGCAGAAGCAGAGAACAAGAATGAAAATGATGAGCAAGACAATGTGGTTGACTCCAGAAAGGGAGAAGATGCAGGCCCTAAAGAGCATAAAACAAAAACATCATATTGGGCAAGAGACACTGCAGAAGCAGTGAAAGAAATTTTGGAGAAAGATAAACAAGTTGCAGAAGATCTAGATATAATGCAAGACCCAATCAATTTTGATACTCTATCACTAGTAGAGAAGATGAAGTTGGCCTCTTTTGCACAAGTTAAGGCCAGAGAGGAAATCTTGAAGTTCCTATAGAAGACAGTGAGTTGCTTGGTCTGGCATCCGGCATCTTGGAGAAAATCTCGCCTACATCTCAAAAGGATTCATCAGCATCCCCCTCCAGTCAGTTGAAGAGTCTGATAAACTCTGTAAGTACTCATTTTGAATCTTTTGAGAAGTCAGTAGAAGATAAAGCCTAGAATGAATTTAATGAGAAGAGGCTCTCTGAATTAAAGAGAATAATTAGTTATGATAGATTAGTTCTTGATACTAGTGTAAAGAGTATTCAAAATGCCCTCACTGAAGGAGGAGATGTGTACAAATTTTTTTTATCTCAGCCAAAAGTTGTAAAGGATATTGAGAAGAAAACAAAGGAGTCTGAGAAAAAATTGTCAAATGTATCTCAATCCTTTAACAATATGTACAGTGAGTCAAGAATGTCAAGTAATTAGCTTGATTGATGAAATAAAGAAACTGGTGAAAGAAAAAGAAAACATTGTGACAAGGATGTGTGAACTCCAAGTACTAAAGATAGAAACAATGTTCAATGCATTGACAGAAGCTCAAGTTGCTACTCTGACAAGTGATCCCACTATTCTACAAAAGGTAGAGTCACAAGCATTTTTATTTAGTGGTCATATTTCAATTTTGGATAGCATGAAGAAAAAATGGGACAGTGAATTGGCACTGTTGAAATTTTTTTTGGTGATGTGTTTAAGTTCATGTAGACAAGACATAAGGATTGTTTGTATATATGCGCCCATGTACATAGATTTTTTGTGTGAATTTTTGGATTTGGACCTTGACCTTTGCCATTGATGTCAGAGAGGCAGTGGTAAGAAGTGAAAAATCAAGAATGTATCTAATGGGGAGTATTGGAAATCACAAGTGTACATAGTAAGGGAGAGTTGTTCTAACATAGTCATTTTTCACTAAGTGTTGCCATCAATGCCAAAAGGGCAGATTATTGGCAAGAGACACTACTAGGCATGTCAGATGTTGTCATTGATGGCAACTAAATCTATCTTACACATCCGCATTGTATCATTTGATCATACCAGAAGTCAGATTGCAAATTTGTCTAAGTTTGGATAGATAGGAACAAAGCATATGATAGGGTTCAACATCTTGGTCTAGATTGCTCTGCATTGGAATATTATGGTCTGCAGATCTAGAGGTGTGTTTGGGATGTTGGTGTGTGTCCTCAACTCAAGTGGTTTGTGGTTTGGAGGTCCACAAGCAATATTTCTAATGGGACAGTCATGACAGTTAGTGTTCCTGAGTTCTTGTATAAAGATGCAAGTGATTCTGGTGATTTGAGATGGTGCAATTATTATTGTTGATTTCATTGTTCTTATGGAGGTCTCTGGATCATGTGCCTATTGTGTTGGTGGTCCGCATTGAGGACTGAGCTTGTAGTTGAAGATTTCTCCTTGGATGTTGTTGTTCTTTCTAGTTTTGGCCGACCAGATGCTTGGTACTTATTGTAGATGATCTAAGAAGAGTTCTATGGAGCGTGGCATGTTGTTCGAGGAAGATTTGAGTCCTAGCTTTGTTTAGATGACAGTGTAATGGTTTGCATGTAGTATTTTAATTCTTGTAATTGTAATTACTTGTAATGTCTATCTTGGAGAATGTTCTAGATAGATGATTGTAAGGTCAACTTTGATGTTCATTCCAAAGTTGATGTCATGTATAAATAAGTGTTATGAAGTCATGGAAATGTGTGGATGCAAGGGAAGATACGAAGGTAGCAAGGAAGAGTTTGGGGTAGAGCAGAGGTGTAGTGAGCTTTAATGGAACTGAACTTTGGCATGGAAAAGATGTTGTTTCTCGGTTCAACCTTTTGGTGTTAACGAAGTGAATGTTTCTGTAGGTAGTGAGCATCCTTTGAGTAGTGAGCTCTAGGTAGTGTGCCCAAAGGAAAGTGCCTTCCCATTTTTATGTTCTTTTAGCAGAGAATAAATCTTGTGGGATAAGCCCTACTATGTTTTTTCCCTTAGCTGGGTTTCCACATAAAAATCCTGGTGTTATGTGTGTTGATTGGGTTTTCTGCTCATGTGTTGTTATTTCATGCATTCATGGTTATATCATTAATCTATTAATAAGTAGTAAAGAAGATTAAATGCATAAAAGTTAAAGTTTTGTGACAATTGATTCACCCCCCAGTTGTCTACCCTAATTTTAATGTTTAATCTATCACATAAGTTAGAATCATATTCTAATTACTCTAGGCATACCTTGCCTTAACCAAAAAGAATGGTTTCATAATGATGAATAGCTCTAATTAACCTTATGATCTTTGGGTGATAAACACTATCCCCATTAAGGTTATTTTTATAACCCTTATTTACCCACAATCTGTTTTCATGTAAATTGAATCAACATTTGGTTTGAGTGCTACAAGTATAGTTTTTTATTTAAGGCCATACTAGCCATTCACACAGTTGTGATGGTTATGTTAGTATATGCAGACCGTAACCATTTAATAAGTAATAAACATTATTGCTTGGCATTTCTTAAGCCTTGAGTACCTCAAGCTTGATTCATTATATGAGTCTTAACCCTATTTTTATCCACATCATGGTGTTATTCAATGTATATATAAATTGGGGTTTATGCATGGGCTCGGCCATGATGGCCTCAAGCCACAATTACAATATGGGTTCCAATGTGTAAAGCTTGACCTTCATGGCCTAGAGCCACAAACATAGCACAATCTGCATTACAATATAGTTCAGCCTTTGTGGCCATGAGTTTTAGTATGGGTGCATGGTATAAGTATTAAATCTCGTCCTCCATGGCCTCAAGCTAGGCTAAAAAAAATAAGACTTCAATGGATTACTTCTTGGCCATAAAGCCTCAAGCGAAGTCTCAACAAAGGTTTTAATATATATAATAGCTTGGCCTCAGGCCTCGAGCTTAAACACAGTAAAGAATGTAATATAATAAAGCTTGGTCATATGGGCTTGAGCTTAAACATAGCAAATAATGCATTAACATATAGCTCAGTCGTATGGCCTTCAGCTTAAACACAGTAAATATATAGCACAATGCAACTCAGCTGTAAGGCCTCGAGTCTTTGTAACAAAGTAAATGCCTCAAAGATTGCAAGCTCAGCCTTAAGGCCTCAATCCTCTGCCATTAAGTATGTGTCAAAGATAAGGATTCCATAGTAACAGATATAAAAGCATGAGCTCCATACAACATGCATGCTAAGAGAGTTCGATAGAAAAGAATCTCATAACCCATAACGAGTTCAAGAATAACATCATTTAATCTACCTGTAAACAATCCTTCAATGCAGAGTTGTTCTTAGATCAACCTCTATTTTCCCTACTATGAAAGTCTTTTCCAGCACAGAGCTCAAACTCTCCCTTCTCTTCAAAACCAAAAAATAACAATAATAGTAGGGAAACTCCATCCTAATTCTCATGCCTATTTTTGTGGAAACTACCACCCTCTACCAAGGTGGCGTGAGTGGTTTCTCCCACTTGGCCAACTACCACAATCATGGATCACACAAGCATGACACCTCCTATTCTATGGTGAACTCAAAGCTCCCATTAGTTATGATGTCAACTATATCAAAATAAAGAATATAATAACATATCAAAATATTAAATATCAACTTTATATAATTATATTATAATATTTTTACACGCATCCACTAGATGCATGTGAATACTAATATTAAGCAAGATATCATTTTTTGACATCACCTCCTTCATGGAGATAGAGTCATCGTGCGATTTAGGGATCGAGAACCACTCTCCCTTCTTCTCTAAGGACTCAAAACTTAACAAACCAAATAATGGATTTATAATCTCAGTTCAAAAATATTTAGAGCAATAAGAAAATGTTCTAACAAAAACTAAAACTAACTCTTCACTCGTATTGATGTTTTAAGAACGTTGCTGGGTTGAGTCGATGCAACATTGTCAAAATGACTAAATTGACATGATGACACAAAAGGAAAATCAATTGGCCAAGAAGAAGCATAACTTACGCCAACTTACACGGTTTGAAAAGACAAAATGTCTGACACTCAGATGGCTACTGACCCCACTTCCCAACATCTAACTCTTCCTCTAGGATGATGATCTCCTTCCTTCTTCGAAGGACATTACATTTTCCTATTCACACTCAGGACCACAAAATCATGATCAATGCATCATAACCATATCCCATAATATAAAATAATTACTATTCAAAACTAATTAACATCAATCATTAACTTCATAATTAAAGATCAAATCAGATATTTCCACAATATCAACTCAGTTAACTATGACTAATCCTCTTGATTATCATGCAAAGTTAATGATTGAGTCTAATTGTAAGTTGGGGATGTAACATATGGACAAAGGAGTTATGCAATTAGATGGGAAAAACGTGTATATAGTAGGGATCCTAAGAAACCTCCCCCTCACTCTATATTATTTTCCTAGCATCACTATTTCTTGGGACATTGTAATAGTTGATTTTTCTCTAGTCTTTGGCTTGTGTCTGTCTAGGGATTGTACTACTAAGATGGGGGTTATCTTTCTCTAGATTTGTATCATGTCATCCTTAAGACCAAGTATGGTTCTAAGTTGAAAATCCTATCAAATCATATCCACAATGAGCATCATGTTTAAGGATCTAATCACATTCCCCTATATGTGAAATATAGTTTATTTTTACTTTGTATGTGTCCACCTTCTTTGGGAAGGCTTCCTATTGTTTTAATTTCTAGGCTTTGTGGACGAGTTACCATTTTAATAGATTCAAAATTTTATAACAAAATTTTGAAATTCAAGAGGAAGAGGTTGTTAGAAAAAGGAATTTCCATATCAAATTTTTCTATCATTATAGTAATAATTGCAAAACATAGACACAGATGAGTGTAGTCTCTAGAAGGTCAAGAATACACTCACCTACCAAGTAGTGATCCATCTTAGATTGACTTTAATGTCTTAGATTTTCAAAATCTAATGAAATTACTTTTTAATTCATGATAAAGGGCCAGTTCTTTAAGGAATTGATGTTAATAAATGATCCTTGAGATCGTTGAAGCATTAGAAGAGTTGGTAGAAGGGATGTTTGGCAAGAAAGTATTCTTTGCTCGAGGTGGTGTGCGGTAGTCGATTGGAGATAATTCATATGTTGGAGGAAATTTCTTGGGACACAGTGTCATTTCTTCTTTCTCCGGTTCACCTTATAGACCCATGGCGGCTGCTAGAGTAGGTGTTTGTTTGGAAGGAGAACACAAAGGTGGTGTCAAGAGGAATGTTGATAAGGGTAAGAAGGTGGTGCTTGAGGTGTCATGGAGGCAATCCAGGTGGTGTGTCTACAGTGCAATTGTGGACAAAAGGATGAAATAGAATTACTCTACTAGAAAGAGGTTAAAGAAGTTCTCTAGAGAGGAGGCTATGGTGTGATTTATCAATAGCCTTGAAGGAGAAATAAAGAACTCGATACTCAAAGAATGTCTGGGAAGGATTATTAAAGTATATAAGGAGGTATATGGGAAGGAGGTAGTCAATATGAGGGAGGCAATGGAAAATCTTTTTCTTGACCCAAGCAGCATGAGAGGATGATGGAATGTATTTGAAGTGGCATAGTCACTCATGGTTACAATGATGTTGTCCATTGTAGCGTCCTCTATGTTAACTCATGAAGACATGATTGAAGCTACTAAGCATAATGAGGACAATTTGGAGGTGGTGTTAGGCCATTTACATGATGTGATTATTGGGGTTGTTGAGACTAGAAGAATTGTGGAAGGAATTGCAGAGAAACTAGGCATCCCTATTCCAGAGCATGCTCAAATTGCTTATTCATGTGCTTGTGATAGCAACTGTGATCGTGTGGATCTGTATGGAGATGGAGGTAAATGGGTGATGGTAGGGTTTTAGTCTATTTTGTTATGATATATTATTTTTTGTTATAGACTATTGAGAGTGGGCCACTATAATTTGCTCTTCTTTGATTCTTATGTATAAGGGCTAGGTAGGAATATAGTAGTCAGTTAGTCTATGTTTCAAGCAGTGTTGTTTCTATTTACCTACTAGTTAAAAGTGACAGTGGTAGTCTGGGGGATGTTTACACAACATTCTGTATCTTATAGATTCTCAAAGACTTCTAGGTTTATACCATTTTGATTGGGTCCATGGTCCCTTAACTAGGGTTATAATATCAAAAATAAGTGACTTATCCAATTGAGGGTAATTAGTGAGATTCATCATTATAAAAGGGATAATCATACAAAAAATGCCATATATGAAAATTTAACCACTTTGTGGCCATTATTTGGGTAAATTGGTTCTTGTCACAAGCCTTTCTAGATCTTTCAAAGGAGAAAAAATAAGATTCAACTATTTGAAAAGAATGCATGATTAGGGGAAATAAATCCTAAGTGACATTTCACCAGTTCACATTAATAGGATTAATCAATGGGTAAAGTACCTTTTCCTATGAAATATCTATAAAAAGAAGATCAACTAGTTTAAAAAAAACTTATTGCAAATTCTAGATTAGTTGTCACTATATTATCTACCTTCCAAATTAATTTTGCTACTACCAAACTTTTTTGGCTAATAGAGAGTGCTCAATGCTAGTGTTTCCAAAGAAGAAATCATGCCAAAGAGAAAGATGGAAACCCAACCTCACTAGTAATATGAGCTCCCTCCTAAGTTCAAAGATAGTATGTATCATATGCATTAGCACTAGTATAAGCAAAATCCCTGATGTAAGAGCACCCAAGCACACATGTAATCAACATCACCCAAGAAGATTTTTTAGTGTTTTCCTTTAGTTTAAGTTTGCATGTAGCTTTGATGGTATCTCTCAATTGTGCATTGTGGGTGGATTGAGAAGGATTGCATATCTTCAATTTTTTGCAATTTGGGTTTCAACACACAACAAGTAGTCTTCACAGAAATAATTGTTTTGATGGATGGGTGAGATTTTATGGAGAATCCTTGTATAGACAGATTTCTAGAAACATCCTAGATTTAATGGTGAAGGTTTTGTGCTCAAATCTTTCTTGGTTTCCAAGATATATTCCTTTTAAGACTTCTGCTGGCAATTTTGTGAAACTTTAATGTTTTGAATTCTCTAAGGATTGAAACAAAATGGTTTGGTGGAGTCCTTAGGAGTGTTGAATTATACATATATGCAAGTTTTCATATGATTTCAAGCTCCTGGTGAAGAGTTATGGCGATTATTAGTTTTCATCTTTAGCACACATCGTAGTTGCATAATTTAAATTTCCCATCTCTGTTACAACCAACTGATAAATACAATTACTCCAAAAGGTAAAAATTCTATCTAGAGCTAAGAAGATTGTGCCAAGAAGTTGCAAAGACAAATAATTCTTAGCATGTACATGTACTTAATAAGACTAATTATTCAAAAATATATTGTCTTATAATGTTTTCATCTACAATCATATATGTGGGTGGGGTCCTTAATCAAGAATTTTATTCCAACATTTAAATTCTAAAAGGGGCTTGAAGTTTCAAAATAAATAAGATTGATTTAAGACTTCATGCCACAGCAAAGGAGTTAAAACATCCTAGTGTGGAAAGAAAACTAAGGGTGCGGATGTAAAAGGAGGAACCACCCCTTAAAGGTAATTAAATTATGTTCTAATAACAGGATCAGTGCTCTTTTTGAAGCCTTACATAATAAACAAAGGCATTATAACTGCTTTTAATATTTTATTTGAACTTTAGTGTGAAGAACAAAAGGAAATGCCTTATATGTAACATCTCAATCCATAATGCTCAAAATTTATCATAAACTTTCATTTTAATTAAGAGATTAGATAACAACATGATTATCCATTTCAAGTTAAATAATAATGATTCACTATCATTTCATAAACTAAGCATGTCATTCTAAATAGAATATAACAAAGCTTACATTTACAATAATCATTTACATATCCAAGTGAATAACTTTCACTATGTATGTACAAGTTATTCTTAAGGCATCATATATCAAATTATACATTACAATTGACTATTAATTCATAAAATGCAAAACACTATATCTGGAACATAAGACATCTATCTTCATAAGCCTCAGCTCGTCTCATGCTTGGGAAGGAGAGCATCATCCTGGTGCTTTTCCACCAACCATAGACCTGCGGTCCCTTGCTGAGCTTCCTAATTGGAAGTGGACCTACCCTTCACAGAAGGGTTAAATATTAGGAACTGTTGGGTTAGCCATTTGAGTATTTGGTGTTGTCTCCTTCATAATGCCTCTCGGTCACACAACTATAGATCCACTCTAACTATATATGACACTACTAGAGACACTATGCCATTTGGAACACTGTGGACCAACAATGCATGCTGAGATGGATGCATTACTTTGGCCAAATATTTTCATACATAAATGTTATGCATTGAACATCGTTGTATGTCCACCATCTCGAATCGACTTATAAGCTGTCATGTACTACAATTACATAGTTCGACCCTTCTTAGTCTAGAATAATTAAGTTAAAAAATTGTCTTAGTCCATGCCTTGGACATCCAACTTGGTCTTGATAACCCATCTTGATGTTTTAGTTGTTCAATCAACTAGGAATTAGTGACTCCACGTCACTTTGTCCCACACTTGGTTGCAAAAATAAAAGGTTCTGTCATGTTATCCATATCTACCTTACTAGCTAGGAGTTTACTTTATTTCCTTAGTCCACAGTTTACGTTTAGTTCATAAAGTCAATGTTTTGAACTTATAGTGACTCATAGAATCAATACCCTTTACAAAGTTCAATCTTGGAAGACCTTGAATGTGACTCATAATGAAATAACTCAACCTTTTGGAAATACGGTATGCATGTACTATTATGTAGCCAAATATATAGAGACAAGGTTCTTTTCACAAGAGACCTTCTTGACTGTAAAATTCTTAAAGAAGAAAACATAGCCTTTCAAAAAGAAGGCTTGCATGTAATATTACATAGTATATTATATCGATATGACTCAACCCATAGGAGTCCAAGATAATAACATGACCATATGAGACCTTTCATTTCCATGAGAAATGTTATAGAATCAAGTACATTACATGCACAAAGGCTCATTACATGTAGTTGATGTTTTGCATCTTTCACTTCGAGGGAATAGTATTATTATTAATAACAATTGTTTCAAAGATAGTTTTTATCAAAACTAAATCAGTCATTATCATAATAGGGTTCATACTTTATCTGCTATCATAAGCAAGTTCTAGCTATCGAGAGCATGATTATGAGCTCTCAGATATCATAGCCATTTAAAATGCAGTCGCCCTTTTAGGCCTTCTAGTTTAAACAAAGACTTTAAGCCTTCACAACTACCATCCAAGCATTTTGAAATATCATAAGAAGTTCACAGTTTGAAATCCATTCAACAAAAATGATAACTCTATCGGGTTTAAACACTAGTGATTAATGATAGCATTTTACCCATTAACACCATCATCATACGATGGCATAACAGATAAAAGTTTTAAGCATGTTTTAGTTCTCTGTCTAACGGCACACCGTGAGCTTATCGATTGCATTCCGCAAATGATAATCACTCAGGTGACTGAGGTTTATACCTATACACAAAAGTATACTTTTGACCATAACAATGATAAAAGAAAAATTGTCCACCATTCTTAAATACACAGCAACCAAAAAGAGTTTGAAATAGCTTGAAAGCCACAGAATAACATTACATTCCTGAACATGTCGACACCATCGACTTTGCCTCTCATATGCACGATAGAAAACTTATAATAATAAGTAAAGATATTGGATATATAATGTTTAGCTTCAATTTCTACCTAAGCTGGTGTTTGCTCAAATGTATCAACTATGTCAAGGTTAACATAGTTCTTATCTTAGCTTTCTCGAGCTTCTATTGTAATCACCATGTCCTTGTATGAAGAAAACTATCTATATCTCTCTTTTGAGAGTCATATCTCCAGCCCCATGCATACACCTTAGACAACTTACCCAAAAAAAATGCTCTTTCCAACACGAAAAACATGGAGAGATAAGACTCTATCTTTCCAATCGGTCATAATTAATTCCTTCACCATGCATGCAAGAATAGGGTTATATTTCCTATTTTTAGGTTTGCCACCTCTCCATCATTTAATCGGTTGGTAAGAATAAAGGCATGAAAATAGTGTTTACTTGACCGCCACCCTCCTTCCCACTCTTCATGGGTGATGACTAGCCAAGTGCCCCACAAACTTATAACAATATGAGATAAAATGATAATATGATTATTAATTATATTTGATCTCATAAACAAATTCAACCAAATGAAAATTATGTATATAATTATACTTACCCTTATCTAAAGGTTTAGGGATATACATAAGTGTTAGTAATATCAACTCCATTAGTTAAGATCGCATACATTCGATCCGACTATGGGGTCGAGCATTGCTCCCTTAGAAAGCGTCATTCACCCCAAAACATAGATAGTCAAATAAACATAGACACTAAACAAAATGTGGAAAAAGAGCATGGAACCAAAGGGTCCCCGGCAACTCTGCTGAAATCAACAAACAACTCAACATGACAACCTTGCAACCAACATCTTTTGACAACTCAAAAAAATAAAGATGTCGAGTAAAGTCAAATTAACCAATCGAGATAGAACATAACTCACCCTAATAGTGAGAGTTCAATGGACAAAGTTTGATACTTAGATGACTAATTAACCCCTTTTCCTAACATCTAACTCTTCCTCCAGGATGATACTCTCCTTCCTTCTTCAAAGGATGTGTTTTCCTATTCACACTCAGGACCATAAAACTATGATAAATGCATCATCATCTTCTTTCACAATTCAAATTAATTAAATATTCATAAGAACAAACAATTTCATAACTAACTATCATCAATCATTAACCTCATAATCAGATATTAAATTAGATATTTCCACAATATTAAATCATTTAACTATGATTAATCTTCCTAATTATCATGCAAGGTTAAGGTTAGGTCTACTTGTAAGTTGGGGATGCAACATATCTCTCCCCATAAGAATAATTGTCCCCAATGATTAATTGTCTTAGAAGTTAATCAACATAATAAGAAAATGTTTCAAGAGCATAATAAATATGTATTGCAGGAAAGATGAGGAAATCAGGCATGAAAGTCATCATGGTTTTCCCAGGTGGCATTTTCCTCTGCATATTGGTCCCACTGGACCTTGCACTATGTTATTTCTTTGTTACATAAGCGTAGCTTACGCATTTCGAGCACCTTGATGGGCTTGATCACAACCACCCCTAGGTCCTTCACCTGTAGAGCATTCCAATCAAGCATAGGAATTTGAATATCAGTAGTGTTAAAATTTTTTAAATATGAAACATGAAACACATTATACATCATGGAAAGAGCTGGCGGTAGAGCAATTTTGCATGCTACTATGTTGACTTCCTTGATAACTTCAAAAGGACCCATGTATCTTGGTGCCAGTTTGGACATCTTTCCAAATTTAATGGAACTCTTCTAAGGTTTTAACCTTAGGAGAACTTTCTCTCCCACTGTGAAATACCTTTCAATGCGCTTAGCATCTATATAACTCTTTTGTCTATCATTGGCTTCTGCTAGCCTTCTCTTTATCAGATGGACTTGCTCTTCCATCTCTACTAGCATTTTTGGACCAAGGCTAACCTTATCTTCCAGCTTGTCCCATCTTATAGGGGTTTAGCACTACCATCCATATAATGCCTGAAATGGAGCCATCTTAATAGCTGAGTGATAGGAATTATTGTAGGCAAATTCCACCGGAGGAAGATAATCCTCCCACTTGTATTGTTGATCCATGCAATACATCCTCAATAAATCCTCCATCACTTGGTTCACCCTCTCAGTTTGTCTATCTATTTCAAGATGATAAGTAGAGCTTATATCCAACTAGGTTCCAAGTGTAGAGAATAGGGTTTTCAAAAACCTTGATGTCATTTGTGTATCCCTATCTGAGATGACTTTCTCAGGAATGCCATGCAGTCTAAAAACTTCTTGAACAATTTTTTGAGCAATAATGGGTGCAACATCTATCAATTTCCTAGGTATAAAATGAGTAGATTTGGTGATTCTATCCACCACAAGCAAGATAGTATTGTGCCTATTCCTTGACATAGGAAGCCCTTGCACAAAGTCCATGCTTATAATTTGTCATTTCCACTTAGGAATTTCATGAGGGTACAAGAGTCCTACCAGGTTATGGTGTTCCACCTTCACCCTCTGGCATTCCATACATGTAGCTACAAAATTTGTAGCATCTCTCTTCATTCCCTTCCATAAATATAAGGGTTTCACATCAACAAGTAACTTTGTTTCTCTAGGATGTCCAAAATATGGTGCAAAATGAATCTCTTTCCATACCATATTCCTTAACTCTGCTGAGTTAGTTACATACATCCTTCCTTTAAACCTTAATAACCCATCTAGTTCAAGGTTGAATCCTTCATATCTTAGATTCTGGGGGTTTTCTTCAAGGACTTATTTTATCTTCTCGTAAAACTCATCTCCCTTGGATTTTTGTAACACCTGATTCCTGAAATCAGAATGTATGGAGATCATGGAGGAGATGTGTCTTCTCCTACTCAAAGCATCTACCACTCAATTTTCTTTTCCTTGAATATATTTAATCTTAAAATCATAATCTGAGATAAATTCCAATTATCTTCTTTGACGAGCATTAAGATCTGGTTGAGTGAATAGATATTTGAGTCCTTAGTAATCTATTTTTAGTTCAAAAGGTTTCCCAAGTAAATAGTGTCTCCACATTTGAAGTGCATGAATGACTATTACAAGTTCCAAATCATGTGGGGCATAATTATTTTCATAGTTTTTTAGTTTACGTGATTCATACGCAATGACCTGTCTATCTTGGACTAGTAAACCACCTAAGCCTTCTCCTAAGGCATCAGTAATGACTACAAATTGATCCTTTGGGTCAGGTACTTCCAAAATTGGTGCTAAAGTCAAATTTTCCTTCAGTAGGTCAAAGGCCTCCTAGCACTTATCTAACCACTCAAATTTCTTTTCTTTTCTCTGCAAGGAAGTTATAGGATATGCAATTTTAGAGAAGTTTTTCATGAACTTCTTGTAATAACTAGCAAGGCCCATGAAACTTCGGACCTCATGAACATTTCACGGTATCAACCATTCTAAAATAGCCTTGATCTTAGCTGGGTCCACATCTATCCCCTTAGCTGAAATTATGTGGTCCAAGTATTGTACTTCCTTTTGAAAGAAAGTACATTTGGAGAGCTTACCATATAGTTTATGCTCTCTCAACCTCTGAAGAATAATTCTTAACTACTGCAAATGCTCTTCCTCATTTTTAGAATAGATTAGAATGTCATCAAGAAACACTAAGACAAACTTATCTAGACAGTCCCTGAACACATTGTTCATAAGATTCATAAATGTCCCCGGTGCATTCGTCAATCCAAAAGGTAGGACAATGGATCCATAATGCCCATAGCTGGTTCTAAAGGTTGTCTTATGGATGTCCTCATCCTTTAACTATAATTTTTTATATCCAAACTGAAGATCAATCTTAGAAAACATGGTTGCATCTGTTGGTTTTTTCTTCTGAATCAACAGCTGGTTTGCCAGTTCCAATGCATAGGCAAATTTAGCCAACTAATACAGGAGGTTACGTGAGCTACCTCCCCTTCACTTCTGGTTCTGCCGCACCAAGGGGGTATCCCTAAAGCTAAAGATGTAACATTTGACTCACCCAATGATGGAAAGATTTAGCTTGACAATAACAGGTAGAATACTCTCATGTGTGGACCAAGATGTACGTGATACATCACAAGTTTGGCAACATTCTTGGACATATTTGTCTGATTGTGGATGAGAGTATGCAGGGTCCTAATCCTACTCCTACAACTAACAGGATGGAAGTTATGAAAAGATGGATTTTATATATTGGATGCAAGACAAGGGGTTTCGGATCATAACTACTAACCCAGGTGCAGACCAGTGCCTATCTCAGGGCAAGGAGTCAACTAGACGTATACAAAAGAATAGATTGCAATTTGGATTCAAGTTTCAAGAGGTTAGATTGATGCTTGCCTTACAAACAACACCCAAGAATAGGTATTTAACTTCCTCTACTTACATATATCCCTGCTGACATACAACCTTCTCCATGCTTAACCTAAAATAGTTTAATCCACTCCTTGAATGGAAGTTAGAGATCAGGCATGTGATACAGAAATCTATACCCTAGAATCTGAAAAACCCTTAGCAACCAGATTTAAAAGAAGGAGATGCATACAACAAAGGAGATAAATAGATAAACACATGCATAAGAGCATTTCTCATATAAAACAACACTGAAACTGAAAATATCTACAATGTACATTCATGATGCAACTCATAAACTCCAAAATGAGATACAGCAGCAAGGAAATGCCTTGTTCTTCATTATTCACACAAAAATGCCCAAGTCTTCAACCCTCTTACAAATGAGTCACACAGCCTACTATATTCAGCAGGAAGGTACTCAGCATTAATCACTGGGTGATTCAAAATTCACCAGATTCAGTGCATTACGATAAATGGTGCTCAACATTGAATGCAGCAGTTGGAGGAGGAGATAGGGTGGTTAAACTTGAGCCTTGCGCCGCCACCTGGGGATTCACATATTCAATCAGGTACCTGATCCATCCATGCCTTCACCCATACCCTGTAACATCTACCATTAATGGTGTACCAACCCACGGCCTTGGAAAATGCAATAGACTGTGCACTTTTAAAATTTTCCCGCCAAGATATATGACCTTGATTATTCAAATTATGTGAGAACAAATTATCCCACATTCACCCTATAGGGACCTCCTTAACACTTTATAAGCTAGGCCATGAGCATATATGATGTCAGTGATTTTGCTCCTGATAATGCCATCATATACCTCTTCATGATCCTCTTGCATGATAATCTTGATATGAAATATCACCCCAATATTTCATATCGCCCTGATGGCTGTATCACCCGATAAGAAACATCACCCTGATATTTCACATCACCCTAATGTGAAATATCACCCTTATCAGAAACATCACCTCGATAAGAAAAATCACCTGACCACATCACCTGATATTTGATATCATCCTGATGACCAACCTCATCAACGCATCTTAATGCATTGGAGGAAGATCCTCCTACTTTGCCGATACCATATGTCTTACTGATGATCTGCCTGTACTTGCTCATGTCCTCATCATATTCATATCCTCAGCGATCGGGGGGATCCTTAGCAAAGCTGCCGATAGTAACTGTCATGCCGAAGACCACATGATGCACCCCACCGATCCTGATGACATCATCATCATGTTGCAATATCAGGGTGATAGACAAGTAGATATCACCCGCTATATAAAACTGACGTCCACAACATCAGGGTGATAAAACAGCGTCGGGGTGATCTTGACAAAGATCACCCGATATTAGAATATGACACCCCCTTCAGAATATCAGGTCATATTGAAACCTTGTAGCAACATCAAGGTGATCATAACTAAGATGACTGATGTTAGAAACTTGATGACCCTGCGAAAATATCAGGCTGATATCTAGAAATATGATGACCCCCCCAAGAATATCAGGTCAGGCTGAAACATGTTGAGGGGGCCCAAAGGCTTATAATTTTTTGGATTTTTTGGGAGGGTGCCTACAGATTTAGATGCTTGAAACCTGACTGTTCATGCAGGCACCAACAACACCCCTCATTTAAAGAAAAAGATCATCGATGCAAGGTAATGGCTATTTATTCTTAATGGTTACTTTATTCAACATGTGGTAATCTATGCAAAACTGTAATGTGCCATCTTTCTTTTTCACAAATGTGACTGGGGCTCCCCATGGTGACACACTAGGTCTAATCAACACTTTATCTAACAACTCCTATAATTGAGTTTTTAGCTCCGTTAGTTCTGCAGTAGTCATTCTATAGGGGGCTTTAGAAATAGGTTCCAAACTAGGAATTATATCAATGGCAAAGTCAAAGGCTCTTTTGGGAGGTAATCTCGATAGCTCATCCAAAAATACGTCCTCAAAGTCTCTAAGGAAAGGATACATGTCCATATCTAATCTTTCCTGACCTATGGACTCCGTCTTCCCAACCTCATATTGTTTCTGAGATTAAAACATTATCTCATCTTGGAAATAGGTTTCCTTAGTCTCATTTAGTTTTTCCATTTTGACAGCAAAAATTTGGCATCCTTTTCTTTGAGTTCTTTTCATTTGCAGAGCAAAAATTTGTCTTAGTTTGACTTCCCCAAGTTTCCCTTATAGAAAGACTTTGTTTTCTAAATCATCCAGACACTCTACTATTTTGGCATAACAATCCACTTTGGTTGGATGTCTCCTTAGCCAATTTATCCCTAGGATAACATCATATGAGCCTAGTGGGGCTACATAAAGATTTGCTTTAGTGGAAAAGTTTAGAAGTTCAACCCAAGCCTCAAATAGGGATTACTCTACTTGAGCCTTGGTGTGATTTGCATATTCTACAGACCATGAATTTGACATGAATCTAGCCTTCCTAGGAAGTTTGTTTACAATTTTGGGAAAAACAAAATATTTAGTAGCACCAGTGTCAATTCAAACTGAAATAGAAAGACCAGATAAAATACTTGTCTCAATGGGAGTTATTTGGTATTCAGCTTGCCTGTTGTCCAAGGATGCATGGATGCATTGCTGGAACGCCGCTTGTTGAGAGGGTAGAGGGTTTGCTCTTGGTGGTGCTCCCTGTGCCTTGCTAGGACACTGATTTGGCATAATGATTCCCACCACAAGTGTAGCACTGTCCCACTGGTCCTCCCTTCTCCTAAGGTTTTCCAGAATTGTCTCCATTCTTCTTAGAGTGGTTATTCCCCTTTTTCTTTCCCTTGGACTCAGTTTGCTTATGCTTGGTCCCTTTATCATTTTTCTCATAATAATCTTGTTTCTTCCCCTTTTTTTTTAGAGGACTGTGAGGATTGAGACCAATTGTATCTCTTTCGGTTCCTTTCTTTATAAGCCAACATAACTTTTAGTTTCTATTCTTGTTTGATGGCCTTTTCATAGACTTGGTCCATTGTAGTAGGACCGTGAACATCAACCTCACCCCCAATCTGGGCATTCAACCCCATTATGAACTTATGAATGCATAATTTCTTATCCTATTGGTACTACAACACATACTTCAGCAGTCAGGTGAATTTTTCCAAATATTCATTCATGCACATCCACCTGTTTCAAATTCTAAAAGTCTATAAGTTTATGATCATAGAACATTTGAGGCAACCATATTTGCCTAGAAATTTCTACGAACCTGTCCATGTAAGGCTTGTAGACCTCAAGCCTAGTTCCATCTTTTTGTTCATCCACCATGTGGATGCTTCACCTACGAGCTAGAATGCTCCCCACACAAATTTGGTGACTTCATTATAGTTTATGATTTCAAACTATTTTTCCATCTCCGTAAGCCATGCCTCCGCGGCATCTCCACTTATGGATCCATCAAATTTAGGAGGCATGACCTTCTTCATGTCTCGAGATAGTTCCAAATCCATATGGCTCTTCCTATCCTCTTCTTTCCTAGCCTTGGAGTTATTCTCTCTGTGCTCACTTTGGGTGGTGTCATTATGATGTTCCTCATCATCACCCCCATCATAGGCATCTTGCCTGGGTCCTTGTCAGCCCGTGACCTCCTGTTCGAGAGTTTCTACCCTCGTTCTTGTTTCTTTCAACAAAGTTCAGATCTAGTCAAGCTTAGATTCAAAGTGCCCTGAAGGATGTCCTTCTTCCTAGCTATCTCCCATCCTTGTTCTAATATGAACCTTTACTACAATCTACTTCTTTTTGAAGTTTGCAGATTAATCACGGAATAGTTTTTCCATGTCAATTAATTCATTCATAATACAAATCTATTCTCATTCACGTAATGTTTAACAAGAAAGGAAATATTCTCAGAATTTTTCCACTGCACTGTAGTTTTCATTGGATTACATATAATCCACCAAAATTACAAAAAAATTGTTTACACCTTGCTACTACAAGTCATTTACAATTTGGGATAACTTCCCATATTCATTTCTCAATCTTGAGATTTATCATTTCAATTTTAGGAGATGAGGGTACACATAGGTACTCCTTCACAATCTCCTTAGTTACATCATAATCCCTAGGATTATTTTCCACAACTGGTGGTTTGGGTGCAGAGGGTTCTACTAATGCATCAGTAGAGTTAGGGGCAGCCATCCTTTCTGCTTTCCTTAACTGCTGCTTGATGTATTTCACGACATTAGAGAATGTTCCCTCATTAGTTAACCATGCTCCTACTAGGCCACCAATTAGTTCAAGTTTTCTCATCCTTGAGGCTCGTTCCCTCAAGACCTTTTGTTGATGTAGGTAACGTCCATGTTCCCTTTCCTTCTTTCATGGAGTTGTTCTAACTATTACCATTCTAGCATAGAACATCCAAACATTAGCATACATAATGTTGGGTAAAAGTAATCATCTAGTAGTGAGCTCATAGGTCCATGTATTGAACCTGGTTCCTTTGATACCATATGTAACATCTCAATCCATAATGCTTAGAATTTAACATAAACTTTCATCTTAATTAAGAGATTAGATAACAACATGATTATCCATTTCAAGTTAAACAATAATGATTCACTATCATTTCATCAACTAAGCATGTCATTCTAAGTAAAATATAATAAAGCTTACATTTACAATAATCATTTACATATACAAGTGAATAACTTTCTCTTTGTATGTACAAGTTATGCTCAAGGCATCATATATCAAATTATACATTACAATTAACTATTAAGTAATAAAATGAAAAACACTATATCTAGAACATAAGACATTTGTCTTCATAAGCCTTCACTCGTCTCATGCTTGGGAAGGAGAGCATCATCCTGGTGCTTTTCCACCAACCACGGACCTGCGGTCCCCTTCTCAACTTCCTAACTGGAAGTGGCCCTACCCTTCACAAAAGGTTAGATATTAGGAATTGTGGGGTTAGCCATCTGAGTATATGGTGTTGTGTCCTTCATAATGCCTCTCAGTCACACAACTAGAGATCCACTCTAACTATGTATGACACTACTAGAGATACTATGCCATCTAGAGCACTGTGGACCAACAATGCATGCTGAGACAGATGCATTACTTTGGCCAAATATTTTCATACATAAACATTACACATTAAAAAATTTTGTTTTTCCACCACCTCGACTCGACTTATAAGCTGTCATGTTCTATAGTTACATAGTTCAACCCTTTTCAGTCTAGAATAATTAAGTTCAAAAATCATCTTAGTCAATTCCTTGGAGATCTAACTTGGGCTTGATAACCCATCTTAAAGTTCTAGTTCTTCAAGGAACTAGGAATTAGTGATTCCACGTCACTTTGTCCCACACTTGGTTGCAAAAATAAAAGGTTCTATCATGTTCTCCATATCTACCTTACTGGCTAGGAGTTTACTTTACTTCCTTAGTCCATGGTTTACGTTTAGTTCATAAAGTCAATGTTTTGAACTTATAGTGACTCATAGAATCAATACCCTTTACAAAGTTCAATCTTGGAAGAGCTCCTTGAATGTGACTCATAAAGAAATAACTCAACCTTTTGGAAATAAGGTATTCATGTACTATTATGCAGCCAAATATAGAGACAAGGTTCTTTTTGCAAGAGACCTTGACTCTAAAATTCTTAGAGAAGAAAACTCAGCCATTCGAAAAGAAGGCTTGCATGTACTATTACATAGTATATTATATTGATATGAATCAACCCATAGGAGTCCAAGATAATAACATGACCATATGAGACCTTTCATTTTCATGAGAAACATTATAGAATCAAGTACATTACATGTACAAAGGCTCACCACATGTAGTCGATGTTTTGCATCTTTCACTTTGAGGGAATAGTATTATTATTAATAACAATGGTTTCAAAGAGAGTTATTTATCAAAACTGAATCAATCATTATCATAATAGGGTTTGTACTTTACCTGCTATCATAAGCAAGTTCTAGCTATCGAGAGCATGATTATGAGCTCTCAGCTATCATAGCAATTTAAAATGTAGCTGGCCTTTTAGGCTTTTTAGTTTAAACAAAGACTTTGAGCCATTGTGGCTACTATCCAAGCATTTTGAAATATCATAAGAAGTTTAGGGTTTGAAATCCATTAAAAAAAATGATAACCCTATTGGGTTTAAACACTAGTGATTAATGATAGCATTTTACCCATTGACACAGTCATCATATGATGACATAACAAATAAAAGTTTTAAGTAGAGTTTAGTTCTCTGTCTAACGATGCACCATGAGCTTATCAATTGCATTCTACATATGATAATCACTCAGGTTACCAAAGTTTATATGTATACACAAAAGTATACTTTTGACCATAACAATGATAAAAGAATAATTGTTCACCATTCTTAAATAAACAGCAACCAAAAAGAGTTCGAAACAGCTTGAAAGCCATAGAATAACATTACATTCTTGAACATGTTGACACTGTGGACTTTGTCTCTCATATGCACAATAGAAACTTATAATAATAAGTAAAGATATTGGATATAAAATGATGAGCTTCAGTTTCTACTTGAGCTGGTGTTTGCTCGAATGTATGACTATGTCAAGGTTAACACAGTTCTTAGCTCAACTTTTTCAAGCTTCTGTTGTAATCACCATGTCCTTGCATGAAGAAAACTATCTATGTCTCTCTTTCAAGAGTCGTATCTCTAGCCCCATGCATACATCCCAAACAAATTACCAAAAAAAAAACAATGCGCTTTCCAGCCCCAAAACAAAAAGAGATAAGACTCTTTCTTTCCAATCAGTCATAACCGATTCCTTCAGCATACATGCAAGAACAAGGTTATCTTTCCTATGTTTAGGTTCACCACCTCTCCATCATTCGATTGGTTGGAAAGAATAAAGGCATGAAAATATTGTTTACTTGGCTACCACCCTCCTTCCCACTCTTCGTGGGTGATGACTGGCCGAGTGCCCCACCAACTTATAACAATATGAGATAAAATAATAATATGATTATTAATCATATTTGATCTCATAAGCAAATTCAACCAAATGAATTATGTATATAATTATACTTACACACCCTTATCTAAGGGTTTAGGGATATACATAAGTATTAGTAATATCAACTCCATCAGTTAGGATCACATACATTCAATGTGACTATGAGGTCAAGCATTGTTCCCCTAGAAAGAATAGTTCACCCCAAAACATAGATAGTGAAATAAACATAGACACTAAACAAAATGTGGAAAAAGAGCATGGAACCAAAGGGTTCCCAGCAACTCTGTCAAAATCAGCAAACAACTCAACATGACAACCTTACAACCAACATCTTTTGACAACTCAAAAAAAATAAAGATGTCAATAAAGTGAAATTGACCAGTCGAGAGAGAACGTAACTCACCCTAATAGTGAGGATTCAATGGATAAAGTCTGATACTTAGATGACTTATTAACCCCTTTTCTTGACATCTAATTCTTCCTCTAGGATAATACTCTCCTTCCTTTTTCAAAGGACATTTTGTTTTCCTATTCACACTCAGGACCATATGACCATGATCAGTGCATCATCATCTTATTTCACAATTCAAATTAATTAAATATTCATAAGAACAAACAATTTCATAACTAATTATCATCAATCATTAACCTCATAATCAAAGATTAAATTAGATATTCCACAATATCAAATCAGTTAACTATGATTAATCTTCCTGGTTATCATGCAAGGTTAAGATTAGGTCTATTTGTAAGTTGGGGATGTAACACAATATAAGCCTCTCTAAAAATAGAACTCTATTAGAAATGAAAGCGCTCAATTTGGCACTATAATTGAGATAAAAACAAGAAGTTGAAACACCATGATAAGGAGAAGAGATGCAAGTTCAACATTGTGGCAATAAAAACATCACTATCTCCTATGCACGGAAGAGTAAGGGGAGCATAGAATAGAAAAGGGGGTTGCATCTAAGAAGAGAGGGAGAGAAGCCAAAAGGGAGAAAGTTGTAGAGTTAAACAACTGAGGTTCGGCCCAAGCAAGAAGGATAGGTAGATGTCTCTCAAAGATATTCTTGAGTAATGTTTGAATAAAAAAAAAGATGTTGCCAATTGTGAAGATGGTGCATGAAAGAAGGGTAAATAGATAGTGCATTCCATGGTTACTGTACCCTATAAACAAATATAGTTGTATCTGTGTAAGTAATCTGATGTGAGGGAAAGAAGGAAGGGATGTGTATTATGACCAAGATAAAGCAAGAGGTTAGAAACTAGTGAATGAGTTGCAGAATAGGGTCATAATTGAATACTTTTAAGCTAAAAAGCCATGGAAGCTATGTGTATGCAGGGTCTAACAAGAGAGAATAGTCATTGAGTTTCTATTTCTAATATTGTTTTATTAATGTATGGATTTGGCTTAATAAAGTGAAATATTGTTTTGTTTCAATCTAGTAGGGTTGGTACATTCAATTTGTGAGCAGAGAGTATCTCCTATTATGTTTTATGTTTGTGAGTGTTTCAGTGAGAGGGGAGTGTATCTCTACATAAAATGGTATCAGAGTAGGGGATCTTGAGCATGGAGAGGATCCACTAGGACCTATTGTATGGTTACACGACATGCCCCATTTTGCCTTAGCAAAATAGGGACCCAAATTTTCTTTGCTGCTGCTTGTTGTTGCTTTTCTTGCTTTGGGCAGTTTAGTAAAAGTCAATCAAGTGTATCACCCTTGCTAATGCATGTGCATCACAAAGAGGGGCCAGTTGTAAAAGTTTGAATTTGTTATCACAAACCTCACAATCAGGAAGAGTACAAAATTCTAAGTAGGTTTGCCTTTTGGATCAACCTGATATTGTTTAAGGATATAAAGTTATCCTAACTCAAAGTTTGGTCAACCTGGCTATTTCCCATAGGGTCATATTTCTAAATATTAATCATATTTGTTAAGATGACCTCAACTTAGGAAGATCACCTGATGTCTATAGGGTCCCCAATTCGTGAATGTCAAACTCAAGTGGGGAAAAGTGTTTGCTCGTCAAAATCTTAGTGCATGCTTCGGAAGGTCATATTTCTGAATATCCGTCATCTTACAAAATATCACCCTTCGCAAACATGACCTTGACATCATCCAGTTTTGGTATATAGAAGAGAACACCCTGATGATGATGTCACCAATACACCTGACCTTCAAAGGGTCACATTTCCAAACATCCATCATATTTCTCAATATGATGATGATGTCACCATAGCCCAATAACAAGGAGGATATGACATTATGATGATGTCATCATGATCCAACCTGAAAAGGTCACATTTCAAAATATCCCTGACCTTAACAAATATCACCGTTACATTCTCATATGAGGGTGATTTTCCTTTAGTGTCTAAATATCCAGATATTCTCATATATCCCTCATTTTGAACTGTATGACCCGATATGCTTGGCTTCATAATAACCAATTCAATCGTGCCACATGGTAAAACCCTCAGGGTCATATGAATACAATATTATCACAATTTATTAGCAAATGCATATTGTGACCTGATCTTTCTTGTAGATTTGACCATATGACTATATCACCTTTATGTGTTTGATGGAGGATCATATTTTCAAATATACCTAATCTTCTAAGAGATCACCCTCTTGCATTTAATACGAACCTAACAGAAGGTCACGCCCTCCAATTTCAAATGTAAACCTGACACTTGGCAGCATCCATGAGCATCATGCATTTATCAACAGACCTAATTAAAAGGACTAAACACACCCTAATTTGTCATATGGATCAGTTTAAAAGTGAATTGTGAGGTTTATTTACATTTACCCTAAGTTAAAGAAAAAATTACAGAGCTTTGAAAGTCAAAGCATCACCATCACCTGTAAACGGTATGGACTTGCGCTTGCAAATGGAATGGAGAACGGAAAACACAACGTAATCACCCTTACCCCGTCATCACTTATACCATAAAAAGAAGAAAGTAGTTATCAGGTATGTAATTGAAACCCTTTCTTTTGTCATTTACTATAAATCATGAGGTAAAAGATGGTTTTCACTGAGTCAATAAACATGATGATGCATGAAATGAGATGTAATAGTGAAATTGCTGCTATAGAATATGTGTGATCCTTTAACCCTACTGCATACAAACATATTAGGGTAAGAAATGCATGGTGTTATTGCAGGATCTAATGGCAACTAGAAGGAACAGGTCTAAAATAGAGTTTCTAAATCCCATGTTCATACAACCCGAAGGGGTAGGATTCAGATATGGTATGATAAATGACACACACTAAGGAAGTACAAACTTGGATGCATGGACTCGAAGATTAGACAACAGAAGTGGAAACCCTATACTTCAGAGAATATACTCCACAGGGATGTGGCACGCTGCAGGATTTCTATATGCCATGGAGGCTAATGAGCTAGTGGTTGAATGTGCATGAAATTATAACCATGAAACATGAAAAGTGGAGAAAGGGCATCACTACCGTATTCAATTTACCTGTAGGAGATAATGTGGTCAGACTGAGCTAAGCAGGCTGGAAAAAGAATATCATGGAAATGAGAAAGAGGCTAGGAGGATCATGTACCAATGGAGATCCAAGAGAAGCACATACAAGGCCTCAACTAAACTACCAGTGTACTTGTTTAAGTTTGATTTTGCTAAGGAGTATCAATATATGATGGTCATGCTGGGCAGGATGACGGGAAGACAACATGCTGGTAACTTTGAAAATTGGATGTATGGAATCATCCGGATGGTGGAGTATTCAGATGAGATGCCTCTCTGGGTTAAAATCATAAGTGATAGTCTAGATGCAGGAATGAGGAGGCTAGGGGGTCAAATGTGCATGTTCCATATGTTGTCTTATGTTGTGTATGCTTGTGCTTTTAGAGGAACTTTAAATGGGTTGCAAATAGTAGGCAGGCTTGGAAACAATCCTTGTGATGTAAACATATGGGAGCATTATCCATAATTGGGTAGGAGGGAGTCCCTCCAAAACTACAAATTGGTAAATGATTCCTTTTCCATGCATCTTGTTAGGTCTATGGAAGAAGACAAATTGAAAAGGTTAAGTATGGAAGCTCAAGCTGTGATATATAAACATGGAGCTTGGTTTATCCAGTTCTCTACATTTTCATACATGAGAATAGAAGGCTTTGAGGGACATCCCCTCATGCTACCTAAATACCCCAATGATAGGGTCATTTTAATGGAGTTTGCGATGCAAGTATTAACCTCAATTGAGGCTCATAAAGAGAAAGGAAAGATTCCACCTGTGTTGTTTCCAGTCTTCATTGGTTGGTACATATGCCCTGATAAACAAAGTACCAAGGATGCAATATGAAGTTTAAAGATAATGCACTTGCATCCATTTTCAATAGCTAGGCCATATGACCCATATGGTAGGATACAGAAATTACTAAAGAAGCAAGTACATCAAAAGCACCTTGAGGACTACTGGTATAATTGTGATGATGAGAATGAAGTTAGGAGAAGGACTTATGAGAGGCTTACTCTCAACCAAATTTACACCTTTGACTGCATACCAGTCCTAGTGTAGCTACACAAAGATGATGGAAAGATTATGTCAAGTGAGTATGAGGACAAGAAAATATATAATCAAACTATCTTAGCTCCTAATCTAACTCAGCCGAAGGTAACTTCATTTGATCAAATTATGTAGAAAGTTATCGAGCTAACCTAGAGTTGGGTAGATGCTGAGGTCATGAAGCTGGAGAAGAGGGGTGTAGCCCTCATTGTGGATACCAAGAAGAAAAGACAAGAATTATCTGAAGAGGAATATGATGATTACCTCATTGAGAAGAGAAAATCCAATAGAGAAAGGTTACCAGCTGAAGAGCAAAAGTATCAAGGTAAGAATAAGAAGGCAGTTCCTGCACAAGGAGGAGTAATTGTTAAAAGACTTCAACCAAAGGGGGATGTGGCATCTACATCTACATCTATAGCTACAACACCTCACACTCCTACCAAACAAAAGAATAAGGTCAAAAGCCTACTCCCGTGATTATAGAGGAACCAATGGAAGAAGAATTATTAGAAGATGAACCATTGGAGGAGGAACCATTAAATGGGGAGCCTTTAGATGAACCTCGAGATGATGATCTATTAATAACAAATAAGAAAAGGAAGAAAATGCAGCAGACACCACCCCAAAAGAAGCAGAAAACTACAATGAGAGGAAATGTGAATGTCGATCCTATTATATTGAGGGGTGTGGGTAGTCCATGTTTCATGAAGGAGCTGCAACATGAGGTTCCCATTCCAAATATTATTAAATTTAAAATAGATAAAGCAAAAGAGCAAAGGGAAGAGAGACACAAGGAAAGGAAAGAGCCACCTCTTTCACTAGATGACATAGTATACATATCATATGATGAAGTGGTTAGTGATGTTGTTGCTCAGAGGATGGAGACCTTAGTAGCTAATACAAAGATGACTCCTCAGGGAACCCCTATGGTAGCTAATGCAAAGAAGACAAGGATAGTATTGACTTCTTATTGAAAAGTGTGAAGAAAGAGAAGGATAAGAACAAATATCATAAGGAGCACATTGCTCAATTACATTCTTTTATTAAGGGCCTAATTGACCCTAAGCATACACCACTTAGTGCAACCACCCCACTTACAATCATATCTCAAGATGAGATGACAGAGTTAGATCTTATGAAGCATAAGGCTCAATTAGTGGATAATTGGTTTATCTCTTTTGTTTTTGAAGTAGAAAATGTAGTTAAAACCTATCAAACTAGAACGCTCTTGGTGCTCTAAAGAGTAAAGTAGACAAGCTGCAGAATGAAGTGGGGAGAAGGTCTTTTAAGCTGGAGAAGCATCAGGATTCTTTAGGTGAAATGAGGAGGATTAACATGAAGATACTTATGGATAATAACATATTGGATGGTAACACTACACAACTACTAGGCATTTCATACGACGACATCAAATTTGAATGTGATATATTGAAGGGATACAATAGCAAGCTCAGAGACATAAGTGTTAAGTTACATGATCTTTGGGTAGAGGAAATAAATACATTGGAGGCTTTATAGGACAAAGTAGAGGGAAAGATAGAAAATTAGGATACTAATTTTGGTGTTCAAGCCTTCCATAATAATTTTAAGCAAGCAACAAAAGATCCCCTTCATCACTTGATAGAAGATGTGATAAACAAGGCCATGAGAATGAAAGCTAATGTAGAGACATATAATGGGACATTGAATAGCAGGAAAGGAAAATGGAATGCTCTTCAAGCAAAGTTTCATTCTCACAAACATGTTGTGGTAAAGGTCAAAATTCAAGATGGAGGTGAAGTAGAAAGAATAGTGCAACTATATGAATCCATCAGGGCAATGATAAAAGTGCATATAAAGGGTGATCTTCATGAAGATGATAGTGATGATGATGAAGATGAGGAAGAAGAAGAGGATATGAATGAAGAAGAAGATGAAAATGAAGAAGAGGTAAAAGATGAAGAGTAAGCAGAGATGCATGATGATAGAGTCATATGCATAATCAGATAACAAAAGGGATTGAGTTCTACTAGATAGTTGCCAGCTAGCAACTTGTGCTGCATCTATAGGTGTTGACCCAGTCAAAGATTGAATATTGATCATATATTTTAGATTGAAAAATCTTGAACATTGATCACTTGTACCCACCTCCTCTCCTTATTCTATTAAAGGAGATGGAGTGCACATTGAACATTATTAGAAACTTAATTGAAGTTAGATTGTTGAAGTTCTCAGGACTAATTTCAAAGCTCATTGTGAATGTACATGTCTTTTTACATACCTAATGAAAGAGAAACTATTTTTATTGCAATTAATCATAAATCTTGAGTAATCAGTGGACGAATTCTGGATATATGCATTGACTAGTTGCGTCTCTTGGAGTGCTTTTCAGTTTGCATGTGTTGTTTTCATTCTTTGTTTCTTCGAAGTTAGCATCAACCATACCTAGCTATGGAACATCTTGGTGAAATTATGGTTTGATTCCTTCCTTTCATGAAAGTATATGGAATGTATATGAATTAATAGCTGAAGGTTCATTAAATTTAGAAGTATTCTTTAAGTTTTTTTAATTTCATTACAAATCACCCTCACAATTGCAAATAACAGACAATCTAAAATAAATAAACATGAAATATGCCTATAACTCGTAAATAATTGAACATACAGAGCATATTTTGAGTGAAATCATGTCAGAATGATAAATATCTTGCAAATACATATGAATATCAAAGATAAACATTCAAATATATGCTTGTAGGTACATTATTTAGTTAAATACATAGTGCAGAAGTAAAAACAAGTTTATGATAGCTAATGTTCAGAGGAATTGATCAAACTTATAAATATAGTCATCATCTATTGAATACAATGGAAATAACCTTGTTTGTGAAGTAAATTTACAGGAAACAGGTGCAAAATTGAATATACAGACAACAATTCACAGTATAGAAAGTGTAAGGTCCCTTGAAATGGAAAATAACATGTCACATCAATCTCTGAGTAACGTCAGAAGATCATGACCTAATCAATAGAGACTTGGAGTATCAGTTTGTTCCAAATTGATCGTACTTTTCAAGATAATAAAGGTTTGTTGTGCAAATTTTTATGCATATTGTTATGACTAACAATCATCATCAACATAAATTGGTGCTAGAAGGACGGCCTTGTCTCTCATTTGGTAAGTGAATTAGTTGCATACATGTTTTCCTGCATCTCTACAAGGTAATCTTCTCAAAGCTCATCATAGTTGCTTATGCTTTGAGTGTTTATGCAAAGATTTACTTGTATTATGTGATTTCGAGTCTAATTGATTGTAAATATTTCAAAATTAAGCATAAATATTCTAGGCTTTATTGTCAATCCTTGAAATCTTTGAAGGTTTGGTCCTTGTTTGAGGTTTTCCTATGAGTTTCATGTGTTGATTTGCCTATACAGTCATATATCCTGATATCCAAGTCTAGAAACTTGATCTTTACACATATTTGCATGATTGATGCAAATATCACATAAATATCCAGTAGATACTAAGTCTTGAATAGAGATATCACCTTTGCTCGGTCAATTATTTTTATCTTTACATAAACTAGGTTAAATTTCTATATTTTGTCATAAGTTGTTAGAATCTTAGCTCTCAGGCCTACTACTAGGTCCAAATCCGTTGGAATTTTTGAGGAATTGCCCATTCTTAGACTGAGATCTCGTACCATAGATATTCATCATACTCCTAACTTAGGTGCTTTAGGATCTTCATCAAGATGTATTGTAACACCCCCAGGGTCACCAGTTACATCTCCAGTCCAATAGCCACTAGTCACAATGTCATTCTTTGTTGCTGACTCACTCTTAACTTTCACTACATATCATCCTTTACCTAAAAATCCTGACAAGATCTATCTTAAATATCATCCATATCAAGATGCAGAAGATCATATCAGAACCTTTAAAGAAGCTTGTTGTAGAGCAAGGATTGGGCATCAAGATGTGGTATGTAGATTATTTCTATACTCCTTAGGAGAGGAAGCATACAATTGGTATATTAGCCTTGATCAATCCTCAATTGGTTCATGCGCTGCCTTAGAGAAAGCTTTTAAGGATAGATTTAAGATACCTATAGACCCCTCAATGAATTATCATCTCTTTGCCACAATCAAGAGATTTGAAGGGGAGCCTATTTCAAACTTCAATGCTAGATTTCAAAAGATGTATTCCAAGCTAGTGGCTCCATATAATGTAGCAGATGAGGTATCTAGGGAGTATATATTACTTAGCCTTAGATCCTCTGACTTCTATGTTCATCTGAAGAACACATCTTGGTGTCACAACTTTATCAGGAGCTTTTGAGGAAGCTATAAAAGTTAATCAGCAACTGATCTCTGCTCTAACACCAAACATAGCATTTCCCTCCTATCCTTCATATCATGCATATCCTGCTCAGTAGCAGACCAATGGAGCTATGATGCCTCCAGTTACAATGCTCAGTCCTTTGCAGGTACCTCTACTTAGCATCATGCCTCCTCCAAATAGAAATGGTCAGATAGTGCAATATCTAGGACATGCTTAAACATCCCAGGATGTAGGGAAACATAATAATAATGGTTCTTCTTTCTTTAAGCCACAAAAAGAGAATGTAGTAGCCAAAGTTCAAGAGGAGAAAGAAGATATCAAATAAATTTCTACACAACTAAGGAAGTTAACAATAGAAATTAGACATCTGAGAGGTTAGAACTTTTATTCTTAGTCAAATCAAAATAGAGGATATAATAATGATAGATTAGGATATCCTGATAGAGGATACAATAATGACAAGAACTATAACAATAACAATGGCATTAACAATAATGCACCTAGACAACCTAGAGTGTGCAATACTAGGCCAAACAATGGTTCTTTGCCATCACCCTTAGACAATTAGCTTCCCAATGAACCAAAACAAACCACTAGAGTGAACCTAGTAGAGGCAACCCTTACAAACTGGTGTAGGATACATAACGCCAATGCACATGCTAAGCTAGATTGTCCTCAGTTGAAAATAGTAGCTTCCATTTTTTAGGTTGAAGTGTCTAATACTACAGGTAATCCTCCTTTCATTGAAGGAAATGAGATTGTCCCTTGTGGATATGATACTGCTCTTGTGTTAGAGAGTTATGTAAATCACCCTTAGCACCAAATAGCCTTACTTCAGGATAATTACACATTACCATGTGAGGAATCCGCATTGGCATTTGAAACAAACTATGTGTTTCCATTGGAAGATGAAAATGAACCAACAGTGGAGCATGAAGAAGTTCATGCCTATCAATAGCAGTACCAAGGTAGACATATTACAACCTTAGGAGTAATCCTAATAGACCTTCTGGTCCCTTGACCACATCATTACCTCATGAAAACTTCAAAACTCCCCCAGATCCTATAGCTAGCAACAATCATGGTATTCCTAAGGTTAATGCTTAGTATTTTACACCTCAAAACACCATGTTGAAAGATAATAATCAATCTTCTGAGTCTGACAAATTAGTTACATACTTAGCAAAGGAGATGAAAAGAGTTAAGATCAGCTTGTCATTATCTAAACTGCTAAAGACCCCAGCCATCAAGAAGGCTTTCATGAAATCCTTAGATGAGTCTACACCAAAAGAAGATAGTCATGCTCACAATCCTAGCCATAGCACAAACAAAGACCCTATTGCTAAAGACAACAATGCCAAACACAAAGTCACAGCTACTGATCAGGCTGCTGAAACTTCCCATATGACCATGTATAGAGATAAAATTGATTCACCTTCTTTCCTACTCATGTTGAGAATGCTTGGAAAGAACCTACACAATTGTCTAGTAGATTTAGGTGCATCAACTAATGTGATGCCATTGTCCATCTGTAATGCCCTAGGGTTACATGTAGCTAACTCACTCAAGAAGGTGACACAACTAGACCAATCTAAAGTAAGTGTAGTGGGAGAGTTAACACATATCCACATGCAGTTAGCATCAGATCCAAGGATTCAGTATTATATTGACATCCAAGTGGTAGATATCCCTGATACCTATGGGATCTTACTTAGCAGGGATTGGTCAAAGATAATTAATGGATATATATCTATAGATTTTAGTCATATGTGGTTGCTGTGGAAGGGGCTTCCAAATCAAATTAGGATAGAGGATGAACCTCGCATGAAACACATGATCACTGAGTATAATAACACAAATGAGGTATTGTACGTAGATGTTGAACCAGGGGTTTATTCCATCAAGCCTTGAACAACCAAGATAGAAGAGATCCTCATGTATGACAGACATAGCCCTGAGCATGTTCATTAGGACAATAGGGTGATCATTGAGTCTGATCATATTTTAGATGATTGTGACGAAGTTGATCATTACAAAAAATTTGAATTACACTTGTTTAGGGAAATGCATCGTTGTCAAGTATTGAATATATCTAATGAAGAAATTTTGATTGAAGGCTGGTGCAGGTTGCATGATAAGGCACATTCGGAGAAAACTTGTGATGCTTGCTTAGACATGATAGAGCTAGAACAAATGTGCAGTGAGGAAGGATTGTCATCAGTTGAGGTAAGTAATACAGATAATTATAGTGATGTTGATTCTTGGTCATCATCTATAGGTACAGAAGAAAATACATGTCAGGATGAAAGCTACACTCATAATTTAGAAGAGATCCTAACGTATGCTGAGAAGATTTCTAAGGATGAAGACAACATCACTCTAGGAACTGACTGTTTGATTGAGTCAGATTATGAAGTATCAGATGAAGATAAAGGGAGTGATTTGACCAAGTTTGAAGAGTTTTGTGAAAATAGATTCAAAGCCTTATGTTGTAGAAGATTCGTTCGCATCAGATTTTAATTGAGGGATGGTCCAGATTACATGGGGCATCACATTCCAAAACTACATGCTCATTATGCTTACACATATTGGATAAATAGAAGACTCTTTATTCAATGGATCAGATAGTTGATAGTAAAGACATGATTAAAGATAAAGAAAAAGAGATGGGAATACAATCAAGTAGAGATAATGATGATACCACAGAGGTTAAAAAGCGATAGGTATTAGGTACAAGTCACTCTCTAAAAATGACAAATAATAAGTCACCAAAACTGAAGTGGATATCAGGTGGTGCAGCTACCAGAGCTAAAAAGAAAAAAGGTCATGATAAACCTCTAATAGATGATAAACCATGGATCCTTAGGTTTGATGGATCCAAATCAAAACAAGGAACTGGAGTAGGGATAGACCTTATTGATCCAATAAGAAAATACTGCTTAGTAGCATATAGGTAACAATTCCTATGTACTAATAATGTGACGTAGTATGAAGCTTTAATTCATGGGTTATTGTCTGCACTCAAGAAAAGAGTGAATATTATACATGTCTATGGAGATTCAAAATTGATGGTAAGACAAGTAAGAGGCATATACTCTTGCAATTACAAGAAGTTGTCTAACTACAGACATAGGGTGTGGGAATTGATAGAAGAATTTGATGCATTCAACATCACCCATGTGCCTAGAGAATAGAATCACAGAGCAGATGCCTTAGCTTAGACTACAAGTACTTTGGAACCATTGTCTATTTCTAGTTTAAAGAGATTTTTAGTTGAATTAATATTAGTGCCTTCCATACCTGATAATGTCACCAATCTCCAAGTATTCGATGATGACCAGCACATTTTGGACTTCATATCAAATAGAGATGTGTTTGATGCCCAGATCATAGATGAAAGAAATGTAGAAGATCATATCTGGGAGGAAGAAGAGATTCTAGAGTTGCCAAATAATAAAATTCCCAAGTGGATGATAGAATTAGAAAAGGCTTTTGATTTACACAATATGCTAAAACAAAAGGATCTCCCAAAGATTGATGGAGGAGAGTACTCACCAATCAATATAGGACAAAATGAAGAAGTGAGAAATGTCCTGATTGGTAAAGTTTGTACAGAAGAAGAAATGGTAGGGATAACTCAAGCACTTAAGGATTACATCCATGTTATTCCCTAGACTTATGATGAGTTGAATACTTATGATACCTCAATCATCACCCACACTATACCATTGAAGTCATATGCTAAACCTTTTAGACAAAAGCAAAGGCCTGTTAATACCTTGTTGGAACCCATCATCTTTGAAGAAGTGAAAAAGTTGCTCAATGTCATAATCATATTTCCGGTGAGGTATTCAACTTGGGTGGTAAATTTGGTCCCTGTAAGAAAGAAAAATGGTGATATTAGGCTATGTGTAGACTTTAGAAACCTGAATAGAGCTTCTAAAAAGGACAACTATCCTTTACCTTCATTGGATGAAGTCTTACAAATAGTAAATGGTGCCTAGATGATGTCATTCCTGGATGGTTTATCAGGGTATAACTAGGTGATGGTAGATAAAATAGATAGGTTGAAAACTACATTCACCACCAAGTGGGGAATATTTTCTTATAGGTGCATGCCTTTTGGATTGATAGATGTTGGAGACACCTTTCAACATGTAATGGATATAGCCTTCAGAGGCTTGATTGGCAAATGCATTGACATTTACATGGATGACTTGATAGTTTTTTCAAAGAAAAGAGGGGATCATATAGAAGACCTTAGGAGGGTGCTCAAGAAGTGTGAACAATATGGCATTTCACTAAATCCAAAGAAGTGCATCTTTGGAGTGACAACTGGCAAATTGCTTGGTCACTTGATAATAGAGAATGGGATCATCATTGACCCTACTAGGGTAGAATCTATCATGAAGCTGCAACTACCTAGAAGTAAGAAATAACTTAAATCCTACTTTGGTAAGATAAATTTTGTTAGGAAATTCATTATTGGATTTGCAGAGATTGTCAGACCACTTAATGCAATGCTCAAGAAAGATGCCAAAATTGAATGGACTTCTGAAGCAAGAGCAGCAGTTGAAGACATCAAGAAGGCCATATTTGATGCTCTTGTTCTGATTAGTCCAGATTATACTAGAGATTTCTACATTTATTCATTTACTTCAGAACATACATCCATAGCAGTACTGACACAAAGAAATAAAGTCAAGGAAGAAAAACCTATAGCCTTTATGAGCTGCCCATTCAAGGATGTAGAGATTAGATACATGGATGTTGAGAGGCAAGCTCTTGCTCTAGTCCAAGCAGTCAAGAAATTTAGACATTACATTTTAAGAACTAAGATTATTATTGTAGTACTAGATGCAGTAGTAAAAATGCTCCTGATGCAAAGTGAGCCAGGACAAAAGAGGGCCAAATGGATAATAGTGCTCTAGGAATATGATATGGATATAACACCCATGAAATTAGTAAGGGGACAAGCTTTAAGCCAGATGATTTCTAAGACTGATCCCAATATAACAAGTCAACAATATGTAGTTAATTCCAAAGAAGATAAAGAGTGGTATTCTGATATCAGGTAGGTCTTGATTACTGGAAGATGTCCATCTAAGATGAAAGCCTCATAGAGGAGAGCCTTGAAAACAAGATCCTAGAAATATATGATAAAAGGAGGAGTCCTTTTCAAAAGAAACTATGAAGGAATATATCTCAGATGCTTGGATAGGCAAGAAGCTGGCAAAGTTTTAGTTGAATTACATGATAAGTTTGGAATTGCACATGGGTCACATTTAGCTACCACTCATGCTATCCTGAGAGTAGGATACTACTGGCCTACTATCTTTAAAGACAATGTAGAACATATTAAATGTTGTCACACTTGTCAGGTTGCTGCTAACCGAGAAAGATATGTTGCTCATCCTTTGCAACCAGTGATGGAGATGCACCCATTTGCTCAATGGGGCATGGATTTCATAGGACCCATCAATCCTCCATCATCTTTAGGACATAGGTATGTCTTAACACTCACTAATTATTGTACCAGGTGGACTGAGGCAGTCAGCAGCAAGACATGCAATGCAGATGATGTGATCACGTTCTTGGAAAGCAACATAGTGACCAGGTATGGAGTTCCATATGCTTTAGTATGTGATAATGGACCTACCTTTGTATTATTAAAAGTATCTAGTTGGGCTTTTGATCATGGAATTATTTTGAAGTTTTCTTCAAATTATTATCCCCAAGGAAATGGCTTAGTAGAGTCAACAAATAAGAACTTACTGAATATCATAAAGAAACTGATTGAGAAAAACCCTAGAGAGTGGAATACCCTATTGAAGTATGCCTTGTGGGTAGATAGAACTAGGATGAATCCTACATTAGGAAACTCTCCTTATCAATTAGTGTATGGTGTGGATCCTATTCTCCCAGTCAACTTGAAGATCCCCACATTGCAGTTTGCACAAGAATATCTAGGTATAGATAACAAACAAGAAGTCGGATTACTTCAACTCATGCACCTAGAAGAAAAAAGAGATAGAGCAATTGATCAGTTTTCCAAACATCAGGTTGTTGTCAATCGTTGCTTTGATAAAAGAGCCAGAGTGAAAGCTTTTAGGATTTTAGATTTAGTCCTCACATGGGATAAAGCACATGAAAGGAAAGGTGACCATGGGAAATTTGATAAACTTTGGATAGGTCCTTTTCAAATTTTAGAGATCCTAGGAGATAGTACCTATAGACTTAAGACCCTAACTGGTGAGGATGTCCCATTACCAATCAATGGGCAGTTCCTCAAACATTACTTTCAAGCTTAAATAGGGTCATGTAAGTCATTTGTATCATAATGTATATGTTGTATAGTTGTTTGTATAGTTTTTCTTTGTGTGCTTGCCTATTTGTTTGTTGTTGAGTTGTGTTTTGGTTAGTCAAGATGATGCATCTTATCATTCAAAAAAACCAACTAACTTGTTAGGATTCAAGTGATGAGAACAAATTTTTACATAGGTTGTGATTCACCCTGAGAAGTATCCCTGATCAGGTCTATGATATCGTTTTCATAAGTGATGCCTTTCTTGACCAAGGAGATTGTCACGATGATTCACCTAATAGCCTTGGGTTTGTTCAATGCATCAATATAGGTATTAAGTGAAAATCCTAAAGGGTCACCCTTGCTACCATTGCAATCCCCAACCTAAATTAGCAAGTGATCACACCTTGCATATTTGAGCTTACATGATGATATCATATGAATGTAAAAAAAAAAACATGAATATTGAAAATCCAAAGAGGATAAAATTAGGCCATCTAAGTAACTCTACCAGGGCTATAAATGCCTGCTGGCAGTGGGGCTCTACTTAGGTGGATTATAAAGATAACCTTGTCGGGGCTATGGACGCCTTCTGGCATCAAGGCTCTATCAAGGTTAGTTATGAGGGATGAACCCAAAATATGTAGCTTCACAATAGTTACTTGTGCTTTCAACTTACTTTCAAGATGAGGATAATTAACCATATGCACACACTTGATCCTTTATCAACATTATTTCACTCATGAACCTGATATCATTCAGAAGGTCATGATACTTACACTTAGAGAGAATTAGAATACTATGTGGTGATGTGACCTCATCACTTGAATCATTTGAATTTGGTTGTTTTCTTTGGTGGCAAGTTGTTGAGTGGTTACACAACACGCCCCATTTTGCCTTTGCAAAATAGGGACCCAACTTTGTTTTTGCTGCTGCTTGTCACTATTTTTCTTGCTTTGGGCAGTTTGGCAAAATTCAGTCAAGTTTATCACGCTTTCTTATGCATGTGCATCACAAAGAGGGATCAGTTGTCAAAGTTAGAATTTGTTATCACAAACCTCATAATCAGGAAGAGTACAAAATTCTAAGTAGGTTTGCCTTTTGGATCACCCTAATATTGTTTAAGGATAGAAAGTTATCCTAAGTCAAAGTTTGTTCAACCTGGATATTTCCCATAGGGTCATATTTCTGAATATCAGTCATATTTGTTAAGATGACCTCGACTTAGGAAGATCACCTAATATCTATAGGGTTCCTAATTCATGAACGTCAAACTCAAGTGAGAAAGAGTGTTTGCCCATCAAAATTTTAGTGCATGTTTCAAAAGGTCATATTTCTGAATATCTATCATCTTACAAAATATCACCCTTCACAAACATGACCTTGACGTCATCCAGTTTTGGTATATAGAAGAGATCACCCTGATGACGATGTCATTAATACACCCGACCTTCAAAGGGTCACATTTCCAAACATCCATTATATTTCTCAATATGACGATGACATCACCATAGCCTGATAACAAGGAGGATATGACATTATGATGATGTCATCATGATCCAACCTAAAAAGGTCATATTTCAAAATATCCCTAACCTTAACAAATATCATCCTTACATTCTCATATGAGGGTGATTTTCCTTTAGTGTCTAAATATCTAGATATTCTCATATATCCCTCATTTTGAACTTTATGACATGATATGCCTGACTTTGTAATAACCAATTCAATCATGCCATGTGGCAAAACCCTCAGTGTCATATGAATATAGTATTATCACAATTTATTATCAAATGAATATTATGACCCGATCTCGCTTGTAGATTAAAAGGTCAACCATATGACTATATCACCTTCACATGTTCAATGGAGCATCATATTTTCAAATATAACTAATCTTCTAAGAGATCACCCTCCCGCATTTAATACAAACCTAACGGCAGGTTGCACCCTCCAATTTCAAATGTAAACCTGACACTTTTCAACATCTGTGAGCATCATGCATTGATCAATGAACCTAAGAAAAATGACTAAATGCACCCTAATTTGTCATATTGATCAGTTTAAAAGTGAATTGTGGGGTTTATTTATATTTACCCTAAGTTAAACCAAAAATTATAGAGCTCCAAAAGTCAAAGCATTACCATCACCTGCAAACGGCATGGACTTGTGCTTGCAAACGGAATAGAGAATAGAAAACACAACATAATCACCCTTATCCTGTCATCAGTTACACTGTAAAAAGGAGAAAGCGATTATCAGGTATGTAATTGAAACCCTCTCTTTTGTCATTTATGGTAAATTGTGAGGTAAACGATGGTTTTCACTGAGTCAATAAACATGATGATGCATGAAATGACCTAGAATAGTGAAATTACTGCTATAGAATATGTGTGATCCTTTAACCCTTCTGCATACAAACATATTAGGGTAAGAAATGCATGGTGTTATCACAGGATCTATGGTAGCTAGAAGGAACAAGTCTGAAACAAATTTTCTCAAGCCCATGTTCATATAGCCCGAAGGGGTAGGATTTAGATATGGTATGATAAATGACACACACCAAGGAAGTACAGACTTGGATGAATCGACTAGAAGATTAGACAATAGAAGTGGAAACCTTATACTTTAGAGAATAAACTCCACAAGGATGTGGCACGATACAATATTTCTATACGCCATGGAGGCTAATGAGCTAGTGGTTGAATTTGCATGAAATTATAACCATGAAACACGAAAAGTGGAGAAACATGGCAGGGTATATGCAGATTTCTCAACTAAGGGCATCACCACTGCATTTAATTTTCCTGTAGGAGATAATGTGCTCAAAATGAGCTTGAGAAGGCTAGAAAAAGAATATCGTGGTAATGAGAAAGAGGCCAGGAGGATCATGTACCAGTGGAGATCAAAGAGAAGCAAATATAAGGCCTCACCTAGACTACCAGTGTACTTGTTTAAGTTTGATTTTGCTAAGGAGTATCAATACATGATGGTCATCCTCGCCAGGATGATAGGAAGACAACATGCTGACAACATTGAAAATTGGTTGTATGGAATCATTCAGATGGTGGAGTATTCAGATGAGATGCCTCTCTGGGCCAAAATCATAAGTGATAGTCTAGATGCAGGAATGAGGAGGCTAGGCGGTCAGATGTGCATGTTCCATATGATGTCTTATGTTGTGTATGCTTGTTCTTTTAGAAGAACTTTGAATGGGTTGCAAATAGTATGTAGGCTTGGAAACAATCCTCATGATGTAAACATATTGATGCAGAGGCATCCACACTATAACCTTACAATACAGCATGGACGTCTGCAGCCCATCCTCATCATCATCATCATCACCATCATCATCATATTTTGCTTTACACTGTCAGCATCATCATCATATTTTGGACGAGCACAATTATCCTCCTGCCGACTACTGCTCACTTCCTCCATTTTCCGCCTATCATCATCATCATGATGTTCAACTAACGCAAACATCCTCCTGTTGCACTGTTCATCGGGCACCAAGCTCCATCGGCATCATCATGATATGCAACACCCCCTCCGTCAGCAGGATATCCAATATCCTGTTGCTCCAAAAATCCTGATGATGATGACCTTCAGCACCTTCCCTTCGATACCCCAATAGCCGACGATACAAGCAACAGCATCATGATATGATTTATCCAGTTCTCTCGAAACCTCCTGATGATGTTAACACAACTTTCTGCCACGGACTTCCGCCGATACCTAAGCACTTAACGACAGCAGGATAAACTTGCGTAGGGGGATATCTCAATATCCTGATGACGATGACGTCATATCCTGATGACGATGACGTCACCCAATATCCTGATGACCTCTTCAACACTTAGTCAGAAAAAACAAACTTTCACTCCCGCATCTGCTAGCGATACGCGGATGATGGGCACTCCTGAGAGATGATCCTGACGGTGATATATACGCTGAGTATATGTCCGACTTAAAACATCCTGATGCACTTGTAACATGCAAACTTCAACAGTTTCATGACCCGATCTTCTACCTGATGCCGATACGCTCCTCCTCGGCTCCTCCTGGTGATGATCACCCCGACGCACTTGCACTTCATGCAACTAACCGCATCATGCTCTCCTCCACTTATCCGGATGACGATGTCCGAAGCGACTGCAGGATATTTGCAGAGATATCCTGATGATGCCGTTTTCACGAACTTTTAGCCTTAGCGAAATTTCACTTCGCCGATCCTCCAGGGACGACCCGATCCACTCTCAGGGTGATCTTCCAACTCAAACTTATCAACTCGACCTAGCACATGCCCATGCTAGGGTCTTCAACACCTTTCAGTCGCGATCCTGCACACCTGCATGCAAATAAACAGACTAACACCTAACCTACTGTACATAACCATTCCACCGATCAGACGAATCAACCGGTGGAATGGATCAGTGAATCCATACAGCCACCAAACCAGCAAATCGATCAAGCAATGGAATGCAACAGAGGATGAACACAAACAGGAACACTTTATTTGATTTCGAAAAGATGCAAATACAATGATTAGTTTCTCTCGTTGCCTCACTCTCTACAACCTAGCTCGATCGATTCATGATCTACAGTCAACCGATCCTCATGCTTAAATAGATTTTCCTACGAGTACTACTGACCCGAATCCAAGTGGCTGGGAACTCTCCAGGTGGCTGGGAGATCCAACCGAACATACATCATGACAGCTGTTCTAACAAACTGGCTAAAAATAGCAAAGCGTGGTCAGCATGATCTTATCATGATCAGCATGACCTTATTACATGCATTGGTCTTAACAGACCTTCTTGGAAACATAAACAAGACCTAAAACAACTAACTGCCTTATCAAGACCAGCTGTCAGGTAGGTGCTCCTGTACCATACTCCCCAACAGAAAAGAACTCATGTCCCATGAGTTTAGTATGTGGAAGTCCTCCACCTTTACACCTTGCCTTTGCAATATGCTGATCTGTTCCAGCTTTGTCCTCTGCTGGCTCTTGGCTGCTCCAAGACTTCTGAACTGTAACTTACTTTCTGGCAAGTAAATCCTCATGCCTGTTGATGTAGGCCTTTCTCTCACATACCCTGTGTTTGCCAGGTTGTCTGATCAGAACCTCTGTCTGAACTGCCTCTGGAACTTCTGAAATGTTCAACTCTATCTTCCTGTCAACTGTTATAGGACAAGCAATAGTCCCAACTATGACAACATCCTTGTCATTCCTCTCAACTGATTGCTGTTTGCAAACCTGTTTCTGCACCTGCTGCTGATCTCTGTCAGTCAAAACTAAAACTTTCTTCAATCTGTTGTCCTGAACAACTCCTTTTCCTGTAGTGTTTTCATCTGCCTTTATGCCTGCTCCTGTAGGCATCTGCACATACTCCTTCTTTCCCATTAAAATGAGTTTGGCTACCCCCTGTGCTGCAGCATCTGCCTGCAATGGCATCAACTTAATAGTCTTCCCATCTTTCTTGATGGTATAGGTATTAGAATACCCATCATACAGTACCCTTCTATCAAATTGCCATGGTCTACCCAACAGTAGGTGACAACATTCCATGGGCAAAATATCACACAAAATTCTATCCTGATATGCTCCAATCTGAAAATCCACATATGCCTGTTCAGAGACAAAAAGTGATTGACTATCACTCACCCAAGATGCCTTGTAAGGGTGTGGATGTGGAATCCTTTCCAAATTCAGTTTATCCACCATTTCCTGAGATACCATGTTGTCTGTTGAACCAGTATCAATGACAACCTTACATTTTTTACCTTTGCTCTTGCAGATGGTCTTGAAAAGAGATCTTCTTTGTGGGGATTCTTTGTCATGTACCTTCATGGTAGTTGCTATTCTTCTCATCATCAGAGATTCTCCACTCTCTGGGTATGCATAATTATCAGCCTCCTTATCTTTTTGATAAGTGTGTGAACTCTGTGCACTTTGCTCTACTGTCTCTTCTTGTACAAGTTGTACCCTCTTATCATTAGTTCTATCATTTCTGGATGATGAACCTTTGTTTTCTGGACATTTGAAAGATGGATGACCAAACTCACCACAGGTGTAACATTTTCCTGAAAATGTAGTAGAACCTCTACCACCTCCAAATCTTCCTCTATTACCTTTCCATCCACCCCTGAAATCAGACTGTCCCTGTCCTTTACCAGTGTCTTCTTGACCCTCATTGGTTTGCTTTTGTGTAGGGGCTGCTCCTCTTCCCCTATGGTTTCCTCTTCCTCTCATGGACTTATCATGTCCTCTATTCATCTTTTCTTCAATCCTGATTGCCATTTGGTAACAATCCTCCACATTCTTAGGGTTAGCTAAAACTAACTCATCCTGTATGTTAAATCTCAAACCAGCCAAGTACCTAGCCACCTTTTCTACCTCATTCTCATGATGACCAGATCTCATACTCAACTTATAAAATTCCTCAGTATATGTCTTCACATCCCTTTCCTTCTGCTTTAAAAATTGCAGCTTCTTAAACATCTGGATTTCATAATCCCTTGGCAAGAATTTACCTTTTATCCTTGCTACTATCTTATCCCATGAAGTGATCTTTGACTTCCCTTGTTTCCTTCTCTCAGATTGTACATAATCCCACCATACCAAAGCATGACCTCCTAACTTGGTCTTTGCAATCTTTACCTTCTGATCCTCAGCAACATCTTCACATTCAAAGTGATTATCAAGTGCAGAAATCCAATCCAATAATTCATCTTCATTCAAACTTCCAGTATACTTGGAAACATCAACCTTTACCTTAGGTTTATCACTCTGCACTGCCTTTAACAGTTTTGCAAGTCTCTGGTCTTCAGCATCCAGATCTTCAGCTACCTCTTCATACTCTTCAACAGTATCTTCATCTTCTTCAGACTCACTATCTACCACTTCCCTCTTTTTGTTCTTTTCCAGGGCTGTAAGCCTGGCTTGAAGTGCTTCAGCAAGCTCCTTCATCTTCCTCATCTCTCTAGCATGTTTCTCCTTCATCTCCTGCAATTCCCTTGCAGTACCACTACCTTTCAGAGGCATTTTATCAACCTCTCAATCAACACACAACACACAATTCAACTCTATCTCTGCCCTTTCGGTGACAGAATCAACACACAACAGCCCAGATGTTTTGCTGAGCTCTGATACCACTATGATGCAGAGGCATCCACACTATAACCTTACAATACAGCATGGACGTCTGCAGCCCATCCTCATCATCATCATCATCACCATCATCATCATATTTTGCTTTACACTGTCAGCATCATCATCATATTTTGGACGAGCACAATTATCCTCCTGCCGACTACTGCTCACTTCCTCCGTTTTCTGCCTATCATCATCATCATGATGTTCAACTAACGCAAACATCCTCCTGTTGCACTGTTCATCGGGCGCCAAGCTCCATCGGCATCATCATGATATGCAACACCCCCTCCGTCAGCAGGATATCCAATATCCTGTTGCTCCAAAAATCCTGATGATGATGACCTTCAGCACCTTCCCTTTGATACCCCGATAGCCGACGATACAAGCAACAGCATCATGATATGATTTATCCGGTTCTCTCGAAACCTCCTGATGATGTTAACACAACTTTCTGCCGCGGACTTCCGCCGATACCTAAGCACTTAACGACAACAGGATAAACTTGCGTAGGGGGATATCTCAATATCCTGATGACGATGACGTCACCCAATATCCTGATGACCTCTTCAACACTTAGTCAGAAAAAACAAACTTTCACTCCCGCATCTACTAGCGATATGCGGATGATGGGCACTCCCGAGAGATGATCCTGACGGTGATATATACGCTGAGTATATGTCTGACTTAAAACATCCTGATGCACTTGTAACATGCAAACTTCAACAGTTTCATGACCCGATCTTCTACCTGATGCCGATACGCTCCTCCTCGGCTCCTCCTGGTGATGATCACCCCGACACACTTGCACTTCATGCAACTAACCACATCATGCTCTCCTCCACTTATCCGGATGACGATGTCCGAAGCGACTGCAGGATATTTGCAGAGATATCCTGATGATGCCGTTTTCACGAACTTTTAGCCTTAGCGTAATTTCACTTCGCCGATCCTCCAGGGACGACCCGATCCACTCTCAGGGTGATCTTCCAACTCAAACTTATCAACTCGACCTAGCACATGCCCATGCTAGGGTCTTCAACACCTTTCAGTCGCGATCCTGCACACCTGCATGCAAATAAACAGACTAACACCTAACCTACTGTACATAACCATTCCACCGATCAGACGAATCAACCGGTGGAATGGATCAGTGAATCCATACAGCCACCAAACCAGCAAATCGATCAAGCAATGGAATGCAACAGAGGATGAACACAAACAGGAACACTTTATTTGATTTTGAAAAGATGCAAATACAATGATCAGTTTCTCTCGCTGCCTCACTCTCTACAACCTAGCTCGATCGATTCATGATCTACAGTCAACCGATCCTCATGCTTAAATAGATTTTCCTACGAGTACTACTGACCCGACTCCAAGCGGCTGGGAACTCTCCAGACGGCTGGGAGATCCAACCGAACATACATCATGACAGCTATTCTAACAAACTGGCTAAAAATAGCAAAGCGTGGTCAGCATGATCTTATCATGATCAGCATGATCTTATCATGATCAGCATGACCTTATTACATGCATTGGTCTTAACAGACCTTCTTGGAAACATAAACAAGACCTAAAACAACTAACTGCCTTATCAAGACCAGCTGTCAGGTAGGTGCTCCTGCACCACATATGGGAGAATTATCCACAATTGAGCAGGAGGGAGTCCCTCCAAAACTACAAATTGGTAAATGATTCCTTTTCTATGCATCTTGTTAGGTCTATGGAAGAAGACCAATTGAAAAGGTTAAGTATGGAAGCTCAAACTGTGATATTTAAACATGGAGCTTGGTTTATCCAGTTCTTTACATTCTCATACATGAGAATATAAGGCTTTGAGGGAAATCCCCTCATGCTACCCAGATACCCCAATGATAGGGTCATTTTAATGGAGTTTGCCAGGTAGGTATTAACCTCAGTTGAGGCTCATAAAGACAAAGGAAAGATTCTACCTATGTTGTTTCCAATCTTCATTGGTTGGTACATATGCCCTAATAAACAAAGTATCAAGGATGCAATAGGAGGGTTAAAGCTAATGCACTTGCAGAAATTACTTAAGAAGCAAGTACATCAAAAGCACCTTGAGGACTACTGGTCTGATTGTGATGATGAGAATGAAGTCAGGAGAAGGACTTATCAGAGGCTCACTCTCAACCAAATTTGCACCTTTGATTGCATACCGGTCCTAGTGCAGTTGTAAAAAGATGATGGAAATATTATGTCAAGTGAGTATGAGGACAAGAAAATATATAATGAAACTATCTCAGCTCCTGATTTGACTCAGTCAGAGGTAACTTCATTTGATCAAATTATGCAAAAAGTTATCAAACTGACCCAGAGTTGGGTAGATGTTGAGGTCATGAAGTTGAAGAAGAGGGGTGTAGCCCTCACTGTGGATACCAAGAAGAAAAGATAGGAATTATCTAAGGAGGAATATGATGATTTCCTCATTGAGAAGAGAAAATCCAATGGAGAAAGGTTACCAGCTGAAGAGCAAAAGCAGTAAGGTAAGAATAAGAAGGCAATTTCTGCACAAGGAGGAGCAATTGTTAAAAGACTTCAACCAAAGGGGGATGTGACATCTACATCTACATCTATGGCTACATTACCTCATACTCCTTCCAAACAAAAGAGGAAGGTCACAAAGCCTACTCCCGTGATTATAGAAGAACCAATGGAAGAAGAATTATTCGAAGATAAACCATTGGAGGAGGATCCATTAAATGGGGAGCCTTTAGATGAAGAACCTTGAGGTGATGATCTATTAATAACAAAGAAGAAAAGGAAGAAAATGCAGTGGACACCACCACAAAAGAAGTAGAAAACTACAATGAGAGGAAATGTGAATGTTGATCCTATTATATTGAGGGGTCCAAGTGGTCCATGTTTCATTAAGGAGATGCAACATGAGGTTCCATTTCCAAATATTATTAAATTTAAAATAGAGAAAATGGAAGAGCAAAGGGAAGAGAGACACAAGGCAAGGAAAGAGACACCACTTTCGCTAGATGACATAGTATACTTATCAGATGATGAAGTGGTTAGTGATGTTGCTTCTTAGAGGATGGAGACCTTAGTAGCTAATACAAAGATGACACCTCAGGGAACCCCTATTCTCCAAAAGGAAACTCATTAGGAGCAAGTTAGGACAAAGGAGGTTGAAGAAGATGACCCTGAGGATGTGGTTCAACAGATAGGATTAACCAAGTTGGTTGATAAAGTTACTAGCCCTACGGTGATAGACTTGGCCTATCAGGGTGATGGAGACCAAAATAGAGATAATAATCCACCTCTGGAACCTAAGAAAGGGGAGGTCAATATACATGAAGAGGTTGATAAGAATGTGCTTGATCAAGATAACGGGAAAAGCAATGCACCTCTAGAACAAGAAAAGATAGAAACTAAGGTTCAAAGGGAGGGTGATTAGGAGATGCCTAATAAAAGTGATCAATAGAATGAAGAGGTGCTTGATGAAAATATAGATCAGGATGATAACCTAGTACCAGCACCTGAAAGAGAGAGAAAAGAAAAAGAAACAAAACTTGAGAATACTCAAGAACAAAGAAAAATAAACACCTCAAAAGGAGAGGAATAGAGTCTGGCACAAGAAAGTGGTCAGTAGAAGGAAATACTGAATGTAACCGAGGGTGATCAAGGTGATCCCCAAAGTCAAAATGCATGATCTTCTCATGAAGACCAATTGCCACATGAACAAAATCAAAATGTTCAGGATCCACATGAGGATAGATTACGAGAGGAGGTACATGATGAAAATGTACACATATTACAAGAACCTCCCCCTCAACAAGAAATCCCTTAACAAGAGGCACCTCAATAGGAGATACCTCAAAATAAAGTGCATGAATAAGAACAAAAGAAAGAGAATTCACCACCAAGGGTAGTGCATAACACAGAGTCTCAAGATGCTCAAAATGAGAAAACTAAGAAAAAAGAGCCTAGGAGTGATGTTCCATACTCGTTGCAGTAAGAAATAAAAATACAACAACTAGATGAGGTACGTGAATTTGATGTTTCTACACTATTTTCAGCAAGCATGATGAAGACCAAGAGGAAGGCAAGGCCAACCTCTGCAATAAGAAGAGATCCTACTACTAGTAGGAGAACAACTTAGGTGGCACTGCCCATGGTAGAAAAGGAGAAAGGTAAAATGAGTATTTAGGATTTCTAAATAACTAACATTGATCTAGGCTTCGCTATCGAGGAGCAAGAAGGCCAAGAAGCCAAGGATAGTATTGACTTCTTATTGAAAAGTGTGAAGAAAGAGAAGGATAAGAACAAACAACATAAGGAGCAAATTGCTCAATTACATTCTTTTATTAAGGGGCTAATTCACCCTAAGCATACACCACTTAGTGCAACCACCCCACTTACAATCATATCTCAAGATGAGATGATAGAGTAAGATCTTATGAAGCATAAGGCTCAATTAGTGGATAATTGGTTTGTCTCTTTTGTTTTTGAAGTAGAAAATGTAGTTAAAACCTCCCTATCAAACTGGAATGCTCTTGGTGCTCTAAGGAGTAAAGTAGAAAAGCTACAAAATGAGGTGGGGAGGTCTTTTAAGCTAGAGAAGCATCAAGATGCTTTAGGTGAAATGAGGAGGATTGACATGGAGATACTTATGGATAATAACATATTGGATAATAACACTATATAGCTACTAGGCATTTGGTACAAGGACATCAAATTTGAATGTGATATATTGAAGGGATGAAATAGAAAGCTTAGATACATAAGTGTTAATTTACATGATCTTATGGAAGAGGAAATAAATACCCTGGAGGCTTTAGAGGACAAAATAGAGGGAAAGATAGAAAATTAGGATACTATTTTTGCTGTCCAAGCCTTCCATAATAATTTTAAGCAAAAAATCAGGATACTAATTTTGCTGTCCAAGCCTTCCATAATAATTTTAAGCAAGCAACAGAAGATCCCCTTCATCACTTGACAAATGATGTGATAAACAAGACCATGAGAATGAAAGCTAAAGTAGAGACATATAATGAGATATTGAATAGCAAGAAAGGAAAATGGAATGATCTTCAAGCAAAGTTTCATTCTCACAAACATGTTGTGGTAAAGGCCAAAATTCAAGATGGAGGTGAAGTAGAAAGAATAGTGCAACTATATGAATCCATCAGGGCAATGATAAAAGTACATATAAAGGATGATCTTCATGAAGATGATAGTGATGATGATGAAGATGAGGAAGAAGAAGAGGATATGAATGAAGAATAAGATGAAAATGAAGAAGAGATGGAAGATGAAGAGTAAGCAGAGATGCATGATGACATAGTCATATGCATAATCAGATAACAAAAAGGATCGAGTTCTACCAGATAGTTGCCAGCTGGTAACTTGTGCCACGTCTGCAGGTGTTGACCCAGACAAAGAATGAATATTGATCGTAGATTTTAGATTGACAAATATTGAACATTGATCACTTGTAACCGCCTCCTCTCCTTATTCTATAAAAGGAGATGGAGTGCACATTGATCATTATTAGAAACTTAATGTAAGTTAGATTGCTAAAGTTCTCAAGACTAATTTCAAAGCTCATTGTGAATGTACATGTCTTTTTGCATACCTAATGAAAGAGAAGCTGTTTTGATTGCAATTAATTGTAAATCTTGAGTAATCAGTGGACGAATTCTAGATATATGCATTGATTAGCTACATCCCTTGGAGTGCTTATCAGACTACCTATGTTGTTTTCATTCTTTCTTCCTTTGAAGTTAGCATCAACCATACCTAGCTATGGAATATCCTGGTGAAATTATGGTTTGATTCCTTCCTTTCATGAAAGTATATGGAATGTATGTGAATTAGTAGCTGAAGGTTCATTAAATTTAGAAGTATTCTTTAAGTTTTTTTTAATTTCATTACAAATCACTTTCACAATTGCAAATAACCAACAATCTAAAGCAAATAAACTTGAAATATGCCTATAACTCATAAATAATTGAACATATAGAGCATATTTTGAGTGAAAGCATGTCAGAATGATAAATATCATGCAAATACATATGAATATCAAAGATAAACATACAAATATATGCTTGTAGGCACATTATTTAGTTAAATACATAGTGCAAAAGTAAAAACAAGTTTATGACAACTGATGTTTAGAAGAATTGATCAAACTTATAAATATAGTCATCATCTATTGAATGCAGTGGAAATAACCTTGTTTGTGAAGTAAATTTACAGGAAACCAGTGCAGAATTGAATATATAGACAACAGTTCATAGTATAAATAGTGTAAGGTCCCTTGAAATGGAAAACAACATGTCACATCAACCTCTGAGTAACATCAGAAGATCATGACCTGATCAACGGAGACTTGGAGTCATTAGTTTGTTCCAAATTCAAGATAATAAAGGTTTGTTGTGCAAATTTTTATTCATGTTGTTATGACTAATAATCATCATCAACAAGACCTACGAGTAGAGAAGAGTGAGAAAGTGGTAGAGAAGAAGCTCATGTGAGGGTTGTTGCAGGTAGGAGTCCTGAGAAAGTGAGAGCTAGGAAGCTATGAAAGAATTTTTCTTTATAGATTGCAGAGCAAGAGAAGTGATGGTGAAAGATTGCAGCAAAGGAGATGGGGATATTGGTGAGGTAGAATCCATGATATGGGAGGGTTGGATGCAGTATGAAAAGAGAAAGATCCTTGAGATGATGTTGGACATTAATACGAGAGTGGATAGAATGGAAGCAAGACAATCAAAAGAATTGGTTAAGTAAGATGAAGAGTTGTGTGCAGTAGTGGTTGAGAATGAAGAGGATGAAGATGCAGTGATGGAATACAAAGAGGTTGTAGTAGTAAAGCATGGAGAAGATAATGATTTGTTAGCACAAATTTTGGTGATAGAAGAGGAGTGGCTTGAGAAGGTCATCGATGAAGATCAAAAGATGCATGTTGTAGGGAAAGAAGAAAAAACACAAGTTGTAGCTGACGAGGATGTGGAAGATGTCACAGTGAAAATTGATGTTGTAGTTGTGAATAAAGATGAGGTAAATACATTTTATGATAATATTTTGTTTTCAGATAAGATGGTAGAGGAATAGATAGATAGTGAACAAACGTATGTTGTAGATGCTGTATATTTTCTTGTAGAGGTTGTGGAGGATGATGCAAATGTATTTTGGTGGAGGTGATCTTCTTGTGGTGGGTTGAATCCCATGAAGGAGGAGAGGAGAGTAGAGAGAATTTGACAGAGGAGGACAACATATGGTGGATGTGAATCCATGAGAGGAGACATGAATGGTGAATGGAGTTGTGGGAGGAGGATGACGATTGTGCCAACGAGATTTTGGAAAAAGAGGAAGAAGACATAACTTGTGCACATGACTCAGCAATGGAGTTCACTACAGGTTGGTTGTAACCTAAAAGGGTAGTTTGACTACTCAACTCCACTTTTGTGAGCCTATGCTCACAAACATTTTACCCAGCGTGTTTGATGCGGGAGGACCCAGGCACACGTGCAATCTACATCTCCCAGAAAGTTTTTCTAGTGTTTTCCTTCAATTTTAGGTTGCATGTGTCTTTGATGGCATCTATTAGTCATGTAGTGTAGGTGGATTGAGCAAGATTGCATATTTTTAGTTTTTCATAGTTTAGGTTTTGACGCATGTTGGTGCAACAAGTGGTCTTCATAGAAATAATTGTTATGATGGATGGGTGAAGTTTTATGGTGAATCCTTGCACAGGTAGATGGCTAGAAGCACCCTAGATTTAATGGTGAAGGTTTCATGCTCATATTTTTCCTAATTTCCAAGATATAATTATTTCGTGACTTCTGTTGGTGATTTGGAAAAACTTTAAAATTTTGGATTCTGTAAGGATTGAACTAGAATGGATTTGTGGAGGCCTTAGGAATATTGAATTATACATCTTTACAATTTTTTATGTGATTTCAAGCTCTTGGTGAAGAGTTATGGTGATTGTCAGTTTTCAGCTTTGGCACCCGTTGTAGTTGCATAATTGAAGTTTCTTAGCTCTGTTACAACCAATAAATGCAATTACTCCAAAAGGTAAAGCTTCCATCTAGAGCTAAGAAGATTGTGCCAAGTAGTTGCAAAGACAAATAAGGATTAGTACGTGCATGTACTTAATAGGGCTCTAATTGTTCAAAAATGTATTGTCTTATAATGTTTTCATCTACAGTCATATGTGTGGGTGGGGTCCTTAATCAAGAATTTTATCCTAGCATTTAAATTGTAAAAGGGGCTTGAAGTTTTGAATTAAATAAGATTGATTTAAGACTTCATGCCGGATCAAAGGAGTTAAAAAATCCTAGTGTGGAAAGAAGACTAAGGGCACGAGTGCAAAAGGAGCAACCACCCCTTAAAAGTAATTAAATTATGTTCTAATAATGCGATCAATACTCTTTTTGAATCCTTGCATGATAAACAAAGGAATTATAACTTCCTTTAATATTTTATTTGAACTTTGGCATGAAGAACAAAAGGAAACACCTTATGTAAGCCTCTCTAAAAATAGAACTCTATTAGAAATGAGAGCACTCAACTTGGCACTATAACTAAGATAAAAACAAGAAGTTGAAATGTCATGGTAAGGAGAAGAGATGTGAGTTTAGCATCATAGAAATAAAAAAAGATCACACTCTTCTGTGTAGGGAGGAGTAAGGGGAGTGTGGGATAGAAAAGGAGGTTTCATCTAAGAAGAGAGGGAGAGCGGCCAGAAGGGAGAAAGCTGCAAAGTTAAATAGCTAAGGCTCAGCCCAAGAATGAAGGATAGGTAGACATCTCTTAGAGACATTATTGACTAATGTTTGAATAAAAAAAGGATGTTTCCAATTGTGAAGATGGTGCATGAAAGAAGGGTAAGTAGATAGTGTATTTTTTGGTTACCTTGCCCTGTAAACAAATAGAACTGTAGCTATGTAAGTAATTTGCTATGAGGGAAAGAAGGAAGGGATGTGTATTATGACCAGGATCAAGCAAGAGGTTAGAAACTAGTGAATGAGTTGTAGAATAGGGACATAATTGAATACTTTAAAGTTGAAAAGCCATGGAAGTTGTGTCTATGTAGGATCTAACAAGAGAGAACAACCATTGAGTTTCTATTTCTAATTTTGTTTGACTGATGTATGGATTTGGCTTAATAAAGTGAAATATTATTTTTTTGCAATCTTGTATGGTTGGTACATTTAGCTTGTGAGCAGAGAGTATCTACTATTATGTTTTGTGTTTGTGAATGTTTCAATGAGAGGGGTGTGTGTCTCTGCATCAATCCCCTTCATTCATGGGAAATATTAGAATGGTGAGAAAAGTGAAGTGATTTGATTACACCATCATCCTTGATGTTGCATATATTATTTTTGACCTAGTGCTTTTAAAACCTACAAAAAATATTCATTAGGAAGTGCATGCACAAATGATTCAGCTGATTTGACTAGGTGATGCAGGAGCATCTAAGTCCATAGGCGATCTTGCATCACCCAAAAAATTTTCATTTTAATTTTTAGTTTTGGTTTTCTTTTTGGTTTATAATGGTGTTTTCAGGTATCTCTCAATAGTAGGAACCCAAAGATTTGGTAAAAATTGCAAGATCCTAGTTTTTGCTGAAAAGTTGTTTTGAGGCTCCACAGATAGTTTTCAAAAATTATTTTTGGAAAATCCGTAAGAGCTAGAGTAGAATCCTTTTACAGGGGCATTCTTGGAGGTACCACATGTTAGCAAATAGATTTGTCACTGCTTAACTAACTCTAACTTGCCATGTTAGCAGTAGAAAATTCACTAACAGTTGAGCAATTCATTTGTATAAATCATCCTCTGAAGGTTTTAGAAGGTACAACTCCATTCTTATGATGGTTTAAATCTTTTCAGTTACACTTTTAACTAGAAAGTGATGAAAGGTGATCACACATAAAAACTGAAATAGCTAGCTAACCATAACACTATTCTTATTATGGGCAAGGCTCATAGTAAAAATAAAGTTTTCCCTCAGACGTAAGAATGAAAGAAAAATAGTTTACAACTTTTCAACAAATTCTAATACCACTTCAGCATCAAATCTTAGCATACGAAGAGAGACACTTAGATGATAATATCTCTAATAGGGAAGTAGGTTATCAATATTCCAAATAGATTTGAATGATCCTCAAGATTCACATTTTAAACATTCAACATACAAAGAATAGATAATCAATATTAAAATAACTGACTCGGTCAATCCTCTAATATAAATGAACTTGATATCTCCATAAAATGTTTTCAGAATATCCCCTTTACTTCAGAATTAAGAGAAAGATAATTTATTCTAGTACAATTAAATTTCCCTCAGCACCAAGGAAAAGGAAGAAGATCCCCCTCCCATCCTTACATCTCGAATATATAGCAAAATGAAATAGAACTATTTTTCCTGTATACTGTTATCATAACTGATACACCATTATAAAACAAAGTCTGTATGGAGAAATATTAAAAGAGTTTAACAAGTGCTCAATAAATTAAGAAACAATTATGGAATTATATTATCAACATCATCTTCTATAGCATCTGACTTCTCAAGGGTATCTGATATTCCCTTCTCTGTTGCATCATCTATTTTCTAAGAAGTGCTTAGCTTGGTCTGCATGGATTTGAATCTGCCTATAATAGAAAGCACACCGTTAGTGTTGGCAACAACAGTAATAGCGAGTCTTGTATTTCATTTATGTAACACATGGTCTACTTCGATGAGTTTCTTTTCCATCTCAGAAAGGTCTTTCTTAAAATTGGATAGGCAAGAAAAGACATTACTATGTCTTTCCATGGCATTTCCTTTCATATCTTCTTTGGTCTTCAATTATTCATTCATCAATTCTTTGAAAGTTTGCTTTATGCTATCTAAATCTAGCAAATTAGATTCAGTTTCATCCCACAAGTCTGCCCTAATGGAAACAAAGGCACTACGAAGATCAAGTACATAAGACTTGTTGTTCTTAGCCAAGATTTTCAAGTCATTGATACATTGTTGTTCCATGTAGATTTTCCAATCAACTATAGTTGCCAATTTGGCTGACTCATTCTCCTCCAATTTCTCTATAACCTTCTCTGCTACGAGGGCACTAGAATCCATTTTGGCCATGGCATCAAAGTTAGTCTTAGCCACATCAAGCATGGTTTGCTCTTTCCTTATTGGCTTTATATCATTTAAAATTTCTATCTATTTTTCTGAAAATTTACCATAAAGAATATAAGCATCATGGATGAAGTGAGTACCATCAAAAATTAGTTTGCTCACCCATTCTTCCACTACATTCCCAAGATATTTGTACCTATTAATTTAGTCTAATACATTAGCAATGAGGCCTTTAGGAGGTCTAGACATAACATTTAAAGGTCGATAATCTGTGTCTACAATAGATTTAACATATGAAGTAAGAATTTCGAGTTGATCTTCTAATACTTCAATCTCTCTCTCCTTTTGTTCCACTTATTAGCCAGTATATCCATGGATAATTTAGCATTATGAATGTCACCCTGAATAATGGGGGTCCCAGGTCAATTGTGCTCACTTGAAATTCATCTACAGATATATCCTTTAGTTATTTGTTTACCATAGGTTCAACAACTTCTACATATTGATGTTTAGAAATTGGGTCAACCATTAATCTAGACATTTTCTTTGCCTTTTTAGGAGCTGATTCCAATTTCAGCAATCTCACTACTGCATCAAACTTTGTATCTATGATCTGAGAATACCTCCTTTTATTGCTCACTTCTGTCTTCAACCATGCTGGTGTGGTAGTTATAGAGAAATCTTTAATGGTTTTGTGAGATACTATTTGTTTTGAGACTATCATCCCCCACTGATTGTTGCTTGGTGAAATCTAGAGTCCTAAGAGAATCTGGTGGGGTAGAAGTAGGAGGAGTTTTTCTTGGCTCAGTATTTAGTGCAGTATCACTGCTCTTATCATTCAGTACACTTTTTTGAGGAGACCTTTCACCTATGTCAACCAATGAAGAACTGTTAAGATTAGGAGTATTTGTGGCATCTTGTGATGTCTCCATGCCTTGTTCCTAGTGTGGAGGAGAACCTGCACCATTATCACCAACCTTAGAATTCAACCATGCCAGACTTCTATTTAAGAAAAAAAGAGATCTAGCCTCAAGAACATTGATTTCATCTACATCCCAGTTGATATCAAGCAAGGGTTTAGCATTTTCAGTAATGAAAGTAGTATCAATAATATCAACATAGTCATCTAAAATATCAGGGGTTTTACAACCAAGTTTGTAATTTTTCATTTGATCAATAGTCAATCTGGACCATTCTCTCCTTCTCACTTCATATTCATCTACATAATCAACCTAGAAGTCCTCCAAATGAGGTATATGTTTCCTTAACATAGGAGCATAAAATTATTTTTAACAAAATCTTTGCTATCAAAATAGCTCCTAGATCCATAAGTTTTGAAATGAAAATGTTTAAGTATTCTATCTACATTCTTGGAATCTTTGGGCTTAGCACAAGTATAGTGTGTCAACTTCAAGGGAAATGGGTTCCCTTTCTTCTTTGTGGTGTAATATCTCTGCCCTACCAAATAAGCTTGTCTGCACACTTCAAAAAACTCCACATGATCTAAAGCATACCTTGGTAGTTTGAGTGGAGGATACTCAAAACCACCAATTCTAATATATGTGAATTTATCATATTGTATGAAAAAGCTACCAAAGGTCATAATCCAATTGGTTGCTTCTATGGAAATCCCGATATGAGGGTTTTCCCAAATTCTTCTAACCAAGAGCATTAAGGAGGCATCATTAACTCTTATGTACACTTTGTTCCCATCTGCTTCCCTCAATTGAGGAAAATAATCATACACCTTTGATTCAGCTATCAGAGGACCTGCCATCTTTAGACCTAGCCATCTAGGATGAGTAGTGGCTAATAAATAAATAAGATATGAACACATGAAATTTTCCTTTATTCTAGAAATCTATCAATTGCTTATGCAATTGATTAGTTATTAGTTGGGACTAGTCAAAAAATTATTTTCCCATACAAATTATCATAACATATTGGCACATCCAGTTTTTAAAAGTATCACACTCTTGACTGCCTATGACTCTATGCAATCCAGTAATGATATCAGAGATTTCATCTTGGAAGTGGCCTCTAACAAGATTCTGAGGCAACCGAGACCCCCCTTTCTTTGCTCTTTTCAACCAAGTACTGGCTATCATGTATTTACACTTATTTTTGCCATCTATATAGAAGTTAGAAGCTTTCATCAAGGTTATTTCTACATAAACGTCATGTGTGGCTAGGCCTAACCTATCAACATTATATGGTAGAATAGTATAGCCACTAGTTCTAATTTCTCTAGCTTTAGGATGATAGTTTTGTATTCATACCATTACCAAGTCCAGGCATTTAATGGCTAGTAGGAAACCCCCAGCATGGGCTAACCCACTACCAAACACTCTCTATGTAATTGTTGGCCTAGGGTTAGTGTTCATTCTCTACTAAAATTCATGGAGGTTTACTTCCCCAAATTCTATGCCTCTGACCCTAGATAATTCATTCCCAACAATAAAATAAATATCTAGCCCTTTGTATTTATATTTCATCTTGATAGTTCCCAATAGGTAGTGTAAAGGAATTTAGGCCTTAGTAAGGGATGATAAATGGTAGACTGGGAGACAACAGAGTTCAAGGGTTGAAACTAGGGCTTCAAATCTCATGAATAGTAATGGATAAAATTTGAATTTTTCTGCCCCCCCAATAGTATTTGACTAGCTAGTAATAATCTTCAAACTAGAGATAGGTGACCGAGCTTACCTAGATGCAAATACTTTGACATAGAGATGAAGATAGCTAATTATTCCTAGCTCCTGGGGTTTCCTCTTTGGGTAAATGATAACAAATGAATTTACAAAGGGATGTTGGCTTTATAAAGAAAAGAAATAAAGTGAAGTCATTTAATGCCCCTCGTAATTATTGCAGCCTTTACACCTACCAACTTACTCAAGCAATATGTATGTTCAATTGAAAAAATTCCCTTTGGTTAACCTTCCAATATATGCAGTTAGTAAAAATAACTTTTGATGACACTTTTCTCATTTCACCGATATAGCCCCATTTTCTCTCTTTCCTTTGTCTTATGTTTATCAGAAAAATCATCATTCTTTGAACTTGCTTGAGCATGTTCTATAGTTAGAAAAGTGCCACATTTATGAACCACCACTTTGTCAGTGATTAGGAGCATCCATGAACCAAAGGCTTCCTTATCAGAAAAATGATACCTTTATGAACCTTCCAAATGTTTGAGCCATACACTTGATGAGTCAGAAAAACTTGGTATTCTGAAAAAAACACAACTCTACAATGTCAAACATGTTTTGGTATCCTTGGTCAGGAAACCAACAATTTGGTGTTCTCATGAACTCGGGAACTAATTGGTGACTCAATGAGTGATAAGTACATGATCATTTTATGTAGTATGATCAGTTTATTGACAAATCAGGGAACTTATGAACTGGGAACCAAAAACAAAGTTTGAAGATGTAATGAAAAGCTGATGAAGACAAAGAAAGGAAAACTTGAGGCTTGTCAGGGAAATGACCACTTCATCTTTCTATTAAGTTAAAAAGGAACTTGAGATTGAAAGATGCCAAATATGTCATTTAGGAAAATACTTTATATAAAAGGGGAATCGACGGTACCTTTTTAAGATATGTAAGTAAAGAACAACAAAGAAGACTTCTCAAATTCTTCCATAATGAGGCATGTGGTGGTCATTTATCTGCTTCAGTGAGAGCCTTTAAAATTTTGAGACAATGCTACTACTGGCCTGGTATGTTTAAAGATGCCTATGACTAGGTGTCTAAATGTGAAGAATGCATAAGGTTAATTGGTAAGCCAAGATTGGTTGCTTTACCTCTCAGACCAGTAGTCATAGAAGAGCCTTTCCAACAATAGGGACTAGACTTTATAGGTTCTATTCATTCAAATTCAAGTGTTGGACATACTCATATCCTAACAACCACAGATTATTTTACTAAATGGGTGGAAGCCATCCCAGTGAAGCATACTACATCTGAAACTGTGAGCAAGTTTTTGAAGGAGAACATTTTGGTCTAGTTTGGAATTCTAAAGAAGATAGTAATAGACAATGCTTCTAGTTTTTCTTTTACTGAAATGTCTCTTTTTTGCTATGATTATGGGATTAGTCTTGCACACTCTTCAAATTACTACCCCCAAGGGAATGGTCAAGTTGAATCTAGCAATAAGATCCTAATCACCATTATCTAAAAATTGGTAGACGAGAACCAAAGAAATTGACATGAAAGGCCTTATGATGCTCTCTAGGCTGATAGAACCACTTCAAAGAGAGCCACCAATATGTCCCCTTTTGAGTTGGTATATGGGGTCTAGAGTACACTTTCTATCCCATTGGAACTATTGGCAACTTGGAAAACATCATTTGATGAAGACATTGTTGGCATGATAAAGTTTGGGTAAGCATGATGTTTGATGGTGTTGTCATTGATGGCAACAAGAATGAAACAAGGATTCAACAAGGTTGGTAACAAGGATTTTTGGTCCGGCAAAGAAGACGTGTTGGCAAAGTATAGAGATGAAGATGTTTCTAATCCTTAGATGATCCTAAATCCAAAGCTTCATATTTTGATCATCTCCAGAAGTGTACTTGCAAGAAGCTTAAGTTTGGCATAACAAAGAACAACAGTAATTAGTGCAAAACACCTACTTGTTTTGGTCTACAATCCTCGGGTAATGGATATTTCTTTTTGTGGTTTTGAGGTGTTGTAAAAACATGTGTAAAGTCTCTAAATACAAATTTTTAGAGCTTGAAGTCCACTGGTAAGGTAGTTATAAGCTTCTGAGTATCGCTACTTGCTTAGACAGTGTTTGACAATGACACAATGCAACTTCTGACAGTCCACATTTCACCACTTGATTATATTATACTATGCAGTTCTAAAGGTAATCTTGGGGATGCCTGAAGAGTCTTAGCTATGATTTTGAGTAAGTTTTGTGGTCCACATTGAAAGTTGTGTTCTAACTGTTAGAATGGACCTATGATAGTTTGTGTATGAGGCTGACATGATACCTTGATCTGTGTGTAGTAAAATCTATTGATTGAAATCATATCATAAGTGGTTCTATAGTTGAATCTGACATATACGAATATGTTTCAAGTGTTGAATTATTTTACAAAGTATTTTGATGAAAGGACTAGGATGACAAGCTACACAAGGCATAACTACACGCATCATCTTTGTAGGCCGACCTAATTTGAAGACTACAAGTGTTGCGGATATATATAAATGATCCATTTCAATGTTTGTGTAGGATGTGTGTGAAAATGAATGTGTATGTGAAACCTAAATGAATTTTTTTGATCCAATCAGTGTGACAAGTGTTTGAGAGAAAGTTTTATGAAGAGTAGAGCAGTGTGACAGAGCAGATCAGGATGAAGAGTTTTGAGATAGTATTTTGAGTTTCATTGGAGCTTTACCCCATGCATTTATAGATGCAATTACAATAGTTCATTTTGGTAGTGATCCACTCATTCTCTCTTTCTTTTCTCTTGACAGTGAGCCTGTATGCAGTGAGCATCTTTTTGGATAGTGAGTCCTTAGGCCAATCAACCCTGGGCAGTGAGTCCTCAGGTAGTGAGCCTCCTTGTAATTCAGTATTGTTACTACATAATATATTGTGAGCTAACACTCACCATGGTTTTTCCCTTTTTGGGTTTTCCACATAAAAATCCTGGTGTTCATGTGTTATGGTTTATGGTTGTACTTTCTATGCTTGTTTTTCTTTACTTGTTATTAAATGTGGCAAATGGATTAATGGTTTAATAAATGAATGGTCTAATGGAATACTAATTCACCCCTCCCTCTCAGTATTTTGGGTGTTTAACAATTGGTATCAGAGCCTAGTTCCTTGGAAAAAGTATAACAACTTGAGGAAGATCTTGGAGATTGAACACATGGCAACTAAAAGGTATCCTACTCCTCCTGAAGAAATTTATCCAACTGGAACTATAGAAGAAGAGTGCATGTATGTCAATGAAGAAGAAATCAAAGTTTCTCTTGAAGACCTTGAAAAGACTGAAGAAGAAAATAGGGATCTGAAATAAAATGTCAAGCAAGCAAATGAATGCATCAGGAAGTTGAGGGAGCAAGTCAAGAAGTTCAAAGAAAAGCATAAGGAGGTTAGTGAACAATTAAGATCAGTAAATTAAATCTTGGATGATCTAAAAATGCAAATTGAAGATAAGGAAAAAGTAGAAGAAGACCTAAATCAATTGGTGAAAGGAAAATCTGAAGAATGTGTAAAAATTGAAAAGGAAGTTGTGAACCTAAAATCAGATTTGGAGAAGGCAAAGGGCTATGAAGAAAAGTTTAAAATAAGTTCTGTAAAACTTGATGAGATGATTTCCAGTTAGAGAAACCCTGATGAAAAAGAAGGCTTGGGATTTGAGAAAGGTGAAAGTTCTAAATCAAGTCAAGCCGTGAATGTTGAGATCAAGAATGACAAGGCAAGAAGATTTGGAATCAAAGGAACAGATCTAGAAGACCACCAGTTAGGCAACCAAATGCTCAAGGGTACCCATATTTCAATGGTTATTGTAATTCATGCAATAAGTTTAGTCATAAGGCTACTCAATGTAGGAACAAAATGAATCAAAATGTTCCATCTTTCTTCAGTCAATGATTTACTTACAAGAGAGTTGGTCATAGAGCTAGTGAATGCAGAAGTCAGATAAGAAATGACTCTAACAATGTTTAATCTTTCAAAGGTAACTTCTTTACATGCAAGAAAGTTGGTCATAGAGCTAGTGATTGTAGAAGTCAGATAAGGAATGGATATAACAATGGAAGGAATGCTTAATCTTTCAATGGTAACTACTTTACATACAAAAGATTTGGACATAAGGCTAACCAATGCAAATCTAGAATGAATGGAAGGAACAATGGACAAAGGAATGTTGTGTGTTTCAATTGCAATAGGCCTAGACATATTGCAAGGTTCTGTAGAAGAAAGAACATGAAGAATGATATTCAGGAAGAAAGGAAGAAACTAGTGCAAAAGGCCAATACAGAAGAAATAAAGGAGAGGAAAAAGATGTGGGTTAAGAAGGATGTTAATGAAGTCAAGAATGAGTCTATGTCAAACTCTAGTATAGAAACTTCCTCCAAGAAGTGAATTGGGAGCCCTGGCTCAGGGGGAGCTTTAATGAAATATCATATTCCGCTAGCTAGAAAAAGTGGTGCTGACATCCAACACGAAGATATGAGTTGTAAGACAGAATAATAGATCTTATGAAGAAAAATCTGGCATAAAAGAATCTAATGCGGTAGATTGTAGAGCAATTTATGTCAAATGTGAATAATAGAGAAAGTGTTTAATAGCTTTTTGGAAACAAACATTTATGGCAATTAGGTTTTAATGAAAAGAGGTTATAAGAAACTTATTCGAAGGAAAAATCACATTGCATCCAAACTCTCAAGTGACCAAGGAGACCTGAGCTGCTAAGTAAAAGCAGCCTCAAAGTGCTTGGCGTGAAGAAACCCTTACTAGAAATGAAGAACAAGGTATTTACAGCCTTCACTCTTGAAAAATGTGTTAAGTGGTGAAAATGTCTATGCCACAAGTTGTTGAGATAATTTATAGGCCTTGACCTAAGTTCAAGAAGCATCCATTTAAATCCCTAGAAATAGATCCTGATGGTACATTTTCTAATGTGCCCTATGGTATAATGCATAATGAAGATGTTAGGGTCTACATTTGTGCAAATATGGAAGAATATGATCATGTAAAGTTAGGGCAAGTGTATTTGAATGAGTTTATGGATGAAAAATTTGAATTGAAAGAAGAATTCACTGTCCTGCATGAGAATAAACTAGACACATGGTTAGATTTTCTCATTTTCCATGAAGATGCTTGGGTTAGGTATGTCCTAAGAAGAATCCATGATGAATTCTTTTCGCTAAATGTGCCTCATATGATAACTAACATTGAGGCAGTTACAGAATTGCGTTCCACCGGAATAGTTCTAACACTCAAATTAGTGAAGAATGCTACAGTGATGAACCTAATTGGTGCCAAATTTGACAAGAGGGTGTTAATTGTCAATGATATAGAGGATCCGACAGTCAAGTTTGCCTCTATGGTGATTAGATATAAGGTCTACTTCTCCAACAAGAATAATTCTATCTCAACTACTACAATCTACACTACATATGAGATGGTGAAGAATAATGTTGATTATGATTTGTGTGAGTTGCTCCAACAACAGTTGATGGAGAATCTGAAGAGAACCAAAGACACCAAGTACCCATTCAAATATGGTACTCTTGTCATCTATTTTCTATTCTATTTCCTGAAGTAATTACTAGGTATGAGTAATATTATTTGGTTCAATCATTCCCCTATAGTAGTACAAATTAGGAACTATTTGTAGTGTATTGGAGATAATAATGCTCAAAGTGTAGCTCTATGGGGATACTTCAAAGTATTCTAGAAAAAAATGCAGGCTAGGTTTAGAATCCCTAGAAAGGTAGTTGAGAAGTATAAAGATGATATTGTTTTTATGGTGACCAAAGATCAATGCCTCATGGAGGCAGTGGAACCAAGAATAGTATGGGTCCCAGCAATGGGATATGAGGTCATAGAGGACATCTTGATTGGTTTGGTAGATTTGATGTTGAGCAAACCCAAAGATCCTAAATAGGAAAGGTTTGGGACTTTTGAAGAAAAGTCTCTCAAAGTACATCTGGAACAAACACAACCAAAAACACAAAGAAGAGTTAGAAAATGGGTGAAAGCATTTTCTCAAAGCAAAGGATTCACAAAGGAGAAAATAGATGAAGCTAGAGCCAAGGCACAAGCTTCTCAAGTTGTAAAGGCTCTAGAAAGACAAGAGGATAAAACTAAACAAGCTGAGGCTCTAGGAAAGCATGAAGAAAAGACTGAACATGTAAAGTATACTCCAAGGACAATAAGGACAACAAGGGCTTCCTCTTCTGTTATAGCTACCTCTGGGAGCTCTAGACCCCTTCCCACTACTAGTATTGAGAAAGATTTGCCTGAAAAGAAGCCTGTAGAGAAAAAGCATAAAATAAAGAAAACAAAGGCCACCAACAGAATATATGTGAGCCTTGGTGGTGGTGAAGAAGAAGAAGAAATAGAAACTAATGAAGAGATAAAGGCAAAGAGGACAAAAATATATGAATCCACTATAAGCAAAGAAGTGAAGCCCTCCAAAAAAGATAAAGGGAAGAAGAAGAATAAGAAAATTGAAACTAAGAAAGATGAGACTACAATGACTCTGGAAGCCACAATTAATGCAATGGCTGAGCATGGGAAATTGAAGCCAATTTCTAATATGTATGATGAAAGCTCATATGCTAACAAGGTAACAATTGAAGCAACTCTAATAATATTTTTTGACATGTTCAATAAAGCATTAATTGAAGTTGTAGATGATTTACCAGATAGTCTAGCTAGCATATTAACTTCAAGAAAAGAAGGGGCTATGGCTAAAGATGCTAAGTTGAAGGAATATGTTCTAATGAAACTTTGTCCAAGTCTCACTAGTGAAGACAAAGTTAAGGTCACCCAAAAGCTCCATGAAGAATTTAGAACCAAGAGGAGAATCAATACTCTAATGTCTCGGGATATTGAGAAATTGGTGAAAGAGATTGAGGAGAAAACTCTGTTTACTTCATGAACTTCACATCCCAAATGTGGTAAATGTAGATGAAGAAGAACAAAATGTTGATGTTGACAATTCTAATGCAGTTCTAGATGTAAATACTGAACAATGTATGGATCAAAGTACACTTACTCCTTCGGTGAACTCTAGAAATGATGAAGAAATGAAAGAATCTACAAAGGAAAAGAACTCTAAGAAAATAAAAGTGACATATGAGGATAGAGCCTCTAAAGGACAAGATGATCAAAGGAATTAGGTAAATGAATAGATGGTTGATAACTCAGCTCTGGAAATAGAGGGAAATGAACAAGAACTTACTCAAGAAGATCCTCCAGAGAGACATGATACTCAAGTGTACCATGATAAAGGCAAAAGAGACACTATTGGAGAAGATTCAGTTGACTCTCTAAGAGAGTTTTTGGAAAAATGGAGAGAAACTCATATTTTGTTTGCACCTAAGTTATTACAAGGACCAATAAACCTAGCTACAATGTCTCCATTGTAGAAACTGAAGCTTGGGTCAATTTTTCAAGCAACTGCCCAAGAAGAGATCCTAAAGTCTCACATGGAGGATAGTGAGCTTATGGGAGAAGCTATGGTAATCTTTGAGAAGATCATGCCAGGTGTAAATAAAGACACCTCCTTGACTCCTACGGTATAAATGAAGAAGCTTATGGCGTAAGTCAATTCTCATTTTGAGTCCCTTGAATAAGTAGCTGAAAAGAAGGTAAGGGTTGAGATTGACAGTAAAAGGTTAGTTGAGCTCAATGATAAATACTCTCAAGATAAAATTTTGTTAGATAAAAGTATAGAATATGCACAGATGGCCATCAAAGAAGATAGTGAAATATATCAAATTTTTCTAACCTAGCCTGATAAAATGAAGGAACTAAAAGAGAAAATAGATGGATGGGAAGCCCAACTGATGAAGATCTCCAAAACTTATGATCTGGTGAAAGATGCTATTGGTAATCAAAGGGAATAAGTTGAAACTATCCATTCTATCATACACAAGTTACAAAGCCAAAAGGATGTCATAAACACAAGATGAGTTAGCACCAGGAAATTGTAAGTTTTAAGATTGCATCCATGACAAGGCTTGTAGCAATAGCATATCATGCAAGGCAAATCACTGAGGCCCCTACTACTGTGAAGATGACAAAACTAGAGTTGGTGTCCCAAATCAATGGGCACATACAAATTTTGAGTAATGCCAAGGTTGGGTGGGATGAAGATGCAGTTCAACTGAAGAAGATCTACAAATATATTCTCCTTGCAAGCCAGTAAGGTATATGATTTCACATGTATATATGTAGATAGTACAAATAGCTTTGGAGTTTTGGTGTACATAGAAATCTGTCACTTGTACATATTTTTGTATCATACACCTTTGCCATTGATGTCAAAGGGGGAGAGTGAAGCATGTGAAAAAATAAAAAGAAAAATAACTAAAAAATAAAGGAGAGATGCATGTAGTTAGGGGGAGTAGTATGATGGTTTTTCACATCATGTGCTACCATCAATGCCAAAGGGCGAGATTGTTGGCAACTTGGCAAATATCATTTGATGAAGGCATTGCTGGCATGATGAAGTTTAGCTGATCATGATGTTTGATGGTGTTGTCATTGATGGAAACAAGAAAGAAAAAAGGATTCAACAAGGTTGGTAACATGGATTTTTTGTTTGGCAAAGAAGACCTAAGGATTTTGGCTAAGTGTTGAAAGAGTACATAGATGACCACAGTGAGACAATATTATGATCAGCATGGTTCATAGTTGAAGATGTGGTCTTGTGGATTTGGTAAGATGTTTCTAATCCTTAGATGAACCTAAATCCAAAGTTTCATCTTTTGATCATCTACGGAAGTGTACTTTAAAGAAGCTTAAGTTTGGCATAGCAATGAATAATAGAATCTGTGCACAACACCTACTTGTTTTGGTCTGCATTCCTCTAATAATAGATATTTATTTCTACAATTTTGAGGTGTTGTAAACACATGTACAAAGTCACTAAATATACATTTGTAGATCTTGAAGTCCACCGATAAGGTAGTTACAAGCTTCTGAGTATCACTACTTGCTTAGACAGTGTTTGACAGTGACATAGTGCAACTTCTAATGGTCCACATTTCACCACATGATTATATTATGCTATATGGTTCTAAAGGAAAGCTTGGGGATTCCTAAAGATTCTTAGCTATGATTTTGAGAAACTTTTGTGGTCCACACTGAAAGTTGTGTTATGACAGTTAGAATGAACCTGTGATAGTTTATGTATGAGGCTGACCTGATACTTTGATCTATGTGTGGTAACATGTATTGACTGGAATCATATCCTAAGTGGCTCCATAGTTGAATATGACATATATGAATATATTTCAAGTTTTGAATCAATTCATAAAGTATTTTGGTGAAAGGATTAGGCTGACAAGCTACACAAGGCATAACTACACACACCATCTTTGTAGGCTGACCTAATTTGAAGATTGTAAGTGTTGCGGATATATATACATGATCCATTTCAGTGTTTTTGAAGGATGTGTGCAAATATGAATGTGTATGTGTGACCTAAATGAAGTTTTGTGATATGATCAGTACGAGAAGTGTTTGAGAGAAGGTTTTATGAAGAGTAGAGTAATGTGACAGAGCAGATCAGGATGAAGAGTTTTGAGATAATATTTCGAGCTTCATTGGAGTTGTACCCCATGCATTTGTAGATGCAATTACAATAGTTCATCTTGGCAGTGAGCCTGTATGTAGTGAGCATATTTTTGGATAGTGCGTCCTTAGGGAAGTGACCCTCAAGTAGTTAGCCTCCTTGTAATTAGGTATTATTACTACATAATATATTGTTAGCTAACACTCACCATAGTTTTTCCCTTTCTAGGTTTTCCACGTAAAAATCCTAGCGTTCATGTGTTATGGTTTATGGTTGTGCTTTCTATGCTTGTTTTGCTTTATTGTTATTAAATGTGGCAAATGGATTAATGGTTTAATAAGTGAATGGTCTAATGGGATACTGATTCACCCCCCCTCTTAGTATTCTAGGTGTTCAACAAGAACTTGCATCTTTGAATTTACAGAAAGCTATAAAAGATGAGAAATTCAAAAATTCTATAGAAAAGAGAATCATGTACCTTTCTAAGATTGAATAACAAAGAGAGGTTGTAGTAGATCATATCTTGAATCATCAAAAGAAGGGAGTTTTACCTTCTAAAACCTTTAGAGGGCAATTTATACAAATGAATTGCCCAACTGTTAATGAATTTTCTACTACTAACAGAGAAAGATAGAGTTACTTAAGCAGTGACAAATCTATTTGCTAACAAATTTTTGGAAACTCTACTCGGGATGTTAAACAGAAAAGATCTTTTCCCCTAAAACTATCTACTATTATTTATTGGATTGATTTGGTCAGTTCATACTTAGAGATATAACTATTCAATTTTAATCATTCAAATAGACAACCCTATTTTGAGTAGTGAAAGGTTTTCAAAAAGAAATCATCTATGATGGCAGAGAAAACTTCTTGCTATGACACTATTATCCTAGACAGAAAACATGATTGACAATGGTGCGTCTAGGAAGAAATTTGCTAGTGCTTCAGCCTAATATAAATTGGCTCACAGATGAACAAGAATATATTGTTAATGGGCTATGAAACATGGCCTAGTGAAACCGAAGAAGCAATCAGCAATACCATCAAGTGAACAAAGTTCTAGAAATTTAAGAACTTGGGGGGATAACAAAAGAAAATGCTAGGAACTTCCCAGATGCTCAAGAAATCTACCTGATAGAAGATTTCATTCTAGCCCATAGAAGAGAGAGGCCATTTCAAACCATTTGAGTTCCTGACAGGAGAAGGAACAATCGATAGGACCCTCAACTTGATCATCAACCCAGTAATCAAAGAAATAATCACCAAGGTGGTCAAGAAGGCGGTCAACGAGTAGGTCTTCATTTCAATCACAAAAATTAAAAGAGGGTGGTGAGTCTACTATTAGTTGTATATTAATATACAATATTGAAAGCTAGCTTCCAAGTGGTATACTAGAGAAGATAGAAAGAAAGGTATCTTTGATCCAAATATTGATCTATTAGATTCTCTTAGTTTTTCTATATTTCCTTCAAGACATAGAGTTAAGTCTTTTAGTAGGGCTACCTCGCTTGTATGTCCTATTACATCTTCATTGTGCCGAGTGTTGGTTCTACACGGCACCACCCTACCTCTAATGGTCAATTTACAACCTCATATGGCTCACCAACAACAACTAGTCCCATAGGGACCTACGATTGGCCCACTGTCATTGGGAAATCAATTACATGATTTACCCAAAGGATCTGGTAAACTATTGCCTAAATTCAAAGGAGATGACAAGACCACCCCGTTTGAACATATCATTGCTTTCTTTGTTGCTTGTTCTATCCTAGGTGTACAATATGAAGATGTCTTTGTTAGACTATTTGTCAAAACATTGTCTGATGTTGCCATAGAATGGTTTTATCACTTGGCTCTAGGTTCCATCGATAGCTGGGATTCCATGAGAATCAAATTTAAGAGCATATTCAAATCTACAGAAAATGAGCATACTTTATTAACTTAATTATCCTCACTCAAGAAAGAAATGCATGAACCAATGAGAGAATTTGTGGCCAAATTTAACCGCATTGTGAATAGAATAACTCTCGCAATGCAACCTAGCAATGATATTCAAAAATGCTTCTTCATGAATTCTTTACCTCCTAATGTTAGTTATACACTCCAAAGAGAAGGAGCTACTAATCTTCAAAGGGCTCAAGAGGTAGCGATATCTATTGAAGATGATCTCATAACCATGGGAAAATTGAGAAAAGAAGTTCAAATGAGTAAAGAACGGGAAAGCACATCCATAGATCTAGTGATACAACACCTAGCCAATGATGTCATCGCCCTCAAGAGGTAAATGTCGATACCACAACAATGGCCTTATTTTCATGACACGCCCAGGAGAGAGTTTAACATATCGAATGCCAATAAAACTCTAGTATTGCTAGGGTCATCTCAAAGGTTGGAAATAGAAGGCCCATCTACCAATGGGAAGGCAAATCATATGGCATGCAACTTTCATCTAACTACTAATCATGATGGAAATACTTGTCTAAAAATGACTAGGTTCATGCAAATGCTTTCGATGAATGGACAAGCAAATGAGCCATTGATAGAAGAAGGTGATGCAGAACAATATGGAAATGCTATGGTAAATTTCATGGAATATGAATCTTATTCCAACAACAGTGAAGATTTGTACATTGAATGGGAGAATCCCAACTGCATCATCTTCACCAGAGGACAACAGATCTAGAAGAAAGAAGAAAGCCCCAAGAACCAAATAGGCAATAATACTTTCTGTCCAAAGATATTGTCTAGGCATACCGCTAAAATGTATAAGAAGACAAATGAAGAAGCCTCCAAGGAGACCCTATCTAAGGTACTTATCCCTAAAAAATTTTATTGTCCAAATTTTGATATTGTAGAGTCATATAAAAATACTAAAAGTCAAATATCTCAAGAAAAGTACCTTAGACTTAATCCTGTTGAATTGGATAGGCTAGTATGATATGTCAAATAAGAACCATCATCTTCCCCTACTCATGTTCATGCCTAGTTCTCTAAGAGAATAGAAAAAGAAAAGGCTCCAAAAGAAAAGACATTTGCTATGTAAAGACTGAACCAAAGAACCCTTTCGATAAACCCAATCCTTTCTATATTTCTTTATTTATAGCCATATATAAACTAAGAAATTGTGTCGTAGACTTAGGAGCCTCTGATAATGTCATGCCTGCATAAGTGGCCAAAGCTCTAGGTTTATCTCTAACTTCCTCTCATGGGAAATGTTATTCCATGGACTATACTCAAGTACCCATTATTAGTCACATAAAAGATGCCCAAGTAGCTCTAGCTACTTATCCAAAGAAAAGAATCAAGCTTACCATCCTAGTAGCTAATATACCAGCAAGTTATGGTATGTTATTAAGCAAGAGCTTTTGCAGAGACTTAGGAGGAGAAATACAAATGGATTGGTCTCATGCACTCATCCCAGTAGAAGGCAAGAAAGTTCACCTAGAACTAGATCCAAAGGCTAAATTCACTATTCTAAAGTCAAGAGACCCTAGATCAGACATACTATATGTAGAGATAGCTCATGGAAATTACATGTTTTCATCAAAGAAGGAAGTGAAAGACTTAGAGTTGATTGGGCCTGATTTTTCCAATGAATTATGGACACTGGAGTTTGACAGTAGTTGCTCCTCATCAGGCTTAGGAGCTAGAGTCATGATGATCTCTCCAGATGACTACAAGTTCCCTTTCTCTTTCAAATTGAAGTTTGAAAACACAAACAACATGGCTGAATATGAAGCCATGTTGTTGGGACTAGAAATGGCTAGAGAAAAGGGAATTAAGCAGTTGAGAGTTGTCAAAGATGCAAAATTGATTGTAAAAAAAGTAAGAAGAATTTCCTCTATGAAAAATAATAGATTACAAAGCTATTGCAAAAGAGTTTGGGATAGCATAGATTGTTTTGATGCCTTCTCCATAGAATTTGTGCCTAGAGAATAGAATACTAGGGCAAACTCCTTGGCTGTTTCAGCTTCTCTGCTCCTTCCTCATCTAGACATCAAAGAGAATACTTGCAGGGTTGAAGTTATCTATAGGCCAAGCATTCCAGATAATGCAAATCATTGGAAAGTATTTGATAATAAAAAACAAATCATTTCATTCCTAGAAAAAGTAGATGCTTTTGTAAACTTATTCTTTGAAGGGAGTATCTCTAAGAACGGTGAGGTTACAGAAGGGACAGTCACTCAGCCAGATGGATGTAGCGAGGGAATCATCCAATTAAAAGGGAACACTCTTCCTAAAGGAATTATAAGTCTTGAGGACCTCTTCAACAAGCATGATCATTATATTAAGTAGAAGATCTGATCCACCACCAATGCTTCAGCTGAGTATGAACACATCAACATTGCTAGTAGTGAAGAACCTAAATTGGTATGTATAGGCAAGTGTTGTATGCCCGAAGAAAGAAAATGACTAATATCTTTACTAATCAAGTACAAAGATCTTATCAATATATATATATGTGTGTGTGTGTGTGTGTGTGTGTGTGTGTGTGTGTGTGTGTGTGTGTGTGTGTAAATACATATACATATGTATAATAATATTTTTCCATAAGCATTGTAAAAAGTCTATCTCTAACTCATTGTATTGGCTGTCATAATTAATACAATTGATAGAAATAGAAACCACCCTTTTTTTTTGAAACAAATACAACAACTATTATTTACTTCTTTTTTTAAAAAAATAACCAGAACTCTAATGTATATATTTTAGACATGAAAACAAACAGAAATCTAGTTGAACAATAATTTGCATATTTCTCTTTTGAAAGAAATAATAGAAAAATCAGCAACATAGAGATTTGATTAAATTTTCTCTTTCTTTCTATATAATCACACAGCAAAGCCAAAACCATGAAATGATATTTTTACCTACTTTTAATAGATTAAAGGTTTATAACAACAAGCATAGTTGCACCACAAAAATAGGAAATCACTATATATATGTAGGAAACATCATTTAATATCCATAACAACAAGACACATAGCATTTTGCAACCACAAGAAGATAGAAAAAACATTCAATGACCTTTAAACAATTACATATTGAGAGAGGGTTTTCTCTCTTCTCTTTTATCCAAAAACAAATATACGCCATTCATTTGATCATGGCTCTCAAGTAGCCAAAATAACATTACATCAAAAACCAATACGACATCTCCCAAGCTCCAAGGGTCACCAAGATAAACCTACAAGAAACTAAACAATGGAGGGACAACCAAGCCACCAAAAATGCTCTCCTCCCTACCATAGACCTGCAAGTGGGTCACCCCCGAGCTGGGAGGTCGATCTTCACATGGGTCTCAAACCACAACACAACAATAAACAATCACATAATAACAAGAACAACACCCATAGGTTTGAACATCACAAAATCCTTAACAAATAGATTTGAGGGGGGTAAGGGAGTGGACATCACTCGACTCAAGAGGATCACTCCACAAAAATCCCAGTCTCAACACAAAATAAGGGCTCAAGCCCAAAATGATAACTCCATGAATATATGAATTTCACCATGGCACTCATGCCAAACAAAAATACTCCATACTCCAATATCTTGCCCTCAAGGCCACAAAAAAAATACTCCATACTCCAATATCTTTCCCTCAAGGCCACAAAAATACCAATACTATGAGGGTGACCTGAAGGAGGTTCACTCCTCCCCCACTCCACACATGGATGGACACACCAAGATTGGTAGTCTCATCCCAAAACACCCAAAGCATTTCAAGCACAAAACCAAAATTAACAAAGCATAAGGAATGGATAAAATGCCATGAGGCTTACCTTAAGAGCCGACAATCTTTCTCCAAGAGTCTAATCCTCCAAAAATCTCTCTAACTCTCACAAAATCCCTCCAAGATAGAAAAATTAAGCAAGAACAAGAACCCCATTCCCCTCTCAAAGAGGAATTAAAATAGGCCTCATTCCAAGGCCTTGAGGAATAAGAAGGTGACACATGTCACCTTCTCCTTCCTCTTCCCATCCCACTTTCAAGGGAAAAGGAATGTGAGGGTGACATGTGTCACCCTCCCATCCATTCAACCCTCACCCTCTCCACATGTGCTCTCACAAATGTGTGAGAGAAAAGGTGAAGAGGTGGCATCTCTCCATATGGACTCCAAGAGGATAAGGGATGACACATGTCATCACCTTATTCTCCAAAGGGAGCCCCTTCACTCCAAGATGCTCTCACACATGTGTGACATCATTGGAGGAAGGTTCCACACACTTGGGGGTCTTGAAGACTCCCCAAGTCTTCAAGGTGGTGGAATTCCATGCCTTAGAAAGGTAGATGGGTCTTCTTTGAAGGCATGACTCATCTCCCACACATATCCAATTTGAATTTTTGCCACTTTTCTTTAACCTAAGATTAATGTGACTAGAAAGGGGTAACCCTAGGGTTTGGCATGCTCAAATGGGCCCTAGACCCTAGGGGTACCATCTAGGATTAATTTTAGCCCAAAATAAACAATTTAGGAGATAAAAATTCACATAAAATGGCCACAAAAATAAAAGACACCAAGTGGTGTAAATTAAAACACATATTTTTACAACACTTCAATTAAATAATATAAAATGGTGAAATCTAAGCCAAATAATAAAATGCAGACATTTATGAAAGCATCATACAATCACACATGATCCTTGTCCCTCTTGGGAATGGATCGGTCTAGCACGGGAAACACATTAGGTGTGAGATCGATCTCTAATTTTCTATGGCCTGGAAAATCACCTGCGCACTTGAACAACATATCATAGCCGAAACAAGGAAATGCATACACTCATGCCATCGTATAATCATTTAAAAAATTATAAAAATCACATCATAATTAAGATTCATAATTGTATTTCTATATACTATCTCAAGATCAAAATCTCATAGTAAATCTATATAATGATCTCACAACTCGTACCTCTAATAGTACCAAAATGTATATCACCAGACTAATCATCATCAGTGAATCAAAATAAAGGAATATAGTCACATCACAACATACTAAGCATAGCTAACCAAAATAAAGGAATATAGTCTAGAGAATCTACATATTAGGATCAACAGTCCCAAGTGTAAAAAAGTCATCAACAAAAAATGTGAAATGAGAAAAATAAGGGAGTGAAATAAATAGGCCTCACATTATGAGGACCTACAAAAATTCATGGATGGAAAGCTATTACATCGGATACCACTAAAACCAGGTATAAGCCCTTTTAGATAGAAACAAAGATCTTACAATCCAAAGATTGTAGACACTATATTCAATGAGGTGGATAAGATGTTAAAGGATAAAATCATCTATCCAATACATCATTCAACCTGGGTAGCTAACATTGTGCCTATCAGAAAGAAAAGTAGAGAAATAAGGATATTTGTGGATTTTAGGAATCTAAATCAAGCTTCTATAAAAGATAATTACCCATTTCCAATGATTGACCACATATTACAGACATTCTTAGGGTTAGAAATAATGTCAATGCTTGATGGGTTCTTAGGATATAATTAGATTGGAGTAGCCCCAGAAGACCAGCACAAGACAACCTTCACCACTCCAAAGGGAACCTTTGCATATAACAAAATGACTTTTGGGTTGATCAATGCAAGAGTGACTTTTTAGAGAGTTGTGGATCTTTCTTTTGGAGACCTAAAGAACAAGATTATTGTGGTATACCTTGATGATTTGATAGTCTTATCGAAGAAGAGGGAAGATCATATTGATCATCTAGAGATTGTCCTACAGAGATGCTAAGATATAGGTATATCATTAAATCCTAATAAATCTATTTTTGGAATTACTGAAGGAAATCTTTTGGGACACAGAGTCTCAAAGCAAGGCATCAAAATAGACCCAGAGAGGGTTAAATCCATTCAATAGTTGAGCTTGCCTATTAGCAAGAGCCATACAAGGTCCTTCATCGAACATGCTAACTTCTTAAGGAGATTTGTGCCAGACTTCACTAAGTTAACCAGGCATATTGTAGAAATGATGAAGGATAAACCTATTTTCAAATGGATCAATGAAGGAAAGGAAGACTTTAATCCATCAAAAAAGCAATAGCTAATGATCCAACTCTAGTACATCCAAATTTTGATATAGATTTCATTATCTATTCTTATGCATCTGAACACAAATTATCTACTATATAGCTTCAAAAGAATGAACATGGATTTGAATCCCCTATCACTTTTATGAGCATGCCTCTGAAGAAGCATGAATTAAACTATTCACCTATGGAGATGTTGCAGGTATGTGCCTAATTGGTGTTGTCATTAATGTCAACATATCAGTGTTGTCATTGGTGTCAACTATACTCTTATTCTATTGCTTGCTTGTAATAAGTGAGATGCTTTGTATTTACTTATGTAGGTGATCTTGATGTTGAGGATATTGAGAAAATTAGCTCCTCTGGTAGAAATAGTGAGTTGCAGTGGAAACAATGTATTGCATATTCAAGAACAGTCCAAAAGATTGCTCTGCATTTCACGTAGGATGAATATCTTTGTATGTGGATTGGAAGGTATTTAGAAGTCTATCTAAAGATGTTATATTCCAAGTTTGAGCCTTGGGTATGAATAATTGAGCGAGTTATGTTACTAGAGTGAAAACAACATTTTTTGTATGTTTAGCAGTGACAGAGAGAAAGTATTATGCTCTATATTCCTTCGCATTAAATTATTTATGTTTGTGGTTCTAGAGTTAAGTCTAAGATGATGTTATGTGCCTTTAACTCCCATGGTTCATGATTTGGTGGTCCACAAGTGATCTTTTCATTATGATAGTGGTTGGCAGTGTTGGTTATGTGCTCTAGTTTGAAGAATCTTCTTGACAGAGTGGTTAGAGATCATGCAGTTGTTCCTGGTGATTACAATGTGCTTGTGGATGTCTCCTATCATGTTCCTACCTTTGGATTGGTCCACAAAGAGAAGTTTGGATCATGAAAGAAGAATGTTCTTAGAAGACCTAGTGTTAACTATAGCCTTGGCTGACTTGGTTGTTTTCACTATTTGTGGAGATGCATTGAAGATTGTAGAAGCGTATTGTGGCATGGAGGATTGCGTTTGAGTCCCAACTAAGGTGTGGTGTGTTCATTATACTTCTCTACATCTTTCCTTAGCTAAATTTTGTAATAGGTCTAGACCTATTTCTGTGTATGTTTTGTAATGCTGACCTTGGAGATTGTTCCACGGTTGATGAATTGTATAAAGACTTGTAATGTATTTGAGAAAAATGCGTACTTGTGAAAGATGCGAAGATAAGGGAAAAGTAGAGCAGAGAAAAGAAGTTATATTATGCTTCAATGGAACTGAACCTAGGCATGGAGTAGATGCTATTTAATCAGTTCATCATATTTGGCAGTGAGCCACCCTTTAGGCAGTGAGCCTCTATTTTTGGGTATTGTTATAACTCATATATTTTCTATGGGCTAACACCCATCGTGGTTTTTACCTTTTAGGGTTTTCCACATAAAAATTAGGTGTCTACTATGTTGAATGTGTGATTGTGATTAAGTCTATGGTTTCATTCTTTCATGGTTGAATATGATTATCAGTAATTAAGTAGTTGATGGTTTATGAAGTTAAGTTTTTGTGACAACTGATTCACCCCCCCTCTCAGTTGTCCTGTGTATTTCAACAATTGGTATCAAAGCCAAGTTCCTCAGAGGTAAGCTTAATAGATTGAGGTAGATCTAGGATGTCTCACAAGGAGGCTCCACAGTTTGATGGGATGAATTATGCAACTTGGAAGATTCACATGAAAAGCCATCTACTTTGTATTGGTTATAAAGTATGGCAAGTGAGACAAATTGAATTTGCGATGCCAGAGAATGGTCTAACAACTGAAGATGATATCAAAGAATATGAGGTAAATATAAAAGCCAGAGATGCTCTGTTGAGTCCATTGACTGACACTGATTTAATAAGGATCATGGATTATGAGTCCACTAAAGAAGTCTGGGATAAGCTGAGTAATCTGTATGAAGGAGACAAATCTGTAAAGAGTGCCAAATTACAGGGACTGAAAGCCAAATATGAAGGTCTTAAGATGGGAGAAGATGAAAATATAACATCCTTCATGCAAAAGGTTGATGACCTTGTTACTAGAATGAAAGGTATGGGAGGAATTGTTGATGAAACTGAAGTTGTGATGAAAATTCTTAGGTCATTACCTAGATCCTATGCTCACAAGGTAGCTACAATTGAAGAAATAATGACTATGAAAAATATTAATAAGGATCAGTTGCTTGGTAAGATTATTGCTTTTGAAATGAGATACTTTGGTGATGCGCCAAAAGTAGAAACTACTTTCAAAGATAGTACTTCAAAGAAGATCTCTAGACCATAAAAGTACAAGGTGGAACCTAATGATGAGCTTGATGAAATTGAAGCCAACTTTGTTGACAGACTACAAAGAGGTTATGGTAAGTTCAAGGAAAATTACCTTTCAAATGTTTCTAATGTGGTAAAGTAGGTAATTATGCTTCCAGATGTCCTAAAAGAATTGAAAGGAATAGAAAAGGATTTGAGAATAGGCCTAAAGCTCCAAAGAAATGTTTCTTTTAATAAAAAGTGGCAAGCCACTATAGAATATATTATTAATAAATAAATGTTACAAAAACCTAGTTCAGAGAGCATACCGGTAGGAAAGAACTAGGAAGAAAACCTTTGGTTATAGCTCAGAAATATACAAAATTCTTACACAAAATGTCCTAGAAAGGAAACCATACCAAGGCTTTACAGTGATCAAAATTGAAAGAGACTGCACTATACAACAAGACTCAAGAGACCACAATCTCCCCACTATTACCTAAATTACTTCCTCCACCTCCAGATGACAAAAACAAAAAAAGATTGCGAACCATTCGAATCCACAAGCTTGAAGAAAACTAGCTCCCACTTCAGTAAACCAACAAGTAGATAATCCATCATAGCCCAAGGCCAAAAGCCAACTATCGACATACTGAATAGAAGACAAAATGCCTTTATATTACAAGCTTACAATGATAGCTAACAGAGTATAAGCTATTTACATCAACTATAGAGAAACAAGATTAACCAATCGTTGCATCACTTAGATCTTGCACTAGGTAGTTTCCACCATCTGTATCCAGTTCAACAGGAGACCCAGGAGGAGGAGAAATCTGAGGTTGAAACTACAAAAGGAATAGCAAAGAATGATACTTCTCCTCCACCCCATTCATCAATGCTTCCCCCACTTCTGAATTATGAGCATGTAGGGAAATGTTCAAAAGATCTTCATTCTCATGTTGAATGGCCGAACCAAAGGCATTAAAGATATAGTTATGAGCAGGAGAATGCAGGATTTGACACTTAGGAAATAAACCACCAATTAATGCAGCAGACTTGAAGAGATCATAATTTTGGAAAGCTTCAACCAACAAATCCTCTATGAAAAGGCAGCGATGCACATATTTGGAAAGCAACTATCTTACCAAGACGAGGTTCTGAACCAAATCCATCGCATTGGAAGAAAACACTGAAACAATTTGGGATGGGTACAAAGACCTCGCATAACCATCCTGCGAAACTTTCCCAACCACCTCACGAATAGCTTCCTTGATATCATTATTTTCAATAGAGAAAATAGAAGATAAACCATCTGAATCAACTTTCCCAAAAAAGGTCATCTCCAATTTCGGGATAGGGAAAGATAGCCTTCGATTCAACTAGATTTCCATGATTCACAACTCAATGACAGAAATAGAGGACTTGCCCAAATTAAATAGATAAGGAGAGCCGTGCAATGATAACTCACCATCAAATCCATAACAAAATTGAGATGTCATCCCATAGAAAAATAATGCGAACTTAGAGGAAGTACATTAGGAATGAAATTAGTGCAGATTTTCTTGCCAAAGGGAGATTTTCCTAATGAAGGCACCATTAATACCAACTAGAAACACATGAATAACTTACGACCACTACAAAAAGTTAGATTAAAAACCATGTGGCAATTAGGCCACACATGCGAGTGAATTATTCACAAGAATATCTTGGATAGTGGGGAAATCTCCAATTTTTTCACTACTCAAATCTAGCAGCACCTCCTCCAATTCAAACCCCAAATTAGCCAATGCATTGGCCAGCTTGTTCCCTTCTCTATAACAATGAGAAAGGGTAAAATTTTCAAAGTTTGAATTAAATCCCATGCTTCTTGGAGCATGTATTGAAGTCACCAATTTGTAATAGCATTCTTTTTCAAGGCATTAATGATGACCAAGGAGTCCCCTTCAATATGGAGGCAAGCAATATTAAGCTTTCTAGCCAACTTTAAACCTTCCACTAAAGCCATTATTTCTGCTTGATTATTAGTTGAATCTAGAATTCTGGAAGAGAAAGCCCTAATAAAGTCTCATTTTACATCACTTAAAACACCTCCTATCGTAGCAGGTCCAGGGTTACCTCACGAGGCACCATCAAAATTAAGTTTCACAAACCCAAAGGCAGGAGGTTTCCACTTAATAGAATTTCTGTCAACTTTAAAGATTGAAGAACTCCCAAGCTTTGGCAAAGGACACAAAGCCTTCCAATCTTTAAGAATCTTATCATCCCAAGAAGTAAAAGTAAGTTTAGATGAACCTTTTCTCTAAAGATTACTCATGTCAACTTCAGAAATAGACTTTTCTATGGCTGAAATAACACCAACAAAATCTTTAAATTCTTTTCTAAAAATCCTTCTATTCCTTTCAAGCCAAATGCTCCACACAACGATTGAAGGGGAGACTATCCAAATAGAAGAAAAAGTGGAGTCTTTGAAAAGAATTGGCCAACTAATAAATAAATCCAAAGAAATATTACTATGTTAGAGATTTTGATGATGAAGGTGTGACTAATGATGAATCTGATGATGCTAGTACTAGTGCAAATGAATGCTTATTTATTGCTATTAAAGAAGAACCTATGTCTACTAATCCTGCTAGCTATGTGAAGGAAGAAAAACTAGTGGAAGAAAGTGCTTTGGTTTTTCAGGTTGAGAAAGACAAGGATCAATGGATTATTGATAGTGGATGTTCACATCACATGGCCAGTGACAAAAGTAAGTTTGTAAGTTTGGAAAAATATGATGGAGGACTAGTTAGGTTTGGAGACAATGCAACTGGTAAGATTTGTGGAAAAGGTCTATTTCATTTGATGGAAAGCATAATACTGACTTGATGTCCTATATGTGAAAGGATTGAAGCACAATCTTTTGAGTTTTGGTCAAATCTATGACAAAGGTTATGATCTAAGATTCAAAGACAATGGATGCAAGATCATGGAAAGCTCTGAAACTATGATTGCTACCGGTAAGAAGACTAGAGATAACATATATCAATTGAGAGGAACTAATGATTACTATTTATTAGCCCAAACAGGTGAGAGTTGGTTGTGGTATAGAAGGTTGTGTCATATAAATTTTGATAATCTAGTAAAGATAAGTTCAAGTCAAATCATGAGAGACTTACCAAAACTTGTGAAACCTACCAATACTATTTGCAAAGAATGTTAGTTGGGGAAGTAAACAAGAACAAGTTTCAAGAGTAAAGAGCAATTTTTTTCTTGTTTACTGGATCTAGTTCATATAGATCTATGTCATCATACAAGGATAAGAAGTCTACAAGGTGACAGGTACTTCATGTTACTTATTGATGATTATTCTAGAATGACTTGGCTTACTTTTCTAAGAGGCAAATCTAAAGCCCTAGAGAAGTTCAAATCCTTCAAGGCAATGGTTGAAAATGAAATAGAACTAAAAATCAAATGCTTGAGGTCTAATAGGGGAGGTGAGTTCACATCAAATGAATTCAACAATTTTTGTGAAGAGCAAGGAATAAAGAGACATTTGTCTGCACCTAGGACTCCTCAGCAAAATGGAGTTGTGGAAAGGAAGAATAAGATAGTTCAAGAAGTTGCCAGAACAATGATGAAGGAAGGAGGCCTGCCGGAAGTTTTCTAGAAAGAAGCTATAAATACTATTGGCAGATGGTGAGTGCTCCCTGTGGGATTCATGACATGGCCTAATCGCCTCCCATGGATTTATTAACTCTAGTGTATGTATCATAAATTGACAGGTCAACCTTTTGGTTTCACGGCAATCGTGGGCCAACAATTGGTATCAGAGCAAAAGGTCACGGGTTTGAAACCCCTTAGGTAACACTAGGGGGAGTTTGTTGGCAGATGGTAAGTACTCCCTATGGGATTCATGACATAGCCTAACCACCTCTCGTGGATTCATTAACTCTGGTGCTTATATCAGAAATTAACAGGTCGACCTTTTGGTTTAACGGCAATTGTGGGCCAACACATACTATTGTCTAGATTCAAAATAGAGTTCAAGTGAAAGATAATGGTACTAAAACTCCCTATGAATTTTCGTATGGAGGAATTCCAATAGTAAGATACTTCAATGTCTTTGGAATCAAGTGTTATATCAGAAGAGATGAAGACCTAGGGAAATTTGATGCAAGATGTGATGAAGGAATCTTCCTTGGATACTCTACCAAGAGTAAGGCCTACTGGTGCTACAACAAAATGTTGAAAAAGATTGTGGAGAGTGCAAATGTGAAGGAGGATGAAGGCAAAGGAAAAAAATTAGATCAGAGTGGCTATGAGTGAGATGAACTTGCTGATATATCTTATGAAGAAAAAGTTGAACAAGAAGAAAATCAAAGTGAAGAAGAAAAGGCTCTAAAAATTACTAAGACTCCCAGGTATGCAAGAATTAATCACTCTGAAGATCAAATTATTGGAGACAAAGAGAAAGGAGTACTGACAAGGAAAAGAGCTGCAGAAGAACAAGTGAATTACTATTTTCTCTCTATAGTTGAACCAAAAACTGTGAATGAAGCCTGCAATGATGAAAATTGGGTTAAGGCAATGGAAGAAGAACTAATGTAGATAGAGAAGAATAAAACTTGGGAATTAGTTCCTAGACCTTATAACAAAAATACTATTGGAACCAAATGGGTCTTCATGAATAAGCTAAATGAAAATAGGGAAGTTGTAAGGAATAAAGAAAGACTTGTGTGTAAAGGATATTCTCAAATTGAAGGAATAGCTTTTGAAGAGACTTTTTCTCTAGTAGCTTGGATTGAAGCAATCAGAATGTTTCTGGCATTTGCAACTCACAAAGATTTCAAGGTATATCAGATGGATGTGAAGTCTACATTCCTGAATGGTGAGTTAGAAGAGGAAGTCTACATTGAGAAACTGGAAGGATTCCAACTATCAAATCAAGGTGATATGGTATGCAAGTTGAAGAAAGCATTATATGGACTCAAGCAAGTTCCTAGGGCATGGTATGCAAGGTTGGATAAGTACTTATTGTAGTTAGGATATAGTAAAGGAACTACTGATAGTAATCTTTATTTCAAGATTAATGGTGATCAAAATTTGATTGTTGAAGTCTTTGTTGATGATATCATCTTTAGAGGAAATGAAGGTATGTGTATGAAATTTGCTGGTGAAATGTAGAAAGAGTTTGAGATGTCTATGTTTGGTGAGATGAATATCTTTCTAGGTCTATAAATCAATCAATAAGATAAAGAAATCTTCATATCTCAGTGTAAGTATGTGAAAGAGTTGTTAAAGAAGTTTAGGATGGAAGACTCTAAACCGGTATGTACTCCCATGGTGACTAGCTACAAATTGAGAAAAACTAATGAATCATCCAAGACTGATCAGAAAAAGTACAGATCCATGATTGGAGGATTACTTTATCTAACTCAAACCAAACCTGATATTATGCATGCAATTTGTCTTGTTGCAAGATTTCAAGCTGATCCAAGAGAATCACATGTGATGGCATTAAAGAGAATCCTGAGGTATTTAAAAGGCACTCCAATCATGGCTTATGGTATCCAAAGGATAATAATTTTACTCTTAGTGCTTATACAGATGTTGATTGGACCGGAGATGTTGATGATAGGAAAAGTACAAGTGGAGGTGCCTTCTTCTTGGGAAATAGATTGGTTTCATGGCTGAGCAAGAAACAAGATTCAATCTCTTTGTCAACTATAGAAGCAGAGTATATTGCAGCAGCATGTTGTTGTACTCAAGTGTTATGGATGAAGTAGACTTTGAAGGATATAAGAGTTGTTTATGAAGATCTAATTGCAATCTTGTGTGACAATACAAGTGCCATAAATATTTCTAAGAATCTAGTGATGCACTCAAGAACAAAGCATCTATCTATAAGGTATCACTTTTTGAGAGAAAAGGTGATAGAGAATGAAGTAAAGTTGGAATATGTGTCCATAAAGGATCAGATTGCAGATATCTTCACCAAGCCTTTGCCTAAGGATACTTTTGAGTATCTCAGAGAAAAGTTAGGGGTCATTACCCCTCCTACCCTAAACTAAGATGCATGAGAATGCATCAATCCAGTGGTGCTCAAAGTCTCATTATTTGATCTGCATTAATATTTTGGGAGCTACGTCTTAGGGGGAGTAGCTAGATGTGTTGGTAATAGCTTAGTTGGATTAGAGTAGCAGAATGCAAGTATGTGCCCTTTGCCATTGATGTCAAAGGGGGAGATAAATCGTGTGAAAAACTCAAAAGGAGAAAGAATGTAGATGTGTAAAGAAAAAGGGGGAGAATCTTGTCTTGATGGTCTTTTCAATTTTTCACATCATATGTTGCCATCAATGACAAATTGGGAGATTGTTGCAAGTATGTGCCTAATCGGTGTTGTCATTGATGTCAACATATCAATGTTGTCATTGGTGTCAACTATGCTCTTATTATGTTGCTTGCTTGTAATAAGTGAAATGCTTTGTATTTACTTATGTAAGTGATCTTGATGTTGAGGATATTGAGAAAATTAGCTTCTCTGGTAGAAATAGTGAGTTGCAGTGGAACCAATGTATTGCATACTGAAGAACAGTCCAGAATATTGCTCCACATTTCACGTAGGATGAATATCACTGTCTGCGGATTGGAAGTTATTTAGAAGTCTATCTAAAGATGTTATATTCCAAGTTTGAGCCTCTCCAATATGAAGAACTGAGTGAGTTATGTTCACTAGAGTGAAAACAACTTTTTCTGTATGTTTGGTAGTGACAGAGAGAAAGTATTATGCTCCACATTCCTCCACATTGAATTATTTTTGTTTGCAGTTATAGAGTTAAGTTTGAGATGATGTTATATGCCTTCAACTCCCATGGTTCATGATTTGGTGGTTCACAAGTGATCTTTTCATTATGATAGTGGCTGGCAATGTTGGTTATATGCTTTGGTTTGAAGAATCTTCCTGACAGAGTGGTTAGAGATCGTGCGGTTGTTCCTGGTGATTACAATGTGCTTGTGGATGTCTCATGATCATGTTCCTACCTTTGGATTGGTCTGTAAAGAGAAGTTTGGATCGTGAAAGAAGAATGTTCTTAGAAGACCTAGTGTTAACTCCAATCTTGGCTAACTTGGTTATTTTCACTATTTGGGGAGATGCATTGAAGATTGTAGAAGCGTGTTGTGGTGTGGAGGATTGCGTTTGAGTCCCATCTAAGGCGTGGCATGTTCATCATACTTCTCTACATCTTTCCTTAGCTAAATTTTGTAATAGGTCTAGACCTATTACTGTGTATGTTTTGTAATGATGACCTTTGAGATTGTTCCAATGTTGATGAATTGTATAAAGACTTGTAATGTAGTTGAGAAAAATGTGTACTTGTGAAATATTTGAAGATAAGGGCGAAGTAGAGAAGAATAGAGAAGTTATATTGTGCTTTAATGGAACTAAACCCATTCATGGAGTAGATGTTATTTAATTAGTTCATCATATTTGGTAGTGAGCGACCCTTTGGGCAGTGAGCCCTGTAGGCAGTGAGCCTCTACTTTTCGGTATTGTTATAACTCATATATTTTCTGTGGGCTAACACCCACCATTGTTTTCCATTTTAGGATTTTCCACATAAAAATTTGGTGTCTACTATGTTGAATGTGTGATTGTGATTAAGTCTATGGTTTCATACTTTCATGGTTAAATCTTATTATCAATAATTAAGTAGTTGATGGTTTATGAAGTTAAGTTTTTGTGACAATTGTTTCACCTCCTCTCTCACTTGTCCTGTGTATTTCAATAGGAGAAACATGCTTTTGTTGTAGTCAAAGCTATGAAGCAGTTCAGATTCTATAGCCTCCACTCCCACACTTTTATCTACGTCCTAGATCCTACTATAGAGTCCATTTTTACATAGCAGGAGATTAGTAGTAACAAAAGGGGAGCCTTGGTGACAACAGTGCAAGAGTACAATGTCACAATCAAAACTACTAAGATGGTTAGAGGAAGAGGCCTTTGTGAGATGATGGTAGAAAACACACCAGAGGAGAATGAAGACCTTCCCCTTACTCTCTTTGTAAGTATCACTAATGTTTCATTCTTTCTGACTTATGGGAGTGTCCAACTCATCTTTCTGCTAAGGCAAAAAGGAACCTGAGATTGAAAGCTGCCAAATGTCATTTCAGAAAATACTTTATATAAAAGGGGAATCGATGGTACCTTTTTAAGATGTGTAAGCAAAGAATAGCAAAGAAGAATTCTCAAATTCTTCCATAATGAGGCATGTGGTGGTCATTTATCTGCTTCAATGACAGCCTTTAAAATTTTGAGACAATGCTACTACTAGCCTAGTATGTTTAAAGATGCCTATGACTAGGTGTCTAAATATGAAGAATGCATAAGGTTTGTTAGTAAACCAAGATTGGTTGCTTTACCTCTCAGATTAATAGTCATAGAAGAGCCTTTCCAACAATGGGGACTGAACTTTATAGGTCCCATTCATCCAAATTCAAGCGCTAGATATACTCATAACCTAACAGCCACATATTATTTTACTAAATGGGTGGAAGCCATCAAAGTGAAGCAGACTACATTTGAAATTGTGTGTAGGTTTCTAAAGGAGAACATTTTGGTCCAGTTTGGAGTTCCAAAGAAGATAGTAACAAATAATGCTTATAGTTTTTCTTCCACTAAAATCTCTCTCTTTTACTATGATTATGGGATTAGTCTCACACACTCTTCAAATTACTACCCCCAAGGGAATGGTCAAGTTGAATCCAACAATAAGATCGTGATCACCATTATCTAAAAATTGGTAGAAGAGAACCAAAGGAATTGGCATAAAAGGCTTTATGATGCTCTATGGTTGACATAACCACTTTAAAGAGAGCCACTGATATGTCTCCTTTTGAGTTGGTATATGGGATTGGGAGTGTACTTCCTATCCCATTAGAACTTGCATCTTTGAATTTATAGAAAGCTATAGAAGATGAACAGTTTAAAATTTTTGTAGAAAACAGAATCATGTACCTTTCTAAGATTGAAGAACAAAGAGAGGTTGTAACAGATTGTATCTTGGATCATCATAAGAAGGGAGTTGTACCTTCTAAAACCTTCAGAGGGTGATTTATAAAAATGAATTGCCCAACTATTAGTGAATTTGCTACTGCTAACAGGGAAAGTTAGAGTTCTTCTTGTTACTTTATGCATTTCTTGAATACATTTCTACACATTCATTTGATTTATTCATTTATATCTATTTTATTTTTATTTTTTTCTCTCTTGTTTCCGCTTAGTTTACACTTTTTCCTTAAATTTTTGTTTGAGATGTCTTGGATGTGTTATTGGTTGTCCTTCCTCTAAGATAGGAGCCTTCCTTGCAATCTTTTGGTTCCCACACCAACCCCTCCTCTATTTAGCCTCCTAGCTCTAAAAATTACCTTACTTTTCTCTTCTCTTGCTCTTTATTCTCTTGATGATGGATCATGGAGTATGATCTGAAACATTGAGTTAAAAAACTCTCACACAGTTAAATCCTGAAGCACTGATTATACATTCATTATGGACTGTGGAAATCTGATGTCTATCAAAGTTAGAGTTACTTAAGTAGTGACAAATCTATTTGCTAACACCATGTTGAATGTGCAAAAAGAATCAGAGTAATATCTTTTGTAGTTTGGGGAATTTTAATGCTGAAAATTGTAGAAAAAAATGTGTTGACAATTCATAGAAAGTTTAATAGGGTGAAAGTTCAGAACTGTGTCACACTTTTATAAGAGAAGGGCCAACACAAACATACTTTTCCAACTTAAATGTCAAAAAAGTCATATGTATGTTATGAATTTTAAAATGACCTAAACTAATGAAATGTAGAATTTTTAATGTAGTTTATGCTTATAATTTTTTAATTTTTTTTAGAAATAGTTGGATATATTTTTTTTGAAATTTAATTGATGAATTTTAAATGCTCATATTTTTCGAAAAATGTGACATCAATGGGATGTCAAGAAAAATATAGAAAAATTATTATTTTTTATTTAATTTTTTTTCCTAATTAGTCAACTCAAATATCTAGTGCATGGAAAAAAAAATTTGATAAATATTTTTTTAAAATTTTTTTTAAAGTCAGTTTTAAACAGAACATAGTAGTTTCCATAGGACATCAACTTTTTTGCATTATATATATATATATATATATATATATATATATATATATATATATATATATATATATATATATATATATATACCCTCTGGGAGAGGATTCCATTCTCTAGTGAACCATATAATTTTCAAAATTTTTGAATATGTTTTGTCTATTGATATCTATTTTCTAATCAGCTTCATGTTCGATGAGAAAAACCTACTTCTAATAAATTTAAAAAAATATATAATAAAAAAAATTAAAATATGAAAAAAAAACATATATCTACAATCTACGTTCCGAGTACTACAAAAGGGTATTCGTCAATTTTTTAAAAAAGTGTATTTTAATCATAGAAATTAATAGCAAATGATGAATTTTTTGAAAACTATGGGAAAGGGGGGTGGAGTACCACATAGGATGCCACATATGCAGTTCTGAGTGTAACTTTACTGGGCAATACAATTTCGCCTGGTAAGGTTACACCCGTAACTGTGAGAGGTGAGTTAAATGAGGGTGGAACCTTACCGCCCGATAAAGTTCCACCTAAAACTACTTTTTTTAATTAAAGTTTTATAAATAATTATTTTTTAATGTAGATTCTGTATAATATAGAATAATAGGGTCTAGACAGCATTAGGACACGACAACAGGCAGAGAGAATTTACAGGGCAAATACAAGACAAAAAATTTACAAGCAAGGGTAATTTTTTTTAATAAACAATAATAAAGTTTATTATTTTATAATTGATTTAATTTTATTAGGGTTTAATTTTTCTATTTAAGTGGGGTTTAATTTTTAAAAAATTATATTTTAGGGTTTATTCAATTTTTATTTGGGTTTAAAATTTTTAAAATACTATTTTAGGGTTTAACTGAATTTTATTATTAGGGTTTAATTGATTTAAAGTAGGGTTTACTTTTTTAAAGTAGGGTTTCATTGATTATTTGTTAATTAGGATTTCTAAAAATTCACTAAACACCTAAACACCTAGATTAATAACAAAAAAATCAATACAAATTAACAAAAAATAAACTTAAATTTATGTGAACTTCCCCATCCATATCCACATATGCTCTTTCCTCCCATCCTAAGATGATCTTTGAAATCAAAAATGGTGTGGTTTCATTGATTATTTATTAATTAGGGTTTCTAAAAATTGACAAATACTATACAAAAAAACTCCTAGATTAATAACAAAAAAATCAATACAAATTAACAAAAAATAAACATAAATTTATGTAAACTTCCCCATCCATATCTATGTATGCTCTTTCCTTGTGTCATAAGATGATCTTGGAAATCAGAAATAGTGTGGTTTATGTGAACTTCCTTATCCATATCCTTGTATGCTCTTTCCTCGCATCATAAGATGATCTTGTAAATCAGAAATGGTGTCGTTTAATTGATTATTTGTTAATTAGGGTTTATCCATATTTGTACAAGCTCAAATTAAAAGGTAATTTGTGATGGGAAACAAAATAAATGGGTCAAGGATTTTTTATCAAAGATGGTCTGATGAAGATAAAAATCTAAGAAGAAGAATTGAGAGAAATTCAACCTTAGAAGGATTGGTTGAACATAGTCAAGAAGCACAAGATCAAATTACTAATGAACAAGAGGACAAACATCTTGGGTTTGATCAAATTGAAGAAGAATTTGAACAAGGTGCAGAAAACATTGTGACAAAGGAGGAAATTGAGAACAAAACATATTTTAAGGATATGGAAAATCTAGCAGATTTAGATGAAGATGTCCTTTTTAGTAAGATTTTACCCCAGGAAATATTACCTGATAGTACAATAAAACTTCATTCCAAAAGAATTTGGGATGAATTTTTTGAAGAAAAATCTCAGATTGGAAGAGTACAATTATGTGCTAAGTTATTTAGGCGAAAAGAAAGGACCCATGTTTCAGAGTTGCTAGGGGTTGATAATAGGGAGAAAAAAACAAATCTAGCAAAAAAAATAGTAGTTGAAAACTTGCAAGAATCTTTGAACACTATTCAAAGTACAAGTAGAACAAGTGATTTAAGTGTAGCACATAGGGCATTGATGACCATGATTTCAAGTAAAAAATATCACTGATGAGATAGGTGAAAGCAATTGGAAAGTTACTGCATGTATCTAAGAAAATTGTTCACAGATATATTTCAAAGAGAAATAAGCTTGATGAAAACATAGAAAAAAATTGGGTAAATATTGTCAGGGTTCCTAGAAAAGATAGAATTCTAGAAGATGTGAAGAAACAAGCCATTGAATATTGGATCGACCACTCTCATGTTTCCTCTAATAGAAGGGATACTATATAAGTAATAGATGAAGATGGAGAAATTATCCTCGTCCAAAACATTTTATAAATACAACACAGAGTGAATGTTTTGAATAATTCAAACAAGAATCTCCATAGGTAAAGATATCTCAAAGGGTGTTTGAAAAGCTGCATCCTTGTTTTGTATGCATAAATAAAGTGCATGAAACTTGTTGTTGTCGAAATCATGTGGAATTTCATCTACATCTTCAATCGTATAAAATTTTTATTGCAATGACTCATCCAGATGTTATCATCCATGCAAGTACAACACAATTTATGAATTCCCTCTTATGTGAAAAAAAGGTTCCGATGAATTCAGTGTGCAATGTATCAAAAATAGTTGTGAAAATTGTGGAGATTTGAAGAAGCTTCCTCTAATCGAAAATATTGATCAATAAATGGAAACTATATGGAAGAGATTTGAATATGAGAAATACACAACCAAGTCAGGAGTGGAATTGAAAAAAAATGTTATGAAAGAAAGTGAATTGCCCTACAATGAGTTTTTGAATAAATTTTATAGTCTCATATATCCGCACATCCAACATTGTCATGGTGCAAGATGGCAGACAAATCAATTTCATGATTCAAAAAATTGTTTTCCACAAGGTTCTATTCTTTTAGTTGTGGATTTTGTTGAGAACTATACATTTAGTTCTCAATTAGAGATTCAGAGTCAATATTATCATTCAGAGCAGGTTGCAATCTTCGTACATGTTTGTTATAGACATGCTGAGTTGCAACTAGATGGTGTACAAAGTAGCTTGCATAAACGAAATATTATCAAAGAGGTTCATTTTTATATTAGTGATGATATTGGTCATGATAGAAGCTATGTAGCCCATTGTTTTGGATTTTTTTTATGATCTAGGACAACATGGCATACATGCTTCAAGTCACTAGATTTGGTCAAATGGATGTGCTGGTAAGTGTTGAATTTATTAAATCTTTCAATTTTTTAAAATTATTTCCAACTTTTAAACAACTTTTAATGTTCATTTGTTTACTATATAGGGCAATTCAAATCCTCTAAAGCATTTAATTGGTTGAGCCAACAACATGCGAGACATTCCATAAAACTTGTGTGGAATTTTTTTGAAAGTGAACATGGAAAATGTGAGCATGATGGAGTTGGTGCATGTGTTAAGTGTGCACTTCGCAAACATGATCTTGCTGGTAACACCATTCGTAGTGAAAAAAAAATTGTTGAATGGTGTAAGACTCATTTTGGGGCTCATGAAGGAAAAAGTGGCTCAATAAGTATCAAACGCTATTTTTGGGAAGTCAAAGGTATTTCTTGTAATTATTGCATATATACATTTATTTATGTTTAGTACATGTACATTTTTTGTTCATACAAATTTAAATTTCCATGATTGTAGATATCGATCAATCAAATCTCTATAATTGTTAAAATATTGTCGATATTAGAAGACTTCATCAAGTGATGACGATTGGACATAGTAAACCACTTGCAATCCCAATTAGAGAAAAATTGTGTTTTTGTGTTGATTGCATTGAGAACAATGAAAATGTTCTACAATGTCAACATATTATTGATGGATATGTTTCAGAATGGGAGATGAAACAATTAGTTTCAATATCTCCTTATGAAGATGATAATATAGATCTCCATGATCATTTATATTCATCTAATTTTGAACGTGTATCCAATCTAGTTGTTGCAGATAAATAAACTATTTACATGTATATTTTTATTTAAATAGTGAATTTACATGTATATTGATTATTTAAATAGTGAAATTTTGTCTAAATTGTCTAAGTAACTACTTGTATTTTAATTGACTTTTGAATTTGTGTATTTGTTGTAGGAGATATCTTTGTTGTGATTGCAGATCCTGATAATACCAAAGGTGTAGATTACTATCTACTCAGATGCACACAACCAAAATGCAAGTTGACAAAATCTATGATAGATGGTGATGGACAACAGTATCCCATTGGATCTATAGTGGTTGAAGGTACTTATTATCAATAAATGAAGATAGATAAAGGTGGTATTATATTTGTTGATTATTTGTGAGGACAAAAGGTTCTACATTGTAGTAACTTAATTATAGCAACACGGTTAAATTTGGAAACTTTGCAAAAAATAGGATGTAGCCAACAAAAATGGAAGTTGAGTATTGAAGACCATGAAAAAAATTTAGTGATAATAAAGGATAGAGAGGATCCATATTTTTTGTACCAAGAACTAAGTTAAATGTATTTAAATTACATGTTGCATACATCAATTTGTATGAAATATGTTCACAATAAAATGTTACAATTTCTAGAGGTTCCTACACATGCACAAGTTTATTGAAGCTCTTTGATCATTGTATGTAATAGTTGTATTAATTAGTGCATGTAATTGAATTTGAACCATGTACTTTGAGGGACTATTCTATACAATTCAGTTTCACTATTTACTATATTGGTTACAGTAATTTCTATGTCAATATGGGTTTAAAGAATATATTTTAAAACCTGTCAACAAATTAACATGTTTGTAAGTGTCACACATTTTGAGTTTAAATCTCTTCTACTTGGTTGTAGTATCACACATATTGATCTTAAAGGTATCTTATTGAACATTCTTGGTCATCATAATATTGTTTATGTTTAATGTTGAATATACAAAAATAATTTCCTTTTAATTTCTATTTATTTTAAAAATTGTTTCTAATTTTATGATTTTAAATATTAACCTCATAACCAAATTTGAATATAATATTTTAATCAAGAGTGCCTAGTTACTACATATATATGTGACACCCCCTTCAAACCATACTATATTTTTAAAAGTGTTTTTAACTTAATAGTTTTAAAGTTTATTATTATATAAAAACTTAGATTGTGGCTACTAAATGAGTTTGATTCCAAGTTCTGTCTTTCTTAGTAAGACACTTTTCACATGAGTCCTAACATGAGTGCAAAATTAAATAGACAAGTGGAAGAGCTAATGGAGAGAGGTGTAATTTAGCCTATAAAGGATTACAATTTTGACCATTATATCAAGATTTGACTCTAATTAAACTCCAAATGACTTTTTAAATTCAATCTTGAATTAATTTATTTTATTTTTATTTGTTATAACTTAATAAATAAAAAATAAAAAATATTAATTTATATTTTATTCAATAAATGTGATTGACATATATATCATATTGTTGACAAATTAAAACAAGGAATGAAGTATCAAGGACATTGAACATACTAATTAATTATAAATAGTTTTTAATTGATTAGCATTTATAGTTGATGGAATCATGGATTTGGCTTATTAATAATAATATGTAGAGATCATCTTATCCTAGAATAAAGACTATGTTTATACTGATCTTAAAGAAAAATTAAATCTTTAAATTATTTGGAAACTATAAATAGTTCAAAGTTATATATGTTTGGTGCCCACATTAGAGTATTTAACTTTATTCACCACCACTTAATTTCAATTACATACTTTCAATATTACACTTTACCTATGATAGTCATTTGAACCTATGAATTCTACTTTAATGCAATATAGTTCAACTCAAATCCTTCTATTGCCCTCTAGATGGGTGTTTATACATGTTATATAGACATGAACAATCTTGTCAATGATATTAGAAGTCATTATAAACCCCCCCAAAAAAAGAATAATTCAAAGTTTTCTTAAGTTTTATTAGCCATATAAAAACACGTGACAAAACTTTGAAATTCAATGTAGTGGACACATCCAATGAGAGACTAATTTGAAATACAAATATTTTATAAAAACTATATTTTAATTCGCAAGATTCAATAGATATAAATTAAATTAAATTATTCATCATTTTTAAAAGTTAGTACACAACATAATATCTATTTTTCCATACATTCCCAAATAAGTATAGGAATACATGCAGAATAACTCTCATCCTTTAAAAATAAAGTGATGGTCCTTGATTAGAAGCTATAAGTATGAATGATATGAATATAAGATAGATTTAATTTATTATCATGAATTTAAAACTTTCAAACCAAATCATAGAACCAACAAATAATGGGATTGATCTAAGGATTTTTTAAGCAAATGTTTTGTTGTCTATTCCTATCAATGCCTAGGGAGTTGACATCAATTCTCAATCATTAAGAAAAAATGTCTTTCAAATTTCTTTTTATAATAATTTCAACACAAATTACTCCTATATTATATACCGAATGATGGAACTTATATTAAGTTTGGTTCTTATTGAATTAATTTCCATGATATCCAAATTGTCTTTTCTTCACTTGATCTATAGAGCATAATTTTTTAATTCTTTATCTTTTTTACCACCATATCATTGACCTAATGAATAGGCATTAAAGAGTGGTGATGTCATGCTCAATTTTTTCTAATGAGCATTCCTATTTAACATTATGTTAAAGATATAATAGATTGGTAATTTCATGCTTAATTTAATGTTTTGTAGCTAATTAATAACATCACATCTACAAGAGTGGAGGAAAATATGGATAAAGTAGAATAGATTCGTCATAGGCTCCGTATTAGACCTAAATTTATTGTAAATTTAAAGTTAATAATCATACATTCACATTAAAAAAAGAAAAAAATAACAAACATTTTAAAAATACATTGATATTTTCCCACAGGTATAAGTAAATTTAGATGCATCTACAAGTAAACATATATACACATTTAAACTATAAGTTAAAACTTGATTTTATCCAAATTAAGACTCGTATATGAAGGAAAACATCCATACATCTATAACTAAACATCTAAATGTGCATATACATATCATATATATAAATAAATAAATAAACATGTAAACTCAACAACATGTAAGTTCTCAATAACATCAAGTCTAACTGCAACATCATGAGAGTATGGGCAAACATAACAAGAACATGAATGTCTAACTGCAACATCATGATTTACGCCTCCTATGGGAGGAATGGGCCTCACTCAACCTAGGACTAGAATGATGAGCCAAGCCTTGTCTTAAGCCCTCTGCTGATCCCTATCTTGAACCCTGTGTATCTAATCTCATCCATCTATGAATATCTGAGTCATGTGTAGATCCCTGAACATAAAAATTATCTCTATTTAATTAAATTTATATATTAAAAAATATGGAATGTCAAGTACATGTTCAAATTTTATACAATTAAATACTTTACCTTGCATCCAGCCTCAACCACATCTGGTGTCTATTACATAGTGTCATGTCCTAGCACCACTCTAGTCGGTCCCTGATGTAAGATTGATTAAATAAGAGTCAACACACATGATGCACAAGACTAAATTTTATGATTTAAATATATTATTTATTTAACAAATAAATTACACTAGATTAAACACAAATTTTAATATATACATTATCATTAGCAACCTGTGTAGCTCCATGGATGACCCTCCCAATCCCACTAAGGTCAGATGAATTGAGGGTCATTGTAATGTTATACTCAAACAAAAGTCCATGGAATGATCCTGCTGGGTAAGGTGACACAATACCAGTATCAGGCTGTGATGGAATCTGTTGTGAAGGTGTTGTGTCAGTCATATGTGTAGCTCAGTGATCACTGTGCTGACTGAAAAATGCGGCCATAGACTCGAGAGGGATCTTGTATTCTAAACTGACAAATTGATATACCAATAATAGATCTTGCACCAGACGTGTACTTAATCTACATAGTGCACTCTCTCCATAAGTCTACACCACATCACATGGTGAAACAATGTTAGCATGTATGTAAGGATCATAACTGACAAAAGTTGAATCAACTGTTCCTATGCTAGTGCATGGACGCAACATATATCTACCAACACGATCTGATGCCAAGTGGTCAACGTCACTGGCAATAGAACCTAAACTCTCAAAAATGTGTTGTCTTGATGATACAACTGTCAGATTAGTTGATCATCCTAGATTCAACCTTTTGGGAACTACCAAAAGGTTAGGACCCACTAATGCCCTCTTATCAATGGGCGGATCCTAATTAGGATGTCGGTATTGAGGTTTATCTGAAAAGCTTCCAAGACCCTATCCTACATGAGAAGGGATAGATGTGAAATCAACATCAAGTTGTAAATGAATTGTAGCATATAATTGTTTGCAAAAATATAAGGGCAACTCATCATTGTGTGGCCATCTATGATGTGTTGCTAACCACTTAGGATATATAAGTGGTGCAACAACATCTGTACACCTAGTGATGGGATAGCTCTAAAATCTATCTTGTCCCTGATAATGTGGAAACATAGAATGCACCATATCTAATGAAACTACCCTATTAACCGCTAACCATTTCACTGTCCCAGTAATAGTACTAGAAAGTGACACATAGAAATCCTCAATACTCAAATTGTCATATGGATTATATGATTTGACAATGTCAATCATATGGGTAAATTGTGCTCTAATCCCCACTAACCTGTCTCTATTAGATAGGTTCGATGTACTATGCATCATCTGATCTAAGTGTGTCAAAGCATTATTCAATCTATCAAGAGTGTCAGCATGTAAGTTACTCCTAACACTATGTGCACCAGCAGTATTCTGCTCACTATCATGTGCATGACCATCACTAAGATGAGATGCCATATCATCCATGTGATTTATGAAAAAAATATGTACACGTGCGTGTATGCAAATCTGATTTTTTTTTAAAAATTGAACATACATTTAATTTATAAAATGAAAATACATTCAATTTTTACATTTAAATTAACAAAACTAAAAACATTTAAAATCTAAGAATTAAATACAACAATCTACAAATTTAAATTAGTTAGAAAACTATAAACATTTAAAATTAAAAAATTCAATACATTCAATCTAAACATTTATATTAACAAAACTAAACATATTTAAAATTAAAAAATTAAATACATGAAGTGAGGTAATGATTGAACTAAGCTACAAGGTATTTACTAACCTCTTAACAACTATGAAGCTATTCAAATAATTATAAAGAAGATAAAAGACTTAATAAGGTATTATGTGGAAACTTTATGGTTATGTAATTTCACCCAGTATTGTGGGATCACCCAGAGGGATCAATGTAAAGTTAAAAATTTCAAGTGTTCAATCTTGATTGTAGAAAAGCAATCTATGTCTAGATAGTTAATTAGTCGATATCTTGATTTGACTTCATAATTGTATTAACTTAATTAAGTCTGCATCTTATGAGTTATTTTGAAGGTTTGGATTCTTCCTTAGTGAAAATATATAAATGAAGACTATTATTTCATTTGTTATAACAAGAAGATACTATTGTATTTAAATATATGTAATGAGAAACCCATGTCATGATACCTTGATGATGACCTAGCTATGAAGACTAACTATATATACCTAATATTAATTTTCTATGATTTCATTAATAATAAAAAAATTAATATATTTTCTTAGGATATCTATTGCTCATTACATTAGAAGACAAGTGATTTAATAGAGTATGTTTAAGTTACTATAACACAAAGTAAGATAAATCAGGCTTATTTGTTTAATCACTCTTAGCTTGTAGATTATACTTTATGGTATCTAGTGGAAGTAATTTATGTGTCTCGTAAGGATAAAGAAATATAATTATACTTTTTTATTAAATATATTAAAGTATTCAAGCTAATAATTCTTAGCATATGATTAAAAAAGAAGACCTTTTTTAAGTCTTGAATGGATAACATTTAGGATTGAACTTATACATTGAACATGTTGTAACACATATTGAAGATTGTTAAACTGGAAAACCTAAGCATATTTAAAGATCTATTTTGTAGATCCTATTTTAATCTTGGGAATGTATGACCAATGTCCATACAATGATTTAAATTATGAGGATGTAAACAACTTATTGAACAATTAATAAGATAAATTATACATAAGGGTGGTCCCTATAAATTATTATCTAAAGGCCATTCAAGACTATTGGACATTGTCTAGGGCTTCTCTAAAATATGATAAAATAAGATGTGAATCATAGAATGACACGATTTAATGTTAGTGAAGAAAAAATGACATGACCACAAGTATGAATAACTTGAAATTATGAAGATATTTATGGATGTAACATAAAGTCACTAACCTTTTCTCAGTGACTTTGCTTGAAATGTATGAGGTGAGTGAAGCTTACTTTGAGTGAAATCTATAATTTTAAATGGATGATAGGCTTTTGTAATCATGTCAAATGTGTCTAGATTTACCAACAAGGATTTGAATAAAGCCACTCAATTGCATGTTATTTGAATGAACATATTCAAACAATTTGCATATGTAGGATGTGATTGTCATATACATACTCTAGGCATAAGAAATAGAATGTTCCTACAAGATGAAATTCTAGATCTATCTCTTGAATAGTTCTCCTTGAGGAGTACTAGCTCTAAATACCATTGTATTTAATTCTCTTCTTGGATAATATTTTGAAGTTTTTAGACTTGTTCAAGTTGTTAATGACTTCAAAAATTGATTGATATACCCTTAGCTCACTCAAGATTGATTCTAATGGATCCTCTCTAATTTCCATATATGCATGAGCTTGATATGCCAAGTGTGAGTGAGAGGATCTATGTGAGTGAACATTCCCTTAGAGTAAATTGATTTATATATCTCTTGTGTCAACTCATTTGTGGTTGGTATTTTGGTCTGGTTAAATATTACTAGGTTTGGAGCTCGTACCTAAAAAATGCAAGGGCCTAGGGATTGTGTTTTGTTTTCTTTTTATATTTTGAGCTATTTCAAAGATAATAAAGTATGTATGTTTACAATTTATACTAAATGCTAAAGTGAAAGTTATTAAATGCAATAAACTAAATCTTATCCTATTTTTTGTGCTTTTCCCAATGAATAAATGAATTTAATTAGTGATCAACAAATGATTAAAACTAATTTGCAAACACAACTATTGTTTTTGTTTCTTTTCAAAATGACTAATTGTTAATTGATAATCAATTAATGGGTAAGTACAAGAAGATGGGGGACCAAAAAGGGATCTTAAGTGGCCATTTTTTTCTAAAATCAAGAAATACTAACCTTGGATGAGAAATTGAGCATAGTTACACTCAAAATTTTAAGATGCAACAAAAATAATGTTCGTAGTACTTTGGGTCTACTTTCTAAACTACTATTTTTTTTTTGAAAATGGTATAGATTAAGGGGATCAAAAAAGGGAGCCACAGAAATTGGTGTTGTTTCTATCAAAAAAACATAACATAGCGTGTTTTGTGGCTCCCTCAAAAGGTTAACTTTTTTTTGTTATTTTTAAAATCACTTCAATGAGAAATTAGTGAACAACATGTAGTTTATGCTTGATTTTTCTAATAATTTTTTAATGAATATTTAATTTTTTACTTATTTTCAAAGTGGACACATCCTAAAAAATTGAATTTTGGCCATGCTACCCTTGTAAATTTTGAAAACTAATTGAATTTTTTTTTTAATATGTGTAGAATGGAGTCTAGTTTATAAAAATGTAATTTATTTTAAATTTCAATGAATGATTGATTTATAATGAAAAAAAGACCAAACATTGGTTTTTGCCAAAAAATAGACACACAAACAAAAGAAATTAAAGATGAAAGGCTTAACATTGTCAAAATGTGAAAAAAATTACATCATTAAATAGCTAAGAGAAAGCCTAACATTACCTAGGTGTTTGATTTGTTTGACCTTGAAACACATGCAAATATGAGGGTTAGCACAAATGAAATTATGTGAAATCATGTAGAATATGCAAAAACATGTCTTTAGACATTGGGAAGGCACTCCAAGCCGTTGGGTTGGAAATCCAAAGCAAATCCCAAGCCGAAGGCTTGGGATTCCCAAAGAAAAATATAACATGAGCATGTTTTGCATTTTTTTTCTTTTTTGAAGGTTTGCCCAATGTTTGCCCAGTTCGACATAACACGAGCACGTTATAATGCACTGGCATTATGTCTTGCTTGAAATAATTTATGTTCAAGGTTTTTAAGTATGTTTGATGTATGTATGTTTGTATATATATTTGTATTTATATATGTATGTATGTATGTATGAATGTATGTATGCATGCTTACATGTATGTATTGATGTATGTATGTATATGCCTATATTTATACATATGTATTCTTATATGTATGTATATATATATATATATATGTATGCTTGTAAGTATGTATGTATGGTTGTATGTATGTATGTACATGTATGCATGCTTGTATGTATGTATATATGTATGCATGTTTGTATGTATGTATGTATGTATGCCTGTATGTATGTATGTATGTATGTAAGGGTTTTAGGTTTAGGGTATATAAGGACATGAGCCTGTATAGTTTTTAGGGTTGAGGGTTCAGGTTTTTGGGTTTATGGTTTAAGGTATAGTGTTGCGGGTTGAGGGATTAGGGCTTAAGTAAAAGTAAGAGGGTTGAGGGTGGAGGGTTGAGGGTGGAGGGTTGAGGGCTAATATTCAACTTGTTGAGTGTACAATATTAATTAAGGCATGGGGATTAGGGTTTAGGATATTGGGTTTACAGTTTACGATATGGATTGAGGGTATATAAGGCATAGGGTGACTTGGGTTGAGAGTGTATGGTTTAGGTTTTAAGTATAGGGTTGAGGCACAATATTCAGTGTTTAGGGTATAAGGGTGAGGTTATAGGGTATAAGGGTGAGGTTATAGGGTATAGGGATGAGGGTTTGTGGGTGTAGGCTTCAAGGTTTAAGGTATAGGGTTGAGGATTGAGGGACTAGGGATTAAGTATATGGTTGAGGGTATAGGGTAGAGGATTGAGAGTTAATATTTGAGGGATAATGTTCAAGGTTGAGTGTCTAAGATATAGGGTTTAGGGTTTAAGGTTGAGGGTATAAGGCATATGGATGAGGGTTGAGGGTATAGGGTATAGGGTAGAGGTTTTAAGGTTGAGGGATAATGTTCAAGGTTGAGTGTCTAAGGTTAAGTGTATACGGTATAGGGTTTAAGGGTTTAAGGGTATCTAGGGGTTGAGAGTTTAGGGTTTAAGGGTTTAAGGTTTGAGGGATTAAGGGTTTAAGGGTTGATGGATTAGGGTTTAAGGCATAGTGTCAAGGGTAGAGGGATTAGGGATAGGGTTTAGGGTTGAAGGTTTGAGGGTTAAGGCTTTAGGTTTGAGGGTTAAGGGATTAGGGTTTAAGGTTTAAGGGGTGAGGGTTGAGGCTTTAGGAATTGAGTTTAGGGTTAAGGGTTAAGGGATTAGGGTTTAAGGTATAGTATTGAGGGTTGAGGGTTTAGGGATAGGGTTTAGGATTTAAGGTTTAAGGGTTGAGGGTTGAGGCTTTAGGGATAAGGTTTAGGGTTTAGGGTGAAGTAAGAGACTTAGATGGCTAAGGATGGATGGAGAGGTAGAAAAGGAGTGACTGGGAGATGTAGAGAGGGGAGACGTAGAGAGGTGAGGGGGAGACAAAGGTGATAGATAGAGAGGTGAGGAGAGAGATATAATAAAATGAAAGAGTGAATTTGACAACTTGAGGGAAAGATGGGTAAGGAGGAGGGAGAGAGGTGGAGAGGAAGAGAAATATCTAGAGAGCCGCAAGAGATATACAAGTGAGAGACCTATAACCTAGGGAGAGAGGGGAGAGAGAGATAGGGGAGAGATGGGGGTGAGGCAGATAGGGCAGTATAGGGGTGGATAAGGGTTAAGGTTTTAAGGGTTTAGGGTTTAAGGGTCAAGGGTTTAGGGTTTAAGGGTTTAGGTTTTAAGGGTTGAGGTATTAAGGGTTTAAGGGTTGAGGGATTAGGATTTAGGGTTGAGGGATTAGGGTTTAATGTATAGTGTCAAGGGTTGAGGGTTTATGGATAGGTTTTAAGATTTAAGGTTTAAGGGTTGAGGGTTGAGGCTTTAGGGATTAAGGATAAGGGTTTAAGGTATAGTGTTGAGGGTTAAGGGTTTAGGGATAGGGTTTAGGATTTAAGGTTTAAGGGTTGAGGGTTGAGGCTTTAGGGATAAGTGGGAGACCTAGATGGCTAAGGGTTGAGAGATAAGGGAGAGATGGGGTGAGGCAGATAGGGGAGGAGAGGGGTAGACAAGGGTTGAGGGTTTAAAGCTTTAGGGTTGAGGAATTAGGGTTTAGGGTTGAGGGATTAGGGTTTAAGGTATAGTGTTGAGGGTTGAGGATTTAGGGATAGGTTTTAGGATATAAGGTTCAAGGGTTGAGGATTGAGGATTTAGGGATAGGGTTTTGGGTTTAGGGATTAGGGTTTAAGGTATAGTGTCGAGGGTTGAGGGTTTAGGAATAGGGTTTAGGATTTAAGGTTTAGGTATGAGGTTTGAGGCTTTAGGGATAGGGTTTAGGGTTTAGTGATAAGGGATTATGGTTTAAGGTATAGTGTCCAGGCTTGAGGGTTTAGGGATAGGGTTTAGGATTTAAGGTTTAAGGCTTGAGGCTTTAGGGATAAGGACTTAGGGTTTATGGATAAGGGATTAGGGTTTAAGGTATAGTGTCGAGGGTTGAAGGTTTAGGGATAGGTTTTATGATTTAAGTTTAAGGGTTCAAGGTTAAGGCTTTAGGGATAGGGTTTAGGGTTTAGGGATAAGGGATTAGGGTTTAAGGTTGAGGGATTAGGGTATAGGGAACTGAGGGTTAGAGTTTAGGTTTGAGGGATTAGGGTTTATGATATAGTGTTGAGGGTTGAGGGTTTACGTATAGGGTTTAGGATTTAAGGTTTAAGGGTTGAGGGTTGAGGCTTTAGGAATAGGGTTTAGGGTTTAGGGATAAGGGATTAGGGTTTAAGGTATAGTGTTAATGGTTGAGGGTTTAGGGATAGGGTTTAGGATTTAAGGTTTAAGGGTTGAGGGTTGAGGCTTTAGGGATAAGTGAGAGACCTAGATAGCTAAGGGTTGAGAGATTGGGGAGATACGGGGTGAGGCAGATAGAGGAGGGATTAGGGTTTAGGGTTGAGGGATAATTAGGGTTTAAGGTATAGGATTTAGGGTTGAGGGTTTAAGGATAAGTTTTAGGGTTTAGGGTTTGGGGATTAGGGTTTAGGGATAGGTTTTAGGGTTTAGGGTTTGGGGATTAGGGTTTAGGGTTGAGGGATTAGGTTTTAAGGTATAGTGCTGAGGGTTGAGGGTTTAGGGATAGGGTTTAGGATTTAAGGTTTAAGGGTTGAGGCTTGAGGCTTTGGGGATAGGGTTTAGGGTTTAGGGATAAGAGATTAGGGTTTTGGGTTGATGGATTAGGGTTTAGGGTTGAGAGATTAGGTTTTAGGGTTGAGGGATTAGCGTTTAAGGTATAGTGTTGAGGGTTGAAGGTTTAGGAATAGGGTTTAGGATTTAAGGTTTAAGGGTTGAGGTTTGAGGGTTTAGGGATAGGGTTTAGGGATAAGGGATTAGGGTTTAAGGTATAGTGTCGAGGGTTGAGGGTTTAGGGATAAGGGATTAGGGTTTAAGGTATAGTGTCGAGGGTTGAGGGTTTAGGGATAGGGTTTAAGACTTAAGGTTTAAGGGTTGAGGGTTGAGGGGTTAAGGATAGGTTTTAGGGTTTAGGGTTGAGGGATTAGGGTTTAGGGTTGAGTAATTAGGGTTTAAGGTTTAGTGTTGAGGGTTGAGGGTTTAGGGATAGGGTTTAGGATTTAAGGTTTAAGGGTTGAGGGTTGAGGCTTTATGGATAGGGTTTAGGGTTTAGGGATAAGGGATTAGGGTTTAGGTTTGAGGGATTACAGTTTAGGGTTGATGGATTAGGGTTTAGGGTTGAGGGATTACAGTTTAAGGTATAGTGTTGAGGGTTTAGGGTTTAGGGATAATGGAATAGGGTTTAAGGTATAGTGTCAGTGGTTGAGGGTTTAGGGATAGGGTTTAGGATTTCAGTTTGAAGAGTTGAGGGTTGAGGCTTTAGAGATAGTGTTTAGGGTTTAGGGATAAGGGATTACAGTTTAGGGTTGAGGGATTAGGGTTTAAGGTATAGTGTTGAGGTTTGAGGGTTTAGGGATAGGGTTTAGTATTTAAGGTTTAAGGGTTGAGGCTTGAGGCTTTAGGGATAGGGTTTAGGGTTGAGGGATTAGTGGTGCAAGAGCACTAAGGAGATCTCCATTTATCTTACATTGTTAATGTTTGTTTTGATGTTCATGATGTTGTAATAAGGTCTTGGAATACCATTTCCATGTTTGTAATAAGGACCATGTCCAAAAGTCATCATCATAGTTGAGGCAGTCATAAAGATTCATGTTTGTAAGCCTTTCTAAGGCATGTAGGGAGGTGTTGAGAGGTCTAATCCCTTGTCAAAGGCTTATTTGTCTTGTAATGATGTTTGGAAACTTTGTAAACTTTGAAAACAAAAGAACCACTCTTTAATTCATGTAATTAGGAGCAGAAAATGATAGACATTAGTTATTCGATGGTTGCAGGGTAATTTCACACCCTCCCACTAATCTAACACTACCCAAATTACCTTCTTTGGATCGAATGAAGGCCTCTTTAAACCTTATAGAGGTGCATTGCAATGTAAGAAAGAGAATGAAGTGATTGGGAGGAGAAAATCAATAGAGAAGTTCAATTTTCTACCTAATTTGCTATGTAATTTGCTGCTACAGGTCATACCTTGTTCCTGTACGGACAAATTGTAGAAATTCATGATGTTGGCATGTTAGTAGAGTGAGTTAGCTTTATTTTGCATCTAGTTTGGGCTTTTGAAACTTTTCTACTGCAAAGCTATAGGTGTTTTCTTGTAAGTTGGTAGATAAACCCTACTTTAGGGTTTTTAACAGCAATTTGTATATTTTTGCCCATTCCACTAATGTAAACCCTTCTAGATCAGTGGAATGGATTTTTTTAAGTCTATTTCAATGTGTTATGTGAGGTTCATGGGCAGAGAAGTGGATTTGATGGAGTTTGTCTAAAAAACCTAGCAAACCCATGTGCTAAGTGCTTACTAAAGGGAATAGCAATGTGAAATTCAATTACAGTCGACTGTAGAAGCAAACAAACCCTAGATTTGTGGTTTTGCCATGTCCTTGACATGTTCAAGTAGTTCAGAAAGTTCTATCATTCGATTCAAGAGTACTTGCTTCACAAAATAGGCCTAATTAGCCAAGGGTTATTAGAGGATAGATATAGGTTAGGGTATATGTACCAAAATAAAGTACCCCAAGTTTTTGATATGTTGTAGGGCATCCAAAAGGGTATCATAGGATTGTCTAAGATCAAAGTTTGTAGGCCACTAGAAGAAGTTATTGCTGACTATTCTCATTTTAAGGGCTACAAGGATCCTAATAGGTTAATGAAGGAAGTCCTAAACCCAAACTTGTCAAACCTTAGCCAATGGTCTGGATGGGTCCCATGGTATGCCAAACAAGCCTTTACATGATGGTTCCAAAGAAACTAACTATTGTTCTCACTTTTTCATGTTGATCCTTGAATGTTTGGAAGGTCTTGTCAAACTGTGGAATCCTCAACCTATCCTAAGTCCTCTACATCATAGTGGTATCAGAGCCATCAAAGGTTCTGTCAATTGGTCATGTGTAAGACCTGGTATATGTCAATAGAAGAGAGTGAAGGAGAGGCTAGAAACATGCCTCCAAAAGGGATGACCACTGAGGTGGTTAAGAAGTTCAAAGAGATGGAAGAAAAGATTAAGAGTGGAGTCAAGGAAGTACTCCAAGATGAGTTGAAGGCACTGAGGATAGGGAAGAGGATAGATGAAGGTTCTGATAAAGAGGAAGAAAAAGAGGAGGAAGAAGAAGATCGAGAAGAGGTAGACACCTGCAAATCAGAAACATTTCCTTGAAGCCATCAAGGTAATTGGAAAAGATTCTTCAGAGGCTCGGATGGAGATTCCAATATTTAGTGTAAAGATGAATACTGATGAAGTTATGGAGTGGACTAAGGCCCTAAATAACTACTTTGAATACAAAGAAGTTCTTGAGAACAAGAGGGTGAAGTTTGTAAAAACTAAACTCAAAGGTGTTGCCCTCACATGGTGGAATTACACCCAAGGTGAGAGGGTGAAGAGTGGGAAGAGAATGATCTCTTCATGGAGTAGAATGTTGGAGAGGATCAAGTCCCAATTGCTTCCATCAGACTATGAGGTACAGATCTACAAGAAGATGCAAAATCTCAAACAAAGAGATTTGGATGTGGCCACCTACACTGAGGAGTTTCACAAGTTATCTCTTCATTGTGGACATATGAAGGATGAAAAAGGTAAAGTGGCAAGGTATATAAATGGTTTGAAGTTCAGTATACAAGATGAAATTAGTATACTAACCCCTAAAACCATGGACAAATGCTTTCAAATGGCATTGAGGGCTAAAGAGAAGTTGAAGAGGAAAGGTGAGCAGCAAAATAGAGGAAGAGGTGGCAGAAATTTCAAAGGTAGGGGCAGTTTTGGAGGCAAAAATCAGTCCCAAAGAAGTCAAGGGGAATCTAGTTCCCAAGAACAAAGTGGAGAATCAAGTTCTAGAGGAGGCTTTAGAGGAAGGAGACCCAATGGAAGGGGTAGATATGGTGGACCAGGGAGAGGTCCTAATGTCTTCACAGGGAGGTACTACAATTGTAACCAAGTGGGACATCCAGGATTCAAATGTCTTGAGAAGAAAGCCTCAAGCTCTCATGGTGGAGAGAGAAGAAACCAATTGATCTAAGAGGAAGATTGCCAAAGTGTTAACTCTCCAATTCGAAGTGTAGCCCCAGTCCATGTTGGAGAAAACTTGATGATGAGGAGAACCATGTTGAAGGTGCCTCAAACACAAGAACCCCCTCAGAGGAAGACATTATTTAGGACAACATGCAAGGCCTATGGTAAGATTTACAAGGTAATTGTTGATTCAAGTTCAACTAAAAATTTGGTTTCTATTGAAATGGTAGACAAGTTGAAATTGAAAAGACTTCCTCATGTTACTCCTTATAAAGTGTCATGGTTGAATAAGGGGCACCAAGTTTTGGTAGATGAACAATCTTGGATAGAGTTTGAGATAGGGGAATATAAGTACAAGATTTTGTGTGATACAATCCTCATGGATGCTTGTCATTTTCTATTAGGATGTCCATGGCAATATGATGTTCAATCCCAACATGATGGTAAATCTAACTCCATCATAACCAAGAATGGTAGGAAGTATAGAATGGATCCTTTGTCGAATGAGAATGTAGAGAAGAGTGTTGGGTCAAGTGTCATGATTGTGAGTGGTCGAGTTTCTAGACACCCTTAAGGAGGAAGGAACCCAAGGGTATGCTATGATTTTAAAGCCTAAAAATAGTCCTAATTTGCATGGTCCTAGAGAGGAAGAAGTTCCCAAAGAGGTGCAGTAATTGTTAGAAAAGTATAAGGGTATCATGGTAGAGGATATGCCTAATGAATTGCCACCTATTAGGGACATAAGCCATCAAATTGACTTCATACAAGGGTCTACTTTGCCAAACAAAGCAGCCTACAAGATGACACCTTCTCAAAATGAAGAGATTGCCAAGCAAGTGCAAAAATTATTGGATAAGGGTTTGGTGAGAAAGAGCCTTAGCCCATGTGTTGTCCCAATAGTCCTAGCCCCTAAAAAGGATGGTAAATGGAGACTATGTATGGATTCTAGGGATATTAACAAGATCACTATAAGATATAGGCTCCCTATGCCAAGGATTGAGGACCTAATGGACTATTTGGGAGGGGCTAGATACTTTTCCAAGATTGATCTTAAGAGTGGGTATCATCAAATTAAGATAAAGCAAGGGGATGAATGGAAGACAACATTCAAAACAAATGAGGGTCTTTATGAGTGGTTGGTGATGCCTTTTGGCCTATCTAATGCCCCAAGTACTTTTATGCACCTTATGAATGAGGTGTTGAAGGATTTCATTGCCAAATTTGTTGTGGTGTACCTTGATGACATTCTTGTTTTTAGCAAGACCAAGGAATAACATTTGCAACACTTGGATCAATTTTTGAAGAAGTTGCATGATGAGCAATTGATGATCAACATGGAGAAGAGTGTCTTCATGAAGGAATAACTCACCTATCTTGGTTGTGTCATCTCCCAAGGCAATTTGAAGATGGATCCAGCAAAGGTAGAGGCTATTTTGTCATGGCCCACTCCTAAAATAACAAGTGATGTAAAAAATTTTCATGGTTTGGCAACATCTATAGGAAGTTTATAAGGGGTTTAGTCATATTTGTGCACCTATTTTGGATACCATTAAAGGGGGGCAGAAATGTAAGTTTAATTGGACAAAGGTAGCCAATGATTCTTTTGAAATTCTAAAACAAAAGGTAGCACAACAACCCATTCTTGTTTTGCTCTATTTTAATAAGTTGTTTGTGGTGAAATTTGATGCTAGTAACCTTGGTATAGGGGTTGTCTTGAGTCAGGAGGGTAGACTAGTTGCCTTCTTTAGTGAAAAACTAAATGATGCCAAGAGAAAGTATTCTAGTTATGACTTGGAGTTGTATGCCATGGTGCAAGCCTTGAAGAAATGGAGCTACTATCTCTTGCCTAAATAATTCATACGAGAAACTCAATCACAGACATATGAAATGGGTTGAACAACTCCAAGCATACACATTTTCCATCAAACACAAGAAGGGGCGGGCCAATAAAGTGGCAGATGCATTGAGTAGAAGGGTGTGTATGGTTCAATAAATTCAGTTGCAAAGTGTAGGAATTGATGCACTCAAACATATGTACTAGGATGATGAAGAATTTAAGGTGGTATATGAAGTTTGTTCACAGTTTTCAAACTCTTATCATTATGATTTTTTTGAGTTTTTGTTGCAGCAGGGGTTGTTGTTGAAAGGCAGCTAATTATGTGTTCCTAGGTGTTCCATGAGGGAGAACATCATAAAGGAAAAGCATTGTGGTGGACTAGGAGGTCACTTTGGGCTGGACAAAACATTGGATTAGGTGAAAAGGTTTTATTTTTGGCCTAAAATACAATCAGACATCAAAAATTTGTTAGAGGGTTGTAGTATTTGTCAAAGAGCAAAGGGAACATCATCTAATGTTGGTCTATATTAGCCACTTCCTATTCCTCATAGGCCTTGGGAAAGTATTAGTATGGATTTTGTCTTGGGTCTTCCTAGGACTCAAAGGGGATTTCATAGCATATTTGTTGTGGTGGATAGATTCAGTAAGATGGCCCATTTATTGCCATGTAAATGCACTAATGATGCTTCACACATTGTTGGTTTGTTCTTCAAAGAAATTGTTAGAATCCATGGTTTGCATCTTAACATTGTGACAGACAGGGATCCAAAGTTTGTGGGCCACTTTTGGCATACTTTGTGGAAGAATTTGGGCATTCAATTGTCATTTACTTCAGCCTATCACCCTCAAACTGATGGCCAAATTGAGGTGGTGAATAGGTCCTTGGGAAATATTCTCAGATGTCTTACAAAGCAGCATGGAGAGGCATGGGATATGATCATCCCTCGAGCTGAATTTTCTTACAATGACTCCACCAATAGAAGCATGGGAAGGAGTCCATTTGAGATTGTCTATGGTGTTCACCCAAGAGGCATTCTTGAATTGAGAGACCTACATGGATTGGAGAGGAAGAGTGCTCAAGGTGAAGACTTTGCATTGGCCATGAAGGACATCCATGATAATGCAAGAGAAACTCTTCAAAGAACAATGAGAAGTATAAGGAGAAATCCAATGAGAGAAGAAGAGATGTGCAATACAAGGTTGGGGATTTGGTCATGGCACATTTAAAGAAGGAAAGAATTCCGAAGGGGCAGCCAACCAAACTCCTCATGAAGAAGATAGGACCTTGCTGGATTGTGCACAAATTTGGGCCTAATGCCTATGAGATTGAGCTTCATAAAGGCTTGGCCATATCTCATATCTTTAATGTCTCAGATTTGTTTCCTTTCAGAGGCAGTAATGATGCAGATTTAGAGGTAGATGTGACAATAGCAGGAGATGAGGAATGGGTTAAGGGTCTTCCACCCAATCAACCCTTGTAATTGGAATGCATCTTGGACACCAAAGTCTTGAAGAAGACTAGAAGAAGGACTTACAAGGAGTACCTTGTCAAATGGATGGGTCTACCTGCTGAAGATGCCACTTGGATGAGTGAAGAAGACATCTTGAAGCATGAGACCACATTTGCTGATCAACTTCCTCAAGAGACTTGAGTTCTTTCCCACCCCAGGAGTATGGTACAGGAGCAATAAGGAGATCTCCATTTATCTTGCATTGTTAATGTTTTTTTTGATGTTAATGATGTTGTAATAAGGTCTTGGAAGACCATTCCCATGTTTGTAATAAGGACCATGTCCAAAAGTCATCATCATAGTTGAGGTAGTCATAAAGATTCATGTTTGTAAGCCTTTCTAAGGCATGTAGGGAGGTGTCAAGGTATAATGCCTTGTCAAATGCTCATTTCTCTTGTAATGATGTTTGGAAGCTTTGTAAACTCTGAAAACACAAGAACCATCCATTAATTCATGTAATTAGGAGCAGAAAATGACAAAGACATTGGTTTTTCGGTGGTTGCAGGGTAGTTTCACACCCTCCCACTAATCTAACCTACCCAAACTGCCTTCTTTGGATTGAATGAAGGCCTCTTTAAACCTTGTAGAGGTGCATTGCAATGTAAGAAAGAGTATGAAGTGATTGGGAGGAGAAAACCAATAGAGAAGTTTAGTTTTCTACCTAGTTTGTTGTGTAATTCGTTGCTATAGGTCGTACCCTATTCCTATACAGACAAATTGTAGAAAGTCACAATGTTGGCATGTTAGTAGAGTGAGTTATATTTCTTTTGCATTTGGTTTGGGCTTTTGAAACTTTTCTACTGCAAAGCTATAGGGATTTTCTTGTAAGTTGGTAGATAAACCCTAATTTAGGGTTTTGATAGCAATTTGTATATTTTTGCCCATTCTGCTGATGTAAACTCTTCTAGATCAATGGAATGGATTATTTTAAGTCTATTTCAATGTGTTATGTGAGGTTCATGGGTAGAGAAGTGGATTTGATGGAGTTTGTCTAAAGAACCTTGCAAACCCATATGTTAGGTGCTTGTTAAAGGGAACAACAGTGTGAAATTCAATTATAGTCGACTGTAGAAGCAAACAAACCTGGATTCTATGGTTTTTCCATGTCCTTGACATGTTCAAGTAGTTCAAAAAGTTTAACCATTCCCTTTAAGAGTACTTGCTTCACAAAACAAGCCTAATTGGCCAAGGGCTGCTAGAGGACAGTTATAGGTTAGGGTATATGTGCCAAAACAAAGTACCCCAAGTTTTTGATATGTTGTAGGGAATCCAAAAGGGTATCTTAGGATTGTCTAAGATCAAAGTTTGCAGGCCACTAGAAGAAGTTATTGATGACTGTTCTCATTTTAAGGGCTATAAGGATCCTAATAGGTTAATGAAGGAAGTCCTAAACCCAAACTTGTCAAACCTTAACCAATGGTCTAGATGGGTCACATGGTATGCCAAACAAGCCTTTACATGATGGTTCCAAAGAAACTAACTACATGTCTGACTTTTTCATGTTGATCCTTGAATGTTTGGAAGAAAGTCTTGTCAAACTATGGAATCCTCAACCTATCCTAAGTCCTCTACATCAATTAGGGTTTAAGGTATAGTGTTGAGGGTTGAGGATTTAGGGATAGGGTTTAGCATTTAGGGTTTAATGGTGGAGGGTTTAGAATTTAGGGATAGGGTTTAGGGTTTAGCTATAAGGGAATAGGGTTTAAGGTATAGTGTCAAGGGTTGAGGGTTTATGGATAGGGTTTATGATTTAAGGTTTAAGGGTTGAGGGTTGAGGCTTTAGGGATAGGGTTTAGGGTTTAGGGATAAGGGATTAAGGTTTAGGGTTGAGGGATTAGGGTTTAGGGTTGGGGGATTAGGGTTTACAGATAGGGTTTAGGATTTAAGTTTTAAGGGTTGAGGTTTGAAGCTTTAGGGATAGGGTTCAGGGTAAGTGGGAGACCTAGATGGCTAAGGATGGATGGAGAGGTAGACAAGGAGTGACTAAGAGATGTAGAGAGGAGAGAGGTAGAGAGGTGAGGGGGAGAGGGAGGTGAGAAATAGAGAGGTGGGGGGAGATATAGATGAAAGACATGAGAGGGTGAAGTTGACAACTTGAAGGAAAGATAGGTAAGGAGGAGGTCAAGAAATGAATAATATAGAATTTTTGTATAGCAATCTATAATACGCTCGCGTTATAATGTGAGCGCATTTTGTCTTGCCATTCAAATGGTAAAAAGGCTAGGACACTCCTAATCCAGGCTAACATGCTCTATTTTCTTCTAGTTATGCACGTGTTTTGACAAAAAAAATCTTTTTCATTCTTTTGGGAAGTGCACATGCACATTTTTCACATTCTACCACCTTTGCATGAACTTTCCAGCACCTTTTTCTAGTTTTCCAACTTAAGAAGGATGAAATAACATAGTTTTCACATTGATTTTGATATATATCAATTCAAGTTTCAATGTTTTTAGTGTTACAATGTTAATTGTTATTGAATTAACAATAACCTACAATAACCTCTCTCAATTTTTGATATCTCTTAGGAATTTGCCCATGGTGAAAGATTTTCTGTTGCTCCAAAATCGTCAGAAGCATGTAATGTAAAGTTGCAAAGGGGTGTAACATTCATCCTACTCCTGATGCGACCAAACCGACAGTTCTAATGCATTCAGATGGGTATGTTTAGGCTAAGTATGGTCTTTTTTTGCACCCAAACATGTCAAAACAGTCTGAGCTACATTATACCAGTGATATCCCTTAAGAGACCAAAGTGCAAAAAGGCAGTAATCTTTGATGAGATGTTATTCAGAAACCATGTCACTTAAAAATATTTTTTTCTAAGGCTACATGATCACATAGAACCCCTCTACAATAACCTCTCTCAGTTTTTTATATCTCTGAGGCATTTGCCTGTGATGAAAGATTTTTTGTTTCTTCAAAAATTCTCAGAAGCATGTAGTGTAAAGTTGCAAAGGGGTGTAACTTTTGTCCTGCTCCTAATGTGACCAAAATGATAGTTCTAACACATCTAGATGGGTACGTTTAGGCTAGGCATGGTCTTTTTTCACACCGAAACATGCTAAAATAGTCTGAGCTACATTGTACTAGCAATATCCCTTAAGAGACCAAAGTGCAAAAAGGCAGCAATCTTTCGCGAGCTGTTACTTGGAAATCATGTCACTTATAAACATTCCATCTAAAAATAGGTGATCATGTAGAACCCCTCTATAATACCCTCTCTTGGTGTTTTATATCTCTGAGGCATTTGCCTGTGGTGAAAGATTTTCTGCTGCTCCAAAAATTGTCAGAAACATGTAGTGTAAAGTTGCAATGTAGGCTACTTTTTGTTTTGTTCTTCATGGGGCCAAACTGTTAGCACCAACACATCTAGTTGGGCACATATACACTATGCATGGTCATTGCCCTTTATTATAAAAGGGTCATAGTCTTTCCTATTCGAAGGGTCACAACTTTTCGCCTTTGAAATGTCATCAGTATTTGTGAGAACCTAAATTCATTTATTTGCAATATTGGCTAAGGTTGTATTCTTAATTATATTCTTCAAACATGTTATGGATGTCTTTCTCAATGATAAATTGCTCTCACGAGGTCTAAGGCATACACACGTAATACATGAAGTATACAGAGGAAGCATGTATCATACATGTGAACATGTGAAGTATGTACAAGAAGCATGAAGCATACACGTGAATGGTAGCATGAAGCATACACATGGAATGGTAACATGAAGCATACGTGTGGAATGGTAGATGTCTTCCTTTGTGTAGAGGTATGAGGTCACATGTAATAATGTATTGCTTGTTTTTAGTTGCATACTTCAAAGTGCATTGTATACTTACATCAATTTCATTACCATGCTACAATGGTTATTATATTCATATGATTGATTTAATGTTCAATAATCTTAGAGAAGAATAATGTTGAAACTTTATAAATTTAAAATTATATAAAGGAAGAGTGCATGTAATACAATCGGACTTTAAATATTTGAAGTAAACCATCTACAATTATCCATTGAAGCGTGGATTTATAATGTAAATATGGACGCCATCAACAAAAAAGATTTGTATTAACCAAATATCCATATAGGCATACATCAATATCTATCGATATAAGTATAACATATATACAAAATAACCATATAGGCTTACAAGAATGCCATACATGCATACAATGTCAACTATATGCAATACAAAATATATGTCCACAAATGCCATATAGGCATACAACAAAGGAACGCAATCAAAAGTCATTCCCCTCTATCCAGTGAAGAAAATAGATCACAGGCAACCTTTGATCTTTGAGGGGATGGAGACACATATGAGAGTGGTCTACTATGAACTCGAGGGCTACTCCTCCTATTTAGTTCTTCTTGGAGCTATAGCTGTTACAATAAAAAGTATAAATATTAATGTAGACACCCAAATTTGTCCCAACTTTGTCCATGTCTTACAACACCTTATTAAAACATTATCCTAGACATCATATAGCATTTTGTCCTAATTTCCCTAATCCATTAAGTCAATTAATTAAATAAATTTTATTTATTTAATTAAAATCCCATTCAATCCCATCCTCATCCTACTTAGCCAATTAATTAAATAAATTTTATTTATTTAATTAATTTCCACATCATATCTTATCCCATCCTATTCATCTATCCTATTAATTAAATAAATTTTATTTATTTAATTAATATCCAACTCATATCACAACTAATTCAAATATTTTATTTGAATTAAGTCCTCATCTTTTATCACATTCCAACACTTGTCCAGTCAATCATGTGTTACAACTTTTATCTTTCACATGCACAACTAATGGGACCTAATTTTAGTATTTATCTACACAAGCACACAGCCTTATCCTCCTTGCCACATGTCAGTTGACTACAATTTCTTGATGTGCAAGGAAACCTAACTTAATCCTATCCATCCATTTCATCTAAAGCCCTAATTGATCCTAGCCATCCATTTGAACCAAGCCAATCCTATAAAGCAAGCCTCTTTTGAGCCATTTGGGACATTTTTTAGAGAGGACATTAGAGAAGAGATTAGAGAAGACATTAGGAGGGTGACATTAGAGAGATTGGATGATTCTTCTTCATGCAACCTCACTCTGCTAAATTTTCATCTCAAGCCATTATCCATCATCTATCTCCTTATCAACGTTATGCTGTGGAATCGAGCAACCAACACAACAAAGCAATCAATCAATCAAGCTCATTTTGCATCTTTGAGGTATTGAATTATTTGGGTTTCGGTTATGCATTTCAATTGTTTGATCATTTTCATTTATAAATCCAAATTTTTTGATATACATTTGGCACGCCCAGTGGGACTCATGTCCTTGATTAACCTCTCTTATTTGAGTTGTTTTTATGAAGTTTAGATCTCTTGGAGCGCCAATCTTTTATTTTTGCAAGCTTTTGTAGCAAAAATTTGCATTTTTCTAACCCTAATTTGCAAAGATTTTTCTAAAAATATATGTAGATGATCTCTTAGCCCAAATCTAACCTCACCATTGCGTCCAGGAGGTTGTTTCCATAAATTTTGAGTATAAATTTGCCTAAATTTGATGAAAAATGGAGCATTTGGTGAAGAAAACAACAACCGGTCTGCAGAAATCCGCCTCTGGTAATTCAGGTCGCCTTTGAGCAAACAGCAGTCGCCTGGGCTAAATCAGCTTGCCTTTGAGCAAACAACAGTTGCTTATGGTCAAATTTGGCTCACTTTTGAACAAACAATCATAAGCTTTTGGTAAAATTCAGCTCGCTTTTGAACAAAAACTGATAGCATCTGGTAAACTTGGTCGCATATGGTTATTATCTGCAATCTCTCACCCGAAACTTTCCAGATCACTTTTGAGCTATTGTTAGTCACTTTTTGTCTTTTCTTAGTTGCATATGAGCTATTATCTATCACTCCCATTCTTTTTTGCATCACTTTTGAGCAAAAATCTGCTGCTTTTTGCATATCTGCGTCGCTTCTGCATTGAAATCAGCCACCTATGGTGTTCTCTGGATCGCCTTTACATCGACAGTGATCACCTCAGGAATGATATGCATCACTTTTATCCCAATAGAACTCACCTGTGTGTTTTCACTACTAGCTATCAGTTTTAAACTATATTGATCGCTTATGACCTAACAGTGATCGCTTCTGTTTCCATTCAGATCGCTTTCGAAATCATAGTCGTCACTTTTAAACTTATATGCATTGCTTCTGAATGGACAGTGGTCACTTTTTATCTGATGCATGTTGCTTATGAACTTACAGCAGCCACTTTTAAACTGATATTCCTCACTTCTGAATGGATAATGCTCGCCTGTACAGAATAGGGTTTTGTGTTTTGACTGTTATTTTGCAGATACAGGTCGCGTATAGGCCAAAATCAGTTGCTTTGGGCTTTTTTTTGCATCGCTTACTAGCCTATAGAGATCACATGTAGGGTTTTTCGAATCACATTTGATTTGTAGGGGCTCACCTATGGTAAAACAGTGCCACTTCTGATAAACAGTAAATCGCATTTGGTGACGATAACTTGCTTTTGGTTGCTGTTATCATGCATTGTGGTGTTTCTATCATAACTTTCACATACGGAGGCCAAATTGTGCAAACAAGGACTCAATGGAAAGCTGGGAGGACAAACTTCACAACTGTACCACTTTTATTAGGTGACTATACCATTTTTTAGGCTTTTTTTATCAGTCAAAGTTCAGGTTCTTTGTAAACTTCAATTGAGTATAACTTGAGCAATTTTGATCGGTTTTCAGCGAATCTTTTTTTCAAATTGCTTAGAATCTCTTGAACTTTCTATTTATGCAATCTATTCTCTTGTATCTAATCATTTTAATCAGAATTTTCAGATTTCATCTTTTTCATATAATCATCTTCCTTGCAAGTTTACTCGTTTCTTTTTAGAATTGGTGACTTGTAGAGGTGTCTAAGGAGCTGGAGTAGCATTGGCATCAACATCTATAGCAAATTGGATAGTGAATTAACTGGGTGCACTCATTCTAATCTCCCATCTCTTAATCTTGTTTGATCACACATTTGGACTTTCGGATTAAAACAAACTTTGTTTGCTATCACATATCGAAAGTGGTCATAAAATGAACAAGTGTTTTCCATCATATTTGGATTTGGATCTAAAACAAACAAGTGCTTGAATTGCTTCCACACATCTCATTTCTAAAGGGGAAATTAATAACTGCGAGTGTGAATCAAGTGATATCTCACTTGGTTTGCTTTTGTAAGCCCTATCTAGGAGGCCTGCTTGGAGACACACCACTCCAAGGGATGACCTCAATCGAGGCTGAATCGAAAGACACCCTCATTGGGAGTTGTAAATCTTGTCACTCTTGGCTAAGCCCCAAAGAACTTTATACCTTTGGGAAGTGAAGGTGAAGGGTGGGTTACCCCTTTCTCCCAGCTGTGTGGCAGGATTTTGCTTTCAAATTCCTAGTCAACCTCGTGTAAACATAGCCTAAAACCTAATTGGCCATACCCTATTTCAAACTAGACATTAGGCTTGTTGAAGTGTCTTCACGTGCTTGCTTAACCATCATCACATTTTTCCAAACTAACAACTTGCTTATGTGTCTTGTGTGAGTGATTCATGTGTGTCTATGCATAATCATTTGTTTGAATATTGCCACATCAAGCTCTAAACACCCAAACACATAAAGACAAGTCATCCTACACATTCTTCCAATAACATTCAAACGCAATCACTTTCATCCCAAACATAGCCAAGTCATCCAAACAATCCACATCATCATCCAAATCCCTAAACAAGCACTTGTTAAAAAGGACTTAAGACAAACACTTGGTGACAACATGTCTACACTAGAGGACCTAGAAGTCAAATTCCAAAGATTCCTCCAAAATCTTTATCAAGGATCACAACCCCTAAACCAAGATGCCATTGAACTATTACAATTCTTCCTCCAAAGAGCTCAACCCCACGCAAGCCAATCACCTCAACTACAACACTTCATAGCCCAAGTCCAACACCTTTTAGCCACTAGTCAAGCTCGACAAGTACATCATTCCTTAGCCACTCCATACCAACCTAATCCACCTCATAGCCACATGTCATGTCCATCCACTTCCTATCAATTTAATCCACCTATCCACCAAGTCAATGCCACATCAACCTATGAATATCCACCTCAAGCTTATTCAATCTCTCATGCCACCGTTCCAATGCACTACCAAGCCCATCCACAAAGCAATCAAGTGATATTACAAGAACAACATCCAAGTCCCAATGGCTCTTTGTACGTAAATCAAGTAAGTCCAAGTACACCTTTTCAACAAGACCACCAAGCACCATTGATAGATCTAAATCCACTTTTCCAACAAGAATCATTACCAAATCCCAATGGCCCCTTGTATATAAATCAAATGAGTCCAAGTTATCCTATGCAAGATCTAATAACCTTTGACAAGGGAGATACCAATCTAGAGTGGCCTCCACCATCCAATACCATGCTGACACATGAACCAACAAGTCCTATCCCAACACCACCATGTGATCCTACCCCTAGTCCATTGGTCCATCTACCTTCCAAACCACCAAGCCCTCCATTACCTTCATCAACATGTCATTCTAATCCTTCACTAAAGGAGGCGGCTCAGATAGTTTTACAAAGAATGCTTGAAGCAAAACTCATTGAACTTCCCCCCATCAACCCATGTGAGGAAAGTCCATATGATGAACATGATTATTGTGCATACCATAGGACCAAAGGCCATAATACAAATTAATGCCCAATATTTGTCTCAATTGTTTACAAGGTGTACGTACCTATAATAAGAAATCATGCCACATCACCCCCCTCTAACCCTAATCCATCCAATTAGTCCCCAACCTAATCCTAGTCCTAAGCATAAAACATCATCTGCTAGTATTGCTCATCCATTATATTGCCCATCCACTCATACCCTTACAAAGGATGTGATCCATTGGCTACTAGCTAGGAAAAAACCACCCCCATGTCAAACACTAATTCATGAACCTACCAAAGAACTTCCAAAGGTCATGTCCAATCCTATAATCTCATCATGTGGTTCACATATCCTTGAGCCTCTTCAAGAGCCTTCCATTAACATGCCTAGCCCTTCAAGCCCATCATGTGACCTACAAGCCATCAAGCGTATTCAAGAGTTTCCTATTATGAATCCAAGTCAAGAGTCATCATGTTCTCATGTTGTTGACCAAGAGCCTATCCAAGAGTCATCCACTTCCATTCAAGAAACCCAAGAGGTATGTCAAGAGTTTAACCCTAATCATGTGGAAACATTAAGCCCTAGTCCAACTCAAGATCAAAACACTTTTATGCAACCCATCCATAACATGTATCTTTTCCATGATCAGGATGATAGACATAATGATGCATCTATCCACGAGCCACTTGATCCTATCCATCTCCCAACAACTATTCATGAGAAAGCTATCCAAATCCAACCCATCAATAACATTTACCTTCTTTATGATCAAGATGATACCTATGAAGAAGCTATCAATGAGCACCTTGATCCTATCCATAATTCTATAATCCATGAGCGAGATATCAAAATTGCTCCTAGTCATCCACCATCTAGCCCTATCCATAGTGAGCAAACATCCACTTGCCATGATGAGATACTTATCCCCCAAGTAAGCACAGAAGATCAAACAAATAACTTGGATCTTAGTGAACACAATGCTAATGATCCTCCCTCCACATCTACCATCGATCCCACTTCACATTCATCATCATGTCCTATTGGTCTTACCACCCTTATACATGATTATTCTTCCTTAGGACAACAACGACCTTTATCCACTTCACCTCCATCTAATAAAGAGCTCAAGTCTAATGTTCAAACCACACCTAGTCCCATTGTCCATCGCATCCTCCAAAACATGAACTACCAAGGTAAAGACCTAGGCCTTTATGAACAAGGTATTTTGGAGCCAAACCATGTCAAAGTTCCTCCATGCTCATATGGCCTTGGATACACACCCCAAGGTAAACAAGGCCAAGATGTTGGTAATCCCTTCATGCATCCTAAGCCTACCACTTTCCATTGCACCCCCCATCATCTACGCAAAACATATGTAGCCATTCCACCTTCATCATCCTATAAATGTCAAAAGCATGTGACCATACACCTTCCGCCATCCACTTTACCTCCACTTTTACCAACTCCAAATATCCCTCCATCCACCTTACCACCATTGCTTCCAACACCTAACATACCTATCATTCATAAGTATCCTTACATCCCTAATCATGGCCAACAAAAGCACACATCGTCTAAGCATAAAGCTTCCAATCATTCCATCCACTCCACCCACCCCATTGGATTTGAAAGAAAAAATTTTGATGCTTCTACCTATAAAGCCAAAGATCCAACTAAAACTCCTAAGGACCCTCATGCCTTAGGGTATCAATGTGAAAAGTCTCTAAATCATCCATCTTCTAAGCAAAGTACATTCACAAAGCTATCCAAGCCCTTACCTCCAAAAGCAAAGCCCAAAAGCAAAATGGTTTAGGTTCCTAAGCAAACAACTAGCAAAGTGAATGAGGCATCCTCATCCACCTCTCAAGAATCCCAATCACCTATATCCATCCAAAAGCCTACTTCCATCCAAAACTTTCATTCCCTTCAAAAATCCCACAAGCAAAGCAAAAGCATTAAAAATACTAAATCTATGTGGGTTCCTAGGTCATGCCATCAACCATCTCCTAAGCAAACATCTCCATTGCTTCCTACACCACCATCTCACCAAAAGCTTCAATGTTTATCACGGTGTGTGCAACCATTGGTCATGGTTCCCTTCCATTCCAAAACATTCCCACATGCCTCCATCTCCCCATCCTTCATCCATTATCCTACAAATCTTCCCCATCACCTTCCTATAGTCCATGCTTTTGCATAAGCCTTTTATCCATCCATCCTTGCAGGAACCTTCCATATCCACATCATAATCTACTATCCACCTAATCCATCTGCCATCCATGCAATCCCTTATCAACATCTATGAGCACACTTGACATGTTCCATGCGAAGACATCATCAATCTCTAAAGGGACACTATCAACCTTCATAGCACTAGCCACTTGAGTCCCTCCTATCCATTACCATGGTGAAAACCTGGCAAACAGGCACCATGTGTAATTGTCAACCCATCTAAAAGCAAAAAAGAAAAAAAAATCAAAAAAGTAAAGAGAAAGCCCTTCGTCCAACAGTGAAAACCTGGTAAACAGGTGCCTTGGATAAGTACCATGATGAAAACCTGGCAAATAGGTGTCATGTGTATGTTGATCTTCTATGTCGCTTACACTTGGGGGCACATTGTCTCATCCAACCTATCCATTTCCAAACTATTACCATACCATCCTACCATCCTTAGCCATTACATAAACATGCCTATCCTATTGAACCCATTTATCCATCCTTCTTCCTTTTGATCTTGATGAAGACATAGGGGAAAAATGTTGAAATATGCTTCGGATATCTCTTGGTATACCTCATACCTTCCTAATCAATCCATCTTATCATTATCCACCTATCATAAGCCTTGTCATGTAAAATCCAAGCATGTAATCCCTTGGTCATGAACTTTGTCATGCAACGAATCCTAAGCATTACCACCTAGAATGGGGCAAGTTCTTCCTATGCAACATAGCCTTTGAAGATCACATCCTAGCTCCCTTACGATCCATCCACTATGGCATATATCCTAATCACCAGCTTTCCATCTTATAGCTTATCCCCATCTGTTTATCATGAAGCTTTCCACTGTAGACTACCTATCCGTTTATCATGAGGTAAGCATCCATCCCTTATATGGTATATCCCTTTATCCATCCAACTCTCATGAGCCTTCCATCCCATTTACTATCATCCATCCTTTTATCTATCCAATCCCATTCATCCATCCTTGCACCTAGACTTGGTCTTCCCTTGTCATTGGTATCTAGCACAAAGGCTACCCAAATTGTAAATCCATTGGCATTTTCCAAAACATTTCAAAAAAACTCCAAAAAAATTAAAATATCCCAAAAAATCAAAAAAATTAAAATATGTCAAAAAATCCAAAAAATAAAATATCCAACAAAAAATCCAAGCAATAAAACCAATCACATCAACCAAACCAATCCACTCCATCAACATTCAATCAAAATCAAATCCTCATCATCATCATTTCTTTCTATCAATAACATTCATTCATCCATTTCAATCAATCACTTCTTCCAATCATATCAATCCAATCAATCTAAGCCATGATCTTAAATCCAAGTCACATTAATCCATATCAAACAAACTAATCAATCAAGGAACATTATCCAATCAAATCAACAAGTTTTTGATCCTAATCTTGTCATGAACCAAATCAATCATCATCAATCATCATCAATGGGATATAGCATTCCCACATCTTTGTGTTGTTCTAGGGATATAGCTTTCCCCACAATGACAACACTATCTATCATCAACAAAACAAACAATCAATCATTGGTTTATGACTTGACAAGGGCAATACCTTGTTTGTTTTACATCCTTTGAGCATCCTGAGAACACTTGCTTATGCTTAGATTGAATTGACACTCTCATCATCACACCATCCATAGCTCATCATTCAAAACAATCCAATCACCAAAACAATCAACCCAACAATAGTACACATCAAAACTAAAGTACATTAAGCCAACCATCAAAACAAATCCTATCACTATCATCATCAACACCAAAGCAAATCAACCCAATCACATCAAATCCAATCGAAACAAACCAAAAGCAGCTCAATATATCACATATCATCCCATTATCAACATTTCATCAATCCTTCATCAATCTTCATCCATCATTTTCTCATCAATCAAAATAAATCAATCAAAACAAAGATCCAAATGCAAGTCAATCTTTAATCCATACCAATCCAGTCAAACAATCAAGCCAAGTTATCCAATCACAATCAATGGTCTTGATCCTAGCCTTGTTGTAAGCCAAATCAATCAATCAACCAATCAGCCAACCAACTTAGCAAACAACCTTGTGTTGATCTAAGGATATAGCTTTCCCCGCAGTGACAACACTCTCAACTATCATCAATCAACAAACAATCATTGGTTTACAGCTTGACAGGGGCAATACCTTGTTTGTTTTTGTATCATTTCTTGCTTGCTTGCTTGCTTGCTTGTGTGTGTTATCATTTTAACTTGCATTTGTATCAAATCCTTATCATTTCTAGCTAATATTCATATCTTGTGTATCTTGGAATAGCTTTTTTACACTATCCTTTGCATCTAAGGTAATATCATACCTTTTGTGCACTAGGACTTCAATGCTCTAAGTTTCTTTCCTCATACGTTAGACAAGGTTGTATTATGCTGGAGCACGCGACACATCATCACCCTGGTCCTTATACCTTGGTGCATAACATCTAGTGCTATATCAAACATCATGGTTGCTCACTTTCATTGCAGCATAATGCACCATCATTTCTTCTATCTATCCCCTTATCTTTCTTTTGTAGCCAAGCCATTTCTTTTCGAGAGCATACCCATGTTTGTCCAACCCACCTATCCTCTCGAGGGGGCATCACCAACCTATCCTTTCTATCATCATCATCAACAACAACAACATCATCATCATCCCTATCAATTATCCATACCTTAACTTCTTTGAAACGATGTTACTCGACCCAAAGCTCATCATCTCAAACATCATCTCAAAGAGGGGAAAAATGTAGACACCCAAATTTGTCCCAACTTTGTCCATGTCCTACAACACCTTGTTAAAACATTATCCTAGACATCATATAGCATTTTGTCCTAATTTCCCTAATCCATTAAGCCAATTAATTAAATAAATTTTATTTATTTAATTAATTTCACATGCATAATCCCATTATCCTATCCTCATCCCAATTAATTAAATAAATTTTATTTATTTAATTAATTTCCACATCATATTTTATCCCATCCTATTCATCTATCCTATTAATTAAATAAATTTTATTTATTTAATTAATATCCAACTCATATCACAACTAATTCAAATATTTTATTTGAATTAAGTCCTCATCTTTTATCACATTCCAACACTTGTCCAGTCAATCATGTGTTACAACTTTTATCTTTCACATGCACAACTAATGGGACCTAATTTTAGTATTTATCTACACAAGCACATAGCCTTATCCTCCTTGCCACATGTCAATTGACTACAATTTCTTGATGTGCAAGGAAACCTAACTTAATCCTATCCATCAATTTCATCTAAAGCCCTAATTGATCCTAGCCATCCATTTGAACCAAGCCAATCCTATAAAGCAAGCCTCTTTTGAACCATTTGGGACATTTTTTAGAGAGGACATTAGAGAAGAGATTAGAGAAGACATTAGGAGGGTGACATTAGAGAGATTGGATGATTCTTCTTCATGCAACCTCACTCTGCTAAATTTTCATCTCAAGCCATTATCCATCATCTATCTCCTTATCAACGTTATGCTGTGGAATCGAGCAACCAACACAACAAAGCGATCAATCAATCAAGCTCATCTTGCATCTTCGAGGTATTGAATTATTTGGGTTTCAGTTATGCATTTCAATTGTTTGATCATTTTCATTTATAAATCCAAATTTTTCGATATACAATTAATATATAGAAATTACATTATAAAAAATAAAACATTTAACAAAATAATCACTTACCGCTACTAGATAATCTCTCTCCTCATTTGCCTCAGTACCAGGATTAGGCTATGGCATTGTAATATCCTATAGAAACCATCTAGATAGAAATTAAACTTCAAATCAATAATCATTTGATTTTTCAATAATAACAACTATAACAACGAATGTAATTTGAAATTTACTAATCTACATCATACCCTCATCAAAGGCATGGAGCTATCAATTGCAAAAGAAACACCATGCTCCATTATCCTATGAACTTTGGGAGGTGTCTCCGCAGCCTACATCATCTGAAAATAAAACAACATTATTCAATTACAAAAACTAGAATAGTGATGCAAGTCATGGATCCTAACATACACACATGTTCACCTAAACATGGAAGTACACACAATAAAGCACACAAGTCACATGCATATATACAAATTAGATGAAGATTCATGACTATTGTGTGGTATAAGGGTCAACAAAGGAGGGACCACAGTAGCATCAAATTTTATGTTTAAGAAGTCAAAGAGGGAGTGAAGGTGTTAGATTAGGTTTAGATTGGTGGTAGGGTGGGGTAGGGTTGTGCTTAAAATTTTGTTTGTTTGGTAGTGATGGAGATAGGATAATGCCTAAGCTAGAGGGTTTTAATATGTCACAAAAAGATTGGTGATGGGAATGAGGGGCAGAACAAGTGATACAAGAATGGCACTAGAAATCACATAGACATTAGGTAAGTTTATGGGTTTATAGGAAGGAGGAATATCAAGAGTTTGTGGGATAATAGGAGGGAGGAAAGATACTAGATAGAACAAGCAAAACCTTATTTTAAAAATTTCTTATCATTTTCTTTGTCTTGAGGTTTTTCAGGGGGTGGGTTAGAAGCAAACAAGGTCTAGGACATCTGGTAGGGGTAGATTAGGAAATAGGTAGGGTAGATATGGGTTGGTTAGTAGGTTGGGTGTAGTGTTGGGGAAGTTTCTTAGGCCTACTTTTAGAAGTGGATGGGGAAAGGTCCTACACTTTTTCTTTTACTTTATCTTGGAGGGGTGTTAGAGGGGAGATAGAAGATAATGAGGAAGTGAAGTAGTAATAGGTGGATATTGTTGTAAGTATGTGCCTAACTAGTGTTGTCATTGATGTCAACATATCTATGTTGCCATTGGTGTCAACTATGCTCTTGTTTTGATGCTTGCTTGTAATGAGTTAAGTATTTAAGATAATAAGTATTATTGATACAACAGAACAGTCTAGTAGATTGCTTCGCATTTCCTATAGAATGAGTATCTTTGGCTATGGATTGGAAGTTATTTACAGGCATACCTGAAGATGCTATGCTCTAAGTTTAAGCCTCCGGTATGAAGAATTGAGTGAGTTATGTTCACTAGAGTGAAAACTACTTTTCTTGTATATTTGGTGGTCATAAGGAGAACGTATTATGCTCTGCATTCCTCCGTAGTTAAGTATTTTAGTCTATGGTTTTGGAATCAACTTTTTAATGATGATAAGTGCCTTCAATTAGAATGGTTCATGTTTTAGTAGTCCACAAATGATCTTTTCTTTATGATAGTAGCTGACAGTGGTGTTTATGTGCTCTAGTTTGAAGAATCATCTTAACAAATTGGTTAGAGGTTGTGTGCATGTTCTTGGCGATTACAATATGCTTGTCGATGTCTCCTGATCATGTTCCTACCTTTGGTTTGGTCCACAAAGAGAAATTCAGATCGTGGATGAAGACTATTTTTTGAAGACTTAGTGTTAACACCAGTCTTGGCCGACTTGGTTGTTTTCACTACTTGCAGAGATGGATTGAAGATTGTGGAAGCATGTTGTGGCATGAAAGATTACTTTTGAGTCCTAGCTAAGGTGTAACATGATCTACATACATCTTTTCCTTAGCTAGTTTTGTTTAGGTCTAGACCTATTTCTATGTTTGTCTGTAATACTGACTTTAGAGATTGTTCCAATGGTTGATGAATGTAATTCTATCCTTGATATACATTCCAAGGCTGATGAATTGTATAAAATCATGTAATGTGGTTACGAAAAAGGTGGGGAAGTGTGAAAATGAAAAGATAGGTGTGAAGGTGTAAGAAGAGAAAAGCAGAGGTGTTATATTGTGCTTGCATGGAACTAAACTCAGGCATGAAGTAGATGCTATCAAATCAGTTCACCAATCTTGGCAGTGAGCCCTAACATTTTCAGTGAGCATTTTGGATAGTGAGCCCTAAGGTAGTGAGCCTCTAATTTTTGGTACTGCTATAAGTTATTTATTTTTGTGGGCTAACACCCACCGTGGTTTTTCTCTTATATGGTTTTCCAAGTAAAAGTTCTGGTGTCTCATGTGTTATTGTGTTGAGCTTCTTGTTTTATGCTTTCATGATTAATCTTAATAACAATGATTAAAAAGTGGATGTGTTGATATTTATAAATGGTTAAAGTTTTGTGACAACTAATTCACCCCCCTCTGTCAGTTGTCCTATGCATTTCAACAATTGGTATTAAATCAGGTCCCTCAAAAGAAAGCCTAACAACTTGAGGAAGATCTAGGATGTCTTTTTACAAGAAGGAAGCACCGTAATTTGATGGAATGAATTATACTCTCTAGAAAGTGCGAATGAAAATTCATCTTCTTTTTCTTAGTTACAGAGTCTAGAAAGTGATAGAAATGAGGTATACCATGTCTGAGAATGGTCTAACAACTGAAGATGAAATCAAAGAATATGAGTTATATATAAGAGCGAGAGATGCTTTATTAAGTTCTTTATCTAGCACAGAGTTGGTAAAGGTCATGGATATGGAATCTTCTTATGAAGTCTGGGAAAAGTTGGAAAAACTATATGAAGGAGATGATTATGTAAAGAGTGCCAAATTGTAGGGCTTGAAAGCAAAATATGAGGGTTTAAAGATGAGCAAAGATGAGAACATAAAAACCTTCATGCATAAGGTTGATGAACTTGTAAATGGAATAAAAGGTATGGGAGTAACCATTGATGAGAAGGAATTTGTGATGAAAATTCTTAGGTCATTACTTAAGTCCTACAATCACAAGGTAGCTACAATTGAAGAAGTAATGACTATACAAGGAGTCACTAAAGATCAGTTGCTAGGAAAGCTTACAGATTTTGAGATGAGAGAATTTTGTGATGCTCTACTGAAGGTTGAAACTGCTTTCAAAGCTAGTACTTCAGAGAAGATCTCTAGAGAAAAGAAGTACAAGGTAGACCCCGATGATGAGCTTGATGAAATTGAAGCCAACTTTGTTGATAGACTACAAAGAGGTTCTGGTAAGTTCAAAGGCAAATTACCTTTCAAATGTTTTTCATGTGGTAAGGTTGGTCACTATGCTTCTAGATGTCCTGAGAGAATTGAAAGGAATAGAAAAAGATTTGAGAGTAAACCTAAGGTTCCAAAGAAATGCTACTATGTTAGAGATCTTGATGATGAAGGTGTGACAGATGATGAATTTGATGATGTTAGTACTAGTGCCAATGAGTGCTTGTTTATTGAAATTAAAGAACCTATATCTACTAATCCTACTAGTTGTGTGAAGGAAGAAAAACTAGTGGAAGAAAGTGTCTTGGTTGTTCAGGTTGAGAAAGATAATGATGAATGGGTTATTGACAGTGGATGCTCTCATCACATAACCAGTGACAAAAGTCAGTTTGTAAGTTTGGAAAAGTATGATGGAGGAATGGTTAGGTTTGGAGATAATGCAGCTAGTAAGATTTGTGAAAAAGGATCTATTTCTTTTGATGGAAAGCATAATACTGATAATGTCCTATATTTGAAGGATTTGAAGAATAATCTTTTGAGTGTTCATCAGATGTGTGACAAAGGTTATGATCTGAGATTCAAAGATAGTGGGTGCAAGATCATGGAAAGCTCTAGAACAATGATTTCTATTGGTAAGAAGACCATAGGTAACATTTACCAATTAAGAGGAACTAATGATTATTGTTTATTAGCTCAAATAGATGAGAGTTGGTTGTGGCATAGAAGGATGTGTCATATCAATTTTGACAATTTGGTGAAGATAAGTTCTGCATAGGCTGTAAGAGATCTACCTAAACTTTTGAAGCCAGCCAACACCCTTTGCAAGGAGTGTCAATTTGGGAAAAAAACAAAAACAAGTTTCAAAAGCAAAGAACAATTCTCTACTAGATTGCTGGAGCTAGTACATACAAATTTGTATGGTCCCACAAGAACAAGAAGTCTTCAACGTGATAGGTACTTTATGCTACTTATTGATGACTATTTTAGAGTGACTTGGGTTACTTTTCTAAAAGAAAAATCTGAAGCTCTAGACAAGTTTAAAGTTTTCAAAGCAATGGTTGAGAATGAGTTGGAATTGAGGATCAAATGCTTGAGGTCTGATAGAGGAGGTGAGTTCACATCAAATGAATTCAATATTTTATGTGAAGAACATAGGACTCCTCAACAGAATGGAGTTGTTGAAAGAAAAAATAGGACCGATCAAGAAGTTGCCAAGACCATGTTAAAATAAGCTAACCCACTGGAAGTATACTGGAGAGAAGCCATACATACTACTGTGTACATCCTAAACATAGTTCAAGTCAAAGGTAACAACTCTAAAACTCCTTTTGAAAAATGGTATGGAAGAATTCCTACAGTAAAGTATTTCAAAGTTTTTGGAAGTAAATGTTATATCAAAAGAGATGAAGAACTAGGCAAGTTTGATGCTAGATGTAATGAATGAATTTTTCCTAGTTAGTACTCTACCAAGAGTAAGGCCTACTAGTACTACAATAAGAGACTAAATAAGATTGTTAAGAGTGCTAATGTGAAGGTGGATGAAGGCAAGGAAAGAATACCAGATCTGAGTTGTTATGAACTAGATGAACTATGTTTATTATATCAAATGAAGAAAAAGTTGAGCAAGAAGATATTTAGGATAAAGAAGAGGCTCCATAAAATGTTGTTAAGACTCCTAGGTATGTAAGGATTAATCATTCTGAAGATCAGATTATAGGCGACAAAAACAAAGGTGTGCTGACAAGAAAAAGAGCTGCAAAAGAACAAGTAAATTATTGTTTGCTTTCAAAAGTTGAAACAAAAACTATGAATGAATCTTCTAATAATGAAAATTAGGTAAAAGTCATGGAAGAACTGATGTAGATTGAGAAGAATCAAACTTGGGAATTGGTTCCTAGACCTGTTGATAAGAATGTCATTGGAACTAAATGGATTTTCAGAAACAAGATGAATGAAAATGGAGAATTTGTAAGAAACAAAGCAAGGATTGTGTGCAAAGGATATTCTCAAATTGAAGGAATAGATTTTGAAGAGACTTTTGCTCTAGTGGCTAGGATAGAAGTAATCAAAATATTTCTGGCATTTGTAGCTCACAAAGATTTCAAAGTGTATTAGATGGATGTGAAGTCTACATTCTTGAATGGTCAATTGGAAGAGGAAGTTTACATTGAGCAACCGGAAGGATTTCAGATATCAAGCCAAGGTGATATGGTATGCAGATTGAGAAAGGCATTATATGGACTGAAGCAAGCCCCCAGAGCATGGTATGCAAGGTTAGACAAGTATCTACTGTTATTAGGGTTCAATAAAGGTACTGTTGATATCAATCTCTATTTCAAAATCAATGATAATCAAATTCTAATTGTTGAAGTCTTTGTTTATTACATTATCTTTGGAGGTAATGAAGGTATGTGCATAAAGTTTGCAGGAGAAATGCAAAATGAATTTGAGATGTCTATGTTTGCTAAAATGAATTTCTTTTTAGGTCTAAAAATTACTTAATCAGATAAAGGAATCTTCATTTCTCAGTCTAAGTATGTGAAAGAATTGTTGAAAAAGTTTGGGATGGAGGACTCCAAACCAGTATGTACTCTCATGGTGACTAGTTGCAAATTAAGAAAAAATTATGAATCACCTAAGACTAATCAGAAGAGGTATAGATCTATGATTGGTTGATTACTTTATCTAACTCAAAGCAGACATGATATAATGCATGTAGTATGTCTTGTGGCAAGATTTCAAGGAGATCCTAGAGAATCACATGTGATGGTAGGCAAGAGAATTCTAAGATATTTGAAAGGCACATCAAATCATGGCTTATGGTATCCAAAAGATAATTGTTGACCCATTTTTTCCTCTGACCAGAGCCAAACAGTCAACCTGGTATTTCCTTGAAGATCCTTTGGAAAATGTTGCCTAAAAATAAAAAGTGCCAAATTGCCTAAAAACTTACCATTGGAAAGAGCTTGAAAAAATAGGCAGGTTTGCTTTTTACATCACCCTGAAATTCGGCCAAATAAAGAAGTAATTGATGGTCAAAGTTTTGGTCAACATATAGTTCAAATGTACATTTGGCGGGCTTGCAAATCCCTATCGGCCTTAGAAAATATGAAAAACATTGAGTTATATACATTTTCTAAATGTATATCAGGTTAGGGAAATGCATATACATTTAGGGAATCTTCTGTAGATTCTCAGAATATTCACTAAACATATATCAGGTCTGCATGTATATAGGGGCTTGTATATTCAGATATATAAATGGAGATACAAAGAAATGTGCAGTGCAATATGCAAGGCCGGCAGACATACATGTGCTACAGTGGATGTACATTCACCAAAAATGCAAAGGGAGAAAATATACAAGGTAATATACATTAAGATTCCTTAGAATATTCCGCACATGTATGCATAAAAAGGCTTGTATATTGCTTTGTATGTTCACACATACAATCAGCTATATACAAATGAAGATATGCATCGCGGGTATATTCCATCAAAGATACCCTGCTTGTATGTGAGATGGTTTGTATGTTGCGTTTGTATATCCGCATATACAAACAAATGTACATTTGCTACAGTGCCGCAAGAAACATACAAAGGTTGCTGTAAAGAAATATACAAAGGCATTTGTATGTTACCAAGATACATGCGGTGGGGCCCACACAGATGCAAGCAGGATTGTATGTTTTGGCATACAAAGGGAGAATGAACAGTGGAGTGTATATCGGCTTGTATGTTTGCACATACAACCCGATATACAAGACAATATACAAAGGGGTTTGTATCTCAGGAATGTACAAACCAAGATGCAAGTCAGACATACAAAGTCGGACCCGACAGAGCAATCTTATACAGTTAATGGCCATTTGACATCCGACTTGTCTGTATATGCGGCTTGTATGTTTGCGCATACAAGCAAATAAACAAGGAAAAGACATACAAGCCGGACTTCAAATAGAGGTAAATTTCAGCGTATTCAGGTGTCAGGTCCACGGCTTGTATGTTTGCATATTCTGAGAGGGAGATACAAATGGTGGGTCCCGCGCATATACAGGAAGGATTGCATGTTTCGACATACAAAAGATCTGTGAACAGTGGTTTTTATATCTGCATATACAAGCAAATATACCATGCCGATATGCAAGCCGGATTTCAAATGGATATCATTTCTGCCTCATTTAGGCTCTGGGTATGTTTTGTATGTATGAGGCCACTTGTATATCACGCATATAAAAAAAGATATACAAAAGGAAGTGATACAAGCTGGACCTGACAGGGCAATCAAATATACTTAAAGGACATTTGGGGTCCGACTTGTATGTATATGGACTTGTATATTCGCATATAGATACAAATGAAATATACATGGTGCCAAACTGAAAAGAGGTGTACTAGCTCTTTGTGGAAACGATTTTCACATCGAGCGAAGTGTTTGATACTCTTAGTAGGATTGGTTAAAGCTTTTAGTAGCTTGTCACATTTCTCGTAAGGTGTTGGTCCCTCAAAGTTACTAAGAACCATTCTAGATAGTGACTACCCAATCTACCTCCAAACATTGCGGTAATCATCAGTGCAAGGGGAATCAATTTAAGCCCTTAAGATACTAGCCATTGGCTCCCTTGAGAAGAGATAGTATTCCCTTGGCCGTAAAGCTCTTGTGACCTACTTGAGCTTTCCAAGGGGAGGGTGAGATATCCCTACCTATCGTCTCTCGCAAAGATACAAAATTTCTGACACCTTTATGGAATTACATTTTTATCGACGAAGTATTAATTTGTGAGCTGATCTACTGCAATGAAACCTTGTCTCTAGGGATAAAAAGTGCTTGATTTTGTTTGCAATTGTCTTATACTTGTGGAAACATTGGGCTTTTTGTGAGCCTCGAACATACACTCTCTATTGTGTCAGTCCTTTTTTGCCACTTTGTTTGTTGTGTTTTCTCTTGCCAAAGCAAATCTAATCAGAACCAAAACCAAATCTATCAAAATTTGCCTTTTAAAGCATCAGACACTACTTCAGCACCTCTGGTATTATAGCAGCTCACCCTTGGTGATAGAGTAGCTCACTTTTGGTCACCATAGCTCACCTTTGGTATAGCAGTACCTCACCTTTGGTAGCTCAGTCCATCACCTTTGGTATTACAGTAGCATGCTTTTGGTTGCACAGTCCTGTGCCTCTAGTCAAATAGTATAGCACCTTTGGTCCAGTAAATTGTGCATCAAGAGTTTGTCTTTCTCAAAACACAAAACAAAATCCCAGCATTACTTTTTGTCCTAGTGTATTCCATGGTAACCACTAGGCTCTAGCAAACTATGAAGTCCAAGCAAGTTGTCCCTAGGAAGCGCAAATCACCTCCTCATACACCGCAATCAGGCCAACTCAACATTACTCCAAACGTTACTCCTAGGACACCCGCAGTGAAATCAACCAGCTCTTCAAACATGCCACACCTTGACCAACCAAGCAATTCTCAAGAAGGTAGGGTCCCTTTGGTAAGTACAACTCACTATACCACCAACATGCCTCCAGATTTTGTTCCACAAGGTTACATTATTGATCAAATCTCATCTCAAGAAGGTAGGGTCCCTTTGGTAAGTACACCTCACTATACCACCGGCATGCCTCCAGATTTTGTACCACAAGGTTATACCGCAGATCAAGCCCACCTCAAGAGAGAGACACTTTGAAATAGGTCAATCCTCTCAAGAAGATGGGCAAGATCTTGATGAATTCATACAAGATCCTAGAGTTGTGGCCACCTTTGACAAAATCCTTAGTGAGAACCAAGATCATTTCTTTCGCTTGCTAGTAGAGAAAGGAGCCAAATTACCCAAAGGTTTTGATCTATCCATTATTAGTGAGACTAACAACACCCAAGACACCATACAAGCGGTGCAAACCATGTCAACAGTGACCACGCCCTTACACGAACAAGGCTTACAAGGGAGAAAGATTGCACAATATGAGAATCCCCTTTATCAAAACCCAATAGGAAAGAGGGCTATATCACCACTTCTGACTCCTATGGAAATCTACAAACACCAACAAGAGACTCTTCAACATCAAGCGGAGCTAGCTAAACAAGCCACCCTAGCTCGATCAAATATACAACAAACTCCTAAAGTGTCCACACCAATCGTAAGTGGAATTTTGGTTACCCCATCATGAATAGGTTTCCCACCAAATTACAATTCGGGGAACAACTATGTAGCCATGCAACAAGGGTCTCAACAAATACCACCTCCTATATCATCAAACCTTCATGTCTCTCAACCAACTAGGGTCATGCAATCCCAACCACAACATTCTTCTACACTCGTCCTCAATCAACCTCAACCATCGCAAAACACATCTACCTATGTCCCCCCTGCACTACGTTCATCAATGCTACATTTCTTTCACACATGCCTAGCCACCCTCAGTATTCCCACAACCAAACTTCCCTGAGCTATGTTCCACAATCGCAACCTAACCCAACAAACTTTAGCTTTCCTCCACCAAACTCTTTTCTTCAACCATTACAAAGCCAACATCCTTACCTAGCATCTCCCCCACCTCCTCCAAATCAAAACATCCAATTCCAAACCAATCTAAACCAAATGTACAACACGTATGACCCCAACCAATCTTACGACCCTTATAACACCAACGCCCATGGCTTATACTACAATCTTCCGTATGGGCAACAACAACCACTTCTAGGACAACAGGAGATGTCTCTAACCCCTCCCACAATTATGGAGCTAAAAATCATGGAAGTTCAACAATAGCGATCTGATCTTATGTTTGGCCACACCAAGAAGACCTTCTCGTTAGAGGAAGTGTGTCCTTATCCTTTTGATCGGTCATTACCCATGATCCCTTTTCCTCAAAATTTCACTATTCCTAAGTTTGATAAATACAAAGGAAAAGGTGACCCAAAAGACCATCTCAAGGAATTCTATATTTCTTGTTTCGAGGTCTCACATAATGACACATATCTTATGTGTCTCTTTCCTCGCAGTCTTGGAGGTTAAGCTATAGAATGGTTCTCACACTTACCCATGGGAATCAAATCTTTTAATGAGCAAGCAGAGAAATTTGCCACCCATTTATCCTACAATGCAGAGCATTAAATCTCCATGACTGATATATGCAACAACAAATAAAAGAATGGAGAAACTTTCATTTCTTTCCTTCAGCGATGGAGACAAATGGCTAGCAAATTCCCTTTCAAGATTCCTAAAAAATAGCTTGTTAGCATATTTGTGCAGAACCTCAACCAAGAGTTAGGTTTTCATTTGCAAATTCTTAGTGCTACAACCTTCGACGAAATCACGTACAAGGGAATCAACATCTAAAAGGCCCTCATTTCTAAGGGTGTGGTCAAAATATTCAAAGAAACTAAAGATAATGCTCCTCAACACCAAATGAATGATAAACCTAAATATTGGAACAAAACCAAAAATGTGGTCAACGATGGGGTGGTTGACTCTAAACATGTCCAAACATTGCAAACACCGCTTCAGCTTTCGAAACCAAGTCAACCTCAACAACAGCAACAATAAAGGCAACCATATCAAAACCAACAGCAACGACAACAAGAGTGGCCTCAACAAGATTACCCTCCACAGTGTCAATTCACTCCCTTGGGAGAGCCCATAGAATCAATCCTACAAAAGATTTTACACAAAGGCCTTGTCACCTTACCTGATGCTCCCCCATATGGCGAACCTATTTACAAAACTACATGGTACAGAGAAAATGAATACTATGAATTCCATAGGAGCAAGGGGCATAGAACTGTATCATGCATGAAACTCAAGCACCTAATCCAAAATCTCATTGAAGGCAACCAAATCTCTCTTGAAGATGATCCACCTGCTCAACACATGAAGAAAGACCTACACATGTATAAGGAACCATTCCCTCACCATGGTCCACCTCCTCCTTAGGATAAAGGTAAAGGTGTCAATCATGCTTCCACTTCCTTTGACTCCATTGTGGGTCATTTTGAAGAGTGTTGAGTATCTACCCTCACAATCAAAGGAAAATCTATGGATTACACTATTACAACTCGTCGTGGTCGTATCACCATTCATGGTCCTACACCCAATCTCCCAGCTCAATCTGATTATAATCTTGTCAAACATCTAGGGAAAATGCCAGCATAGATCTCTATCTTGGACGTTCTACGGTCATCACCTACACATAGAGTGGTGCTAGAAAAAGCCCTCCAAGAGTCGTCAGTTCCTAACAACATAGCGGTCACAGATTTTTGAGCTATAGTAGGTAACATTGCCTCACCCTACAATGTGGTCTTCTCTGAAAAGGACCTCCCATCACATGATCTGTCACAATGATGCCCTTCATATTGAGGTTCTCATCCATAAGCACAAAATCAAATGCATTCTCATAGATGGTGGTGCTGGTCTCAACATCTATTCTTTAAAGTTACTTAAGCAATTGGGATACTCTAAGGATCATGTCAACACTAATCAAAGTATTACAACCAAGGGATATGATGATGTTGAACGCCGTTCAAAAGGTGTTATCAACTTACCTATAAAACTAGGCCCTGTCATGCTTGAAACCAGGTGTCAAGTCCCTGATATTGAGCTACCTTACAACATTATCCTAGGCCACCCATGGATCCATGCAATGAAAGTTGTTCCCTCCATGTACCATCAGTCTTTAAAGTTCCCATTCAATGGTACAAAGATCACTATCCTAGGAGACCCTAATCCTTTTGAATTATGTCATGTCTTGCAAGGCAGTTATGAGAATTGCAACCAAGTTCCTCAAAATGACAAAGCCCTTGCATCCCCACTATATGTCGATCCTAAAAATCTGACACAAGCCTCTACAAGTGAACCTAATCCTCTTCCTGAAATCAAAGCTCACATCTGTGATATAGGCTTTGGAACTTATGATATCTCAAAATCTTGTTGTGTAGGGCGGATGCCTTTTTCCCCTAAATCTTACGGCTAACCACCCATTGCCAAAGCAACTAAAAAAGTAGCTATTCCTCCCCCCGCATCTTTAACCCAATTCCAACAGGGAAAATTATTGGAAGAGGAAACTATTGAGGACATTTTTTCTTGGCTCTATAAGGAGAAAGAACTAGTCACAATACCAGTCAAGCAATATGGCAATGGCTTAAGGATAGTCAAAAACATGGGCTATAAAGGCAAAGGTGGCCTTGGGAAACAAAATGAAGGAACAATGGAACCCATTAGTGTGACAAAGAAACTAGACAAGAAGGGCTTAGGATTTGGTAGAAAGGTACCGCGCGCCTTAGACATTGAGGGTATCCTCGACAAGGTGGATAAAACTTCTCTCGTAGATTTGATGTTTAATGAGGATACCATTGACGACTCTTCTCTCCATATGACTGACCTATTTATAGAATCCTCCGTATTTATGCTATCCTCCGTATCCCTAACATCCACCACAAACACCTAGAAAGTAACACTTGTCTACCCTGAACTTATCGATTGGGACCAACAAGGGTCCCCCATTATGGATGTATTTCAAAATGACGAAGCCATAGCTGAGTTCATGGGACTTCGGGAAGGTATCCCTCTTAGTGATCATAAAGCAAGCTTTGTAATGGAACTAGAGCCAACAGCTTATTTTGGTGAGAATGTCAAATCCTCCAGTCGCAAAAGTAAAAATAAAGAAAGATCTCTAGGTGAAAACCACACTGTGGCACCTCCCGATCACAAAATAGTAAAAACAAAGGATGTATCCAAAGGTGAAAACCCAACTGTGGCACCTAAGGATGGAGGATTTGACCTTCCCCTACCATCTAAGTATCAAGATAAGTCCACTCTCCTAGTGGAAGATTCTATAGAGATAAACCTTGGCACAGAGCAAAATCTGAAGACCACATTCCTGGCAGCATCATTATTAGAAATAGAGCACATGAATCTTAACACATTCTTCTTATAGAGAACCATCAACTTTGCATGGACCTATGTCGATATGCCAGGGTTAGACCCTAAGCTAGTTGTTCACTATCTCATAGTTGATCCAAAAGTTAAACTAGTCAAGCAAAAGCTAAGGAAAATGCACCCACAGATAGCTCTCTTGGTAAAAGTGGAAATACAGAAGCTGTTAGATGCAAAATTCATATGACCCATTGATTATTCAGACTGGGTATCAAACATTGTACCTGTGTCTAAACCCAATGGGCACATCTGCATGTGTAATGATTTTAGAGATCTTAACAAAGCATGTCCCAAAGATGACTTTCCATTACCAAACATTGATATTATAGTAGACTTGACAGCAGGTCATGAAATGCTTTCTCTTATGGATGGATTCTTTGGCTACAATCAAATAAGGATAGCAAAAGAAGATCAACATAAAACAACTTTTACTTGTCCTTGGGGTAATTATTGTTGGTGTGTCATGCCATTTGGTCTAAAGAATGCAAGAGCAACCTATAAGAGAGCAATGACAGTGATATTCCATGACCTCTTTCATCATATCATGGAGGACTATGTGGATGACATAGTAGCTAAATCTTCTAGGGTAGATCACATACAAGTTCTAGGATAGATCTTTGACAGGCTCAAGAAATACCAAGTGCATCTCAATCCAAAGAAATGTGTCTTCGGTGTAATATTAGGGAAGCTATTGGGATACATTATATCTCATAGAGGCATCAAAGTAGACCCCGCAAAAGTCAAGGCTATAGTGGAGATGCCTCTACCAAAGAACCTCAAAGCATTAAGGAGCCTTCAGGGAAGGTTGCGGTCCATTAGGTGTTCCATCTCACAACTAGCAGATAAATGTCAACCATTTCAAAACTTACTCCGAAAGGATGTCTCATTTCAATGGGATGATAAGTGTCAAGTAGCATTTGATCAACTCAAAAAGTATCTAGCTACAACTCCTATGTTGGTTCCACCAGTTGCTAATAAACCTTTAATATTATACATCTCAACTACAACTTCAACCCTTAGGGCTCTTCTAGCACAAAATGATGAGTCAGGAAAAGAGCATGAAATCTATTATATCAGTCAAACCTTGGTGGGATATGAACTCAATTATTCACCGATGGAAAGAGCTTGTTTAGTAGTAGTGTTTGCTTCCCAAAAGCTATGGCATTACATGTTAAACCAACACACAAATCTTATAGCCAAAATTGATCCCTTGACGTATCTACTAGCAAAAGCAACTCTTATAGGCAGGCTAGCTAAATGGGTCATGATCCTTAGTGAGTTCGACATTGAGTATATGGATCGCAAAGCAATCAAGGGACAAGCCCTAGTAGATCAACTAGCAGAAGCACCCATGATAGATACACACCCTATGGTAGCAGACTTTACAAATGAGAATCCCTTTACTCTTTCTGACTCCATAATGTGGAAGTTGAACTTTGATGGTTCCTACACACAGCATGGATCAGGAGCTGGCATCTTATTCATCACACCTCAAAATGACTATATTCCTAAGTCATATCAGCTGGCATTCCTTTGCACCAACAACATTACTGAGTATGAAGCACTCCTCATAGGTCTCAATACAACAGTTCAATGGGACATCATAGAATTATAGGTATATAGAGACTCACAACTAGCCATTCACCAAGTCACAGATGAGTACCAAACAAAAGATGAAAAGTTGGTCCCCTACAAGCAACTAGTGGATGCCTACAAACCACATTTTTCTAGCATCACATTTGAGTAAATTCTAAGAGAGCATAACAAAGCTACATATTCTATGGCTTCTGTAGGGTCACTTATCGACATGCCTGCAAATACATAGAAATGTGAATTCTTGATCGAACAATTGTTGATACCCGCCGTCGACATTCTAGTTACTGAAATCATCTACGAACTTGTTAGTCCCAATTTCCCATGGTACGAAGATATCTATGAATACCGTGAAAATAGTACCTTTTCCTCTGACCTTTCTTCCACCCAACGCAAAACCTTTATCTGACAATCCTCCCGTTACACCATTCTGGGTGATACACTATATCGCCAGAGTCTCGATGGTATCCTCTTACGATGTCTTAACGCGGAAGAAGCTGAAGCTACCTTATGAGACATACATGAAGGTGTCTGTGGTGCACATTCTACTAGTCCTAATCTTGCTAAGAAGATACTCAGAATAGGTTACTACTGGCCTACAATAGAGCATGATACTTTACAGTTTGCTAAGAAGTGTCCACAATGCCAGCAGCATGGAGATTTGATTCACGCACCTGCACATGAATTACAACCTGTGACAACTCCATGGCCTTTCTCTCAATGGGGTCTTGACATTGTAGGACAAATTCACCCATCGTCATCCAATGGCCACAAATTTATTATTATAGCCACTGAGTATTTCACGAAGTGGGTTGAAGCCATTCCCATGACCTATATCACTGGTAAGCAAATAGCCAAGTTTATCCTTAACTAGTTCATATGCCGGTATAGTATTCCCCTAGCCATTGTCACTGATAATGGGAGACCATTCAAGAATCAAGATGTCTATGTCTTATGCACACTGTGATAGGTGAAAGTCAGGTGTGGAAGATCAGACATAGTCATGAAACCCTAACCCTACCATCATCAAGGAATCTAATCTAAATGAAGCCAAAAGAACAATACAATGCAAGCATAACATCACCTAGACCGTGCGATTCCTTGTTTGAGAGGGAAATGTGGACTGCTTCTTCAACAATGAGCAATCACAAAGCTGAAAGCTGCCATTGATGGATGATAAAAGCTCAAATGCTCGAATGCTCAAGATGATAATGGAGTTGCTATATGATTGCTGGATTGCTAGATACTATATGAATTCTGGATTGCTAGATTTCTGGATTGCTAGCTTTCTGGATTGCTAGCTTTCTGGATTGCTAGCTTTCTGGATGTCTCATATGGAATGAGAGGCTGTTTATATAGGACTCAACCAAGATCAACCAACGGTGGAGATTCAAAGGCTATGTGAATGGCTAAGATTGAAAGTTACTAAATTTAGGTCCAATTAGTTGTACATGTGAAGGATTTTAAATGAAAGTTGTCTTACAACACATGATAAATGGGAAATGGACAAGTGTTGAAATGTGATAAATGATAAAGGCTTAATTCAAATAAAGTATTTGAATTAGTGGGATATGAGTTGGAAATTAATTAAATAAATAAAATTTATTTAATTAATATGATAAATGCATAAAATGAGATAAGACATGATGTGGAATTAATTAAATAAATACAATTTATTTAATTAATTGGCTAAGTGAATGAGAATGGGATTTTAATTAAATAAATAAAATTTATTTAATTAATTGGATAATGGATTAGGGATGTAACAAGGTGTCGCTAGACATGGACAAATTTGGGTGTCTACATTTTGCCCCTCTTTGATACAATGTTCGATAGAACGTTGTGTCAAAGAAGATGTGAGATATGTTCGATAAACAAGTTATGCCCCAGTGTAACTAGCAGGTGATGCCCCCTCGAGAGGTAAGCCAGGCGAACCAGGAAAGACTGGGTTGGCGCTCGGTAGAAGAAAAGGCAGAAAAGAGGGCAGATGCGAAGAAAATAGGCTGTGGTATAGAAGAATTAGGGTTTGGAGAAGGGCTATAAGTAGAGGCTGCAAGGGCAAATAGGCTCATTTGTGCTCATTTGTGCTTAGAAACCTAGAGAAATCCAGAGCTCCTGAGAGTGAGAGTGGCAGAGCTAGCAGGATGGTGATTCCACGCAGAGATCATCGTGCGGAGCGAGTGAGGACACATGGACGACCAGAGGGAGCAGGCGCACCGGTATGTCTCAAAACTTTTCCCAAAAGCGTGCATTTAATAGCCTAGAAGCGTAATTAATTCACACACGTCACCAAAAGCGACTAGTTTAGGACATGGCACATATAGGTCGCTTAGAGTAATATAGGTCGCTTATGGGCGCGGGTAGGTCGCTTAGGAAAAAAGTGGTCGCATCCTGTCGGCGGGAAAATAGCAGCGGAAATGCGCGTGTAGATGAAAACGAGTCGCTTATGAGCAGATAGTAGTCGCATAGAGTAGTTTAGCTCGCATAGGACTAGAAATAGATCGCAGATGGTAGATAGCGCGCATATAGGGCGAAAATGGTCGCTTAGTGTGAGTTGGCTCGCTTATGATGAGAAAATGGGCGCATATAGGAAAAGGGCTCGCGTTTGGAGTAAAAAGACTCGCATGTGGGATATGGCTCGCAGGTAAAGTAAGGATGAACGCATATGGTAATAGTGGTCGCGTTTAGGAAAACAGTGAGCGCATGTGCAAAAGAGCTCGCATGTAGGCAAAACAGAGGCGCATATGGGGAAAGGGGTCGCTAATGAGCAGAAAGAGGTCGCTTGTGGTAAAGTGAACCGCATATGATAGGTGTAGGAGAAAATAGCAGATAGATAGGCAGATTTTGATATGAATGATTAACGGAATGGACTGACAAGAGTAAATGGATGATGCAGGATGTACTACCGCCATTACTATCACGGGAGCCCCATCCGAGAGATTTGCGGCTAGTGAGACAGTTGGATGCAGAGGAGCTACTGGTGTTAGAGATCCTGGGCTTAGAGCATGTGTCACGATTAGAGCCAGTGCAGGCACATCGAGGACTGATGACTGCGATGGTGGAGCGATGGATGAGCGAGCACAGTTCATTCTTGTTACCGACAGGAGAGGCGACCATCACCTTAGAGGATGTGTTCTGGATTTTGAGGATTCCGATAGATGGGGATCGGGTAGATTATGATTCGGAGATGGGCCCAGCTGCATTCAGGAGATTGTTTGGGACACCAGACATCGGAGCAGAGGGTTCGGAGATACCGATGGGGAGGATGGAGGAGCTCTGTGACAGGTTGCAGCGAGTGGTAGTGGCTATCATTAGATGGCTAGTGGGTGATAGGAGAGCGAGAGGGTTTCCTGTAGGATGGGGGACAGTGATGGAGGGCATGTTCTCCTATGGCACGAGATATGCATGGGCAGAGTGCGTGTTGGGACAGCTCTATCATTACCTACATGATTGTGCATATATGTTCGGAGCCAGTATGTCAGCAGGAGTGACAGTGTTGCACGTATGGGCTTATGAGCATATTCCAGTGACGAGACCAGAGGGATGGGTGGCTAGAGCAGCAGGAGAGCCATTTGCACGGATGTATAGAGGAGCCTTGACGTATCGACAGCGCCGAGGGGTGGTATACTGGCGACGGAGGTTGGATGAGATAGACAGGTTTGTATGGAGGCCATGGCTAGGATGTGAGCAGTGGGAGGAGGAGGATCCCGAGCTTGCTTATGCGAGACAGGCGAGGTACATTTTTGGACGCGGCTTGTACATTATAGAGCGCTATTTGCCAGAGAGAGCACTGAGACAGTTTGGAGAGGCACAGGCAGTACCTGTAGGGGATGCCATTTTTGGGAGGACGAGGCAGGAGGTGTTCGATTGGGGTCCAGAGGTTGTGGTGGACACAGCCTTGGCAGAGAGAGATGGATTGCAGCCAGTAGCATGGCAGTGGAGACAGGGTCCGACAGAGCCAGGTACATTGCCAGAGTATGATGCATACTGGGCGACAGCTAGGCCAACTCGGTTGACACGAGATGGAGAGATTGGGGAGATTGGGATGGAGAGACCAGTTCGGAGGCGACGACGACGGGCTCCACCAGCACAGGCAGTAGTGCCAGCTGCACCAGGGATACAAATGCCAGGGCAGGTGCCAGGTCAGCCAGCTATATTAGCACAGCCACAGGCACAGATCGGAGCAGGGGATGATGTGGGCATTCAGCAGCTGCGGAGATGGATCAGAGAGGAGAGGAGATGGAGGCAGCGAGCACAGATGAGGCTGAGGAGGGTGGAGATGGATAGGCATCAGGCCGTGATCAGTCTGAGGCATACTAGAGCACAGGCACAGGCTTATCAGACGCAGCTACAGTTGGGAGCGCAGAGAGGAGATGGACAGGAGGATGGTGTGCTCGCGAGAGTTACAGGAGAGAGAGATACAGCTAGGCAGCATGAGCAGATGATGAGGCTTGAGCGAGATACTGCAGTACAGCAGGAGCAGGCTATGAGAGCAGAGAGAGATGGTCTGCGAGCTGAGAGAGATAGTCTACGAGTTGAGAGAGATAGGGCAGTACAGCAGCTGCAGGTTATGACTAGTGAGCGGGATAGAGCAGTGACTGCCTTGGGGACTGATGGAGCGACGATGTACTTAGCCACACAGTTGACAGCAGTACAGGCCGAGCTTCGGAGAGTGCAGGGTGAGGCTAAGTATTATAGAGGCTTATATTATGGAGCTGTGCCGGCAGAGCAGAGACAGCCTAGCTTCAGGAGCAGGTCAGGGGCTTCGAGCTCACGGAGGTCAGGTGGATCTCGGTCAGTAGCTTCAGTGATGGGGCCACCGAGAGATGGAGGACCAGGTACAGGACCTGTTGGTGGTGGTGGTCAGGGTGAGGGAGCTGGCAGTAGTCGGTAGGGCACACCTTGTTGACATTGTATCATGATGAGGCCTAGAGCCATTGTTGTACATTCATTCTTTTCAGGGCTCAGCTTGTATTGTAGACACTTGTATTTTGACACACATGTATATATATATATGGCAGTTTTGGCGATCTATATGATGTTATAATGGTTGTGATGTTGATATTATGATGGCTATGCATGTTATGTGTATGGATTATATATGGATTATGGATGGATATTTATGCAAATGGTAATGGATAGAAAATATTTGAAAATGTAAAGGGTAATGACATGAATAGATGTATGCATATAGGTAGATGGTAAAGAAAAAGATATGTAATGGACTTATGTATGGCTAACACTTGTTTTGCAGGAGCGGGAATATGGACAAAGGATGATGGAGATGATTGATCTTGGCTGAGGATGACGGAACGAATGGATAGATAAAATGGATAAGATAAGATGATGATGGGCAGCTTTCAAGTAATTGCTCAAAATGAAAAGAAATGCAGTCCTTATGTTTGATATAGCATATGGATGTTATGCACCAGGGTATAAGAGACCAAGGTGTCGAGGTATCCAATGCGTAACTAACGTGTTACAATCTTGTCTGAACGCATGTGGTCAAGATGGTGAGCCAACATGCACAAGATATGAATAACAGCTAGTGTTGGACTTTGACGCTACAAACAATGGTTTGAACTTATCTCCACTACACATAATGATAGCTTGCTGGTTATATGTATGGAGTTAGTCTTAACATAGAATAGTCTCTAATGCATAAGAGACTGTTTAGCTTCTCAGATGCTAGAGATATTGATATGTAAGATGCTAATCCCAACACGTACAAGATACCAAGACGCCTAGGAAGAGAATAAGATCATCCCGCAAACACGGCATACGAAAGCTATATGACCATGCCCCAGTCCTTACTTCATCGCAACATACCAAGATATAAATAGATCAAGGCAGTCTTGACTAGGTACAGAAAAGGGACAAAAGATAAATCAAAAGATAAAACAAAAGATACTGTCATCACGTTCTCTTGCCAAATTTGGGTGCTCGTGGATAGATTAAGCTGGCGCCTTGTTAAGAGGAAAGCTACATCCTGTTGAAGGCTAAAGTTGTTGATAAATGGCTATAGCAAATGTTGGCTTAAGGCATTCAGACAAATAGCTTCTGGCTTACCTATGATTGGTAAAAGTGCTTGAGCTTGTAATATACACATGGATTGCGTCCTGTTTGAGCTGATCAAAGAGGAGAAGATGGATGATGAATGAAGATGAAGAAGATGGGGGGATCATCGGTGCTTGAGTACTGGAAACTTCCTTCGTATTCCAGACTGCCTACATACCCTGTATCCACGGGATCAAAGCACATTTACGATGAAGATGAGACATGATGAATATGTAGTTCTGGGTTTTATTGATGATGTAAGTGATGAAAGATAGAAGAAGATGAGCTGAAAGATTGAAGAATGTTTAGAATGACAGATGACTGATGAAAGGGGCTATCGTCTTAGCCTGAATCAGAGTGCTTCCTTCGCATCTCCGATTGCCTACATACCCTGTATCCACGGGATCAAGGCGTCAACGATAGAGCTGGATGTAGTTCTTATTGATGTGGCTAATCGATTGGATGTTTGATCAAGCGATGTTTGTTGCGATTGTTGGATGAGTGTGGATGAATTGTGAAGGTATGAGTCCTGGTTGCAAGTCGTTAGGTCATAGTTGTCGGTGGACATGTGCCATGGCTGAAGTTGATAAGGTGTGCTGTGTTGAAAGCTGAGTTGGTTGATGTGTTATGAGCTAGAGATAACAGGATCCACTTCCAAATAAGACTCAACAAATGCCCCCAGTGTGGGATGAGGTTTATTATGCAGAAGCGACAATGCAGAAAAGATGTGGCCAAGATGCTAAGGTGCCAAAAGATATAGATATCACGACAATGTCTCACATATGATAACTAGCATCGGCAAAGGATGAAGAGGAAAGGCTATGTGTGAGATTGCGATAGGGGTTATGAAAATAGCTTATACAAGATGCAGTGGGGAAAATGATCAAACGAACCAAACAAATGAGGGAAGCTGGTCACTACACATAGCGCCTGTTTGCCAGGTTTTCACTATGGTACTTATCCAAGGCGCCTGTTTACCAGGTTTTCACCAGAGGACGGATTATTTATCTTATGTTTGTTGTTTTTTTTTTTTTTTTTTTTTTTCTTTTTTTTTTGACATATTTTGATTTTTTTTTTTTTTTTTTGTTTTTTTTTGGTGTTTTTGTGGGATAGCTGAGATTCATGGATAAAACTTCTTGAGATGAACGCTGTTGATGGGTTCATCCAAGGGAATGCCTTCAGGTGTTGACAAAGTGTATGCACCAGATCCATAAACTGCTGTGATAATGAAAGGACCAAGCCAATTTGGTTCAAACTTGCCCTGTTTCTCTCGATGTTGTTGATTCCTTTGGTTTTCTTTAAGGACAAGGTCGCCAACCTGAAATCTGCGTTCTCTGATCTTTTTGTTATAGCTGCGACGTAGCCGGTTTTGATAGACTTGAAGATGGTTCAATGCTGTAAGGCGGCGTTCATCTAAGAGCTCAAGATCATGGAGTCGGGAGACTCGATATTCTTCATCTGAAATAGTATGTTGCAAGGATATGCGCAAAGAGGGGATCTCAACCTCGATAGGCAAAATAGCTTCAGTGCCATAGACTAGAGCATAGGGTGTGGCGCCAGTAGGAGTTCTGACACTTGTTCTATATGCCCATAAAGCAGGATGCAGTTGTAGATGCCAATCTCGACCAGTTTCGTTAACAATCTTTTTAAGGATCTTGATGATTGTCTTATTAGAGGCTTCAGCTTGACCATTGCTCTAAGGATAATAAGGCGTAGAGAACCTATGTTGAATATGAAACTTATTGCAAAGATCTCTAACCTCTTGGTTCTTGAAAGGCCGGCCATTATCTGTGACAATAGCTTGAGGAACTCCATAACGGCAGATGATGTAATGTAGGATGAATTTAGCTATTTGTTTACCTGTGATGTAGGTCATTGGTATGGCTTCTACCCACTTTGTGAAATACTCAGTGGCAGTGATAATAAACTTATGACCATTTGATGAAGTAGGATGGATTTTACTCACAAGATCAAGTCCCCATTGCGAAAAAGGCCATGGAGTGACAATAGGCTGAAGCTCATGTGCTGGTGCATGTATTAGATCTCCATGTTTCTGACATTGTAGACATCGCTTTGCAAATTGTTGGGCATCTTTTTCCATAGTTGGCCAATAGTATCCTGCTCGCAGAAGTTTCTTAACAAGGCCAGGGCCAGCGGAATGCGAACCGCAGACGCCTTCATGTACTTCACGTAAGGCCGTTTTTGCTTCCTCAGAATCAAGACATCTAAGAAGGATACCATCAAGACTTCGGCGATAAAGGGTGTCTCCTAAGATAGTGTAACGAGAGGCTCGATGGATAAAAGTTTTACGTTGGGTGTTGGATAGTTGACGAGGCAAGGTGTGATTACGGAGATACTCATATATATCTTTGTACCACAACGAGTTGGGACCAACAATCTCACATATAAGCTCAGACTGTGGAACTTCAAATGCGGGGATCAAAAGCTGTTCGACCAAGAATTCACATTTATGGGTGTTAGATGGCATGTCTAAAAGAGACCCAATCATAGCCATGGCATCAGCTGCTCTGTTTTGTAGTCTTGGAATTTGCTCAAAGGTAATGTCCTCGAAATATTGCTTGAAATCATCCACCATTAGTTTGTATGGAAGAAGCTTCTCGTCTTTTGTTTGATATTCATCTAAGACTTGTTTGATAACTAGCTGAGAATCACCAAAGACTCGTAACTGTTTGATAGCCCATTGTACTGCCATGCGCAAACCTGTGATTAAAGCTTCATACTCTGCTATGTTATTGGTACAGGGGAATGCTATTCTGTATGATTTAGATATGCAGTCTCCTTGGGGAGTGACAAACAAGATACCTGCTCCAGATCCGTGTTGAGTGTATGATCCATCAAAGTATAGCTGCCATCGTGCTGGAGAGCTGAAAGTAAACAATCCTTCATCAGGGAATTCGGGATATATTAGCTGAATGTCTGTGATAGGTGCTGCAGCTAATTGATCAGCAATGACTTGTCCTTTGATAGCTTTACGGTTCACATATTGTATGTCAAATTCACTCAAGATCATAACCCATTTTGCTAATCTCCCTGTGAGAAGTGCTTTTGAAAGGAGATACTTGAGGGGATCCACATTAGAGATGAGCTTTGTTGTTTGGTTCAACATATAATGTCGCAACTTTTGGGAAGCAAACACTAATGCTAAACAAGCTTTTTCCATGAATGAGTAATTAAGTTCATATCCCACAAGAGTTCTGCGAATGTAATAGATGGCTTGTTCTTTTCCTGAATCATCATGTTGAGCTAGAAGTGCACCTAATGCTGCGGTTGTTGATGATATATAAAGCAGTAATGGATGATCAAGTACAGGAGGTATTAACACAGGAGGTGTTGCCAAGTATTCCTTTATCTTATCAAAAGCCTGTTGACACTTTTCATCCCACTTAAAAGGTTCACCCTTGCGAAGAAGATGCTGAAAAGGATGACATTTATCTGCGAGTTGTGAGATAAATCTGCGGATAGATTGTAGCCTACCCTGTAAACTGCGGAGCTGTTTGAGATTCGTTGGTGGAAGCATTTCTATGATAGCTTTTACCTTAGCTGGGTCCACTTCTATGCCTCGTCGAGACACAATATATCCCAATAGTTTTCCTGATGTTACACCAAATACACACTTCTTTGGATTTAGTCTGACTTGGTATTTCTCTAATCGATCAAAAATTTGTGCCAATACTGGTAGATGTCCTTCCCTTGTCTTAGATTTTCCCAGGATGTCATCAACATAGTCTTCCATGATAGTATGAAAAAGGTCATGAAAAATAACTGTCATGGCTCGTTGATAGGTAGCTCCAGCGTTTTTGAGACCAAAAGGCATTACAACCCAGCAATATGTGCCCCATGGACAAATAAAAGACGTTTTATCTTGATCTTCCTCTGCTATTCTGATTTGATTATAACCAGAAAATCCATCCATCAAAGATAGCATTTCATGTCCTGCTGTAAGATCGACAATGTTGTCTATGCTTGGTAATGGAAAATCGTCTTTAGGACATGCTTTGTTAAGATCTCTAAAGTCCGTGCAGCAGCGAACTCGTCCATCTGGTTTTGCTACAGGTACCAAGTTTGAAACCCATTCTGGATAATCCATAGGCTTTATGAACTTTGCTTCTAATAGTTTCTGAATTTCTGCTTTAACCAATAAGGCAACTTGTGGATGCATTTTGCGCAATTTTTGTTTGACAGGCTTTGCATCAGGGAATACTGCTAAATGATGTACCACAAGTGAAGGATCTAGTCCTGGCATGTCTGCATAAGTCCATGCAAAATTTATAGCTCGTCTCAGGAAAAATGCTGTGAAGTTCTTTCGTTCTTGCTCTGATAGTGATGCTGCCAAAAAGGTGATCTTCGGATTTTGTTCTGTTCCCAAGTTCATGTATTGTGATTTTTCAACTAGCACAGTTGATTTCTCATGGTAATCAGCGGTGACAGGAAGATCAAATCCCTCATCCTCAGGTGCCTCAGAGAGGTTTTCACCTTCGGATACGTCCTTTATTTTTACTTTTTCACGGTCAAGAGGCGCCTTGCGGTTTTCACCTAGTGACCTATTTTGTTGAATTTTGTTTATTTCACTTTTGCGACTGAAGGATTTGATACTTCCGCCAAAATATGCTAGTTTAGGTAATTCCATCATGAAACCTGCTTTGTGATCACCCAATGGGATACCTTGTCTCAAACCCATGAATTCTGCAATGGCTTCGTCATTTTCAAATGTATCTAATATCGGTGCCCCCTGTTGGTCCCAATCGATGAGGTTAGGATATACGAGTGAGAGGCTAATGGAGGGATTGTGATGGCTAGAAGAGATTGCGGAAAACATGAAGATGGAATGTTCTTGAAAGAGATCGGTGATATGAAGGGAGGAGTCGTCGATGGTATCCGAGTTAGAAGTCTCTCCTACCGAAGAAGATCCAACGTCAATATCGGAAATACACTTAATGTCTTTGGATCGCGGTACCTCCGGTTGGTAACCAAGGCCTTGCTTATTAAACTTCTTAGACACAATAAGGGGCTCAATAGGTCCTTGTTCCTGTGATCCCAAGCCGCCATGTCCTTTATAGCCCATGTTCTTGATGATACGAAACCCGTTGTTGTATCGCTCTACTTCAAGTTGGACTTGGTCATTTTCATCAAAGAATATCCAAGAGTCTATGTCCTCAATGTCTTCGTCATCCAAGAAACCACCTTTAATGAATACGGTGGGGGGAGCTTTGATAACAGCGGAGGATGAAGTGGGCTCAGATATAGAAAGCTTACCGTGGGATTTAGGAGATAACGGAAGGGTGCCAACGCAACAGGATTCCTGCAGTTTGTACTCACCAGGGCCATGTTCGGTATATTTGATATGGAGGTTGGAAGCGGCTTTGCTAGATGAGGGCTTGAGGAGATCGGATGGGTCGACATAGGAGGATGATGGATATGCCTCGGTGTTGAGAGGGATATGGTTTGGACTCTGATATTTAGCTTGAAAAGCACGGCAAAACTCAAATGGATTAGGATCAGCTTGAATGGTAACTTCCACACCCTTGTGCGGAAATTTAAGGCATTGGTGATATGTAGATGGAACTGCTTTAAGGGTATGGATCCAAGGGCGACCAAGGATGATGTTGTAAGGCAGATCAATATCAAGGACTTGACAGCGAGTTTCTGTAATGACCGGTCCAACTTGAATAGGCAATAAGATGATCCCTTCAGTATCTCTTTCAGCGTCATCATATGCTCTGATAGTTATAACCTTGGAGGTGTCAACATTTTTCTCAGAATATCCCAATTGTTTGATAAGTTTCAAAGAACATATATTTAGACCAGCTCCCCCATCTATCAAGACTCGTTTGATACGGCGTTGGTTAACAAATACTTCAATATGGAGGGCCTCATTGTGTGACGGATGCATGGAGGGTTGAAGATCTTTGTCAGAAAAGGTTAAATGACAAGGGGCTGCAATGCTAGCGACCATGGATTGAAATTGTGTGATATTAATATTATTAGGCACCGAAGATTCTTGTAAGGCCTTATCAAGGATAGCTTTATGTGCGGGGGATAGGCGGAGCAGCTCAAGGATAGATATGTGTGCGGGGGTTTTGCCAAGGTGATCCAAGAGGTTATAGTCAGAGAGAGGTCGAGGAGGATGAGGAGGTGCTCCTTGAACGGTAACTCGACCTCTTCGCGTGGTTACGGCACAATCAGGTGCTCCTTGGATGGTAATGGTAGAAATGCGAGCATGGTCAATGCGGCCAATGGTAGATGATGCATAGCTATAGGGAATAGCATTGCCAGCTTGAAGGTTATTTGTCTGATCATGAGATGGCAGTGGATTCTTGAAAGTCTCTAGATCATAGTTTGATGTGGATTGTTGCGCAGGTTGAGGTGTTGAAGGTGTGACGTTGATTAGACCTTGATCAATGCAGTCTTGGATAACATGTTTTAAGCGCATACAACCATTTGTTTTGTGTCCTTTAACTCGATGATAATCACAATACTCATTCTCTTTGTACCAAGGAGCTCGAAAGAGTGGTTCGCCATTTGGTGGTGCATCGGGTAGAATAACATCTCCGGCTTGAAGCAGCTTTCGAAGAATAACTTCCATGGGTTCCACTAATGGTGTAAATTGTCGGCGTGGATTAGAAGTTTGGCGTTGGTTTCTTCGTTGTGGAAAAGACTGTCTTGGTGGAGAGGCTGCTTGAATGTTGATAGGAGCTCTCATAGTTTGGATATTCTTTGTATCAACAATACCGTCATTGACAACATTCTTGTTCTTGTTCCAAAAGCGAGACTTATCATTGGAATTTTGGGGAGAATCTTTGTTATCACGAAAGATCTTGATAGTTCCTTTGGCAATTAAGGCTCGTTCAATAATAACTCCTTTGGAAACTAGTTCGTCAAAGGTGCTAGCACTTTGCAATTGTAATTGAAATGACAACTCAGGATGAAGATTTTGAACAAAGATGTCAAGCTGTTGTTTCTCAGGGATTTCCCATGATAATTTGCTAGCCATATTATGCCATCGCTGGGTAAATGAGAAAAAGGTTTCACCATTGCGTTGTTTGTTGTTGACAATGTCATTCATGTTTACCTCATGTTCAATATTGAAGGCAAAATGTGATCGAAACTTGGTTGCCAATTCGGAAAAAGTCTTAATTCCTGGAGGTAAATGGGAAAACCATTCGAGAGCTTGTCCTGCTAAGCTTCGAGGAAATAGTCTCAAAATATATGTATCATCATAGGCAACATCGAGACATGCCACGAAAAAGGCTCGAAGATGGTCATCCGGATTTCCTTTCCCTTTGTACTTATCAAATTGTGGGATTTCAAAGTGTGGTGGAAAAGGTATCATATTAAGAGACTTGTCAAATGGATAAGCGCATATGTTTTCGAGAGAGAAGGGTTTCTTGCCTTGTCCTACCCTTTCATCGATCATCTGTTGGATATCGGCTGAGGATAACTGCTGTTGTTGCAAAGGGGGTGGAGTGTGATATGAAACATATTGTGGTTGCGGTTGTGGTATATGTGGAGTTGTGACAGTTTGTTGTGGTTGTGGGATGTATGAAGCTGTAACGGTTTGTTGGGGTTGTGTGCCCACAATGTATGTCAAAGGAGTGTTATGTGACATGTATGTGTTAGAGGATTGCTGTCCTTGAGACACAAGTGGTAAGTGGGTGTGCATTACATGAGAAGTGGAAGTGGGATTGATAGTAGCAGATGGTTGGGAAGTTGGAATTGAATTCATGACATGGTAAGTGACGGAGGGATTGGTAGATACAACAGAAGGGTGAACATTGGGATTGGTATTTTGGACAATATGAGGATTGGTATATGTCATGTGTTGGGTGATATTAGAGAAGCCTTGGGTAGCATAAGATGGATTGATAGTGTGTGAAGGATTGGAAGAAGAGGACAGCATGGATGTAAGTTGATCAACATAAGCGAGCTGATTGTTTGGATTGGCTTGAGAAATGAGGGGATCACTCATGTCAATAAGGCTAACATTGGGATTATAGGATAACATGAAGGAATTAGCAGTTGGTGTATGAGATGTGGTAGATCGCAATGGTTGTGAAGCATGGAGGACATGTGTTGTTGGAATGGTTTGAGAGGTATGCACACCATAAGATATGGGAATTACTTGTGATGCTCGAAGTGTTTGTGCTTGCGTTACATGGACAGCTTGTGTGACGTGAGGCATGGAAACAGTCATGGTAGAAGGAGAGATATGTTGAGGGACATGAAAAGGTGGGATGTTGAGATTTTGTGACATGAGAGGAAGCACATTGGTGGGCACTATCAATGGTTCTAAGGTATGCTCTGATCGTGGTAACTCAAATGAAGCAACAAGAGGCAATGAGGATGGTGTTTGCGAGGTAATAGGAGATGATGTGACTATAGTAGATGGTTTATTCGCAACAACAGCAGTAGTGTTGGGATCGTGCTCTCTAATAGTGGATATATCAAAGTCTTTAGGTAGTTTAGCACCCATGCGAGCAAGTTGGAGAAAACAGCGATCAGGCTCAGATATCATGAGTTTCTCAACTTGGTCCCATAGATAGGTATCTTGAAATTCTGATGAGTCGTCTTGAGATTGTTCTTCGAAAGTTTCCAAGGATGGTGGAGGGTGCATTTGTTGTGAAGATGATTCGCCCCTAGTGTACCCTTGAGGTATAAACATATGAGAAGGCATACCAGTTGTGAATTGAGTTGCGTCCTTAAGAGGTGTTGTGAATTGTTTCATCTCAGCTTGCAATTTGGCATCCATTTCAGCTTTCAATTTGGCTTCTATTTCAGCTCGATATTGACTCCTAGTTTGAGGCATGATGTTGATGATGAAGTTGAGCTTGTCAAAGTTTTAAGACCCAAAAGATGATAGTTGGCTGATTGGTTGTTGTTTTGGTTTTGCTAGTTTGGCTAAGTTGCTTGGTTGATTTGGTTTGGCTGAGTTGTTGTTGGTTGTCCCTAGAGGTAGCTTAATCACTCAAGGGAAAGATTGTTTGCTGTTGATGTTTGTTGGAGCTAAAGCTAAAAAGAGATTGTTTGCTGAAGCTAAAGCTGAAGGTTGTTTGTTGGCTGAAGCTAAAACTGAAGGTTGTTTGTTGATCGAAATGATTGGATTGATGTCTGATTTGCTGGTTGGGATCTCAAAAAGATGGAAAAGCTCATGAGTTGTGATTGATTGATAAGCTCAAAATAGGAGACAAAGTCCAGGTGTTTGCTGTTGATCAAAGGTAAGTCTGAAAGCTGATGTTTGAGGTTCAAGCAAGCTGGTCCTGAGGCTAATTTAGCTGATGCACTGAGATTTGCAAGAATTTTAGCTACAGGCGACTGATGATAGCTCAAAGGCGACTCAAAGGATGCTAAAGGCGATTAATGATAGCTCAAATGCGACCTGGTTTAGTTTCGACAGAAAAATGACAGTGCTAACCAGAAGCGAATGCTATGCCAGAGGCGATGACTGTTGGTTCAAAGGCGATTACTGTTGGTTCAGAGGCGACTCAGATATCCCTAAAGGTGACAGTCTGTTGTTCATAGGCGAGCTTGTTCTGGAATCAGGCGAACAACTGTGGATTAAAAGCGACTTGGCTCAAACAATATGCGACTAGTAATGAATCAGATGCGACTTGGTTCAGACAGTAGGCGATCAGCTGTGGTTCAGAAGCGATTCTGTTCAAGCAAAAGGCGATCAACTACGGTTTAAAAGTGACTCTGTTTAAGCAGTATGCGGGCAGTTGTTGTTTAAAAGCGATGCAGTTTGGGCAGAATGCGAGTCACTACAGTTCAGAAGCGATGTTGATGGTCTGTGCGAGCAGTTTAGGTTCAAAAGCGACTGTGTTTGTGTACCGGTGGTCTGATTTTTGCAGTTTTTTTCAGCAAGAAAACAATGATAACAGTCACTCACACTTACAACAAGCACAAACTGATACAACCTAGGCTAGGATAGGACAGTATCTGTTGAATCCCCTAGCTGCGCCTATTCAAAGCGGGTAGCTCCAGGATCTTGATAGCACCGGCTCCTCCTTACATTTGCACACACTTCTCACGCATACCAAGATCCAGGATTCTTATAAGGCTTGACCCTCTCCAAACCTTTAGATTGTCCCTGCTACCTCGGCTAAGAACCGCATGAATCGGGGCCGCTTCAAGGGTTTTGCCCTCTGCGTCAACAGATAGAAGGTTTTTGGCTACTACACAAAGTTGCTAATAAGGGCATCCGTTCGGGTGGCTATACATGCGGCAGCGCTACTCTCCGTTATGGAGTCTCCCAGCCTCCAAGGGTTGCGCCTTGGAGGGTTTTGGGGGAGGTTGGCTGTCGGTATAACACAACTGCACCCGTTGTTTGTGGCTTTCGACACAAACACTTTTCTTATATAGCGGTTCGGAAGGACTTGGCTTTAGCCCGTTACCGCTTGGGTCGTATCCCTTCTCACACCGGGAAGGCAGGCCCTCTAAAGATAATGACAAGTTCTCATGCACCCAAGATCCATTTGATAGGCAAGGGGAGAGGATACTTTTGTCATTAAATTTGGGTTACAATCAGGCACATGCAAGCAATCAAAAAGATAAATCAAGCACGGAGGAAACAGTAATTCATTTTAAGCACCAAGCCCAAATATGCCTAATTTAGTGAAAAAAACCACAAATCTTGGACCGATCGAACCTGCAACAGATATGTCAGTAGTTTGATAACCTCCTTTCTTGGACAGATCGATAAGATGCTGCGCAAATACCCAGTTAATAGCCAAAAATCAAACTGGAACTGAAACAGGCTTGAAAACAACAGAGCTTTACCAGATGCGACCCACTGCTGATCAAAAGCGACCTCTATTATGTCATAGGCGAAAGTCTGCAGATCATATGCGACGCGCAAAAACACAGTATGCGACGCCTGTTAGCTCATAAGCGATGCATATTTTCCATAAGCGATCGGTTGAGGGCTGGATGCGACCTGTTTCTGCAAAAACACAGCCGATAAACAAAAACCCTAGCCTAACAGGCGAATAATATTAGTCCATAAGCGACACAAATATATTCAAAAGCGGCGTCTGTCGTCTCATATGCGATCGCAATATACCGGAAGCGACCTGTTGGAAATCGAAAGCGACCTATCTCTGCAAAACAAAAATCAAAACCCTAACCTGCACAGGCGAATATTATTAGCTCATAAGCGTATCATATCAGAATAAAAGCGTGCGCCGTTAGGTCAAAAGCAATGCAGATTTGTGCAAAGGCGACCCCTGTTAGATTAAAAGTGATCTGATTATGCGCAAAAGCGGCGGCTGTTAGATCAAAAGCGGCAAATACAGTGAACACAGTACCTGGCGATCATTTTAATGATAAAAGCGATGCGTTTTACCTAAGGCGACGACTGTTAGGTCAAAGGCGATCCAGAGAGGTATATGCGGCCTGATCCAGCTCAGAAGCGACGCAGAAATCTCGAAGCGGCGGATTTTCCTTTAAAAGCGGCTGGAATTTTCTGCGAGCACCTGCAAAATCTGATCTTCAAGGAAACAACTCCAAAAAATGAAGTTAATCAAGGACGTGAGTCCCACCGGGCGTGCCAAAATGTGATAGGTGAAAGTCAGGTGTGGAAGATCAGACATAGTCATGAAACCCTAACCCTACCATCATCAAGGAATCTAATCTAAATGAAGCCAAAAGAACAATACAATGCAAGCATAACATCACCTAGACCGTGCGATTCCTTGTTTGAGAGGGAAATGTGGACTGCTTCTTCAACAATGAGCAATCACAAAGCTGAAAGCTGCCATTGATGGATGATAAAAGCTCAAATGCTTGAATGCTCAAGATGATAATGGAGTTGCTATATGATTGCTGGATTGCTAGATACTATATGAATTCTGGATTGCTAGATTTCTGGATTGCTAGCTTTCTGGATTGCTAGCTTTCTGGATTGCTAGCTTTCTGGATGTCTCATATGGAATGAGAGGCTGTTTATATAGGACTCAACCAAGATCAACCAACGGTGGAGATTCAAAGGCTATGTGAATGGCTAAGATTGAAAGTTACTAAATTTAGGTCCAATTAGTTGTACATGTGAAGGATTTTAAATGAAAGTTGTCTTACAACACATGATAAATGGGAAATGGACAAGTGTTGAAATGTGATAAATGATAAAGGCTTAATTCAAATAAAGTATTTGAATTAGTGGGATATGAGTTGGAAATTAATTAAATAAATAAAATTTATTTAATTAATAAGATAAATGCATAAAATGAGATAAGACATGATGTGGAATTAATTAAATAAATACAATTTATTTAATTAATTGTCTAAGTGAATGAGAATGGGATTTTAATTAAATAAATAAAATTTATTTAATTAATTGGATAATGGATTAGGGATGTAACAAGGTGTCGCTAGACATGGACAAATTTGGGTGTCTACACACACAATACAATATCCAACATCGCTTTTCAACTCCCTATTATCCGTAGAGTAATGGCTAAGCTGAGGCTTCCAATAAAACCATTCTCAAAATCCTCAAGAAAATAGTCAATGAAGTTGGTCGTGATTGGCACCTGCAACTCAATCCTGCCCTATGGGCCTACCGCACTAGTATCAGAACACCAATTGGTGCCACACCCTATGCCATGGTCTATGGCTCTGAAGCCATCCTACCCATAGAGGTCGAGATCCCATCCCTTAGAGTATCCATGCAGAACCTGATCGGCGGAGAGGAGTATCATACTTCTAGATTAGCTGAGCTAGAGCTACTAGATGAAAGGCGCCTTGCTGTGCTTAATCATCTCCATGTCTATCAAAACCACCTTCGGCATAATTACAACAAAAAGATCAAAGAAAGACGATTTCAAATTGGTGATCTTGTACTCAAAGAAAATCAGAGAAATCAAACAGACCGAAAAAAGAAGGGCAAGTTTGAACCTAACTGGTTAGGTCCCTTTATTGTGACAGCAGCATATGGATCAAGAGCTTATACTTTAGCTACACCTGATGGCATTCCTCTGGATGAGCCACTTAACAGTGTTCATCTCAAGAAGTTCTATGCCTGATCCTCAGAGTATTCCAAAAAAAAAACAACAAAACAACAAAAAAATCTATCCTCTGGTGAAAACCTAGTAAAGTGCCTTGGATAAGTACCATAGTGAAAACCTGGCAAATAGGCGCTATGTGTAGAGTTAGCATCCATCATCTATCAAGTCTTGTTCATTCCATTTCACAACACACTTCACCCTTCCATAATAAAACCATTGACCTTGTTTGCATTTCCATCTCCCTATCTAGTATAGCTTGGAAATTTGTCAGTGTCCACCATCGCCATCCCACGTCTTGATCTATGTCAGTGGTTATCACTGTGTTGTCCTAGGTCAAGATTTCGATGTCTTCTTCATCAGTCATCCATGCAAATTCCTCTACCGGAATGGGGGAAATTCCTTCCTTAACCTAGGTCTAGGATTGGTTCCTTGTTCGTGGTTCACAACAAGATCTTCAATCATTCTCCTTTCAATAGATAACACTCTTTAATGGACACATCGCTCCTACACTAAGGTTGTTATCTTCCCAATGCGTTTCCTACATCATCACACCAACCAGAACTACATATCATCTCTTCTCAATCTTAAAGTACATTAATCCCATGGATATGGGTATGTAGGCAATCTGGAATACGAAGGAAGTTTCCAGTACTCAGGTACATAAGATCTCCCCCTTTCACCTTGACCCATTCATCACTCTACCCAGAACTACATATTATCATTTTTCATCTTTCATTATAATGTGCCTTGATCCCATGGGTACAGGGTATGTAGGCAGTCTGGAATACAAAGGAAGTATCCAATACTTAGGCACATACAATTCATCACTCTTCACCCACCTCAATCCATTAACATGTCCCCTTTCTGGTCTTCTGTTTATTAAAATCCATTCACCTCGACTTGACTAACACAAGAAGCAAAACAACAAGCTAGTGCATCCTTTCAAAGAAAAAGTTCTTAGCAAACTTGAAGCAGAGCAGCTTACTTCCAGAGTCATCTACCATCCTACTGTTCTAATTGCCAACATCAACTAAGTCTAGCTTACCCAAAGCACCAGATCAACAGGCTTGTCTTCTGCATAGTGTTCCATTGTCGAGACCAACACATGCATCTCCTGCGACATGTGGCATTTCCAGCAGCACGACACTATCTTGTTAGGTAGATAGCACCCTTTAATGGACACATCGCTTCTATGATAAAGTTGTTATCTTTCCTATCCAATCTATCCTGAGAAACCTCTTTGGCAAGAGAATATGTTGGTTGTATGTTTACTTTGTAAGTCAGTCAATTTGCTTTATGGTTTATCTTTTGTTCCTTTTCCAATTACCTGTTCAAGGTTGCCTTGATTTATCTATAATCTTGGTATGTTGCGATGCAGTACGAATTGGGGGCATAGTCATTGCTTTTGTGTGCCGTGTTTGAGGAATGATCTTTAGTATCCTTCTTAACATCATATTTCTCTTGTGTGTGTTATGACCTAGCATCTTACATATTCAATATTCTTCTTGCATTTTACATGTCTTGAATTTTATTTTATGTTCAAGACTAGGGCTCATTCACATGTATGACAAGGTCATATTATGTTTAAGGGGATCTAAGTTCAAACTACTTGCTTGTAGAGTCAACATCCACGCACTCAGATATTACTGCACCTTGGTCTTTTATACCTTGGTGGCAAATTATCCACATGCTATATCAAAAATAAGGATTGCTCTTTATAAACATTTGTGAAACCATTGCAACAAGCTCATCATTTTCCCATCCGTTTACCCATGACCTTATATCATTTTCAATGCAACGATCGATCAATAGTCTCTCTCTTCCTCCTCCACTTTTCTTCTCTCTGGTGCATATCTGCAAAACCCACATGTTAGATATCACAAGTCATAGCATCTACATCATCATACATCTATAAGCATCATGTCATCATATGTCATACATCTATAAGCATCATATAAGAAATGTACGTCATCACATAAATCTATAATCATACATACATATCATCACATCCATGTCATCAAGAAGTGCATACACAAAAGTATGAACATCAATGTGCAGAATCTGTCATCATATATATATCATGTGTAGGTCATCAAAATACAAAATGTCAGTGTCTACATCAATAGTCCATATGTATACATCAATATAAAGTACATCAAGGCTATCAAAAGCCCTTAAAATATACATCAGGATGCACGCAGGCATCAGTCATAATATACAAAATATCCATAATACAACACAAGTACAAAATGATACAATGTACAAATATGTATGCTCTAGTGGGTAGAGTTGCCCTCCTGCTATGGTCCCTGTCCCCCACCTATGCTCGGTGCAGGTCCCCCTGATGGTACTCCTCCTCCTGTTGGTCCTCCTCCCCCTAGTGGCACGGTGGGTCCTCTAATGGAGGATAATGACTACCCTGTCCTTCGAGACCTGGATGCTCCAGATCTATTCCTCTCTCTGTAACTAGGTGCCTGCTGAGCTGCCGACACCATACCAACATAAAGACCCCTGTAATACTCAGCCTCTTTGCCTACCAACCCTAGCTCTCCCTGCACCCGAACGAGCTTATTGTATAGTGTCCTCTGATCAGCACTCAGTGCACGGCGTGCCTCATCTCTCTCCCTCCTAACTCTTTGTAGGGTGGCCTCTACTATCAGCCATAGTTGTGCCTCTGGATCTCTCTCCCTGATAGTCTGGGCTAACTGCTGGTCATCCCCTACTGGTGTGGGTGTTGCCTGGTCATCCCAAGGCTAAGCTAGAAGATAGGATTAGCCTTGGTCTAGAAATTCTATAAAAAATGGAAGAACAAATTAAGTTGATCAAGAAAAGGCTAGCGGAGGCAAATGATAGACATAAAAGCTATGCAGATGATAAGCGCATTCCAAGACATTTATCGGTAGGAGAAAAAGTTTTGTTAAGAGTCAAGCCACAAAAGGGTTTCATTAAGTTTGGAAAGTCATCCAAACTAGCTCCTAGATTGGTGGGTCCCTTTGAAGTTCTTGAGGAAGTCAACCTAGTTGCATACAAGATTACTCTACCACTAGCTCTTGCTATGATGCACAATGTCTTCCATGTTTCTTATTTGAAAAAGTATGTTGCAGCAAATAATCATATTCCTATTCTTGATTATAAACTTTTGAAACAAGGTTCCACATTGCAAGTTGCAACAAGAGGCTTTTTGAAAGACTACATCCTTATTTTGTACCATCCTTGGTATTGTTTTCTAGAAATCAAGAATAAAAATCTAAGTCAAGTGGACTATGGGTGAAACTTAGTCAAGTCACTCTATGACTAGTACTAGTCAAACTAAATTCACTGTAGGATGAGATAGTTTCTAAGTTGAGCTGGAAGTGTGTGAAATCATGACTACATTCATTACGAAATGTCTATTTATATTGAATCTTTGGACAATGTAATGCATCTATCTCTGCATGCATTAGTCAGTTCATTGTGCTCCAGATTCGCATAACCATCCAGTAGTGCCATACTCAATTAGAAGGAGTCTATAGTTATATGACCGTGTTGGTTATGTAGGACACAACACTAGAAACTTAGATGGAAAAAAACCTATTGGTTCCTTATATCTATACTCTTCATGAAGGGTAGGGACACTTCCAGGAATGAAGGTGTGTAGGAGACTATCACTCTATGGTTGGAGGTAAATCCCTCGAGTGATACTCTCCCTCCCAAGTAGAAGACAAGCCGAGACTTATGAAAACAAATATCAAGATTCTAGATGCAGTACATTTCATTATATGAATTTTGATAGTCAAATTTATGTAAATTTATTCTTATTGGCAAGAGAAAAATATTGTAAATGTAAAGTGAAAGGTTTCACTGAAATGCTATCTTTGAATATGTTGAAATTTTTAGGTTTTAAAAATATTCAGAAAAGATATGCTATTATTTCCTTGTCATTATGCAAAAATTATATGTTTAAAAACAAATGTTTATGATGATTATGTTCATTTACCTTTCTAGTAATTTCGGTGTGTAAATCCAAATTTTATGAGAAGGCATGTTATAGACTTGATCTCTATGTTGGTTAATGGTGTCCTCTATTCTAGATAGCTCAATTTCTCCCTTCTCCATCTTCCTATTAACTTTGATAAAATTAGAGGTGAAATATTTTTTGTCTCTTAATTCAATTCAATCATGTCCTTTTGTTGAGCTTGCATAAGGTTCATCCCCATCGCATGCACTAACTAGTGTTCTAGTAATATTAAGCCTTATGTCTTGTCCAAATTTAGGGTTATATGTGTAATCATTAAGAATTATTGAGAAGGATCATATAATGAACTTATGTAGCTTTTCACTAGGGCTCTATCCTACCTTTTCCTCTAGATTTGACTCTTATCGGGGTAAATGAAACCTCCTGCAAATGGGGAACCTTGGGGTACCACATAGAAGAAGGTCACCATATCCTAAGTTGGGGCCATAACTACTCCATGAGGTAGGTGAGATTGGACCATTAAAGTAGATGGGGAAATTTGAGGTAATCTAAAAGTTGGATGTAAAGGCTACTAAGGAGTTTGAGAAAATTCCCAAGGATAAATTGGAGAAAAGGGTGGCTAAATTGTAGAAATGGAAGGAAGAGGCACGACTTAAGTGGCTAGAAGTGATAAAATGGGTGGGTATATAGCAGTTGCAATGGTGGAAGATACCTTGGCTAGGGTAGAGGTCAGGCCTATTTGTTGAATTGCGGGAAATAATTTAATGGGTGGTGTTGAGGAAGAAGTTTTAGAGGTAGACAAAGTAGGGGAAGAATAGATAGGGATACTTATAATGCTTCAAATGGGGCCATCTTAATAGCAGAATGATAGGAATTATTGTAAGAAAATTCTACAAGAGGAAGATAATCCTCCCACTTGTATTGTTGATCCATACAATACATTCTCAATAGATCTTCCAACACTTGGTTTACTCTTTTTGTCTAGCCATCCGTCTTGGGATGATAAGGTGAGCTTATGTTCAATTGAGTTCCAAGTGAGGAAAATAAAGTTTTCCAAAACCTTGATGTCATGCGGGCATCCCTATCTAAGATGATCTTCTCAGGAATTACATGCAACCTAAATACTTCATGCACAAATTTATGGGCTATGACTGGTGCTCCATCTGTCAAATTCCTGGGTATGAAATGTGCTACCTTAGTGAGTCTATCTACCAATACTAGAGTAGAATTATGCCTATTTCTAGACATAGGAAGACCTTGTACAAAATCCATCTTCATGATTTGTTATTTCCATTCCAGAATCTCATGAGGTTATAGGAGTCCTATCAAGTGATGATGTTTTTCTTTCACCCTCTACATTCTAGACATCCTACTACAAACCTTGTAGCATCCCTCTTCATTCCTTTCCAAAAATACTATGGTTTTACATTGGCTAGTAGTTTCGTCACTCCAGGATGCCTTGAATAGGGTGCAGAATGAACTTATTTCTACACGATATTCCTTAACCCCTCAAAGTTTAAAACATACATTCTTCCTCTAAATATTAGTAATCCATCTAGTTCAAAGTGGAATCCATCATACCTAGAATAATGGGGGTTTTCTGAGAGAGCTTGCTTAACCTACTCATAGTATTCATCTCCCTTGGACTTTTGCAACACGTGATTCTTAAAATTAGAATGAATAGAGATCATAGAGGAGATATGTCTCCTTCGACTTAAGGCATTTGCTACTTGGTTTTCCTTGCCCTGAATGTATTTGATCTCAAAATCATAATCAGATATTAACCCTAACCATCTTCTATGATGAGCATTAAGATGTGGTTGGGTAAACAAATATTTAAGTCCTTGATGGTATGTTCTTAACTCAAAGGGTTTCCCAAGTAAATAATGCCTCCACATTTGTAGTGCATGAACCACTGTTGCTAACTCAAGATCATGAGGAGCATAATTATGCTCATAAGTCTTCAACTTCCTAGACTCATAAGAAATAACTTGCCCTTCTTGCATAAGGACACCACCTAATCCTTCTTCCGAGGCATCAGTGATGACTATAAAATGACCCTTTGGGTCAGGTACCTTTAGAATTGGTGTCATAGTTAGCTTCTCTTTTAGTTGATTAAATGCCTCCTGGCACTTTTCTGACCAAACAAATCTTTTGCCTTTCCTTTGTAGAGAGGTAATGGGGTAGAAAATTCTTGAAAAGTTAGCTAGAAATTTTATTTAATATTCTGCTAAAGCCATAAAACTAGGAACTTCATGCACATTTTTCAATGCAGACGACTCTAGGATGGTTTTGATCTTTACTGGATCTACAACAATCCCTTCTAGTGAGATTATATGACGTAGGTATTGTACTTATTTTTGGAAGAAAGTACAATTTGAGAGATTACCATAAAGTTTAAGCTCTATCAAATGTTGAAGAATGATCCGCAAATGCCAGAGATGTTCCTTCACATTCTTAAAATAAATCAAAATATCATTTAGGAAAACAAGAACAAACTTATCCATACAATCCCCGAATACACTATTCATTAAATTCATGAATGTTGTAGGTACATTCATCAATCCAAAGGGTAGGATTGTGAATTCATAATGCCCATATCTCATTCTAAAGGTTGTTTTATGGATATCTTCATCTTTTAGCCTTAACTGATGGTACCCTAATCATAGATTGATATTTGAGAATACAACTACCCCATGCATTTGATCAAATAAATCATGAATATGTGGCAATGGATACTTATTCTTTATCATTTCTTTGTTTAGCATACGATAGTCTATACATAGGTGCAGTGTGCCATCTTTCTTTTTAACAAAGATCATTGGTACTCCCTAAGGTGAAACCCCAGGTCTTATCAATCCCTTTGCTAGCAACTCCTATAGTTGAAACTTTAGCTCCATCAACTTTATTGTGGTCATTCAATAAGAAGCTTTGGATATAGGTTCCAATCCTAGAATTATATCTATGAAAAAGTCAAAATCTCTCTTAGGAGGTAATCCAAGTAATTCATCTGAAAATACATCCTCAAAATCTTGAAGAAAGGGGTGTTTCTCAATATATGATCTCTCTTGATCTATGGATTCTTCTTCATCCACTCCTTGGAGTTTCTGAGATTCATAATACATTAAATCATCTTGAAAGACAGTCTTTGTGATCATCTATTTTCTCCATTTTGATTACAAAGAGTTGACACCTTTTTTGCTTGGCTCTCTTCAACTGTAAGGTAGATATTTGCCTCAGCTTGACCTCTCTAGAAGTACCTTGCATAAAAACTCTATTTCCAAGGTTGTCTAGACATTCTACTATTTTAGCAAAATAGTCTACCTTAGCCCTATGCCTCCATAACCAGTTTATTCCAAGGATGACATCATATGACCCTAAAGGGGGCTACATATAGGTTTACTTCAGTCAAAAAGGTCGAGAGTTCAACCTTAGCTTTGAACAAACACTGCTCTACCTGAGCCCAAGTGTCTAGTTAGCATACTCTATTGACCATGATTTTTTCATATAACCACTGAATGAGCCCCATATTACAAGATGTTAGACCCTCGAGCCCATATTGCAAGATATTAGTCTCTTGAGTCTCATAAGTATAAGTTATTAGATCAAGAGAATAGTTATGCTTATTATGAAAATGTATTCTTGTGATTAATAGAACCCTTTGTGCTACATTATAGTATTAAGACGATAAATATTATGGTAGTCTAGAGAGGACTGGTGGTCGATATAACTACATCATACAATTGCATTACTTGGCCTTAATTGGCAAGTCTTCTAAAATGAATTTGAGTAATATAGTTGGTTATTCAAAAAGGTATGTCAAGATATTCTTTTTACCTACATGCGACAAGATTTTAAATGTTATTTTGTATGTTGTGATTAGAGAAGATAGATCTCTAAGAGTATCCTAGATATGTTTAGTAAACATAAAATTCCTCTTATAGTTATATCGTCGACTTAAACTAGACATATTTATCATTGACAAGGATTAGATGAGAATCCTTAGACCAAGGTAAGTACCTTGGATGAATTCAGAAGCTATTGATAAAATTATTCTCTATGTATGTACTAGACACCAAAACCAAGATTATAAACTTTTGAAACAAGTAATAGAATGATAGGGAGTCATAGATTCCACGTTGCAATTTAAAACAAGAGGCTTTTCAAAAGACTATATCCTCATTTTGAACCATCCTTGGTATTGTTTTCCAAAAATCAGGAATAAAAATCTAAGTCAGGTGGACTATGGGTGAAACTTACTCAAGTCACTCTATGACTAGTACTAGTCAAACTAAATTTGTTGTAGGATGAGATAATTTCAAAGTTGAGTTAGAAGTGTGTGAACTCATGACTACATTCATTGCAAAGTTAAAAATATGTACGAGAGTTCTACAGTAAGTCAAAAACATTGATCATCTTCAAGGATCAATAGATGATACAATTTTAAAACATTGTTAGTCTAACAATGTTTTCTTGTTGCACCATTGGATGAAGTTGGATGTGGTATTAGTGATAGGCCATTTTGTCTTTTGTATTTCACAAGCATGAAGAAATTAAAAAGGAAGAGCTAATGTTTTCCTACTACATGTCATTATTTCACGTTTAAAAAAATTATGAATCTAACAATGTTTTCCCATTGCGCTATTGGTAAAAATATGATACATTGGTGCTAGTGGGCCCCTCCACTTCTACAGGTCACAAATACAAAGAAAGGCATAGGATATTGTAGAACCATTGATTATTTTTAAGACCAATCATGTGTGTAACATTTGAGAGTTGTCACTCTAACAACTGGAAAGTATCAATTGTGCCATTGGTTAGATGATACACAAGATTTTTAGTGGGTCCCACCATGTAAATGAGTTTAAAGGAAAATAATGTTGTATCGAGACACATGGTAGCCTAGAACTTTCTAAGACTTTTGTTATTCTAACAATTATTTCTTGGTGTGCCATCAGTGAATGAGATAGGTGGATCATGATAATTGGATTCCCTCATAACTTTCTAATTTCTTCAAAGGATTTTGCATCTGACAATAAAAGAGTAGGTTTTATAGAATGAATAACAAGCCAATTTTCTTGAGGATCTTTCTATTTAGCTCTTAGAGTTAAACTCAATTATGTATAATCAAAGCATGTGACTCCAATTTTCAAAAGTTAATAGCACTAAGTTCTTTGAAGTAATTCAGGTATAAATAGTAGAGTAGTGCTCATAGAAAAAGGGGGATTCTAGAGATAAAAACTCAGTTTTCACATTCAATCCTTTAAAGAGGTGAAATATTTTGTAAAATTCTATTGATTGTTAAATATCTATGTGACTATGCATCTATCCATTCATTTTGATTGTTTTATGAACCTATATGACTAAATTAAATTCCCTACTTATTGTGCTTATTAATAGTTTTATCTATAAGTTACCTTCTATTTTTTTAATTTTCTATTGTAGCCTTGATTTGTATTTTCAAAGTTCTATTGATCATACATAAAGTGGTGATTGTGCATATATGTTCCCTTCTCTATCATAGCAGCATCCTTTTGTTTGAATGAGTACAAAATCCTATGCAATTGTTCAAATAGCAATAACAAATTTCACAATTGGTGTTTTACCAAATAGGATCAGTTTTAATTTTCAGTTTGCTTTCTCTATTTTCCTTGCAATAATTTGAAGTGAACTCGTTGACAATTTTATGAAGAGATAGCTTCTAAAATCTAAGAGGTCATCTTGTAGACCATGTCCCACATTTGTAAGACTTCCCATGTTTTTATAAGTAAACATGAAAGTGCAAACTTAAATATCAACAATACCTTCAATCAACCTATAAGGTGTTATTTAGAACGTGTATGCTCTTTTCTTACTGAAATTGAAACCTTGTGGATATTTCCTTATTTGGATGTATGTGATCCTTTATCCAATCTACTCTAGTTGTTGGTGTACCTCATTCACTAAGAAATTCTCTTGCTCCTACTAGTCTTATTTTACTCTTTGTTCCTTAGGTATCAAGATGTCTGCCTCTAGATGTTGGCAAAGGGCTCTCCCTCTAGCTAGCTTGGTTGATTTGATGTCAATGTAATTTTCTAAGATCATAGTGATCCAGTTGGCCCTTTTTTCACCAATTTATCCACCTAGAATGTAGTTTCTTATACTAGAGTTAATGACCATAGCATTAAATTTGTTGGAAGATAGTAGATGCATGAAATTTTTCAACCCTTTCAATAAAACATATGCTTATTTTTCTACAGAATTGTATATTTCTTTAACATATTTATGGGTTCGATAAAGAATGTAATAGGGTGGTCACTAGCCTCTTCCATTCTATCCTTTTGTGGTAGTACTATAGTTATGATTTCTTCTCCTCCATATACATATAGAATGAAATCCTTGGAGAAGTTTAGATAGATGAGCACTAGTGCCTTCATAATGGCATGTTTAATTTGTTAAAATGCCTATTTTCCCTCCTTAGTCCACTTGAGTTGTTAATCCTTTTTTATCACTAATGTGATTGGGTGAATGATTCCTACAAAATTAGATATGAATTTCATGCCAAATTTTATCTTTCCCAAAACAGATTGTAGACTCTTCTTGTGTTGACAAAGTGAAAGATCAAGGATAGCCTAGACTCTTTTAGGATCAATAGCAATTTAATCTTTAGAGACCACATGTCTAAGGAGTTTTTCTTTAGGCACACCAAATATGCATTTTTTAGGGTTAAGGAAAATTATGAACTAGTAACATCTCTAGAATACCTTCTCCAGGTGATCAAAATGGTCTTATTTATTTCTAGAGAACACTACGAGGTTATTAAGTTATATCATTAATCAAATCCTTGCGGGTAATGTCTATTACTTGCTAAAATGTTACTCTAACATTGGATACTCCATAAGAGATTTTATAATAGCCAAAGGGGACCCATTTCATAATGAATGTTGTAGTATGTCAATCTTCCTTGTTCACCATAATTTGATTGAAGACCAAGAAGCCATCCAACATAGAGAATCTATTATAATTAGCCACTATTTATAAGATTTGGTCCATTCAAGGTAATAGGTATGTTGGAAACACGGTTGTCGTTGCACCAAAAGGTCGACCTATTAATGCCTGATACAACCACCAGAGTTAATGTCCACAGGAGGTGGTTAGTCCATGTCACAAATCTCGTGAGAGATGCTGGCTCACTGCCAACAATCCCCCCAGCGTCACTCGTGGGAGCCCATGTCACTCGCGGGGGAGATTTGAACCCAGAACCTTTGCTCTGATACCAATTGTTGGAAACACAGTTGTTGTTGCACTAAAAGGTCAACCTATTAATGCCTGATACAACCACCAGAGTTAATGAATCCATGGGAGGTTGTTAGTTCATGTCATGAATCTCGTGAGAGATGCTGGCTCATTACCAACAAGGTAATGATCATTGATTGATGCCTTGTTCAAGTCCATGAAGTCTACACAAAGTTATATTTCTTTGTTTCCCTTTCTAATAGGTATTAAGTTGGATAGCCATGTTGAGTGCTCGATTGGGTAAATAATTTTGGAATTTACCGACTTGATGAGCTCCTATTTCATGACTAGCTCAATATTTAGATTAACTAGCCTTTTCTTCTATCTCATTGATTTGATTTCTAGTCTTGCATCTCAATTATGTGTTGTACAACCTATTTGTTATACCCTTTTAATCCTTCATATTCTGGGCCATGACCCAATCATATGTGGTGACGAGGTAAATCAAGAATTACTTCCATTCTTAAAATAAATCTTGGCCAACATCACAATTCTACCAAGAGATATCTCTATATTTCTATAGTCATTTTTGTCTACCTTCATCTTTCTCTTGTCTCTAAAGGCATTATATAGACTAAACATTCCTCTAGGGATCCTATTTCCTTTTAAATACATTGTTTGGTCTTACTAGAAAAAATGGGCACATATCAAAGATTTTGTGCCTAGGTACTTGAAATGTTGTATTTATACCCTGGTGTTAGGGATAAGAAGAGAGTCCAAGTGAGTGAAGTAGGGTACAAAAGGTTTTAGTAGGAAATAATATGTGTAGATATTGAAATGAAGTTATTAACAACTATAACATATACCATAACACATCATAAGTGAGTCCCAATAGTCTGCAATATCATCTATGTTTATATATCAACAAGAGGTTACTTTCAAATGGGACAATATCATTTGCTATCCTTTATTAGAATCAATCTCATGCCTTTGTTCTATATCCTATCTACTACATGCCCTATACATATTACTCTTATATATATTTCATGCTCTACAAGGTATATGTTTCTTCCTATGCATTTCTTTTGTTCTTCTTCTCCTTCTTCTCTCCTCTTTTCTCCCTTTAGTTTATCTTTGCAACACATTTACTTATACCGAAGTATATGTAAAGGGTGTGTCTTCTTATGTTCCTTGTGACTTTTAGATTATTTGATGGCATAGTCCTCTTGTGGTGGGTGATTGTTACTCTAGTGTTGGCTATATCCTGCTAACATCATCCCTCTTTGAAATGATGTCTTATCCTCAAGACATCTTGGCTCTATCTCGGTGGAGTTAACAAACTTTTGGATCACAAAATTGTTGAAGACTATTGTACTTCATGAAAGAATATTCTTTTATATCCCCTAAAGATGAGTGTAAATATTTTCCCATTTGATGATTCCTTGTTGCAGGATGATTATCTAAACAATAATGTTGTGCAAAGTTTATTCCCCTTCTATTATTTCTAGTATCTATGTTTACATTTTGATATTTTTATTTTGTTAGTAGGGTTGTTAGATGGGCAAGGTAGAGGCTAACTACCTCTCTAATTTGTTTTATTTGAAATTTGAGTGCTTCCCTTTGGTCATGAGACTATTGGTACTAATTATCAAAGGTCTCAATAAATGATTGTTTGCTTCCATCTTGCTCTTATTAGACAGTATATGTTGATGCTTCCTGCATGATTTGATTCTCAATCTACTCAAGTTGCAATTTCAATGTTTTTTTTCTTGACATCCATCCCAAACAAAATTGGTATAAGGAATTCACACTTGACTGTGTGGTTTGCATAATTCTTAATTCCACTTCCAACTTAGTGAATGTAGTGGCACACTTCTATATTTCTTCAAGCTTCTTCTTGATTTCTTCCATCGGTCTCTCCCTTACCACATCTTCTTGGTTTTGCATCCTCTATCTCATGTCCTCTATAAAATATTTTAGTTGTTGTCCTAGAGTAGCTAAAGCATCTCTAGTTAGTTGTGGGGATGTTTCTTGTAATGGACTTAGTATATCCTTTGTTGTATCCACTATATCAACCTATTTCTTGATTAATTTCTCTCTTGTTGTCCACTATAGCATATCCCATAGTTATAATCTCCCTAGAGGTGAAATTTGTACCAAATTTTTAATTGGAAGTTGAAGTATTGGGGACATGGAAGTGGCTATAATTATTTCTACTCTACTAGGAATTGTTTGATTTGCTTCATCATATGTTTGGATGGAGAGTGCAACATAGGTGATGAAGGTAGCTGCTGTGATACTTTTTGTTCAACATGTTCCTCTTCTTGTATTGCCTTTTATTTTGTGTTTATTTTTCTTATTTTATTTTGTGTTGTTTCTCTTGTTCTTCCCCTTTCTTCTATTTGTGTGCCTCCCTTTCCTTCCACAAGTAATCTTTTTTTTTCGTAATATTTATTCATTCTCCTTTTGTAGCATTTCTCCTTGCTACTACTTATCTTCCTTTTCTTTGTATAATCTTTCTTCTTTTCCTTTTTGCAATCTCTCTTTTTGTAGCTTCTTTGCCTATTGCTTATCTTCTTTTTCTTACTTCAACTTATTTTCCTTTTATTTCTATATTTTTTCTTCTTTTTCTCTTTGTATTTTATCTTAGTCTTTTTACATCTTGATGCAGTGTAAGCCTTTTGTGTTTCTTATACTATTTCTTTGTTTTACTCTCTATATGGCTTCTTTCTCTTGGGAGAGGAGTGTGATTACCCTATGTTTTGACCTTAACTCATCTTTTTGTATTTTTTTTAATTTTTCTTTCTTCTCTAGTGATATCTTTATCACTACTACCTCTAAAGCTTGGTTCCTTATATTCTCTTCAATTTTTTCTACCTCTTCCCTTTTCTACCTCAAAATCATTGCTAGCTCCTTAAGGAAGCTTTCACTTATTTCTACAAGTATCTATAGTGAGGTAAGGATATATATAGTATCATTACCTTTACAATTATCTCTTTATTTTCTATAATAACTTAGGGATAAATCTCTGTAGTAGTGAGTAGCATGTCTAGATCAACTAATGATTTAAATAGTTTGTTTTCATCTATTAGTTCTTACTTTTCTTTATCTATATCCTTTTGTTTACCTTTTCCCTTTGTTTTTATGTGTTTCTCTATTTTCAAGTTGTCCATTCTTATCCTTGTGTTATGGTAGATGTTATTTGAGAAAATGTCTTGGATTTCTTTGGAGTTGGCTATTTTGAGGATACCTCTTCTTCTTCTACTTCCACATCCATTTGTGTTGTTCCTATATTTTATATTGTTTCTTCTATGGTATATTTTATTTTTTCTTGTTGCCTTTTTCTACCTTGTGATGACTTTCCTTTCTTCTTTTCAATACTCATCTATAATAGAGCTTCTTTGGCTTCTCCCTCTAGTGGTTTCTCTATCTCTATTTGTGTTTGTAGTGATGAAACATTCAATCTTCTCCTTGTGGTTATCTATGGTGACCACTTTTCTAATTCTTCCTTCTAGAGTGGCTAGTGCGTTTCAGAATCCCTTATGTCAAACCCTAGTGACTTCAATTTTAGACATTCTAATTGTTGCACCTGTGATGGTCCTACCTCCATTAAGAGTGGTGAATCTGAGATTTTGGTGACCTTTGGTGGAGTGGTATCCTTTGATAGTCCCCATATTTTTTACATCTTTTCTTTGTTCTTTCCAAGTGTTTCCCAGCCCTTTGTTTTGTTTTTTTGTCTATGAAATCTTGATATGTTCCAAATATTGCCACCTTTTTATCCTTAGGGAGGGCTAGTAATGCCCTAGCATTTGCATTTATGAACTCATAAATTACTTCATATGGTAGTTTGTTAGGCACACTAGGATAATGAGAGGAGGGGGGTGAATCAGTATCTAATCAATCTTTAAATTTAACAACTTCAACTTATCTAGAGTAGATCAAAATTAAGCATCACAACATTAACATAAACATGAAAGATTAACACAATGTACAAAAACACATAACACCAAATATACATGGAAAAACCATGGTGAGGATTAACTCACAATATATGAAGCTTAAATAGTAACATTGTTTTAGGGGCTTTAACCCAAGGAAGCTGCTACTCCCTAAGTAACTTTGATTTAGGGTCACTCCCATGCTACTCCCTAAGTAACTTTGATTTAGAGTAACTCCCAAGGAAGCTTCTACTCTCTGATGACTTTGTTTTAGGGACACAACCCAAGGAAGCAACTACTCCCTGATCTGAGAACAAACTCAAAAATGATTACAATATGACAATCTTTCAACTACCTGAAAACTACCTTTGAAGCTCACACTTGATGATTGCACTTCTATCTCTTCGCACTATCTTCTAAGGATTTGATCAGTTAGGAAAAATCTATACTTGATCATTGTCACAAATATGTCTTCAAGATGAATCCAGGCAGCATCAAAAACATCTTCTGTTTCTCCCACAGTTGCACATCAATAACACATTCATTATATTTTTATCTACTTGCAAACCTTGTTTATCAATTTGCAATCATACCCTCTGCATTTAATTTGATCTACTATTTATACATGATATTACATTGATTACATAGCTTGTCAGTCAGATGAACACATGAAAAACACATTTATAGGTTGGTCATACAGTACACAATATGAAATGTGTAGAAGATAGGTCTAATTAGGACAACATGTTACACCAACAGAAGACTCAAGCCTTGTGAAACCCAACACTTGCTTAACCAGGTCCAAATCATCCTTCATATGTAGCTTCAAACATCAAGGAATTGCCTTTACACACTCCACTCATTTGAAAATAGGACATCTTTAAGGAAAACTCATGAAAACTTGAAGAGTAATGGCCATATCAACTGGAAAACCTTGTGCGGTACTGGAAACAAGAAAGATCTTCATGAAACTCTTCCAAATGAGTCCACATGAATCACACAACATCCTGAAACACTCCTTTTCTACCACACATCAAATAATTTTGCCACACAACTTTAGTTATTAACACTAAGAACACTATGTTATTCGAAGCACACCGCAACATGTTGTCAATTGAAAAACTGAGCTTCAGACTACCAAGAAGCTTGAAATAGGAAAGAGGCATGAAATGTACATTCAAGAGCATGTCCAAAAAAACACAAGGTCAATAATTCTCTTCCAGAGGAATGTGGAGCATTCCAGTGGGTCTTCAACACTGCACCATTCTACAAGACTACATACCGGTACTTTATCAATCATAACTTTCACCACAGAGGGAAGGATGGTTTGGAACTTTGGAAACAACACCTTTACCACCCTCTGAACATAGATCCACAACTGCATAGCCATATCTACTAATGCATAGGAATGCGGAGCATTCCATTCACTCTTCATCATCACATTATACTGTCAGAGCCTAATCCAGAACTCGGTCACTTATATATTTCAATGTGGAAGAGCAAACACTTTGAAACTTAGGATTTAGCACATTTACATCATACTCAACTTAACTCTTGAACTGTAAGACCATAGCTACAAAATCAAAGGAATGCAGAGCATTTCATTGCCATGATAGAAACATCTTCATAGAACCAACACTCTTCAAACTATTTCTGGAGGCCAAGTCTTCTTTGCACCACCATATACAACTCAGGATCAGTAGGAATGATCATACAACATGCTTCAAATCAATAGGAGCATATCCTTAGTATCAGTAACACAACTGATTCTTCTAATTCATATTGATCAGGATTCAAACTCAACTCTGCTTTGATTAGGAATGTAACTTTTGGGATCTCCAATGATGAGCTTTCTCTTTCTTAGGAACATGACATCCAACCATGAACTATCTCTAACTCTTATGATAGTGTTGACATCAATGTATGATATGTTGACATCATTTTTGTTGTAAGGTGTGTGACCTTGGTCTCCTTGTGTTGTGCAATGCAATGATTGGGTTTGTGACAAGGATTAACCACCTCCTATGGATTCATTAAGTCTGGTAGTTGTATCAGGCATTAACAAGTTGAGGTTTTGGTGCAACGACAACCATCTTTTTAAAAATTGGTATCAGAGCCTGGGTCATGAGTTCAAACCCCTCACTTTCACTAAGGGGATTGTTCACTAGGGATATTGTTATAAGGTGTGCACCCTTGGTCTCCTTGTGCTATGCAGCACAATGCTTGGGTTTGTGAGAGGCTTAACCACCTCCTGTGGATTCATTAAGTCTAGTAGTTGTATCGGGCATTAATAGGTCGATCTTTTGGTGCAACGACAACCTTCCTTCCAACAAATGTATGTTGCTATGTTGACATCAATGACAACACATATGGCCAAAAATCTCCCCCTTTGTCATTGATGGCAACATATGCTCCCCCTTAGACTCTCTTCCCCTTTGACATCAAAGACAAAGGTATCCACTCCCTGCTTATTCTCCCCATTTTGTCAACAATTAGTTTTCTTGCAAGCTCTCCCTATCATCAGTCACCACTACCTACTCCCCCTGAGAGGTAGCCATCATCAATCCAGGTTAAAGATATGGCATGAACTCCCCATGGATAGATGTAACACTATGCATTTTTAGCAAGAATAGGGAGGGGCAATTACTCCTAACCTCTTTCAGAGATCCTCAAAGATGGTTTTTGCAAGAACCTTTGTAAAGATATCTATAATCTAATCCTTAGTTGGAACATATTCCAATAGTTTCACTTCCTTGTCTACAACCTTCTCTCTCAAGAAGTGATATTTGATTTCCATATGCTTGGTTTTTGAATGCATCACTAGATTCTTGGAAATATTGATAGCACTTGTATTATCACACAAAATAGGAATAGGATCATCATACAATACCTTGATATCCTTCAAAGTTTGCTTCATCCACAATACTTGAGTGTAGTAAGAGACTGCTACAATATATTATGCCTCTACAGTTGATAAGGACACTGAGTCTTGCTTCTTTCTCTATCAGGAAACCAATATGCTTCCTAGAAAGAAAGCACTACCACTTGTACGTCTTCTATCATCAACACAACTAGCCTAGTCAACATCACTGTATGTACTCATATCAAATTCATTACCTTTTAGATACCATAGACCATAGTCTGGAGTTCCTTTCAAGTATCTAAATATCCTTTTCACTACCTTCTCATGTGCTTTCTTAGGATTGGCTTGATATCTGGCAACCATTTATACCGCATACATGATGACAGATCTAGATGCAGTGAAATACAACAATGCTCCAATCATAGTCCTATAAACAGTTTGATCTACCTCTGGAGACTCATCATCTTTTCTTAAGTGGCATCCAGTGACCATGGGAGTACTCATTGGTTTTGAATCCTCCGTACCAAACTTTTCCAATAATTCTTTGACATACTTAGCTTGAGAAATAAAGATACCATCATTTAGCTAGGTAATTTGAAGACCAGGGAAGAATGACATCTCACCAATCATAGACATCTCAAATGCTTTTTGCATCTCCTTTGCAAACTCCTTACACATGTCATCATCTCCACTAAAGATTGTGTCATCAACATAAACAACAACTATCAATATCATGTTTCCTTCCTCCTTGATGTAAAGATTGCTATCGATGGTACCTTTCTTGAAGGCTTGCTAAAGTAAGTACTTATCCAATCTAGCATACCATGCTCTAGGAGCTTTCTTGATCCCATACAAAGCCTTCTTGAGTCTGTCTTCTGAAATCTAAAAACCATCTAGTTGCTCAATGTAAAACTTTTCTTCTAGATCACCATTTAGAATTGTTGACTTGACATTCATCTGATATACCTTGAAATTCTTCCATTACTTTTATCCATTCATCATCCTTGTTGGTTTTGACAAAGGTCTTAGGTTCCATCTTTGATAATAAACACATTTTTCCTTGCTCATGGTTTTTGGCAAACCTTCTCCTTGTCTGCACATCTTTATTTTTGTCTCCAATGATTTGTTTTGTTGAGTGGTTCTTCTGGACATACTTTGTTGGGGTCTTAGATATCTGTTCAGGTTCCTTCTCCTTTTCTTCTTTTACTTCTACTTCTTCATCTTCAATGCAAGGAAATATCTTAGATCCGGTATCCTCTAAATCTTGTGTGAACTAATACAAGTCTTCATCTACTTTGACATTTGTGCTTTCAATCATCTTTCTCAACCTTTTATTGTAGCATCTATAGGCCTTTCTTCTGGTTGAGTAACAAAGAAAGATTGCTTCATCACATCTTGAATCAAACTTTACAAGATCTTCTTCATCTCTTCTAATATAACATTTTCTACCAAAGATCCTAAAGTATTTGATGGAGGGAGGTCTTCCATACCACAATTCATAAGGGGTCTTGGTGCTATTGGCCCTTAGCTGTACTCTGTTAGTTAGATAGACATTAGTGTGAATTTCTTCCTTCTAATATACATCAAGAAGATCTAATATTTCAACATTGCCCTAGACATTTCTTGTACAATCCTATCTTCCTTTCCAATACCTAATTTTGCTGAGGGGTTCTAGGAGTAGACAAGTGCCTCCTAATGCCATGATCTTCATAAAAATTTTAAAATTCATTTGAAGTAAACTCACCTCCTCTATCTAAGCTCAATCATTTGATCTAGCATCCATTTCATTTTCAACCAAGGCTTTGAAAAATTTAAACTTATCAAGAGCATCAGATTTTTTTCTTAAGAAAGTAACCCAAGTTATTCTAAAATAATCATCAATGAGCAACATAAATTACCTTTCACCTTGTTGACTCTTTACTCTTGTAGGTCCACATAGGTTTGTGTGAATTAGTTCCAATGGCTTTGAAGAAGAGTACTCCTTTCTTTTAGAACTTGTCTTTATCTACTTTCCCATCTGACATTCCTTGCATACAGAGTTTGCAAGCTTGATTATTTAGGCATATCTCTCACTGCATGAGTAGAGATGATTCTTACCATATTATCAAAGTTGTTATGTTCCATTCTTCTATACCACAACCAACACTCACTGGATTGAGTCAACAGACATGTTCTTCCATTTGCTTCTTTCAAGTGATAAATATCACCACATGTCTTGATACCTTCTGCAACAAGCTTTTCAGATCCTACCTTCCTAATTTCACAACCATTAGCATGAAAAGTAAGATTGTAACCTTTCTCGCACATCTGATTAAGACTGAGAATATTGTGATGTAATCCTTTGACATAGAAAACATCCTCAGTCATGTTCTTTCCATCAATAGATATGACACCTTTTCCATAGATTTGTGTTGAATCATCACCTCCAAACATAACAACTCCGCCATCCCACTTCTTAAGATTGATAAACTTTTCTTTGTCACCAATCATATGGTTTGAACAACCACTATCAATAACCCAAGCTTTGGTTTCTTCTTTTGCATGAAAGACAGTTTATACAACCATTGATTTCTCATTGTTTTGAACTATTGGCATGGTATTGATTATTCCACATTTTCTAACATCATCCTTTTTGTCACCAACACTCATGGCTAAGAAAAGTGTTCCATCATTTGAATCATCATGATACTCATCTTCTAAAGAACAACTATCTTATATGGAAAACAAATGTCTTTTGAATTTACTATTTCTATTACTTCTCCTAATTTCTTTAAGAGGACATTTGGAATCAAAGTGACCAACCTTTCCACAATTGAAACATTTGAAGGGTAACTTACCTTTGTATTTTCTAGAGCCTTTCTTTAGAGTTCTTACAAAATTTGCTTTAGCATCTTCAGGGCTTTCATCTTCATTGGTAGTTTCTTCTTTTGCCTTTTTACTGACTTTGAAAGCAACTTCTTTCTTTGGAGCATCATTGTCAAACTCTCTCATTTTAGAAGTAGTAAGAGTCCCAAACATTTTGTCTAAAGAGTATTTATCTAGGTCAGTAGTCTCCTCAATAGGAGATACTTTGGAACTGTAAGATAAATGGGAAGAGATCTTAGAACCTTTTTTAGAATCTCATCTTTTTTTATCCCCCCACCAAGACCATTGATACCATTGATACCATTGATTATTAGGGATTCAAATTTGTTCTTGAGTATTTGCATCTTAGGTTTCTTTACTTTATTGTCTCCTTCATAAATAGTTTCAAGTTTAATCCAAACTTCTTGGGTTGACCTATCACCTTTGAAAGTTCTGAATTAGTTAATCCACTCATGATAGAAAACTTGGCCTTGGCATTATTATCATAGTTCTTGATTTCATATGCATCTATTGGAATAGAAGCAGGGACATTGTAACCTTTCTTGATAGAATCCCAAACTCCACAGCCTAGTGAATTGATGTAGCCTTCCATCCTTACTTTCTAAAAAGCATAATTTGTTCCATCAAACCTAGGAATCTTGTTGGATCCTCTTGATGCCATCCTAGACCTTCCTCAAGTGGTTAAGCTTCCTTCAGAGGAACTTGGCTCTGATACCAATTGTTAGACACACCAGGATATTGAGAGGGGTTGAATCAGTATCTAATCAATCTTTAAATTTAACAACTTCAACTTATCCAAAGTAGATCAGAACTTAAGCATCACAACATTAACATGAACATGAAAGATTCACACAATGCACAACAATAGATAACACCATATATACGTGTAAAACCCTAGAAGGGAAAACCATGGTGAGGATTAACTCACAATATATGAAGTTGAAATAGTAACTTTGTTTTAGAGGCTTTAACCCAAGGAAGCTACTACTCCCTAAGTAACTTTGATTTAGGGTCACTGCCAGGGAAGCTGTTGCTCCATAAGTAACTTTAATTTAGGGTCACTCCCAAGGAAGCTTCTACTCCCTGATGACTTTGTTTTAGGGCTATAACCCAAGGAAGAAGCTACTCCTTGATCTAAGAACAAACTCATAAATGATTACAGTATGACAATCTTTCAACTATCTAAAAATTGCCTTTGAAGCTCACACCTAATGATTGCATTTCTATCTTTTCACACTTTCTTCTAAAGATCTAATCAGTTAGGCACACTCTATACTTGATCACTATCACAAATATGTCTTCAACATAAATCTGGATAACATCAACAACATATGCTCTTTCTCCCACAGTTGCACATCAATAACATATTTATTATATTTTTATTTGCTTGTGAATCTTGTTTATCAACTTGCAATCATACCCTCTACATTCAATTTGATCTACTATTTATACATGATATTACATTAATTACATAGCTTGTCAGCCAGATGAAACATAAAAAATACAATTATAGGTTAGCCATACAATACACAATATGAAACATGTAGAAGATAGGTCTAATTAGGACATGTTACACCAGCAGAAGGCTCAAGCCTTGTGGACCCCAACACTTGCTTAACCAGGTCCAAAACATCCTTCACAACTTCAAACATCAAGGAATTACCTCTGCACACTCCCCTCATTTTAAAATAGGACAGCTTTAAGGAAAACTCATGAAAACTTGAAGAGTAACAACCATATCAACTAGAAAACCTTGTGAGGTACTGGAAACAAGAAAGATCTTCATGAAACTCTTCCAAATGACTCCACATGACTCATACAACATCCCTAAACACTCCTTTGCCACCTTACATCAAAGAATTGTCCCGTACAGCTTCAATCATTAACACTAAGAACACTCTGTTATTTGAAGCACACTGCAACATGATGTCAGTTGAAAAATTCAGCTATGGACCACCAAGAAGCTTGAAACAGGAAAGAAGAATGCAATGCATATTCAAGAACATGTTCACAAAACTACAAGGTCAATCATTCACATCCAAAGGAATGTGGAGCATTCCAATGCGTCTTCAACACTGCACCATTCTGCCAGAGCACATACCAATACTTTATCAATCATAACTTTCACCACGGAGGGAAGGATGGTCTGGAACTTTAGAAACAATACTTTTACCACCCTATGAACATAGATCCAAAACTACATAGCCATATCTACAAATGCAGAGGAATGTGGAGCATTTCATTCACTCTTCATCATCACATTATACTATTAGAGCCTAAACCAGAACTCAGTCACTTATATCTTTCACTGCAGAAGAGAAAACACTCTGAAACTTAAGATTTAGCACATTTACATCATACTCAACTTAACTCTTTGTCCACAAGACCATATCTTCAAAATTAGAGGAATGTGGAGCATTCCATTGTCATGCTAGAAACATCTTCACATAACCAACATTGTGTTCAAATTTCTTCCGGAGGCCAAGTCTTCTTTGCACCACCATATGCATCTTAGGATCACTAGGAATGATCATAAAACATGCTTCAAATCAACAAGAGCATATCCTCAGCATCAACAACACAACTGATTCGTCTAATTCATATTGATCATGCTTCAAATTTAACTCTAGTTTAACTAGGAATGTAACTTTTGTGATCTCCAATTATGAGCTTTCTCTTTCTTAGGAACACGACATCCAACCATGAACTGTCTCTTACTCTCATGATAGTGTTGACATCAATGTATGCTATGTGGACATCAATGTATGCTACTATGTTAACATCAATAACAACACATATGGCCAACATAGTTGTGGTGTCCATAATTCCCTTGGCTCTAATACTTAAAAACATGATCTTTTCCTACAATGAGAGTGAGACCTTGTGCATTTTTCCTCACTATGTCATAATAAATTTGGTCCCTTACCTACATCTTTTGTTAAAATACTTTAAATAAACCCTAGTATACCTTAGTCTATGAAGTAGCTCCTTGAAAATGTTTGACATATTCATTTATTTGAGCTACAATGATATAATCTTGATACCATATCTTTGCTGCATATCTTGGAAGTGCATTTAAGAAATGGAATGCTAAACAAATAATGAGAGATCCATTATGGAATGGGTAGCATTTTGATTCCTTCTTCCTGGTGAGGTTCTCCATTAATTATTCTTGGAGGACTTCACACAATTCAACCTCTTTTCCTTGGACCACCATCTTGTATGTAGTCAAAATAATTGTCCTTGTCATAGATCCTTCTTAGTTTGTGTAACATATTTTGTGTTCTATGCCCTAGGTGGCATATATTACCATAGGGTTTAGAATGTTTTCAATAGATATATTCTTCCCATCTAGTGTTTCTCCTGTGAGCTTGGTTACTTTCTGGTTCCTTACTTTTTTCTTTGAGGGAAAATTCCCCTTTTTGTACAAACTTGTGACCACATGGATTGCTTCTTTTGTAATCTGGTAGGGTTGATTTGATTTGATTAGTCAAGGTCAATGATGTATAATGGTTGACCGGATTTGGATTGACTCCAGGGTTAATTTTGGAATAGTCCAATTGCCCTTGGATGGTAGGATTAGGTTGGATTGGATTTGGATTAGGTCAAGGGCCCTTTGGATGTTGATTTGGACTTTGATTTAGAGGAAAATGATTAAGATTTGGGTGAAATTGAATGGATTATGAATAGGATTTGGAGTGGGTTTAAGAGGTGAGTTCCTTAACCAATTTATGTTTTCAAAGGATGGTTTTAGATTAAGGATTGGGATTGGATGATGATTAGGAATGGATAGAGGAATAATGGATGATTGATTTTGGATAAGGGCTAATTGGATTGAATGAGTGTTTGGATGAAAGTGGATTAGATGGGATTAGATTGGGAGATAGATGAATAAGGTTAAGTGAATAAGAGGATTGGATTAGATAATGATGAGGTGATTAGAATTGGATTAGGATAGTGATGGGGAATTGGATTAGGTAAATGAATTCAAGTTAAAATTAGCGATGATGAATATTGGATTAGGGATGAGGGAATAAGATGATTAGGATTAGGTGATAATATGGTATGGATTATGATTTATGGATGAAGTGATTAGGATTTGGGATAGAACGTGTTGGATGGATTATGGTGTGGATCAAGGATGAAAATGGATGAAAGATTAGGCTCAATAAGGGGATTATGATTAGGATGGGTTAATGGATGGGATGATTGAGGAGGAGGGATAATTGGATCAATATAATGATAGGAGGATATTATTAAGCTAATGGATTTGATGAGGACTGTGATGTGGATTACGAGTGATAAGGGATTCGATTAGGAGTATAATGAAAGGATTAAAATAGGATGATGGATTAAGAAATTGGATTGGGAGAATTGGATTATGATTAAGATGAGATTAAGATATTGATGACAGAGATAATGGATATTGGATTAGAAAGTGATTAGAATGATGAGATGGGATTAAGGTCAAGGATGGGAATTGCTTTAAGCTTAAATGATGGGATTGGATTAGGAAAATGATAGTGATTGGGAGGTGGATTAGCTAGATAGGAATGTATTAGGATTAGGACCTTGTCTTGATTTAGCAAATTGATTGGGATTAGAGTCCAATGGTGATGGATTAGGAATGGGGGTGAATGATGACCCTGATGAGGGACATGGGGGGATTTCCCCTCCCACTTGTGTCACCAGGGGGTCAAGGGAGAAACAACAGATTTTGGATTCCCCCTTGAGGTGATTCAGGGACAACGCCCCCAAAGAGATTTTTTTCAAAAATTATCATGTAAAATTGATGGGAATCATGAGTAATTTTATTAAGATCAATAAGGGGATTTATTAGGGATAATGATGATGATTAGAAAGTGGATTAGGTGGATAGGACATGAATTGAATGGATATAATGGCTTAGGATAAGGACCTTGATTAGTTTTGGCAAGTTGATTTGGTTTAGGGTCCAATGATGGGCAAGATCCCCAAACTGAGGTAGGGATATTGAAATAGAGATGGGTGATGAAAATTATATTTGCAAATCTTGTAGAACCACTAAAATATGTTGCAAGGCTACTAAAAGATAGTCAAGGCCATTGATATAGAGATAAGTGGGGTTTTTAGGAGGAAATCAGATTGGGTGATCAAGATAAAGTGGATTTGGTTTGGATTTGGAGGAAGATGGATAAATGGGATTAGATGGATGTTTAGGAGGTGATTAGGGATGGCTTGATGGATGCTTGACCTTAGGCAACTTGAAAGCAATAAATTTCACATTCAACATGCATAAGGTGCAAAGGTTTTTAGACTTTGGATTAATGGGAGTGCATGGGATTCATTGATGAAGAAATGTCAAACACAACAACACCCTAGACTATTCAAGTGGGAGTGAATCCTAATGTGGGCTCACCAATGTAAATTAATCCATTAATACCATTCTTAGAAGCAGATAGCTAGGGCATGTCATGTGTACATAGGAGATCCCTTTCCTTAGAGGCCTTAACACCTTCTCCAAGGAACCTCTATCTTGTCTCAAGGGCGTACATGGTGAGTAACTTCAGGGGGAGATCCACATCCGTTGCACCATACTAGAAGATGGTTTAAAGGTCTTAAACTAGGATGCAAAAGGTTGCTAGGGCTATCCTCAATGCATTCAAGGTGCATGAGGCTTATGTCCATGGAATGAGGGGTATATATAATGGTGTCCAGTGTGAGAGGGTAACTCACTCTCCTCTTTCAATTTGTAAGGTATAAAGTTCTTGCAAGCTTTGCCCAAATGATAAATGTCCCCCAATGGGAGAGTCTTTCAATTCTATCCCAAATTTGTATACTCTGATGGAACACAAGGGTTGAGGTCATCCACTTGGTGATGAAATCTAAAGTAGGCCCCCTAGAGGAAAGAATCTAAGGTGTTTTTGATCTCCATGATCACACGAAGCACAAGGAGAGAGCATCCACACCAAGGACCTTGGGATTAACAATTATTAATAGGATTAGATCAAATCAAGGAGTTTGATCCCCAAGATCACATGAAGTGTAAGGGGAGAGAATACACTTTGAAATGACCCCAAACAAAGAAACCAATGTTCTTTTTACCCCTTAGAAAAATAAATGTTCCTAGATTTAGTGTAAAAAGATGGTGTGTCCTTTAAAAAGAGTGTTAAAAAAACACAAGATTAGTATTTAATTATGAGTCTTGAACCAATGTGAGATGCACAAAATGATGTTAGATAATAAGGAACATGTAAGTGATTAGCAAATTCATGGGTAAAAGTTGATAAATTCCAAGAAAATGGAAGAAAATTACACCTAGGACAGAACTACCCAAACATAGGACATTTAACCATCCAAGTGAAAACAAGGCTGCCCAAGCAGAGTTAGAGGATGAAATGTATATCTAATAGTTAGTGTTATAGGGCCACCAAAATAGGTGACAAATCTGTCGAAGTGCAGATAAGGCCGCTGATCTAGGTTTAGGAGCCTGAAAACAACAATTTTCACAAGAAAATGATTAGTTTTTAATAAAATTAGATGATGAAGGAAAATTTGAGTAGCATATCACCCTATAAAATGAAACCCCTATTAGAAAATAGAATGATGAATATGTTACAAATGCTGAGAAAAAGTTTGGAACTTAGATGAAAAGTGAAAAGTTTGTCTTCAAGACAGAACCACCCAAACAGGGTACAAGGCTGCCCAAACTCTCACAGAACCACCGAAGTAGAGTTAGACTCTGGAAATGATGTCTAGGATGCTAACAAAAGATGTAGGACCATTGAAACAGGGTAGAGAGCCATTGAACTGGATTAGAAATGCTGAAATAGAGCCTACAACTCAAAAAAATCTCTAAACAAGCAAATGATATTAGATTAGGACCCAAGGGGTGTCCCACCAGGCACGCCAAATGTATGCATGTGAAAATGAACACAAGGAAATAAACTATATAAATTTTAGCCTACTTCACTCATCCACATATACACCTCAGATTGAGCAAATAAAGGAATGCAAGTAAGAAAGGAAAGTAATCTAAACTAGTTACCATGCAAACCTTGGTTGATTAGATATGTTGCTTTAATGTTTTGATGTAGGTGAATCCTCAAATGGACATCATTACTATGCAATTCATGGAGTCTTTAAAAGGGCTAGGATGAGTGGCTATTTATAGATTTTTTGATGGGGATTTGATGGTTGAGATTGATTGGAGAGATCAATCGATAAGGTTGATTAAGAGCTCTCAAGCATGGAGAGCTTGCCAAGTGGTTCAATTCGGTTGGTGTATGAGGGATGTCCTTGGATCAAGCCCAAATCAAGGGTAGAAAAGTGGTCTTGGAAGAAGGGGATGGTTGAGATGAAGTGAGGATAAAAAGGACCTTTTGTACAAAGGACTTGCCCATCACTTTATAAGAAGGCCATGTGGGCTTGTACAAAGGCCATATCTTTGTACACATGGGGGGTTGTGAGGGTTTAACTAGGATTAGGTTAGGGATAATGGAATGTGTAAGTAGGAGGTTAGTTAATTAATTAGGTTTAGGTCACCTAATCAAAAGTGTAGAAAATAAATAATTAAATAAGTAGACATATTTATTTAATTCATGGGATGTAAAAAGAGGATATTATATAAGTAAAACTTATCTACTATTAGACAATATGAAAGGGTTGAAAAATGATTAATTAATCATTTATGCTAGGGAGATGGATGAATAGTGAAAAGTACGTGAATAGTAATTTTGAGAATAAATTATTATTTAATCATGGTTTAAAGGGGAATTGATCAATTAAATGTGTAAACATGTGTTTATTCAATTAATTATGGAGAAAATGTAGTCTAGAGATGTTTAGGGATGGTTTGATTGAAAATACATAGTGACAAGATGATGAGTGGACAATTTTAGGTGTCTGCAAGTCCCACTAACTAAAGTACTTGAAAGCAATATTTTTTATAATGATTAAAGATTATACAAAAGGAAGGAAAATATAAAATCTTCACAATTCCAAGAGAAAAAGAAAACAAGAGAATAATAGAGTTCTAAATAAATATAGTAGAGACCATTACATAGCATTCCTCAAAAGAAAACAAGAGGAGAATAGAGTTCTAAATAAACATAATAACCCATTCTCAATAAACAATGTACAATTATCAACATTTAACACATCTACCATCTTTTGGATAAACCAATATTTTGTAAAATTTGATCTAAGAGTGCATGCATTTAACTAGTGTTTACATCTCGCTTTCTAATTACCAATTTATAACATTTTTGGCTTTAGTAAAAATTATTTTATTGTGTTGTATTATACATCTATTTTCCCATAGAATGGTCCCATTGCCTAAGTTATAAAAATAATGTTGGTTACAAATGTGAGGAAAATATAATATTTTCACAATTCCAATGAAAGACATGAGGAGGACAAAATTTTACACAAATATAACATACATAGGATAATTAACATCTAATATAATTGTCATCTTTTGCATGTATCAATGTTGTCTAAAATTTTAGCCAAGCATGCATACATTTGACTATTGTTTACATCTAAACTTTTAAATTATTAGTTTATAAATTTTTTCCTTTAGCAATTTATTTGATGTTTTGTTTTAAATATGTATTTTTCCCTAAAATGTTCCAACTAGTTAAATCTACAAAAATAATATTTTTATATTGATTAATAGTAATTAGAAGAGTAAAGAAAATATATAATCTCTATGTAATACCATGGACAAAAAAATCAAGAATAAACAAAGTTTTATAAGGACATATAAAACATTTCATCATACCATTCCTCAATAAACAACATGGAATAATCAACATCTAACATAATCACCTTTTTCATAGATCAATATTCTTTAAATTTTTTGCCAAGATTATATCCATTTAGTTAATGTTTACAACTTGCTTTCTAATTACAATGAATTCAAGGAGAGAAGTCATTAATAGGAATTATTTCTTCAAATACTGGTAGTTGTCAATATTTTTTATGAGATATATTTACCTTATGTTGATTCCGACTTCCCAATCAACCATATTTAATGCATCATCACCACTCAATATTTCTATTGAATCAGTGGAAGATGAGAGCAATCCATGTTTGTTGTTTGAATAGTGTTTCTCTCCATGACTAAGAGAAGTAGATTGCATTTCATAATTATTCTGATTATGATTAAAGAATGTTGATAAGGATCTCTTGGAGCCTCCTTCATGCACTTGAAAATCTTGAATTTCTTTCAACAATTGCTTTGCATGCTCCAATGATCTGATGTCTTTTTCATTCATGGAGATAACATTTTCTAATACTATAGCTAGCTCATTTGCCTTGCCTTGTCTCAACAAGCACACACCCAAATTGCATGCCTTGTTAGCATTTGCAATAAAATATAGTGCCTTCCTGCACATAATTTTCTTTACAAATTCATTGTATTCAAGATGACTCAACAATCAACAATCAATACATTGTAATCAACATACTAGTTATTTACATGGAATATCCAATCCCACATAAACAACCAATACATTAACTACAATACACTCATTGTTTCAACGATTCCTTTAAAATGTTATATCAGAAATAAAATTTATATTGAACAATATATCATTTCTAAAATTATACCTATAAGTAACTTCAGCAGCATCATAATTGTGTTGTTGCATATATGCCCAACCTAAATTGCTCTGTCAATACAACTTCTATACAATCACTTACCACTATTTATTGAAAAAAAACATTAAACACAAACAATGCAAACATAATATCTAAAATACAAATTGAACATAACTATAATGTAAGTATATTTACATACCAAAATCCTACTGGTCTCTTCTTTAATAGAGAGCTGAAAATTCTTCCCATGTGAGCGTGCTGTCTTGGTGGGGTTACCATTAAAAGTAATTCCATGTTGAATGAGACACGGCTTCTCTTTCAACAACACAATTTGCTCATCCACCCTTCCACATTTCTACAATAAATACAAAAGTGGTATCCCAATCAAAATTATTATTATTTTTTAATAAAAAGATTTCTTCTACAATGATTGTATAAATAGTTGTAATGATATTTTTACCTCTATAACTACAATTTCAAATTGATATTTGTATATATAATTTTTTCAGTACAAAATTATTAAAAATTTTGTTAAAACTTTTCTTTGATGTGTAGATAAATATGACTATTTATCATTTTTATATTTAAATGAAGTGATTTTTAAATTAGTGAAACAAGTTGATGTGTAGATAAGTGATTTAAAAATTAGTAAAACAAATTTAAATAAAATAGATGAAGTGACAGACAGATTAGTAAAACAATCTCCTTAAAAATAAATAATTTAAAATTTAAATCTTATTTTATTATTTCCAAAATGACTGTTAACTTTTATTAAAAACAAAACGTATTAAAATCAATAGGTCCCTCTCATAAAACAAAAGTTGCTTCTATGGCCCATCACAATTAAAGCTTGTCTACAATAAATTATGGTTGTTGATGCAGGAGCATCCTTGTTTCAAGAGCAATCTTGCATCAACCAAAAACATTTGCATTTCAGTTTGTTTTTAGCTCAGTTTGGTTCTTTTCATTTTCCAGTTCAGTTCAGGCAGTTCAGTCGGAAGCAGTTTTTGCTTTTGGTCTGGCATTTCACCACAATTGTATTTCAGATCTTGTGGAGCTAGATTTAGCATCTACATTCATTCATCTACATCATATGTAGATTTCAGAGGTCCACATTTTAATACTGGAAAGATATCGCTGTCAGAAGTTGATTGTTTCTCAAAATAGAGCATCCTGATATTCACTGGCAACCAACTGAAGGAGAAACTTGCGGAAGCATTTCCTGGTCTTTGGAGCCTAATGACACATCATTCAATGATCTTTGGTTCATGGATGACCTTCCTTGAAGATCCGTACCTTATTCCATTCATTTTCTGAAAGTGTTCTATGCATTTAGGTCCAACCTATCTGTATTCACATGTTACATCTCTTCTTTGGAATTTGTGATCTTCCTTGGCCGACACAGAGGAATCTATTAGTTCAAAGATGATATATATTGATGTAATAAAACCTTAGGAAAGTAGTTATCAAGTTCTCATGATTTAGAAGATTGATAGTTTGGATTTTGTGAGAAGGGAGCTTCAAAACCTTATCTTGTACATGTATGTAATCAGCCATGTAAGCCCTAATTGTAAGCCCACATGTTGCTAGCCGATCTCTATTTGAATTTTGTGATATTCTGGATGAATGAATCTACATTTTCTTTATCTTTTTGATTTGTTTCCATTGTGTTTACTCTTTCTGCATGGTCCAAATAGTTCATTCTGTGAACCCTCCTATCATGATTGCACTAAGTGGTATCAGAGTGAAAGTTTGAATCTTTGGAGTGAATTGAGCAAAGTTGGTGAGGGAATTCTATAAGATCTTGCTGTGAATAGATTACCAAATTGAGGCAGGTTACTTGTGTCACAACCAATCACCAATTGAGAGGCAGTTGTCACCTTGTAGCCCAATCGCCGAACCTGAGGCAGTTTTCACTTGATCCTAGGAAGAATGCCACCGAGGGGAGTTGCTGCTATTGGAACAATGGCTAGTAGAATAGATGAGATGATGGAGATAATGAAAACAATATGAATTCGTTTGGATGCTGTTGAAGAAGATAGGCGAAGAGGATTGACACTGAGACCTAATGTTGAAAGCGATGAGGAAGAAGAATTTCAATCTGTTGAACAAACTGGCAAAACCCTAGGAGGTGATGAAGAAGAATTAGATCAAGAAAGATGCTGTGAGCTATTTTGAAGATTGGAAAGAGACCTAGAGTTGATGTGCCGAACTACATTGGTAATTTGAATCCTGAAGAATTGATTGATTGGATAAATGATATGGAAGAATACTTTGAATATGAGGAGATTGAAGATCCGGAGAAGGTGAAATTTGCCAAGACAAAGTTGAAAGGACATGTTGCTATATGGTGGAAAGAAGTTCAGTTGGAAAGAAATAGAAGAGGAAAAGAAAAGATTACAAAATGGGATAGGATGGTGACAAAGTTGAAGAATCAGTTTATACCTACTAACTATGAGTTGGAATTGTTGAAAAGATTGCAAAACCTGAGACAAAAAGAGAAATCTGTGAAGGAGTATACTGAAGAATTTCATAAAATGATCATAAGGATAGGACATAGTGAAGCAAGCAAGGAGAAACTGGATAGATACATCAATGGACTGAGATTGAACATTCTAGAGGAACTAAGTTTGGTGAGGATGACATCTTTGGAAGAAGCATATCAGTTTGCCCTGAAAGTTGAAGAGAAGATGAATCAAAGACATCATCAAAGATAGAGAGGTAGAGGATGTGCATTTCAAAGAGATAGGATTTAGTCCGGAGGAGACAGATCATATCCAGAGCAGAACAAGTTTGACAGCCTAGTTAAGAAGGATGACAGAGATAACAATGCTTACCAGAGAAATGATAGAAATTTTCATCCCATAGGCAACTATATTTCATACCGAAATGAGGGATATAGAAGAGAAGGAAGAGGATTGGATAAGAGAATATTCAAAGGTACTTGTTTCAAGTGTGGAGGTGAAGGACATAGAGCATTTGAGTGTAATCAGGGTAGTACAAGTAAGAGGACAAAAAATAGTGGAAGAGCAGCCTATTATGAAGAAGAACCTCCTGAACTGAGTGATCCCTGTTTAGTTGGCAAACCTGAGAAAGGAGATTCATTGGTGATGAGGAGAGCACTATTTCAAGCAAAGACAAATGAGGAACCACCGCAGAGGAAGAGCTTGTTCAGAACAAGATGCAAATCAAGAGGTAAGTGTTGTAAAGTGGTAATTGATAGTGGTAGTTCAGATAACCTAGTTTCAAAGGAGATGGTACTAAGCTGAAGTCAGAAAGATTGAAACACCCTAAGCCATATTAGATAGCATGGATTCAGGATGATCATAAGGTACTGGTAAGTGAACAATGTTTGTTGAAATTTCATATTTGATCTTATCATGATGAAGTCTTGTGTGATATTATGCCTATGGATGTATGTCATATCTTGTTGGGTAGACCTTAGCAGTGTGATAGAAAAGCTATACATGATGGGAGAAAGAATACATACACTATAACAGCAAATGGAAAGAGAATTACCTTGATTCCTTTAGAGGATGATCCTAAAGATGTGGTATGTGGAAATGCTAGAATCTGTTTGGTAGATGGAAGAAAAATTCTGGATGGTTTGAGACATGAGAATGTGTGTTATGCCTTGATTCCTAAGAAACCTAAAGCATTGAAGAAAGACGCTAAAGAAGAACAACCGAAGGAGATAGGAAGTTACTGACAGAGTATGAACACACCATATCAGATAATGTGCCTGATGGATTGCCGCCTATAAGGAGTATCATTCATCACCTAGATCTTATTCCTGGAGCAAGTTTGCCTAACAAAGCAGCACACCGGATGACACCGGTACAGAATGAAGAATTGAATAGATGGATACAAGAATTGTTGAGGAAAGGCTTGATCAGAGAAAGTTTGAGTCCTTGTGTAGTACCTGCAGTGTTAGCACTTAAGAAGGATGGAGAATGGAGAATGTGTACCAATTCTAGAGAAATAAACAAGATCACAGTTAGGTATAGATTTCCTTTACCTAGAATGGATGATATCTTGGATTGTTTGAGTGGAGCAAAATATTTCACAAAGATAGACTTGAAGAGTGGATACCATCAGATCAAAATTAGAGAAGGTGATGAATGGAAGACTGCTTTTAAGACAATTGAAGGATTGTATGAGTGGTTAGTGATGCCTTTTGGATTGACAAATGCATCGAGTACTTTCATGAGGTTGATGAATGAAGTCTTGAAGAAATTCTTGGGTAAGTTTGTGATTGTATACTTGGATGATATTCTAATTTTTAGTAAGACAAAAGAGAAACATTTGTGGCATATTAGACAAGTTTTGCAGAGACTGAGACAAAAGAAATTGTTAATAAACATCAAGAAGTGTAGTTTCATGAAAGAAGAGTTGGTATACTTGGGATTTGTGATTTCTGCGAAAGGATTGAAGATGGACCTTAAGAAAGTGAGAGCAATTGTTGAATAGCCTACACCGAAGAGTATCGGAGAAGTTAGATCATTTCATGGATTGACTAGTTTCTAATGGAAGTTCATCAAAAATTTTAGTTCAGTTTGCAACCCTATGACAGAAACAATGAGAGCTAATAGAAAGGCTTTCAAGTGGACATCTAGAGTAGATAAAAGTTTTGAACTATTGAAGCAGAAGGTGACAGAGCAACCTATTTTTGGCATTACCGGATTTCAATAAGGTATTTCAAGTTGATTGTGATGCAAGTGGAAATGCAATTGGAGTAGTATTAAGTCAAGAAGGTAGACCTATAGCATATTTCAGTGAGAAGTTGAATGATGTGAGGAGAAGATATTATGTTTATGATCAAGAATTCTAAGTCATAATTCAAGCCTTGAAGAAGTGGAGACATTACTTGTTGCCTAAGGAGTTTGTGTTGTATACAGATCATCAAGCTTTGCAGTATTTGAACAATCAAGGTAAGTTGAATCAGAGACACATGAGGTGGGTAGATTTCATGTAGAGTTATACTTTTGTGTTGAAGCATAGGAGTGGTAAATCAAACAAAGTTGATGATGCATTGAGTAGAAGAAGAAACTTGTTGACAGAGATGAGAGTTGAAGTGTTGGGTTTTGATGAACTGAAGAACATGTATGAGGGAGACACTAATTTTGTAGAACCTTGGAAAGCATGTAAGGAACCTATAGTAATAGATAGAAGCAAGTGGTTGGACTATTTCATTCAAGAAGATATGTTGTTCAAAGGAAGTCAATTGTGCATACCTAGAAGTTCAATGAGAGATAATTTGATCAAGGAGAAACATAGTGGTGGATTGGCAGGACATTTTGGCATTGATAAGACAGTGGCTTTGATGAGTGAAAACTACTTTTGGCCTCAGACACATAAGGATGTTCAGAGATTTGTGCAGAGTTGTAGAGTTTGTCAAGTTGCAAAAGGGAGTAGTCAAAATACTGGATTGTATAAACCTTTGACAGTACCGGAGAGACATTGGGAAGACATAAGCATGGATTTTGTGATGGGATTGCCTAAGACACAGACAGGACATGATTCAATATTTGTAGTGGTTGACAGATTTTTAAAGATGGCTCATTTCATACCTTGTAAGAAGACAACTAATGTAGTGCATGTAGCTGACCTATTTTTCAAGGAGATTGTGAGATTGCATAGATTACTTAAGAGTATAGTTTTAGACAAAGACACAAAGTTTGTTGGATACTTTTGGAGGACACTTTGGAAGAAGATGAAGACAGATTTGAAGTTCAGTTCTATTTTTCATCCACAGACAAATGGACAGACAAAGGTAGTGAATAGGAGTTTGGGAAACTTGTTGAGATGTTTGGTTGGAGAGAAGACAGGAAGTTGGGATTTGATTCTTTCACAAGCAGAGTTTGCATACAATAATTTAGTAAACAGGAGTACTAGAAGAACACCTTTTGAGATCGTGAACGGAGTGAACCCTAGAGGAGTGGCAGAACTAAGCGACATCAGTATAGAGGAAAAGAGGAGTGCAGAAGCAGAAGAATTTGCAGATCACATGAAGACATTGCATAATCAGGTGAAGAAGGATTTGGAGAATATGAATAGTAAGTACAAAGAGAAGGCATATGAGAAGAGAAGACATAAGGAATTTGAAGTTAGAGATGAAGTGATGGTGTACTTGAGAAAAGAAAGATTTCCAGTTGGGACATATAAGTTGAAGATGAAGAAGTTTGGACCTTGTAAGATACTCAGGAAATTTGAATCAGGAAATGCATATGAAGTGGAATTACCGTAGATGTTGGGTATTTCACTTATTGTCAATATTATAGATCTATATCAATGTCATGAAGCAAAGTTCAGTGACAACATGGAAGAAGACCTGAAGAAATAGTTACCACAACAAGCACCGAAGCAGATTGAAGACATTTTGGATAGCAGAGTTGGATATAGCACCAAAGGAAGACAATACAAAGAATATCTTGTGAAGTGGAAAGGCAGACCGGAAGAAGATTCAATATGGATTTCTCAAGCTAAGGTGGACCATCTTGGTTCTCCCCTAGCCCCAGCAAAGTGAGGGACTCAATTTTTCAATAACCCCAGATGTCTGATGCAGGAGCATCCCTGGTTCAAGAGCAATCTTGCATCAACCAAAAATATTTGCATTTCAGTTTGTTTTCAGTTTAGTTTGTTTCTTTTCATTTTCTAGTTCAGTTCAGGCATTTCAGTCAGAAGCAGTTTCTACTTTTGGTCTGGCATTTCACAACAATTACATTTCAAATATTGTGGAGCTAGATTTAGCATCTACATCATATCTAGAATTCAGAGGTCTACATGTTAATACTAAAAAGATATCGCTGTCAAAAGTTGACTGTTTCTTAGAACAGAGCATCCTGATATTCACTGGCAACTAGCTGAAGGAAAAACTTGCAGAAGCATTTCCCGATCTTTGGAGCCTAATGACACATCATTCAATGATCTTTGGTTCATGGATGACCTTCCTCGAAGATCCACACCTTATTCCATTCATTTTTTAAAAGTGTTCTATGCATTTAGGTCCAACCTATCTGTATTCACACGTTACATCTCTTCTTTGGAATTTGTGATCTTTCTTGGCCGACGCAGAGGAATCTATTGGTCCAGAGATGATATATATTGATGTAATAGAACCTTAGGAAAGTAGTTATCAAGTTCTCATGATTTAGAAGATTGATAGTTTGGATTTTGTGCAAAGGGATCTTCAAAGCCTTATCTTGCACATGTATGTAATTAGGCATGTGAGCCCTAATTATAAGCCCGCATGTTGTTGGCCGATCTCTATTTGAATTCTATGATATACTAGATGACTAAATCTGCATTTGCTTTATCTCTTTGAGTTGTTTCCATTGTGCTTACTCTTGCTGCACAATCCGGATAGTTCATTCTGTGAACCCTCCTACCATGACTACACCAGTTGTTTTGATGCTATAATCATAGGGGATGAGTTCCTCCATACCCTATTTAACTGTGTTCTAATCATCCTAAAATCATATGGTAAAAATGGAATAGATTTTCAGAGAATAAATATTCACTTGTATCAAATGTCCAAAAACCATTTTAACAGCTACATCAAATATATATGTATAATTATTTTTTAACTAAAATTTAAGGACTGAAAAATATTTATACTACTTAATTAGTTTAATTAGAACTAGGCATCCTCCTTCATGGTATCCCACTTTACACTTCTAATTCTTAATAAACTCTTTACCAGCTATACCCACAATCTATTTTTAATTAAATTACAATTTCTTCCTCAATAGTATCCCACTTTACACTTCTAATTCCTAATAAATTCTTTACCAACCATGCCCACAATCTATTTTTAATTAAATTACAATTTCTTTCCTCCTTCATGGTATCCCACTTTACACTTCTAACTCCTAATAAACTTGTTACCAACCATACCCACAATCTATTTTTAATTGAATTACAATTTCTTTTCAAATCTTATGGAAATTTTGAAACTTCAATTTCTACATAGGAATTTCTCTTTATATGATTTGATGTATAGGAAGATTGAGTATGTATACCTTATAGAGGTAAAGTAGAACATTGTTAAGGGATTCCTAGGCTTGGAGAGAGCAGCGGTGTCTGAAGGACTTAATTGCTTGAATGGTTTCATCTGCTTGCCCCAGCTGCTTCATTACAATGGCCATGTCCTTCAATGTGCTCTCTACATAGTCTCTTGCATTTACAACTGCCCAAAATAGTGTTATTGCCGCCTCTAGATTCTTCTCTACAAGTTGTTAAATTCTAACATTTCATCAATTAAATTTATTATATATCTATATTGTAGTAAACACACCTCTCTAGGTTATTCTTAAATATCATCCATTTCAACAGTCAAAGGTATAACTTACAAAATTATGAAGTGATGGACAACTTGTGCACTGAGCAGGAAACAAAAATTTCAAACCGTGATGGAAGCAGAGCACAGAGCGCTGATAGGGGGGCTGCGAGATCGCTGCTCAAAGAGACTACATCGGCTGGGGGGCAGTCTGGAGGTGTGGACGCCTCTATCTTGGCCGCGGGAGATGCAGTGGCTACTTTGGTTGGGCAGGGGTCTGGCCCCATGAATGCAGGTCCCAAGGGTCACACGGTTCTGCCTGTCTCCACCTTGGGTGTGGGTGCCTGTGGTTTTTCTACTGAGGATAATGTTGTTGGTGTCCCTGTGTTGGGGTTTTGGGCTCCGGGAGGCCCTAGGAAGACTTTTTCAGTTGTTGTTGCCAGTTCTGGCACTCGGACCTCTTCCTGGCCTAGTTCTCGGTTGATCCCTTGCACCCATGAGTTGCCTATTTTGGTTTGTGGTTTGGAGGTCTCTAAAAACGAAGAATTTTATCGTAACACAGGAGTGATATGCAGATTTAATGGTTTCTGGCCCTCCTTGCCCAATCTTCACAATTGGGTCCTAGAGTCTTGGAAGCCACTGGTTGAGGGTAAGATTGAATTGTTTCCCTATGCAAGAGGGTTCTTTATAGTGACATTTGCTTCTTCTGAGCAGAGAGACTTAGTGCTCGATGGCAGGGTTTGGTTGTGGGGGGAGCATTCCCTCTCCATCAAGCCCTGGACTCTCTCCTTCAATCCCCTTACGAAGCCACTCAACATCATACCTATTTGGGTTCGCCTCCCTAATCTCCCTCTCTAGTTTTGGGAGGATTCTTGCTACGAGGGCATAGGCAATGCCATTGGCCATTTTCTCAAGGTTGATTCTACAACCTCTTTCATGGGGCACTCCACGATAGCGCGCATACTTGTGGACATTGACATATCTAAACCTCTTCATGGGGATGTGGTCTTGATGGTAGGGGATAGGCCCTGGAAACAATTATTGGATTATGAAGGTGTTCCTTTTAGATGCAGAAAGTGTTTTGCTACAGGTAATTTAGCCTCTAGTTGTCCCCTCTCGCGCCGCAAGGGTGCTGCTACTTAGTGGAAAGATGCTCTCCCGGATCACCTAACTATCAGTGCTTCGAAGGATGACGGTTCTTCTTAGGGGGATGGTTCTTCTGGGGATGCTGACCCTTTTGTGACTGATACTGAGGGCGTGGAGGTTTCTGCTGCAGTTCCCTCTCATTCGCTGGATTCTTCTGACTGCTTAGCTGCTCATCTGTTGGCTCCTCCTATTTTTGGTAGGCCTGCATCTTCTATTCCTAATTCTTCTGTTTCAGTTGTGCCCTCTTCAGGCTCGGCTTCCCTTCGTGGGGCTTTGTTGTTGTCTATTGGGGTTCACCGTGAGCCGTCTTTGCTTGTGGATTTAGGAGAGGCTCCCCTCTCTCCATGTGCTGTTGATCCTGGTTCTGAGCCTTCCTGGTATGTGGTTCAGCATAGGAAGAAAGGTCCCTTGCCCTCTTGTGGCAAGCATGTTAAGGTGTCTAGGTTGGGATCTGATGTTGTGTAGATCCTTGTTCTTCTCAGGCTAGGTGGTTGTCGGACTGGTATTCCTGGTCTGTTGTTTTTGGGATCAAGTTCTCTTAGCTTTTTCCCCTATTCTTTTGCCCTTGTGGCCTCATTTGTCTTGGGTTCTGTCCCTTGTTTTGATCGTGGGCTATTCTGTAATAGGGTTCGGCTCCCTTGGTTAGCCGTTTATCATAATAAAAAACAGTCAAAGGTCAATTTTGGCCAATAAAAATAGGACAAATATTTACCACTTTTTATTATGAATAAGACCTAAAATTGTTATTGAGTGTTTGACCATTGAAATGGATGAAGTTTAAGTAGAGTGCCTGTGGACATAGAAATTAATGACGTTATATAAAATATACCTGAACCTGCTTGGCCCTTATGTAGGGCGTGTCCCCAGTTGGAACGTTATGCATGAGACCAAACCTCTTCATCCAGCCTGAGCTGCTGTCTCTCCCCAGGCCATTTTTAATTACAGTAGTGCTCGCATGTTGAATGGGTTTCACCTTACAAGAGATTTGAAACCAAATTCTAGGCACAGTACAGTTCAAGCTTGGGCCTTGGAACTGTAATGTATCGTGATCGTAAGGAAAATTCTATGAATAAATGCAAGGGGACAAGAGAGAGTGACAAAATTTAAAGGGCGGATTAAACCCAAATACCTAAGGCTCATTTCAGATCTACTGGTCTATTGTCGTTATTCCATAGTGCACTGCATCTGGACAGAAATGAGTCCGCATACATTACCTATGTGGTTCATGAACCTTCCTAAACCATACAAATTTAGTTTATTATAAAGGCGTGTATTGTAAGGTATAGATTCATTCCAGAGTTCTTTGAATGCATCAACACTGTCGCGTACAGCAGCTATTTGAGCCTCATTGAGAAATCCTCAAGAGTAATAATAAGCTTTGCTATTGGCTCCAAGATGGGGTTTTAACGATGGTAGATTTGTTAAAAAAAGTGCAATTATTGTTAATGCAGCACATGCAGATTACAGTTGTACAAGTTAAATTACACTAATAATTAATGAGGTATTGTTTATTATTGATATATATATTTTTAAATATTATAATTTTAATTAGAAATCAGAGTATATTTTAAAGTGCAAATTAATGGATATAGGGGAGTAAAAAATTTTAAAATATGAAAATTGTATAAATATAAATCAATTGAAAATTTTGGTTATTGTAATAGTGAAAATTGGATACTTATGTCATTTTCCCTTTTTAAATAAGGGAGTGAGTTGTAGAGGCTAATGGGTTGATCATGAAATCTAAACATTCAAATTTGTATACTTATTAGGAACAGGGAAATGGGAAAACTTATTGAATAGAGGAAAGGAACTTTCTAATCACTTTGGTGTGTTGCCCCAAGATGATGACTAACATCTTTGATTCATCATGAATTTCAAGATACTTTCTTAGAATGTAAGAGGGATTTATGTCCCTCATTAGGAATTTAGAGTTCAAGAGACCTTAATGAAATGGAAGCCTGATGTTTTTTCCTTCAAGAAGTCAAACTAAGCAATGGTTTCATACATCTCATAGAGATGACAAGCATGGAATTATCATAGGATTATCTCCATGGATTGCTAAGTTTTCCATTGATAATGGGGAAGACACTTCAGAGAGTTGTGTTTTGGCACTTATTTTTATCAATGGACAACCTATTCATTTTTTCTCTATATATGCTTCTAATCATTCTAAAGATTAGACTCCTCTTTGGGATTCGATGTCTATAAATCTTCCCAATGTGAATTGGGTTCTGGGTGGACACTTTAACATGCTGGAACATCATGAGGACCGTACCTAGTTCAACCAGTGGAGACTTTATCTAGTTCAACCACTCAAAACTTAGCCATGAATAATTTGAAAGTTGGATTTACTATTGTAATTATGTGGGTGTGGTTGATCCCATTCATGATAATTTTTTTAGTCGTGGTTCACATCCTCCTTCATGGTATCCCACTTCACAATGTACAATTATAAACATTTAACACATCTACCATCTTTTGGGTAAACCAATATTTTCTAAAATTTTATCCAAGAGTGCATACATTTAACTAATGTTTACATCTCACTCTCTAATTACCAGTTTATAAATTTTTTGACTTTAGTAAAAGTCCTTTTATTGTGTTTTATTATACATCAATTTTCCCATAGAATGGTCCCATTGCCTAACTTATAAAATTAATGTTGGTTACAAATGTGAGGAAAATATAATCTTTTCACAAATCCAATGAAAACACATGAGCACGACAAAGTTTTAAATAATTGTAACATACCATTACATCATATCATTCTTAAAGAAATAACATGGGATAATCAACATCTAACATAGCTGTCATCTTTTGCATGTATCATTGTTGTCTAAGATTTTAGCAACCATGCATACATTTGGCTATTGTTTACATCTAAACTTTTAAATTACTAGTTTATAAATTTTTTACCTTTAGCAATTTATTTAATGTTTTGTTTTAAATATATATTTTTCAATAAAATGTTCCAACTAGTTAAAGCTACAAAAATATTTTTTTTATATTGATTAAAATTGATTACAAGAGTAAAGAAAATATAATCTCTTTATAATACCAAGGAAAAAAAAATCAAGAACAAGATAAAGTTTTATAGCGACATATAAAACATTTCATCATACCATTCCTCAATAAAGAACATGGAATAATCAACATCCAACATAATCACCTTTTTCATAGACCAATATTCTTTAAATTTTTTGCCAAGAGTATATCCATTTCGTTAATGTTTACATCTTGCTTTCTAATTACAATCAATTCAAGAAAAGAAGTCATTAATAGGAATTATTTCTTCAAATACTGGTAGTCGTCGATATTTTTTATGAGATATATTCACCTCTGTGTTGATTCCAACTTCCCAATCAACCATATTTAATGCATCATCACCACTCAATATTTCTATTGAATCCATGGAAGATGAGAGCAATCCATGTTTGTTCTTTGAATAATGTTTCTCTCCATCACTAAGAGAAGTAGATTGCATTTCATAATTATTATGCTTATTATTAAAGAATGTTGATAAGGATCTCTTGGAGCCTCCTTCATGCACTTGAAAATCTTGAATTTCCTTCAACAATTGCTTTGCATGCTCCAATGATCTGATGTCTTTTTCATTCATGGAGATAACATTTTCTAATACTATAGCTGCCTCATTTGCCTTGCCTTGTCTCAACAAGCACACACCCAAATTGCATGCCTTGTTGGCATTTGCAACAAAATATAGTGCCTTCCTGCACATAATTTTCTTTACAAATTCATTGTATTCAAGATGACTAGACAATCAACAATCAATACATTGTAATCAACTTACTAGTTATTTACATGGAATATCCAATCCCACGCAAACAACCAATACACTAACTACAATACACTCATTGTTTAAATCATTCCTTCAAAATATTATACCAAAAATAAAATTTATATTGAACAATATATAATTTCTAAAATTATACCTATAAGCAACTTCAGCAGCAGCATAATTGTGTTGTTGCATATATGCCCAACCTAAATTGCTCTGTCAATACAATCTATACAATCACTTACCACTATTTATTCCCTAAAAATATTAAACACAAACAATGCAAACATAATATCTAAAATACATAAAATACAAATTGAACATAAGTATAATGTAAGTATATTTACATACCAAAATTTTACTGGTCTCCTCTTTAATAGAGAGCTGAAACTTCTTCCCATGTGAACGTGCTGTTTTGGTGGGGTTACCATTAAAAGCAATTCCATGTTGAATGAGACGCAGCTTCTCTTTGAGCAGCACAATTTGCTCATCCACCTTTCCACATTTCTACAATAAATACAAAAGTGGGATCCCAATCAAAATTATTATTATTTTTAATAAAAAGATTTCTTCCACAGTGACTGTATAAATAGTTGTAATGATGTTTTTTACCTTTATAATTTGTATATTTAATTTTATCTATATAATAATTATTAAAAACATTATTAAAACTTTTCTTTATTTGTAGATAAATATGACTATTTATCATTTTTATATTTAAATGAAGTGATTTTTAAATTAATTAAACAAATTAATGTGTAAATAAATATGACTATTTATTATTTTTATATTTGAATGAAGTGATTTAAAAATTAGAAAAACAAATTTAAATAAAATAGATGAAGTGACAGACAGATTACTAAAACAGTCTCCTTAAAAATAAATAATTTAAAATTTAAATCTTATTTAAATACTTTCAAAATGACTATTAACCTCTATTAAAAACAAAACCTATTAAAATCAGTAGGTCCCTCTCATACAACAAAAGTTGCTTCTATGGCCCATCCCAATTAAAGCTTGTCTATAGCTACAATAAATTATGGTTGTTTTGATGTTATAATCATAGAGGACGAGTTCCTCCATAACCTGTTTAACTGGGTTCTAATTATCCTGAAATGGTAAAAATGGAACAGATTTTCAGAGAGAATAAGTATTCATTTGTATCAGATGTCCCCAAAAAAACATTTGAACAACTGCATCAGATATATATGTATAATTATTTCTTACTAAAATTTAAGGACTGAAAGATATTCATTCTATTCAATTAGTTTAATTAGAACCAGGCATCCTCCTTCATTGTATCTCACTTTACACTTCTGATTCAAATAAACTCTTTACCAACCATACCCACAATCTGTTTTTAATTAAATTATACTTTACACATCTGATTCCTAATAAACTCATTACCAACCATACCCACAATCTGTTTTCAATTAAATTACAATTTCTTTCCTCCTTCATGGTATCCCACTTTGACACTTCTGATTCCTAATAAACTCATTACCAACCATACCCACAATCTGTTTTTAGTTGAATTACAATTTCTTTTCAAATCTTATGGGAAATTTCAAACTTCAATTTCTACATAGGAATTTCTTATTATCCGATTTGATGTATAGGAAGATTGAGTATGTATACCTTATAGAGGTCAAGCAGAACATTGTCAAGGGATTCCTGGGCTTGGAGAGAGCAGCGGTGTCTGAAGGACTTAATTGCTTCAATGGCTTCATCTGCTCGCCCCAGCTGCTTCATCACAATGGCCATGTCCTTGAGGGCACTCTCTACTCGGTCTCCTGCATTTATAGCTGCCCAAAACAGTGCTAATGCAGCCTCTGGATTCTTCTCTACAAGCTGTAAAATTATAACATTTCATCAATTAAATTTCTCATATACCTACGTTGTAGTAAACACACCTGTTTGCATAAGAACTAATGGCATTATATATAATATACCTGAACCTGCTTGGCCCTTACATAGGGCGTGTCCCCAGTTGGAACCTTGTGCATATGACCAAACCTCTTCATCCGGTCTGAACTGCTGTCTCTCCCCACCATTTTTAATTACAGTAGTGCTAGCATGTTGAATGGGTTTCACCTTACAAGAGAATTGGAACCTAATTCTAGGCACAGTACAGTTCAATCTAGGGCTTTGAAATTGTAATGTATTGTGATCATAGGGAAAATTCTATGAATAAATGCAAAGGGGACTAGAGGGTGTGGCAAAATTTAAAGGACCGATTAAACCCAAATACCAAAGGCTTGTTTTAGATCTTCTGGTGTTTGTTGTCGTTATTCCATACTGTAATGCATCTGCAACGAGATAGACACGAACGAAAAAGAAAATGCATTGAATGTGGACGGAAATGAGTCCACATACATTATATGGTTCATGAACCTTCCTAAACCATACAAATTTAGTTTATTATAAGGTATAGATTCATTCCAGAGTTCCTGGAATGCATCCACAGGGTGCCGTACAGAAGCTATTTGAGCCTCTTTGGGAAATTCTCCAGAGTAATAATAAGCTTTGCTATTGGCTCCAAGATGGGTTTTTCTACGATGGCAGTTTAGTTTTAAAAAAGTGTAATAATTGTCAAAACAGCACATCTGGCCTGCACGTGCCAGATTAGTACAACTTAAATTACAATAATAGTAAAAATGAGGTATTGTTTATTATTGATATATATATTTTTAAATATTATTATTTTAATTAGAAATAAAGTGCAAATTAATGGATATGGGGGAGTAAAAAAGTTTAAAACATGAAAACTGTGTAAATATAAATAAATTGAAAACTTTGGTTATTGTAATAGTGAAAGTTGTATATCTATTCCATTTTCTCTTGTTAAAAAAGTGAGTGAGTTGTTGAGGCTAATGGGTGATCACGTAATCCAAACATTAAAAATTGTAGACTTCTTAGGAACATGAAAATAGGAAAACTTATTGAATAAAGGAAAGGAACCCACACCCCTCTCCTGCTAAACAATGAATAAGTAGTTTCACTTTCTAATCACTTTGGTGTGTTGCCCCAAGATCATGACTAACATCTCTGGGTCATCATGAATTGCAAGATACTTTCTTAGAATGTAAGAGGGATTTCTCTCCTTCATCAGGAATTTAGAGTTCAAGAGACCTTAATGAAATGGAAGTCAAACTAACCAATGGTTGCCTTGATATTTCTCTTTACAATATGTGGAAAGATGTTTTCTTTCATACGTCTCATAGTGTAACGTCGTAAATTGTGTTTGCCCACAATTCCATGCTATGTTTGGTACTCGCTTTAGTGTCCACACCCCTAGTGTGTTTTAGGATCATTTATAGTCTGAGTGATGCAAAGGCATCCACACTATAACCTTCGCATATAGCATGGATGTCTGCAGCCCATCCTCATCGTCATCATCATCACCATCATCATCATATTTCGCTTTACTCTGTCAGCATCATGTTTCCTAAAAACACCAACAGCATCATCATATTTCGGACGATCGCAATTGCCCTCCTACCGACTACTATTCACTTCTTCCGTCTTCCACCTATCATCATCATCATGATGTTCGACTAGCGCAAACATCCTCCTGTTGCACTGTTCATCGGGTGCCAAGCTCCATCGGCATCATCATGATATCCAACACTTCCTTCGTCAGCAGGATATCAAATATCCGGTTGCTCCAAATATCCTGATGACGACCACTTCAGCACCTTCCCTTCGATGCTCCGCTAGCCGACGACACAAGCAACAGCATCATGATATGACTTATCCGGTTCTCTCGAAACCTCCTGATGATGTTAATACAATCTTCTGCCGATACCAAAGCACTTAACGACGGCAGGATAAACTCGCGTAGGGGGATATCTCAATATCCTGATGACGATGACGTCATATCCTGATGACGATGACGTCACCCAATATCCTGATGACCTCTTCAACACTTAGTCACAAAAAACGAACTTTCACTCCCGCATCTGCTAGCGATACGCGGATGATGGGCACTCCCAAAAGATGATCCTGATGCCGATACGCTCCTCCTCGGCTCCTCCAGATGATGATCACCCCGACGCACTTGCACTTCATGCAATCGAAAGCATCATGCTCTCCTCCACTTATCCGGATGACGATATCCGAACTGTCTGCAGGATATTTGCAGAAATATCCTGATGATGCCGTTTTAGCGAACTTCTTCACTTAGCGAAATTTCACTTCACCGATCCTCCAGGGACGACCCGATCCAACCTCAGGGTGATCTTCGACACTCTATCTTATCAGCTCGACCTAGCACATGCCCATGCTAGGGTCTTCAACACCTCTTGACGGCGAACCTGCACACCTGCATGCAAACAGACAAACTACCTACTAACCTACTGTACATAACCATTCCACCGATCAGACGGATCAACCGGTGGAATGGATCAGTGAATCCATACAGCCACCAAACCAACAAATCGATCAAGCAATGGAATGCAACAGAGGATGAACACAAACAGGAATACTTTATTTGATTTCAAAAGATGCAAATACAATGCTCAGTTTCTCTCGCTCTGCCTCACTCTCGCAAAGTCTGATCGATGATATCTCTCTGTCTATACAATATCGACCGATCCTCATGTTTATAAAGATTTCCCTACGAGTACTACTGACCCGACTCCAAGCAGCTGGGAACTCTCCAGGCGGCTGGGAGATCCAACCGGACCCTACAGCATGACAGCTGTTCTAACAAACTTAACTAAAAATAGTAAAAGCCTGGTCAGCATGATCTTATCATGATCAGCGTGACCTTATTACATGCATTTGGTCTTATCAGACCTTCTTGGAAACACAAATAAGACCTAAAACTACTAACTGCCTTATCAAGACCAGCTGTCAGGTAGGTGCTCCTGCACCATACTCCCCAACAGAAAAGAACTCATGTCCCATGAGTTTAGTATGTGGAAGTCCTCCACCTCTACCCTTTGCCTTGTCAATAGTCTGACCTGCTCCAGCTTTGTCTGCTGCTGTCTCTTGGCTGCTCCAAGACTTCTGAACTGTAACTTGCTTTCTGGCAAGTAAATCCTCATGCCTGTTGATGTAGGCCTTTCTCTCACATACCCTATGTTTAGCAGGTTGTCCGACCAGAACCTCTGTCTGAACTGCCTCTTGAACTTCTGAATTGTTCAATCCTGTCTTCCTTTCAACCTTTATAAGACAAGCAATAGTCCCAACTATGACAACATCCTTGTCATTCTTCTGAACTGGTTGCTGTTTGCACCCCTGTTTCTGAACCTGCTGCTGACCCCTGTCAGTCACAACTGAAACTTTCTTCAGCTTGTTGTCTGTAACAACTTCTTTCCGTGCAGTGTCCTTAACTGCCTTTATGCCTGCTCCTCTAGGCATCTGCACAAATTCCTTCTTTCCCATTAAAATGATTTGGGCTGCCTTCTGTACTGCAGCTTTTGCCTGCAATGGCATCAACTTAATAATCTTCCCATCCTTCTTGATGGTGTAGGTATTAGCATACCCATCATACAGTACCCTTCTGTCAAATTGCCATGGTCTACCCAACAGTAGGTGACAACATTCCATAGGCAAAATATCACACAAAATTCTATCATGATATGCTCCAATCTAAAAATCCTCATATGCCTGTTCAGAGACAAAAAGTGATTGACTATCACTCACCCAAGATGCCTTGTAAGGGTGTGGATGTGGAATCCTTTCCAAATTCAGTTTATCCACCATTTCCTGAGATACCATGTTGTCTGTTGAACCAGTGTCAATGACAACCTTACATACTTTACATTTGCTCTTGCATGTGGTCTTGAAAAGAGCTCTTCTTTGCATCATATCCTTTGATGCCTGCAAACTAATTCTCCTTAGCATCAGTGATTCTCCACTCTCTGGATATCCACAATTATCAGGATCTCTGTTTGAACTCTGTGCACTTTCTTCTACTTTCTCTTCTTGGACAAGTTGTACTCTCTTGTCATTAGTTCTATCATTTCTGGATGATGAACCTTTGTTTTCTGGACATTTGAAAGATGGATGACCAAACTCACCACAGGTGTAACATTTTCCTGAAAATGTAGTAGACCCTCTACCACCTCCAAATCTTCCTCTATTACCTTTCCATCCACCTCTGAAATCAGACTGTCCCCGTCCTTTACCAGTGTCTTCCTGACCCTCATTTGTTTGCTTTTGTGCAGGGGCTGCTCCTCTTCCCCTATTGTTTCCTCTTCCTCTCATGGACTTATCATGTCCTCTATTCATCTTTTCTTCAATCCTGATTGCCATTTGATAACAATCTTCCACATTCTTAGGGTTAGCTAAAACTAACTCATCCTGTATGTTAAATCTCAAACCAGCCAAGTACCTAGCCACCTTTTCTACCTCATTCTCATGATGACCAGATCTCATACTCAACTTATAAAACTCCTCAGTATATGCTTTCACATCCCTTTCTTTCTGCTTTAAAAATTGCAGCTTCTTAAACATCTGGATTTCATAATCCCTTGGCAAGAATTTACCCTTGATCCTTGCTACCATCTTATCCCATGAAGTGATCTTTGACTTCCCTTGTTTCCTTCTCTCAGATTGTACATAATCCCACCATACCAAAGCATGACCTCCTAACTTGGTCTTTGCAATCTTTACCTTCTGATCCTCAGCAACATCTTCACATTCAAAGTGATTATCAAGTGCAGCAATCCAATCTAACAACTCATCTTCATTCAAGCTTCCAGTATATTTGGAAACATCAACCTTTACCTTAGGTTTATCATTCTGCACTGCCTTTAACAGTTTTACAAATTTCTGGTCTTCAGCATCCAAATCTTCAGCTACCTCTTCATACTCTTCAACAGTATCTTCATCTTCTTCAGACTCACTGTCTTCCACTTCCCTCTTTTTGTTCTTTTCCAGGGCTGTAAGCCTGGCTTGAAGTGCTTCAGCAAGCTCCTTCATCTTCCTCATCTCTCTAGCATGTTTCTCCTTCATCTCCTGCAATTCCCTTGCAGTACCACTACCTTTAGGAGGCATTTTGTCAACCTCTTAATCAACACACAACACACTCAACTCTATCTCTACCTCTGCCCTTTCGGTGACAGAATCAACACACAACAGCCCAGACCTTTTGCTGAGCTCTGATACCACTATGATGCAGAGGCATCCACACTATAACCTTCGCATATAGCATGGATGTCTGCAGCCCATCCTCATCGTCATCATCATCACCATCATCATCATATTTCGCTTTACTCTGTCAGCATCATGTTTCCTAAAAACACCAACAGCATCATCATATTTCGGACGATCGCAATTGCCCTCCTGCCGACTACTATTCACTTCTTCCGTCTTCCGCCTATCATCATCATCATGATGTTCGACTAGCGCAAACATCCTCCTGTTGCACTGTTCATCGGGTGCCAAGCTCCATCGGCATCATCATGATATCCAACACTTCCTTCGTCAGCAGGATATCAAATATCCGGTTGCTCCAAATATCCTGATGACGACCACTTCAGCACCTTCCCTTCGATGCTCCGCTAGCCGACGACACAAGCAACAGCATCATGATATGACTTATCCGGTTCTCTCGAAACCTCCTGATGATGTTAATACAATCTTCTGCCGATACCAAAGCACTTAACGACGGCAGGATAAACTCGCGTAGGGGGATATCTCAATATCCTGATGACGATGACGTCATATCCTGATGACGATGACGTCACCCAATATCCTGATGACCTCTTCAACACTTAGTCACAAAAAATGAACTTTCACTCCCGCATCTGCTAGCGATACGCGGATGATGGGCACTCCCAAAAGATGATCCTGATGCCGATACGCTCCTCCTCGGCTCCTCCAGATGATGATCACCCCGACGCACTTGCACTTCATGCAATCGAAAGCATCATGCTCTCCTCCACTTATCCGGATGACGATATCCGAACTGTATGCAGGATATTTGCAGAAATATCCTGATGATGCCGTTTTAGCGAACTTCTTCACTTAGCGAAATTTCACTTCACCGATCCTCCAGGGATGACCCGATCCAACCTCAGGGTGATCTTCGACACTCTATCTTATCAGCTCGACCTAGCACATGCCCATGCTAGGGTCTTCAACACCTCTTGACGGCGAACCTGCACACCTGCATGCAAACAGACAAACTACCTACTAACCTACTGTACATAACCATTCCACCGATCAGACGGATCAACCGGTGGAATGGATCAGTGAATCCATACAGCCACCAAACCAGCAAATCGATCAAGCAATGGAATGCAACAGAGGATGAACACAAACAGGAATACTTTATTTGATTTCAAAAGATGCAAATACAATGCTCAGTTTCTCTCGCTCTGCCTCACTCTCGCAAAGTCTGATCGATGATATCTCTCTGTCTATACAATATCGACCGATCCTCATGTTTATAAAGATTTCCCTACGAGTACTACTGACCCGACTCCAAGCGGCTGGGAACTCTCCAGGCGGCTGGGAGATCCAACCGGACCCTACAGCATGACAGCTGTTCTAACAAACTTAACTAAAAATAGTAAAAGCCTGGTCAGCATGATCTTATCATGATCAGCGTGACCTTATTACATGCATTTGGTCTTATCAGACCTTCTTGGAAACACAAACAAGACCTAAAACTACTAACTGCCTTATCAAGACCAGCTGTCAGGTAGGTGCTCCTGCACCACTGAGCCTTACACTCGAGTCATGAGAGGTACCTTTGTGCTATCTGGGCCATTTTCACTTGCCTTATCTAGAAATGGTAAAAATGCTTGAATCTTGGTGTTGTCCTGAGTTGATCAAACCTTTTAGGAATTGTATTTGTTAAGACTCCAACTCTAAGCGTGGACATCTACGCCACGTGCAGACATCCTGATAGCCTTTGACAGTCTTCAAATCATTTTTAGAAGTTACCTTTTCACTTACACGATTTGCCATGATTTTTGTCATTCTTATCCGCACACAAACAACTCTTTGCCTTGATTTTTCACCCTTGCTCTGTCTATATAAGCAAGTAGATTTGTCATTGCAAAGGATCAATTCTTTTTCATAGAAAAACTCTGTCGAAATAGAAATTGATTTTACTTTCATGAACAAAGCTCTACATATATTGAGATTACAACATTATTGAAGTTTATTGTATCAAGCTCTATGCTCTTGCCATCGAAGCTCAATAGACTCTCAAGGATGCCCATTGGAACCACTACCTATCGAGTGGCTTTCACCTCATCATTGTGAGGTGATAAAGTTTTAATAGTTCTTGTTGTCTGTGCTTTGATCATTTACAATCCTGTTGAATATTATTGCACATCTGTCATGGGTTGAACACACACATCTCTCATTTTATCTCTTGCATATAGGGATATTGTGTGAATCTACTCTAAGTCATTCAGCAGGATTTAATATACTTGAATATTCCATTTATTGCTTGTCACTACTCACCGCTATTCTACATACACATAGAGTACAAGAGCACACACTTTTATCATTTATCCATTTGGCTATTGTTGAAGTGGAAACACCAAAAATGGGGTTTGACTAAGGCAAACTCCTATATAGTCCAACCCTTTTCCCCTATTTTGTGCATTTGCGGGTCACTTTCAAGAGTCCGACGACTTGAGGAAAGATTGAAAAGGTTGACACAAAGATCAAGAATTTGGATTTGTCTCGTACTGTGACATATAAATGATAGTGCTACACGCTCGTGTCCTAGATAGCAGCTTTCATGCTTTGGTGCTAGGTTCCTCTTTCATTTGCTTTTTCATTTCTGTACTCTATTCTATAAAATAATTCTTCAGTTTCTATATTTGTTTAAATTAGTTAGTTTAGTTGTATCTTTTCCATTTCAATAGCAAAAAAGGGATAGGACTCAAACAACCTTGCTCTTTTCTTTTTAGGATAACAACACTTGGTAGACATCTTTGATAATTTGTATCATAATGTTAAGTAGAAGATTGATCTAATTATGTGTAAATTAATTAGAGCTAATTTTTATCCTTCACATTTTCGTGAACCCGACATACTTAAAACATTTGCAAACCATTTTAAACTTCTCTTGTTTTAGTCTAGAAATTAGTGAGTGTTTGATTATGTCAGATCTTTTTCTCTAGACCTTTCGAGCTTATGACAAACCATGCAGGAGTGATGAATTTGATATGCTAGATGAATCCCTTGACGACTTCATCTTTGTCAAGTTTCCCTCTCCGGTTCCTCAAACATCTTTCTTTACAAAGTTGATAAACACAATTTACGTTCCCGATTCTCAACAAGAACCTGCAAAACCCAAAATTGTTGTGCATCTTCGCTTTGAAACACAACAACCTTCTCAGTCTGTAATCACTGATCGAGGTGCTCCAAACCCACCTCAACCGACAGATTATTTTACCAATATTATACGATCAATTACTTAAAATATGTCACATCCACCTCATTATCATGCGGTAACTCACACATACAACAGTAGACAAAAAAGTAAAATAAAAAAATTCCATTTCTTCCAAGTTCCCTTCTAGTTTATTCTCCTCTTCTTCTTCCAGCTCCTTGTATTACTCAAAGTAATAGAAGAGACTCCAAGAGAGTATGATCTACTAGAGTAGCTTCATGCTACTCTCACCAAGATCTCTCTCTGGGAATTGGTTGACACGTTGTCTACATATCACAGGATGTTCCAGGAATCCTTAAAGAAGGTTGTAGTTCCATCTTCTATTAGGTTGAATGATGTAGCATTATGGCTAGATTGTATACATACGACGGCTTCAGATATTGTTTTTCAGTAGCATGAGTTGCCTTCTTTAGAGGTTCAACATCAACATGATCCTCTTTTGATCATCGTTGTTATCAATAATTGTGGGGTAAAGCATACTATCATCGACAATGGATCAGGTCTCAACATTTTTGGAGTAGACCTGTTACATAAGCTTGATATTGATATGTCTATTATTTCACCCAACACTCTTAACATTCGTGGATTTGATAATGTTGAAAGGTAGACATTGGGCATGATCAGTTTGCATATTGCATTGGGCCCTATTGTTCTACTTACCTTGGTAAATGTCATGGTCGATGCTCTTTCATATAATCTTCTTCTAAGAAGACCATGGATTCATGCCATGGGCGTGATTCTGTCTACCCTACATGGTTCTATAAAATTTATTCATAATAATAAGGCATACATAGTTAAGTTTGATTCAAATATAGAGCATTGTCAGCACATGGATTCTAAGCATAAGCATATTGTCTCTAGACCTCTTCAAAATCTAATTCCTTCTTCGACAAAAGTGGAGTTTCTATGCTTTGTTCTTGACAACAGTGCTAATAAGGATAGTACTTCATCTCCTAATGCATATCTCAATGATGATTAGGGTCCGTTGGACTTTACACCGTCCTTTGTTGGAGAGTACAAAATCCTGACCTCTATACCTAAGATCCCAAAGATTGCTCCCTCTTCGCAACCTATTGCTTCTGAGAAAACTAAACCTTCTACTCCAACCTCTTCTATTACACCTAATTCTTGCGATTACACATATAACATTGACTATGCCACTAAGGGTGATCCTCTACCTTTCATAGAGATGGAATCATGTTATGGTCAATGTTTCACATTCCTCTCAAATCAAATATAGAGGTAATAGATGTGGATGAAAGGAGAGAAATTAAAGTCTTTTTGGAAGCTAATCCAAACAATTACTCCAAAGGCCTAGGATACTATCCTTCTCAGCCCTCCCATTCTTCTCATCATCCCTCTTTCAATGTTAACATGATTTATACAACTTCTGCTTCCTCTCTCTTTGGTCTACCCTAAAATGATCAAAACAAGTTTCACTTTTAATACACTGGCTCTTGATACTTTCTCCACTGATGAGGCTTTATCTAAATTCTTGGGTGTATATGATAGCATGCCTAAGTTCCATCATGCTCAAGGTTTCTCCTATTGTTTAAATGCTCAAGCATACTTTGGGGAATCTTTTGATTTATCGGATGACACTTCCGCATCACACAACACACCTCAAGAATCCACTCATTTTCCTATGTTCTGGACAACAACACTCTCCTAGTCAGGGATACTATTGATGTCTCAATGGATTAGGATAATGCAGATAAAGTTATTCAAATCGGTAAGTGTTTGGATTCCACATAATAGAAAGATCATACCTCTCTCTTACATGAATTTCCTGAAATCTTCATCTGGTCATATGCAGATATGTCTGGTATTGATCCACATATTGTGATGCACAATATCATGTTATATCATGATGCCCAACTAGTAAAGTAAAAAATCCAAAAGATGAATCCCAAGGTAGCACTCATGGTCAAGGTTGAGATAGAGAAGCTCCTGCAACCTAGATTTATCTGCCCCATTGACTATTTACCTTCGATATCGAATATTATTGCTATCACTAAATCTGACAACTATATTTGAATTCGTATTAACTTTTGGATCTCTCAACAAAGTGCCTTTCAAAGATGATTTATGTCTTCCTAATATCAACATGATCATTGACTCTATTGCAGGCCATGCTTTACTTTCTTTCATGGATGGATTTTCCAGTTACAATCAGATCTTTATAAACCCACAAGGTCAGTACAAGACTTCTTTTGTAACACCTTGGGGCAATTATTGTTGGGTAGTCATGTCATTTGGTTTAAAGAGTGCTAGCACAACTTACCAATGGGCCAATGGGCCATGACTTTCATCTTTTACGATTTTATTCACAATATCTTAGAGGATTTTGTTGATGACATCTTGACCAAATCTATTTTCTGCCAAGATCATGTTAAAATCCTTTGACATATTTTCAAGCATATTTGACTCTACAACATGTGCTTGAATCCTCGCAAGTGTGTCTTTAGTGTAGATAGCAAAAAATTGTTGGGATTCATTGTCTCACATTGCAGTATAGTAGTGAAAACTAAGAAAATTGATTCCACTGTGAATATGCCACCACCTAGAAACATAGCTCACCTTCACAGTTTATAGGAAAAGATTCAGGCTACTTGCTAGTTTATCTCACAACTGGTAGATCAGACTCTCCCTTTTACTCACCTTCTCAAAAAGAATGTTCACTTAGACTGGAACGAGAACTACCAAAAAGCTTTTGAGGACCTTAAAAATTATTTGGCTAATCCTCATGTCCTAACCCCAGTTGTTTCTAAACATCATTTTCTCTTGTACACTTATGCCTCTTCTCATGCTCTAGCAATGTTGTTGGCATAACTCATGGTAACGAAGGCAAAGAACATGTTGTATATTACATTAGCTGAACTTTGTTGGGCTATGAAGTTTGTTACTCTGTGATTAAGAGATAGTGTCTAGATATTGTTTTTATGATGCATAAGCTATGACACTATCTTCTTATTGCGGAAACACATGTCATCGTCAAGTTTGATCCTTTGAAGAATTTGTTCTCTAAAATAGATCTCTTGGGACACTTAGCTAAATGGGTTATGCTGCTAACAGAATTTGATCTCAAATTTGTCTCTCAAAAGGTAATAAAAGGTCAAGCCTTAGTCGACCACTTGGTTGATGCTCCTTCTCCTCTTGCTATTCAAAATCAAGAATCTTTTCCTAATGATCACATCCTTTCTTTGGACACTGATCAACCATGGAAACTATTCTTCGATGAATCTAGGTGTAGAACTAGATTTGGTGCTGGTATCATTCTGATACCTCCATTTGGGAAGCTAATTCCCTTATCCTTCTATCGAAACTTTATGTGCATGAATAACACCATTGAGTATGAAGCCCTTATTAGTGCCTTGCATGTTGTGTTGTCCCTTAACATTCATGTTCTACATATCTTTGGCAATTCATAGTTGATCATAAAGCAAGTCACTATATCTTATCAAGTGAAGAAGATAAGTTATCTTGTTATTGTGACTTAGCTTTATTACTATTGAATCATTTTGCCTATTTCACAATTGATACAATCCCCAGGAAAAACAATCGACATGTAGATGTAATGGCGAGTGCTACCTCCCTTGTACCCCTTGAAAATTCACCCGTGAACTATCAATTCATTATTCACACTCCTTCACCTGTGATAAGTGATACTTCTTTAGATTCTTCTTCTTGTAACAATATAGATTTGGATGAATAGTACTCCCATATATTCAACTATTTGCATGATAGTACCTTCCCAGATGCTTCCTCTAAAAATGCTCGAGCTTGTATTCGTAAGCTCGTAGTGAAATACATCATTCTCTTTAATGTTTATTATCATCACAACTACAATTACCTCCTGCTCCGTTGTCTAACTAAAATTAAAATTCCATTGCGCTCAAAGAGGCCCATTTTGGTGCTTGCAAGGGACATTTTGGTGGACGGTCTTTAATTCAGAAGCTGCTTCATATGGGTTACTATTGGCAAAGCATGGAACAATATTCCTTCACCTTCATTAAAAAGTACCCTCAGTGTCAACAACACAACAATTTGATTTGAGCTCCTGCCCAAGAACTTCACAGCCAGGTATCCCCTTGGTTGTTTTCTGTATGGGGTTTATGTCTTATTGGAAATACTTCCCCTCCTTCTCAAGGTCACATTTTCATCATCACAGCCACAAACTACTAAACATGAAATGGTTCGAAGTTGTTTCGCTCGAATCCATGACTGCTAAAATAATCTATCATTTCCTTCTCTATAACATAATTTATCGATTCATCCATCCTTCCACTTTGGTTTTTGATAACGGTTCCTTGTTTAATAACAAATACATGAATAAGTTCCTAGAGAAATTTCACATCCAGCACCACTTCTCTATGTCTAATACCCACAGTCAAACGGTCAAACCGAAGCTTCAAATAAAACCATCAAGCAGATTCTACAAAAAATAGTAAATAAACATGGTAAAGACTGGCACACCCAACTAACATATGCATTATGGGCCTATCGCACTGTTACCCCAATTTTGATCTTTGTCCTTATACAACTCAAACTTGATCCATCTTGGTCTTCGCTCTTTGTCCTTGCGTTGTGTCTCCAAGTCTAAGTCATTTCCTCCTTTATCGACAAAATTCCCTTTTTTCAAACTTAAATTATTTAGAGTTTTCCCTTTTTATCTTCCTTTTGTTATCGGATTTTTGAATTTTTTTGAACTTTGCATTGTTTTCTATGTTATCAGGAAAATTTTCAGTCGGCGAACCTTATCAATAAAAATTTACATGAACCTCTGATTTTCCCAATAGCATTTCCTTAGTCATTGTCTTGTCACTTCATTTGTTAAGTTTCCTTTTATCAGCTTTCTTAGCCTTTCATGAAGTTAACTTGTGTTTCCTTATCAGTCTTTAGTTCTTAAGTTTTGATTTTTGTTGATAAGCCAATAAGCTAGTATCCTGTATTTGGTTCATGTCAAGTCCTCTTTGCTGATAAAGGGGAAATTCTTGTTAGTTAAAGCCTCTTTTTAAAGGTTCCTGAAAGGAATATTTCATTGACTGTTATAAATTGTGGAGGTCTTGCAAAGCTTGTTGGAGAAGCGCATGGTTCGCAAAATCCTGAAATTACCAATAAAGCGGTAAATATACACAATCGGAAGGAGAAACAGTTGATGAAATTAAATTTTCATTGATATATGTATAAGCATAGAAGATTGAGAGATGTTTCACAAAGTAGAAGGTTTGCCAATGGTTCAGTTCTATGATGGCTAAATTTTTTGATAAATCAAAAAGGAAGTGGTTGTGTAAATTTGAAACTCCCGATGAAGTGTTTTGGCATATTGAGTTGTGGTAACATTTATTATGATGAAGCATTTAATGTAACCCTATCTCCACTTTGTTCACCTTATAAACTAAACTTTTCTTAATGTATATTTCACATTTATTGTTGAGAATGTGATTGGGAGCCCAGCCACAGTCAATTTAGCTACTTCCTTCCTGTAAGCATCACATGCAAGGTGAGTGCACTACATTTCTTCTTTCTAGTTAAAATTTACTGTTAGCTAGTAATGTGGGGGTGTACATTTAGTTTCCTTTACCTTTCATGACTTGTGAAACCTTGTTTCTTCTGACCATTAACCATAGCTTCCTTTCATCAAACCTAAAACCCCTGGTCTTCATCATTGTCAATAGCCTCACACATTGGTTACATGGGTTTGTCAAGATGGATTATAAATATCAAGGGTTTGATATCTCTTTCATAATTGAGAATGAGTTGTTGGGGGTGAAAGATATCGATTTAGGTCACATTGACTTCAAAGAGTTCTAGGCCAAAATGAATGCCAATCCAAGAACACCCATCACCCAGAAGACTTTAGATAGTGGGCTGGCACACACAGGTGGTCTTCCCCCAATAGTTCAATGTACAGACCTAATCATGACATGTATTCATAATTAGCATGTTAAATCTTGAGAGATTAGGGTAGTTAGTGGTAAAATAATATTACATATAAACATTGATGCCATTAATGATAGATTGGGTTTGCTAGTGTAGGATGAATATGCCAAAGTTTCGCAAGAGATAGGTTGGAATTTCTTTCTTGATGGCAAGAAGATGTGTAAATATTCAATTGCCACTACATGGCTCAAGAAAGAAAAGAAGGGTGGGTCACAGTTGCCCAAGAATTTGGTCAAAGCCTTTGTTTAAGGATGATATTTTAAACATTATCACATTGCTACACAGAGTGGTGGGCAGTGAGGATTGTAATGAATTTGCTCAATGGATGTGTCAATTTATCCTTGTCATTTGCACTAGTAAGGAATACATAGACTGGTCTTAGATAATCAATGACCATCTACATGATCAGTTGGTAAATTTTTGACAAAAGGGAAATAAGTTTAGTATGTGTTCTTATTTGGTACATTTGTTGGCCACAACTCAATAGATATGGCCAAGGTTAAATATTGTTGGCCCCATGACCCCAGATACCCAAGTGTACAATTATTTCCCTCAGTTGTAAGAAGAGCAAGGTAATAAAGATTACAGGAAAGTCAATGATGCTTTCATTATGCTAATGGTGAGAAAAATGTATGAGAACCCTTAGGTTAGAATCTCGACTGAGGTAGCTAAATGGGTGATGTAGTTTGGAAGCTATTTCATTCAATTTGATACATTTACATATATCAGAATAGATGGCTTTGAATTTCCTCCTCTAAAGTTGCGTCAGTATGACTCTAATTATCTTGTGTTTTTAGAGCTATGCAGATAGGCATATCTTGCTAGCAAAAGATATTATGATTCCAAGAAGAAGGGATACCCCTTCCCTATGAAGCTAACTCATTACACATGCAATATACCTAAGAATAGTAAGAATGTAGATAGGCTCCTTGCCAAACCCCTACATGATATTGACTGGACTATAGATGAAGTTACAGATGTTAAAACTAGATCTTATTCTGTATTGAATAGAAGCCAATAGTGGCTAAGTTCTAAGGTGAATGGTGATGGTGTAGGTTCTCCTCATAAGGAGCAAATCATGGAAGAACAACAAGTTTCTGTAGGTACTTCCAACCCAAGTACACCTATCACTGCCTAGGATACAAGTTTACAATCTCCAGTCACAGATTGGGGTGATGATGAAGATGAGCCTCAGAAGAATGCAGATTTGAAAGGGCATGGTGACAGGGGTAGCCAGACTCTTAAGAAGAAGTTGAAAACCAAGAAGTATCTAAATCCTTATGCTAACAAGTTGTCAAGACAAAAAAATGTTGCAAGATGAAGAGGATGAGGAGATAACATCTCCTCCAAAACAACATACAACTCCTCAGGTAAGTGCAAGAAGATGGGGGGCCAAAAAGGGGTCTTAAGTGGCCACTTTTTTTCTGAAATCAGGAAATACTGGCCTTGGATGAGAAATTGAGCATAGTTACACTCAAAATTTGGAGATGCAACCAAAACAATGTTTGTAGTGCTCCAAGTCTACTTTCTAAACTAGTATTTTTTTTTTGAAAATGGCATAGATTAAGGGGTTCAAAAGAGGGAGCCACAGAAATTGGTGTTGTTTCTATCAAAAAAATAACATAGCATGTTTTGTGGCTCCCTCAAAAGGTCAACTTTTTTTTGGTATTTTTAAAATCACTTCAGTGAGAAATTAGCTAATAGCATGTAGTTTATGCCCGATTTTTCTGATAATTTTTTGATGAATATTTAATTTTTTAGTAATTTTCAAAGTGGACACATCCTAAAAAATAGAATTTTGGCCGTGCTACCCCTATAAATTTTGAAAACTAATTGAAAATTATTTTTTTCTTTTTTTAATATTTGTAGAATGGAGTCCAGTTTCTAAATATGTAATTTTTTTGAAATTTCAATTAATACTTAATTTACAATGAAAAAAAGACCAAACAGTGGTTTTTGCCCAAAAACGGACACACAAACAAAAGAAATTAAAGATGAAAGGCTTAACATTGTTAAAATGTGAAAAAAATCACATCGTCAAATAGCTAAGAGAAAGCCTAACATTACCCAGGTGTTTGATTTGTTCGACGTTGAAACACGTGCAAATCTGAGGGTTAGCACAAACGAAATTATGTGAAATCTTGAAGAATCTAGAAAAACATGTATGTGATTGTTCAAAAGGCACTCCAAGCCTTTGGGTTGGAAATCCAAAGCAAATCCCAAGCCCAAGGCTTGGGATTCCCAAAGCAAGACATAACGCACTCGCGTTATGGTTTGCTTTGCATTTTTCCTTTTGCGCAAGTTTGTTGTTTGTCATGTTTGACATAACACGAGTGTGTTATAACGCTCTCGCATTATGTTCCCCTCAATTTTTTTTATGTTCATGGATATTAATCATGTATGTATGTATGTATGCCTATATGTATGTATGTATGTATCTATGTATGCCAATATGTATGTATGTATGTATGCCTATATGTATGTATGTATCTATGTATGCCAATATGTATGTATGTATGTATCTATGTATGCCTATATGTATGTATGTATATTGTCGAGGGCAGAGGAGGGTAGAGATGGGAGTGAGCCAGATAGGGGAGGAGAGGGGTGGATAAGGATTGAGTGATTAAGGTTTAAGGTTGAGGGTTGAGCGTTTAGGGATAGGATTTAGAGTTTAGGGATAAGGGATTAGAGTTTAGGACCTTGAGGGATTAGGGTTTAGGGTTGAGGCTTTAGGGATAGAGTTTAGGGTTAAGGGTCGAGGGATTAGGTTTAAGGTAGAGTGCCGAGGGTAGAGGGATTAGGGATAGGGTTTAGGGTTGAAGGTTTAATGATTTAGGGTTGAGGCTTTAGGGATGAGGGTTAAGGGATTAGGGTTTAAGATATAGTGTTGAGTGTCGAGCGTGTAGGGATAGGTTTTAGGGTTCAAGTTTTAAGGGTTAAGGGTTGAGGGATCAGAGTTAAGGGTTGAGGAATTAGGGTTTGACGTTGAGGGTTGAGTACATTGAGGTTCGAGGGTTAAGGGTTTGGGGATAGGGTTGAGGGTCAAGGGATTAGGGTTAAGGGATAGGATTGGAGGGTTTAGAGATAAGGGATTAGGGTTTAAGGTATAGTATCGAGCCCATTGAGGGTCTAGGAATAGGGATAGCGTTTAGGGTTTAGGGATGAGGGATTAGAGTTGAGGGATGATGGATGACGGATTAGGGTTGAGGGATTAGTGTTTAGGGATAAAGTTTCAGGTTAGGGTTGAGGGATTAGGGTTTAAGGTATAGTGTTGATGGTTTAGGGATAGGGTTTAGAGTTGAGGGATTAGAGTGAAGGGTTGAGGGATTAGGATTTGACGTTGAGAGTTGAGGGTGTAGGGTTTAGGGTCTAGGGATAGGGTTGAGGGTCAAGGGATCAGAGTTAAGGGTTTAATGTTGAGAGTTGAGGCTTGAGGCTCGAGGATTGAGTTTGAGGGATGGGTTAATGGTCAAGGGATTAGGGTTAAATAAGAGTGTCGAGGGTAGAGGGATTAGGGTTTAAGGTATAGTATTGAGTATGCTGAGGGTTTAGGAATAGGGATAGTATTTAGGGTTTAGGGATGAGGGATTAGAGTTGAGGGATGACGGATTAGGGTTGAGGGTTGAGGGATTAGGGTTTAGGGATAAGGTTTAGGGTTGAGAGATTAGGGTATAAGGTACAGTGTTGAGGGTTTAGGGTTAGGGTTTAGGGTTGAGGGATTAGAGTGAAGGGTTGAGGGATTAGGATTTAACTTTGAGGGTTGAGGGTTTAGGGTTTAGGGTTTAGGGTTTAGGTATAGGGTTGAGGGTCGAGGGATCAGAGTTAAGGGTTTAATTTGAGAGTTAAGGGTTAAAGGTTGAGGCTTGAGGGTTAAGGTTGAGGGATAGGGTTAATGGTCAAGGGATTAGGGTTAAATAAGAGTGTCGAGGATAAGGGATTAGGGTTTAAGGTATAGTATCGAGTCTGTTGAGGGTTTAGGAATAGGGATAGCATTTAGGGTTTAGGGATGAGGGATTAGAGTTGAGGGGTGATGGATTAGGGTTGAGGGTTGAGGGATTAGGGTTTAGGCATAAGGTTTAGGGTTGAGGGTTGAGAGATTAGGGTTTAAGGTATAGTGTTGAGGGTTGAGGGTTTAGGGATAGGGTTTAGGGTTGATAGATTAAGGTTTAGGGTTGACGGATTAGCATTTAATGTCAAGGTTAGGGTTAGAGTGTTGAGGGTAGAGGGATTAGGGATAGGGTTTAGGGTTGAAGGTTTAAGGATTGAGGGTTGAGGCTTTAAGGATGAGGGTTTAAGGCTTAAGATATAGTGTCAAGTGTTGAGGGTGTAGGGATAGGGTTTAAGTTTTAAGGGTTAAGGGATGAGGGATTAGAGTTGAGGGGTGATGGATTAGGGTTGAGGGGTGATGGATTCGGGTTGAGGGATAAGGTTTAGGGTTGAGGGTTGAGGGATTAGGGTTTAAGGTATAGTGTTGAGGGTTGAGGGTTTAGGGATAGGGTTTAGGGTTGAAGGATTAGGGTTTAGGGTTGACGGATTAGCATTTAATGTCGAGGTTAGGGTTAGAGTGTCGAGGGTAGAGGGATTAGGGATAGGGTTTAGGGTTGAAGGTTTAAGGATTGAGGGTTGAGGATTTAGGGATGAGGGTTTAAGGCTTAAGATATAGTGTCAAGTGTTGAGGGTGTAGGAATAGGGTTTAAGTTTTAAGGGTTAAGGGTTGAGGGATAGGGATTAGGGTTTAAGGTATAGTGTTAAGGGTTGATGGTTTAGGGATAGGGTTTAGGTTTAAGGGATTAGGGTTTAGGGTTGATGAATTAGGGTTTAATGTTGAGAGTTGAGGGTGGAGGGTTGAGGCTTGAGGGTTGAGGTTGAGGGATAGGGTTAATGGTCAAGGGATTAGGGTTAAATAAGAGTGTCGAGGATAAGGGATTAGGGTTTAAGGTATAGTATCGAGTATGTTGAGGGTTTAGGAATAGGGATAGCATTTAGGGTTTAGGTATGAGGGATTAGAGTTGAGGGATGACGGATTAGGGTTGAGGGTTGAGGGATTAGGGTTTAGGGATAAGGTTTAGGGTTGAGGGATTAGGGTATAAGGTATAGTGTTGAGGGTTTAGGGATAGGGTTTAGGGTTGAGGGATTAGAGTGAAGGGTTGAGGGATTAGGATTTGACGTTGAGGGTTGAGGGTTGAGGGTTTAGGGTATAGGGTTTTTGGTTTAGGGATAGGGTTAAGGGTCAAGGGATCAGAGTTAAGGGTTTAATGTTGAGAGTTGAGGCTTGAGGCTTGAGGTTGAGATTGAGGGATAGGGTTAATGGTCAAGGGATTAGGGTTAAATAAGAGTGTCAAGGATAAGGGATTAGGGTTTAAGGTATAGTATCGAGTCTATTGAGGGTTTAGGAATAGGGATAGCATTTAGGGTTTAGGGATGAGGGATTAGAGTTGAGGGGTGATGGATTAGGGTTGAGGGTTGAGGGATTAGGGTTTAGGGATAAGGTTTAGGGTTGAGGGTTGAGGGATTAGGGTTTAAGGTATAGTTTTGAGGGTTGAGGGTTTAGGGATAGGGTTTAGGGTTGACATATTAGGGTTTAGGGTTTAGGGTTATGGGCATTTTCTATCAAGAACTTGATTATGAGGGCTTGCCCCTTCATTGTTATGCCTATCATATGGCGGAGCATCTGGCAAGCTCTTGTAGGAAAGAGATGTGATCAATGCAAAGGATGTGATCAATCTATAGCAGGACAAAACATGAGCGTGTTATAGTGCAAGCACGTTATAACTCGCATTTTGTCTTACTATTGAAACAGTAAAAAAGTGTTGACCCTCGTGATCCAGGTCCACATGCTCTATTTTCTTACTAATTCTGCGCGTGCTTCGACAAAAAAGAAGTGCTTTCATGCTATTAGGAAGTTCACATGCACATTTAACACATTGTACCACCTTTGCATGATCTTTCCACCACCTTTTCTACTTTGCCAACTTGAGAAGGAGGAAATAACATAGTTTTCACACCAAGTTTGATATATATCTATTCAAGTTTCAATTTTTGTAGTGTTGCAATGTTAATTGTGATTCAATTTTAGGAATTTAACATTATAGATTGGTTAATAGTATTATTGTTAGTAATGATATTTGAGTGTTATTCAATTAACATTGAAAAGGAAGCAAGTGGTGAAAAACTCAAATTGTTGAGGAGTTTAATGCAAGAAGATAAAAACACTACATAATTGGGTACTCTCTCCATTCAAATCTTCATTTTTTAGGTATGTCAAGTCTTTACATGCATGTTCTTTACATTTTTCTTATTTCAGATTGAATTACTTTATCATGCTTTATCATACATGTTTAAAATAGACACATTCCCAATCAAGAAAGCAGCCTACAATCTCACATGATGCCATGTATATTTTCTACACTTGGGCTCTTTAATAATTATGTGTAATAAACAAACTTTAACATACCATGATGTCAAACTATACAAGAATAAATCCTTACAACATAAAAAAAAATACAATCCTACTATTATCTTGTATTCATTTCTTAGGAACTAATATTGGTCTCTTTATCATGTTACAGACAAATTCTCTGTCATGCCGAGGAAACGATCAAGAATTAAACCAACACAGGAAGAGATAGAAGCTAAGAATGCAAAGAAAGCAGTGGCTATGAGGGAACTTCGTGAGAAGAGGAAATTGGACACGATAAATGAAGACATACCAATTGAAGAGGAACCACAACCATCACAAAGAGAACAAATGCAAAAACTTCATGGTACGAGAGATTTGAATACCATAGTTGGAGACACGTCCTCTACCGCAAGTCAACATGTAGGGACACCATCTACCACATTTCAAGTTGAGAGTACATCATCACTCACATGTGATGAAGGGGGTACGCCATCGTTCCCACCTCAACCTCAAGGTTTTCCATCTATTCCATCTTCGATCGAAGGTATGCCATCTAACCCATCTCATTTAAATATTGATGAAATTCCTAATGTTGAGATGAATTTACCTAACTTAACACCACCTAGACTTTTGCATAGAAAGCCAAAGTATTTGATTGATATTGATGAGAATATTTTGTAGCCAATGGAAATTAAGATTTTAAAATGCACTTGTAGAAGATATGCTAATATTATTTGGAGATTGTTCTTTGAAAAGTTAAATGAGACTACAAGATGTCAACTATTCATTGAAATGATGCGAAGTATAAAGTATAGGTCTATCATGAAGATTCTTGGGTTGAGAACATCAGAGGCTTCAAGTGAAAAATCTATTGTCAAGAATCTAATGAGTGTGTATGAGAGTGTGGGTAACACCTCACGCACAAAAGATAGTAATGCAACACGGCGTGTGATTACATCGACTATAGTAAGTAGTCAAATGAGGAAAGCTTGTCTCATTAGAAGGACAAGTCAAGAATTGAGAATTAATAGGAAAACTTTATCAAGAGCCGTTGGAAGATGCCAAAGAATTGAGGACACTAATGCCAATGAATTATGGGCGTTCTCGGGGAGACTACCATGAAAAGATAAACCAATTGTTGAAGCATTGAGATCACTAATTGAAGACTTTTGGAAGAATTACACAAGGGTATCTCTGAATAAAAGGGATGTGGTAAGAAGGAGAATCGGTAGTTAGAACCGCGAGCCACATCTAAAGCATTTTTTGGATGAGACTCAAACACAGTTTTATGGTAAATTTCTAGAGAAGTATCCTCAAATTAAAATTTGTCAAAGATATTTTGAATTGCTAAAACCTTTCTATGTTAAGATAAATCACACACACACTACTTGTTGTAGATTACATATTGAATTTTCTAACCATTTTGATGCTTATAGGTCTATATGTTTAGATATGCATACTAACAATGATTTGCAGGGTTGTGCCATATGTGCCCCACCAACATCTTCAAGAGACTTCATATTAAGAATTTTATGTGAAAGAGAGGAAGGTCAAATATTCTACAAGAAATTATGCTTGGATGGCACATGTCATCGTTGCGGTGGCTTGCAACATTTGCCAATATGTGAACATATGGAAATAACACATGTGGTTGGAAATGAACTAGTAGAGTTTGGCAAGTATAAAACAGTGGCATACAATACAAAATATGGTAAAGAAGCAAAGAGGTGTGAATTAGTTATAGAAAAGATTCCAGTGTATCAGTTTATGCCTATATTTCATGACAACATAGTGTATGAGTATGCAAGACATGCCCATAGAGCTCGATGGTTGGACTTGCAATTCAAGTTATGCAAGGACACATTTCTGGTTGGTAGCATTGTTTCAGTCATCAACTTTGCAGAGCACTACAGTCTACAGCCACAGCGTGAGGTGCAATCACAATATTACAACTCCACACAGGTTTCTATATTTGTGCACATCGCATTCATTCATGCGAATGATAGTATAGAGGATGATAGAAAGATCATAAGGGAGTATAATTTCTATATTAGTGATGATCGCATGCATTCTACGGAGTTCGTGCAAGCTTGCTTTTAGGTGTTCTACAATGATTTGGCTAGAAGGGGCATATCGTTCAGTCAGCATATCATATGGTCGGATAAATGTGCGTCACAATTCAAGAACTCACAGAATTTCTATTGGCTGAGTAGGAGGCATAATTTTACAGGTATTCAACATATGTGGAACTTTTGTGAGGCTGTGCATGGAAAGGGGGAGCATGATGGTGTAGGAGCATGTATCAAAAGAGCCATAGCATGAGAAGAGTTAAAGTATAAAGACAATGCAAAGTTGACAGATGAAAATCAATTGTCGAGTGGTGTAATGCTTTCATGGGTCTAGGTAATGAAGGTAAGTCTTCAGTTCATAGATTTTTTTGGTTGATAGATGATACTAACATTGCACCATACGAGGACTGTTGTACACTGATAGGATCAAATGAGATGCACTCTTTCAGAAGCTCAATTGTAGGTTCATAGAGTATCCATACACGAAAGATGTCATGCTTTTGTTCTTCCTATACAATTCAAGTCTGGGATGAGTGCGAGTCAAAGGAGTGGGTTGATGAATGGCAGTTAAGTTATCTTAGCCCACTTGACACGTATCAACCCCCAATAGCACTGGAACTAACACAGATGGAATTGTCAGTTGACTTTGACCACATATCAGATTTAGTTCAACCAGGTAATATAGGGCACGTATATGCATCTAATTTCATCTAGTTCAACCAGGTAATGTCATCTTACTTTGTAGTGTTTTTGTAATGTTGACTAATTTCATCTAATTTGCTACACATATCAATGTAGGGCACATATATGCAGTTATTACAGATGAAGATAATGAAGAGGGAACATATTATTACTTATGTTGTTGTGTTGAGGCCAAAAAGAAATTGGAGGCCCCTATTACAGATGGAGAAAACATCGAATACCCTACAGGCTCAGTGGTTATTACTGGAACATGGCTTAGAAGGTACCCACATAAGAGTGTTAATATTTGGCTATTTCAAGACTTTGACACGCATCGAAAGATTCTTCATTACTCGAACCTTGTCATGGCATCCAATGTTCATTTGATAAAGTATCGGGGTAGACCTTTGAACAAAATATTGTGGAAGGTGCGTGAGTCTGACCATGAAGCAATACTTGACACAATAAAGAGTAGAGCAGACTCGGATGGTTCATTGGATTAATTTGTAAGAATTCACATTGATTTTGTAAAGTCATGTTACATTGAGTTGTAAGTATGCACATTAATTTGTAAGGTTTGTCTTTTTTTTATTTCCTCCTACATTTTTACACATATACACATTTTTACATCATCATGTTATGCATTTTTGGTGTCCTGCTCCTGATGCGACCAAACTCATAACTCACCCTACTTCCTCTAGACACCATTTGATGATCTCTCCAACACTCTGGATCTAGGACGCCCAATCATGATGATGACCTATATACCATTCTCCCCAGGCGCTCATAATGAATGAAAAGAAGACCAAGGGTGCCCAAGCTTAATAGACTTATTTCTTTCAATTTTGATGATCCAAACTCTTGTAATACGACATCCACTTTCATGCCTTTAGATCTTCCTTCACATACAGGGTGCCAAATCAAGTTGAAAAATCTACATAAGGGTGCCAAAATGGATGAAAGGAGACATGAAATGCGCCTTAGGACTCCATGCTAAGGTTTGAGCCATTAAAGTCTCTTGATATTAGGCGCTCATGATGATGAAACTTAGAGCTTTTTCCTTTCCTGTGTGCTCATCTAAGATGTTTGAATGATAAGGAGTGCCTCAACCTCTATAATGTACATTAAGCACCAAAATCAAGGTGATTTTAAGTCACTTTGAGTCATTTGGGGTTAGTTTGAGTCTTTGAGTCATGTTGCAAAAAAGTGTTAATGTTGTCAAGTTGCACAAAGCAACTTTTGCATTTTTGGTGTCCTGCTCGTAATGTGACCAAACTGACTGTTCCAATGTGTCCGGATGGGTACATTTACTCTAGGCATGGTCCTATTTTTCACCCAAACATGTCGAAACAGTCCGAGCTACATTGTACCGACGATAACCTTGAAGAGTCCAAATTGCAAAAAGGCAGCAATCTTTGATGAGATGTTACTTGAAAACTGTGTCACTTAGAAACATTCTGTCTAAGGAAACATGATCACATAAAGTTCCTCTATAATAACCTCTCTCAATTTTTTATATCTCTGAGGCATTTGCCGTGGTGAAAGGTTTTCTGCTGCCCCAAAAATTATCAGAAGGAGGCAGTGTAAAGTTGCAAAGGGGTGTAACTTTTGTCCTGCTCCTGATGCGACCAAACTGACTGTTCTAATGCATCTGGATGGGTACATTTACGCTAGGCATGGTCCTATTTTTCACCCAAACATGTCGAAACAGTTCGAGCTACATTGTACCCACGATATCCCTAAAGAGTCCAAAGTGCAAAAAGGCAACAATCTTTGATGAGATGTTACTCAAAAACTGTGTCACTTAGAAACATTCTGTCTAAGGTAACACAATCATGTAGAGTGTCTCTACAATAACCTCTCTCGGTTTTTTATATATCTGAGGCATTTGCCCGTGGTGAAAGGTTTTCTGCTGCCCCAAAAATCATCAGAAGGAGGCAGTGTAAAGTTGCAAAGGGGTGTAACTTTCATCCTACTCCTGATGCGACCAAACTGACTGTTCCAATGAGTCCAAATGGGTATATTTACACTAGGCATGGTCCTGTTTTTCACCCAAACATGTCGAAACAGTCTGAGCTACATTATATTGACGATATCCCTGAAGAGTCCAAAGTGCAAAAAGGAAGCAATCTTTGACGAGATGTTACTCAAAAACTGTGTCACTTAGAAACATTCCGTCTAAGGCAACACGATCACGTAGAGTGCCTCTACAATAACCTCTCTCAGTTTTTTATATCTCTGAGACATTTGCCTATGGTGAAAGGTTTTCTGCTGCCCCACAAATCGTCAGAAGGAGGCAGTGTATTAAGTCAGGATGAAAGCCTATTCACTCTAGGCGCTTGTTGTGACCAAATCACATAGCGCCCCATTGCAAATGGGGACCCCCTGCTTTTTTTGAACTCCAGTGTGTTTGACTAAGCTTAGATGATGTCTTGGGGTTATTGCATGATGAGGTCAGTGGTGTTTGAGTTTTAGAGCTCCTTGATGACCTGATCCTGATAGTGGGCGCGTAGAGGATGGAATGATTAAGGCACACTTTGATAATCATTTCACTCTAGGTGAGCGCCTAGGTAGAATTTGGAGTGGAAGCCTCAAATAATACCTTAGATTTTAGATGCTTATTTTAGCTCAAATCATCATTATCTTGTGCCTAGAGTTGTAGTCTAACTGCCTAGGGAGTCAAAGAGCATTTCATCATCCAGAGAATCCCAAACATGCGCCTTGAACAAGTGATACTACAAGTGGTGAACAAAATGGGCACCTTGAAGAATTGAGCCCTCCAAGACATCTTGCAATTTCCTAAAAGTCCAAAATTTACACAAGTGAGTTAAGGCGCCATTTTCCTTCTCCAGAGCCTCCTTTGAGTGCTTTAACATGGAGTGAATGTTTTAGTCTATGAAAGATTGCGCCTAAAGAATATAACAACCCCTTGAGTCACTAGGATGAACTAAGTTAACAAAATAAACTTCATTGAGGGAGGTGCACTTGTGCATCTAGACAACTCCAGTTTAGCGCCTGAGAAAAAGCATGTTTAGATCCATAAGTTTGGGGAGTATTGAGTGAGGTAAGTCTTCATGAGCATATACAATGACTTAAATCCATCAACGATGAAGTAAACGCTTATTTGAACTAAGGCACAATTTTACTCCTCTATAATCATCTTCTAGCGCCTTGAAAGCTAAGTGTTTGAAACTATCATGATTTGCGCCTAGATGAGGAAGTCTCTATAATGAGTTAAAGCCAATTGAATGGAAAGCATGTAGGGAGCATCCAAACTTACCCAAGGAAGTGCCTAGAGGAATGGAAGTTGAGTTTGAAGATAGATGACCTTTCGAGTGCACTTGCCCTTGAGTGACAATTTGATTTGGTACAATTATGTAAATTTATATATGATCTACTACTTTGAGGTTGAGTGGAGTAATCTTGGCGCCTTTATGTGTTGTTTTACACCTTGATGAGCGCCTTGGAAGAATGGACGTTTACTCACCCTTGAGCACCTTAGTTTCAGAGATTGAGTTCGAAGAGTAATACTCCTCAAAATGCCTTTATGAGAGCGATGAAACTAAGTAGCATAAGAGATGATAAGTGTAAGAGCTTAGGGACTCAAGGCGCATTGTAGGGTCAAGAACATCAAGTTTGTGCACCTAAGGGAAAATCAAGCTTCAAACACCTCATCAAATGGCACCTTGGTAGAGGAGTTGCCAAAAGACCTTAAAATTGAAAATTTGATAAAATAACTCACATTATGAGTTTAGGCGCCTTTCCAAGATCAAGCTTTCATCTAGCGCCTTGAGTTGTTACTTTCATATTAGCACCCTAGCATAAAGAAGAAGTCCTCAAATGCACTTTAAGGAGGAAGATTGGTGATGGGAGTAATTATGAGCGCCCTAGAGTGTTTGAAGTGGGAAGTAGTAAAGGATAGCGCCTTGAATGAGTTTGAGCGCCTCAAAGAGGATTGAGCGCCTTGATAAATCAGAGGATTGAGCACCTAAGGGATAATAGGATTTTTTGAGACTATTGGTAAGTGTTTGGAATCATTAGAATTTTGAAAATAAGATAAATACCCTAGGTAGTATCTCCTACTTGGAACATCACACATGGGAACACGGAAACTAGATTGATTGAAGGAATGATACTTTAGTGCCTTGAGGGTGAATGAGTCAAAATAACACTAAATTGGCACCTAGTCCAATTGATTGAAATAATCTTGGGCACATTTTCTTGCTTTAGTTGGGTTAAACTTATTTTGGCACCTTGGTGAGAAGTTCTCTAGATATGAGTTAGAACCATCAAAATAATAAAACTTGCCAAGAAAGAGATAGGCATTTTTATGAAGTTTTTCCTCAATGTTGAGCGCCTAGGAGGTAGATTGCTCAAGAGAGGGTTAGATACTCTGTATTTCACTCTATTGTTGACTTGTCTAAAAATAATGGAAGCATAGAATTATCAACTTTTGAACCTTCAAACTCACTATTGGCAAGATAACATACCATCGGTGAGCTTAAAATTTCATCGGCCGATAGGCCAATGCCACCATGACTTTGTTTGATTTCACTTATGACAAACATCCCATCATTGACTCTTATCAGTCAGATAGACCACTATCGATGACTTTATATCCTTTCACACCGATGTCTTTGTCACTCCAATACGAGACTCTAAGTCCCTTGCCTATCGGTAGGACTTAATACCATCGGCACACTCAAAAACTCTTCTGTCGACACACTGATCTCATGAATGACAACCTTTGGACCACACCCGTTGGTGAGACTCCAAACATCGGTGAACTCTAATCTCATTGGGCTGATACACCGATGGATTTTGACTATCAGTGTGACCCCCTTCATTGGCGAATCTCTCAACTGCTCTTCCGATGCACAGATGGGATTATCTTCCGATACACCGATGTCTTCGACTTCGAACCACACTCGTCGGCAAGACAGACCACTATCGGCGAAGCCTAACCAAGGTCTGTCGATACGCCGATACGACCAACTCTTGACGTCGATACAAGGTTCTTTTGCAGGCAAAGGGTACCTAGGCTTATGGGGCTCAATTTGATGTATTTATTGAAAGCTCAAGGTGAATTGATGCTTATTGAAAATGCCACTTAGTCCTTCATTTGCATTATAGGTGCCATTTCCTATTGACTTCTATACTCCTCCTCATGCTAGGGTGCCATAATGAAGTGGTTTAGACAATAGGTGCGCTTCACTTACCAAAGGCTTGTTCTCCTTCCACCTTAGGTGCACTTTTATGGTGGAACAGGTGTCAATGGGTGCCTTGTCTTAAATGAATGCTCTCTCTAAGTTGGGCGCCCTTTTAAGGCTTTATGAGTTGTAAATTGCTCCTTAACCTTTCATGCTTGTTGCTCAATGTTTTAATGTTTAAGAAAGTCTCCTTTAGGTGCTCATCTTAATGACTTTTTTTCAAGGTGCAATCATCCTAATGACTTGGATATTCATCCTAGTGTTTCAGGATATCAGGCTACCAGACTTAGTCATTTTCAAGATCTCAAACATAAAGAATAACATGATGATTCATTTTTTTGTATTGCATATAGTTGACATTCTATGCTACTCATAAAGAATATTAATATTTTCTGTTCAACATGATGATTCATTTTTTTTTAAATACAACTTTTATCTTTTAGTTCCAAAATAAGGTTCAGGTGATACTTGAATAACAATAGCTAGCTTATTGGATCAACAAACATCCTATGTAATACAATTGGACTTTAAATATTTGAAGTAGCCATCTACAAATATCCATTCAAACATGGATTTATAATGCAAGTATGAATGCCATCAATAAAAAAGATTTGTATTAACCAAATATCCATATAGACATACATCAACATCTGTCGATATAAGTATAACATATATACAAAATAGCCATATGGGTAAGTGCAAAAAGATGGGGGGCCAAAAAGTGGCCAAAATAATTTGAAAAAAATTTAAGGCATAACGCGAGCGCGTTATAACGCGCTCGCGTTATGGCTTGGTAATGACAAGCCACAGGCTCGTCATTACCGAGCCATAACGCGAGCGCGTTATGGATAGCTATAAATTAAAAAAAAAGCAACTCAATTTCATTTCACTCCCATTTTCTCCTCTGCCCGCGGCCTCCAAACCCTCAAAAACGCGCTCACGTTCTGCAAAATGCCAATCAACACAAAAATCTTGTCAATTCATCGCCAAAATGCCGCCGTGACGTCGAGCATGCCAAAGAGGTGAGTTATCTTTGTTTTTTTGTTTGAATTTCTTTCTATATAGGTAGGTTTTTGTTGATTTTTGATGTATATTTCGTTAATTGTCAGGAAATGTTAATGCACCTCCTCCTCCTCCTCCTCCTCCTCAAAATCCACAAAATCCTGAGGAGGAAATACCTGCAGAACAACAACCTCCTCCATTCATTCCTTGACATGCCCCTGGAACACAAGATAATATAATAGGGCAAATTGAAAACAACAAAAAACAAATTGAAGATATAATTGCAAGGTTGAAAGATCCTTCCACTTCAACCTTGCATAGGTCCACGCTTGCCGAATCTCTTGAGTCTATGTTAACAAATGTAAATTCAATTAGCAAGCAAATAACTAGTTTGACCGATAAAAAGAGAGAGTTTAGAGATTACTATGCAGATAAATTATCATACCAAGATGTCAAAAAATTACAAATTACAAAAGTAGACTTGTGTTCAATTTTCACAAACCCACAAACAAATCAACCTCCACCCATTACATGCAAGAGGTTCCCTATCCATTGGTGCAACAACCAAGCAATAAGGGACAATTTCGGGCAGAGGTGGTGGATGGTTTTTGACCATCCTCCATGCAATAACAATGAGGTCTCGCAATACTTTTTGAGGAAACTCTACTCCGAGTTTGTCCTCAATAAAGTGCCAAACTATTTTGATATGCGAGACTTCTAGGGTAGAGGTGGGGGCTCAGCACAGGATAGACCAGGGGCACGTCTTGACCCACAGTGGGTAGTGAGATGAGTAATCAGCAGACCAGCCCACGAGCATGTTTCTATCCCTTCCATTGTGAAGGAGAGTGTTGAGGTCGATACACTGAGGTCGATTAGTGCCTTGACCCAGAGCATCATAGAGCATGCCGATCCTGCAACACAGAGTGGGTTGGGAGGTAGTGCGAGGAGTAGGGTCCCACCGCATACTTGCCAGGCTTGCGGGTCAGCCTGTGGTTATGACCCCATGGACAGTCAGGACGCAGGTGCACAGGCTACATCTGCAGCTGAGCAGATGGTGATGACAGATACCCTCCTGAGTGAGACTTTCGGCCTTGATACTCAAGTAAATATTAGCAAGTTTATTGAATTTAATTTATTAAATTTTATTTTTGAAATACAAGATTAACTAATTTAAATTGATGATTTTAATGAAATTTTAGGGTCATAGCGTCGATGCAGTTTTCAGTGGTTCTCCACCTACATTTTTCACTAGATCATCTACTGTCGAGGTATGTAACTAGTAAACAATTATAAATATTACATGTGAATAGCATCGTTATATGAATGGTATTCTAATTTCTGATTTTGGATGTTGAATAGGTTAACACTATAGATTTCATGGCAACACCTGCCAGCGGTGGTGGACTTCAAAGCTTTACGGAGGTAATAAAATAAATAGTTTAATGAATGAATTGTACTTACTAAATTTTTGTATGTGATTTGTGTGTTTTATTGTGTGTACTTCCATGTTTAGATGAGCGTGTGTGTATGTTAGGAGCCATGATTTGCATCTCTATTATAGTTTTCGTAATTGAATAATGTTGTTTTATTTCCAAATGATGCAGGCTGCGGATACACCTCCCCATGTTCATAGGGCAATGGAGCAGGGTGTGGCCTCTGCGATTCATAGCTCTATGGCATTGACAGGGGTATGAGGCAGATTAGTAAATTTCAATTTACATTCATTGTTATAGTTGTCTATTTTTGAAAAATCAAAAGATTATTGATTTGAAGTTTAATTTCTATCTGGATGGTTTCTATAGGACATGACATCACCAGGGCCTTTTCCTGCTACTGAGGCAAGCGAGCAGGCAGATTATATGTTAGCGGTAAGTGATTATTTTGTTAAATGTTTTATTTTTTTATAACATGTAATTTCTATATATTAATATCTATACTTTTTTTTGTAACAGGTAAAGGTGCAGGAAGAACTAAATAGGAGGAGTAGCCCTTGGGTTCGTAGTAGACCACCCACATGCATGTCTCCATCCCCTAGAAGATCAAAGGCTGCTCGTGATTTATTCTCTTCACCAGCTAGAGGGGAATGACTTTTTATTGTGTTCCTCTGTTGTATGCCTATATGGCATTTGTGGACATATATTTTGTATTGTACATAGTTGACATTGTATGCCTATATGGCATTCTTGTAAGCCTATATGGCTATTTTGTATATATGTTATACTTATATCGACAGATATTGATGTATGCGTATATGGATATTTGGTTAATACAAATCTTTTTTATTGATGACGTCCATACTTGCATTATAAATCCACTTTTGAATGGATATTTGTAGATGGCTACTTCAAATATTTAAAGTCTGATTGTATTACATAGGATGTTTTCATTTTCTTTGATAGGCTTGATAGGCCATGGATTACATGATGGTGTTTGATGGAAAAGTATGGTACTAGAAGACTCTAGTTCATTCTTAATAGGCTTGTGATTGATAATATCTTTGCATGATTGCACTTGATCTTGGATCATGGGCATGTTGTTAGGATTTTGATTGCATTGTGATGTTTGATGGATAGGCATGGTGTAAGTGTAAGATACCCAACTAGTTCTACAAAAAATTTTCCTTACTTAAACACTTTTACTTGCTAACAATTCATCAACTACTTCAATAACATAAAGATATACATCAAGATAACTATTTGAATGAAACAACATTAGAGTTGGGTACTTGTTTTGTTACTTGATTCAATCAACTTGCAATGTCTTATTACATGGAAAATGCTTTCAATAGCATGAAGTACAACTCATTCAATGGAAATACAAGAACAGGCCTTGAAGTCTTGATGTTACAATGTCTTCCTTACTTGAGCAACATTTGAAGATTTGGAATGTTCAACTCATCACCTCACAAGGTAGGCGCATATTTGAAGGATTTACAGGTTTTTCTGACTTGGGCGCCAAGTTGAGGTGACCTCCTCCTGAAGTTGCGCCTTGTCAACATTAGGGGCCAATTAGAGTTATGGATGCTCTGGATTGTTTCCAAGAGTAGGCGCCAAAACATCATCATTATGAAAGTGTTTTAAATGCTAAGCACCCAAATGAGCCCTCTGGAGTCTAGGCGCTCCTTTCATGCATTCTGTGTTCTAGGTGCCAATTGAAAGGAGTGGAGAACAGGGCAAGCGCCTTCCAAACTAGGTGTTTCCTTGAGGTGACAAGGACTTAGAAAGTGCGCCTAAGGTGAGCGACTTGAGTGAAAAGGTCTAACAAACATCTTTGAACCCCCTTTCAAGGTTAGGCGCATTCTGGAGGTGGAAACAAGTAGAAGGTGCGCCTTAGCTTCCTTTGTCAATTCTTGCAAGTCTTTGTTGATTAGGAAGGTGGAATGCTTCATTGTAGAATGAGTGCCTATCTTCTAATGTCCAAACTACTTCTTCTAGCTCACTCTGTGGCTAGGTGCCAGAGCTAAACTATTCACACAAGGGAGTGCGCCTAGACTCACTTGATGTTTTCTTACTACTTCAACCCCTGGAAGATGTTCCAAGGTGTTCCCTTTTACAAGCACCTGACCTCCCAAGTTCCTTCATGTGCTATTCCTTGAAGGCGCCAAAACTGAGCTCCAGTGCCATGGGATTGTGCCTAACATCTTTGAAGAGTTTCTAAGCCTTTTGCAAGTTGATATCCCAAACTCATCTTCTAGGCGCAACAGGAGCTTTCCAAAGGAGTTTCCAAGTTTTAGACGCCAAGCGAGGTCATGGGTGAATGGAACTGCGCCTTAGGAGATGACTGGATCCTAAGCGTCAGTCTGGAGTTACAGTGGAATTGATATGTGCCTCAACTAGCTTAGGCACCCATTTGAAGTGATTCCTTTAACACTTCTCTGTCAATCTCAACTGCAAGGATGATCTCCTAATCCAATTTTGATCCTCTGGAGATGCAAATAGCTTTACATTTCACTAGGCGCCATCAATGATGATCATCAACCAAAGCGCATTTCAAAGGTGAGATAGGCAAGTGAGGCACCAAACTAGTCCTTAAGACTTATCTCCTTCTATCAAGTCAATTTCAACTATGTGAGAGAGTTCTATTCTATTTGCACCTGGGCTAGGAATTCACCTAAGAGACATCACTTAGCTTTAAAACTTTCAATCTATAGCCATCTGGGCTAGGCGCTCCAATGGAGGATCCTTGAACTCATGCATTGGCGCCTTCTAGTTCTAGGCACCCATTTTGGATGATTCATCCTGATACTAGTGCCCAAAATGACTAGACTCTCTTCATCATCCAATTCACTTAGAAGACTCAAGTTGGAGACTTAGTTGTCTATCCATGTTCTCCGGAAGATTCATTGTACCTCTATGCACTATCTCCTTCAAGGCACTCCTTAAAAACATTGGAAGTGCTCAGGACTTACCTTAGTCCAAAGCGCCACAATCCATTCCTTAAAGCACAAAGAATTCTCAAAGGCGCCCCTATTTACCTCTAAGCACTCAAATATCATTTAGATTCAAGGCGCACATTTAGCTCCAAAATGCAAATTTCCATCATCAACCCATCAAGGTGCATCATCTTCCCTTTGTATCCCCTTCAAGGCGTAGACATTCACTTCTTCACACTCAAACTCACTCTTTGGCGCCAGAATAGGTGTATAACTTCAAATAAGGTGCTAATCTTAGGTTTCTAAGTACTTAGTTTGATCTTAAGGCTATCCTTCCTCTAAGCACTCTCTTCAACTCCCTCACTAAAGGCCCTCTGTAGGTTTGGGCGCTTTTCATCCCAAGGCGCTTCAACATCATCCAAGGCGCAAATTCACTCTCCAAGACAAGGTGCAAAAAACCCTATCCTAAGGCGCTCAAATCTTGCTTCTAGACCTAGGCACACAAACATGAGATTAAGGATCATTCTGGCCACCATCACTTCCCTAAAGGCGCAAAATTGGTGTAGATACATTCCATTTATTAAGGATCATTCTGGCGCCCAAATCTTGTCAAAGCAAAGGATCAATAGGTTCTCTCTAAGGCGCACTCCAGGGTTTGATCTTGCAAGACTTCTCACGTCAAAATTTTGACCAAGACACTCAAGGCACTAGTCTTTATCATCTAACCCTATAGTGCACTTACTCATTATGATATACTCCTCAACTTTGTATTCAACCTTGCCCAAGGCGCATATTCACTATAAGGCATTCTCACTTTGTCAAGGCTCAGAGGGCTTCAACTTGCTAAAGGGTAGAGGTCTAGGCACATATCTGACTTGAAGCTCAAGGCGCTCCAACCCTCTTGCTCTGGAATTCCTTCTAGGCACTAAGTGACTTCTCCAATTCCTTGAAAACATTTGAAGTGTTTTACCTTCTCAAGGTGCTCCTTCGAACTTGACTCCAAGGTGTTATAATCTCAAAGGTGCTGACATCATCTCAACCAAAGGCGCTCAATGATTCATCCCATATCTAGGTGCTAAAACACTTAATCAACCAAGTCATTCAAGGCGCCATTCAGTAAACTCATCTTCCATGATATTCCTATCAAGGCGCATATCACTTCTCTCATGGGCTTTAGGCACTCAGTTAAGTGTTTCAATACTACTTAGGTGCCAAATTCATTTTAATGTACCAAACACAAAGAGCTTTCAAACACTGGGTGCTCACAAAGAGTCTTCCAACCTTGGGCGCTAAATTAGGTCTTTGCAACTATCCAAGGCGCATATCTTCGTTTGAACAACTTATGGTGCCAAGACAACTTCTCATTAGGGCGCTCAAAACACTTGTGTTTACATTTGAAGTGCTTTACCTTCTTAAGGTGCTCCAGACTAACTTGACTCCAAGGCGCTCCATCATCATCCTTAAGGCGCTAAAAACATCATCTCCACTCTAGGCAAAAACATCATCCAACTCCTTAAGGCACTTCACTGTCAAAGTCTAAAGGCGCTCTACCTAGACCTTTCCCCTAGGTGCCAGAACTCCTAAGCGCTCACCAGATAACTCTCTTCTTCAAGGCGCAAATCTTCCTATACTATGATTGCCTCTGAAACGCCGATTAATGTAATGTGAGGGTGCAAAGGCTACTCCAATCCTCAGTGAGCGCCTAGTTTAAACAAGGAGAAATAAAGCATTCAAAACTATCCAAACGATCATCCCCTTCCTAATGTCTTCACTGCTCCGGAAAACCTTGGCCAAAATGACACATAACAACTCCTATGAGCGCCCTTATGCCCTAGGATCATCTAGTTTGTGCGTCTTGTGATGAGAAGTTCATGTAAGTTTGGAATGAGCGCCTTGAATAAGTGTAAACTAGCCTAGAGAAGGGTATGTGCGCCTTGAGCGCCTTGAGCATTCCAGAGATAACTGTGCGCCTAGAACAATATGAGTGCTCATGATGATGATTAACGCCCTGATGAGACTATGAGCGCCTTGTTTAGGAGATACCTTGTTTGATCATAAAATGTGCCTTGAGTCTTGAAGGTTTTGAGCGCCTAGGTGATTTGGATGTTGGGATGTTGGTATGCACCCAAGATTGAGGTAAGTGAGTGCTTGTAATGGAGGAGAGCAATGAGATGGAATGTCTTGTAGAGATTGGCACCCAGAGACCCATTTTTGCGCCTTTGATGATGACCATTTTTGCATAATAGTTTAGCGCCTTAGAGTTGTAAACTTTCTCTTTGGGCGCCCCTGAGTGAATGTTGGCACCTTGGACAACTAAATATGCCTTTGATGGAGTGGAGCCCAGAAGGGGAGTAGGAGGAAACCCAATCTTCAAGATTCATCAAGCTTCAAAGTTTAGGTCAGAGGTTATCCACTTTATCCAAGGAAGGCGTTATCATCTACACTCCGAGAAGGTAATGTCAAAGGCCATCATGAAGGATCACTTCATCAACTTCAAGTCCTTCAAGTTCAAGTCCTTTCACCTAGCAAGTCCAAGAGAGATTTCTACTCTGATTCATGAAGTAAGCTTATATCATCCTTATCTACTTTGCAAGAAGAAGAAACATTACAAAGTCAATCAAATGAGTTACAAGTACCATACATCCAATTGCAAGGAGTGAACCACCTTAAGGAAAAATAGTTCTCTTGAAGTTACTTGAAATGTCAAAAGGTTTAGCGCCTCCAAGTAAGGTCAGAGGTGAGGTTAGAGGTGAAATGCGCCTTTGGACCATTCTGGCGCCTTGGATGAAGAACCTATATCTTGAGCCCAAGAGGTAAAATTTGTGCCTTAGTGGATTTGGAGAGTTACAGAGATTAGAGAAAAGCACCTTGAAGACAGAGTTGTTCAAGGCGCATGTGTGATTTGGTCAAAAACAAGCGCCTAGAGTGAATAGGCTTTCATCCTGACTTAATACACTGCCTCCTTCTGACGATTTTTGGGGCAGCAGAAAACCTTTCACCACTGGCAAATGCCTCAGAGCTATAAAAAATCGAGAGAGGTTATTGTAGAGGCACTCTACGTGATCCCGTTGGCTCAGACGGAATGTTTCTAAGTGACACGGTTTTCGAGTAACATCTCGTCAAAGATTGCTGCCTTTTTGCACTTTGGACTCTTCAGGGATATCGTCAGTACAATGTAGCTCCGACTGTTTCGACATGTTTGGGTGAAAAATAGGACCATGCCTAGCATAAATGTACCCATTCGGACGCATTGGAACAGTCAGTTTGGTCGCATCAGGAGCAGGACGAAAGTTACACCCCTTTGCAACTTTACACTGCCTCCTTCTGACGATTTTTGGGGCAACAAAAAACCTTTCACCACGGGCAAATGCCTCAGAGCTATAAAAAACCGAGAGAGGTTATTGTAGAGGTACTCTATGTGATCCCATTGCCTTAGACGGAATGTTTCTAAGTGACATAATTTTTGAGTAACATCTCGTCAAAGATTGCTACCTTTTTGCACTTTGGACTCTTCAGGGATATCGTCGGTACAGTGTAGCTCTGACTGTTTCGACATGTTTGGGTGAGAAATAGGACCATGCCTAGCATAAATGTACCCATTCGAATGCATTGGAATAGTCAGTTTGGTCGCATCAGGAGCAGGACGAAAGTTACACCCCTTTGCAACTTTACACTGCCTCCTTCTGACGATTTTTGGGGAAACAGAAAACCTTTCACCACGGGCAAATGCCTCAGAGCTATAAAAAACTGAGAGAGGTTATTGTAGAGGCACTCTACATGATCCCGTTGCCTTAGACGGAATGTTTCTAAGTGACATGGTTTTCAAGTAACATCTCATCAAAGATTGCTACCTTTTTGCACTTTGGACTCTTCAGGGATATCGTCGGTACAATGTAGCTCCGACTGTTTCAACATGTTTGGGTGAAAAATAGGACCATGCCTAGCATAAATGTACCCATTCAGACGCGTTGGAACAGTCAGTTTGGTCGCATCATGAGCAGGATGAAAGTTACACCCCTTTGCAACTTTACACTGCCTCCTTCTGACGATTTTTGGGGCAACAGAAAACCTTTCACCACGGGCAAATGCCTCAGAGCTATAAAAAACTGAGAGAGATTATTGTAGAGGCACTCTATGTGATCCCGTTGCCTTAGACGGAATGTTTCTAAGTGACACGATTTTCGAGTAACATCTCGTCAAAGATTGCTGCCTTTTTGCACTTTGGACTCTTTAGGGATATCGTCGGTACAGTGTAGCTCCGACTATTTCGACATGTTTGGGTGAGAAATAGGACCATGCCTAGCATAAATGTACCCATTCGGACGTGTTGGAATAGTCAGTTTGGTCGCATCAGGAGCAGGATGAAAGTTACACCCCTTTGCAACTTTACACTGCCTCCTTCTGATGATTTTTGGGGAAATAGAAAACCTTTCACCACGGGCAAATGCCTCAGAGCTATAAAAAATTGAGAGAGGTTATTGTAGAGGCACTCTACGTGATCCCGTTGCCTCAGACGGAATGTTTCTAAGTGACACATTTTTTGAGTAACATCTCGTCAAAGATTGCTGTCTTTTTGCACTTTGGACTCTTCAGGGATATCGTTGGTACAATGTAGCTCCGACTGTTTCGACATGTTTGGGTGAAAAATAGGACCATGCCTAGCATAAATGTACCCATTCGGACGCGTTGGAATAGTCAGTTTGGTCGCATCAGGAGTAGGACAAAAGTTACACCCCTTTGCAACTTTACACTGCCTCCTTCTGATGATTTTTGGGGCAACAGAAAACCTTTCACCACAGGCAAATGCCTCAGAGCTATAAAAAACTGAGAGAGGTTATTGTAGAGGCACTCTATGTGATCCCGTTTCCTTAGACGGAATATTTCTAAGTGACACGATTTTTGAGTAACATCTCATCAAAGATTGCTACCTTTTTGCACTTTGGACTCTTCAGGGATATCGTCGGTACAGTGTAGCTCCGACTGTTTCGACATGTTTGGGTGAGAAATAGGACCATGCCTAGCATAAATGTACCCATTTGGATGCGTTGGAATAGTCAGTTTGGTCGCATCAGGAGCAGGATGAAAGTTACACCCCTTTGCAACTTTACACTGCCTCCTTCTGACGATTTTTGGGGAAACAGAAAACCTTTCACCATGGGCAAATGCCTCAGAGCTATAAAAAACTGAGAGAGGTTATTGTAGAGGCACTCTACGTGATCCCGTTGCCTTAGACAGAATGTTTCTAAGTGACACAGTTTTCAAGTAACATCTCGTCAAAGATTGCTACCTTTTTGCACTTTGGACTCTTCAGGGATATCGTCGGTACAATGTAGCTCCAACTGTTTCGACATGTTTGGGTGAAAAATAGGACCATGCCTAGCATAAATGTACCCATTCAGACGCGTTGGAACAGTCAGTTTGGTCGCATCACGAGCAGGACACCAAAAATGCAAAAGTTGCTTTGTGCAACTTGACAACATTGACACTTTTTTGCAACATGACTCAAAGACTCAAACTGACCCCAAATGACTCAAAGTGACTTAAAATCACCTTGATTATAGAGGTCGAGGTGCTCCTTATCATTCATTCATTATGAGCGCCTTGGGAGAATGGTATATAGGTCATCATCATGATTGGGCGCCCTGGATCCAGAGTGTTGGAGAGATCATCAAATGGTGTCTAGTAGGGTGAGTTATGAGTTTGGTCGCATTAGGAGCAGGACACCAAAAATGCATAACATGATGATGTAAAAATGTGTACATATGTGTAAAAATGCAGGAGGAAATAAAAAAAGACAAACCTTACAAATTAATGTGCATACTTACAACTCAATGTAACATAACTTTACAAAATCAATGTGAATACTTACAAATTAATCCAATGAACCATCTGGATCTGCTCTACTCTTTATTGTGTCAAGTATTGCTTCATGATCAAACTCACGCACCTTCCACAATATTTTGTTCAAAGGTCTACCCTGATACTTTATCAAATGAACATTGGATGCCACGACAAGGTTCGAGTAATGAAGAATCTTTCGATGCATGTCAAAGTCCTGAAATAGCCAAATATTAACACTCTTATGTGGGTACCTTCTAAGCCATGTTCCAGTAATAACCACTGATCCTGTAGGGTATTCGATGTTTTCTCCATCTGTAACAGGGGCCTCCAATTTCTTTTTGGCCTCAACACAACGACATAAGTAATAATCTGTTCCCTCTTCATTATCTTCATCTGCAATAACTGCATATACGTGTCCTACATTGATATGTGTAGCAAATTAGATGAAATTAGTCAACATTACAAAAACACTACAAAGTAAGATGACATTACCTGGTTGAACTAGATGAAATTAGATGCATATGTGCCCTATATTACTTGGTTGAACTAAATCTGATATGTGGTCAAAGTTAGCTGACGATTCCATCTGTGTTAGTTCCAGTGCCGTCGGGGGTCGATACGTGTCAAGTGGGCTAAGATAACTTAACTGCCATTCGTCAACCCACTCCTTTGACTTGCACTCATCCCAGACTTGAATTGTACAGGAAGAACAAAAGCATGACATCTTTCGTGTATGGATACTCCATGAACCTACAATTGAGCTTCTGAAAGAGTGCATCTCATTTGATCCTGTCAATGTACAACAATCCTCATATGGTGCAATGTTAGTATCATCTATCAACCAAAAAAATCTACAAACTAAAGACTTACCTTCATTACTTGGACCCATGGAAGCATTACACCACTCGACAATCAATTTTGCATCTGTCAACTTTGCATTGTCTTTATACTTTAACTCTTCTCGTGCTATGGCTCTTTTGATACATGCTCCTGCACCATCATGCTCCCCCTTTCCATGCCCGGCCTCACAAAAGTTCCACATATGTTGAATACCTGTAAAATTATGCCTCCTACTCAGCCAATAGAAATTCCGTGAGTTCTTGAATTGTGATGCACAATTATCCGACCATATGATATGCTGACTGAACGATATGCCCCTTCTAGCCAAATCATTGTAGAACACCTGAAAGCAACCTTGCACGAACTCCGTAGAATGCGTCCGATCATCACTAATATAGAAATGATACTCCCTTATGATCTTTCTGTCATCCTCTGTACTATCATTCGCATGAATGAATGCGATGTGCACAAATATAGAAACCTGTGTGGAGTTGTAATATTGTGATTGCACCTCACGTTGTGGCTGTAGACTGTAGTTCTCTGCAAAGTCGACGACTGAAACAATGCTACCAATCGGAAATGTGTCCTTGCATAACTTGAATTGCAAGTCCAACCATCGAGCTCTATGGGCATGTCTTGCATACTCATACACTATGCTGTCATGAAATATAGGCATAAACTGATACACTGGAATCTTTTCAATAACTAATTCACACCTCTTTGCTTCTTTACCATCTTTTGTATTGTATGCCACTATTTTATACTTGCCAAACTCTACTAGTTCATTTCCAACCGCATGTGTTATTTCCATATGTTCACATATTGGCAAATGTTGCAAGCCACCGCAACGATGACATGTGCCATCCAAGCATAATTTCTTGTAGAATATTTGACCTTCCTCTCTTTCACATAAAATTCTTGATATGAAGTCTCTTGAAGATGTTGGTGGGGCACATATGGCACAACCCTGCAAATCATTGTTAGTATGCATATCTAAACATATAGACCTATAAGCATCAAAATGGTTAGAAAATTCAATATGTAATCTACAACAACAAGTAGTGCGTGTGTGATTTATCTTAACATAGAAAGGTTTTAGCATTTCAAAATATCTTTGACAAATTTTAATTTGAGGATACTTCTCTAGAAATTTACCATAAAACTATGTTTGAGTCTCATCCAAAAAATGCTTTGGATGTGGCTCGCGGTTCTGACTACCAATTCTCCTTCTTACCACATCCCTTTGATTCGGAGATACCCTTGTGTAATTCTTCCAAAAGTCTTCAATTAGTGATCTCAATGCTTCAACAATTGGTTTATCTTTTCGTGGTAGTCTCCCCGAGAATGCCCATAATTCATTGGCATTAGTGTCCTCAATTCTTTGGCGTCTTCCAATGGCTCTTGATAAAGTTTTCCTATTAATTCTTAATTCTTGACTTGTCTTTCTAATGAGACGAGCTTTCCTCGTTTGACTACTTACTATAGTCGATGTAATCACACGCCGTGTTGCATTACTATCTTTTGTGCGTGAGGTGTTACCCACACTCTCATACTCACTCATTAGATTCTTGACAATAGATTTTTCACTTGAAGCCTCTGATGTTCTCAACCCAAGAATCTTCATGATAGACCTATACTTTATACTTCGCATCATTTCAACGAATAGTTGACATCTTGCAGTCTCATTTAACTTTTCAAAGAACAATCTCCAAATCTTATTAGCATATCTTCTACAAGTGCGTTTTGGAATCTTACCTTGCATTGGCTGCAAAATATTCTCATCAATATCAATCAAATACTTTGGCTTTCTATGCAAAATTCTAGGTGGTGTCAAGTTAGGTAAATTCATCTCAACATTAGGAATTTCATCAATATTTAAATGAGATGGGTTAGATGGCATACCTTCGATCGAAGATGGAATAGATGACATACCTTGAGGTTGAGGTGGGAACGATGGCGTACCTCCTTCATCACATGTGAGTGATGATGTACTCTCAACTTGAGATGTGGTAGATGGTGTCCCTACATGTTGTCTTGCGGTAAAGGATGTGTCTCCAACTATGGTATTCAAATCTCTCGTACCACGAAGTTTTTGCATTCGTTCTCTTTGTGCCGCCAATACCATATCTCTTTGTGATGGTTGTGGTTCCTCTTCAATTGGTATGTCTTCATTTATCATGTCCAATTTCCTCTTCTCATGAAGTTCCCTCATAGCCATTGCTTTCTTTGCATTCTTAGCTTCTATCTCTTCCTGTGTTGGTTTAATTCTTGATCGTTTCCTCGGCATGATGGAGAATTTGTCTGTAGCATGATAAAGAGACCAATATTAGTTCCTAAGAAATGAATACGTGATAATAGTGGGATTGTATTTTTTTTATGTTGTAAGGATTTATTCTTGTATAGTTTGACATCATGGTATGAACTAAGGTTTGTTTATTACACATAATTATTAAAGAGCCCAAGTGTAGAAAATATACATGGCATCATGTGAGATTGTAGGTTGCTTTCTCGATTGGGAATGTGTCTATTTTAAATATGTATGATAAAGCACGATAAAGTAATTCAATCTGAAATAAGGAAAATGTAAAGAACATGCATGTAAAGACTTGACATACCTAAAAAATGAAGATTTGAATGGAGAGAGTACCCAATTATGTAGTGTTTTTATCTTCTTGCATCAAACTCCTCAACAATTTGAGTTTTTCACCACTTGCTTCCTTTTCAATGTTAAATTCTTAAAATTGAATCACAATTAACATTGCAATACTACAAAAATTGAAACTTGAATAGATATATATCAAACTTGGTTTGAGAACTATGTTATTTCCTCCTTCTCAAGTTGGCAAAGCAGAAAAGGTGGTGGAAAGATCATGCAAAGGTGGTACAATGTGTCAAATGTGCATGTGAACTTCCCAATAGCATGAAAGCACTTCTTTTTTGTCAGAGCACACGCAGAATCAGTAAGAAAACAGAGCATGTGGGCCAAGATCACGGGGGTAACCACTTTTTTGCCGTTTCAGTAGAAAGACAAAACGTGAGTGCGTTATAACGTGCTCGCGTTTTGTCCTGCTATAGATCCCTAAACCCTCAACTCTGATCCCTTGACCCTCAACCCTCAATGTCAAATCCTAATCCCTCAACCCTCAGCGTCAAATCCTAATCCCTCAACGTCAAATCCTAATCCGTCAACCCTCCAACCCTATCCCTAATCCTTACAACCCTCAACCTTTAAATCTGATCCATCAACCCTCAACATCAAACCCTAATCTCTCAACCCTCAACCCTAATCTATCATCCGTCATCCCTCAACTCTAATCCCTCATTCCTAAACCCTAAACGCTATCCCTATTCCTAGAACCTCAACAGGCTCGATACTATACTTTAAACCCTAATCCCTCTACCATCGACACTCTTATTTAACCCTAATCCCTTGACCATTAACCCTATCCCTCAATCTCAACCCTCAACCCTCAACCCTCAACTCTCAACATTAAACCCTAATTCATCAACCCTAAACCCTAATCCCTCAAACCTAAACCCTATCCCTAAACCATCAACCCTCAACACTATACCTTAAACCCTAATCCCTCAACCCTCAACCCTAAACCTTATCCCTAAACCCTAATCCCTTAACCCTCAACCCTAATCCCTCATCCCTCAACTCTAATCCCTCATCCCTAAACCCTAAATGATATCCCTATTCCTAAACCCTCAACAGACTCAATACTATACCTTAAACTCTAATCCCTTATCCCTAAACCCTCCAACCCTATCCCTAATCCTTATACCCTCCACACTCTACTTTAACCCTAATTCCTTGACCCTCAACCCTATCCCTAAACCCTTGACCCTCGAACCTCAACCCTCAACCCTCAACATCAAACCCTAATCCCTCAACCCTTAACTCTGATCCCTCGACCTTCAACCCTGATCCTAAACCCTAAACCCTCAACGCCAAATTCTAATCCCTCAACCCTATCCCTAAACCCTCAACCCTCAATGTCAAATCCTAATCCCTCAACCCCCTTCAACGTCAAATCCTAATCCCTCAACGTCAAATCCTAATCTGTCAACCCTCCAACCCTATCCCTAATCCTTACAACCCTCAACCCTTAAATCTGATCCATCAACCCTCAACACTATACCTTAAACCCTAGTCCCTTCAACCTCAACCCTATCCCTAAACCCTTAACCCTCAAACCTCAGCCCTTGACGTCAAACCCTAATCCCTCAACCCTTAACTCTGATCCCTCATCTCTCAACCCTAACCCTAAACCCTCAACCCTCAACATCAAACCCTAATCCCTCAACCCTCAACCCTAATCTGTCATCCGTTATCCCTCAACTCTAATCCCTCATTCCTAAACCCTAAATGCTATCCCTATTCCTAGACCCTCAACAGGCTCGATACTATACCTTAAACCCTAATCCCTCTACCATCGACACTCTTATTTAACCCTAATCCCTTGACCATTTACCCTATCGCTCAACCTCAACCCTCAACCCTCAACCCTCAACTCTCAACATTAAACCCTAATTCATCAACCCTAAACCCTAATCCCTCAAACCTGAACCCTATCCCTAAACCATCAACCCTCAACACTATACCTTAAACCCTAATCCCTAAACCCTAACCCTAAACCTTGTCCCTAAACCCTAATCCCTCAACCCTCAACCCTAATCTATCGTCCGTCATTCCTCAACTCTAATCCCTCATTCCTAAACCCTAAACACTATCCCTATTCCTAGAACCTCAACAGGCTCGATACTATACTTTAAACCCTAATCCCTCTACCATCGACACTCTTATTTAACCCTAATCCCTTGACCATTAACCCTATCCCTCAACCTCAACCCTTAACCCTCAACCCTCAACCCTCAACTCTCAACATTAAACCCTAATTCATCAACCCTAAACCCTAATCCCTCAAACCTAAACCCTATCCCTAAACCATCAACCCTCAACACTATACCTTAAACCCTAATCCCTCAACCCTCAACCCTAAACCTTATCCCTAAACCCTAATCCCTCAACCCTCAACCCTAATCCCTCATCCCTCAACTCTAATCCCTCATCCCTAAACCCTAAATGCTATCCCTATTCCTAAACCCTCAACAGACTCGATACTATACCTTAAACTCTAATCCCTTATCCCTAAACCCTCCAACCCTATCCCTAATCCTTATACCCTCCACACTCTACTTTTACCCTAATTCCTTGACCCTCAACCCTATCCCTAAACCCTTGACCCTCGAACCTCAACCCTCAACCCTCAACATCAAACCCTAATCCCTCAACCCTTAACTCTGATCCCTCGACCTTCAACCCTGATCCTAAACCCTAAACCCTCAACGCCAAATTCTAATCCCTCAACCCTTCACTCTAATCCCTCAACCCTAAACCCTATCCCTAAACCCTCAACACTATACCTTAAACCCTAATCCCTCAACCCTAACCCTAAACCTTGTCCCTAAACCCTAATCCCTCAACCCTCAACCCTAATCTGTCATCTGTCATCCCTCAACTCTAATCCCTCATTCCTAAACCCTAAACGCTATCCCTATTCCTAGAACCTCAACAGGCTTGATACTATACTTTAAACCCTAATCCCTCTACCATCGACACTCTTATTTAACCCTAATCCCTTGACCATTAACCCTATCCCTCAACCTCAACCCTCAACCCTCAACCCTCAACCCTCAACCCTCAACTCTCAACATTAAACCCTAATTCATCAACCCTAAACCCTAATCCCTCAAACCTAAACCCTATCCCTAAACCATCAACCCTCAACACTATACCTTAAACCCTAATCCCTCAACCCTCAACCTTATCCCTAAACCCTAATCCCTCAACCCTCAACCCTAATCCCTCATCCCTCAACTCTAATCCCTCATCCCTAAACCCTAAATGCTATCCCTATTCCTAAACCCTCAACAGACTCGATACTATACCTTAAATCTAATCCCTTATCCCTAAACCCTCCAACCCTATCCCTAATCCTTATTCCCTCCACAGTCTACTGTAACCCTAATTCCTTGACCCTCAACCCTATCCCTAAACCCTTGATCCTCGAACCTCAACCCTCAACCCTCAACATCAAACCCTAATCCCTCAACCCTTAACTCTGATCCCTCAACCTTCAACCCCAATCCTAAACCCTAAACCCTCAACGCCAAATTCTAATCCCTCAACCCTTCACTCTAATCCCTCAACCCTAAACCCTATCCCTAAACCCTAACCTTAAACCTTGTCCCTAAACCCTAATCCCTCAACCCTCAACCCTAATCTATCATTCGTCATCCCTCAACTCTAATCCCTCATTCCTAAACCCTAAATGCTCTCCCTATTCCTAGACCCTCAACAGGCTCGATACTATACCTTAAACCCTAATCCCTCTACCATTGACACTCTTATTTAACCCTAATCCCTTGACCATTAACCCTATCCGTCAACCTCAACCCTCAACCCTCAACCCTCAACTCTCAACATTAAACCCTAATTCATCAACCCTAAACCCTAATCCCTCAAACCTAAACCCTATTCCTAAACCATCAACCCTCAACACTATACCTTAAACCCTAATCCCTCAACCCTCAACCCTAAACCTTATCCCTAAACCCTAATCCCTCAACCCTCAACCCTAATCCCTCATCCCTCAACTCTAATCCCTCATCCCTAAACCCTAAATGCTATCCCTATTCCTAAACCCTCAACAGACTCGATACTATACCTTAAACTCTAATCCCTTATCCCTAAACCCTCCAACCCTATCCCTAATCCTTACACCCTCCACACTCTACTTTAACCCTAATCCCTTCAACCTCAACCCTATCCCTAAACCCTTGACCCTCGAACCTCAACCCTCAACCCTCGATGTCAAACCCTATTCCCTCAACCCTTAACTCTGATCCCTCATCTCTCAACCCTAACCCTAAACCCTAAACCCTCAACCCTCAACGTCAAATCCTAATCCCTCAACCCTAAACCCTATCCCTAAACCCTCAACACTATACCTTAAACCCTAATTCCTCAGCCCTCAACCCTAAACCTTATCCCTAAACCCTAATCCCTCAACCCTCAACCCTAATCTATCATCCCCCAACTCTAATCCTTCATCCCTAAACCCTAAATGCTATCCCTATTCCTACACCCTCAACAGAATCGATACTATACCTTAAACCCTAATCCCTTATCCCTAAACCCTCCAACCCTATCCCTAATCCTTATACCCTCCACACTCTACTTTAACCCTAATTCCTTGACCCTCAACCCTATCCCTAAACCCTTGACCCTCGAACCTCAACCCTCAAGCCTCAACGTCAAACCTTAATCCCTCAACCCTTAACTCTGATCCCTCGACCCTCAACAGTATACCTTAAACCCTAATCCATATTCCTCAACCCTTAACCCTTAAAACTTAAACCCTATCCCTACACCCTCAACACTTGACACTATATCTTAAGCCTTAAACCCTCATCCCTAAAGCCTCAACCCTCAATCCTTAAACCTTCAACCCTAAACCCTATCCCTAATCCCTCTACCCTCGACACTCTAACCCTAACCTCGACATTAAATGCTAATCCGTCAACCCTAAACCCTAATCCTCAACCCTCAACCCTCAACACTATACCTTAAACCCTAATCCCTCAACCCTCAACCCTAAACCTTATCCCTAAACCCTAATCCCTCAACCCTCAACCCTAATCCATCATCCCTCAACTATAATCCCTCATCCCTAATCCCTAAATGCTATCCCTATTCCTAAATTCTCAACAGACTTGATACTATACCTTAAACCCTAATCCCTTATCCCTAAACCCTCCAACCCTATCCCTAATCCTTACACCCTCCACACTCTACTTTAACCCTAATCCCTCGACCCTAAACCCTTGACCCTTGAACCTCAACCCTCAACCCTTAATGTCAAACCCTAATCCCTCAACCCTTAACTTTGATCCCTCGACCCTCAACCGTAATTTGTCAACCCTCATCCCTAAACCTTAAACGCTATCCCTATTCCTAGACCCTCAACGGGCTCGATACTATACCTTAAACGCTAATACCTTATCCGTAAACCTTCCAACTCTATCCCTTATGCCTTAACCCTCATGATTAATAGCCTTGAATGTAAAAAAAAATTGAGTGGGACATAACGCGAGCGCGTTATAACGCTCTCGCGTTATGTCAAACATGGCAAAAGACAGACTTGCGGGAAAGAAAAATGCAAGGCAAAACATAACGTGAGCGTGTTATAACGCGCTCACATTATTTCTTGCTTTGGGAATCCCAAGCCTTGGGCTTGGGATTTGCTTTGGATTTCCAACCCAAAGGCTTGGAGTGCCTTATGAACAGTCACAGACGTGTTTTTCTGTATTCTTCAAAATTTCACATAATTTTGTTCGTGCTAACCCTCAGATTTGCACGTGTTTCAAGGTTGAACAAATCGAACACATGGGTAATGTTAGGCTTTCTCTTAGCTATTTGACGATGTGATTTTTTTCACATTTTAACAATGTTAAGCCTTTCATCTTTAATTTCTTTTGTTTGTGTGTCCGTTTTTATGTAAAAACCACTGTTTGGTCTTTTTTTCATTGTAAAATAACTATTCATTCAAATTTCAAAAAAATTACATATTTAGAAACTAGACTCCATTCTACAAATATTAAAAAAATAAAAAAATGATTTTCAATTAGTTTTCAAAATTTATAAGGGTAGCATGGCCAAAATTCTATTTTTTAGGATGTGTCCACTTTAAAAATTAGTAAAAAATCAAATATTCTTTAAAAAATTATCAGAAAAATCGGGCATAAACTACATGCTATTAGCTAATTTCTCACTGAAGCGATTTTAAAAATACCAAAAAAAAGTTGACCTTTTGAGGGAGCCACAAAACATGTTATGTTATGTTTTTTTGACAGAAACAACACCAATTTCTGTGGCTCCCTCTTTTGAACCCCTTAATCTATGCCATTTTCAAAACAAAATAATAGTTTAGAAAGTAGACTCGGAGCACTACAAACATTGTTTTGGTTGCATCTCTAAATTTTGAGTGTAACTATGCTCAATTTCTCATCCAAAGCCAGTATTTCTTGATTTCAGAAAAAAAGTGGCCACTTAAGACCCCTTTTTGGCCCCCCATCTTCTTGCACTTACCCATATAGGCTTACAAGAATGCCATATAGGCATACAATGTCAACTATGTACAATACAAAATATATGTCCACAAATGCCATATAGGCATACAACAAAGGAACACAATAAAAAGTCATTCCCCTCTGGCTGGTGAAGAGAATAAATCATGAGCAGCCTTTAATCTTCTAGGGGACGGAGACGTGCATGTGGGTGGTCTACTACGAACCTGAGGGCTACTCCTCCTATTTAGGTCTTCCTGCATCTTTACCTATTACAATAAAAAGTATAGACATTAATGTATAGAAATTACATGTGGGTAAGTGCACAAAGATGGGGGGCCAAAAAGTGGCCAAATTCTTAAAACTTTTTAAAAAGCCATAACGCGAGCTCGCGTTATGGCTTGGTGTTGCCGAGCCTTTGGCTCGGCAACACAAAACCATAACGCGCTCACGCTATAACACAAGCGCATTATTGTTTTCTTTGCATTTTTTTCTTTTTGTAAAAGTTTTCCCAATGTTTAAGGGTCGAGGGTTTAATGGTTGAAGGATTAGGGTTTAAGGCATACTATCAAGGGTAGAAGGTTTAGGGTTGAAGGTTTAAGGGATGAGGGTTGAGGATTTAGGGATGAGGGTTAAGGGATTAGGGTTTAAGGTATAGTATCGAGGGTAGAGGGTTTAGGGTTTAAGGTTTAAGAGTTGAGGGGTGAGACTTTAGGGATAGAGTTTAGGGTTTAAGTTATAGTGTCGAGGGTTGAGGGTTTAGGGATAGGGTTTAGGATTTAAGTTTTAAGGGTTGAGGATTTAGGGATAGGGTTTAGGGTTTAAGGTTAAATGAGAGACCTAGATGGCTAAGGACGGATGGAGAGGTAGACAAGGAGTGACTGAGAAACTTAGAGAGGGGAGAGGTAGAGGTGAGGGGGAGATAGAAGTGAGAGATAGAGAGGTGAGGCGAGAGATAGAATAAATGAGAGATTGAAGTTAACAACTTGAGGGAAAGATGGGTAAGGAGGAGGGAGACAGGTGGAGAGGAATGGAAATATCTAGAGAGCCCTGAGAGATATACAAGTGAGAGACCTACAACCTAGTGAGAGAGGGGTGAGAGAGATAGAGGAGAGATGGGAGTGAGGTAGATAGGGGAGGAGAGGGGTGGATAAGGGTTGAGGGTTTAAGGGTTGAGGTATTAAGGTCTAAGGGTTGAGGGATTAGGGTTTAAGGTATAGTGTTGAGGGTTGAAGCCTAATCCCTCAACCCTCGACACTATACCTTAAACCCCAAGGTTGAGGGATTAGGGTTTTAAGGTATTGTGTCAAGGGTTGAGGGATTGGGGTTCAACACTCGACACTATACCTTAGACCCTAATCCCTCAACCCTTAGACCCTTAATACCTCAACCCTTAAACCCTAAACCCTTGACCCTTAAACCCTAAAGCCTTAAACCCTTAACCCTTATCCACCCCTCTCCTCCCCTATCTGCCTCACCCCCATCTCTCCCTTATCTCTCTCACCCCTCTCTCCCTAGGTTGTAGGTCTCTCACTTGTATATCTCTCAAGGCTCTCTAGATATTTCCCTTCCTCTCCACCTCTCTCCCTCCTTTTTACCCATCTTTCCCTCAAGTTGTCAACTTCACTCTCATTTTATTCTATCTCTCGCCTCACCTCTCTATCTCTCACCTCTATCTCCCACTCACCTCTCTACCTCTCCCCTCTCTAGGTATCTCAGTCATTCCTTGTCTACCTCTTCATCTGTCCTTAGTCATCTAGGTGTCTCACTTAACCTAAACACTAAACCCTATCCCTAAGGCCTCAACCCTCAACCCTTAAACCTTAAATCCTAAACCCTATCCCTAAACCCTCTACCCTCAACACTATACCTTATACCCTAATCCCTTAACCCTCAGCCCTAAAGCCTTAACCCTCAACCCTTAAACCTTCAACCATAAACCTTGTCTCTAAACCCTCTACACTCAACACTATGCCTTAAACCCTAATCCCTCAACTCTTAAACCCTTAATCCCTCAAACCTTAAACCCTTAAACCCTATATACCCTGTACACTTAACCTTGGACACTCAACCTTGAACATTATCCCTCAACCTTCAAACCTCTACCCTCTACCCTATACCCTAAACCCTAATCCCTCAACCCTCAATCCTCAACCCTAATCCCTCAAGCCTCAACCCTAATTTTGATTTTCTTCCATTGATTCAACATCATTGTTGTTTTCCCCATCAGAAACCAATTCATTCAGCAACTTGCTTCCCATTGGTTGACTTGAACTGCATATTCTGTTAGAAAAAGGGGCATCTTTTATTTGTATCAATGTTGGTATTCATAAGATGAATAGCATTAATATTTTTCACACACCCTATTCTTTGAAATATCTTAACCTTAAAATATGACTTGGATATGTACTTGAACACAACAAAATCTCCAATATCCAACCCATGATGATTCACAAAATTTTCCCAACCCTGCCTAGATTCTAGTTTATTTATTGTATACCCTCAAACCTAATCCCTCAACCCTAATCCCTCATCCCTAAACCCTAAATGCTATCCCTATTCCTAAACCCTCAACTCTCAACATTAAACCCTAATCCATCAACCCTAAACCCTAAACCCTATCCCTAAACCCTCAACCCTCAACACTATCCCTAAACCCTCAACCCTAAACCCTATCCCTAAACCCTCAACCCTAAACCCTAAATCTATGTTTCTTGTTGTCCACCCTGCACTTAGGGGAGGTATATTGTTATGAAATAGGAAAATAATCTCCCATTGTTTACTGGCTCACATTTTGTCTTGCTATAGATTGATCCATTAATATTTGTGCCTATCTCACCTTTGATAGCACCTTTACAATATCTCACCTCTAGTTCCATTAGCTCATGTTCTATATCTCACTTATCTCTCCCCCTCACCTCTCTACCTCTCCCCTCTCTATGTCTCTCAGTCGCTCCTTGTCTACCTAAACCCTCGACCCTCAACCCTTGAAACTCAGCCCTCAACGTCAAAACCTAATCCCTCAACCCTTAACTCTGATCCCTTGACCCTCAACCCTATCGCTAAACCCTAAACCTTAAAGCCTCAACCCTCAACCCTCAACGTCAAATCCTAATCCCTTAACCCTTCACTCTAATCCCTCAACTGTAAACCCTATCCCTAAACCCTCAACACTATACCTTAAACCCTAATCCGTCAACCCTCAACCCTAATCCATCATCTCTCAACTCTAATCCCTCGTCCCTAAACCCTAAATGCTATCCCTATTCCTAGACCCTCAACAAGCTTGATACTATACCTTAAACCCTAATCCCTTATCCCTAAACCCTCCAACCCTATCCCTAATCCTTATACCCTTGACCCTCAACCCTATCCTGAAACCCTTAACCCTCGAACCTCAATGTACTCAACCCTCAACGTCAAACCCTAATCCCTCAACCCTTAACTCTGATCCCTCAACCCTCAATTCTATCCCTAAACCCTAAACCCTAAAGCCTCAACCCTCAACCCTCAATGTCAAATCATAATCCCTCAACCCTTCACTCTAATCCCTCAACCCTCAACCCTAATCCATCATCCCTCAACTCTAATCCCTCATCCCTAAACCCTAAATGCTATCCCTATTCCTAGACCCTCAATGGGCTCGATACTATACCTTAAACCCTAATCCCTTATCCCTAATCTGTATACCCTTGACACTCTACTTTAACCCTAATCCCTCGACCCTCAACCCTATCTCGAAACCCTTAACCCTCGAACCTCAATGTACTCAACCCTCAACGTCAAACCCTAATCCCTCAACCCTTAACCCTTAAAACTTGAACCCTAAACCCTAAACCCTCAACCCTCAACCCTCAACTCTCAACATTAAACCCTAATTCATCAACCCTAAACCCTAATACCTCAAACCTAAACCCTATCCCTAAACCATCAACCCTCAACACTATACCTTAAACCCTAATCCCTATCCCTTAACCCTTAAAACTTAAACCCTATCCCTATACCCTCAACACTTGACACTATATCTGAAGCCTTAAACCCTCATCCCTAAAGCCTCAACCCTTAATCTTTAAACCTTCAACCCTAAAACCTATCCTTAATCCCTCTACCCTCGACACTCTAACCCTAACCTTGACATTAAACACTAATCTGTCAACCCTAAACCCTAATCTGTCAACCCTAAACCCTCAACCCTCAACACTATACCTTAAACCCTAATCCATCAACCCTAAAACCTAATCCATCAACCCTCAACCCTAAACACTATCAATAAACCCTCAACCCTTGACACTATACCTTAAACCCTAATCCCTCAACCCTTAACCCTAATCCCTCATCCCTAAACCCTAAACTCTATCCCTATTCCTAAACCCTTAACCCTCGACACTATACCTTAAACCCTAATCCCTTATCCCTAAACCCTAAACACTATCCCTCAACCCTTAACCCTTAAAAATTAAACCCTAAAACCTATCCATAAACCCTCGACGCTCAACACTATATTTTAAACTCCAATCCCTTAACCCTTAGCCCTAAAGCCTCAACCCTCAATCGTTAAACCTTCAACCCTAAACCCTATCCCTAATCCCTCTACCCTCAACACTCTACTTTAACCCTAATCCCTTGACCATCAACCCTATCCCTAAACCCTCAACCCTCAACCCTCAACTCTCAACATTAAACCCTAATCCGTCAATCCTAAACCCTAATCCGTCAATCCTAAACCCTAATCCCTCAACCCTCAACCCTAAACCCTATCCCTAAACCCTCAACCCTCAACACTATACCTTAAACCATAATCCCTCAACCCTAAACCCTAATCCCTCAAACCTAAACCCTAAACCCTATCCCTAAACCCAACAAAACTGCTTTGCCTTATGTTAGGTTGTTAAACCCATCATTTTTGACACTCTTCTCTTAAAGATATTTGAGTTGCAAGAATATGTCAAAAAAATGGCTATGAACTTTTTTAATGTTAGTAATGTTATATGGCATGTTTTTCTGGCCCATCTGGGGTTCATTATGCCAATAGGTGTACACACTATGAGAAAAGCTTTGCGTATGGTACATCCATAGTGAGTAATTAATAGTTGAAATCAAAAGGATGATCATTATGAGAAAAGCTTTGCATTGGGGTACATCTATGTTTCTTGTTGTCCACCCCGCACTTAGGGGAGGTATATTGTTATGAAACAGGCAAATAATCTCCCATTGTTTAGTGGCTCTATCCACAAGAACTATTAAACTGTACCTTAAACCCTAATCCGTCAACCCTAAACTTTCAACCCTAAACCCTATCCCTAATCCCTCTACCCTCAACACTCTACCTTAACCCTAATCCCTTGACCCTTAACCCTAAACGCTATCCCTAAAGCCTCAACCCTAAACCCTAATCCCTCAAGGTCCTAAACTCTAATCCCTTATCCCTAAACTCTAAATCCTATCCCTAAATGCTCAACCCTTAACCTTAAACCTTAATCACTCAATCCTTATCCACCCCTCTCCTCCCCTATCTGGCTCACTCCCATCTCTACCCTCCTCTACCCTCGACACTATACATACATACATATAGGCATACATAGATACATACATACATATAGGCATACATACATACATACATACATACAGGCATACATATATACATGATTAATAGCCTTAAACATAAAAAATTTTAAGTTGAACATAACGCGCTCGCGTTATTTAAAACATGAAAAATAACACAAACTTTTGTGGAAAAGGAAAAATGCAAAGAAAAGAATAACGCGAATGCGTTATAACGCGAGCGCACTATAACGCGCTCGCGTTATGTCTTTCTTTGGGAATCCCAAGCCTTGGGCTTGGGATTTGCTTTGGATTTCCAACCCAAAGGCTTGGAGTGCCTTTTGAATAGTAACAAATGTGTTTTTCCATATTCTTCAAGATTTTACATAATTTCATTCGTGCTAACCCTCAGATTTGCACGTGTTTCAAGGTCGAACAAATCAAACACCTGGGTAATGTTAGGCTTTCTCTCAGCTATTTGACAATGTAATTTTTTTCACATTTTAACAATGTTAAGCCTTTCATATTTAATTTCTTTTGTTTGTGTGTCCGTTTTTGGGCAAAAACCACTGTTTGGTCTTTTTTTCATTGTAAATTAACTATTCATTGAAATTTCAAAAAAATTACATATTTAGAAATTAGACTCCATTCTACAAATATTAAAAAAAGAAAAAAATGATTTTCGATTAGTTTTCAAAATTTATAGGGGTAGCACGGCCAAAATTCTATTTTTTAGGATGTGTCCACTTTGAAAATTAGTAAAAAATCAAATATTCATAAAAAAATTATCAGAAAAATTGGGCATAAACTACATGCTATTAGCTAATTTCTCACTGAAGCGATTTTAAAAATACCAAAAAAAAAAGTTGACCTTTTGAGGGAGCCACAAAACATGCTATGTTATATTTTTTTGACAGAAACAACACCAATTTATGTGGCTCCCTCTTTTGAACCCCTTAATCTATGCCATTTTAAAAAAAAAATAGTAGTTTAGAAAGTAGACTCAAAGCACTACGAACATTATTTTGGTTGCATCTCCAAATTTTGAGTGTGACTATGCTCAATTTCTCATCCAAGGCTAGTATTTCCTAATTTCAAAAAAAAAGTGGCCACTTAAGACCCCTTTTTTGGCCCCCCATCTTCCTGCACTTACCCATGTAATAAAAAATGAAACATTTAACAAAATAATCACTTACCGCTAACATATAATCTGTCTCCTCACTTGCCTCAGTAGCAGGAATAGGCCCTGGTGATGTCATGTCCTATAGAAACCATCCAGATAGAAATTAAACTTCAAATCAATAATCTATTGATTTTTCAAAAATAGACAACTATAACAATGAATGTAAATTGAAATTTACTAATCTGCCTCATACCCCTGTCAATGCCATGGAGCTATGAATCGCAGAGGCCACACCCTACTCCATTGCCCTATGAACATGGGGAGGTGTCTCCGCAGCTTGCATCATCTGGAAATAAAACAACATTATTCAATTACGAAAACTATAATAGTGATGCAAATCATGGTTCCTAATATACACACACGTTCATCTAAACATGGAAGTACACACAATAAAGCACACAAGTCACATACAAAAATTTAGTAAGTACAATTCATTCATTAAACTATTTATTTTATTACCTTTATAAAGCTTTGAAGTCCACCACCGCTGGCAGGTGTTGCCGTGAAATCTACAGTTTTAACCTATTCAACATCCAAAATCAGATATTAGAATACCATTCATATAACGATGCTATTCACATGTAATATTTATAATTGTTTACTAGTTACATACCTCAACAGTAGATGATCTAGTGTAAAATGCAGGTGGAGAACCACTAAAAACTACATCGACGCTAACCCTAAAATTTCATTAAAATCATCAATTTAAATTAGTTAATCTTGCATTTCAAAAATGAAATTTAATAAATTAAATTCAATAAACTTGCTAATATTTACCTAAGTATCAAGACCGAAAGTCTCACTCAGGAGGCTATCTGTCATCACCATCTACTCAGCTGCAGATGTAGCCTGTGCACCTATGTCCTGACTATCCATGGGGTCATAACCACAGGCTGACCTGCAAGTCTGACAAGTATGGGGTGGGACCTTGCTCCTCACACTATCTCCCAACCCACTCTGTGTTGCAGGACCGGCATGCTCTATGATGCTCTAGGTCAAGGCACTAATGGACTGAAGTGTATCGACCTCAACACTCTCCTTCACAATGGAAGGGATAGAAACATGCTCATGGGCTGGTCTACTGATTACTTGTCTCACTACCTACTATGGGTCAAGACGTGCCCCTGGTTTATCTTGTGCTGATCCCCACCTCTACCCTAGAAGTCCTGCATATCAAAATAGTTTGGCACTTTATTGAGGACAAACTTGCAGTAGAGTTTCCTCAAAAAGTATTGCGGGACCTCACTATAATTGCATGGAGGATGGTTCAAAACCATCCACCACCTCTGCCCAAAATTGTCCCTTATTGCTTGGTTGTTGCACCAATGGATAGGGAACCTCTTGCATGTAATGGGTAGAGGTTGATTTATTTGTGGGTTTGTGAAAATGGAACACAAGTCTAATTTTGTGATTTGTAATTTGTTCACATCTTGGTATGACAGATTGTCTGCATAATAATCTCTAAACTCTCTCCTCTTATTCATCCAACTAGTTATTTGCTTGCTAATTGAATCTACATTTGATAACATAGATTCAAGAGATTCAGCAAGCATGGACCTATGCAAGGTTGAAGTGGAAGGATCTTTCAACCTTGCAATTATATCTTCAATTTCTTTTTTGTTATTTTCAATTTGCCCCATTAATTTTCTTGTGTTCCAGGGGCATGTTGAGGAATGGATGGAGGAGGTTGTTGTTCTGCAGGTATTTCCTCCTCAAGATTTTATGGATTTTGAGGAGGAGGAGGAGGAGGTGCATTAACATTTCCTGACAATTAACGAAATATACATAAAAAATCAACTAAAACCTACCTATTTTGCAACAAATTCAAACAAAAAAATAAATATAACTCACTCCTTTGGCATGCTCAATGTCGTGGTGGCATTTTGGCGACGAATCGATAAGGTTTTTGTGTTGAATGGAGTTTTGCAAAACGCGAGCACGCTTTCTAGGGTTTGCAGGCCGTGGGCATAGAGGAGAAGAAAGAAAGAAATGAAATGACATTAGAAACTTTTTTTTTATTTATAGCAAGTCATAACACGAGCACGTTATAACGCGCTCGCATTATGGCTTGGTTTTGATGAGCCTCAGGCTCGTCATTACCAAGCCATAACATGAGTGCGTTATAACACGCTCGCGTTATGACTTAATTTTTTTTGAAATTAATTTGGCCACTTTTTGGCCCCCCATCTTCTTGCACTTACCCCCTCCTCCTAGTTCTCAGGATGGAATGTTTCACACTTCTCTTTCTCCTTAACAACAACAAGGTATAGATGGCACCCCTAAAAAAAATAGAATACCACATGCTACTTGTAATGGGTAAAATTTGGATGTTTAGTATTTGGTAGTTTTGGTGTATATCCTCCTTCCACCCTTATATTTAAGGACCTAGGGTCGAGCTGCAATGTACTATCATACCCTAGGTCACTATTGAGATGTAGGGAAACTTGAATTTTTATGATTAGATTGACAATTTCCTTCTCTTATGCTCATTTGTACCTTAAAACCCTAATTATGTAAATGCGACAGTAAATAGATGAATCACAGAAAATGCTTCTGCAGAAAGATGTAAAATAACAAATAATTATGTACCTATTTTTGGGGTTTTGAGGCGGAAAAGTCAGGGACTAAAGAGCGGGCACCCAAGTCCAAGGCCCTGCTTTTTGTCGAGATCCAGAAACAAGGTCTACAACTTGTATCTGCTCTATCAGAGATTTTCCCGTTGCAGAACTTTGAGGACTAATGAGTAGGTACCCAAGTCCAGGTAGCTATTTCTTTCACTGATATGCAATCCTGACACTCTATTGTACCCTCCTACAACTTCACTTTGTCTGCAACTCCAACCTGTAACCTACAATCATGAAACTTTGGGAGGGGGTTGTGGTGTTTAGAGGCTTGCCTCAGTCAAGCCCCAGAGAGACATTCAAGTCTTCCAAATACTGTTGTCAGATAGAGAGTGCATGCCTAGGGAGGCAGAGGCAAAAACCAAATGATAAATGCTCAATAATCACAATAGATATCACCATGTAGTGAAGATCTCATGGGAGGAAGAAGCTCTTCATTCCATGATTAGATGGATGCTCAAATTTGCAAACACAAACACATAGACAACACAAATCTACTCTTGCAACACAATGAAAGCCTTGAATCACCTTTAGAACACAATAGATTGCTAGTAATCATCTAATTGAAATCTAGTTTACAAATAAATGCCTAAACATGCTTATATATGCAACTATAAATACTCCCACCAAGATTTCATAAATTTAAACTTATTGTGTCAGCCTGGGGACCAAATAATAGTCATAAACTGACACTTCAAATTTGGGCTTGACCCAAAATAGGGCAGGACTAGGGCACAGATGTCCAAGTCCTCCCCCCTATTTTGGATAGGGCTAAGTTCAAGGGGTTCCCCTAGGCCCCATTTGTAATGATACCTAGGGTTCATTCCATCGGGATGCTGAATTATGATGCAAGATGTCCTAAATGTAGTTAAGAGACCCGGGAGCTAAACCTTTTGAGGGAAAAGCCCCCAAGGGGACATTTTCTGAAGTTGCATTTAGCCCCCACTTTAATGTATGTATAAATGTGAGGCCAATACATGTATTAAAGTATGGTCAACAAACACAACAAACACGCCAAGCATGGAGAAGACACGCCAAGCACATTGAAGACAATGACAAGCACACAAAACACAGAGAGCACAGTTACAGTCACGCAAAACACGAAGAATATATTGAATGCAAAGAAGACACATTAATGAATAGAAAACAGAGATGATTTCTTTTCTTTTCTTTTTTCTTATATATATGAAATGCAGATGCAAGTATAGGAAAGTAAACAAACCTCCCATAATACAAGATGCACTCATTGCACAGGTCTTTAAACTATATATGGGGCAACACACATGCAAGACACACAAAACCTCCCAAAATGCAGGATGCACTCATCACGCAGGTCTTTAGACTACATATGGAGCAACAAACATGCCCAACAAAGCAAGCACACCAAACATACACACCTTGAACACACGGATAAAACATGGTAGACAAGTGATGGAGTGTCCCTATTTCTAGGTTTAGCACCAGCTCAGGAACATTACATGTACACACCGAGGATTGGGCTTTGCCACAACAATCATTGAAGACACTCATAAGAGTTGAGTTAGTCACATAACCGCTCCCCGCCTCCATAGAGGAATTTTAAAAATGACACGATGATGCAATCTGCTCCAAGAAATACACCATCCCCGCCTCCGTAGAGGGCTTAAGAAAAAGGATATGCTCGATATCCCGCCTCCACAAAGGGCTTACATGATTGATTGATTGCAAACAAACTCAAGATGTAGGATGCACTCATCGCGCAAGTCTTTAAACTACACCTAAGGACAAACACATTGCTAACATCTACAATAGACAGCTTACCTTATATGCCCCCACCTTAAGGTGGTTGATATTAGGTATCAATATCAAGCACGTTAAGATAGGAAGAAAACACACAAGGGAACACAGACTTTCGTAAAGACCATGCCCCCTAGAGGTGACATGTAATTTAAAATTACCAAATGTTCCCACAAACACATCCCTGCAAGAAACATGTTATTATCTACATAAAAACAACATCAATGCATATGAAATCTGAGGTATGCAAGATTTAAGATAGACAAAGTGCACGGAGTAGAAGTATTGATATGGTTTGTAAATGAGATAGAACACCATCAAAATCACTATGCGGAAAGCACGAGTGCTTCCACTAGCCAAGCTTCGAATAAGATATACAACCCCATCGTCATATTAGGAACTAAGTCCATTTTTTTATTGCTCTCAAAAGGGACACTAGGTCCGCATCAGTATAAATGTTTTTTGTCATCCGCCAGCTAGATAGAAACACTAGAGGAAGGGAAATAATAAAAAAAGAGGAGAAACAAGTGTCTTAGGGATAGTCACATAGGAGGGTGCCCACAGGTCACCAATCGCAACGTTATGTCCACAAGACACAACACACAACGATGAAATCAAAGAGAGGCAATATAGAAGAATGATGATACAAATAGAAGGTCACATCAGAGGTGGTCTCCTGGTATGCCGAACCTTACAAGAGAATCAGGGGTCATCCAAGGAGGTCTAAACAACACTTAATACATCACGGGGGAAGCACATCACGAGAGAGATAAAGGGTTAGAGATACTTACTTGTATGGACAACCAATATAACCTTTGTCAACAATTAAATCAATGCCATCTTTCCATGGGTTAGGTGAATTCTCAACTTTCTTCTTGTACACTTCTTTTAAACTAATTATTTCACCATAGTTCAAATAGTCATCTTTAGCCTCATAAGGTTCATTAAGAGGGTTTTCATACTCATCATTCTCAATGTGATATGTTAAGTCTTCTACTACCCGAGGGTGTGTATTCATGAGAGATGTGTAATTGTCTAAATCAAATCGAGGCATGACATTATGTTGTACAATATGTGCTAATCCTCGAACAACATCAGTACCATCTTGCCCTTCTTTTATCAATTTTATGTTGTGAATCATAGGTATAGCTTCTACTGCTATCCTATCAGTTTCGACAAATGTTTGAAAATCAGCTAGATCATTGTCAAGTTGGTTTATTTGCTCATCAGTTACATGTGGTATCTCATCAATTGGATCCTCAACATTAGGGAATATTGGTTCTTCTATTGTAGTTGTAGGAGGCATGATATCTTGCAAAAGTTGTGTCTCTTCTGTAGTGCAAGGTATCATTGTCTTGTACCAGTGTATCCTCATGAGAATAATCATTTTTCAAAGAATGCCCAGAGGTTAAATTTATGTCATCATCACATGTAGTGGATGTAGGAGAAGTGCTATCACCATTGTCTTTTTCATTGCTACTCATAGAGATGAACTCGGTTAAGCTTTCTAATATCATAGGATGTTCACTCATGAGGGTTAAAAATTTATCAAAATCAAGATCTTTGATAAATGTGTGCAGAGATGTAATAGAAAAATGACATGCAGGTGCCATGTGTATATGTAAGATCAGATTTTAGTAATTTTCCAAAAGTATGCAAAGGACAAGTGTAAAACTTTGTGCGAAAGTGACTTTAAATGCTTAATTTTTTGTACCTTTTCAATGCCAATAAGTGAAAGCAAAGGTGTTGTAGGGATTTTGATCAGGTGCAGCAAATTACATGTCTGATATCAATCCAATACAACAATAAGATCCTTCACAACACACTCCTGATGCAAATCTAAGGTGACGACAAGTCAAAATATAGTGAAAATATGCTAAAATATATGATTTTTCACCAAATCTCAATGCAAAAGAGCATGACAAAGGGTGTTGTGAGGAAAATGATGATGGATAGAAAATTATATCAGCAATAACAACCTCTTAATTTCAAAATATCCGTCACAACACACTTTTAGTGCCATGTTGGTAAACAGATTGATCACTACAAATATCACCTTGAAAATTAACTCTGTTCGCCCAAAGAGCAGCGACAAACTAACCAACTGTTAGAGAGATCGCGATAAAACAACGATCTTCCTCTGCATTTGAGAGGGGAAGCTCCCTCATATGATGGGGGTATTTGTGTACTTTTAACCTGAAAGTACAAAAAGAAGAAAATACAAAACTAGAGGAAAATAACTAATAGAAATCCCAATAATAGGCGTACGAATATCAGCTGAGATTTCACAATGGATATGACAAATTACAAAGGGGTTTTAACAGAAAATATGTTTTGATGTGCAATGACAATGAAAGAGAGATGATAAACCTCAACATACGAAAAGATATGCCACCTCAACATGTTCAAACCACAATACCAAGATATGAAGGTTATTCATTACATCAATCACATAAAATACCAATGGTTTGCATAATCACATAGAAGGATTACTGATTTAAAATACAAGAAATCAGCAATGACAACGTGTATGAATACATTTAGAACATACGAACCAAAAGAATTCTTCATTATCTCCTTGAAATTATACAATTCCAAAAACTCTTCTATACCAAAAACTCTTCATACAATCTCTCTGAGTAGTTCTCAAAGTTTTCCCCTCTTGTAAAAAGTTCCTCCCCTAAAAGCCCCCTTTACATTTGAAATAGCCTTGTATTTATAGGCTTTATCCCAGTAACTACCTTCTAACTACCTGATAACTACCTAGTAACTACCTTTTTGTAACACAATAATATAATGAACCTTATTTTTGGTTATATTTTACATCACTTTTCCAGAAATAAGGTTCATTTTCTAACTTTACATTACAAAGAGTGACTTAAGTCACTTTGACAAAAAGGTAACTAGGACTTGCAACTTTCAAGTTGTGGTTTCAGCTAAGTTACTCTCCATCTCTGTCTATTCCATTCAGTGGTCAAACTTTGCTAGATCATGACAATTATTATTCTAGATACCTGAATCTTAGACTCTTGTGTCTTTGCATACAAAACATGAACTGAGGGAATATTAAGTCTTTTACTGACAACACCAACATGATAGGTATAGATTGAATAATGTTGCACATTTTCTTACTCCGATACAATCATGAAGTGCCACTATCCCCCAAGGTATGTAGATAAATGATATGAATAATCCATCTCAATAGAGGAGAAGATGCCTTCCTCATTAGCCTTTCATTTGAACATGTAACTATTTGTCTCTGTAACCACCTCACCATTGAACCAATTAAGAACACAAAGCTTATATTTCTCTGTTCTTTGTTGAAATGAGTATATAATCCCAAGGTTCTTAATGAGGATAAAAAAGCTCAGGTGTTACAATGTGCCCATACACTCATACATCAACCATGATGTATAACTTTCTCAAATGAATATCTCTAAGATGTTATCATCCCAAGAATGCCTTTGTCTTGAGAATGGACCATTTTTTAGTGAAGGGTTTTGATCATCGTATGATCTCTTTTCCATTACTTATGTACCAATTTTAGTTGATACTGAAGGTGCTTCAAAATGTACATCAACATCCTTATAATCTACTAAATCTTATGCTCTCAAAACACTCATAAGATTGCAGTAGTCAAGAAAACCTTTGTGATCTTGCATTCTTGTGAGACAACAGTTCTTGAGGCATGTAGTCAAACAATTCATGTGTTGCATCTATGCTTCCAACTTTTGCATGCGTGTCTTGCTACAAATATCTTGCTTTTGGCTTGGGCAGGGAGGAATTTAGCAAAGGTTGTGGAACTCAGCTTTTCACCAACCGGCAATAGCACTTGCTTATAAGTTTATGTGACCTTTTTATTAACAAATCCACTTCAAGTTTTGTACACATATCTGCTAGGGGAATCTAAAGTCTTTTGAACAAATCTATCTTGAACATATCACGTGGTCTTTATAATCCATGAGGCCACATTTGTTTTGAGGCAGTGAAAATGGTTCGAACGACTTGTCTAGGCTGTGCAAAGAGGACGTGCATTGTTTATGCATCCACATTTTGTAGATATGCATACCAGAAAATTTCCAACTTATAATATAAAAAAAAAGTCCTCCTTCATTTATTCTTTGATGGATGTCCATACCCTATTTGTAAGTCACCCATGTTGGTGCAAATGAAGAGGCTGTTGGTGCAAGATGTGAAGGAAGTTGACAAAGTTTATGGACTTTTGAGTTTAAATCTACAAATTATCATTTAAAACCTTTTCAACAAATCCATTCTATGCACAACCTACAATCATTTCTGTTAGAAGACCATGAGAATACATTTCTTTGAAAAATTAAGTCAAATAGTTGCCGTGCCTTGTCCATGGTTCACATTTTGTAGATTTGTCTATGAGCACATTTCTAAGTTATAATATATGAAAAGATCCACTTTCAATTGTGCTTTGATGGCTATCCATATCTTGCTCCAAATCTCTATTTTGGACAGCATTTAATTGAAAGTTTCTAGATCTTTTTCAATGAAGCCATTTTGTGTATTGCCTACAATTATTGCAGTCCATACGACCACATTTTATGTTGTCAAATAGTTCATGTGCTGCAACAGGAAACATATATGTTTACCGTGGCATTTGCAACTACAACATACAATAAAAATTTGCTTACTATTATTCTTTGATGGATATATATGCCTTGTTCAGAAGCTCTCACTTCAGTACGAGCTACAGATATTACTAGCAAAGGTTGTGGAATTGGACTTCATGCATGCAAATTCCATTTTCTTGAAGTTTCTAAAACCTTTTCAACAAATTTTTCTTGTCTATAACTTGCAATCTTTCATAAGCAATGAGGTGACATCTCTTTGAGATATTATGTCAAACCATTGGTATGCCTAGGAAGTGTTTTGCATACATGTTTATAAGAGTATTTATAAATGAAATATTTGTTAGAAATCGCTATTTCATTATGCTTTGATGGATGCCCATATCTGGTTTTAAGAGCAGACCACGATCAGGGTACTGGTGAAGGTTGTGGAGTCCATTTTGCACTAATCATTTGTATTCAATTGAAACCATCTTTGTTAGACTTATCTTCTCAATAGCATCTCAACAAATTCATTTTGTGCATACCTACAATATTTGTAGTTTCTTGAAGTATGATGTCAAACATGTCAGCGCATTGTCTAAACTTCCACATTTTCACCCACATATCTACCAAAGCATTTCAAATTATAATATCTAACAATAATTCTCTTTGAACCGTTATGCTTCGATGGATTTTGACAAAGATTAAGGAACCATCTTTTACATTGCCAAGTATTTTGTTTAAAAGTTTCCAAAGCATTTTCAAGAAAAACCAATTGTGCATACCACGAGACTACAAGTCTTCAAGGCACGTTATCAAATAGTTCAAGTGCATTGTCTATACTTCCATCTTTTGCATTTGCAAATGTTATGTTTGGAAGAAATCCACTTTCTACTATGCTTTGATGGATGTCTACATCCCTTTCCAACGCGTGGAAGATGCTTGCAAAGTCATGGAGTTTAGCTTTGAGCCAACGAAGTGCATATGCATCTAAAGTTTCTAAAACCTTTTCAAAAGAAATGTGTTTCCTATACATCCTTCCTTCATTGCAATATACCAGACCGCATGCATGTATACCATGGTGATGTGAATACATCATGCATCAGAAAAGCCCTTATCACGAAGTGTGAAATGCAACAATGGCATAAGAAGGTGTTTGATGTCTATTGAAAATAGTTCATGTGACTTATGCATGTTCCTATATCATTTCTATTTGTTTATAACTATTTTAAAATCCACCTCTTTGCCCATTTCCTACATGGCACGATCTAAGGAGAAGAAAACTGCTCTTTCAACCATACAAACAACTTTTTAACTGATAGTTATTACTTCTTTGTTTTACATGTGGGACAAAGATAGTAATTTGAAATCGTTTCCTTGATTCTGGGAGATTTTGATGGGTGTGGAATAGTGGAGTTGTTTACTTCGCAAAAAGTGAAAGTAGAGTTCCATTTAGACTTTTCAAGAAGTACAATTGAAAGTTATGATTTTGAAGTAGTTCGCTAAATGTGAAAGTAGACCCCTACTTCTCCAAAACTGAAAGTAGCTGCCTACTTTCACTTTTTCCTAAGTAGACTTTTATGCAGTTTGCCAAAACTAAAATTAGCTGCCTACTTTCACTTTTTCCTAAGTAGACTTTTATGCAGTTTGCCAAAACTGAAAGTAGCTGCCTACTTTCACTTTTTCCTAAGTAGATGACCACTTAGTTTTGAAGCAAAGTCTCCACTTAGCCAAATACACAAGTTAACATGCACCTTGTCAAATCTACAAGTTAGAAAAACTAACTTCTCCTTTTGCAAGTTTCTTTTCGAGGTTAGCCTAATCTACAAGTCACCTCTCACTTTCACTTTTTTAGAAGTTGAAGACTTCTTATTTTGACTAACCTTTGGGTGACTTGTAAAAATTTCTAAGTAGCTCCCTTATCAACACTTTGGTGTGCTTTTAAAACTTGTTATAACTTGTGAAAAAAGCACAACTTGTTAGAAATTATAACCTCATGAAGATTTATATCACTTGCTCGTCAAGCCTGCACATGCAATGGAGAAGGAAAACTAGCATAACTTTTGATTGGAGCATCAGATCTTCATGAAATTTTGGCTAGTTATCCATACATATGATACGATGTCGTGGGAAAAAGGATTCTTCTTGAACTTCAATAGAATTGCCTCTTTAATTATTTCCGCAAACTGCACGTGGAAAAATCAAACTTTTAAAATCTTACAAACTGTGAGGCGTACAACTCTGAAACTTTGCCACATTTGGTGAAATAAACATAGTAACACCCTTGTAAGATAATTTCTTCCCAGTTGCCTAAAATCTTCAAATTTAATTATTTTTGTGATTTTGCCGCGTACCAAAACTGCTTTCAAGACTTCAGCTGAAACAAGCAAACAATTCGTCCTTCAAACTAGAAATCAACTTGACACTTCAAGAGAATTTGTGAATAGGGGTGACTCAACATAAGGATTTGATGCAAAATTTTAAAATTTGGCATATTGAAAATGAGGCCAACATGCCACCCAAAGTCAAACCCTAGTGAAAATGTAGCAAAATAGGCAATTTTGTGCGGTTTTTCAATTCCAAGACCTAGAAAAAGGGGTGTTGTAAAGAATTTTAGGAGGTGCAGAAAATAATACTGATGATATCAGTCATGTCAATCCATAAAATTTGTTACAACACACTTGGAGTGCAAACTAGGCCAAAACCTAGGGCAAAAATAGCAAAAATGTGTAGTTTTTCACCAAATTTTCAATACAAGAGCCCGTTAAAAAGGTGTTGTGAAGATTTTTAGGAGGGAAAGAAAATAATTACCCTGATAATAACCAATTCAAAAATATCCTCCACAACATGCCTATGGTGCAAATTTATGGAGTCGATAAGGCCAAATCTAGTGAAAATTGATGTCTTTGAAGCCCTAGGTTTGAGATCTTGACACAAAATGTTATATGAATGTTTTGCAATCTGAAATATGATGAAAATAAAATGCACTTAGATCTAAAAATGATTTTCAAGCTCTAACATGCAAAATGCTAATGCAAATCGAGTGAAAAATTAATAAAAATTAGTGAAAAAGTCAGGGACTAAAGAGCAGGTGCCCAAGTCCAAGGCCCTACTTTTTGTCGAGATCCTAAAACAAGGTCTGCAACCTGTATCTGTTGTATCAAATATTTTTCCATTGTGGAACTTTGAGGACTAATGAGTGGGCACCCAAGTCTAGGTAGCTGTTTCTTTCACTGATCTGCAATCCCGACACTCTGTTGTACCCTCCTAGAACTTCACTTTGTCTGCAACTCCAACATGTAACCTGCAATCATGAAACTTTGGGAGGGGGTTGTGGTGTTTAGAGGCTTGCCTTAGTCAAGCACTGAAGAGACATTCAAGTCTTCCAAACACCGTTGTCAGATAGAGAGTGCGTGCCTAGGGAGGAAGAGGCAAAAACCAAATGATAAATGCTCGATAATCACAATAGATATCACCTTGTAGTGAAGATCTCATGGGAGGAAGAAGCTCTTCATTCCATGAGGAGATGGATGCTCAAATTTGCAAACACAAACACATAGACAACACAAATATACTCTTACAACACAATGAAAGCCTTGAATCACCTTTAGAACACAATAGCTTGCTAGTAATCATCTAATTGAAATCTATTTTACAAATGAATACCTAAACATGCTTATATATGCAACTACAAACACTCCCACCAAGATTTCATAAATTCAAACTTACCGCTAGTCCTCACTTTCGAGCACGGCATCACCGATATGGAAGCAACGATCGAAAACCTGTCCAAAACTAGAATATCACCACTACAAAGAAATGACTTGTCGATCCAGTGTGGTATAGGATCGAGGGCATAGATCAAATGAGAATCTGTAAAACCCTAGGGTTTGCCATTAATTGATTCATTCAGATTCCTCATTATTCCAACATTCACCGGCCTTTTAGCCCCCCTCTCCGAGAACCTTTCCTACTATTGTTGGGTGGGTGGGGGGTTTAGGGTCCCGGATGGCTTAGAGGTCAGGAGATTCGATGAATGGTTGAAAGCTTCAGTTGGTTGATTGAATGAATAAGTCGGCAATAGAACCTGAGAAGGGATATGAATACCACACTGGTGCCCCATAGGCCATGACTATGGGGAATGGGTTTAGCAGGCGGATGGACGAACGATCAATAAAAGATAGTGAGGAAAACCTAGCAGGCAAGCTAATATAGGCGAGGTGAATGGGTTGTATCAGAATTGAAGGTACAGTCCACCTTTAACAGGTACAAATGCAAGAATATGGATGCTACACCGGTAGGAGGAGCCGGGTCAATCAAACAATGAAGAAAAGTGGCCCCTCTTCTCACCCCTTTCCTTGCCTAGAGTAGTGGGCCGAGTGGTAATCAGTGACATTTATTTCTGGGTGGGCAATGTCTGATAGTAGGGCCTGGCGGCCTATAATTCTAGCCCCACTCGCTGGTTTAGGAATATAGAGGTAAAGGGCCTCCCCGTGCGAGCATACTATCAATACTATGAATGCCGGAAAGAAACAATAGGTTGCTCATTGAGGAGTTTCTGCTCTTGGAGGTTACAATGTAGAGATTAGTATGAATGTAATGCCCGGCAAGAAACAATAGGCGAGCAATGGTGAGGGTTAGCAATAATAGATGCAGAAGGGTGGTTCGTTCCTCACCGTCCGAGCTCTGAGGTTGGGGTAGCCCCTCAACTATATCCTCCCACCCACCCCTGACCCCATCGGAGTGCTCCAATTTTGTTGGTCGAGTGGGTTCGATGGGGTGGTTGTTTGGCCGGACTATCTTTGTTTGGACCCAGCCCCAAACAACAACTAAAGTTGCCCGATAGGGGGGTCAACCTCCTTAGGCATCTACCTCCAACAATGGCATATAACTCCCTCTAGCGATAATTGAAACCATAAGGGGGGGCAACTATAGTTTAGTTTAGTTTAGCCAGGTTGGGTGGGAATCAGAAGGTGCCCTTCTTATATTGCCTTCTTATATTGTGAGCGTTTCCTTGGGCTGATCCATACGTAACATGCCGAGGGGTTGGGTGTTGGGGGGATCCTCTCCTCAAAACCCCCTTCCCTCTTTGATACTACCCCCTTCAATACCAGATCATAGACATAACATGCTTGCCCCATCTATTCATTCTAGTTTGTCCAAACATGTTACGTATAGAGTCTAGTCTAGCCCCTATCTAGACTCAATCTAGATGGGGTGCTCGCTTTCCCAAAAGGAAGAAAGGAGGAAGAGAGGAAAGGCAGACAGGCAGACGGGTGGACAGGAGGAAGTGCAGAAAGGAGGAAAGGCTACTATACTCCTCTCCTCGCTCCGCTCAGCTCGTCCCTATATAGATACTCTTCGCTACGCTTGTGCGAATATAGATATATGGCCTAGCGGCTCGCTTTAGTCTTATTTTCCCACAACCCAACTACTCTAGTCGAGTTGGGACCCACAACCCAACTACTCTAGTTGGGAATTGGGTTACAGTTAGGGTTTGCGTTAAGGTTAGGGTTAGGGACAGATAGATGCTGGGAGTGCATTAACCCCAGGTCATGGCCCCATATGGATGGATATAATAGATCAAAGTTCAGTTTGGGACAGATAGACACTGGGAGGAGTGCATTTACCCCAATGCCTTAACCCCAGGTCGCGGCCTCGTATGGATATAATAGCTTGGAGTTCGGTTAGGAATAGATAGAGATAGACGGTCGTGACCCCATATAGATATAATAGCTCCCGCTTAACCACAGGTCGTGGCCCCATAATAATTCAGAGTTCGGCCCTATGCCCTATATATATAGCGAGGTTAGGAACGGATATATGCCCGGAGGAGGAGCGCATTCCCCCCCCTCTGCTTGACCCCATCAACTACCTCAGGAGCCCAACCCACTCCTAAACCCCCTCATCTGGGCTACCTCGAGTTCGAACCCAGCACACAGATAGTCTGCTCTGAGGATGCACATATATATCCATCGTCGGATACGGCTTAGAGATCACTCATCTCCCGAACAATGAATTCACGTTCGATCGTGATGATGCCTTACGAACACAACTCACATGCATAAGACAACTGATCCCCCCTAGCATCCGACTCTAGAATGAAGCAACCTCAAGCTGAGCGGATGATCTGTAGCATGCAATGTTATTAGTTGATGACATTAGCTATGAACTATTTCACCAACCAAGTATTCCCTGATCGCGATATATATAATGGTCATAAACTGACACTTCAAATTTGGGCCTGACCCAAAATAGGGTAGGACTAGGGCACAGGCGCCCAAGTCCCACCCCCTATTTTGGATAGGGTTAAGTTCAAGGGGTCCCCCTAGGCCCCATTTGTCATGATACCCAGGGTTCATTCCATCTGGATGCTAAATTATGATGCAAGATGTCCTAAAAGCAACTAAGAGACCCAGGAACTAAACCTTTTGAGGGCAAAGCCCCCAAGGGGACACTTTCTGACGTTACACTACTACAGGTGACTGCTCAGTACTATCCACTCTCACTTGACTGAGAACTAAGTTTGGCAACAAAAGGAGATATTCTCAAATTATTGACATAGAATTTGATATAGTTTCAGGATTACTGAAGCTAGAATCAACTCCCAAGAAAGCCAAGAGAATGTCAAGGCTTATGGTGGACCTTGTTTCATAACACCAATATGTGGAAATTGCTAAACCCATGGTGGAAAAAGAAATGGGGGATGTGTATGTGGATGATTTTCATGTTAGTAAAGTAGATTTGGGACCACCTTCTATTCAGGGAGATATACATAATGCTAAGCTTTCTATGGAGATTTTGGCTACTAGGTTCTAGAGGAAAGAGAAAAGGAAAATTAAATACTAGAAGACCAAGTGCAAATTTTGACTTCTTATATCAAATTTATTGTTAATACTATGTCACAACCCATAGATGTTACTACAAACATTCCTAAATGTGTGAGTACTGAAGTTATTGATCAAATCAATAGGTATGTAAATTTCTAGGTAAAGCAGTGGAAGAATGGGTGGAAAATCTGACTGTATATGGACTCCTTTTTATTCATGATACCATTCTTTTTTATACCAAGATATCTAGCAAACAAACTAAAATTTTGAATGATCTGAAGGTGATTAAGAAAGAAGAGGCTATGTTGAATGTGGCCATAAATGGACTGATGGGTATGGTAAATTTTGATTCTAGTGTCTTGATTACATAGCAGATCATAGACAAACCTGAAGAAAATGAATCAATCAAATGGTTGAATGCAGTGGGGTAGAAACTAACAATGGTAAAAAGTGTTTGAATGATTTGAAAAATCTCACTAAAAGTAATAGATTTTACTTGCTCAATCTCAAGAGCTCTAGTGTCTCTTTAGGAGTAGACATTTATGATGAAATAGAAACCAAACTATTAGATGTTGTTGTTATCAAATAGGCCTTTATAGACCTATTATTTGAGGAGTTAAAAGTTAAAGAAGATGCTGTTGGCAAGAGACACTATATGGATTCATGAATGTTGTCATTTATGGCAACAAAGTTCATCCCACACATCCACAGGACATGGTGTGTCTATACCGGAAGTCAGATTGAAGAATGTTGTGGTCCGGTAAGCAAGAACAGAGTATGTGGAAAGGTTCGATAGTCAGGTACGGATCTCTCAGAGGAAGTATCTTTGGAAAGTGCAGACTTGGGGAAGTCAAGAGGAGTACCTTGACTGATAGATTCCAGGAATTGAGCCTCTGATGATGAAAGAGGAAAGAGATGTAAGCATTCAAGTATTGGTCCAGTTTGATAGAACAGACAGAGGAAGAACTAATAGGCAGAGCATCAAAAGTTATTCTGGATGAGATGTTGATGGTGATAAAGATTCCTAAGGTATATTTCATGATTGGCTGACTTATTAGATGACTTCTATAAGTTTCTTTTTGATCCACTTCACTTGGAAGCAAGGATTCAACTGAGAGACTAAAGTTTGAGATAATATTGACTATTCCAGATGCCGACTAGAAAAGTGTTGAAATCATTTGTACGGATATATATATATATATATATATATATATATATATATATATATATATATATATATATATATATATATATATATATATATATATATATATAAGACGGATTTAGATGTGAAGGTGTGTTGTGTATGAATTGAAGTGCGAATAAAAGTAGAATAGAACAAAAGGTAGAAAAGCAGGTTCGGAATGTAAAAGGACAACAGCACTTAAGGAGAGTAAGAATGAAGTGTAGCAGATCAGTCTATTGAACTTAACCGGAACTAAACTTCAACATGTGTGGATGCTTCTCATCAGTTCAAGTTTTCTTCGTGTATACAGTAAGTCTTTTGTAGGCAGTCAGCCTCTTGTGAGCAGTGTGCTCAGGCAGTGAGCCCTAATTGGCAAGTGCCATTTTGTAACTTCTATTCTTCTAACAGAGAATAATATCTTGGGTTAATCACCCCATGGTTTTTCCCCTTAACAGGGTTTCCACGTCAAATTCATTGTGTCATGTGTATTGGTGTTATTTCCATTTCATGATTATGCTTGCTTATTTGATTTGATGTTACATTAACTGTTAAGAAAGCACAGAAAGTTAAAATAATTAGGATAACTAATTCACCCCCCCTCTCAGTTATCAATAATTGGTATCAGAGCTAAGTTCCTCCTAACAAGAGCCTAACAGCTTGAGGAAGATTTGGGAATTCAAATGGATGTATATGGTAAAAGGGAGCAACTCAAGACTACCCTTGATGATCTTGATCAGTCAAACTCTGAAGTCAATGAATTAAAGGAAAGACTCAAACAGGCTGATGATTTCATAAAAGAACTAAAAGACAAATTGAGTCTCTCTATGAAAAAGAGAAAGGAGCTACTTTAGCAATTGGCAAGTCAAGGTGAAGCCAATGATACAAACAAAGATCTGAAAGAAAAAAACCAAGTTATGTGAAAAGTTATCAAAAGAAATCATCATGGTAAGACATGAAATGGAATCAGGAGTTATGAAGTTCATCCAAGAAATTGAAGAAAGAAAAAAATCTGAAGATGATCTGAGACAATCTCTCAAAGAAAAATTAGAAGACTGCCACAAGATGGATAGAATAATCAGACATCTTGAATCTGATCTTGAAGATGCTAAAGATAATGAAGAAAAACTTGATCAAATTGTCTCTCTTAAAAGGGATCTTCAAATAGCAAATGAATACAAAGAGAAATTCAAGATAAGCTCTACTCAACTTGAAGTTCTTCTTGAAAGCCAAAAGAGGGTAGATGACAAGTGTGGCCAGGGGTATGAAAAAGGTGAAAGCTCCGGATCCCGTCAGAAAAATTTTGGATCAAAAAATCCAAGGAACAGGCCTAGAAGACCTCCGGTAAGGCAGCCTAATGCTCAAAGATATCCATCCTTCAATGGATACTGCCACAACTGCAATAACTTTGGTCATAAAGCTAATTAGTGCAGAAAGAGAATGAATCAGACTAATACATCCTTCTCCGGACAGTGTTTCAACTGCAAAAGGTATGGTCACAAATCTAATGAATGCAGAAATATGCAAATGAACAATTCATTCAATGGTAGATGCTTTGCATGCAATAGAACGGGTCATATGGCTAATCAATGCAGATCAAGAGGATATCAATCAAATATGCAAAGAAATGTTGTTTGCCAAATTTGCAATAGATCTGGTCATATTGCAAAATTCTGTAGAAGCAAGAATCAGGACAAAAGAGGTCCGGTATATCATAATCAAAATCAAGATAAGGGAAAACAAAAGGTGAATTGTGGATGAAGTTCAAAGTGAGATGAACAAGATTTGGGTGAAGAAAAGTACAGAGAATGTAGGGGATGAATCCACACCAGACTCTGGTGCTGATATTCCTTCTAGAAATTAAAAAGTGAGCTCTAGCTTAGGGGGAGACACAAAGAAAACCTTGTTCCCCCAGCCAATCAATTGGTGCCAGAACTGGCACAAGGACAGTTGCGGATTAAAGGGTTCATAAGAGAAACATCTAAGTAAACTATGGTTAAGATTTGGAAGATCCGCAAGATGTTTAAGATCAAGATTGATCCGGTTCTTCAAGTCATCCGAATAAGGCAAACCGGAATGACTTAGGTCGAGCATTTATTGTAACTTGATATTAGGGTTTGCAGAGAAATATAAGGGTTTTCTCATTAAGCATTTGTTCATTCTGCATTCAAGAAGAAACAAAAAGAAGCTCTGCAACAGAAATTCCTCAAGCCCTTCAAAGATCATCTGCAGAATCTAATTCATACATCAATTGATCCAGCTCGCTTCGTGTAACCTAGAAGCGCAAAAAGTATTTTCCGTTCTCAATATCTCTTTGCAAATCCTTGAAAAATGACTACTCCAAATATAGTGAAGATTTCTGATAGGCCACGACCTAAATTTAAGAAGCATCCATATAAATCCCTAGAAGTTGATCCCCTCGGCGCTTTTTCAAGCATTCTGCATGGGGTTCTGCATGTAGAAGATGTTAGGGCATATATTCATGCGAATATTGAAGAATTTGGGGAATCTAAGTTGGCTGATATCTATCACAATCAGTTAATAGATGATTCTTTTGAGCTCAAACCTCAGTTCAAGGCCATCTGGGATAAGCATTTTGCATAGTACATTCATTTCCCCTATTTTGAAGAAGACGAATGGGTCTGGTATGTGTTGAGCAGAGTACATGATAACTTCCTATGGTTGAATAGACCATTTAAGATCACCAAAGATGCAATTAGAGCAGTAATCGGTCTGCATTCATTCGGTGGGATACCTATTCTCAAATCTATCAAAAATCAGACAGTGAGTGATGCAACCGGATCAAAATTTGATAAGAGAGCTATGACAATTGAAGATATCACTGATCTGGATATCAAATTTGCATCCATGATAATTGGTTACAAAATTTATCACTCTAGTAGGGAAAATTTAGTACTGGGAACTGCAGTTTATACATCTTATCAGATGCTAAAAGAAAATACTGACTATGATCTGTGTGAACTTCTTCTAAACCAACTATTGGAGAATCTATAGAAGATCAAGAAGGATAAGAAAAATTCCTTCAAGTATGGTGGGCTGATATTGTGTCTATTTTTTGACTTCATGAGTGAGCTGCCTGGATCAAGTGGTTGGGTTTGGCAGAATGACAGACCTGTTGCAATCCAAATCAGAGACTATTTGCATAGGCTTGGAGATGCCAAGACAAGAAATACAACTCTGTGGGGTTATTTCAAGAACTTCCAAAATTTGATGCAAGCAAGAGAGAGAATTCCCAAATCTCTAGTTGAAAAATATAAGGATACAGTTTGTTTTATGGTTGAAACTGATCAGTGCCAAATGGAAGTTGTGGAACCAAGGATAGTCTGGATCATGCTGATGGGGTATGAGGTGGATGAGAAACTTGTGGAGCTGCATGTCCAACACATGCTTAGTCAACCCAAGGATCCCAAAACAGAAAGGTTTGGAACCTTTGAAGAATTGAGTATAAAAATTCATGTGGAACTTAGACAATCGGAGGTAAAGAGAAAAGTGAGAAAAGTAGTAGAGAATATTGCCAAAAGATATGGCATATCAAAAGAAGCTCTTGATGCCAACAGAGAAAAGGTGAAAAGGGCAGAGAAAGAGAAGGAAGAAGCAGAAAAGGAAAGTGATCCAGTAGAAGCCCCCTCCCGAACCAGATCCTCTAAAAGGGCTGCACCTATCTCTAATAAAAGCTCAAAGACATCAAAATTGGAAGTCTAGACATCTAGAAAAGGAGAGAAGAGAACAAAGAAAAAGGCAACAAGATCCTATGTTAGCCTGAAGGATGATGAAGAAATTGAATCAGACGAGGAGGTAAAGAAAATGAGGAAAAAGAAGAAGATATCCAGTGAAACCAAGGAGGCAGAAGCAGAAGAGTTTGTTGAAAGAGCCACCCTGTCCTTAGATGATATAGTTAAGGCAATCACTGTGGATGGAAATCTAAAGCCATTAATAGAATTTTATGATAAATATAGTGAAGCTGATAAGAAGAGTCTGCAGGATGCCACAGTTAAGTATCTAAACATTTACAACAAGGCTTTCATTGAGATTGTATCTTTAATTCCTAAAAGCCTTGAGAAAGAACTTGAATTGAGGAAGAATAATGCCAAAGAGAAGGATATGGAGATCCGAGAGTAGATAGCTATTCAGCTATATCCTTCAATCACCCCAAAGCAGATTAGTATGATCTTCAAAGATTGTAAGGATGAATTTAGGAGCAAAGCCATAATGAATTAGCTCATGCTTGGTGAGACTGACAAGGTAGCCAAGGAAACAGAAGAGATCCTCTAGAATGTCTTTAAAAGATTCAATCTTCCTGTCATAGAGGACTTGGGTGCTAATCCCTCTGCCACAAGTGTTGGAGAGGAATCTACCGAGGTAATGACAGAAGAAGTAATGGACTCTGGTGAAGGTAAAGACAAGGGCTTAGAATCCTCTACTCCGGAAGAGGTGGCTCATGAACAAACAAATATCTCTCCTCTGGTTTCCCCTATAGTCTCCAGATCTAAAGGAAAAGAAAGAATAGAGGAGAAAGAAGAAGAAGTGAAAGGAAGAGAAGAAAGTCAAGCTGAGAAGAACATAAGTGATAGTGCAGAAGAGAAGAAATCTCTATCTTTGGCAAGAGACACTACAGAAACTATCAAGGACTTCTTGACAAAAGAAATGTTGGAGATTGATGAACCGGAGTTACTTCAAGGTACTCCTATCATTAGCTATCAACCCTTGTACCTCTGATAGTCTTTTTGCCAAGAATTCCTTCCAGACCTTATCTTCTACTGACTTCTCTAGGGAATCAAAATGTGTGCTAACACTATTGACTAAAGATTTGAGATTATCGGATGAGGAGGCTGAGGGATCCTTCTGAAAGGATGGCATGATCTTTTCTAAAACACCAGATGTAGCTTCTATTAGCTCACAGTCATCCATGTGAGACTTCAGGAGTTTTTCTTTTGCCTTTGCATTAGCAAATGAAGCTATCTTCATTGTTTGAACCGGGGAGAGAGAGTCAAAGGAATAGAAAAATAGAATAAGCAGGTTAGGTGCACTCAAAGGGATAATTATCCCTAATTTAGAGGTCATGCAGGAGGCCATAAAAGAAGCCCAGATCATAGCCCGGACCAGTGATCTGACTGATCTAAAAAGGGCAGATGCGTTTGCATTCCTGTTAAGCGGTCATATATCAATTTTGGACAGAATGAAGCAAAGTTGGGTAACAGAATTAGTCCAATTGCAGACAACTTTTGCAGACATTCTTCAGTATATGTAAGTATGCCATATGTATATACTTATGTGGCCAAGTATAGTTGAAATTTTGAAAATTTTGGTTTACGGATCCTACCCTTTGCCATTGATGTCAAAGGGGGAGTGAAGAATAGTGAAAAATGAGGAATTCAGCTAAGGGGGAGCTCCGGAAATTGTATATAAAAATAGAGCATCAGCCAAGAGGGAGTATAGTGTGACACTTAGTCATTTTTCACTAAGTGTTGCCATCAATGCCAAAGGGGGAGATTGTTGGCAAGAGACACTATATGGATTCATGAATGTTGTCATTGATGGCAACAAAGTTTATCCCACACATCCGCAGGACATGGTGTGTCTATACTGGAAGTCAGATTGAAGAATGTTGTGGTCCAGTAAGCAAGAATAGAGTATGTGGAAAGGTTTGACAGTCAGGTCTAGATCTCTCAGAGGAAGTATCTTTGGAAAGTGTGGACTTGGGGAAGTCAAGAGGAGTACCTTGACTAATAGATTCCAGGAATTGAACCTCCGGTGATGAAAGAGTAAAGAGATGTAAGCATTCAAGTATTAGGGTCTGGTTTGATAGAACAGACAGAGGAAGAACTGATAGGCAGAGCATCAGAAGTTATTCTGGATGAGATTTTGATGGTGATAAAGATTCCTAAGGTATATTTCATGATTGGCTGACTTATTAGATGACTTCTATAAGTTTCTTTTTGATCTGCTTCACTTGGAAGCAAGGATTCAGCTGACAGACTAAAGTTTGAGAAAATATTGACTATTTCAGATGCTGACTAGAAAAGTGTTGAAATCACTTGTGCGGATATATATATAAGACAGATTTAGCTGTGAAGGTGTGTTGTGTATGAATTGAAGTGCGAATAAAATTAGAATAGAACAAAAGGCAGAAAAGTAGGTTCAGAATGTAAAAGGATAGCAGCACTTAAGGAGAGTAAGAATGAAGTGTAGTAGATTAGTCTATTGAACTTAACTGGAACTGAACTTTAGCATGTGTGGATGCTTCTCATCAGTTCAAGTTTTCTTCGTGTATATAGTAAGTCTTTTGTAGGCAGTGAGCCTCTTGTGAGCAGTGTGCTCGGGCAGTGAGCCCTAATTGGCAAGTGCCATTTTGTAACTTCTATTCTTCTAATAGAGAATAATATCTTGGGTTAATCACCCCGTGGTTTTTCCCCTTAATAGGGTTTCCACGTCAAAATCCTTGTGTCATGTGTATTGGTGTTATTTCTATTTCATGATTATGCTTGATTATTTGATCTAATGTTACATTAACTGGTAAGAAAGTACAGAAAGTTAAATAATTAGGATAACTAATTCACCCCCCTCTCAGTTATCAATAGATGCAACTGGTAATTCCATATAAAAGTTAAACAATGTGGCTGCTTATTAATGAATTTGAAGAAGGATGTGGTAGAGATGCAAAGGAAGTATGAGGAAGCTAGTAACATGTTCCAGATGTTGAAAATAAGATTGATGATTACCATCATTCTTAATGCTAAGGGTATCATATCTATTCTGAATAAATTCAAAGTTTGTCAAGCTAGATTGGGTGCTTCTCAAAGAAAAGGGGATCAAGCAGAGAATATTGGTACTGATGAATAGGTATTTCATGGAGAGTGAACTAGATCAGATGCAGTGGATGGAGAAGACAAAGAAGTGTCTTCTTGAAAGTTTCTTTGAGATTTATATACTTTATTAAGCTTATGATTAAGACTTATGTTATTATTCGAGACTATGTCTCATTATGTTTCAAGAAACTTTATTATATTTTAATTGTTAGTTATATGGGATAGATATACAAAAAAAAGTTAGTTCCCACTCTTTTACTATATAATGTATGAGTAAAAGAGAGTTAAGATCTTTTGGTGAAATTTCTTTTCATGACTAGATCATTTGATACTGGATTTTAATCTTAGGAAGAAAGGGGAATATTTTATACAACAAATATAATGTCATTTTGAGGAGAATTGAGTAGTCTACTCTACCTTATTCATTAATATAAGGGAAGATTGATAGTGGGTCTATGATCTCTATATGTATTTCCATTTATTCTTCATATGTTGGATGTTTGGTGTATTGAATATATGATATCTACATTTCTTTGTGTGAAATATTGATAACCTCCTCCTTTTACAATTGCATTACCATCGGAGTGTCTTCTTTCGTATGTTAGAATATAATGTGGTGATTCAGTTGTTGTGGTTCATCCATTAGTATCCTTCCATTCATGTTTCTGGAAAAAGAGTCTGGTGATTTTGTTATTATAAGTAAAACTCTTTCCTATAGTATAGTGTGTATTGTGGTTTTTGTTGCAATTTTATAGTTGTGGAAAACCTCCTTTCCCTACTTTTAGGTCAAAAGTGTACCACAAAATATAAAACCTTATCATACGAAGGGAGTTGTACCTTCTAAAATATTCAAAGGACAATTAATGAAATTGTCTAACTGTTAGTGGAATTTGTTGCTACAAACTGGGTGAGTCATATATTATACAAGTGGTGACAAATCCGTTCACTAATAGATTTTGGGTGACTCTACTAGGGAAATGAATAGTAAGATCTTTCACCATTAACAATTATTTATTTTCCCACCTATATATATTGCTCAAGTCCAATATTATAAAATTATTGTTACAACTGTTGAAGAAGACTCAAGAATATATATAGTGTGAATGAAAAAAGGAGATTTAAAAGAATATTTGAAGTTCTCAATTTGCAGTATGCATGAGAAGCCAATCTTTCTTGCTTTCTGAAGGCTCTATCTTAAAAGTGAAAGAAATATAATATCTATGGCTCTCCAGAGAAGATTTGGACCGATCCTCCAACCCAATATCAATTGGCTCAACATCAAATAGGAAGATATTATCACCGACTTGCATAATTTGGCTTGGGAAAATAGGAGAAAAAACCAACAATTTCATCAAGTTAATCAAATATTGGACATAGAAGAAGAGCTTGGTCAAGAACTTAGAAGATAGGCTAGAGAGTTCAGTGTGGAGCATGAAAATCTTATTGTTGAAAGAATTATCATCATGCCAAGGAGGGATAGGCCCTTTCAGATTCACATAGTTCCAGATGAAAGACGGAATAACTATCAAAATAACCAGCAAAACAATCCTCAAAACAATTAGTGATTGTTAATAGGTGGAGACTCTATTGATTTATGACGTGGATTTTTCTTATTCAAACTGTCTTCCAAAAAGTACAGAAGAGGAGACAAAAAGAAAGGTATTTTTGACTATGATTTTGATTTATTAGAATCTATTAATTTGGCTACCTTTCCATCAAATCAGAAGGTTAAGCCCTCTACTAGAGTGTCGTCTCCTTTCCAGCCTACCTCTTTGTGTCAAGCTCTAATCCTACATGGCACTACCTTTCCTATAGTAGTCAATTTGCACCCAAATATGGCTCACCAACAACCACTCGTTCCTTGGGGTGCTTCTATTAGTCCTTTAGCTCTTGGTGTGCAATTACATGAAAGATCTTGCCTAAGTTCAGAGGGGATGGTAAAGTCACACTAGAAGAGCATATAAATGCCTTTTTTACTGCCTGCTCCATCCTAGGTGTTCAACATGAAGACATCTCTATTAGGTTGTTTGTTGAGTCTTTGTCTATTGCTGCTGTAGAGTGGTTTTACCACCTGGCCCTTAGGTCCATTGATGATTGGGCGACCATGAGGATGAAATTCAAGAATAGATTTAAAAGTACTAAGAATGAACACACCTTGTTTTCTCAGTTAACTTCCTTTAGGAAAGAAATGCATGATCCTATTAGGGAATTTGTAGGTAAGTTCAACCGGATTGTGAACAGGATAGCCCAGAATATGAGACCCAATGATGACATTTTAAAATGTTTCTTTATTAATACACTGCCTCCAGACATCAGTTATAGTTTAAAAAGAGAAGGCGTGACAAATTTACAAGGAGCTTAGGAAAGAGCTATCTCCATTGAAGATGATCTCTTAATGGCTAAGAAATGGAGGAAGGAGTTATAGGCAAATAAAGGTCAGGTGAGTGCTTCTATTGATCCTGTAGTACAACATTTGGCCAATGATATAATCACTTTAAAAAGGCAGATGCCTAGGGGTCAACAACAGCCCCTTTTGTCATGATATTCCTAGGAGAGATTATGGGGTGCCTAATAATAACAAGACCTCACATGTTGACTAGTTCAGCACAAAGGATAGCTATAGAAGGCCCTTCTTCCAGTTGTAAAGGCAATCATATGGTATGTAATTTTCATCTTAATACTGACCATGATGGTAGTTCTTGCCCAGAGATGATAAGGTTTATGTAAATGTTGTCCATGAATGAACATGTTGATGAGCCTATCGCAGAGGGAGGCACTACGGTGTAGCCTAGTGATGCCATGATGAATTTTCTAGAATACGAGTATGATTCTAACGGAAGTGAAGATTTGTATACCTATTTGGAAAATTCAAACTATACCATTTTTACCAGATGTTAGCAAAGTCTCAAAAAGGATGACGAACATAAAAGCTAGTTTGATAATGTCAATCCTTCTCCAAAGTTCACATTGTCTAGGAACATTGCAGGGGGATCAAAGAAAATAGATTTTAGTACTCCCAGGGTAGCCACTCCTAAGGTACCCTCTCTCCTATCTTTTGAAGAAACCATTTCACCTATGTTTGATATTGTTGAATCATGTGAAAATACCAAAATTTAGATTTCATAGGCAGAATACCTTAGACTGAACCCTGTTGATTTGGCTAGGTTGGTGAGGTATGGGCCAATGCACAAAGATGAGGGACCAAAAATTGGTCACAACCACTTTTTGGTCCCATATAAGATATAACATGAGTGCATTATAACGTGCTCACATTATGGCTCAGTATTACCAAGCCTAAAACATGAGTGCATTATAAAAATATCAAAAAGTAAAACTCATGGCTCATTTGCAAAAAATGGCCATAGGTTTCACTTTTGCTACCATGAGCACATTATAGGAGACATAGAAACAACAATTTCAAAGAGAAATTAATGATTTCACCATGCCACCTCACCAATCTACTCCCGAGGACATCATGCATGAGGTGTAGAGGGTGTAGCAATTGAACAAGGTAGGGTTTGATTTTTTTGTGACTTTGAAAATAATTTTTTAATATTGCAATGTTTTGGTTGGATTTTTATTTTGAATTTTTAGCCAATGAGCCACCACAAAAGCCTAATCCAATAGAGGAGGCTCAAAACAACCCCCAAGCCCCTCAAACTGAGGAGAACCCTCAAAACCCCCACCTTCATGTCCTCACCATCAAAGAGACACACAAGAAAAGTATTTAGTGTGAATTTAAGAAAACAAAAAACATATTAAAACCCTAATTGGAACATTAAATACTCCAAATGCAAGCCTTGATCATAGGAGAGCCCTTGCCAAGTCATTAGAGGTCATTGTTTCTCATATTGACTTAGTGACAAACCAATTCACTGAATGGCATGGCTATAGGGAGAGGAGTCGACAATACTATGCTGACAAATTATCTTACAAACAAGTTAAGGACAAAAAAATAAAAAAAAGCTCAATTATGTTCACATTTTATCAATCCTAAAACTGGCCAAACACTAGTTCAGAGAGTTACAGACAGTTCCCAATTCATTGGTGTATGCACAATGGTATATCCCAAACCTTTTGAGATATATGGTACATGATCTTTGATGAGTGTCCTTGTAATAACAATGAGGTACCACAATGTTTCTTGAGGAAACTCTATTGTGAGTTCATTCTCAACTAGATTCTTAATAACTTTGACATTAGAGAGTTCCAGGTCAGAGGTGGTGTCTCTATCAAAGATAGACATTGGGCACATCAAGACCAAAATCATGTACCTAGACCCCTCACGAGGCTAGCACATATCTCACACCCTTCGGCTTTGAAGGAGAGTGTTGAGGTGGAGACACTACATTCATTGAGTTCTCTCACCTAGTCTTTGGCACAACATGACGATGATCTTACCCAAGGTGATGAGGGTGAGAGCAGTAGGTGTCATTGGTCCCCCCATCTTTGCAGTTCATGTGGGAACTTCTACGATTATGGGACCCAAGACTCTCACCATGATGCTCTAGAGTGCCAAGACGCAACGATGCAGGGACAACAACCAATTATGGACACATCCATATTGGATGATATTGCCCTCACATATGTCATCTTGTAGGAAACGTTTGGTATTGACTCCCAGGTAATTTTGTACAAGGTTCGGCTTGATTTAATATATTTGTATTTGAAATTTCTAATTAATTATATGAGTATCTATATTATAAGTCAAAATTAATGTATGTAATTGTCTGCACTTGAAATTCCAAGGTCAAAGTATTTATCCTACAACTATTAGTCATCCAGTGCAAGGTTATGAGAGGAGGTCGAGTTAATAGGTATGCAATTTATCACAAGGTCATAAATATAGTACATATATCAATGGTAATTTTATTTAGTGACAATTTGATGATGAATAGGGAGCTTCACCACCACCACCAAGATTTCCTTGGTCCCCTACACACATAAGAACTTTCACCAAGGTAAATTTTACCATTTGTAATCATTATGCATGTAAATAATGTTATGTATCTATTTTGGTCAAATAACCTTGAAGTCTATTTTTAGATGTTGAATATGGAGACTCCTCCTCATGTTCGTCAGTTAGCGGAGGTGGGCATTGTTGCAACTATTTTGTCTACAAATCCTTTGACTGAGGTATGAGCCAGTAACATGTAAATGTCATTTTGTATTTCTTGTTTTATCTCATGTCATTTAATGTACATAAATGTGTTAAGTGTGAAAATATGGGAAGATAGTGGATAGTGTTAAATTCTATCAAATCAAACCCTCCTTTCACAATAACATTCAAGGACAAAAACTAAGCCAAGTCACTATAGATGAATGAGGACTCAGCTATAGGTTTGTGTACTCAGGAATGATATGGAAAGATAGATTAGACTGAGAGATTTATCAAACCCTAGATCAAATAAGCCTCCAACCCTAATTATAATACAATCAGGTACAGACAAATAGAATGCTACAAGAAACCATATAGGAAGATGCTCAGGGATGATCACAAACATACCAAAAGTTGAGTTTTTGGAAATAGAAAATTTGCATACTGCGGGGCAGGCGCCAAGTCCAATAGGATATTTTTTTGTAGATCCGGAGCAGTGAGATATGTTGGACTGTATCCAGCTCTTGAGTTTGGGGTCAAGCCTATCAAGAGGACTACGGGGTGGGCACCCTAGTCTAGGAGAGAGGAATATCAACAACTTTCTTCCAGATCCCAAATCCTTATCCTTCAAATTTCTTCTCTACACCTGCACTTTTCCAACTCTCGCACCTGTAACCTACAATCACAAAGAAATGGGGTTGGGGGTTGTGGTGTTTAGGAGCTTGCCTCTGTTAAGCCCTGGAAGGATATTCAAGTCTTCCAACACCATTGTTAGATAGAGTACATGCCCAAGGAGGGTAGAGTCTAAATCTAATGATGAAATGAAATGATTGAAACACAAATCGATGTCACCTTAGAGGTGAAGCCCTCACAGAGATGAAGATCCTTAAAATCATGAGGAGATGGATTGATGAAGCCAAATCTGCAACAAACAAACACAATAACAACACAATTCTTCTCTACAACACAATGAAGGCCTTGAAATCCCTTAGCTTGATATAACAATTTCGCATTGTCCATCTAGGTGTAAAATTAAATCATAAACCCACTTATATATGCTTTCCTACTAACATTCGTAATTCAAATTGAAAAGGCCGATAGAGGGAAACCTTTTGAAAGGGCCCAAGCAGATAGATTTAAATTTTCATCCTGGTAAATTAGGCTGGACGTAGATGTAGGTTCCCAAGTCCCAAGGCCCCAATTTGGTCTTGATTAAGATTTAGGGCAGACCCCTAAGTCCCATTTGACATGCGTTTCGAGGGAAATTGCTCTGGGATTAGTATTAATCTTGGAAAGTGTAAACATGGGGACCTAGGAGCTAAACTAGGAGGTAAAAAGGCATAGGGATACTTTTTTACTCCATACATTTAGCCCCCACTTTAATTTATGTATGATCTTAAGATTCCATACATGCATTAAAGTATGGCCGAAGCACATCAAACACATCAAACATGCCAAGAACATAGATCTAAGGCATACCCAAAGGTTAGAGGACTATTTCTAGCCCCCAATCTAAGATAAGCACTAAAAAACACATGAAAGACATGCAAGACACAAAGAAGAGATTAAGAATCACACAAAACATGGAGATTATAGTGGAAGTATGCAATACACAAAGAAGACATGAGAGTAATCATGCAATACATGAAGAATACATTGATTTAATCAACTAAAACAAATACTAAACTAGAGGGCAAAGGGAGCTCATCGCTACACGCCTTTAGACTGCTGAAAACACACACAAAAAAACCCAAAATGTGGAGGGAGCTCATCACTACATGCCTTTAGAGCACACCAAGGAGAAGACATGCCAATAAAAAACCCAAGTGTGGAGGGAGCTCATTGTTATGTGCCTTTAGACCACACCTGGGGGAAGACAGAACAAACACATAAGGAAGACATATGGAATACACGAGCACCGCATAGTATGTCATTGACATACTAGACGTCTTATACACAGAAAACATGAGCAATGGGAAGGAGCTTATTGCTAAGTCCCACCATCTAAAACACATTTTAAACATACCTAACAATTGAGCTACGCTACCACCACTGCCAAAGACACACTTAAGAGTGAATGACTCAAGATCTAGCCCTGCCTTTGTAGAGGACTTTATATAGAAGGATGTGCACTAGCTCAAGAGATACACCATCTTGCCTTTCGTAGAAGGGATTTGTATAAAAAGATATGTACTAGCTCAAGAGATTCGTTATCCTGCCTCGCGATGAGGGATTTTTGCTTGCTTTTTAAAAAGATATGCACTAGCTCAAGAGATACACCATCCCACCTCGTGATGAGGGCTTTCAAACATGCTTCATCAATGTAAAAGTAATTAGATAGATACCATTATATATGCCCCCACCTTAAGGTGGTTGATCCTTTTTGCCAGTATCAAGCACATTAAGGTAGAGTGAAAAGACGCAAGGGAACAAGAGCTCTCACAAAGCCCATGTCCCCAAAGGTGACATGTACCATGATCACCGAATGTTCCCACAAACACATTGATTTTTCTAAGATAATCAATAAGAGATAAGGTTAGAACATCTTGCTCTAAGATAATAACCAAATCAAATCATAGAGGCTATGCATAAATTATATACTAGAGCACATCAAGGACCAAGGCTACACTTGCAGGTTTGGAACTGAGTATATCCGTTGGGTTTATACTGCAGATATCTTGGAACCGAGTGTAACAACAAGGTGAGATACAAAACCATCCAAAGTGTGTAGAAGCAGATTGAGAGCATTACAAAGGTTTGTTACAAGAGATATGACAACCTGATAGATCACATGGAGTGATTCTACTAGTCAAGCATCAGATATATATATCAACCCCATCTTCATATATGGACTAGGTCCATTTTTTCTTACCTAATGAAGGGACACATGGTCCTTATCAGTATTTATTTATTTTCATCATCCACCAACTAGGTAGAATCATTGAAGAATGGAAACAATAAAAATGAGAGAGAAGAACCAAGTTCCTTAGGAACACCGCATAGGAGGATGCCCCCAAGACATCTTTTGCAATGCTATGCCCCCAAGGCACAACACACATCAATAAAAAGAGGAGAGGAAAGATAGAAGAATGTAGAAACAAATAGAATAATGGTCACAACAGAGGTGGTCTCCCGATATCCTTGGCCTTACAAGAGTGTCAAGGGTCATCTAAGGAGACCTAAACAACATATAACACAACATGAGGGAACACAACATAACACAATATCATAGCATATATATCTAAGAGGAGTTCAAACTTGTGAGCATCTTAGAGACGTTCTCCATCAAGTGTGGTAAAAAGTGTGAGTAGTTCATCGCTATGTATTTCTGGAACTGTCAAGCAGTGCTTGTTTCTCAAGACCCTGTATGTTTAAAATCTTTTGTTGCTTACGAGGGGGGTAATCATTGCTATTTCCTACTGATGACAATTGCCTTGTTCTTTTCTGGTCCTTTTCTTTCTTGTTATGATTTGATTGATGAAGGAGTCTTTTGCAATGAAATGGGATACTTTCCATTGTGACAACTTTTTCTTTCTTAATGTTATTCTGTCAAGGTTGCTCAATTTGCATATCTAGTACATTCCAGTTGTCTCCCGATCCTTGAAATGATAATGACAGAGGAACCTCAACATAGATACCTTTCCCATGTGGACAAGGTGAGTCTTTAGTCTTTTCCTTATCCACTTCTATCATACCAATTATTTCATCATAGTCGAGGTAGTCATCTTCCTGCTCTATTGTATTTTTTTCTACCATATTGTTGTCATTATGCTCAGGGAAAGGATTTGTAAAGATCTGTAAATTTTTATTTAGAGGGGCAACCAACTTATTTCCATTGTTGTTCACACCAATTATCTATATTATATTAGAATCAATGAGGTCTTGAATTTCATGTTTCAGATGCATACATCATTCGGTGTCATGTCCTACCGAGCAATGATACTGACAAAAGGCATTAGCATCAAATGATGGTCCTTGTATCATGTGCTATCGAATGGTTTAATAGGAGGAAGCTTCAAGAGATTTTTACTTATTGCTTGATTCATAATAGATTGAAGAGAGTCAGATAATGGAGTAAACTATCTTTGTTGTTGCCTAAATTGAAATGGTGCCCGTTTAGGATTAGTGATAGCGGACAGTTGTGATTGAAAATTATTTGAATGTTGTCCATTGATCTTGATGAAATATTTTTTATTCCTCTTAAAGTTTTTTTGTGATGTTACAGTTGTGGATTGACCAACTTGAGCCAATGAGTTTTGATTCTCATATTGACTAGATGAAAGTTGGTAATTGTGAAGAGTTGTGCATAAATGTTGAAAAGAGCTATACTTCATCAAGAAGATTTTATCATGAATGTTAGGTTGTAGATTTTTAATGAATATCTTCTGAACATCCTCATCTATAATCAAATATTGTATTTGTGTGAAAAGAGCTTGATATCAATTGATAAACTCTATTAACTTTTCTTTCCGACCTTATTTACAATGGACTAAATCAATCAATGAGACCGAAGGTCCAATATTTTCTTGGAAATGTTGTAAGAATTGATCAACAAGCTATGAGAAAGAGTGTATTGAATTCAAAGGTAATGAGAAAAACCATTCCAAAGCAGGATTGCGAAAAGAGTTTTGCTAACAAGTCCTCTTCAAAGAAGAAATCACTACATATAGCCATGAATGCTGCCACATGAGTATCAAGATCACCTTTACCACTATACTTTTCAAACCAAGGAGTCTCAAAATTATCAGGCATTTGAGCTCTTAGGATTGTAAAAGATAAAGGACTACGAGCATGATATGTTGGTATATTAGGTTGAGAAGAAGCATTGGACAAATTTGTCACTTTCTACTGTAAGGAGATCATGCTTTGCAAGAGTTGGTTTAAAATAGCATCATTAGGTGATGTGGTTTGCAGGTTAGAAGAGTTAGAAGTTGTAGTCATGAAATTTAAAGGTGATTGGTTGTCAGTGGTAATGAAAGGTGGTTGAGAGAAATTAGAAATGAAAGGTTCTTGAGAATAAGTGGAATGAAGTGGTGGTTGAGAATGGTTATTCATATAGGAAGACACCTTAGGTGCTAGGTTTTGATAATTAAATCCCATAGCCTTGTAATTATGTTCAAATTAATGCCATTAGATATTCCCATACTAGTGGTAGCATTACTACAAGCTTGTGCATTAGTGTTGAGGATTGATGATGTGAAAGTGGACATCCTGGTAGTCAATATAGGTGCTGATACCTGTGTATGGTTCAGTGATGACACATTGTTAATGATTTTTATGCCGTCATTCACTAACATAATGTTGTTATCCACTATATGAGCTATTCCACAAAGCATGTTAACACCATCTTGTCCTTTTAATAACTCTTTGGTACTATGAACAACGGGTACAACTTCTTTAGCTATCCTTTCTTTTCCACAAATGCTTGAAAATCAGCTAGTTCTCTATCACGTTTGTGGATTTGGTTATCAGGTATATGTGTTATCACCTCAATTGCATCTTCAAAATCATGAAATGTTCATTATTCCATTGTGGTGGTAGTTATGATATCTTGTAAAGATTGTGATTCACCCTTTGTAAAGTAAGTGTTCAATGGATTTTCTAATGTTTACATATCACTGCTATTCAAAGCACTAGAACACATTAGTCTACGAATTCTACTTACAAGGATGTTTCTATTAGGGTAGAAGGTTATACAACTCATGCAAAGTCCTACAAAACTGAGTGCACAAAATAATAGAACAATCAAGAGGAGTAAGGTAGTTATGTTTGTTGAAATACATAATATGTAATTGCAAAAGGTGAAAGTTTTGTTGACCTATTTTCCTTTGTCCAGAGTTAAATAGTTCACCTTGTATATTCCTTGAATATCCTTTAGAAAATGACCCTACAAAGATTAAATCCTTCAATTACCCATGCTCTACCTTGCCAAAAATCCCAAACACTTGCCTGGAGAATCCTTGTAGAAAACCCAGAAAAACCCATAAATCTTTTTTCTCCAATTGTTTTCTATCGCAGAGATTTCTTAGTTTTATACTTAGCCATTTTTCATGTATATGATGATGACATCATCCTTGTTTTGGGGTTTTTTGTCATTTGGTCGAATTGTATCTCAGATACAATCTTTCCTTGTATCTTGGTCATGTACAATGTTACTATACATCGGGTTCCTTGTAGGTTATGCTGTATGTATCTCCGTTTGTATATTGCATATACAATGCAATATACAACAAGCTTATACAAAATATGAGGTCTGCTTTTGTATATCGGGCAATTGTATCTCATATACAATTGCATATACAAAAGCATATGCAAGGACAAGTACAAAAAAAGGGATGTACAAGGATACATCGGCGGGATGCAAAAAGGTGATACAAAAGGTATGTTTGTTCTTTGTATGAATATGCGATTGTATCATCCCACATACAATCCTATGTACAATGGCATATACAATCCTAAGATACAATCCCGCACCCGAAAGAATATGCAGTTTGGTATAGAAAGGTAGATACGGTTGTATGTATCTTTGTATGTATGTTCGCATTGTATATTTGCAGATACAAAGGGTAGATACAAGGTCATATACAAAGTCACATGCAAAAGTCAGATACAATGTTTGTATGTATATGCGGTTGTATGCAATTTTGTTTGTATATCACATTGTATATGTGATATACAAACAAAATTGCATACAACCACATATACATACAAACATTGTTGGGGTCCACCTATTGTATGTATATGCGATATACAAAAGGTGATGCAGAAGGGAATACATACAATCTGGATGCGAATGAAGAATCAAATGTGGTGGATTTCAAGTTGGGGTCCACCTATTGTATGTATATGCGATTGTATCATCCCATATACAATCCTATATACAATTGCATATACAAAAGTTAGATACAACATGGATATACAATGCGGACCCGACTAGGAAATTAAATTTGGCAAACTCAGCGGTGGGCTCCGCAGTTGTATGTTGAAGTGCATGTATATGCCAATATGCAAAAAACAAAGATACAAGGCCGGACCTATTCTAAAGTTCCATTCTGGTTGATAATCGATTGAGTTCCACAATTGTATGTACATGCGTTTGTATCTCATATATACAATATGTACAAAGACACATACAATGGATTTTCAGCAAGACAATGTGTATCAGTGGCTCAGTTTGAGGTCTTTCCAATGGCCGATAAGGAGGATGCAGTGGTGGGTCCCAGGTTTAGCTCAGCGACCAATGGAGTGATGACAGGTGGCAAGGGCATATATACAAAAGGTGATGCAAAAGTTAAGGTCCACTTTTGTATATCGGGAAATTATATCTCATTTACAATCACATATACAAAGTCACATACAAAGGATTTTCGGTGAGACAGGCCTTATTGGTGGCTCAGTTTGAGGTCTCTCTGATGGCCAATAAAGATGCAAATGTTCAGTGATGGGTCCCAGGTTTAGCTCAACGGCAAATCAGATAGTGCCACGTGTCAGGCAGATTCAAAGGCTGATTCAGAGGCTCATTCAGATGGTGATTCAAGTCATATATACAATGGCCGATACATATGAAATACACATTGGTGAGGCACTTTCTGAGGTCTCCCCGAAAGCCTGATATATACAAAAGTTGTATATGAAGAAAAATGAAGGAGACTTTGTATGTTGCACCAAGTGAACCTATTGCAAGATATAATAGTATACAATTGTAGATGCAAAGTGATATACAAATGCAAGATGCAGTTGATTGCAACTTTGACCGCCCATATCTTCTTCATCCTGAGGAATTTCTGCATGCTCCAAAAGGCAAATGTGCTTGTTTTTGCCTCCTCTTTCATCTAGCAGGCTTTGAGGAGGATATCTTCGCTTTCAGAATTTGATGCAAATCTGCAAGCTCGATTGACTGGATGTTTCAACGACTGATTTGGCATATGCAAGGGCTAATATTGTTGCATTTATTCTAGTTGGTAGACTTTGCAGGTGGATTCATGGCAGATGGCTTCACTCTTCAATGCGTATGGGCTCTATGTCTTGCTGGCAGATCTTCATGTGTTTGGCGATGACTTTGGGGCTCTTCTCTTCAATGCCCTGTCCTATCTTGCATTTGGGAAACTATTTTCTGATGGTTGTGGACCTGCCAGCGACATGGTTCTTGTCCTTTCACTAAGCCCTTGCCTTTGCTTCCTTGTTCCTACATTGATGAATACATTCTGCATTCCTAGGATCCTGTGCAATTGTTTCAACGTCCCTAGCATAGGAATTTGATATAAATGACATTGTAGCTTCAATTTTAAGTGGTTCTTTTCCATATACATTCTTGAGTTAGTGATTTTTTCTGCAATCCTACTCAGTTTGAGTATGTTTTTGTAACTCTTTGGGCATATGAAATACAGAGAATACCTTGGATACCATTGAAAGTTAGTTTTTGCCTTCTTGTGTTGAAGTATTGGGTGTTATTAAATGTTTGGACAGGTCATTTGTGAGGTAATTTGTTTCCTTGTGACTGTCTTATGTTTTTCAATACCATTTTTCTGTAGAAGTTGTGTTTATGTAGGTTGCAAACTATGTCTTAAAGTGTTATAAGACTTAAAATTGTGAAGTTTAGCTTCCTTTTTTGAAGATTTTAATGTAGTTAGGCCTCTTTGTGAAGTGCTTTTGTAAACATACAGTGATAGGTTGTGCAGGTTTTTATTTTTAGTTGTCTGTGGCCAAGCGTATGCAGGTCTAGATTTCATTTTACCTTATCAAGTTTTCCAGTTTTATCTTTCATTTTTAAAAGCATTCCTTCTCCTTTTTCCTCTGCAAATCCAGTAGATTTTAGGTGATAACCAGCTAGGAAGTCAGCTTTCTCTAGAGGTTCTTTCCAACTCAGGTGACCCACAGACCTAGAAAGATCCCATGTTTCTCCAGATTGCCAAGTTTTACAACTCAACAAGGGTGCAAATCTGAGAGACAAATAGTTTTTGGCACGCTCGGTGGACTGTTCGAGTCTGAACAGTGCTACGTTATAATCATATTGCTGGTTTTGATATGCCACCAGCATTATCAGGCCTTTAAGAGGTAGTTTTCTACATATCTAGCGACTCATACTGAGAAAGGACAAGTAGATCAGTGCTGTTCCATTTTTATGAGAAAAATACAAACTTGGAGTTCAAGTTCCTTTGATTATTTGCATCTATCTCCGCCTAGAAGATAGAGTAGAACTGTGGTAAGGACACCGGTTTCAAAAAGAATACAATCAACTCCACCAAGTTTTAGGCCAGTAGTACCTGTAGTTCCTGTACCGGTTCAAGCAAACCTACCTCCAGCTATTCCAATGGCAAGGAATCAATAGTTTGTGGCTTTTAATGGGGGTAGCCCATTGAATTTGATAGTGCATGATAATATACCCATGGTAGCTTTGAAGAGCCTACCCTATTTCACTAGGGAGGATCAAACTACCCCAATTGAGCACATTAGAGACGTAGCTTCTCTATGTGGTGTTCATCATGTAACTCAAGAAAATGTAGCCATAAGGTTGCTGGCTGCCTCATTTAAAGGAAAAGCATTACAGTGGTTCAGGAGTTTACCAGTGCAAACCATTGGAACTTGGGATGATCTGAGTGATAAGTTGAACAAACAATTTCAAGATAAGTCAGATAACTTATCACTGGTTGAATAGCTGACTACAATAAAGAGAGCTCCCCAAGAGAAAATGATGGATTTCAATTTTTGATTTCAGAAGACATGGAACAGAATTCCTGCCATGGTAAGGCCTTCATCAGAATATGCATTTCTGTATTTTTTGAAAGCTCTAAATAGTAACATTTCAATAATGATACAATCATTGGGAGGTACAAGTTTACCTGATGCATATGAAATAGCTATTAGAGCAGAAAACAACCTAATTTAGGCTGGAAAAATAGCACCTAGACCACCAATGCCCATTTTTCCCGAGATTCAAGCTTCAATGCCTTTGTCGATCCTGTCTTTTTCCCCTTTACCTGATGCAACAACATTGCCAAGTACTGTCAATCCTGAGACTGTTGTTTCTAGCTCATCACAAGAGTTAAGAGAGATAAAAAACAACTAATAGAAAATAGAAAATATCTTGCAAACTTTTGGGAATGAGTTGGTGAACATCAAAAACTAGCAGTCCCAGAATAGACAGCCTTATTAGCCACACAACCAAGGGCAAAATCAGCCTTATCAGGGGCAAAACCAGCCATACTAAGCCAATAGGACTCCATATCAAAGCAATTACCAGGGTGCTAGGCAGAATGTGAACCAGAGGCCTTTCTAGCCTTACAATCTCATACCCATTAATGCAGTTAGAGACCTTGTCCCTGTTCAGAATAACCTTGCAGCTGAGTATGAATGGTGTTTTCCATGCAATCAGCCACATAGCCAGGCAACATGTTCAAATGGAGTGATAAATCAAGCTCTAATGGTACAAAATGTTACAGTTTCATAGCCAAACACACTTAATGATGGGGCTGTACAGGAGCAAGAACAGCCTCAGAATGATACTGCCTTCCTAAACTGGCAGGGAGATGAGTTATGTGGCATAAACAGAGATGATACTTCAGTTGCAGCAAATACAAGAGCTGAAAAGAGGGGTTATGAGATAGATCAAGAAGAAAACAAAGGAAAAGGACCTGTTGATCCTTCTACATCCCAAATTCCCCATATTTTGCAAAGGAATACTCAAGCAACTGCCATGGAACAACCTCATTTGCAGGTTGATATTGCTGCTGCAAAGTCACATTAGAAGGTAAACGTCACTTCACCTTTTAATATCATTGAAAATATGAAGAAAATAAATGTGACAATATTTATGTGGAATTCCTTAGCCATCCCAGGTCAAAAGGACATGTTACAATCTACCTTGTCTGATTTAAAAGTGTCAAATGATGCAACTATTGACCCAGCTAGGGTTGTTCTTACCAATTCATCCCTGGACAACAGTAAACAACCAAATAAGAGTGCTAAACCACTTCCATTTTGTGTTATTAATAATAGGAGATAGGTTAGTACATAACTGCATGGTGGATAGTGGTGCAAGTAGTTCTGTAATGCCAAAACAGATTGCAGACCAATTAGGATTGAAATACCAGCCCTTTGAGAAGGGTGTGCACCAGCTAGATGGCACAGCTATTAACACTATAGGTGTGATAAAATATCTAGGTCTCACTTTGCATACCTATCCAAATGTTTCCATTTCTCAAGAGGTGTTAATCATAGATTTACCTCCTTATTTTGCCATGTGTTTGTCAAGGGAGTTCACAGTCAAGATAAGAGGATATTTATCCTTACATTGGTCCCACATGTTTTTTAGGACCCAATATGGCACAAAAGTGACCATAAAATCTGAATTGCTTGCCAAAGATCACATAGAGCCTTATGTCCCAAGTGCTATTACTGCAAATTGCATTATTTCTGATGATCCTGAGCTTGTTGCTGCTTAAGACCTGCAAGCTGAGAGTATCCCAGAAGTGTTGTTAAAGGAGTGGGCTTAGAAAATATTGTAGATGATTCTGAGGGACACATTCAAGAAACTGGTATGGCGGTTTACATGTTGTACAAACCTGAAATAGCAATTCCAAACCTTGTAAACAATGCAGAACAGAAAGATGAGGTATGGAAAATGTACTTTGATGGCTCTAGGAATAGGAATGGATCTGGTGGTGGTGCAATGCTTGTGTCTCCATAAGGTGATAGATATTATTCTGCTTTCTATTTTGCTTTTTCATGTACAAATAACACTGCTGAGTATGAAGGGTTGATTCAAGGTTTGTAGTGGGCAAGGAAGAGGAAAATTGGTTGTTTGTAGGTGTATGGGGACAACGAACTTATTGTAAATCAGGTGAGGGGACTGCATATTACACAGAATGATGCTTTGAAATGCTATAAACATAGGGTATGGGATATGATTGAGGAGTTTGATGCTTTCAATCTAATCTCTATTCCAAGAAATTAGAACAATCATGTAGATAAGTTAGCTGCGATTGGGGCTCTGTTTGATATCCCCAGTGATATTCAAAGAGAAAAGGTATAGCCTCATGTGAAAATAGTTGATAGGCCCTCTATCCCTGACAATAACATTCATTGGCAGGTTCTGCGTTTCTTGTTAGAAGAGGATGAGTTCTCTGTGATGAATTAGAACAAACTCAAACAGCAATATGGTGATCATCAAGTTGTTCAATTAAGGACTAATAAGCTGCCTAGAGGGTTGGTAACCTTGAAATCCATTTTTTGTACTGATGATCAATTGAAAAAGAGCAAAACCAGCATACAGGTCAAAGAGGAACATTACGAGGAGCTGGAAATTTTTAAAAGTAAGCTTCTCAAAATTGGTAAAATCTGTTCACCTGAGGATAGGAAAGCTTTTATTGCTCTTTGTCAAGAATTTGAGGCTGTGTTTGCTTGGGAATACTCAAACTTAAAGGGGTTTGACCCTCATATTGCTTAGCATACTATTGAGTTAGAGCCATGTGCAAAACCTGTAAGGCAGAAATAAAGACCTTTAAATCCAAAACTTGAGCCTCTGATGATTAAGGAATTAACCAAGCTGATCGAGGGAAATATCATTTTTCTGATCAAGCACACTTCTTGGGTCTCAAATCTTGTTCCTGTGAGGAGAAAGAATGGAGAGATTAGGTTGTGCGTTGACTTTAGAGACCTTAATAGAGCCTCCCTGAAGGACCACTACCCGTTTCCCTCAATGGAGCAAATTTTGCAAGTAGTGGCTGGTTCAGAAAGATTCTCCTTACTTGATGGATATTCTGGTTATAATTAAGTATTAGTCAAGGAGGAAGATCAGTTTAAAACTACTTTTACCACCAAATGGGGCACCATAGCCTACAAAAGGATGCCTTTTGGTCTGTCAAATGCTAGCTCTACTTTTCAGAGAGCTATGGATATGGCTTTTAAAGGTTTGCTTTATAAATTGGTACTTGTGTACCTTGATGACATCACAACTTTCTCTAAGGATGCAGCTGAACATTTATCCCACTTGAAACAAGTATTTGAGAGATGTAAAGAGTTTGGGATATCTCTCAATCCCAAGAAATGCATTTTTACTATGCATGAAGGCAAGCTTTTAGGACACATTGTGTCAAAAGAGGGAGTTACCATTGAAACAGAAAGAGTAAGAGCTATCTTGGAGCTACCTTTACCCAGTCACAAGAAAGGACTGCAATGTTTTATTGGCAGAATTAATTTTCTGCGAAGATTATACCTAGCATTGCAAATTTATTAAAGCCACTGACTTCTATGTTAAAGAAAAATGTAGTTTTCAATTGGACAAAAGAGGGCAAACTTAGCTTTGAGTCCATAAAAGAAGCATTATCAGCTACACCAACTCTAGTAAATCCTGATTTCTCAAAAGATTTTATTTTATATGCTTATGGCAGTTTAGATACAATTTCTACAATTCTGGTACAACAACAAAGTGAAGGCTTTGAGCAGCCAATTGATTTCTTTAGTCAACGACTGGAGGAGTATGAACAAAGGTATAGTTTCTTTGAAAAACATGTCCTTGCAATGGTAAAGAGTCTCAAGAAGTTTAAGCATCTTATTTCTAACAATAAGGTACATTTGATGGTTGCTCACCCTGGTGTGAAAGAGTTTCTGTTAGGTAAGGATGTTAATGAGAAAATGGCTGGTTGGATTACCAAAGTCATGGAATATGATGTAGATATCAAGATAACCAAGCTCATCAGAGGTAGAGGACTCAGTGAACAGCTTGCTACTAGGTCTAAAAATGAAACAAAGAAGGAAGAAGAGGTGTTTTTGACCATTGAAGATGAACATCAGGATGATACAATAGCAGTTGGAACAGGTTGGGTTAATGACATGACTCATTTTTTGCAAATTGGTGAATGTCCAGTAGGTTTAGATAGAACCAAGAGAAGATATTTTAGACTGTAGTCTATTCCATATGTTTTAATTAATGATATCCTTTTCAGAAAAGATTTTAATGGTGTGTTGTTAAGATGCATTGATAATGATCAAACTGACAAGGTGTTGCATGAGTTTTATGATGGAATAGTAGGGGGTCATTTTGTCCCAAGGACTACTTCTTGGAAAATAATGAGAGCTAGATATTATTGGCCCAACTTATTCAAGGATGCCCATGCATGGGCCAAAAAGTGTTTAAAATGTGCCATTTTTGCAGGCAAAGAAATGTTGCTAGCTTTACCTCTGCAATTGATTCAAGTAGAACAACCCTTCATGAGATGGGGCATTGATTTTATAGGTCCCATTAACCCATCATCAAGTGCAGGCCATAGGTGGGTACTTACAGCAACAGACTATTTCACAAGGTGGACTGAAGTAGTGGCTTTGAAGGAAGCCAATGAGAATGTTGTTTTGAACTTTTATTATGATTTGGTATCTAGATTTGGAGTACCTAAGTCAATTATCTCAAACAATGCTTTAGCCTTTGTTGGATTGAGGATAACTAACTAGGCTGTGAAGAATGGAATCTATTTGAACACTTCATCAAATTATTACCCACAGGGTAATGGTTTGGCTGAATCCACAAATAAGAATCTCATGAGGATTATCAAAAGATTAATGGAGGATAAATAGAGAACCTGGCACACCAATCTGAAATCTGATTTATGGGCAGATAGAATAACTCCTAAGAGGTCTATTGGAAACTCCCCATATATGTTAGTTTATGGAAAAGAGGCAAGATTGCCTGTGTTTGTGGAGCTGCCAGCACTTGATATCATGAATCAACTAGAGATGTTTGAAGAAGACCCCATGGCTGTCAGATATGCTCAACTTATGGAGCTTGAAGAAATGAGAGATAAAGCTATGAAAGCTATGGAGTATCATCAGCTTTAGACAAAAAGAACTTTTGATAAGAAGGCCACTCCCAAAAATTTTAGGGAGGGTGATATGGTACTCAAATGGGATGAGTTGAAAGGTAGGCCAGGGAAGCACTCCAAGTTTGATAGCATGTGGAGTGGCTCGTTTATCATTACTGAATGCAAGGAGCACAATGCATTTCAGTTATCAAACATGGATGGAGAAAATTTGCCTATCCCAGTCAATGGGATACACCTGAAGAGGTGTTTTAAGGTATGAGTTTCCTTGTAAAACAATAGATTAGGTTTCTTGCTTTCAATAAGTGCTATTGCACAATAGTTTAGATCCCTTTTTGTTTTCCCTAAGTGTTGTCTAGCATAGTTAGATGAGTTGCTTTTAGCATTTTGTTTTGGTTTTGGTCTTCCAAGTGTTCTTCATTGCTGATATGCTAAGTTACTGAGGTCAGGATTGATTGTCAAAGGTATTTTTAACTCTCTATATGACCCTGTACCCAATGGATGATTAAGGCCACTGGTCTAATTGTTTAGCAGGCAAACATCCTTGAGAAGTCACCAAAATGTTGACCTATTTTCCTCTATCCAGAGTTAAATAGTTCACATTTTATATTCCTTGAATATCATTTAGAAAATGACCCTACAAAGATTAAATCCTTCAATTACCCATGCTTTTCCTTGCCAAAAATCCCAAACACTTGCCTAGAGAATCCTTGTAGAAAACCCAAAAAAACCCATAAATCTTTTGTCTCCAATTGTTTTCTATCGTAGAGATTTCTTAGTTTTATACTTAGCCATTTTTCATGTATATGATGATGACATCATCCTTGTTTTGGGGTTTTCTGTCCTTTGGTCGAATTGTATCTTAGATACAAATTTTCCTTGTATCTTGGTCATGTACAATGTTACTATACATCAGGTTCATTGTAGGTTATGTTGTATGTATCTCCGTTTGTATATTGCATATACAATGTAATATACAAGAAGCTTATACAAAATATGAGGTCCGCTTTTGTATATCAGGCAATTGAATCTCATATAGAATTGTATATACAAAAGCATATGCAAGGATAGGTACAAAAAAGGGATGTACAAGGATACATCAGTGGGATGCAAAAAGGTGATACAAAAGGTATGTCCGTTCTTTGTATGTATATGCGATTGTATCATCCCACATACAATCCTATGTACAATGGCATATACAATCCTGAGATACAATCCTGGACTCGAAAGGATATGCAGTTTGGTTTAGAAAGGCAAATGCGGTTGTATGCATCTTTGTATGTATGTTCGCATTGTATATTTGCATATACAAAGGGCAGATACAAGGTCATATAAAAAGTCACATGCAAAAGTCAGATACAATGTTTGTATGTATATGCGGTTGTATGCAATTTTGTTTGTATATCACATTGTATATGTGATATACAAAAGGTGATGCAGAAGGGAATACATACAATCTGGACGCGAATGAAGAATCAAATGTGGCAGATTTCAAGTTGGGGTCTGCCTATTGTATGTATATGTGATTGTATCATCCCATATACAATCCTATATACAATTGCATATACAAAAATTAGATACAACATGGATATACAATGTGGACTTGACTGGGAAATTAAATTTGGCAAACTCAATGGTGGGCTTCGCAGTTGTATGTTGAAGTGCATGTATATGCCAATATGCAAAAAACAAAGATACAAGGCCAGACCTATTCTAAAGTTCCATTTTGGTTGATAATCCATTGAGTTCCACAATTGTATGTACATGCGTTTGTATCTCCTATATACAATTGTGATGTACAAAGACACATACAATGGATTTTTGGTGAGACAATGTGTATTAGTGGCTCAGTTTGAGGTCTTTCCAATGGCTGATAAAGAGGATGCAGTGGTGGGTCCCAAGCTCAGCTCAGCGACCAATGGAGTGATGACACATGGCAAGGGCATATATACAAAAGGTGATGCAAAAGTTAAGGTCCACTTTTTTATATTGGGCAATTGTATCTCATATACAATCACATATACAAAGTCACATACAAAAGATTTTTAGTGAGACAGGCCTTATCGACAGCTTAGTTTGAGGTGTCTCCGATGGCCGATAAAGATGCAAATGTTCAGCAATGGGTCCCAGGTTCAGCTTAGCGGCAAATTAGATAGTGCCACGTGTCAGGAAGATTCAAAGGAAGATTCAGAAGCTCATTAAGATGACGATTCAAGTCGCATATGCAATGGCCGATACAAGATGAAATACACATCGGTGAGGCACTTTCTGAGGTCTCCCCAATAGCTCGATATATACAAAAGTTGTATATGCAGAAAAGTGAAGGAGACTTTGTATGTTGCACCAAGTGAACCTAAAAGTCCATGTGCAATTGTATATACAATTGCAAGATACAACAGTAGACAATTGCAGATGCAAAACGATATACAAATGCAAGATGCAGTTGACCATAATTTTGACTGCCCATATCTCCTTCATCCTTAGGAATTTCTGCATGCTCCAAAAGGGAAATGTGCTTGTTTTTTCCTCCTCTTTCATCTGGCGAGCTTTGAGGAGGATATCTTTGCTTTCAGAATTTGATGTAAATCTGTAGGCTCGATCGACTGGATGTTTCAGTGATCGATTTGGCATATGCAGGGGCTAATATTGTTGCATTTATTCTAGTTGGTAGGCTTTGCAGGTGGATTCATGGCAGATGGCTTCACTCTTCAATGTGTATGGGCTCTGTGTCTTGCTGGCAGATCTTCATGTGTTTGGCGATGACTTTAGGGCTCTTCTCTTCAATGCCCTGTCCTATCTTGCATTTGGGAAACCATTTTCTGATGGTTGTGGACCTGCCAGTGACATGATTCCTATCCTTTCACCATGCCCTACCTTTGCATCCCTATTCCTGCATTGATGAATACATTCTGCACTCTTGGGATCTTGTGCAACTATTTCAATGTCCCTAGCATAGGAATTTGATATAAATGACATTGTAACTTCAATTTTAAGTGGTTCTTTTCCATATACATTCTTGAGTTAGTGATTTTTTCTGCAATCCTACTTAGTTTGAGTATTTTTTGTAACTCTTTGGGCATATGAAATACAGAGAATACCTTGGATACCACTGAAAGTCAGATTTTGCCTTCTTGTGTTGAAGTATTGGGTGTTATTAAATGTTTGGATAGGTCATTTGTGAGGTAATTTGTTTCCTTGTGACTGTCTTATGTTTTTCAATACCCTTTTTCTGCAGAAGTTGTGTTTATGCAGGTTGCAAACTATGTCTTAGAGTGTAATAAGACTTAAAATTGTGAAGTTTAGCTTCCTTTTTTGAAGATTTTAATGCAGTTAGGCCTCTGTGTGAAGTGCTTTTGCAAACATATAGTGATAGGTTATGCAAGTTTTTATTTTTAGTTGTCTGTGGCCAACCGTATCTAGGTTTGAATTTCATTTTACCTTATCAAGTTTTGGTGAATCACCCTTATTTTCAAGTTTTCCAATTTTATCTTTCATTTTTAAAAGCATTCCTTCTCCTTTTTCCTCTACAAATCTAGTATATTTTAGGTAATAACTAGCTAGGAAGCCGGCCTTCTCCAGAGGTTCTTTCGAACTCAGGTGACCCACAGACCTAGAAAGATCCCATGTTTCTCCAGATTGCCAAGTTTTACAACTCAACAAGGGTGCAAATCTGAGAGACAACAAGTTTCAAAGCTAGGATGCAAAAGTATGCAATATGATCCAACACTATACTTCAAAATCAGATTTGAATGAATGTTTAAAAGGAGTAGCAAAATTTGGAAATGAAATTTTGACTACAAAGCAAAGACTAGGTTATATGAAAAATACAACTTTTTAAGCAAAACCCTAGCAAATGGAATTTTTAAATGCAATGTTTGATATGAATTAATGATGAATTACTTTAATAAGGATCATATCTGATGAAAATATCATAAAATTAAATATTTTTATGATATGTCATACAAAATTTGTAAAACTATGCCTTAATGCAAGCCTAAAATGCTTATTTTTTTCATTTTTTTCAAATGTATGCAAAATTTTCCAATGCAAGATGGTAAATATGATATGAATGAATGTAAGGACTAATTACAACACTCATAAAGATGCAAAATGCTCATTGTTCCAGGTTCACCAAAATGTTAAGTGTGAAAATGTGGGAAGATAGTGGATAGTGTTAAAGTCTATCAAATCAAACCCTCCTTTCAAAATAACATTCAAGGAAAAAAACAAGCCAAATCACTATAGATGAATGAGGACTTAGCTATAGGTTTGTGTACTCAGGAATGATATGGAAAGATAGATTAGATTGCTAGATTTATCAAACCCTAGATCAAATAAGCCTCCAACCCTAATTATAATGCAATCAAGATACAGACAGACATAATGCTCCAGGAAACGATATAGAAAGATGCTCAGGGGTGATCAAAAACATACCAGAAGTTGAGTTTTCATAAATAGAAACTTTATGGACTATGGGACGAGTGCCTGGAAGTCCAATAAGGAAGTTATTTTGTAGATCCAGAGCAATGATATATGTCAGATTGTATCCAGCTCTTGAGTTCAGGGTCAAGCTCGTCGAGAGGACTACAGGGTGGGCGCCCTAGTCTAGGAAGAGGAATATCCACAACTTTCTTCCAGATCATGAATCATTATCCTTCAAATTGCTTCTCTACAACTGCTCTTTTCCAACTCCCACACATGTAACCTACAATCACAAAGAAAGGGGTTTGGGGTTTGTGGTGTTTAGGAGCTTGCCTCGATTAAGCCCTAGAAGGACATTCAAGTCTTCCAACACTATTATTAGATAGAGTGTGTACCCAAGGAGGGCAGAGGCCAAATCCAATGATGAAATGAAATGATTGAAACACATATTGATGTCACCTTAGAGGTGAAGCCCTCACGGAGATGAAGATCCTTCAAATCATGAGGAGATGGATTGATGGAGCCAAATATGTAACAAACAAACACAATAACAACACAATTCTGCTCTACAACACAATGAAGGCCTTAAAATCCCTTAGCTCAATATCACAAGTCCACATTATCCATCTAGGTGTAAAATTAAATCATAAACTCACTTATATATGCTTTCTTGCTAACATTTGTAATTCAAATTGAAAAGGTCGACAGAGGGAAACCTTTTGAAAGGGCCCAAGCCGACACATTTAAATTTTCATCTAGGCAAATTAGGTTGGACTTGGGAGTGAGAGCCCAAGTTCCAAGGCCCTAATTTGGTCTTGATTAAGATTTAGGATAGGCCCCTAAGTCCCATTTGACATGGGTTTCGGGGGAAATTGTTCTGGGATTAGTATTAAGCTTGCAAAGTGTAAACACAGGGACCTAGGAGCTAAACTAGGAGGCAAAAATCCATAGGGATACCTTTTACTCCATAACAAAATGATATTCATGTTTACTCAATTTTTCTTCTTCATGCTTCTCATAGGAGGTCACAACTCCAACCCGTCCAACTACAGATGAAGAGAGACAAAAATGATCGAGAGGGATCACCAGCTAGTGATAAGTGATTGATTACATATGCCATATTATATATTTCATGTTTTCTATATTAATGTGGATATTGTTTGATTGTATTAATAGGTGAAGCTTCAAAAATCCCTGTCGAGGAGGTCTATTCGATGGGAGAGAGAGGATGAGTCACTTATTGACTCTCCATCTTCATGACCAAGCAAGGGTCATCGATTATTTGATAGCAGTTCATAGGAAATTTGATTTTGGGACATTTTTTGTATGCTTAGATGGCTTTGTATACATACTTTTGTATTTTACCAATGTATATCTTTGTTTATGCATGTATGTCTTTGTTTGTACATGCCTATATGGCTTTATATATACATTGTATGTTATTTCCATGACATTATGTATATGACATTTTATATTAAATATAATATGATGATCAATTATGGTTACAAGATAGATACTGTATCATGCTTAAAATTTTTGATATTGCATACATGTTCTTAAATGCTTCCATGGAATAATTTTATGTTCAATTATAGTTCAATATATGTGTCAAGTATGGTTTGATTAATTTAAATATTTTGATAGCATCCTTGCAAAATATATTTTATGCATATATTACAATCATTGCATTCCATGAGACTGCATTTCTTTGAGGCATCATGTCAAACAGTTCATGCACCTTGTCTATGCTTCCACACTTTGCATACATGTCTACAAGGGCAGCTATAAATACAACATGTGACAAAATTCCTATATCCTTTATGTTTTGATGGGTTTCCACACCCTATTCCAAAGATCCCATTTTGGCATAAGCATGGAGGATGTTGGATAAGGTTGTGGAATTTGGTTATACACGTGCCAATTGCATTTACTTGAAATTTTCTAAAGCCTTTTTGAAAAAATCCATTTTGTGCATATCTTGCAATCATTGCATTCTATGAGACAACATTTCTTTGAGGCATCATATCAAATAGTTCATGTGCCTTGTCTATGCTTCCACACTTTTTGCATACATGTCTCATAGGGCAGTTGCAACCGCAACATCTATCAAAATTCCCATATCCTTTATGATTTGATGGATGTCCATACCTTGTTCTAAAGATCTCATTTGGGCATAGACAAGGAGGATGATGGCTAAGGTTGTGAAATTTGGATTTACACCTGCCAATTGCATTTGCTTGAAAGTTTCTAAAGTCTTATCAGAAAAACCATTTTGTGCATATCTTGCAAGCATTGCATTCCATGAGACAACATTTCTTTGAGGCATCATGTCAAATAGTTCACTTGCCTTTTCTATGCTGCATCACTTTGTATACATGTCTCATAGGGCAATTGCAACTACAATATCTGACGAAATTCCTATATCCTTTATGCTTTGATGGATGTCCATACCCTATTCTAAAGATCCCATATGGGCATAGACAAGGAGGATGCTGGATAAGGTTGTGGAATTTGTCTTTACACCCGCCAATTGCATTTTCTTGAAAGTTTCTAAATCCTTTTTGAAAAAATATATTTTGTTCATATCTTGCAATCATTGCATCCCATGAGATAGCATTGAACTTTGAGGCATCATGTCAAATAGTTCATGTGCCTTGTCTATGCTTCTACACTTTGCATACATGTCTCCTAGGGCAGTTGCAACTACAACATCTGCCAAAATTCCTTTATCCTTTATTCTTTCATGGTTTTCCATTTCCTATTCCAAAGATCCTAATTTGGCACAAGTAGGGAGGATGCTTGCAAATGTTATGGAATTTGGTTTTACACGTTCCAATTGAATTTGCTTAAAAGTTTCTAAAGCCTTTTCAAAAAATCCATTTTGTGTATATTGTGCAATCATTGCATTCCATGAGATGGCATCTCTTTGAGGTGTCATTCCAAACTATTCACATGCCTTGTCTATGCTTGTGGACACTTTGCATACATGTCTACAAGGGTAGCTGAAAATACAATATCTAACAAAATTCCTATATCCTTTATGCTTTGATAGTTGTCCACACCCTATTCCGAAGATCCCATTTTGGAATAGGCAAGGAGGATGTTGGATAAGTTTGTGGAATTTGGCTTGACACCTACCAATTGAATTTTTTGGAAAGTTTCTTTCAAGCCTTATCAAAAGATATATTTTGTGCATATCTTACAATCATTGCATTCCATGAGACAACATTCCTTCAAGGCATCATGTCAAACAGTTCACGTGCATTGTCTATGCTTCCACACAAGTTGCATACATGTCTACAAGGATAGCTGAAAATACATTTGACAAAATTCCTATATCCTTTATTCTTTCATGGTTGTCCATACCCTATTCCAAAGATCCTAATTTGGCACAAGTAGGGAGGATTCTTTCAAAGGTTATGGAATTTGGTTTTACACGTACCAATTGCATTTGCTTGAAAGTTTATAAAGCCTTTTCAAAAAATCCATTTTCTGTATATCATACAATCATTGCATTCCATGAGATGGCATATCTTTGAGGTGTCATGTCAAACTATCCACATGCCTTGTCTAAGCTTCCACACTTTGCATACATGTCTACAAGGGCAGCTGCAAATACAACATCTGACAAAATTCCTATATCTTTTATGCTTTGATGGTTGTCTATACCCTGTTCTGAAGAACCTATTTTGGCATAGGCAAGGAGGATGACTGATATGGTTGTGTAATTGGATTTACACCCACCAATTACATTTGCTTGAAAGTTTCCTTCAAGACTTATCAAAAAATCCATTTTGTGCACATCTTGCAATAAGTGCATTCCTTTATTTGTGATGTGCATAACATGCTATAATTGTACATGCTTACAACAAGTGATTCATGCTACAATGAAGCACACCATGATGAAATAAGAAGATGCATATTTACAACACTTAAGAATATGTATTAGTGTTGCTCATGTCATCAATACATGTTATATCCCTTACTTTCTCATGCAAATGGATAAACTATGTTTTCATCTTCGCATACATGGCTTACAACATGTGATGATAAACCACTACAAGTTGTATATGTGCTTAACAACAAGTATACATGTGCTGCAACACCCATATGCATTGACTTAGGTGAGTGGTTCTTTCATTAGTGGTGGTGTTCATTTTGGACATAAAATAATAATGGTTATTTTTATACAAATTATTCATGGAACTTGTAGTTTGCAATCTTGTTCTTTATGCCTATTCCTTTTATAATTTGAAACAAAAGATGGAATTCTTACCCACATTCTATGCACCTACATTAGTGACCAATGTACTTTAACACATAGGGAGAGAGACATAGGGAGAACACCGTTGATGAAAACCAAGGTCTTTGCTTATGAATAAGACATCTTGTTGTTGTTGCTACAATCTTAGGACTGTCACAATTTTGCATGCTTTTGACAATGATAATGAGGGTTTTGGATGCTCAATAAGGTTACCCTACACTCATGGTACCCTCATAGTATCCTCATAATGCTTTCCTTAATGATCTAATGACTAACTCAATAGGATAACTTCATGGATTCATTAGAAAAAGGCAAGCCCATGATGTAATACTAAAGATAAGAACCCTAGAAACCATAGGTAATATCCCTACACACAAACATTAATCAAATATGTATGGAAGAACATGAAACCATAATGTAAGTCTAAAAAGATGAAATTTAATCCATTTTGAAACTTCTACCATAGATGGAATAGTCAAAACAATAGCAAATCCTTATATTTTTTCCAAAAATTATCATAAAGCCTAGGTTGATAACCATTTCATGTGATTTTTGTAGCACATTCTTTAAGATGTGTTTTGCCATTATGTTTTATCCACTTAAATGCTAGCTCATGTGCTTACAAGATTATATTTTGTTGTTTTAGATGATGTTATCTATCCCATTATTATATTTTTCTTATCCTAACATGATCATATCTTTTACATTTTTCATGTGCTAACATGGATTGGAATGGGTTCATCATCTTCAAGACTATTTGAACCTTTTATTAATGCCTTAAAAAACATTGGATCAAGTGATAACACCATATAAACCTAAGGAGAGTAGAGAAAACACCTAAAATAGAGATTACAACATAGCTTTTAGTTTAGTTTCATCTACTAGAAAGGTGCTAGGACTAAATTTTTGTATTCGGCATCTCCTGGGGCCAAACGGACGGCGCCAACATGTCTGGGTGGGAAGTTAAATGTTAGGGGAGGTGTCTTTTCGGTGGCACAGCCTCCTAGTCGTTCTTGGCTACATTGGATGGAGACAGTCTCTTAAGAGACGTACGACAAAAAAAGTTGTCAAACTTTGGACTGGCTGTTCCGTCAAACCGTGACACCTAGGAACATCTTATTTGCATGTATAGGTGGATGTCAGGTCCAACTACAAATACCTACCTTGGTTTTTTTAAATCAATTTTGTTTTCCTGTGGTGGCACGGAACACATTGTTCCAAAATGTTTCAGTTTCATGCAATGGAAACACCTACTAGGAGTGAAATTTTGCATTCCACTCCTCATGGGGCCGAACAGACTATGCCAACACATCGAGGTGGGTGGGTAAACACTAGAGGAGGTCTTTTTTAGTGTGTCAAGCCCCAGAAGTTCTAGGCTGTAGGTTACCGGCAAAATCACTTGAGATCCCTAAGAGCAAAAAATTACCAAACTTTGACAGAGCAGTTCTTAGAATTCATGGCACCTGGGAATGTTCTGTTTGGACCTATAGGTGAATGTGGAGTCCTTCCAAAATAACCTCTCTTAGTTTTTCTCAACTCTAATCAGTTTGACCATGTCAAAATTAAACACATTCTTGCAAAATGCTTCATTGGCATTTAACACAACCTTGCCAAGAGCCATATTTTTTGTTATGCTCATTGTAGGGCCCAAAACACTATGCCAACACATCAAGGTGGGAAGGTAAATGCTAGGGGAGTATATTTTCATGTGCCAAGTGCCCCAAACGTTCCGGCATGTAGGCTACCAGTAAAGTCACTTGAGATCCCTTAGAACAAAAAGCTGCCAAACTTGAACAAAGTGGTTCTCATAATTTGTGGCACCTAGAAATGTTCTATTTAGACCCACAAGTGCATGTGGGGTCTATCCACAATAACCTCTCTCAGTTTTTGTCAACTCCAATCCATTTGACCGTGCCAAAATTAAACGCATTCTTGCAAAATGCTTTAGTGGCATTCAACACAACCTTACTAGGAGCCATATTTTTTGTTCTGCTTGTCATGGGGCCCAATAGACTATGTCAAAATGTTGGGGTGGGTGTTAAACAATAGGAGAGGTCTCTTTTCATGCACCAAGTGCCCCAGACGTTTTGAGCTGCAAGCTATCGACAAAGTCACGTTTATGGAATTTGTTGATATCCTATAGCCTGGAATGTCTGGGGCACTTGGCACATGAAAAGAGACCTCCCCTAGTTTTTAATCACCCATCCTAACATGTTGGCATAGTTCGTTGGGCCTCATGATGAGCAGAACAAAAAATATGGCTCCTAGCAAGGTTGTGTTGAATGCCACTAAAGCATTTTGTAAGATTGCGTTTACTTTTGGCACAGTCAAATAGATTGGAGTTGACAAAAAATGAGAGAGGTTATTGTGGATAGACCCCACATGCACCTATAGGTCTAAATGAAACATTCTAGGTGCTACAAATTTTGAGAACCGCTCCATCAAAGTTTGGCAATTTTTTGCTCTCAGGGATCTCAAGTGACCTTTTTGGTAGCCTGCAACTTGGAAAGTCTAGGGCACTTGGCACACAAAAAGAGACCTCCCCTAGAATTTACCCACCCACCCTAACATGTTGGCATAGTCTATTGGGCCCCATGATGAGCAGAACAAAAATATGGCTCCTAGCAAGGTTGTGTTGAATGCCATTGAAGCATTTTGCAAGAATACGTTTAATTTTGGCACGATCAAACAGATTGGAGTCAAAAAAAATGAGAGATGTTACTGTGGACAAACCCCATATGTACCTGTAGGTCTAAATGGAACATTCCTAGGTTTCATGAATTATGAGAACTGCTTCGTCAAAGTTTGGCAATTTTTTGCTCTCAAGGATCTCAAGTGACTTTGTTGATAGCTTGCAGCCTGGAATGTCTGGGGCACTTGGCACATGAAAAGAGACCTCCCCTAGATTTTACCCACCCATCCCAATGTATTGGTGCAATCCATTGGACCCCACGAGGTGTGGAATGCAAAATTTCACTCCTAGCACCTTTCCACTGCATAAAACTGAAGCATTTTGGAACAATGTGTTCCTTGCCACCACAGAGAAAAATGAAATTGATTTAAAAAAAGACTGAGGTAGGTATTTGTAGGTGGACTTGACATCTAGCTATACATTCAAAAAAGATGTTCCTAGGTGTCACGGTTTGATGGAACAACCTATCCAAGGTTTGACAACTTTTTTGTCTTAGGGATCTTAAGAGACTATCTCCATCCAATGTAGCCAAGAATGACCAAGAGGCTTCACTACCGAAAAGACATCTCCCCTAGCATTTACTCACCCACCAGACGTGTTGGCACTTTCTATTTGGCCCTAGGAGATGTCAAAGGTAAATTTTAGTTCTAGAACCTTTCTAGTAGATGAAAATTCAGTACTATAAAGATGTACTATAAAGGTTTCCCTTACCACTGCCATCAATGTTTAGCACCAAATGTGAAGAAACAAATGAGTGTTTGTAATATGGAATCCTTTTCATTAAAACTCATAGTAACATCATGATTTTATGGTCTTAATCTCCTCATAGGATATGACAAAGCTAGTTTGAAATAAGATCCTTGTATGATTTCATGATGCAAAGATAATTTTGATGTATAATTTGCATCTATGGTTTCCATGAATGAAACCATAATGTAACATGATGAAACAATCTTTGAAGCAATCCCTATCACTATGATGCATGAAGAACCATGGTTGTACCCAAGCCTTATAGAGGATATTTTGACCAATAATACCACCATTGGTACTATGAAACCTTCAAAATCTTAGGGCCTGCAAGACAAATGAGAAAAATCATAAAGTTGACTCCAAAGGACATAATTGCATGACCCTTCATGCAAACATAATGGCACGACCCTTCAAGTGAATGAACAATCATCAAATTGACTCCAAAGGACATATCATCATGAAATAATTATTAAAACCTACAGTACTTTCCTTCCAAAACCAACTTCATAAGGATTATGCCTACCTCCATCATACTCAAATCCTGCATGCAAATGCATTGCACTATTTATCTAAAATGAGTACACCAACATGATGAAATGAGACAATACCATCAAAATATCTCCACACGGTACAATCTATGTTTCTAAACATAAATCTATGTTTCTTGTTGTCCACCTATTCAAAGATGCAAGTTTTTGTTACACCAATCCTCTTGGTAAAGGTACAAATCAAATGCTTGCTTTGCAAGTTGAAATAAATTAAATTAAAGACTTACAATTTTGGTTTTCTTCCATTGCTATTCATAATCTGAAAAGTAGTGATATTTTTCACACCCTGTTGTTTGAAATATCTTAACCTTAAAATATGATTTTGATCAAACCAACTCACCAATCATGACCCTAGGGAATATCCAAATGCATCAACAACCATGCCATTTAGTCATGAGCTCTATAATGAAACAAAGCTAATCAACTAGGACCAAGGAGCACATATAAGAAGGTAAGAAAAATGTAAAAAATATAGAAGGTGGAATAAGAATAGCAAAGAAAAATAACATACCTTTCTGTCATTCCACTGATTCAATCTAATGAACCATTTGGATCTACTCTACACTTTATGGTGTCAAGTATTGCTTCATGGTCAGACTCACAAACTTTCCAAAAGTTTCTATTCAACAGTCTACCCCCATATTTGATCAAATGAATGTTTGATGCCACAACAAGGTTAGAATAATGAAGAATCTTCCTATGTGTGTCAAAGTCCTTGAACAACCACACATCATACTTCTTCACTGGGTAGCTTCTAAGCCATGTTCTAGTAACAACCATTGATCCTATAGGGTACTCAATGTTTTCTCCATCTATAACAAGGGCACCTAATTTCTTTTTTTCCTCAACACAATGACACAAATAATAATATGTTCCTTCTTCATTGTCTTCAGCTGCAATAACTGTATAAACATGCCCTGCATTGATATGTGCATTCAGTTCAATGAATATAGTCAACAATACAAAAACATACAAAATAAGATGGAATATTAAATTTGAATGCTGATAATATTTGGTTGAACTAGATCTGAAACATGGTCAAAGAAAACTGGTGATTCAATCTATGTGAGTTGTAGTGTTTCCAGGAGTTGATACGTGTCAATTGGGTTTAGACTTCTTGTACACCATTCATTGACCCACTCCTTTGAGTCACATTCATACCAATATTGATCTATATATGAAGAAAAAAAACATATCATCTACCACATATGAATACTCCATGAACCTATATTAGAGCTTCTAAAAGAGTGTAGCTCACTCGATCCTATCAATGTACAACAATCCTCATATTTTACAATGTAAGTATCATCAACCAACCAAAAAAATCTACGAACTGTAGACCTACCTTCATTACCTAGACCCATTGTAGCGTTACACCATTCGATAATAGATCTTATATCTATCAACTTTGCATTGTCTTTGTACTTCAACTCTTCTCGTGCTAATGCTTTTTTGATACATGCTCCTGCATAATCACGCTCCCCCTTTCCATGCCTATCCTCAGAGAAATTCCACATATGTTGAACACTATTCATTTTATGCATCCTGCTCAACCAATAGAACATCCACGAGTTCTTGAATTGTGATGCACAATTATCTAACCATATGATATGCTGACCAAATGATATGCTCCTGCTAGCCAAATCATGGTAGAACATCTGAAAGCAGCCTTGCATGAACTTTGTAAAATGTGTGCGATCATCACTAATATAAAAATGATACTCCCTCAGGATCTTCCTATCATCCTCTATACTGTCATCTACATGAATGAGTGCTATATGCACAAATATAGCAACCTGTGTAGAGTTTTAATACTGCAATTGCACCTCATTCTGTGGCTATAGTGTGTAGTCTCTGCAAATTCAACAACTAAAACAATGGTATCAAGTGGAAATGTGTCCTTGCATGACTTGAATTGTAAGTCCAACCATCAAGCTCTATGGGTATGCCTTGCATACTCATAAACTATATTCGCTCAAAAAATAGAGATAAAATGATGCACTGGAATCTTTTCAATGACTAATTCACACCTTTTTGCTTCTTTACCATCTTTTAGACAACATGCCATTGTCTTATATTTTCCAAAACTTACTAGTTCATTTCCAATTGCATGTGTGTTCTCCATATGTTCACAAACTGGCAAATATTGCAACCCACCACAATGATCACACGTGTCATCCAAGCATATATTCTTTTGAAATAATTGACAATCCACTCTTTGACATAAGATGCTTAATGTGAAATCTCTTGAAGATCTAGGTGGACATTTTATTTTACACTCTTGTAAAACATCGTTAGTATGGAAATCTACACATATATATCTATAAACATCATAATGATTAGAAAAATTAATATGTACTCTATAAAAACAAGTGTGTGTGTGTGTGATTTATTTGACATAAAAAGGCTTTACCATTTCAAAATGCCTTTGACTAATTTTGATTTGAGGATATATCTCTTGAAATTTCTTAAAAAATGTGTTTGAATCACATCCAAAAAATGCTTTGGGTGTGGCTCATAGCTTCGACAACCAATTCTCCTTCTTACAACATCTCTTGTGTTGTTTTTCCAAAATTCTTCAATGAGGGATCTTGGGGCTTCAACAACTTTATCTTTCCATGGGAGTCTCCCAGAAAATGCCCACAATTCATTACTATTTCAGTCCTCAACTCTTTCACGCCTTCCAATAGCTCTCATTTGAGTTTTCTTACTAATTTTCAATGCTTCACTTGACTTTCTAATGAGGCAAGCTTTATTTGTTTGATGGCTTGCTATTGTCGACATAATGACACATCATGTGACATTACTATCCTTGGTGCATGAGGTGGAACCCACACTCTCATATGCACTCATTAGATTCTTTACAATTAATTTTTCACTTGAAGCATCTGATGTTCTTAGGCCAAGAATCTTTATAATGGGCCTAAATTTTAGATTTCTCATCAATACAACAAATAGTTGACATCTTCTAGTTTTATTCAAGTTCTCAAAAAAAAAATTCCATATCTTATTAGCATATCTTCGGTAAGTATGCTTGGGAATATTATCCTATATGGGCTTCAAAACATTCTCATCGATATCAATTAAAAACTTAGGCTTTCTACGCAAAATTCTAGGAGGTGAATGTTTCAATGGTAAATTTGACTTGGTATTAAGAATTTCTTCAATATTTACTTGAGACCTAGCATAGATGCCATACCTTCAATTGGAGATGGAAAAGATGAAAAGTCTTGAAGTTAAGATGGAGAAGATGGTGTAACTTCAACTTGACATGTGAATGATGGTGTGCCTCTGACTTGAGAAGAGAATGATGATGGACCTTCAACTTGACCTATGAAAGATGGAGTTCCTCCAACTTGAGAAGAGAATGATGATGTACCTTCAACTTCACCTATGAAAGATGGAGTGCCTCCAAATTTGAGATTCAATTTCCTCATTTAATGGAGGTTTTGCATTTGTTTCCTTTGTGCCACTAATTCTATCTCTCTCTTAGCTTGATTAGATGATTCATGTTCCTCTTGAATTGGTAATGGTGGTATATATTCTTCTATGGTTGATAATTTCCTACTTTCATGAAGTTGCCTCATTCCTTCTCTTTTCTTCATATTCTTAGCTTCATACTCTTCTGGTGTTAAAGTCTTTTCTCATTTCCTTGGCATGATGATGATTTCTATAAGCATCATGAATAATACATAGATAAATTAGTCCATCTTGGTGTTGTGTCTCAAAAATGCATGTTGTAGATTCTAAGAGGATGCCAGGCTCTATGATCAAATCTACAACGTTTCTAAACCAGCTAACGGAGTTAACCCTAAAAGATGATTACTCCTTGTGCTTCAAGCTCTGTTAAACCTAGGTGGGTGAACCTTTAATTAATAAAATAGATTAAATGAATTTGCAACTTTGATTAATGCTAATTTATCTATTCATAGTGGCATAAAATGTGAAATAGATGAGAAATTACTAACTACTTCTATAAAGCAAATAATTTGGTATAAACTATAATGTTAAAGGAAATTAAAGATTTACTAATCAATAAATGAAATAAATTTTTCAGACTAGTGCCTCATTGGGTAACGAGGTCAAAAGAGATTCAGAAACAAATAAATTATGCTCAACAATAACTCGAATTGTTTGGCTCAAAGAAATGGATTACAACTTGTGTAACTATGCAAGGAAGTAATAATTAATCCATACTTAATTATCCAAAGGATAGAATGAGATTAATTGCAAAGTATTCAAAAGGATTTAATCCTTCCTTGAAGGAACCAATTAAAAATTATGCAGAAATAACATATTGCATCAACTTTGGAGATAGAATAATAATTCTAGTTAAATGATTCTACTTATAAATCCAAACAACATTTCAAGATTACTATAATTAATGAAAAGGATTTAATTCTTTTCAAAGAAACCAGTTAATCTAATTACATAGATAGAGCAAATGTGTTCTGACAAAATGAATATATGCTTGATATATCAAATTGAATAACTAGAAAATACTCAAATGGAGACAATCAAGTAACTGAAATAAATCAACAAACAACTGATACCGTCATGAAGTCATCGAACCTAAAATCTTCCACTGATTGCTTCAGGATATTGCGTGTAACACAGTTGTTCTGGAGATGAAGATGGATATTCTATTCACCTATGTGTAATGTTCTAATTCAAATCTAAAAGTATTTTCTCTAACCTAAAGTAATCCCTAAAATTTATCCTCCGTCCAATCCCTATTCGGGTCATGGTCATCTCTTATAAAGAGAGGCAAACAAGCTTCAGACCCATTACAAAATTTGTGACAGTTGATAACTGATTGGACCCAACTATGAAATGAATGACCTTATTTATTACATAAATTAAGTAATTTGATTGGAAACATTAGAGATCATTTAAGGCTATAATAAAATATTTGATCTTCCGATATGATGAAATCATTTAACCGCCGGTTGAGAACTGCTTCATTGCACTCAATGTAACCATAATCCTGTAAAGAAAATAAATCATCATCAGATAAATAATAAATATGTATTTTGTACTAATGTCAACCTTAGGACAAATTCTCCTCCATCGATGCCTTTGACATGGTTCTATTAGCATGTCCTTTGAAATCAATATGTTATTTCCTTCATTCTGACGTTCATTTTCTCACTGACGTGTATTTAGGGTTTTTATCACAGTGGATAATGTATTTCATTTTATCATCAAATGTCACTTTATCACACCAAAATGTTTAATAATAATTTTCTTTGATATCATTTTAGGATTTCCAATAGTTTTTTAAAAAATCCTTTGGTATGACTTCATATATTTAGGGAAATATGAATAGTTCATTCTGATATTCCTCCTCGCAATATTATTTACTATAGTGAAAATGATTTCCCCTTCCAACTTCTTGGGTGAAAACATTTTACCAGATTTCATAAAATCTTCACCTTTTGGTTATATTCGTAAAAACACCTTATCCTTATTTACAAAATCTTCTCCTGGATAAAATGATAACCAATCTCATCATACCTTTGGTAAAAATATTACTTATTTTGTAAAATTTATTTCTTCTCAAGATAATTTTTAACATGATGACTTTAATATATTTCCCCAAAAGTGTTTTATATTTCTCCTTGATATGCTTTCAAACAAATCCTTTATTCTTCTTGGGTGATCGGAGAGACTTACCATTTACTTGTACCAATATGTCAAAATTCCACCAATAGACCTATTTTTATTTGCAACACTATGTCATTCTAGGGTTTCACATATCAAAGCTTGGCTATGAGGATTTCGACGAAGGCAATGGAGTTTGGTTTCACAATGGCTACAATGGAGTTTAAGCATTGTTAGGGCACATTCATGTTACAAGTGGCACCTTGCCTCTTCATTAGAATCTGACCTACACACATATACTTGTGCTCCTTTTGCACACAAGCCACATTTTACTATGATGGAGTGGGTTTTGCAATGCTCTCGATCATGGTTAAAAACCATTTCAAATATCCTACATATTGCTACTAGTGGCACCATGATGTTTATGAATTGCACCATCTCCAATATGTATGACCATACCATTTGATATGGTTGGTGCAATGGACTTAGAATTTGCATTCCATTTTATCTAAGCACCATCTTTAAAAACTCACATTTCTTTGCTATGCCTCTATGGTAGTTCCATGTTTTCTAAGGTCGTGCATCACATATGGCTTCACTATTCTATCTGTATGCTTTTACTTCTTTATAGGTTGCTTCTTACTTTATGCTGATGGGATGTGCCTTCTATTTTAGCTTGTGTCTTCTCTTTAAAAAGGCCACACCATTTCTTATGGTCCATGCCATTACTCTTTATATGGCTGCCCTCCTCTTTTAACATGTGCCTTCCTTTTTGATGCCACCTCCACATTATAAGGTTGCACCATTCCTATAGAGTCTGCACCATTGTCTTATGCTTGTGCATTTGAGATGTTGCATTATGCACTTCAGGGGTGGCACCTTCTCTCATGGAGGTAACATTATCAATTAAAACACTATGCTTTTGTAATATAAGGCAGTGCTTTGAGTTATAAAACCTATGTCATTACCTTTATTGAAACCGTGCCTCATTTTATGTTGCACCATGCTTAGACTGGTCGAGACTTATCTCTTGTATATGCTCTGACACTATTTAGAGATTGCCTTGTTATAAAAATTGGTTGTGCTATGCTATATTGGGATGCTCTTTGATCTCATGGTGTGCTTTGATTGAAATGGTGAAGCCTCATTTTGAAAGGCTACGCCCTCTTCTATTAAAGCTTGCTCATCATTCTACATGCTTGCCTTCACATCAAAATAGGTTTCTCTTGATTCATTTGTATGCACCTATTTATGAGTCTTATGACAGTGCCATGAATATCATAGACAGTATTGGATCTCTAAAGCTTGTGCTTTCAATGCTACAACAAACAACGCTACCATTGGGTAGAATGGATGCCAAGTCTTTGTGATAACTATACCATTATTCTAGTAGCATCATACATTTTGTATGCACCTTTATTATAATGTTGGTGATTGGAGTTTAAAAGATTTGTAATTTGCCTCTTAAAGACTACAAATGATTATGTATGCTTGTGCTCTATCTTAGAGACTGTTCCTCATATAGCAGCACCCTGTTATGATAGGCAATGATGTTGATATTTGGCTTACCATAACTAGAAATGGACCGCACCACATCTTTTGCTAAGACATCAAGTTAATCATCATGGGACCCTAAAAATTTTGAAAAAATTGATTGGAAATTTCTAGTTCCAACATAGGCTCTGTCTGGGGATGTATGTCCCTTGTGGGCATAGCAAGATCCCAGATCTTTGGGAAGCAGGCCAATGCCTTATTCATTGTGAGAAGTATGAACTATGATGGATAGTGGTAGTGATCCTATATTATTTATGGAACTAATGTGCATGTAAAGAAGTATTTTTTGAGAGTCTTGACCAGAATTGTCCATGCACTGGCAATTATTTTCTCTAGTTTTCTTTTAAGAGAAAAAAATGTTTCAAAAACTACCCATGTACTGGCAGTTCCTACTCCTCACCTGATATGTTCTGTAAGTGGTAGGAATCCTCCCCTCCTTTTTTACTGATAACAAAGGATCTGATCCACAAAGCCTCAAACTTCCCATGTTTTCCCTTTTCCTGATTTCTAGCATTCCACATAAGCACTATGTCACCTACTTCAATTTTTCTGACCTTAGCTTTTTTATCATATAGGTACTTCATTTGTATTTGCATTTTCTTATTCTGTTGCATTGCCTAATCCCTTATTTCATCCAATTCCATTAGTTATTCTAGCCTCTCCTCCATTAGTTCTGGGACATCCCAATCCTCTTGCAGGATAAACTTACACACTGGCAATAGGTTGTGTATAGGGAGTCTAGCATGAGTTCCATATACTAGTTCAAATGGTGATTTGCCAATTGCTTTCTTTACTGTGATCCTATCAGCTCATAGTGCTAATCTCAACTTAGAATCCCAAGCTTTCTTGTTATTATCCAGCATTCTTTTTATAATCTTCAGGATACTTTTATTGTTGGACTTAGCTTGCCTATTACCCTGTGGGTGGTATGGAGAAGAATATGAGACCATAATGCCATAAGATTTACAAAAAATTTTAAACTCATCAGATCTAAAGCACATTCCATTGTTAGTTATGAGCCTCACTTGTACCCCAAATCTAGTTATAATATTTTCCAATAGAAAACTTATCACAACCCTGTTGGTTGCTTGTTTAGTGGGTACTGCTTCCACCCATTTTGTAAAATAATTGGTGGCTACTAATATCCATTTGTGGCTGCCACTTGATTTTTCCATAATTTCTCCTATAAAGTGAATTCCCCATTGATGAAATGGGGCATCAACTTGTATAGGTCTCAAGGGTAATGCCCCTTGATACTTGAACTTCCCTGAGAATCTCTGATAGTCCTCACATTTCCTGGTAAAGCTATAAGCATCATTGAAGACCTTGGGCCAATAGTAGCCAGCCCTTAATATCTTGTGTGCTATGGTTTTGGTTGAGAAGTGGCCACCACATACTCACTGATGCATCTCTTTTAAGGCAATTTCTGCTTGTTTTTCATCTAAACAAAACAATAAGATACCATCCTTATTTTTCCAATAAAGATCTCCCTCTAATAGCACATATTTTGAAGCATGCAATTTTAGTGTTCTTTTCTTATTATCGTCAAATCCTTTAGGGCATTTCATGTATTTGAGATAGTACACTATGTCAGTATACCAAGGAGTTTTCTCAATACTTGTTACCATGTCCTCTTCCTTTTCAATATTACATACTTGGGCACCCTCAAGATTTGTTTCAGTCATTAATTTTGCTAGCCCTTGTCCCCTTACCAGTTTTGTGATTTGAATTTCTATATCAAATTCTTGGAGTTAGTTTATCCACCTACATCTCTTCCCAGTTACTTCATTCTACATAAACACATCTTTGACTACTACATTTGGGACATAAGCTATCACCTTAGCCCCAACCAGGTAAGGTCTAAATACCTTGACTGCTTTCACCAATGCATGGGCTTGTTTTTCAGTGAGATCATAGTTAAGTTCTGCATGCTGGAGTGATTTACTGAAAAAGGAAACAAGCTTCTTATAACCCTCACTATTCTTTTGTAGCATTACTATTGCTACTATATGAAAAGATGCAAATGAGAAGATCTGAAAAGGTTTACTGAAGTCAGGAGACTTTAGTACCAGAGCTTCTTTAACTACTCTTTTTATGGATGCAAAAGCTTCTATACATTCATCTGTCTAATCAACCTTTGCATTTTTCTTCAACATTCTAGATATAGGGTTAATTATTTCTATAAAGTTTGGTATAAACCTTCTCACAAAGTTTATTTGTCCAAAGAATGATTGTATGGCCTTAACTATCTTTGGGATAGGAACTTTATCTATTGTGTCTACTCTTTCGAGATCAATCCTAACTCCATCTTTGGATACTATGTGCCCAAGCAATTTCCCATCTATGATTGCAAATTTGCATTTCTTGGGGTTCAAGGAAACACCATATTCTAGTGCTCTGATAAATATTTTCTCAAGATGATTCACATGATCTTCTGTCCTTTTTGAGTATGCAGTGAGGTCATCCTAACATATAGCCATCATCTCATTTAGTAGACCTGCAAAGGCAACGTCCATTGTCCTCTGGAATGTAGCTCTAGCATTTGTAAGGCCGAATGGCATCCTTACATATACATATGTTCCCCATGGGGTTGTAAAGGCTATTTTGTACTGTTCAAACTCTTTAACCTTCACTTGGTTATAACCAAAAAAATCGTCCATCATGGACAACAATTCACAACTAGTAACCCTCTACAACAAGATTTCCATATTAGGCAAGGGATAATTATCTTTGAAGGAGGGCATGTTTAAGTTTCTAAAGTCTACACAAAGTCTAATATCCCCATTCTTCTCCCTAACAGGCACTAAATTTGAAACCCATGAAGAATGCCTAATTGGTTTTATGATGCCAGCCTCCCTAAGGTTCATGAGTTCTTCATGCATCTTTGGCTCTAACATAGGGTTAATAGGTCTTTGCTTTTGTCTATAAGGCTTAGCATTTGGCTTCAGTGGGATTTCGTGCTAGAACAAATCTTCCCTATAAGCTTTAAGATCATCATAGGACCAAGCGAATACATGTTTATATTTTCTCAATAATGTAATTAACATGCTTCTAATTGTAGGGGTTATCTTTTTTCCAATGTAGACCTTTTTAGGTGATAATTCAGTTCCCAAATTCATTTCTTCCACATCATCCTCTTTTACTGTTGCTTTTTTGGTAATGGGTCGATCATTCACATCAAAAACTCTCTCTAATGCTACTAAGCCCTTTGGAATTTTATTGGTTTTAAGTTGGACAATTTCCTTCCCAAATAAAGTCTCTTTGCCATCAATCTCCTCAACAAAAGCATTAAGATCAATCTCTTGATTCTCATACTGATCTATACAATGCAAAAATTTGAGTAAATCAGCATCACTATCAAAAACCTACCAGTTATATATGTTGTCTGCGATAGTTGGTCTAGTCTTGAAATCAACTTCTGAAATACCTGCTAGGGTAATACATCCCTTTTCAAAGCCATGTTTGCAAGGAAGTCAGCCATTATATTTTTTGACCTGTCTATCCAACTTATTGAAAAAGCATCAAATAATTCTATATCATCTAGAACTGCATTCTTGTATTGTTTTAATCTTCTAATTTTTGAGGAATATTTTCCCTTGATTTGTGAAATTATGAACTCAAAGTCTCCATATATGGCTAACAATTTGATCTTGTGTTTCCTAGAAATGCTTAACCTAGTCAAGAGTGCTTCATATTCGGCTATATTGTTTGTACATTCAAAGGCCAAGAAAAATGAGTATTTGAATGTCTTTCCTGATGGTGATATAAAAAGTATCCCAGCTCCATTCCCAGCCTTGCTACACGCACCATCAAAATACATGGTCCATACGCTATTTTCATCAAGTTGGTCTTCATGGTGAATTGGGTCAATGTTGTGCAGTTCTGGATTGTTTTCTTCTATCCTGAACGTGCCAAGATCTATGTCACAGAAGCGGGTCTTTTGGTTTGGATCAATTTTTTCTATATTATTTTCAAACCGTGGTTCCCTATAGATCTTAATTGCCTATGTTCCTACTGGGATAGTAGCATAAGATAAATCTAATTACACATCTGCCCCTACCATAGAAGTCCATTGTCTAGATAACAACATTCCATAATAGGGTGGAATATCTACCACAGTGATATCAATTTTATAAGCAGCTTTAGGGTGAGATGCCAATTTTATTTCAACATTTTTCATGACTCCTACAACTAACACGGATCTATTATCCATTGTATAACATGTGCCAAATGTAGTATCTACCCACATTCCAAGCTCTCTCATGACAACCATAGGCATTATGTTCATTGTTGCTCCTGAATCAAGCATACAGTTCCTAACCAATTTGTTTCTTATCAACAAAGTGATATGGAACGGATCTATTTGAGATGGATTCTTCATTAATGTATCACTTAGGTAAACCTCAGGGGTTTTGATAGGTTCTCATTGTACATTATTTATTTTATGGTTGGGTTGTTCCTATTTTTGTTTGATACATCTGAGATCATCTTCACCACTGTGCTCTTATACCTTTCTACCCTCATCATTTCTAGAAGTGGCACATATATTTTCACTTGAGAAATAGCTTGAGCAATATCAAATGGGGGATTTATTTTTGGCTCTGACCTTTCGACCTTTGTTTTCCTTTTTTCCTCAATTTGTGTGCTATCCTTCGTTTTGTTTTGTGTATCAACAGAAGGTGCTTTATGAGGTGCTTTCTCAATTTTACTTTCATCATCTTTACCGGAGACTTGATTTTTGATAAACACACTTCTGGGAGTACCTTGTTCAGCATTGACTGTTCTATTTCACAGGTTGTAACTACTCTTGGCTTGTGCTACCGCAGCCAACGTTAAAGCTCTTCTCTCTTCCTCAGAAGGTTTTTGCCAATGACAATTCTGTGTTGTATCAAGACCATATCCATAGTTCCCTAAATCTTCTTCATGGTCAGAAAATACTTCTTGTTTTCCCATGTTCACATTATACTTTTAAGTTCCCACATCATACTCATATCCTACTTCCTCATTCAATGAATAATCTTCTTCAAAAGTGTGAGGTGTAGTACCCAACATGTTTATAGTATGATTGTCCCTTTTAGAGTTAGAAGATACCTCTTCCTTTTGTACTAATTGTGCTACTACACAATAATCAGGAGAGTGTGGTAAATTATAGGGCATACACCATGGGTTGTCCTCTACCACATGGGATCCATTTTTCTTTAAAGGGTTAGGGGTGTCTCTTCTATAGTTATGTCTCATGTTATTATCCATGGGATTTCCATCTTTCCAATTTGTATGGTATGGCATATCATGAATAATCTTGTTTGTTTGAGGGAGGATTAGGGTTTGTAGGGACTCTTATATTTTCTCTTTTTCTAATTATCCCAGCAACCTTTTTATTGTTTTTGATAGTGAGAGCTATTTTTTGTGCTTCTACCAAGGTTCTAGGACTTTTGTTCCTAAGTTCATTGTTAGAGTTGGCTATGATTGGAGCCAACCAGGATCTAGGACTTCATGAAAGCACAAGAGAGATCAACTGAGAGAATAATGCTATTCTATCATTGAATGCAAAAGAAGGATTATTGTTTGGATTGATTAATACATGAAGAGAGCCTTGCTTATAAAGGCAAGGTGAGAGCTAGAAGGTAGAGTGAAAGGTGGAGTGGAAAGTGGAGATATTCCTACAACATGTGCCAATTAGTGGATGATAGCTAATTGCACATGTGGAGGATAAGACAACTCACTCCAACTATCAACAACTCAACACACAACTAGACTTAACTAGACACAACTAGACACAACTAGACATCTAGAAGACTCACTAAGTCAACTTAATATGTGTGATTAATGTGTGATTTGTGAATATTATTTAACTAATAAATAGTTAAATAAGATGAATTATCCACACTACGGAAAACCGGTTAGGTGATAACCCTGTTCACACCAACACCCCCCCTTAAGTGCAACTTAGGGAGTAGCTGACTAAAGCAAGATGAAATGATGGATGGGTCCCAGCTACTAGGCCATGTTAGGTACCCATGTACAACAAATCTCAAGTGGAGAAAAGGAGAAAACCTCATGGGACAAAACTCCTCTCCAAAAGTGAGAATGCATGAAATAATGAAAGTGAAAGAAGCGATAGTAGGAGGACTCAACATGACCCCCCAAGGACAACTTCTATCACATATATACAATCAAATACCCCCCATAGGAGAGCAAGTGTGAGACTATAGGTTCCCCACGTAATGAAGTAGCTCCTATGCCAATGGTGGATACCTGAAGAAGAACACTGGAAAGTGTCCTGAACCTGCAAACAACATTTCTCCCCTTAAGAAGAAACAAGTCCAAAGGCTGATGTCGAAGAAACTCCATCTCAAGGAATGAGGGAAAAAGCCTCATGATGTATGCCTCTGAAGACTGCTAATGATTTGCAATATCCGCTAGATTTGTGATAACCGCTAGTGAAGAGCTTGTTGCGAAGATGACCGGTGGGTAGACGTCGACCACAAACTGCCATTAAAGGCTTGCAGACTGGGTAACAGTGACTGTCAGACTAGATTGGCAGTGAAGATTGGCCGCCGATTTTGAAGATGTTTGCTAGGATTTTAGATTGTCTGCCGCAGTGCTTTGAGCTCACCACCAATAGTGATTAGCCAGAGATGATAAACACTGCAGAGTTTTGAACTTGCTGCTATAGATGGTCCCATCGAAATTACTGATAAACTGATGCTGACCACCAAGTAATTTTCCAGCAATTATAAGATGAAATGAGCAATTTTAAACAGTCACCTCCAGAATTCGTGGATCGCCAAGAGGGTTGGATGAACGATTGCCGAAGGAGTGGAGATCGCCACTAATTTGATGGATGCCAGTGCTAGGATCTAGCCACTAGACTGATCGCAGCCAAGGAAGTATTAAAACGTCCGCTGATAGAAGATTCACCCTCTGTCGAAACAGTCATCTGCCAGATCTGCTGTCGGTACTTGCGAGTACCAACCTTCAGACAAAACATAAAACCAATGAATACATTTTATTATCCACTGGATTATTTCTGATTTGCTAATACAAGGGACACAGTACAGGATTCTTGGAATATGCTGAGATGCAGAGAATATTATCTGCAGAGATTCCGTACAGCCAAGAAGCAAAATTTTTTTGCCTTTTGCAACAACTTTGTCCAATTGGACGAATTTACTATTGATCCGTACTGATTTGGCCACTCTGGACACAATGGCGATGTTCGATTTGGGCCAAACTACTCCAAAATTGCTGGTACTCCCAGATCACGCCAAAGAGCTCCAAATTGAAACCTTCATCAATTATCCTCCAATGTCTGATTTGGATGAAACAAAAGGTGATCTTGACTATTTCGGCTACTCCGGACACAATGGTGAAGTCTGATTTGCAACAACATGCACTGAAATGCACCTGCAATACAAGAGAAAGAAGGAAAACCCTCACAAAATTGATGTTTCTATCAAGTTTTTCTGATTCTCCAGGTCATCATGTGATGCAAGAGAAGAGCATACTCAACCATCAAGATCCACCATGAATTGCACTCAAGATCTCTTAAAAAATGACTAACACAAAGTGATTCTTCCTAGAGCTCTGATACCATGTTAGAGTTGGCTATGATTGGAGCCACCCAGGATCTAGGACTTCATGAAAGCATAAGAGAGATCAACTGAAGAATAATGCTATTCTATCATTGAATGCAAAAGAAGGATTATTGTTTGGATTGATTAATACATGAAGAGAGCCTTGCTTATAAAGGCAAGGTGAGAGCTAGAAGGTAGAGTGAAAGGTGGAGTGGAAAGTAGAGATATTCCTACAACATGTGCCAATTAGTGGATGATAGCTAATTGCACATGTGGAGGATAAGAGAACTCACTCCAACTATCAACAACTCAACACACAACTAGACTTAACTAGACACAACTAGACACAACTAGACATCTAGAAGACTCACTAAGTCAACTTAATATGTGTGATTAATGTGTGATGTGTGAATATTATTTAACTAATAAATACTTAAATAAGATGAATTATCCACACTAGGGAAAACCGGTTAGGTGATAACCCTGTTCACACCAACATTCATAACCTATCTTTGGGTCAAATGTTTTCAAGTATATGTTGAGGGCTGCTTGGTTATTCAATTTGGATTCTTGTGGGATCTTATTATACAACTTAGTGAATCTCAAATTAAAATCATACACTTGTTCATTTTGATACTTTTAAATAGTTATTAGTTCATGAAGAGCAAATTCTGGAGCACATTGATTTCCATATTGTTCCAGAAATTGGTTGTGGAAGTCTGTCAGGGAATATATTGAAGCATCTAGTAAACTATTTACCTAGTCTCTTGCTTCATCAGTAAGAGATATCATGAATAATTTCATCTTTATATCCTTGTATTCAATGCCAATGTCTTGTATAAAAGCATTAAATCGTCTAATATGTTCTTCTGCTATCAATTCACTATTTCATGTAAACTTAGGTACAACATTCCTCCAACTATTATCCATGGGGTATGGATATAGTTGATATCTAGTCAGATGAAATTGTCTAGCCATACTCATAGGATTTGGAGGTGGCATGTTAGGGTATGGTGGATAATACTGGTATCCAAATAGAGGTTGTGGATACATATTATGCTAGGCATGATGCTAATGATACACATTTTGCTGTGGGGAGGCCACGGTTGTTGATTGTTAAGTCTATTCCCTCATGGTGGATGGTGCTGGTGAACATTCCCAGTATTTATAGGTGGAGGTCTTTGTATTTGCCTATTATGTTGAGGAGGATTATTGCATGTATTATGGGGTATCGTAGTGTTTCCAACAGCTGCAGTATTCTGAGGCATTCCATGCGGATTAATATTGTTATTATTTCTGTATGGGGGCACATACTTAGATGAATTATGTGCCTGAAGATCGAAAAGAGCCATTTGTGTATCAATTTATTGGGCTCTTTGTATCATTTGTTGTCTATTTTTGAGTCTTTGTTCTTGGTATTCTAAATGTATAGCAAGTTCCTGATCAGTCATACAGTCATAGTCTATGATAACTTGATCATTTGTATGTTCGTGATTTTCTTCACCCTAATTTTCTATCTCATTTGTCCTTTGTGGTTGTGCCTCCCAATTAAAAATATCATTATGATTATCTATTGGTGTCATGGGATTATCATCTTCAGTGTGGAATAAGGAAGTATATATTGTATAATTTTGGCCAGAAGGACTTGTACTCTCATGTGCCTGTTAGGTGTTTCCTTATTTTTATTAGTATTGCCTTTAGTTTGAGGGGACCCTTTTTTGGTTGTCCATTTCTGCAGAGACCTCCTCCCATTCATGTTTATAAAAATATTATTACTTTGGGATCTGTGATTGGAGTAGAGACGCCACCTAGTTCTTTCAAATAGGAAAATTAAAATTCTTTCCTTCCCAGCGGAGTCTTTTAATTAGAACTTAGGATTGACTCTATGACAAATGGCTTTATCTTTTAAGACAAACTTTCCCTAGTAGATTCGCCAAGTTTTTGTGTCTCAAAAATGTATGTTGTAGATTCTAAGAGGATGCCAGGCTCTATGATCAAATCTACAATGTTTCTGAACCAACTAACAGAGTTAACCCTAATAGATGATTACTCCCTGCACTTCAGGCTCCATTAAACCTAGGTGGGTGAACCTTTAATTAATAAAACAAATTAAATGAATGTACAACTTTGATTAATGCTAATTTATCTATTTAGAGTGGCATAAAATGTAAAATAGATGAGAAATTACTAACTACTTCTATAAAGCAAATAATTTGGTATAAATTGTAATGTTAAAGGAAATTAAAGATCTACTAATCAATAAATGAAATAAATTTTTTAGACTAGTGCCTCATTGGGTAATGGGGTCAAAAGAGATTCAAAAACAAATAACTTATGCTCAAAAATAACTCAAATTGTTTGGCACAGAGAAATGGTTTACAACTTGTGTAAACATGCAATGAAGTAATTATTAATCCATAATTAATTATCCAAAGGACAGAATCAGATTAATTGCAAAATATTCAAAAGGATTTAATCCTTCCTTGAAGGAACCAATTAAAAGTTATGCAGAAATAACAGATTGCATCAACTTTGGAGACAAAATAAGAGTTCTAGTTAAATTATTCTACTTATAAATCTAAACAACATTTCAAGATTACTGTAATTAATGAAAAGGATTTAATTCTTTTCAAAGAAACCAGTTAATCTAATTACATAGCTATAGCAAATGTGTTCTGACAAAATGAATATATGTTTGATATATCAAATTGAATAACTAGAAAATACTCAAATGGAGACAATCAAATAACTGAAATAAATCAACAAACAACTGATACTGTCATGAAGTCATCAAATTTGAAATCTTCCACTAACTACTTCAGGATATTGCATGCAACATAATCATTCTGGAGATGAAGATGAATATTCTATTCACTTGTGTATAATGTTCTGATTCAAATCTAAAAGTATTTTCTCTAACCTAAAGTTATCCCTAAAATTTATCCTCCGTCCAATCCCTATTCGGGTCGTGGTCATCTCTTATAAAGAGAGGCAAACAAGCTTTAGACCCGTTACAAAATTTGTGACGGTTGATAACTGATTGGATCTAACTATGAAATGAAATGACCTTATTTATTACATAAATTAAGTAATTTGATTGGAAACATTAGCAATCATTTAAGACTGGAATAAAATATTTGATCTTTTGATATGATGAAATCATTTAACTGCCAGTTGAGAAATGCTTCATTGCACTCAATGTAAGCATAATCCTACAAAGAAAACAAATCATCATCAGATAAATAATAAATATGTATTTTGTTCTAATGTCAACCTTAGGACAAATTCTCCTCCGCCAATGCCTTTGACATGGTTCTATTGGCATGTCCTTTGAAATCAATATGTTATTTCCTTCATTCTAACATTTATTTTCTCACTGACTTGTATTTAGGGTTTTTATCACAGTGGATAATGTATTTCATTTTATCATCAAATGTCACTTTATCACACCAAAATGTTTAATAATAATTTTCTTCGATATCTTTTTAGGATTTCCAATAGTTTTAAAAAAAATCCTTTAGTATGACTTCATATATTTAGGGAAATATGAATAGTTCATTCTGATATTCCTTCTCACAATATTATTTACTATAGTGAAAATGATTTCCCCTTCCAACTTCTTTGGTGAAAACATTTTACCAAATTTCATAAAATCTTCACCTTTTGGTTAATTTCGTAAAAACACCTTATCCTTATTTACAAAGTCTTCTCCTGGATAAAATGATAACCAATCTCATCATACCTTTGGTAAAAATATTTCTTATTTTGCAAAATTCATTTCTTCTCAAGATAATTTTTAACTTGATGAATTTAACATATTTCCCCAAAAGTGTTTTATATTTCTCCCTAATACGCTTTTAAACAAATCCTTTATTCTTCTCAGGTGATCGGAGAGACTTACCATTTACTTGTACCAATATGTCAAAATTCCACTAATAGGTTTCTATTTGTAGTACTGTGTCATTTTAGGGTTTCGCATATCAAAGCTTGGCTACGAGGATTCCGGCAAAGGTTGTGGAGTCTGGTTTCACAATGGCTACAATAGAGTTTAAACATTGCCAGGGCACATTCATGTTACAAGTGGCACCTTGCTTCTTCATTAGAAACTGACCTACACACATATACTTGTGCTCCTTCTGCACATAGGCCACATTTTACTATGATGGAGTGGGTTTGCAATGCTCTCGATCATGGTTGCACACCACTTCAAATATCCTACATATTGGTACTAGTGGCAACATGATGTTTATGAACTGTACCATCTCTAATATGTATGACCATGCAATTTGATATAGTTGGTGCAATGGACTTAGAATCTGTGTTCCATTTTGTCTGAGCACCATCTTTAAAAACTCACATTTCTTTGCTATGCCTCTATGGTAGTGCCACAGTTTCTAAGGTCGTGCATCACATATGGATTTGCTATTCTATCTGTATGGTTTTACTTCTTCATGGGTTGCTTCTTACTTTATGCTGATGGGATGTGCCTTCTATTTTAGCTTGTGTCTTCTCTTTAAAAAGGCCACACCATTTCTTATGGTCCATACCATGACTCTTTATATGGCTTCCTTCCTCATTTAACATGTGCCTTCCTTTTTGATGCCACCTCCACATTATAAGGTTGTGCCATTCCTATAGAGTCTTCACCATTGTTTTATGCTTGTACATTTGAGATGTTGCATTATGCACTTCAGGGGTGGCATCTTCTCTCATGGAGGTAGCATTATCAATTAAAACACTATGCTTTTGTAATATAAGGTAGTGCTTTGAGTTATAAAACCTATGTCATTACCTTTATTGAAATTGTGCCTTAGTTTATGCTGCACCATGCTTAGACTGGTCGAGCCTTATCTCTTGTATATACTCCGGCACTATTTAGAGATTGCCTTGTTATAAAAATTGGTTGTGCTATGCTATATTGGGATGCTCTTTGATCTCATGGTGTGCTTTGATTGAAATGGTGAAGCCTCATTTTGAAAGGCTATGCCCTCTTCTATTAAAGTTTGCTCATCATTCTACATGCTTGCCTTCACATCAAAATAGGTTGCTCTTGATTCATTTGTGTGCACCTATTTATGAGTCTTATGACAGCTCCATGAATATCATAGGTAGCATTGGATCTCTAAATGTTGCACTTTTAATGCTACAACAAACAATGCTACCACTGGGTAGAATGGATGCCAAGTCTTTGTGATAACTGTGCCATTATTCTGTCAGTATCATACATTTTGTATGCACCTTTATTATATATGTTGGTACTTGGAGTTTAAAAGCTTTGTAATTTTCCTCTTAAAGACTATGAATGATTATGTATGCTTGTGCTCTATCTCAGAGACTATTCCTCATATAGTAGTGCCCTGTTATGATAGGCAATGCTTTTGATATTTGGCTTACCATAACTAGAAATGGACCGCACCACATCTTTTGCTGAGACATCAAGTTAATCATCACGGGACCCTAAAATTTTTGAAAAATTTGACTGGAAATTTTGAGTTCTAACACTTGGTACAATAGAGTAAAGTAATCTCATACACAAATCTCAAAATAAACATATAATTAAAGTGAATAAATGATTATAAATTTGAAAATTTATAGTTTCCTAGGGTAGTCCAACCTGAAACATAGAGATTGCACACATGTCATATACTAGAAATCTTTTACAAATCAAAATTAAGCTAGGATAACATTTGAATTACAAGTCAAGGTGACATGTCATACCATTCTTGAACTTCATGGAGTAACTAACATTCATCTTTTAGATGATATTTAAGAACATATCACAGCAATACAAAGGAACTTTTCCAAGACTTACAATGTCTTTTAGCTCTATATATATATAGAAATCAACTTTTCCATACCAAGTTTTTAGCATTACATCAATGGCCAAGATTAATTTGATCCTAAGGCTTAGATTTAGTCCTATGATCTCAAGTCAAACTCATTTCATTTTGGCTACAAGAGTTCTCCATCATTGGAATAAGGGTCTCTTAGGATATGGTCAACATTTATAAATGGTGGTAGGCACAATCTCTAGGTTAATTTCACATTTTCTTAACATATCTTATTAAACACACTTGTCTCGTTCACCTAGGTTAATTGGGAATGCAATTTCCAAGGCAACAACTTTAGTTGACAAGCATAAATTGTTCTATAAGGATCTTCAAATCATGTAGTATTCCTTCTTTTATCATAAATCTTTAATAGAAAGGCAACTTCCTTATATAAATAGAATAATTAGCTACCTTTTTTACCTTCTTTTATTCTCATATTTATAGATAGAGTTGTATGGAGCTTGATTTTTTTAAAACAACAACAAATCAGGTCATCAAATCAATAATTTGTCCTTTGTTCATCTCATTCTCTTAGCCAACATTTTTCTTTATCTTGTATTAGGTTATCTTTTAGCATGATGATAATTTTTTGAGTAACATGATTTCCCTTAGGATGATTCTAATTGTTTAGGTTAGTGATTGAATCAGGATAATAGCAACATGATTGCACATCTACTCCACAGTGAAAGTGTTTCCATGACCTTTCTCTAGTTTAGGATTATCCTTGAATGTTGATAAGACTCCCTTCATAAATATATACCAATACTATCTTGATGATTTCCTTCCCATGGTGATATGGCTTTTCGTCATAGATTGTTATCTCAAATAAATATAAATTTTCACTTTGTCATGATAATTTAACTTGTCAAAATGACAATTCTCTCACCTCCCTCATGGATGTCCTATAAAAAGAGAGTTCATGCTAACATAATGATAAAGTTAAGTAATCGAATACATAAAGAACATACCACAGATTTTGAGATTTGAGTTGCCCAATCCTAAAACAATTAATCTTTTTGGAAAGTTCCTTCATATTCAATGTTGAATTCTATATAACTCTAATAGGATTAGTCAAATTTATGAAAAAAAAAAAATCTATATCATCAGGTTCAATCTAAATACATGAAAATTAGCATTCAAACAAAATGAAACATGAAAATATTAGTTTAAATAATCAAATTCTATCTAAAAACATCCAATTTACTTCTTCTACATTGAAAACCCAAAAAAAAGGTGGTGGATTAAGTAAACAATGATTGTCTAAATGTCAACACCATTAAAATCATTTTTTTGTCTGATAGTGCATGAAAAGCAGAGAATAACAAAGCATGTGGGTCTGATTCATGGATTCCACGTGCCTTTTTTTCATTGTTTTGGTTCCTCAAAATGTGCTCACATTATAATGTGAGCATGTTTTGTCATGCATGGAAAGTTTTAAGTGTTGTCTAAATTACTAAATACCCTATAACCAATACCTTCAACCCTAAATCCTATTCCTCAACCCTATGCCTTAAAGCTTGTACGCTAGACACTCAACCCTATGCCATAAAGCCTATACGCTAGACCCTCAACCCTATACACTCAACTAGAGAGAGGGGGTGTAGGAGGTAGAGAGGGGAGGTATGTATATAGCTGGGAGAGAGAGAGAGGAGGGGAGGGATGTAGAGAGGTGAGAGAGAGAGGGTAGGAGGTAAAGAGGGAGAGGGAGAGGGTAGGAGGTAGAGAGAGAGAGAGAGAGAAGGTAAGCGTGAGATGATTTTATTTCACAATAATGCGAGCACATTATAACTTACTCATGTTATTTTTTTCTTTGGTAATTTCCAAGCCTTTGGCTTGGATTTTCCTTGGGATTCCAACCCAAAGGCTTGGACTGAGTTTTGGACGTCCAAAGACGTGTTTTTGTAGATTGTAAAAAATTTACATAATCTTGAGCATGCTCCCCATCAAGTTTGCACTTGTTTCAATGACAAGTCAAAAAATATCATGATAATGTTAAGCTCTCTCTTAGCTTTCTAACCATATAATTTTTTTCATGTTTTGAGTATGTTAAGGTTTTCATCTTTAATTTCTTTTGTTAGTGTCTCTATTTTTTGTCAAAAACTAGTGTGTGGTTTTTATGTGTGAAAAAGAGAATGAAGAAGACTAGCATGCACACTAGATCAAACCCTCTTCCACAATAACATTCAAGGACAAGACCAAGCTAAATCACTACCAAATGGAGGTGGACTTAGCTACAAATCTTGTACTCAAGAGTGCTATGAACTTAGTTTTATCAAGCCTTTTTACCAAACCCTTGGTCAATGATGCATAAAACCCTAGCTCTATAAAGATCTAATTATAACAGAAGATGTACAATAGATGTCCAAAAACTAAGTGCACAAGACTGATAGGAAGATGTCTGAACCTATATCTTGAAAGAAAGAATGTAAGAGGACTATTTTAAGGGCACCCAAGTCCTGAGAAGTGGAATCTTCAGAAGTTGTAAAATGGAGAAATGCTATAGAGAGTGCCCTAATGCTAGATCTGAAGTTTGTTAGGCTAGAAGGACTATTTCACAAGTTCCCAAGTCCTTCACAGAGGAATACTCCCAAAATGTTGTTAGATCTTGAAATCTTAATCCTTACTTAGTCTTCTTGTGTCTTCACTTTTTCTAGATCTCCCACCTATAACCTATGTTAGTGCCCGAATCGACCGGAGGGTTTGCCAGCTCCAATGCATAGGCAGATTCGACCAATAGATAAGGGAGGTTGTGTGAGCTGCCTCCCCTTCACTTCTAGTTCTGCCGCACCAAGGGGGGTATCCCTATAGCTAAAGATATAACCTTGCCTCACCCAATGACACAAAGATTTAGCTTTACAACAATAGGCAGAATACTTTCATGTTGGACCAAAATATTCATGATACATCACAAATTTGGCAACATTCTTGGACATAACTAACTGGTTGAGGATGAGAGTATGCAGGGGTCCTAATCCTACTCCTACAACTAATAGGTTGGAAAAATGGAATGAATTGTATTTATGTATTGGATGCAAGACAGGGGGTTTTGGATCATAGCTACTATACAAGAAGCAGACCAGTGCCTATCTTAGGGCAAGGAGTCAACTAGACGTATACAAGAGAATGGCTTGCAACTGGCATTCAAGTTTCAAGGGGTTAGGACTGGTATTTGCCTTACAAACACCACCCAAGGATAAGTATTTAACTATCTCTACTCACATACATCCTAGCTAACATACAATCTTCTCCATACTCAACCTAAAACAATTTAATCTACTCCTTGAATGGAAGTTAAAGATTAAGCATGTGATATAGAAATCCATACCCTAGAATCTGAGAAACCCTTAGCAACCAGATTCAAAAGAAGAGAATGCATACAACACATGGAGACAGACAGATAAACACATGCAATAATGCATTTTTCATATAAAATGATAGGAAACTAAACATATGTGCAAGGTGCACTCAAATGCAACTCATAAACTCCAACAGAGATAAAACAACCAGGAAAATGCTCTATCTTTCGTTATTTTTCCCCCAAAATGCCCAAGTTTTCAACCACCAGAATGAGTAACATAGTTTGCATTTCATAGCAAAATTGTGTACTCAGCAATAAAAGTACATGGTCTCTCAAAAATTGCCAGATACACTGCACCGTGAGAAATGGCGCTCAAAATAATCAATGTAGCCCACAAAGGAAGAAGGAAACATGTGAAAATAGGATATGTGCAGCCGACTGAAGATCCTCACCACAAATTTGGTAGGTAACATGTCATTCCATCAACCATCCCTCTGCATACCGCCATCAATGGCTTAGCTACTTGCAACTCCTCTTGAAATGTAGCAATGAATGCATCAGAAGTTTTCTCGCTAAAAAAAGTGGCTGCAAACCAAGAAATCCCTTTGCTGTAGCAAGTTTTAAAACTAGCCGTTTATTTGCATTCCATCACTGAGATTAATGGCTCCAAATCATGCTGAAAAGTCACCCACTTGTGAGAATGTGCCACATAGGCATCTCATGCTTCTATCGTTGACTTTTCCTTTCCTTCATTTTGCCCTTTTCACCATGTATATGCATATTCAAATGCATATACAACTTCCTACCTTTTGCCTTTTAAAATCCTTTGTATATGCAAGAGCATATACATACAACCGTTTAATATACAAGGTGGCCCCCAAATCTAATTAGAACAAATTGAAAATCTACATGGGTCTGGCTTGTATCTCCATTTTGCATCTATCACTTTGTATGTTTGCATATACAAACACAATATACATAGAAGGCAGATTTCACTGCATTTATCAATCAAACTTGAAAATCTTTGAAATCTAACTTGTATCCCTTTCATTGCATATTAACCCTTTGTATATTGGTACATATACATTGCACAAAAAATGCAAGCCGCGGACCCCCACCTTTTATCAATCGGATTGAAATACAGAATGAAATTCAGGCTTTGTATCTTCTCATTGTATGTTTCCTTGTATATTGGGGACATACAATCCCAATATACAAGTCAGACCTCACTTGTCCCACAAATGTAGTTTACACTTCCCTGTCACGTCCGCCTCTTGCATCTCCGCATGCACATTTCACAATGTATGTGCAATCCGTGGGCCCCACCAAATGCATCTCCTCCTTGCATGTATCATTGAATGCATAGGTCAATCGGCGGGACCCCAAGCTTGGCCGTCGATGAAGCATGTCACGGCAATGGCTTCCCCTTCACTGTTCACCTTGCATGTATGTGGGCCCGACCAAATGTATATTAGCCAATGTACCTTTCCATTATATATGCGCTTGAATGTATATTGCATATACATCCCGCCTTGTATATCCACGGGCCCCACCACATGCATATCTTCTTCTTTGTATGTTGTTGAACATACAAGATCACTTGTACATTGCACTATAGCGAATGTATATGAGGCGGACCCTTGTATATTTTGCTTGTATGCCACCAATACACCTTTTTCCTTTGCATGTTTTTAATGTATGTAGCCGTTGTATGCCTAAACATACAAACCCGATGTACAAGCAAACTCGACATACAAACATAGAATATTCTTGGAATCTTGCGAAAGATTCCCCAATGTACATGCAAGCCTGATATGCATATAAAATGCATATAACTCATTTTTATCACCATTTTTGAAGGCCGACTGAACATACAAAGCACTTTATATCCCTGAATGTACATTTAGACTTGGATGTATATACAAGCAGCCTTGTATATACAAAGACCCGTGCAAAAGACTAATTTTTTGCATTTTTTCAACTGCAAAGGCCAAAAGACTTAGAATTTTTTGGATTTTTTGGGAAGGTGCCTGCATATTTAAATGCTTGAAACCTGAATGTTTATGCAGGCACTAGCATTGGCTCTATCTGGGGATGCATGCCTCTTGCAGGCATGGTGAGAACCATAGTTCTCTGGGATGCAGACTAGTCCTTATCCATTGGGCAATAGAGTCAAACGCTACATCGACTTGCATCACAAATCATAATTTTTAAATTTTACTTGGTGGCGCCAGGCCACCAAAAAGGAAAAACTAGAATTTTCCTCTGTCAAACACTTGATTTTCTTCTAATCTCAATGGGTCAAGCCTAAAGATGCTGCCATGATTTACCCACAAACAACCCTTGTCATTTGCATATTCAACCATCTTATTTAGCTTGTCATCATCAACCTTATGCAAACAACCTTTAGCATCAAGCAACATGTGAATGTTATATTTATTAAACAATGCACTCTCATATAACATCTAACACTTATCATCATCTATATCAGTAACATGCATCATAAAATGATCTCCCAGCTGAACTGAAAATTGAAAGCACTCATAGTCCATCATATAGCTAGGATCATCAGGACTCATTTTATCATAAGCTGGCATATCAAAGATAAAGCTCTCAAATCCATGTTTGTACACTTCATGCACACAATCTTCAGTTGCACCAGACAGGAAAGGCTCAGACTCTGGCACCTCTCTGCAATAACCTTCATGATATATGTTGGTTTCTCTTTCATCAGGATGAAAATCAGAATCCTTATCAATAATAATGCTTTGATTTTCACCATACTCAAACAGATCCTCCTCATTATATGTATCAAAAAGGGTTGATCCAAGTGTTTCAGCCTCATTATAGTATGCCATTGGTTCATGGGCAGCAGAACATGCATTTTCATTACCAATGAATTCCTTGTGTGGAGGAGTATCAGCCTGTGTGTCATAAACAAAACAATAATCAAATAAAGAATAATCATGCTCAGCACTAGCACTTGTTTCAATCCCTAATTGCTCTTCATCATCTCCATGTGTCTGAATAAAAGGCAATGGTTTAAACATAGAAATGGTCCTCTGTTTGCTTATTTCTTCTCTATCTTGTGCACAATACTCACAATCATCTCCACAAACCCATTCAAACAAGCACTCATTGCTGTCCATAACCTCATCATTGTTTTCAAAACCAGATACCTCAACCTTGAAATGGGAGTTATTATTGATCCTTTCATTTGCATCCTTCATTGGTGAACAATCCATTTGAGCATTGTCATCAGCATTATGTTCAAACATAGCATCATTGTCAACTTATATATTTTCATTTTCATTTTTATCTTCAAATGATGCCATGACCACTTGGTCATTTGCAGCCATATAACTACTACTCATGCCAAAGCCTGTGGATAGGGAATTCTATATGTGCTCATTCCTTATTTTTTCTGTATTTTCTAAAAACTTGTATGCCATCTGCACACTTATTATATTGAATTCCCTCAACAATGCACTAGAGCCCTCTTCAAAACCTTCAAAATATATGCCAATGCAGGCTGAAGTATCATGTCTGAAGTCTTCAGGGATTTGTGAAAGGGCAACTGTAAATCTATGACTGAAATCAATAATGGGCTCTTCATCTTGTCTTCTAATTTCCATCAATCTTGCAACAAGATCAGTAGGTTCTCTTGCAAATTCTTTTCTAAAACAGACAACAAGTTCATCCCAACAGGCAAAGGATCTCTTTGGAAAGCTCAAATACCAATCTCTACCTTTTGCACCAAAGGATCTAACAAAAAACCTCATCCACATATCCTCATCTCTAAATGAATGTTTCTCCATGAAGCAGTGTAAGTTTTGGATATGTGCACCCCCATCACACACACTGTGTTCACTAAATCTAGGCATCTGATTGTAAATTTTAGTAGGCATACTTTCAACTTTATAGTCAACCCATGAAAAATCTAATTGGTCATATAAAGGATCAAAAGGGTTGACAAGAGGTTTAGCATTCTGACTAGCAGACACAACAGGGTTATCATTTAACTGAGCCTGCCGAGCCTCTAAGGATATCAACCTATTCTTTATCTCTTCAATTTTTTTACACAACATTTCATCCCCCTCCTGGCTGAGTATGGGTGAATACATGTTTGGATTCATATAAATTTTACTTTCAGACATCTTATGTCTACCTAAGACCTAAGGCTTCCCCCTTGCATCTAACTTATGCAATAGAACAATAAATACAAGCGGGAAAAAACCATGTACCTTTTCTCATCTAGATGCTGAAGTCTTGAACAGAACATTCTTAGATAATAATAACATACATCAGTCTTTCATGTGCACTGAGAATTTATTTGTAGAGTTGCCACCTCTCCAAAGAGGATAAAATTTTTAAACAATTGAAAGCTCATCAAAGAACAAATATTCTTCTGAGTTCAATCGACCAGCAAAGAACCATATTCACATGAAAGAATAGAATATGCAGCAATGATTTCACACTATTTGACTCTTCCCCAGCGGAGTCGCCATTTCTGTTAGTGCCCGAATCGACTGGATGGTTTGCCAACTCCAATATATAGGCAAATTCGACCAATAGATACGGGACGTTGCGTGAGCTAACTCCCCTTCACTTCTAGTTCTACCGCACCAAGGGGGGTATCCCTATAGCTAAAGATATAACCTTGACTCACCCAATGACACAAAGATTTAGCTTTACAACAATAGGCAGAATACTCTCATGTTTGGACCAAAATATGCATGATACATCACAAATTTGGCAACATTTTTGGACATAACTAACTGGTTGAGGATGAGAGTATGCAGGGGTCCTAATCCTACTCCTACAACTAACAAGTTGGAAAAATGGAATGATTTGTATTTATGTATTGGATGCAAGACAGGGGGTTTTGGATCATAACTACTACACAAGAAGCAGACCAGTGCCTATCTTAGGGCAAGGAGTCCACTAGACGTATACAAGAGAATGGCTTGCAACTGGCATTCAAGTTTCAAGGGGTTAGGACTGGTATTTGCCTTACAAACACCACCCAAGGATAAGTATTTAACTGTCTCTACTCGCATACATCCCAGTTGACATACAATCTTCTCCATGCTCAACCTAAAACAATTTAATCCACTCCTTGAATGGAAGTTAAAGATTAACCATGTGATACAAAAATCCATACCCTAGAATCTGATAAACCCTTAGCAACTAGATTCAAAAGAAGAGAATGCATACAACACATGGAGACAGACAGATAAACACATGCAATAATGCATTTTTCATATTTCATATAAAATGACAAGAAACTGAACATATGCGCAAGATGCACTCAAATGCAACTCATAAACTCCAACAGAGATAAAATAGCCAGGAAAATGCTCTGTCTTTCATTATTTTTCCCCCAAAATGCCCAAGTCTTTAACCACCAGAATGAGTAACATAGTTTGCATTTTATAGAAAAATTATGTACTCAGTAATAAAAGTACATGGTCTCTCAAAAATTGCTAGATACACTGCACCGTGAGAAATGGTGCTCAAAATAATCAATGCAGCCCACAAAGGAAGAAGGAAATAGGTGAAAACATGATCTGTGTAGCCAACTGAAGATCTTCACAACAAATTTGGTAGGTAACCTATCATTCCATCGACCATCCCTCTGCATATAGCCATCAATGGCTCAGCTACCTACAGCTCCTCTCGAAATGCAACAATGAATGCATCAGAAGTTTTCTCGCTCAAAAATGCGGCTACAAACCAAGAAATCCCTTCACTGCAGCAAGTTTTAAAACTAGCTGTTGATTTGCATTCCATCACTGAGATTAACGACTCCAAATCATGCTAAAAATTTGTCCACCTATGAAAATGTGCCACGTAGGCATCTCACACTTCTATCGCTGACTTTTCCTTTTCTTCATTTTGCCCTTTTCACCATTTATATGCATATACAATTGCTCACCTTTTGCCTTTTAAAATCCTTTGTATATGCAAGAGCATATACATACAACCGTTTAATATACAAGGCGGAACCCAAATCTGAATAGAACAAATTGAAAATCTACATGGGTCCGGCTTGTATCTCCATTTTGCATCTATCGCTTTGTATGTTTGCATATACAAACACAATATACATACAAGGCGGATTTCACTGCATTTATCAATTGGACTTGAAAACCTTCGAAATCTAGCTTGTATCCCTTTCATTGCATATTAACCCTTTGTATATCGGCACATATACATTGCACAAAACATGCAAGCCGTGGACCCCCACCTCTTGTCAATCGGATTGGAATACAGAATGAAATCTGGGCTTTATATCTTCTCATTGTATGTTTCCTTGTATATTGGGGACATACAATCCCAATATACAAGCCAGACCTCACTTGTCCCACAAACATAGATTACACTTCCCTGTCACGTCTGCCTCTTGCATCTCTTCATGCACATTTCACAATGTATGTGCAATCCACGAGCCCCACCAAATGCATCTCCTCCTTGCATGTATCATTGAATGCATCGGTCAATCGGCGAGACCCCAAACTTGGCCACCGATGAAGCATGTCACAGCGATGGCTTCCCCTTCACTGTTCACCTTGCACATATGTGGGCTTGACCAAATGTATATCGGCCAATGTACCTTTCCATTGTATATGCATCTGAATGTATATTGCATATACATCCCGCCTTGTATATCCACGAGCCCCACCACATGCATATCTTCTTCTTTGTATGTTGTCGAACATACAAGATCACTTGTACATTGCACTGTAGCAAATGTATATGAGGCGGACCCTTGTATATTTTGCTTGTATGCCGCCAATGCACCTTTTTCCTTTGCATGTTTTCAATGTATGTAGCCGTTGTATGCCTTAACATACAAACTCGATGTACAAGCGAACCTGACCTACAAACACAGAATATTCCCAGAATCCTGCGAAAGATTCCCCAATGTACATGCAAGCTCGATATGCATATAAAATGCATATAACTCATTTTTCTCACCATTTTTGAAGGCCAACTGAACATACAAAGCACTTTGTATGCCCGAATGTACATTTAGACTTGGATGTATATACAAGCAGCCTTGTATATACAAAGACCCATGCAAAAGACTGATTTTTTGCATTTTTTCAACCGCAAAGGCTGAAAGACTTCGAATTTTTTAGATTTTTTGGGAAGGTGCCTACATATTTAAATTCTTGAAACCTGAATGTTTATGTAGGCACTAACAACCTGCACACAAGAAGAAAAGGGGTTTGGGGGTTATGGTTTTTAGGGACTCGCATTTATCAAATCTCGGGATAGCATTCAATCTTCCCAACATGATTGTTTGATAAAGAGAGCGTTCCCTTGTAGGGCAGAGGCTAAACACAAATCAATGAGATGAAATCAAATGATGATGAATAACAATGATATCACCTATGTGATGAATCCCTTAGGAGAATGAAGGCTCTTTGACTCATAAGGAGGGACAGATGATAACTTCAAACTTGCAACAACACACACAATAATAATACAAATATGCTCTATAATCAAAATGAATGCTTTGAATACTATTTACTCCAATGCTTCAAGTTGGCTATCTCTATCTAGGTTCATAATGAATTCAAAAATACAATTATATGTGCTTTCCCACTAACATTCATCAAATCAACCAAAAGAGCCAACAAAGAGAAACCTTTTTAAAGATCTTATGCTGACATATAATTGAATTTGCCTTGACCAATCAGGGAAGACTTGGGCATGGATGCCCAAGTCTCGAGGCTCCTTTTTAGTCTAGGATAAGATAAAATATGGGCCCCTTGTTCCCAATTCACATTGGTTTTAGGGGATTTTACATCAAGATAAATGTTTAGAATATATAATGTAATCATGGGGAACTAGGAGCTCAACAAGGAGGTAAAAAGGCACATATCTACTTTTTACTTCATAACATTTAGCCCCCACTTTAATGTGTGTATGATCTTATGATTAGTACATGCATTAAAGTATGGTCAAAGCATATCAAACACATCAAACACTAGAGTGAAGACACCCTAAGTTTTGAAGGACCATTTCTAACCCCCAAGCTTAGGGAAACATAAGAAAACACTTGACAGTCACATAAGACACAGTGAATACAGTAAGGAAGCACGCAATACATGAAGATGATAGTAAAGCATGTAATATATGGAGAAAACATGAATACAGTCATGCAATACACAAGACATACATGAAGAGAAAACATGATTAAACAATTATATAGCCCTAAATAGAAGATGGGGGGAGCTCATCACTACGCGCCGCCATCAAAAGCACTCAAAACACATGGTGTGGGGGTGAAAGGAAGCAAGGTACACATAACACACTTCCTACTCCAATCTAATAAGGGGAATAGTATGCAAATTCATTTCAATCCTTACAATTACAGCAATGTTAAACATATAACATAAAGATTACAGCATCAACACAACACATAAAGAAAGTGACACAAGATATATCATGGGGAAAAACTTTTCAGGTAAAAAACCCCACACTCTAAAAATTGCACAATGTACTATCAAAAAAAGGTGTGTTTACAATACACTTGTAATGCAAGTTCTTCCAAGAGTGTTCAAATGTCATTTTTGGAATGATTCTGGTAGCATAACAGTACCTGTACAAACACTATGCAAATACAACTCCAAAACAATGTATTTTATAGAGATACAAGGCATATTCTGGAAGCTTCTTGAGATAGGTGTCCACCTTGGCCACATGGCCATTATCCCACATCAAAGGACACTTTTCCAAGCTGCAAATACATTTGGAAGATTTGACTTTCCCAACATGGAGCACTCCAAGTCTAAAAATAGACTATGACAGATGATCTTATGCATCTTACAGTTGTCATAGATTTTCCCAACATAACAACCGTAAATGTTGTAAGAGAATCCATCATACAAAACAAAATATATTAAATTCCTCTTACAACATGTCATATCCTAAATTGGGTGCCTAAAGATGCCTTTCCCTCATGCAAAGATACTCACCAACACTTGTCACCACTTGTTATAGGAATCTCCAAACTTGGCTCTTACGCATCATAGATTATGTCATATGGAATATCCTCTTCCACATACCACAAGATGTTGACACATGGCATATTAGTACCACCTCAAATGGGACATCCAAATCCATGTAATTTTGACTTGACCATCCAAGTCACATTCCAAGTAAGATGACATGTCACCATGCCACCTCAACTAAGTGACCAAACTGAATGTGCAAGTAAATACAATATTAGGCAATAAATAAATATACAATTGAATGAATAATGCTAGGAATTTGCAAAGGTTGAGACACCTTAATTCCTAACATTCTCCCACTTGTCAAACACTTTGCAAGAGCCAAAAGAAATGACAATATTTAACTACTAGGGGTCAAGAGGCCCATAGACTCTGACCACCATCTAAACTTCTCTATGCCCACTAGTTTTATCAATGCATCTACAACATTCTTCAAAGTGTCTACCTTCTCCAATATCACCTTCCCATCTTCTACCATATCTCGAACAAAATGAAACTAAACATCAATATGCTTTGTTCTAGCATGGAAAGTAGGATTCTTTGCTATGCAAATCGTACTCTAACTATCACAACAAATAGTAATTTGTCTGGCATTAGCACCAATATCTGAACACAACCTCTTAAACCAAATGGCTTCCTTACAAGCATGAGTTGCTGCCATGTACTCTACTTCTGATGCAGGAGCATCTAGTGGTGTAAGGGAAATCTTGCATCACCCAAAAAGAAGCTAATTCAAATTCATTGTAGTGGTTTTCATTTCTTTCCATAATTAGTGTTTCTGGTTCCATAATATCCTGAATAATGATGTAGGACTTTTAGTTTTTCCAAAATTGCTAAAATAGCAAACTGCCAGTTTTGGAAAGTTTACCTGTCATTTTAGGAAAGTTTGCATTTGGGTATGGATTGAGGCAAAAAGTTACAGAAAGCTTCATAACTAAAATATAAGACCTTTGGTGAAGGAATCAAGAAAAGATCATTTGTGAACTGAAAGATATTAAAGTTTTTGTTTTCTGAAAAGCCCCTGAAAATTTTTGAAATGAGATATGAGGAACTAAAACATCCCATAACATCCCTAAAAGTTGACATAAATATGTTTACGGATTTCTGGCATGATAGTTCACATTGCGAGATTTTCGGTGATTCAAACAGTTCGTCAATCAGACGCTTGGATCAAAAGTTATGCTTCCCAGAAGTTGTCCTACTTTTGGAGGGAGTTGCAAATTTTGAAATTTAGCTGGAGGCCACCAAAAAGTGCTATTTATGACTATTTTGGGAACCTTGGGCAATAGTAGAGTTAAGGGGGAAAGTGTAGAGTCAAGAATAGGTGGGAAAACATAAACCCTAGCTGATTTGGGGTTACAAAAGGCTGAAGATTCTAGAGTCTTGAGGTTAGGAAAGCTGTAACATGTTGCAGCCTAAGGAGGATTGATTCCTCTGATTGTAATTGAGCTTCTCTAATGTAATGAGTTGCCTAGATCAATAAAGAAATATTCTATTTTCTATGTTACATTTCTGTTGTTGTGTGTTTTATGATTTACCCCCTTCATCAAGTGATATCAGAGCAAGGTTTCCTGAGTATGTAGATAGATCGCTGATCGTGAGGCAGTTTGCACCAGGACCTAAGCTTGTGGGTTTGCTACGAAGATCAAGATGCCTCCACAAACAGATCATATTGGGAGGAATTCTTTAATGAAAGAGGGTTTTAGAGCCTTGCAAAGGCAAATCGATGCATTGCAAGAGGAGCTCTGAAGAGGGTTTGAGCCAAAAACAAGAGAAGAAAGTGAGGATGAAGCTGAAGAAGAGCTATCTGAAGAAGAACAAGAAGCTGCAGGAGATCCTACAGAAGTTAGGTTGTTGAGGGCCATTTCTAAGATCAAAAAGAGGCCCAGGATCAAAGTTTCTACATATTTTGGATATTTGAATCTAGAATAGCTTATTGATTGGATCAATGACATGGAGGAGTATTTAGAGTATGAAGATGTGGAGGACCCAGACCAGGTCAAGTTTGCAAAAACAAAGTTGTAGGGCCATGCCAGTATTTGGTGGAAGGAGGTCCAATTAGAGAGGAATAGAAGAGGAAAAGGAAAGATCACCAAATGGGATCAGAAGGTGGAGAAACTAAAGATGCAGTTCATCCCTATGGACTATGAGATGGAGTTGCTGAAGAAGCTGCATGGACTAAAGCAAGGTAACGTTTGTTAAGGAGTATACAGAAGAGTTTTATAAGATTACTATCAAGACAGGCCATGTAGAGGCCAACAAGGAGAAGGTAGCCCGTTACATTAATGGGTTGAGGCCAAGTATTCAAGAGGACTTGAACCTTGTCAGAATGACCACCATAGAAGATGCGTACCAGTTTTCCCTGAAGGTGGAAGAGAAACTGAATAAAAGGTTCGACAACAAGCAAAGGGGAAGTTGTCAAGGTGGAAGGACTGTTGGAAGACCCTATGGAGGTCGTAATGAAGATCAAAAGAAAAGTGAAGAAGCTGGTACCAGTCAAAATCAGAGAGGGGATAATGCCTACTGCCCTCGTGACCAATACAATGATGAGAAAAGAGGAAGAGGAAGAGGCTGACCTGGGTAAGGACTCTGAAGAGGAGGTTTCAGAGGAACCTATTTCCAATGTGGAGAAGAAGGGTATCAAGTATACGAGTGTCCGCAACATCAAGGAAGGACAAATAGAAGACCTGAAGGTAATGTACGAGTTGCACATGTAGATGAAGATGCATAATCTGAGCATTCTAAAGATGTTGAAAAGAGAGAAACCCTAGTTGTCAGAAGAACTTTGTTGAATAAGGAGAAGGAACTCAATTAGAGGAAGAGTTTATTCTGCACAAGGTGCAAATGTGAAGGTAAGTGTTGTGATATTATTATTGACAGTGGAAGTACTAACAATCTTATTTTAGAGGAGATGGTTGACAGGTTGAAGTTGACAAGAAGAAAGAATCCACATCCCTATCAGATTGCATGGTTGCAGAAGGACCATAGAGCTTTGGTCAATGAGCAATGTTTAGTAAAGTTCAAGATTGGGGACTACCATGATGAGGTGCTGTGTGATATCATACCGATGGATGCATGTCATATGCTATTGGGGAGGCCATGGTAGTATGATAGGAGCACCGTCCATGATGGTCGTGTAAACACATATTCCATAACAAAGGATGGAGTTTGTCATAAGTTGAAACCCTTGAAGGAGATGGAAGAAAAGGTATGTAGTACTGCCATAATTTGCTTGGTAGATGGTAGGAAATTTTTGGAGGGTATTAAGCATGAGTGTCATTGCTTTGCATTGATTCCTAAGATTAGTCAAGAGAAATGTGAAGATGTACCAGCAGAAGTTTTAATTATGTTGGAAGAACTTTAGGACATTATCTCTGATAATGTACCAGAAGGTTTACCATTGGTGAGGAAGATAAGGTATCAAATGGATTTGATACTAGAAGCTAGTTTACTGAATAAGGCAGCCCACAAAATGACCCCTACAGAGAGTGAAGAGCTGAACATACAAGTTCAAGAGCTGTTAAGGAAGGGGCTGATAAGAGAGAGCCTAAGTCCATGTGTAGTAACTATAGTACTAGCACCAAAGAAAGATGGAGAGTGGAGAATGTGTACAGATTCTCGAACCATCAACAAGATCACGATCAAGTACAGATTTCTATTACCCAGAATGGATGACATAATGGATTGTTTGAGTGGAGCCAAGTACTTCATGAAGATTGATTTGAAGAGTGGGTATCACCAGATCTGAATCAGAGAAGGAGATGAATGGAAGATAGTCTTCAAGACAAAGCAGGGTTTGTATGAGTGGTTAGTCGTGCCATTTGGGCTAACCAATGCACTGAGCACATTCATGTAACTCATGAACGAGGTACTAAAAGAATTTTTGAGATGTTTTTTTATTGTTTATTTGGATGATATTTTGATTTTTAGTAAAACTTGGGATGAGCATCTAATGCATATCAGAAGAGTTCTAGAGAAGCTGAGGGAGGGGAAGTTGTTGATTAATTTGAAAAAATGTAGTTTTGTAAAAGAGTTGGTATACCTAGGATTTATTGTCTTAGAGGAAGGTCTTAAGATGGACCTAGAAAAAGTAAGGGCTATCATTGAATGGCCTACACCGAGGAGTGCTACAGAGGTAAGATCTTTTCATGGTTTGGTAAGTTTTTACAGAAAGTTTATCAGGAATTTTAGTAGCATTTGTGCACCCCTAATTGAGACCATGAGAGGGGATAGAAAAAAATTTAGATGGACTTAAGGAGCAGACAAAAGTTTTAACACATTAAAGTAGAAAGTTCCAGAGAAACCTATTTTGGCACTTCTAGATTTCAATAAGGTATTTCAGGTAGATCGTGATGCTAGTGGTAGTGCTATAGGAGCTGTTTTGAGTCAAGAAGGTAAGCCCATTGCCTATTTTAGTGAGAATCTTAATGATGCCAAGAAAAAGTATTATGTTTATGATCAAGAATTTTTTTCTATAGTTCAGGCTTTAAAGAAATGGAGACATTATTTGTTGCCAAAAGAGTTTGTTTTATATACTAATCATCAGGCTTTATAGTATCTTAATAGTCAAGGAAAGTTGAATCAAAGGCACTTAAAATGGGTTGAGTTTTTGTAGAGTTATACCTTTGTTTTGCAGCACAAGAGTGGGAAGTCCAACAGAGTTGCAGATGCCTTGAGCAAAAGGTAAAATTTGTTGACAAAAATGAAGATAGAGGTTGTTGGGTTTGATGAGCTCAAGATTTTGTATCCAGAAGATCTAGATTTTGCAGAGGCTTGGAAAGCTTGTTTGAAACTGTTACTTTGGACAGGACAAAACGGTTGGATTTCATAATCTAAGATGGTATGTTGTTTAAAGGAAGCCAATTGTGCATTCTGAGGAGTTCCATGAGAGAGAACCTAATTAAGGAGAAGCATAGTGGAGGATTGGCTAGACACTTTGGTTGAGATAAGACCATTGCTATTGTTGGTGAAAATTATTTTTGGCCATAGTTGTAGCAAGATGTGAGAAAATTTGTACAGAGTTGGAGAGTATGTGAGATGGCGAAAGGAGCAAGTCAGAATACAGGTCTATATCAGCCACTACCTGTACCAGAGAAGCCATGGGATGATATTAGTATGGATTTTTTTCTTGGTTTACCATTGACACAGAGAGGGCATGATTCCATTTTTATGGTGGTGGATAGATTCTCAAAGATGGCACATTTTATTCCTTGCAGGAAGACTAATGATGTTGTTCATATTGCAGAGTTATTTTTCAGGGAGGTGGTGAGATTACATAGTCTACCAAAGAGCATAGTTTTAGATCGAGATACCAAGTTTGTTGGTTATTTCTGGAGGACATTATGGAGGAAATTGAAGATAAATTTGAAGTTCAGTTCTGCACACCATCCACAGACTGATGAATAGATGGAAGTGGTGAATAGGAGTTTGGGTAACCTACTACAATGCTTAGTAGGAGATAAGCCCAAGGGATGGGATTTGATTTTACCACAGGCAAAATTTCCTTACAATAATTTTGTCAATAGGAACTTACTAGTGAATCACCATTCCAGATTGTATATGGAAATAGCCCAAGAAATGCTTCTGAGTTAAGGAAGTTGGACAAAGGAGAAAAGACAAATGCTGAAGCCAAAGACTTTGTAGAACATCTAAAGTATTTGCATGAAGAGGTGAGAAAGCACATTCATAAGATAAATATTCAGTACAAGGCTAAGGCAGATCAGAAGAGGAGATATAAGGAGTTCCAGGTAGAGGATGAAGTCATGGTTCACTTGAGAAAAAAAAAGGTTCCCAATTGGAACATACAATAAGTTAAAAATTAAGAAATTTGGACCATGTAGAATCCTGAAGAAGCATGATTCAGGAAATACATATGAGGTAGAGCTGCTGAATGGGATCAATATTTCCCCTATGTTCAACATTGCTGAATTAATAGAATATCATGAAGGTGGCACAGAGGATGGACCAACAGAAGAACAATGGAGAATTCTAGCATCTACTTCAATGGAGGAGATAGAAGAGATCTTGGATAGCCATGTGGGAAGAAGTACTCAGAATAAGCAATATGAAGAATATCTGGTGAAATGGAAAGGAAGGCCTATTGAAGATTCTCCTTGGTTGTCTAAGGTAGAGGTTGACCATTTGGGTTTTCCTCAAACAAACACCTGAGACGTGACAGGGTCACTTCTCAAATTACCCTGGGTGTCTGATGTAGGAACATCCAGTGGTATAAGGGCAATCTTGCATCACCCAAAAAGAAGTTAATTCAAAATCATTGTAGTGGTTTTCATTTCTTTCTATAATTAGCATTTCTGGTTCCATAATATCCTAAATAATGATGTAGGACTTTCAATTTTTCCAAAACTGCTAAAATAGTAAACTGCTAGTTTTGGAAAGTTTACCTGCCATTTTAGGAAAGTTTACATTTGGGCATGGATTGAGGCAAAAATTTACATAAATCTCCATAACTAAAATATAAGACCTTTGGCGAAGGAATCAGGCAAAGATCATTTGTGAGCTAAAAGATATTAAAGTTTTTGTTTTCTAAAAAGCCCCTGAAAATTTTTGAAATGAGATATGAGGCACTAAAACATCCCATAACATTTTGAAAAGTTGATAGAAATCCATTTACAAAGTTCTGACATGACAATTCACATCGTGAGCTTTCCCATGCTTAAAATAGTTCATCAATCGGACACCCGGATCAAAATTTATGCTTCCTAGAAGTTGACCTACTTTTGGAGGGAGTTGTAAATTTCAAAATTTAGCTGGAGGCCACCAAAAAGTATTATTTATGACTATTTTGGGAACCCTGGGCAATACTAGAGTTAAGGGGGAAAGTGTAGAGTCAAGAATAGGTGGGAAAATAGAAACCCTAGCTGATTTGGGGTTACAGAAGGCAGAATATTCTAGAGTCTTGAGGTTAGGAAAGTTGTAATGTGTTGCAGCCTGAGGACGATTAATTCCTCTTATTGTAATTGAGCTTCTATAATGTAATGAGTTGCCTAGATCAATAAAGAAATATTCTATTTTCTGTGTTCCATTTCTATTGTTGTGTGTTTTATGATTTACCCCCTTCATCAACTTTTGTCATGGACAAAGCAACCACAGGTTGTCGCTTACTCATTCAACTAATAGCACAACCAAACATGGTAAACACATAAACACTGGTCGATCTCCTGCTATCAATGTCACCTACCCAATCAGAATCCACAAATCCACGAATACTCGCAGAATGCAGAGGTCCTATAGGATGACCATGATAACATATGGAATACTTAGAAGTACCCTACAAATATCTGAACACTTTCTTTACTGCATCCCAATGTACCCATCCAGGATTAGCCATAAACTGACTAAGGACTCCCACTGCTTGGGCAATGTATGGTCTTGTATAGAAAAACATCAAGCTGCCAACTGCACTAGCATAAGGTACTCTACTCATATCCTCTATCCTAGAAGGAGACTTTGGACAATCATTCATAGTTAAATTTGTTCCCAATGAAACAAGAACACACAATGGTCTGCAATCTACCATATTGAATCTATCCAACACAGTCTTCACATACTTACTCTGGCTTAACCAAAGTTTTCTATTTACACCCATTTGCATCCAACGAGTTTCCATCCATCAGGAAAAGGCACCAAGTCCCAAGTTTTATTCTTTTCCAAAGAAGCCTTCTCATCCTCCATGGCCTCCTTCTAGGAACCTGCATCTTTCATGTCCATAGCCTCTGTCATAGTTCTAGGTTCATCAATGTTAGTAATCAAGGCATAAACACAGCTAGAATCTAGCAATGTATAACCAAACCTTTCAGGTTGCTTCCTATTTCATATGGACCTCCTCAAAGGCTAAGGTGGAGGTTCTACTTCTTCTTCTAAACTTTTAGAGCTTCTAGAGCTCTCCTCATCATTAGGTCTAACAAGGTCTTTTGGTTCAGTCTTCTCAGGGGTAGAAGGAAACTGAACCACATCCTCTTTCTTTTCTTTTTCTTCTAGCTGTAGGACAACAAGAGAAGGTGTTAGCTCTCTGAAGATAACACTTCTTCTATACAATGCTTTTTTAGCCACAGGATTCCAAAGCTTGTACCCTTTCACACTAACACCATAGCCAATGAAGATACACTTAACTGCCTTGTTCTCCAATTTTGACCTCTTCTCCTTAGGTACATGTGCATATGCCTCACAACCAAAAACATAAAGATGTCTCAATGAGGGCTTCTTACCAGACCACACCTCCATGGGTGTCTTATCAACAAGCACTGAGGTAGGAAACCTATTAACCAAGTAGCAAGAAGTGGCTACAACTTCAGCCCAAAACTTTTGTTCGAGGCTAGCATCACTAAGCATACTTCTAGCCCTCTCCATCAATGTTCTGTTCATCCTCTCTGCAACTCCATTTTGCTGCTGGGTATAAGGAGTTGTCTTATGTCTTTCAATCCCATGTTCTTTACAGAACTTATCAAACTTTGCGGAACAAAACTCACCACCAATATTAGTTCTCAAACACTAAAATCTTTTTACCAATCTGATTCTCTACAAAAGCTTTAAACTTTTTGAACCAACTAAAGACTTCAAATTTGCTTCTGAGAAAATAAACCCATGTCTTTGTATTGTAATCATTAATAAATGATACAAAATATATAGATTTAGAGATTGAAGGAGCATTCATAGGACCAAACACATCAGAATGAATAAGATCCAAAACACCAGAAGACTTGTGAGAACTAGAGTAAAACTAAACATGGTTTTGTTTTCCATATATACAAAGTTCACAAAAGTCAAACTTGAGATTATAATCATTTAACCCCTTAATGAGGTTTTTGTTTTTCAGGGCTCTAAGACCCTTCTCACCAATATGACCAAGTCTCTTATGCCACAACATTGTATTTTCAGTAGGAAGTTTCATTTCCAAAGCATGAGCACCCTTAGGTACCTAGAAAGCACTACCATCTGAAGTAGAAGCAACAGTCTTTTTGGTTGCAGGTTCTAATGGTGAGGATGAAGAATCTAAAAGTCTTTTCTTTGAAATAGAAGAACTATTGCACATAGTAGTGCATGCATCCAACTGAAATAGAGTACCTCTCTGAGTACCCTTAGCAAGCACCATAGCTCCTCTTGTCATCTTGCATCCTCCACCTATGAAGACAACCTGCACACCTACATCATTCAATTTACTTACAGAGAGTAGGCTTCATGCTAAACCAGGGATGTGCATCACCCCATTGATCCCTTTCACTTGTCCATTAGGGAATCAAATCAAGACTCTTCCACACCCAACTATCTTCAGGTGAGAGTCATCACCCAGGTACACCTTCCCACCATCGTATTCTTCATACTTTGTAAACTAACCTCGATGAGAGGTCATGTGGGAAGAAGCACTAGAGTCAATCAGCCACACACATGGGTGGCCAAAATTGCAACAAAAGCATCACCATCATCTTGTGACTTGTCAGAATCAAAATCAAAGTTCTTCTTCTTTTTCTTCTTCTCCTCTTTGCACTCCTTTTGGAAGTGCCCAGTTTTTCCACAGTTCCAACACACTACCTTGGACTTTCTAGGAGATTTGGATCTCCCACAGGATTTGGATTTGCCCTTTTAAGCTTTCTTGTCTTTATTTTTCCCTTTTCTTTGGATCTTCCATGAATTGCAAGAGTCTCTTTGGCTGACTCAGATGATTTTCTCTACATCTCTTCAGATAACAATGAAGACACCACTTCATCCATTTTGAAAGTGGATGTGGTACTCTCGATGACCATAACAAGATGATCCTACAAGTCCGGTAAAGAACAAAGCAAGGTCATGCAACAATCCTGCTCCATTTTCACACCAATGGATGCCAACTATGCAACTAGCATGTTAAAAGCATTCAGATGGTTTGCAATGGATCCTCCACCTTCCATCCTCAAAGAATACAACTTATTCCTTAGGAATAACTTGTTCACCAGGGATCTGGCCTAATAAGCATCTCCCAACTTCTTTCATAGGTCTTTCATAGTCTTCTACTCATGGAAATTTAACAAGATAGAGTCAACAAAATAGAGTCTCACAAGACTCTTAGCTTTCGGATCCTTGAGATCCCAATCATCTTGTGACATTGCCGCTAGTTTTAAACCAAAAATTGCTTCCCATAGATATTCTCTGTCAATAAGAATGTCTTTTGTTTTGAGTTTCCACAACTCAAAATTGCTGCCATTAAACTTTTCCACCTCTACTCTTTTGGATGTGTCTTCCACCTTCTTGCTACAACAAGATCATAGAATACTTTACATAGACTCCCAGTCAATCAAAGATTAGCTCAAAAAACCCCTACCCAACAACTAGGATCACAGGTGATCAAGCTCTGATACCAACTGAAAGGAAGCAAGGTACATGAAACACACTTCCTACACCAATCTAATGAGGGGAATAGTATGCAAATTCATTTTAATCCTTACAATTGCAGCAATGTTAAACATATAACATAAATATTATAGCAGCAACACAACACATAAAGAAAGTGACACAAGATATATCATGGGGAAAACCTTTTCAAGTAAGAAAACCCACACTCTAAAACATGCACAATGTATTATCAAAACAATGGCATGTTTACAATACACTTGCAATGCAAGTTCTTCCAAGAGTCTTCAAATGTCGTTTCTAGAGTGATTTCGGTAGCTTAACAGTACCTATACAAACACTATGCAAATACAACTCCAAAACAATACATTTTATAGAGATGCAAGACATATTCTGGAAGCTTCTTGAGACAGGCATCCACCTTGGCCACATGGCCATTATCCTACATTAAAGGATACTTGTCCAAGCTATGAATACATCTCTTACATCTATCATATATGGTAGATTTGACTTTCCCAACATGGAGTGCTCCAAGGCTAAAAATAGACTATGACATATGCTCTTATGCATCTTACATTTGTCATAGATTTTCCTAGCATAACAACCTTAAACATTGTAAGAGAATCCGTCATATAAGACTAAATATAGTAAATTTCTCTTACAACATGTCATAGCCCAACTTGGGCGCCCAAAGATGCCTTTCCCTCATGCAAAGATACTCACTAACACTTGTCACCACTTGTCATAGGAATCTCCAAACTTGGCTCTTACGCATCATAGATTTGGAATGTCCTCTTCCACATACCATAAGATGCCAACACATGACATATTAGTGCCACCTCAAATGGGATGCCCAAATCCATGTAGGTTTGACTTGATCATCCAAGTCACATTCCAAGTAAGATGACATGTCACCATGCCACCTCAACTAAGTGACCAAACTGAATGTGCAAGTAAATACAATATTAGGCAATAAATAAATACACAATTAAATGAATAATGCTAAGAATTTGCAAAGGTTGAGACACCTTAATTCCCAATAGGGGGAGCTCATCACTACACACTGCCACAAAACATGCAAAAACATGTGGGGGGAGTTCATTACTATGCGTCACCACTAAAACATGCAAGACACACAAGGAAGACACAAAAAATACACAAGCATCATAGTGTATGCTGTCGACACACTATATGTCTTAAACACAGCAAACACTAGTGATAGGGAGGAGTTCATCGCTATGCTCCACTATCTAAGACATGCCAAACACACCCGACGGTTGAGCTACGCTACCACAACTGCCAAAGACATGCTTAAGGGTGAATAACTCAAGATCTACCCTCGTCTCCATAGAGGACTTTTAAAAGGATGTGCAACCACTCAAGGGAATATACAATCCTACCTTTCACAGAAGGGATTTCAAAATGCAACCTCACTTGCATCCGTAGATGCCTTACGCTGAAAAGGAAGCATGCACACAAAGTATACAACCCCACCTGCATCGTAAAGATGCCTTACAGTGAAAAGAAAGTATATGCAAAACAAAAAAAACAAATTACACAACCCCACCTGCATCATGGAGATACCTTATGGTGAAAAGGAAGCATATGCAGACATGCTTTATCAACAATATCTAAAATATCCAAGCATTTACCACAATATATGTCCCCACCTTAAAGTGGTTGATCTTGCTTGTCGGTATCAAACAAATTTAAGCTAAAGTTGAAAACATGCAAGGGAACAAGAGCTTTCACAAAGCCCATGCCCCAAAGTGACATGTTCTTGCAATCGCCAATTGTTTCCAACAATCACAATAGAATCACATTAGTATTATATGCTAACAAATAACAAACTTCGATTAGAAAATCTTACTTAAGATAATAACCTAATCGTCTCATGAAATTGATACAAAAATAATGCAACATACCACTTTATAAACCAAGGCTACACTTGTGGGTTCATAACTAAGTATAGCTGTGAGGTTATATTTCAGGTATCTCAGAACCGAGTATAGCTACAAGGTGAGATACAAAACATTCCAAAGTGCCTAGAAGTAGATTAGGGTATTTCAAAGGCTTGTTACAAGAAAGTCACAACATGATACATGATCACATCACAACACAAAGTGATTCTACTAGTCAAGCATCAGTATCAAATTTGCCCCATCTTCATATATGGACTAGGTCCATTTTTATTCTTGTTGTAGGGATGCTTGGTCCTTATCAGTTTTTAAGTTATCATCATACACCGACTAGTAGAGCCACGAAAGAATGAAATCACAAAAAATGATAGAGGAGACAAAGGTGACTTAGGTTCACAACATGGGAAGATTCCCCCAAGACATCCTCCACAATATTATGCCCCCAAGGCACTTCACACAACAATTGCAATAAGAGATAGGAGAATAGAAGAATAGAGAAACAAATAGAAGAAGTATCACAATGGAGGTGAGCTCCTTGTATTCTTGGCCTTACAAGAGTATCAAGGGTCATTGATGCAAGTGCACCCCAGGTGAACTGATGATCTGCATCAACAGAAAAAATATTTTTAGGTTTTTGATTTCAGTTTTGGCTTGCTTTCTATTGGTTTTTGATAGTTTTGCTTCAAGAGCATTTGCAGTTTCAGCCAAGTCTAGGCAAATTGGTTCAATTTGAAGTTTTGTGAAATTTGGGATGTTGTCAGTCTAATTCATAGTTCGTGTATAGATCAACTAAATGTAATCCTAGCAACAAAGGAATCTTCATGATACATTATTTACTGGTTGGTAGCATAACCCAGCTCATACTCACCCTTATGCAACAGAGATCGTATACTTATTGAAGGGCACCATTATTGTTGCTTTTGTCACCACTTACAATGTTTTAAATTCTTAGAAATTGAAGGAGAGAGTACCCTCATCATCATAACTGGATCTGCCCAAAAGCAATGCCAATGATTGAAATATTTGCCCATTTGATACAATCACCCCTCCATCACTCAATGTGTCATTTATACACTTTTATTCCCTTATTCATCATGTGCACATGCACAGACCAAGGATACCATTTGGAGTTTTATATTGCTGGGTATGGTGCCAATGATCTATGGCAGGTTGAGAAGTATAATGCATTATAAAATGTTGACTACAATCCTTAGTAAGAAAGTGGGGAGTAATGCAACAAATGAAATAATGAATTCATTTACTTGTATTCAGAGGGAGAAATGATCACATTAATAACTATCTCTTGCCAGTTCCATCCCATGCTCAATGAAATGTACAATGAAATGGTGGTCATGATTTCTATAGGTATTCAATGTAATTATATGAATATTTATGACAATAAGGAGCAACGTTTCAAGGTGATGGAAGAATTTTTATTGGAATCTATGTTTTACAGCCTTAGTATCAAATGTTTGTCTGGGAAAAGAATGTGAAACATGAGCAATCTAAATATAATTTGAATTGTGATCAAAACCAAAGATTGGGCATGTTGCAATGTTGGCTTTTAGCTCTGCTAATTATGAGAGGTTGATTAATAGTCTCCATTCACGTGGGACTTAGCCCTTGTTTTCATTACACTCTAAATACTCAACGATATATTAATGCATTACATCTCCATTGGGGCATCAATTCATTGGTAATGTTGAAGATCCGACGTGGATCCATTCACAGTCCATAAAAGCTCTAAGTTGTAATTCATATAGTCAAGGATTAAAAAATACCATTGTGGCCTTGAGGTAAATCCATCTTCAAATAAGAATATGAAAGGATAGAGGAAATGCCTCATTGTACCTACCCTCCTTAAGAAATGAAATGCCACAACAAATCCATATAGAGAAAAATGGGGAATCGATTTGAGAGGGGGGCAAGAGCGTAGCTCAAGGAGAAAAAGATATGCTACAACTGGGAAGAAATTATGTAGTTATATAACCATTGAATGAAAAGGAGATGAGTTAGGTGCTGCTATAATGAAGAAAAATAGAATTTAAGTAATCAGTGAAGAGTGAAGGCAAAGAAGAAAATTAGCACAAGAGGCGGCTAATAGAAAGGCACTGTGAGGAAGAGAAGTTGATGGTTAAGGATGATGTTGGCTACCAGAGTAGAAATAAACAAAAACAAAAATCTTGTAATATTTTTGCATTGAAGAATAAAAATAACATTGTTTACTAGTTATGTTGTGAGATGATTTATAGAATAGAGTTTAGTTTGTTGCAATCTTGTGGCTATGTGTTGTGAGCAAGAGTGAGTGGTTTGTGTCTTGTGTCAGTCATCCAAGGAGACCTAAACAACATTTAACACAACATGGCAGAAACACAACACATAAGAGAAGGCCACCCGTGACAGTAACTCAAAGAGGTGCTACATCAAAGGTGGCTAAATGGGTGAGAAATACTTGCCTGTGATAAAATGCAACCACACTAGCGGTTATCTTTGAGCAAATCATCTTCCTCCCAATCTCAAATTTGATTTGAAATAGGTACATAGGGCACTATGGTGCAACTTGAAACTTCTTCCTTTAGCTCTTCTTTTACTTCCATTTCATTCAGTGGGATGTTCTCTTTTTGTAGAGACATCTTTTGGGCTAATTCTTATCGCTTTCTTCTTCTTTCCCTTGCATTCATGTTTCTTCTTTTCTTGTTAGTTATATTTCCAAAGGGATCTTCCTTGTCTACCACTGAGTGTTCATGATTGTTTACATTCTTTGACATTTTATAAGAGGAAGTCGGTACAAAATTGATTTTATGATTTTGTGATGGATAGCTTCACTCTTTAAGGTTAACTCCCAATCATTGTAAGGATGGCAGAGGAGGAACCTTGGCAAAGATTCCTTTTCCTTTAGGTTGAGGTGAATCCTTCAACTCGGGCTCCTTTTCACTCTCTATTTGTTGAATAGGAGGAATTATAGCCTCAAAGGAATGAGTGGGTCCAAGAGTGTTCTTGCCATATGATAATTTTGCTATTTTATTTGCTTTATATATTTGATATGCTAGGAAGAATTGATCTTGTTGAGGTAATCTACACTGAAATTTCCACAAGTGGCTAAAGTTTTCCATCCACTATGATGAATAACATGCACTTGCCCTGTATGAGGGAATTTTAAGTACTTATGAATGGTAGAAGGAATCGCTTTCATGAATTTCATCCAAGGATGTCCTAACTTCACATGAAAGAGGTCTAAAGTGGGAACAATAACAAATGATGCTTCCAAGGCTTTTTCCACCACCTTAATTAAAAGTGTTAGCTTTCTAATTGTTAGAAGAAAGTAACTATTATGTGCTTTAATCTTTATATTTGTAGGATCATAAGTATCTTGTGCTAGATCATTCATGTATAAGAATTCTTCAGTTATCACATTTGTCATACAATTAGGATCAATAAGAACCACTCTTGTAGGATTCCCACTTATTCTTTTTGTGATGTAGAGAAGGCCATAAATATCTCTAATAGTAACCTCATGTTGTTTGAATGATATAACAGGTTCACGAGCCTTCCTTTTCTTATTAGATCGGGGAGGAACCATACCACCCTTGTTTTGATTAGATGCCATGTATGTGAGACTTGTGAACAACAAGGCACTAGTTTGAGGAAACTGGGTTGTTGATTCTTTTTGCAAAGATCAAGAACACACAAGTGTCACTACAAACCAAGTGATCATGATGTTAAAGTGTTGTACAAAAAGGAAAGTATATGTCTACTTAAGATTGTTTACAAAATGTGAAAGAGATGTTATATTCTTATGTTGAAATACACAATGTGTAATTGCAAATATAAGAATTTTCTATGATATGTAATGATGCAAGAATATCATACCAAATCAGATTTGATGACTATTTTAATGTAGCCAATATGATAATGCAAGAGAATTTTTAAAACCCTAATGCAAAATTTGATCAAAATGCAAGCTTTTTAAGGCCTAGATATGTACTTTTTCCAAGAACATGCAAGATTTTCAAATGGATATTGATAAATATAAAATGAAATCAATGAAAGATTTGAATTTAACTATCAAAAATATGCAAATGCTTGAAGCTACGGGTTCACCAAAATGTTATGTGTGAAAAATACAATGAAGAAGACTAGCATGCACACTAAATCAAACCCTCTTCCACAATAACATTCAAGGACAAGACTTTGCCAAATCACTACCAAATGGAGGTGGACTTAGCTATAGATCTTGTACTCAAAGAGTGTTATGGAAAGATCTGATTTTATCAAGCCTTTTTACCAAACCCTAGGTCAATGATGAATAAAACCTAGTTCTACAAAGATCTTATTATAACAGAAGATGTACAGTAGATGTCCAGAGACTAATTGCACATGAGTGATTAGGAAGATGTCAGAACCTATGTCCTGAAAGCAGGAATGTCAAAGGACTATTTTGAGGGCATCCAAGTCCTGAGAAGTGGAATCTTCAGAAGTTGTAAACTGGAGAAATGCTACACAGAGTGCCATGATACCATATCTAAAGTTTGTTAGGACAAAAGGACTATTTTGTAAGTTCCCAAGTCCTTCACAAAGGAATACTCCTGAAATGTTATCAGATCTTGAAACCTTAATCCTTAGTCTTCCTATATCTTCACTTTTTTGGATCTCACACCAATAACCTGCACACAAGAAGAAAAGGGGTTTGGGGGTTATTGTATTTAGGGACTTGCTTCAATCAAATCCTAAGATAGCATTCAAGTTTCCCAACATCATTGTTTGGTAAAGAGAGTGTGCTCTTGTAGGGTAGAGGCTAAACAAAAATCAATGAGATGAAATCAAATGATGATTAACAACAATAATATCACCTATGTGATGAATCCCTTAGGAGAATGAAGGCTCTTTGATTCATAAGGAGAGATAGATGATAACTTCAAACTTACAGTAACAACACAAACAATGACAATACAAATCTGCTCCAGAATCACAATGAATGCTTTGAATACTCTTTACTCCAATGCTTCAAGTTGGCTATCTCTATCTAGGTTCATAATGAATTTAAAAACACACATATATGCTTTGCCGCTAACATTTGTCAAATTAACCAAAAGAGCCAACAAGGAGAAACCTTTTTAAAGGTCTTATGCCAACATATAATTAAATTTGCCTCGACCAATCAGGGAAGACTTGGGTGCAAGTTCCCAACTCTTGAGGCTCCTTTTTGGTCTGGGGTAAGATAAAATATGGGCCCCTTGTTCCCAATTTACATTAGTTTCGGGGGATTTTGCATTGGGATGAATATTTAGAATGTATAATATAATCACAGGGACCCAGGAGCTAAACAAGGAGGTAAAAAGGCATGTATCTACTTTTTACTCCATAATAGTGGTATTTTTGACTTTTTTAAACATTCATCAATATTTCAAATAAATTACATTTTTAGAAACTAGACTCCCTTCTACACATGTTAAAAAAAATTTGGATTTTTTATTAGTTTTCAAAAATTGAAGGGGGGAGCATGCTTAATTTTGTATTTTTCAGGATGTGTCCACTTTGAAAATTAGTAAAAAATCAATTATTCATGAAAAAATTATTAGAAAAATTAGGGATATAAACTACATGGTGTTCGCTAATGTCTCATTGAAGTGATTTTTGTAATACTAAAAAAAATTAACATTTTAGGGGGGCCACACCAGACACTATGTTATATTTTTTGAAAAAAATAGGACCAATTTATGTGGCCCCCTTTTTAAACCCCTTAATCTCAATCATTTTCTTTTTTTAAATTACTAGTTTAGAAACTAGATTTGGAGCACTACGGCTCTTGTTTTTGTTGCATCTTCAAATTTTGAGTTTAATTATCTTCAATTTCTCATCCAACATCAGTCTTTCTTGATTTCAAAAAAGAAAGTGGCCACTTAAGACCCCCTTTTGGTCCCCCATCTTTGTGCACTTACCCATATGTGAAACAAGAGCCTTCCCCTTCCTTTGCCCCTATAAATACTCAATCTTCCAAGAATACAAAAAAGGGGAAAGAAATCCATACAGGTCAGACTTTAGGTCCTAAAATGTCTAAAACATGGAATCCTTTTGTAAAACTGAACCCTTTCTATGTTTCCCTTTTTATTGTTAGATATAAGTTAAGTAACTATGTCATAGATTCTGGAGCCTCTAACAATGTCATGCCCGCCCAAGTGGCCAAGGTCTTTGGTCTATCCCTTACCTCTTCTCATGGGAAATGTCATTCAATGGATTCAAAACAATTTCCTATTATTGGGCAAATCAACGATGTCCAAGTGGCCCTATCAGCTTACCCTAAAAAGAGGATCAAATTGATTGTCCTGGAAGCTAACATCCCATCAAGTTATGGTATGCTGTTAAGAAGATATTTCTACAAAGAAATTGGAGGTGAGATTCAGATGAATTGGTCACATGTCTTTATTCCTATAGATGGAAAGAAAGTTTGACTAGACCTAGAATCTAAATCCAAGTTTACAGTCTTGAAGTCTAGAGATCCTAGATCAGATATCCTATACATGGAAATAGGTACAAGTACTTATATGATCTCTTCTACTTCAAAAGAGGAGGATTCTGAGGTGATTGAACCAAACCTATCAAATGAGTTATGGACTTTGGAATTTGATGGCAGTTGCTCATCATCTGGATCAAGAGCTAGCATGGTTTTGATTTCCCTTAGTGATTAAAAATTTCCTTTTGATTTTAAGTTGGAATCAATACCAACAACACTACAGAATATGAAGCACTTCTCTTAGAGTTGGAAATGGAAAAAGGAAAAGGAATTAAACAATTAAAAGCTCTAGGTGATGCAGATCTTATTGTGAAACAAGTAAGAAATATCTTCTCTGTGAAGAATGGGAGATTAAATAATTATAGGAACAGAGTTTGGGATAGTTTAGATTATTTTGATGCCTTCTCTATTGAATCCATTCCTAAAGAGCAGAACATGAGAATAGATTCTTTGGCAGCCTCAGCATCTTTGCTTCTCCCTCGCCCTGATTTTAAGGATAATCCTTACATGGTGGAAATTCTTTATAGACCCAGTGCACCTGATAACGTGAACCACTAGGAAGTTTTTGACAATGACAAGAAGATTATTTCATTTTTGGAGAAAGCTAATGCCTTAGTTAATTTGTTCTTTGAAGGAAGTTTTTTTACCAGTGATAACTTTAAGAAACCCCTTTGAAAAAAGATATAAAATCCTAGTGAATATTTCATTTTTTTGGAAAAAAGATTAATTTCTATTAGCGAATCTTTCCCTTTTTTTAAAAAAATATCAATTTTATTGGTGAATTTTTTACATCACTAGAAATTTGTAGAAAATCATGATGAATCTTGATGAAAAATAGGCAAATGCATTAATTACCATGGCGAATCCTTCTTTTAAAAAATTAAATTCCTATGTAAAAGTAAGGGCCTGAATATTTTAAATCAAACATTGAATATTTTAAATCGGCCCTAAATTATTTTTCAACACTATTGATTTTATTTATAATCTAATAGTTTGGGTTCTATTCCACATGCCAAAATGTACCCATTGAGATCAATGACCCAAATACAATTTTAGACCCCATGGGCATTGGAGCTCCATGAGTACATTTTGGCCCATGAAATTTAATCCTAGTTGTTAGATTATAAATTGAGATCAATGTCCTAAATACAATTTTAGGCTTGATGGGCATTGGAGCTCTATGGGTACTTTTTAACCCATGGAATACAACCCCTACCATTATATTATAATTAAAATCAATGGTAGTGATTAAAAATTGGTGATATGGCCCTAAAGTAACCAATGGTTATATAATATTATTGGCGAATTAATTTTATTTTCTAATATGACTTATAAAATTTAGGTGAATCGTATCTAATCAATTATCAAATATTATGGCAAATTTTTGAGTTTAAAAGTCTAATAAAATAAATGTTCTAGAGTTTTAACCAAGACCAAAATATTTTTTTGTAAAAATATGGCGACTCGGGTCTCCTTATAGCTTGTACTACTAGCCAAATTTTGAATCCCCAATTTCAACTATTAGACAATTGGCAAATATTAGCCACTAAAAAAATCACTGGAAATGTTTAGGGTGAAAAAGTAGGTTTCTCTTAAACAAGGTTAAGTCCTATTCTTTCACCTAACTAAACATTTGGAGGACAAGGATGGAGCTTGGGATCAAGCTATTGATCACTTGTCTGTTCCCCAATGTTAATTAGGTCTGATTCAGGTGTCTAACTAAGGTTTTATCAAGTGCCTTTATTCACTAATCAAATAAACCCTAATTACACCTTGTAATAGAAATCGACTGAATTCAGAGATGTGGCAAGTAAAACAGATCACAGAAATGCAGAGAATAAGGTTCAAAGATCATGCACCCAGAAATTGAGGGCCAACTAGACTAGGGCACCCGCTCATTAGTCCCGTAAGTTTCTGTTAGTGACAATCTTCCGTATCAGCTATCTGATGACTTCATATGGCTCCCAGATCTAAGAGAATCTCCCTAGTTGGAATAGGGCACCCGCTCATTAGTCCTCCAAGTGTCAGGATTTGAAATTCTAAAAGTCAGTGATGACTATATTTGCAATACCTATCTTTCTATAGCTCCTTTCCGCTGTAACTTGTAAAACACGATTTGCACCTACAAAAGGAGGAGAAAGATGTTGTGGCTATGTAGGAGATTGCCTCAATCAAGACTCATTTTCAGTATTTCTACCTCAACAATAGCCAAAGATAAAGATTTACAGAAGTGTATGCAAACCTAATAAAGTGTATGCAAAAATATCAAACCCTAGATGTCTCAATCAAGGGAAGATCAATCACTTGCTTTGATTCAATAAACATAAACAACTTCACCTCAAGGAGATGAAAACAAATGAAGACTTGCATGAACAAGAAGATGAATTAGTAATGTCCACAGAGGATCTCCAAGCTCAATGTTGGAGGCTTCAACCCTTCTCTCGATCATGAAAAAGGTGTACAAACCCTAGGAAGAGCAAGATAGTCTCAAGATCTTGATTTCTAATCTCCATCCATTGTCTCCATTATAGAAAATTCAAATAACTTTCAAGAGCTTCAACAAGTCACTGATCTTCAATGGCAATTTTAACAAAGTTTTGACATCAAGCTTGCATAAAGATTGTGTGTGGTAAAATGATTTTCAAATGTCCTTTTATATCTAACTTTAGGGAAATTCAAATTTTAAAATAATGTCTTGATATTGTGTGAAAAATGAAAATTTGAAAATGAAATCCCGAGGTGCACGGCGGGTGCCGACACACCACCAAGATTCAAACTCTCAAAAAATGGAGCAGGACTAGGGCATGGGTGCCTGAGTCCATGCCCCCATTTCCTAACTAGATATGTATCTAGGGGGTCCTGGGGACCCATAATTCAAATTCTCTTTTCAAGTTCCATAAATAATTATCTCAGAAAATGAATATTTTGCAACTAGACACTAGCCAATCAGGGTTTTGTGAAGGCCAAAAACAAAGGGGTTGAGAGGTCACCAAAGGTGATGAGCTAAACTAGGGGAAATTGTACCATTCCATACAAAAGGATAATTTCTGACGTAACATTTAGCCCCCACTTTAGTGGCCATAAGACACTACATGCATATGCAACTAAAGGAAAGTAAATGCATCAATCATGAAAAGGATACGCAAAAGGATACTGTAGAGGAAGACAACATATTGTTGCCAAGAAGGAAGAAGCTCCCAAGTCTGCAATCCTGCAAGACCACAAAGTTAGGAACCGCAACCTACAGAGGAACACTTGTTAGAAAATTAAAATCAAATCAACCTGCAACCACCAACAATGAGTCAGTACATAAACACTAAGGGGGTTGAGTGATGAGACATGATTTGGGAGGAAATCGAGGGAGATATATGGCCCCCTTGTTTGTGCTTGCTTAGTCTGAAAAGGAGAAACAAGGAGATATCCACGTGCGTTGATTTCAAGGGAAACTTGATGAGAAATGTGTTGTGAGGGTCATTTTAATAAACAACACTCAAGAATAGCACATTAGGTGAGATAAAGAGTGGGACCAAGATTCCAACGCAACAGACGGCGTGAAAATCTAAGTTCAACAGCTCAATATTGCACCTAGTTAGGGATAGGAATTCTCATCCACTTACTTTATGTAAAGGGAGTTTTCACTTATCACTTACTCATTCTTATTGCTTATCTTTGTAGAAAAGTAGAGGAGAGAGAGAAGGATAAGAGGAGGACAACCATGCCGAGCCAACGCCCGTATCAATCCCCACGACTGGAGATACTCCAAGCTTGAGTGACAGAGAGGCATTTCGAGGCTAAGGTAGGGTCCTAAGCTTATGCTTCTATCATCTTTCTGTTTCTTTTAGTTGTTTTTATTATTTACCGTGTCGAGGGAGGTTTCATGGACAGGGGCCTTGTTAGGGGCGCCTAGGTCCACCTAGGGTGCTAGAGTCTCACTGGGGCACCCTAGTCCCTCAAGGATGCTAGTGTCCCTATGGGGCGTCCAGGTCTATAGAGGACATAGGCCCTAGGTATAGGCACTTATTACTATATCAGATAGTATTTTTCTTGTTTGATGATGAAAAATTGATACTACTGCTTGTTTTTTGATCTGCAAGACATCCCAGAGACACGAGACCACACAGGTAGTCGCCTGATGGCACTGCTTCGAGAGCGTGCTAGTACCATGTCTAACATGGAGAGAGAGCACTTGTAGGTGGTGGCCTTATGGTGGGTGTTTGATATGCCCACAATCAGATTTCATTGCAACATGTTGATGGCTCTAATGGAGAGGTGGAATGCAGATACATCCACATTTCACCTACCCATAGGCAAGATGACTATCACACTGGAGGATGTCTACATGATCTTGAAACTACCTATCCAAGGAGAGACAATGAGGGTCATGAGACATTGTACAGTGGAGTATACTCATGAGAGTCAGTTTTACTATCTGGGTCATGTAGTTTCATAGGCACAGCGCGGACATATTCATCTCTGACTTCTAGAGCAGGGATGCGGTGACATTCCCTTGGTTCAGAGGATCATGATAGTCATAGTCACACTAGCTGTTACACTAGACGGACGAGGCATTCACCTTCATGAGGGCCTCATTCACACTATTAGAGAGATGGAGGAGTACTGGACCGTATAGACATGGGGGTGTAGTATGCTTGCGCACCTTTACCGTGACTTGGGACGGTATGTCCATTATGAGATGCACAATCTGATGATCTACACTTTACTACAGGTTTGGGCTTTTGAGCATATCAGGTGCACATGACCGAAAGGATTTCCTATAGAGGTAGCATTCACCCATCCGTGTGTTCACACTTATCCACTAGTCAGATGTTGGAGAAACGGTGATCTATTATACTGGAGAGTTGTCTTTGATAGATTGCAGCCCAGTGATATTATCTGGAGACCATATCACAGCTACATTATATAGCTTGGCCAACGGAGAAAATTAGCGAGGATGCAGAGGGATCGGCTAATGGTCGGTCGCCTCGATCACATCGTGGTTTGGTTCTACTTTGACAGGGTGGCATGATAGTTTGGATAGGTACAGGATGTTCCTGTAGTACGTCCAAGCTATGCACACACCGTGCGCAATGCAGTCAGGGCAAACATTGCCCAACAACTGATAGTAGTAGATGTACCTCTTAGTGATGATGAGGGTCTAGAGGATGCAATGCTGATTTTAGATGCAGATGATGTCAATTGTACCTGAGCATATCAAACCTAGTGGCATATGGCACGACTTGTTCCTATCTTTCCTCCCAGTCACTCTACAGGTGATGCTCAACCTTGGGTTGATCATGCTAGTGACACAGGGATAGAGGATGATGTGAGAAACTTTGCAAGATACTATGATCTCAAGGTGGATGCAGAGGATGATGATGATGAGTCAGAGGAGGTTCCGTCGCAATATGCCTTTAGAGTGAGACCATGACAGGACCAGCGGAAGGCAAACACTGACGAGGAGACCAAGTCAAGACCACGGTCTAGAGCTCGTGGTTCAATTCCTGCAAGTGTGGAGAGACCAATTCAAAATGAGAGGGGGGAGTGTAGTAGGTCTATGTCCCCAACTACAGATCAGACTATAGAGCTCGTGACACCTTCAATGATCTGAGATCCATCCTAGCAAGATGGAGATTGAGTTTGTGTTTATAGCTTATGATGTTTATGTGAGAGTCTAATATCTATCTTATTTTCTATTTTTCAGTCAAGACTGACACTTGGTGAGACTTTGTAAGTCATGTCATAGAAGACATAGTACCTTCAGTTGTATCTGAGTAGTGGGTGCGGGCGAGGTATTCACCACAGCCATCTGCTAACCGACATGCGGAGATATTTATGCCTTTTGTTAGGTACAGGATGGCTATAGAAGCTATTCTAGAGCAGTCTATATGGGAGAGAGAGAGGAGTTACTTCAGAGAGTTGAGTGCGCCAAGGCTAAGTTTTAGGTGTAGCAAGATCAAATGGTAGTGGTGTCTACATCGGAGGAAGAGCTAGTCATCAGTGAGTTCTTACTACTTGAGGTCTGTCAGGTGAGAGCTAACAGAGATAGGGCTCAGGTTGAGATAGACCAGTACCATCAGATGTACCAAGAGGCACATGAGGAGGTGATAGGGATGAGAGGTGAGATCAGGGGGTTACAATCGCAAAGTGTCTCTAGGAGTCATTCACGATCTATAGCCACACATGGTCAGGCCTCTGTCATGTGCACACCAAGAGGGCTTGAGGGTACAGGTGACCGAGGTTTAGCTATATGATGTAAAAATATTATGTACTATGACATCCCATAATTTTGTTATGAGGGATAGTCGACTCAGATGTATATTTGAAATGGATGATATATATATATAATGTTTACTTTTTCTCTCTATGTGTAATAGTTTTAATTTGTCACAAGTGATCTTATAAAATGCAACTAGTGATGACTGTTGAAGGCTAATATGGAAATATAATCAATGCTAATGTGACATACTAACAATTCTTCCTAGAATATATAGTAACAAACAAAATGATTAATAATTTCACATACAACCCAAATTTCTATGCTACACTCAATTAATACAAGAGTGATCTTAATAAATAACATATAAGGAAGATACAACAATGATTAACCGAACAAAGATGTAATGTTAAATGAATTTAGACATGCTAACATTTTGTCAAAATTGAAGCTAATCCATCTAATAGATTTGCTTTATAACATTCAACATTCAAGTCTTAAACATGAAATTTCTTGAGGTGTGCAGTGTTAATAGGTTCCTTAAGTGGCGTACCTTGTTCATCAGCTAGTCTATATGCTTCTAATCGAAAGGCTTCAGTTACTATGTATGGTCCGAGCCAATTAGGGCTAAACTTACCTTTTTCTCTAGGAGGGGCATTTATATTTCGTCGATTTTCATAAAGTACCAAATCCCCAATGTCAAATGAGCGTTGTATAACAGGTTCATTGTATGATTGTTGTATGGTTTTTTGATGAGCCTTGAGGTGCTCAAGAGCATTTATTCGTCTCTCATCAAGCATCTCAAGTTCTTGTAGTCTTTTCTCACGTTCAATATCATCATCAATAATGTCCCTTAGTGAGATCCTTAATGAAGGGATTTCTAACTCCAAGGGCATTATTGCGTATGTGCCATAGACAAGGTTATATGGTGTATTACCAGTAGCCGTACGAATACTTGTTCTGTAGGCCCATAATGCATAAGATAATTGAATGTGCCAATACTTTTGATGTTTGTTGACAGTCTTTTGTAGAATCTGTCCAATAATTTTGTTTGGGGCTTCTGCTTGGTTGTTTGATTGAGGATAATAAGGCGTAGAAAAATGATGTTGAATATGATATTTTTCAAGAAATTTCTTCACATCCTTCTTAAATGGTGTACCATTGTATGAAATGAGGGAGGAAGGCATTCCAAATCGAGAAATAATGTTATCTTGTATAAATCAACAAATTACGTCAGCAATCGTGGATCATAAGGGGACAGCTTCAACCCACTTTGTGAAGTAATCTGTGGTAGAAATTTTAAATGTATGCCCTTGAGAGGAGGGTGGAGATATTTTTCTAATTAAGTCCAACCCCCAAATAGAAAATGGCCAAGGTGAAACCTTGGGCACGAAGTTCTTGAGTGGGAGCTTAGATTAGGTGTTTATGCTATTAACATTGCGAGCATCTTTTGACATAAGCAAAGGAATCTTGTTCCATATGCTGTCAATAATAACCCATTCATAACAATGTTTGTACCAATGATTTTCCCCCAAAATATCCTCCACAAGCACCAGATTGAGCTTCCTCTAAAGCTATCAGAATCTCTGAATTACCTAAACATCAAAGTAAGACGTCATTAATGTTTTGTCTATATAACACATTCGACAAAATGATGTATCGTGATGCTAGTTTACATAAATGGATTTGAGCATTCCTAGATGTTGAATTAGGAATGGTTCCATCACTCAAATAATTGAATATATAGGAGAACCATTCATCAGTATATGTATTACCACAAAGTTCTGAATTCACAATTACAGGATCTTCAATTGTCAGTGTTTTAAGATTATGAATAATGAAAATAAATTCCTCAGGAGAATCATCAGGGGATATAAGGGAAGCTACACTTGCCATTGCATCCGCATGTCGATTGTCTTTCTTGGGAATAGTATTTATTAAAAACAATGTGAATTGTTTTAAGAGAGATAGAGCAATCACATGATATTGAGATAGTTTGTCATGCTTAGTTTGATATGATCCAGTTATTTGTCATACAATTAGATGTGAATCACCATATATTGTAATATTTTTTATATTAAGAGACAAGGTGGCATGAAGTCCTATGATAAGAGCTTTGTATTTGGCAATGTTGTTTGTGCATGAGAAATCTAGGCGGTAAGACATATGAATCAACTTACCTGTAGAGGGTATTAATATAACACCAGCACCGGAACCGGTTTGACATCTTGATCCATCGAAGTATAGATCCCATTTATCATCCTCAGTGATTGTTAAAATTTGGTCATCAGGAAATATGTCCAGATGTTGTGTAGCAAAAGGTGAAGGAGCTTCAGCTAACTGATCAGCTAACGCTTTCCCTTTTATTGCTTTCCAAGGAATGAACTTAAGATCAAACTTAACGACCCAACAAGTCTATTTTTGCATAAAGGTGTTTTAAAGGGTCAAATTTTACCATCACATGTATTTCAACATTCAAAAGATAATGTCTAAGCTTCTGTGTTGCAAACACTAAATCTAAGCAATGTGATGCAGAGGCATCCACACTAAAACCTTGACATACAGCATGGATGTCCGCAACCCTTCATCATCATCATCATATTTCCCTTAACACTGTCAGCATCATCATATTTTCTCTGCCGACCGATATCCTCCTGCAGACAAACCTTCGACCTTTCGTCTGTCAGCAGCATCATCATATCCGGCTATCGGCAGCATCATCACATTCGGCAAGCGCAAACATCCTCCTGATGTTCACTGTTCATCTTACCGCCAACCTCTATCTTCATCATCATGATGTTCAACATCATGTTCATTAGCAGGATATAGAACATCCGGTTCCTCCCATATATCCTGATGACGACAACCTCATGCACCCTTCCTTCGATGCTTATGTCACCCCGATATCCTGATGACGATGACGTCACATGCAGCTCCTTCAATATCCTGCTATCGGCCAAACTTAACATTATCGGCCCGCGATGGAATTGTCAACCCGATCTTCTACCTTATGCCGATACGCTCCTCCTCGGCAACACCTGATGATGATCACCCCAAAACACATTCACCTTATGCAACTGACTGCATCATGCTCATCTCCACTTACTCGGATGATGCCCGAAGTACCTGCAGGATATACGCAGAAATATCCTGATGATGCCGTTGCGATGGGTTTTCCAACCTTAGAGAATTTCCAATCCGCTGAACCTCCTGAGGTGACCCGATCTGCTTCCTGGACAACTTTCCAGACTCTAACAACCAGCACGACCTAGCACATACCCATGCTAGGGTTCTCAACACCTTTCGACGACGATCCTGCACACCTGCATGCAAACGAACACAAAATGCAGACTAAACCCTAAACTACTGTGCATAGCCATTCCACCTATTCGATGAATCAACCAGTGGAATGGATCAACGAATCCATGAAACCACCAAAATAGCAAATTGATCACACAATGGAATCCAAACACAAACAGGATCTTTATTGATTTCAAAAGATGTAATACAGTACTCTATCTCACTCTCTGCAATCTAACTTCTCAACATCTATGTATAAAACCAACCGATCCTCATGCATAAATAGGATCTCTTGCGAGTACTACTGACCTGACTCCAAGCGGCTGGGAAATCTCTCCAGGCGGCTGGGAGATCCAACAGGACCTACAGCATAACAGCTGTCTTAACAAACTAGCTAAAAATAGTAAAGTATGGTCAACATGACCTTATTACATGCATTGGTCTTATCAGACCTTCTTGGAAACATTAACAAGACTTAAACTAACTAACTGCCTCATGGAGGCCAGCTGTCAGGTAGGTGCTCCTGCACCATACTCCCCAACAGAAAAGAACTCATGTCCCATGAGTTTGGTAGTGGAAGAATCCCACCTTTACACTTTGCCATGTTAGTGTTCTGACCTGTTCCAGCTTTGTCCTCTGCTGGCTCTTGGCTGCTCCAAGACTTCTGAACTGTAACTTGCTTTCTTGCAAGTAAATCCTCATGCCTGTCAATGTAGGCCTTTCTCACACATACCTTGTGTTTGTCAGGTTGTCTGACCAGAACCTCTGTCTGAACTACCTCTTGAACTTCTGCAATGTTCAACTCTGTCTTTCTTTCAACCTTTATAGGACAAACAATAGTCCCAACTATGACAACATCCTTGTCATTCCTCTCAACTGGTTGCTGTTTGCAAACCTGTTTCTGCACCTGCTGCTGACCTTTATTAGTCAAAACTGAAACTTTCTTCAACCTGTTGTCCTTAACAACTCCTTTCCCTGCAGTATCCTTAATTGCCTTTATGCCTGCTCCTATATGCATCTGCACAAATTCCTTCTTTCCCACTAAAATAATTTTGGCTGCCCCCTGTGCTGCAGCATTTTCCTGCAATGGCATCAACATAATAGTCTTCCCATCTTTCTTAATGGTGTAGGTATTAGCATACCCATCATATAGTATCCTTCTATCAAATTGCCATGGTCTACCCAACAGTAGGTGACAACATTCCATGGGCAAAATGTCACACAAAACTCTATCATGATATGCTCCAATCTGAAAATCCACATATGCCTGTTCATAGACAAAAAGTGATTGACTATCACTCACCCAAGATGCCTTGTAAGGGTGTTGGTGTGGAATCCTTTCCAAATTCAGTTTATCCACCATTTCCTGAGATACCATGTTGTCTGTTGAACCAGTATCAATGACAACCTTACATACCTTACCTTTGCTCTTGCATGTGGTCTTGAAAAGAGCTCTTCTTTGCATCATATCCTTTGATGTCTGCAAACTAATTCTCCTAAGCATCAATGCTTCTCCCTCCTCAGGATATCCATAATCTCCTTGATAAGTGTTTGAACTCTGCACACTTTGCTCTACTTTCTCTTCTTGCACAAGTTGTACTCTCTTGTCATTTGTTCTATCATTTCTGGATGATGAACCTTTGCTTTCTGGACATTTGAAAAATGGATGACCAAACTCACCATAGGTGTAACACTTTCCTGAAAATGTAGTAGAACCTCTACCACCTCCAAATCTGCCTCTATTACCTTTCCATCCACCTCTGAAATCAGACTGTCCCTGTCCTTTACCAGTGTCTTCTTGACCCTCATTGGTTTGCCTTGTTGTAGGGGCTAATCCTCTTCCCCTCATATTGTTGGCTCTTCCTCTCATGGACTTATCTTGTCCCCTATTCATCTTTTCTTCAATCCTGATTGCCATTTGGTAACAATCCTCCACACTCTTAGGGTTAGCTAAAACTAACTCATCCTGTATGTTCAATCTCAAACCAGCCAAGTACCTAGCCACCTTTTCTACCTCATTCTCATGATGACCAGATCTCATACTCAATTTATAAAACTCCTCAGTATATGCCTTCACATCCATTTCCTTCTGCCTTAAAAATTGTAGCTTCTTAAACATCTGAATTTCATAATCCTTAGGCAAGAATTTACCTTTGATCCTTGCTACCATTTTATCCCATGAAGTGATCTTTGACTTTCCTTGTTTCCTTCTCTCGGATTGTACATAATCCCACCATACCAAAGCATGACCTCCTAACTTGGTCTTTGCAATCTTTACCTTCTGATCCTCAGCAACATCTTCACATTCAAAGTGATTATCAAGTGCAGCAATCCAATCCAGCAACTCATCTTCATTCAAACTTCCATTATACTTGGAAACATCAACCTTTACCTTAGGTTTATCACTCTGCACTGCCTTTAACAGTTTTGCAAATTTCTGGTCTTCAGCATCCAGATCTTCAGCTACCTCTTCATACTCTTCAACAGCATCTTCATCTTCTTCAGACTCACTGTCTTCCACTTCCCTCTTTTGGTTCTTTTCCAGGGCTACAAGCCTGGCTTGAAGTGCTTCAGCAAGCTCCTTCATCTTCCTCATCTCTCTGGCATGTTTTTCCTTCATCTCCTGCAATTCCCTTGCAGTACCACTACCTTTCGGAGGCATTTTGTCAACCTCTCACTCCTCTACCTCTATCCTTTCGGTGACAGAATCAACTCTACCTCTGCCCTTTCGGTGACAGAATCAACACACAACAGCCCAGACCTTTTGCTGAGCTCTGATACCACTATGATGCAGAGGCATCCACACTAAAACCTTGACATACAGCATGGATGTCTGCAACCCTTCATCATCATCATCATCATATTTCCCTTAACACTGTCAGCATCATCATATTTTCTCTGCCGACCGATATCCTCCTGCAGACAAACCTTCGACCTTTCGTCTGTCAGCAGCATCATCATATCCGGCTATCGGCAGCATCATCACATTCGACAAGCGCAAACATCCTCCTGATGTTCACTGTTCATCTTACCGCCAACCTCTATCTTCATCATCATGATGTTCAACATCATGTTCATCAGCAGGATATAGAACATCCGGTTCCTCCCATATATCCTGATGACGACAACCTCATGCACCCTTCCTTCGATGCTTACGTCACCCCGATATCCTGATGACGATTATCCTGATGACGATGACGTCACATGCAGCTCCTTCAATATCTTGCTATCGGCCAAACTTAACATTATCGGCCCGTGATGGAATTGTCAACCCGATCTTCTACCTTATGCCGATACGCTCCTCCTCGGCAACACCTGATGATGATCACCCCAAAACACATTCACCTTATGCAACCAACTGCATCATGCTCATCTCCACTTACTCGGATGATGCCCGAAGTACCTGCAGGATATACGCAGAAATATCCTGATGATGCCGTTGCGATGGGTTTTCCAACCTTAGCGAATTTCCAATCCGCCGAACCTCCTAAGGTGACACGATCTGCTTCCTGGACAACTTTCTAGACTCTAACAACCAGCACGACCTAGCACATACCCATGCTAGGGTTCTCAACACCTTTCGACGACGATCCTGCACACCTGCATGCAAACGAACACAAAATGCAGACTAAACCCTAAACTACTGTACATAGCCATTCCACCGATTCGACGAATCAACCGATGGAATGGATCAGCGAATCCATGAAACCACCAAAATAGCAAATCGATCACACAATGGAATCCAAACACAAACAGGATCTTTATTGATTTCAAAAGATGTAATACAGTACTCTGTCTCACTCTCTGCAATCTAACTTCTCAACATCTATGTATAAAACCAACCGATCCTCATGCATAAATAGGATCTCTTACGAGTACTACTGACCCGACTCCAAGCGGCTGGGAAATCTCTCCAGGCGGCTGGGAGATCCAACTGGACCTACAGCATAACAGCTGTCTTAACAAACTAGCTAAAAATAGTAAAGTATGGTCAACATGACCTTATTACATGCATTGGTCTTATCAGACCTTCTTGGAAACATTAACAAGACTTAAACTAACTAACTGCCTCATGGAGGCCAACTGTCAGGTAGGTGCTCCTGCACCACAATGCTTCTCAATAATAGTATATCGCACTTCATAATCGAGCAAAGTTCAATTGATATAGTAGACAACACATTCTTTTCCTTCAGCATTATGTTGTGTTAACAAAGTTGCCAGGGCATTATTAGATGCTGAGATATACAATAGAAAGGATTTATCAGGGACGACGGGTTATAGAATGGGTGGATTAACCAAATAGGCCTTTAAATCTTTAAATTTTTTTGACATTCCAAGCTCCATTGAAACTTCAAATAATTCTTTAGTAATTATGTAAAAGGGTGAGTCCTATCCGCGAGTTGTGACACAAATCGGTGGATGGCCTGTATCTTCCCTTGCAAACGACGAAGTTGGGATATGTTCTTAGGTGTTGGCATATTAAAAATTGCATCTATCTTCTTTGTATCCACTTCAATACCATGATTTGAAACAATAAACCCTAACAATTTTCCACTATCTACACCAAAAACACACTTATGAGGGTTTAATCGCATGTTATATTTCCTTATGCGCTCAAAGATTTGTCCAAGATTCATAGCATGATCTTGATGATGAATGGACTTCGCCATGATATCATCAACATAATCTTCTAAAATATTGTGCATATAATAATGAAATATAAGGGCCATGCACGTTAGTAAGTAGCTCCTGCATTCTTAAGTCCAAACAGCATGACTACCCAACAAAATGTACCCCAAGGTGTTATAAAAGCTATTTTATATTGATCTTGAGGGTTAATTAAAATTTGATTATATCCTGAAAAACCATCCATGAAAGAAAGTAATTCATGGCTAGCTATGGAATCAACAATCATATCAATGTTAGGAAGTCAAAAATTGTCTTTCAAAGATGCAAGGTTTAAATCTCGAAAGTTCGTACACATTCTTATACGACCATTAGGTTTAGCGATGGTGACAATGTTTGAGATCCAAGGTGAATAGTCAATAGGATGGATAAAGCTAGCTTGTAGAAGCTTTTCTATCTCCACTTTGACAAGTAGTGCAACCTTAGGATTCATCTTACGAATCTTTTGTTTAAACGGCTTAGCATCCGGTTGCAAGACAATATTATGCGTTACAATCTAAGGATCAATACCAGGCATGTCTGAATAGTTCCAACCAAACAGTTCAAAAAATTCATGTAGTAACTTAGTTATTTCTTTCTTTTCTTCTATATGTAAACAATCACCAATAGGGATAACTTTTTCAGTATTATCTTTATCCATGAAAACATCAATAGTCTTTCCATTGAGCAGAATACTGTGGTCTAGGAGATCAGGTGATTGTGGTAGGTCTTCAGATTTTTCATCAAACTTTAGAGTGGCATTTATTATGCTAGTAGTTTTTCCAAAATATGCACTATTGTTCAAACAATAAGGTAGGCCACATTTATGATGGTAATGAGGAATATTGTCATAAGCACCTAAGAATTCCATTATCGCTTCATCGGTTGAAAAGACATCTAAAGGAATCACTCCTGGAGGACAATTAGTGTTGATCATCTCAAGAAATATCAAGTTAAGTGTTGATATTATATTCACATTAAGAGTAGGACATATGTGGGCTTTAGATTCCTTGAAAGGATTATATCCAATGCCACTTAAATAATGTCATGAAACAGATTCTATAGGGACTTTGATTCCTTGTTGATTGATACCACAGCCAATACCTACATAATCACAATTCTTATAAAGGATCTGAAATCCTCAACCATAAAGAGAAGCCATTTATTTAGAAGAAGGTGGAGCTTTATAAGTTTCATAATTTGTAGTGTAAGTAAAAGTATTATCTACGTTTGTTACCAAAGAAGCTTTATGGTTATCATTCAAAGCATGAGATGATATCAATGCAATATTTGATGTCTTAGGGACAGAGTTGTTAACTTTGTATTCTCCCATGGAGGAAGATGCGAAATCTAATTAACCCCAATCATCACCAAGAAATGCATTCGATTGTTTGGACTCTTGTACAACATTCTCTAGGGCAAGAGGAGTCAACAAATCAACTTTTAAATTGTTTAGAATTTTAGGATAAATAACTTGTCTTTGTGATTCAATTTGCAAACAATTGTCAGGTTTAGGATTAACATGAATAGTATGCAGCTTATCTTTGAATATGAATTCAATTGAACGATGTAAAGTAGAAGGGACTTCCCACAATGCATGGATCCAAGGTCTACCAAGAATCATGTTGTAAGATAGAGAACAGGGCATGACATGAATCAGGGTAGGCACAATCATAGGTCCTACTTGTACAGGTAGAGTTATAGTGCCCACAGATTATCGTCCAACATTGTCAAAGCCATGGATACTTATCATTTCCATCTTAATCAAGGATGTATCAACTTTAATCTTATGTAGTAAGTTAATGCCACAGACATTCAGAGCTGATCCATTATCAATCATAACTCTCTTAACCAATGTTTTGTTTATTGTAATGAAGATTATCAAAGCATCATACTGATTCTAAACTTCGAGAGATAGTAACTCATGTTGTTGAAACACAATGTCCATTTTTGTCACATGCATACAATCTAATAGAGTTGCTACATCATTTGGCTTAACAGGGGGTGGAACAATCACCTTTTGTAAAGCTTCTCGGAGCATTCCATGGTAAGTAGGTGAAGTTTGTATAAGTTCCCAAAGAGATATCTTTGCAGGAGTAGCATGAAGCTGCTATACAAGATCATAGTCTTGAGAAACCTTTTGTGTTAAATGAGGTTCTTGAGGAAGCATAGGTTGAGAAGCTAGTAAAGATATCAGAATGCTCTGTTGTTGTTTGCTTTGTTTATTATTCTAAGTGTTATATGCATGAACAACCATATTATGACTAGGTTGTTATAAATTTTGATGTGCTATTTGTTTAGCATAGTTGTAAATGTGATCAGGAGGTCAAGAAGAAGGTGGAAGACCTCTAATAGTGAGCATTGGTTTAGATGGTGGTTTAACCATATCCGAACACAAGGTGACTACTATTTTTGGTTTCCCAAAATCTTCCTTAGTTTTAGGAACATAAATTGATTTACAACCCTTTGAAATAATGACAGTTTAGGAGTCGTAGTGGACTGTTCAATTGAGATAAAGTCCTCAAGGGCTTCATCTAACATATCGAAGTCATCACAACTAAACAGCTCATCATATACATGAAAATCTTGCAAAAAATAATCCAACAATTTAAAATGCTCTACTTAACCCAAAATATAAATGTAAAATGATGATTTATGAACTTCTATGAAAATGAAACACTATGAAAAACACCAAATGATAATTCCTAACTCTTTGAGTGAAAAGATAAAGAATATAATTCAAGTTCAATGCATGCACTTTCACAAAAGAGGGTTTACAATCTAAATGTGCTTTAGGACAGCAAACTAATTTAGATCTGATGTTTAAAGGATGCAAATTCTTTAGAGCATGGGTTCACCAAAATGTTTAGGGTGAAAAAGTAGGTTTCTGTTAAACAAGGTTAAGTCCTATTCTTTCACCTAACTAAACATTGGGAGGACAAGGACGAAGCTCGAGATAAAGATACTGATCACTTGTATATTCCTTAATGCTAATTAGGTCTTATTCAGGTGTCTAACTAAGGTTTTATCAAGTGCCTTTATTCACTAATCAAATAAACCCTAATTATACCTTGTAACAGAAATTGACTGAATTTAGAGATATGGCAAGCAAAACAGATCACAGAAATGCAGAGAATAAGGTTCAGAGATCATGCACCCAGAAATTAAGGGCCAACTGGACTAGGGCACCCACTCATTAGTCCTGCAAGTTGCTTTTAGTGAAAATCTTCTGCATCAGCTATCTGATGACTTCAGATGGCTCACAGATCTTAGAGAATCTCCCAAGCTGGACTAGGGCACCTACTCATTAGTCCTACAAGTGTCAAGATTTGAAATTCTAAAAGTCAGTGATGACCATATTCACAATATCTATCTTTATATAGCTCCTTTCCACTGTAACCTGCAAAAAATGATCTGCACCTACAAAAGGAGGAGAGAGAAGTTGTGGCTATGTAGGAGATTGCCTCAATCAAGCCCCGTTTTCAGTATTCCAACCTCAACAATAGCCAGAGAGAAAGATTTATAGAAGTGTGTGTAAACCTAATAAAGTGTACAAAAATATCAAACCCTACATGTCTCAATCAAGGGAAGATCAATCACTTTATTTGATTCAATAAACATAAACAACTTCACCTCAAGGAGATGAAAACAAATGAAGGCTTGCATGAACAAGAAGGCGAATCAACAATGTTCATGGAGGATCTCTAAGGTTGATGTTGGAGGCTTCAACCCTTCTCTCAGTCATGCAAAAGGTGTACAAACCTTAGGAAGAGAAAGATAGTCTCAAGATCTTGATTCCTAATCTCCATCCATTGTCTCCATGATAGAAAATTCAAATAACTTTCAAGAGATTCAACAAGTCACTAATCTTCAATGGCAATTTCAGAAAAGTTTTGGCATCAAGCTTGCATAAAGATTGTGTGTGATAAAATGATTTTCAAATGTCTTTTTATATCTAACTTTAGGGAAATTCAAATTTTGAAATAACGTCTCGATATCACGTGAAAACCAAAAAATTTAAAAAAAATCCTGAGGTGCATGGCGGGAGTTGACACCTTGCCAAGATTCAAAATCCCAAAAAATGGGGCAAGACTAGGGTGCGGACGCCCGAGTCTAGGTCCCCATTTTCTGACCAGATCTATATCTAGGGGGTCCTAAGGACCCATAATTCAAATTCTCTTTTCAGGTTCCATCAATAGTTATCTCAGAAAATGAATATTTTGCGACTAGACACTAGCCAATCAGGGTTTTGGGAAGGCCAAAAACAACGAGGTTGAGAGATCACCAAAGGAAAGGAGCTAAACTAAGGGAAATTGTACCATTCCATACAAGAGGACAATTTTTGACGTAACATGAAAGAAGTGAGGTTACCAAAGGTACCACCAATCAGTCCAACGAATTGAATGAAGAGGTGATACAGCTAAAAGGGAATACAATTCCCAAAGGTCTAGTGTCCTTGGAAGACCTTTTTGATAAACATGGTAGATATGTCAAACAAAAGATTCAAGCAGTTGTTAATTCCTCTACTAAATACAATCATGTCAACATTGGGATAGATGAAGACCCCAAACTAGTGTGTATTGGTAGGTCTTGTACTACCCAAGAAAGGGAACGCTTGATTTCTCTATTGATTAGATACAGAGATGTTTCTGCCTGGTGCTATGTAGACCTCAAAAATTTTATGGATGGGAAATTACAACACCACATTCCTCTCAAGCTAGGTACTATACCTTTTAGATATAAACAACGCTCCTATAATCAAAAAATTGTTGATACCATTTTCAACGAGATTGATAAAATGTTAAAAGAAAAAACCATATATCCCATACATCACTCTACTTGGATAGCTAACATCATTCCTCTTAGGGAAAAGAACAGAGAGATAAGGATTTGTGTTGATTTCAAGAAATTAAATTAGGCCTCACTTCAATACAATTACCCCTTGCTAGTGATGGATCGTGTTTTACAGATTGTTTCAGGCTCGGAGATGATGTCTATGTTAGACGATTTTTCTGGATACAATCAGATAAGTGTAGCCTCAGAAGATCAGCACAAAACTGCCTTCACTACTCCTAGAGTAATGTTTGCATACAATAGGATGCCTTTCTGTCTCATAAATGTCGGTGCAACATTCCAAAGGGCTATGGATTTATCCTTTAGGGACTTAAAAAATAAAATCATTGTTATCTATCTTGATGATTTGACAGTTTTCTCTAAAAGGAGAGATGGTCATATTGATCACCTAGAGTTGTTTTGCAAAGATGTAGGGATCATGGTATATCTCTCAATCCTTAAAAGTCTATTTTCTTTGTTACTAAAGGGAAACTCCTGGGACAGATTTTTTTGAAAGAAGGGATTAAGATAGATACAGTTCTAAAGGGTTAGAGCTATCTAGCAATTGAGTCTTCCTACTAGCAAAAGCAATACTAGATCTTTTTTTGGTTAGGTGAACTTCTTGAGGAGGTTTTCCCCTAATTTTTCAAAGTTAACCAGGAACATTGTAGAAATGATGAAAGATAAGTCTATCTTTAAGTGGAAAAATGAAGGTAAAGAAGCATTCAAAGCAATTAAAGAATCTATAGCTAATGTACCAACCTTGATACATCTGGACTTTGATAAAGACTTCATCATCTACTGTTATGCGTTAGATCACACCTTGTCAGCTATCCTACTCCAAAAAAATGAGTAAGGTATAGAATCTCCCATAGCAGTCATGAGCACTCCATTGAAGAAACACGAGTTGAATTACTCCCCAATGGAGAAACATGCTTATGTAGTGGTGAAGGCGGTCAAGCAATTCAAGTTATACTTTCTCCACTCCCATTCTATTATCTTTGTTCTTGAATCTGCTATCAAATCTATCCTAACCCTATAGGAGGTAAGTTCCAATAAGAGAGGAACTTGGGTAGCTAAGGTTCATGAGTATGATGTCACTATTAACCATACAAAGCTAGTTAGAGGTAAAGGGCTTTGTAAGATGTTAGTAGAGAATCCACTTGAAAAAGTCAATGCTATGCATCTCACTTTATTTGTGGATGTCACTGATGAATGGTTCTCTAATGTTTCTTTCTTTTTGACCTATGGAGAGTGTCCATCCCATCTCTTATCCAGGGAAAAGAGGAATTTAAAGTTGAAGGCTACTAAATATGTAATCTGGGGTGATACTTTATATAAGAGAGGAATTGATGGCACATTTTTAAGATGTGTGGGAAAGGAGTAACAAAGAAAACTTTTAGAGTCTTTCCATAATGAGGCATGTGGAAGGCATTTCTCAGCATCTGTGACAACTTTCAAAATTGTGAGGTAATGTTTCTACTGGCCAGGTATATTTAAAGATGCCTATAATTGGGTCTCTAAATGTGAACAATGCATAAGATTTGCAAGTAGACCTCATTTAGCTGCTCTCCCTTTAAGGCCATTGATTATCGATGAACCTTTCCAGCATTCGAGTCTATACTTCATAGGACCAATTAATCCAAATCCTAGCACAAGCTGAACACATAGTTTGACTGCAACATATTATTTCATCAAATGGGTGGAGGTTATTCCTGTCAAACACACTACCTCTAAAATAGTGTTCAACTTCATTAGAAAAAACATAATAGTTAGGTTTGGGGTGCTTAAGAATATTGTTACAGACAATGCTTCAAATTTTTCTTCCTCAGAGATTTCCCTTTTTTGTTACAATCATGGGGTTAGTCTTTCGCATGCTTCTGATTATTATCCCCAAGGCAATGGATAAGTGGAATCTAGCAACAAAAACATGACCATCATTGTCTAAAAGTTGATAGATGATAATCAAATCAATTGGTATAAAAGGCTCTTTGACGTATTATGGGTGGATAGAACTACTCCAAAAAGAGCAATTGGCATGTCCCCTTTTGAGCTTGTATACGAAATTGGGAGTGTTTTTTCTATTCCATTAGAACTTTTAGATTTGAATTTATAGAAGGCTATTAAGGATGAATATTTTAAAGATGCTTTGGAAAAAAGGATAATGTACCTTTCTAAAATTGAAGAACAGAGAGTAGAGGTGGTAGATAGGATAACAGAGCATCAAAAGAAGGTGAAAACAATTTTTGACAAGAAAGTAAAATAGAGGAAATTTATGGTTGGAGACCTTGTATTACTTTGGGATATGGGGCAGTCATGGTAGGAGGGTTCACAGAATGAACTATCCAAACCATGCAACAAGAGTAAACACAACGGAAACAACTCAAAGATATATAGCAAATGTAGATTTAGTCATTCAGTATATCAAAGAATTCAAATACAAATTGGCCAGCAACATGCGGGCTTACACTTAGGGCTCACAGGCCTAATTACATACATGCGCAAGATAAAGCTTTGAAGCTTGATACCACTTGGTGCAATCACGGTAGGAGGGTTCACAGAATGAACTGTCTGGACTGTGCAGCAAGAGTAAACACAATGGAAACAACTCAAAGATATAAAGTAAATGCAGATTTAGTCATTTAGTATATCAAAGAATTCAAATACAAATTGGTCGGCAACATGCGGGCTTACACTTAAGGCTCACAGGCTTGATTACATACATGCGCAAGATAAAGCTTTGAAGCTCCTTCTCTCTAAATCTAAACTATCAATCTTCCAAATCCTGAGAACTATGTTAAATTCTTTCCTAAGGATCTATTACATCAATATATATCATTTCTAGACCAATAGATTCCTCCGCGTCGGCTAAGGAAGGTCACAAACTCCAATAAAGAGTTGTAACGTGTTCATAGATAGGTCAGACCTAAATGCTTAGAACACTTCATCAAATGAATGGAACAATGTGTGGGCCTCCGAGGAAGGCCAGCCACAAACCAAGGATCATTTAATGATGTGTCATTAGGATCCACAAGTCAAGGAATGATCCACAAGCCTTCTCCTTTGGCTGATTGTCTGAGACTGCCAGGATGCTCTGCTCTGAGAAAATAGTTGATCTTCTAATAGCGATAAATTTTTGGTACCTAATCCAAATGCTCTAAATTCTTGATATGATGTAGATGAATGAATATAGATGCTAAGTCTATATCTGCAAGATGTGAAATGCCAAAACCAGACCACAAGCTGAAACTGCTTCTGACTGAACTGCTTTGAACTAAATTGGAAAATGAAAGAACTAAAATGCAAGCAAATTGAAATACAAATGTTTTTAGTTGATGCAAGATTTCTCTTGAACCAGGGATGCTCCTACATTAGGATAAAAGAAAGGAGCCTAAAGGAGCACATGCAAAATTTGACTCACTCTAGAAAGGATCTTTCAAAAGTAGAGAAGTCATTGGAGATAATACCTTTTTCTTGGCATATTTGAATGGCATGACACTACCTCTTGCCTACAATGGGAAAGATTTAAAGCTCTACAAATGGTAATTCCCTCTCCATCTTGTATCATAGTCTTTGTTTCTAGTCTTTTCTCTTGTTTTATTTTATTTGTCTTCAGTTTTGGTGTGTTTGGGTATGACTCTATGACCCAATGAATAAGGCACTAATTAGCTAGAGACCTTGTTTTCTCATCATCCTGTTCGGTCTTTGTCCCTAGTTAGAGCCATTTGTTACCCCAAATTTGATCTTTGTCCTTATACAACTAAAACTTGATCCATCTTGGTCTTCCCTCTTTGTCCTTGTGTTGTGTCTCCAAGTCTAAGTTATTTTCCTCCTTTATCGAAAAAATTCCCTTTTCTCAAACTTAATGTCTTTGGAGTTTTCCCTTTTTGTCTTCCCTTTGTTATCGACTTTTATGGGTTTTTCTGAACTTGGCATTCTTTACTATGTTATTAGGAAAATTTTCAGTCGTCAAACCTTATCGGTAAAAAATTGAATACATGAACCTTTGATTTTCCTGATAGCCTTTCCTTAGTCACTGCCTTGTCACTTTCTTTGTTAAGTTCCCATTTATCAAATTTCTTAGCCCTTCACAAACTTAACCCACGTTTCCTTATCGGCCTTTAGTTGTTAAGTTTTAATTTTTGTCGATAAGTCGATAGCCTATATTTGGTTCATGTCAAGTCCTTTTCACCAATACAGGAGAAAGTATTGTTAGTTAAAGTCTCTTTTAAAGGTTCATGAAAGGAAGATTTCACCGATGGTTATATATTTTGGAGCTCTTGCAAAGATTGTCGGAGAAATCCATAGTTCACGAAATCCCAAAATTGTCAATAAAGAGGTAAATATACACATTAGAATGAGAAATGGTTCACAAAATTAACTTTTCACTGATATATGTATAAACACAGAAGCTTTAGAGATGTTATGCAAATTGGAAGGTTTACTGATGGTTAAGTTCTGTGATGGCCAAATTTGTCAACCGATAAAGCAAAAAGGAAGCGGTTGTGTAAAGTTGAAACTCTTGATGAAATGTTTTGGCATATTGAGTTGTGGTAACATTTGTTATGATGGAGCATTTAATGTAACCCTATCCCCACTCTATTCACCTTATAAAGTAAACTTTTCTTAATTTATATTTCACATTTGTTGTCTAGAGTGTCACTAGTACAGAAACAACAATATATTACTAAAAAAACTACTAAAAACTGCTTATAAATGACCAAACATGGTCATGTGACCATTAGTAGTTTATTGCTAGTCATTTATAATGTGACCAAATTGATGACTAAACCATTTTTAGTCATTTATTGGTTGTTTTGATTGATTGATTTGGTAGTATATTTAGTCATTGATTTAGTCATTGATTGTTGTAATTTGGTCATTTATTTAGTCATTTTTTATTCACTGATATATTTAGTCATTGATTGTTGTTAATTGGTCACTTATTTAGTCATTTTTATTCACTAATTTCTATCCATTGGTAGTGTATTTAGTCATTAATTTTAATCACCATTTTGATCAATTTGGTAGTATATTTAGTCATTTTTATTCACTGATTTAACACTAGTCATATATTTAGTCATATTTATTCATTGTTCACTGATTTTAGTCAATTTGTAGTATATTTAGTCAATTTAATTATTAATTGATGTCAATTAGTAGTCTATTTAGTCATTTTGAATCTTGCATTTAGTCATTAGTATATTTAGTAGTATATTTTGAAGCTTGCACAATGAAACAACTTTGAGAAGGTAAAAACATCTTGTTTTATTAATAAAAAATACTTACAAACAACATACAAATCTAAAAATAAGTTACAATGCTTTCTCTTTGCGAAAAAAACCTTCATGGTTACAATACATAGCTCAAAGAATGAACAAGAAACTAATTTTATGAGTATCACTGAGCATAGAAGCACAAAGACATTCATAGATGTCTTCTTCACAAATCCATGACTGTCCCATGAAGCTCACTGTCCTAGTTCAAGATCACACTGTCATCTCTATAGAGATCCTATAGATCATGCACCCAACTTTCTCTAGTTCATAAGCTACCACTGTGAATTGTTACCTATAGCAATAAAATATCCTTATATCTGATGATTATGCCTCTGATGACTATCATCTATGGTAGGATGCCTTAATTGTCATGGACTGTTATTCAACATTGCCTTATGACTAGGCTATGCATTGTCCTAATCAAACTTGTAGCTTCTTGAAATGCATTTTCCAATCACTTGTCAACCTACTATCATGTATTTTCCCTTTATAAAATAACAATGCCTCATGACTACCACTACCTAGCTCATTATTCTAGCATGCTTTCACTTGTATTCTATCTCCCATCAACATAGAACACTACCCCTCTATTAAATGCCTTGACTACCTTTGACATCACTATATCTTTTCCAAATTTCTTGAAAATAGTTCATCACTACTACTGTTACCTAGGTATGCACTCTATGTCATATGCCAGATTGTTACTAGTGTGGAAACACATGCTTGGAGACCTTCAATGCAAGCACATGACCCTTTCATCTCTTAAAACTTTTGCAACGTGGGCAATCTTCCTGGAGCAAGCTATAATTTGTAGAATCCAAGGAGAGTGTTGATCGTGTCCCATATATGAAGCTCTCTCCTTCAATGTAGCCAACAATAACCCTAGAATCTTTCCTCCTTTATACGCAACGTGCCATCTGATATGAGCAACAGGGTGCTGCCTTTTCTGCCATGAATGAAGTTGTGACTCAATACAACCAACAAAATTACTATTAGTCTCAATTCAAAAGGAATAAAAGTACATTGTATATTTCAAGTTTACAAAAGTAAGTCCAAACATAGGAGAAAGATAAATCAATTAAAAAATTGTAGCCTTGTCAACAAATGCCTTAAACAGAGTGTTCAACATAGGCCTAAAATATGCATATTGAACCCTTGATTTCAAAACCTTGTTCAAAGTTTAAGAAAGGTGATACACTCATATTATAGAATGAAGGCTATCAACACTAACTAGACTGGAACAACATTATCAACAAAAATTTCCTAGAAACCAAGCCCAAGAATGCCATTAGACTTAGACAACAAAAATGTCAACCTTGGTTCATGCGTTGTCTCAGTAAAGACCTGCACCATGAAAGAATCCATTTATACATAAATTCTAAATTAAGTTTATAAGAAAAAATCTTTGATATCCAACTGGGAAGCCTTAACATCCAAAAATTATTAACCTGATGTTTCACAAGTTTCCCAACTATGACATCATCTTTACTTAAGAAATTGGATATTGATCCACTGCCATATTGGATCTCACAGGATTCTCCTTTACAAACAACAAATGATATATATTAATTGTTTAGCAACTTCCTTAATATCCCCATGTAAGCATACTAAACTAAGTGAGGTTGAGGGTTTGAAGTAGAGTACCATCTTCTTGTATTGTGCTTGACTTTGATGACTTGTATCTTGAATGTAAATAGTAAGCTAGCTGCACTCTAAAATCATTGTTAATCATTGTTACAAAAATAACCACAAAATCCTCTTTAATTAAAATAATCCTTCTAGATATTTCAAGACAAGATATGTTAGCTAATTTCTAAGAAAGCTAATTTCACTATCCAAACAACCATCAATGTATTTACTGTATATAATTTCCTCGAATTCAGAATTCGAATGTAGGCTGAGTATTCTAGCAACACTACTTTTTTAGTTGGATCCTAAAAATGCCGCAACTTATGTTATTCTCTAAAACATCTATGCAGAAGTAGGTAGGTGTGGTGAGGTTCAAATAGTAAGGAGATTGATGAAAGATAGAGGAATTAAAAAGATACCTGCATGCAGTTGGATTGAAGGGCATAAAATGGTACATTCTTTTTTGTGTAGAAGATAGATCACATCCACAAACATGGGAGAGCTATGCAAAATTGGAGAAATTGGCTTGGCAAATAAAGACAATAGGGTATTTCCAGATTCAATACTTTTACTTAATGTTGTGGAATAGAAGAAAAAGGAATCATTTATCTGCCACCATAGTGAAAAGTTAGCAATTACATTTGGTTTGTTAAACATGGCCCTTGGTACAACCATTAGAGTTGTTAAGAACCTTTGAGTATGTTTTAATTTTCACACTACATCTAAATTCATCTCCAAGATTGTTGCAAGAGAAATTGTTCTGAGTGATGTGAACCATTTCCAACATTTTAAATAGGGACAATGTTCTTGTGGAGAATATTGGTGATGCTAAATGAAACAATCTAAAAAATAGGCTTGCACTATAATAATGTGCACTACATCAGATATCCATTAATAACAAAGGGACATCCATCAAAGCATAACAACAGGGATTTTTTTGTCATATGTTATAGTTACAAGTGCCCTACAAGACATACATGAAAATGTGGAACCATAGACAAGGCGAGCGAACTGTTTCAAAAAATGCCTCAAAGAAATGTGATATCATGGAATGTTGTGATTAAAGGATAGGTTTAAAATGGGTTTTCTGAAAAGTCCTTAGAAAATTTTAAGGAAATGCAACGAGTGGGTGTAAGCCCAACTCCTCAACCTTTGAAAGCATCCTTCCTGCCTATCTATGAATTAGAGCTTTGGACGAGGATATGAACATCCATCAAAAGCATATTTGGAAGTAGATTTTTATCAGATATTGTAGTTGCAAGTTCCACTTCGGTGTTACCATTGCATATATTTTGATATATTTTATAATGTTGTAATGAATAATTATTTAGTTGTGATGCACCTAGGTGGTGTGGTTAATCACACTATGTAATTATTTGGGACCACTTAATGTTGTATTGTAACATTGGGATATTATTTGTATTATTTGATTAATCGGAAAAATGTAGTACCGATAGTCAAATGTGGTGTCAAGTGGTTTTGTGTTACCCATGGTTTTGGGGCACATGGTTTTCTCAATGTAATGTGTGAGCTTATATTATAAAAGCAAGCACAATGTTATTATTTGAGGTTGGCTAGATATTTCATTGTAGGTGAACGGAGGTTTTGTGAGAGGATGTCATTATATTGAGCTCTCTCTTGTAAGTGCAGATTGTGAAGCATGGCAGGTAATGTATGGATTCATGCTTGTACACATGAAGTCTGCATTGGAGGTGCTTGATGGTTCAGAGGTATTCATGGAGGCTTAGTAATTGTATTGTAATGTTTCATTATTGAATAAATCATGTGAGCATGGATGCTTTTGGAGGCTTGGTTTTTCCCTACAAAGGGTTTTCCCAAGGTATATCTTCTATTTCCTTGTTGCTTGTTCATTGATCTTTTGCATTATGGTTGTTTCTGTATCTTGTTTCTCCTATTGGGTTATGTGGAATTGGTTTAATTAGACCTGCAAATTCCTAACAGTTGGTATCATAGCCATGTTTATGGTTGAGGCAGGTGTGAGCTCCCTAGATGTGTATAACCCTTGTGTGTGTACATTAGGTGAAAAATGGAAGCCATGGAAATGAATGGAAGGATTGAAGGCATTACAAGGTTTTGTGTAGGTTGTAATGCAGATTGAGGGTTCTGGGTATTGGAGGTTTGTTGTGCATGTTGCAAATTTCGTGATTGAAAAATCATGGCTGAAGAGGGTTTTTCTAGTTTGGCTTCATGAGGGTTTTAAGGAGGAAATTTCACAAATGACCTCTTAGGACAAAATGGACCTCTCTATTAAGTCCAGAAGGCCTAAGAGATGAATATTCATACAAAATATGCCTAGGTTTGGTTACACGAGCAAAATACAAATTTTTTTTAGGTCCCCCTAGTACGGCGATATGGCCGTATGGCTGTAGAGGTATGCTTGGTTAAAAAGATTTAAAAAAATTGTTCCTACACATTGTTAAATTTTTGTTATAGTTTTAAAAAATTAAAAAAAAACTATAGTGCTTTTTTAAAACAAAAACAAGGTGAAAAATCTTTTTTTAAAAAGATTGAAAAGAAACCAAAAAAAAAAAATTTATGGGGGGGCAAGGGTCTGCAAACCCCTGTACCTTGTCCCCTATGCTGCAAATGTTGCAGAGGAGTACTAGCAGGTACCACCGACGTACGCTGGTCAGCCCCGCCGGTCCCCCATCTTCCCTCTGTCGACCGCCCAAGGCAGCCCTTACGGGCTTTTTAAAACTTAAAAAAAAAATTATTAAACCTTGTTTTAAGATTTGGTGGTGGGAAAATTAAATAATGACAATCATTAATGTTTTTTAAATTCAGACCTATGTTAAACTATTAAACCTCCTTTAATATTTTTAGTCCGTGGGAAATTTAAAACAAATTGAAACTTTTTCAAAATACGCCCGTTGAAGACAAATGACGCCAACCCAGTCAGTACAGTGAGACCCACCTATGCTTAGTCATATTATACAGTCATTGATGACATTAGCAATGATGTCAGCAGGTACTAGGGGCCCACCAAGGGTCCTCTTTTAGCCCTTGGAGTGCCTTTTCTTCCGGGAGGCATAACTTTCACATACGGTATCAGTTTTTTGACTTCTTATAGGCATCAAAAATCTCTCTCCAAGCACTACATAGTGGTATAGGTTTCATGACCATGTTTTAATGTTTGTGTCAGAATTTGGTGCCTAAAGCCCGCTTTGCTCTGGTACAATTTTATGCTCATAATTTTTGCATATAGAATCAGATTTTTGATTTCAGATAGGCATTGGAGAGCTCTTTCAGTGTACTATAGTTTGGATCATGTAGATTTTTAGTTTGGTGTGTGGAGAGAGTTTTGTTCTTGTTTGATCACTTGTAGATGGCTAAGATTTAGAGTGCATTTACGAGTGCATTGGCATGGATTTTTTGGCATAGACTTGAGGCAGTGCATGTTGCTATGAGACCATCAGTATGGTATAGCAGGTTTTCAGATTTCGTGCTTCCTGATACAAGTTTATAGGTGTTTTTAGAGTTTGGACTTTGATGAAGATAGGTACAGGTTGTCTTCTAGTTTGAGGACATGGTTGATACTCGTGCGAGACTTGGAGTCTCATTTCAGTGGGAGTTAAGTATAGGTACAGTGATGACAATGATTATGGTGTCACAGATATGTAGATACACTTTTGCATTGGCACGACATGATCATGTATGTGATTGACAAGTATGGGCTATAATGTTCGATTCATGGTTACAGGTGGTGTTGTGGTGTTGTTTTAGGGGATTGTTCTTATCTCCTAGATGTTTGATTAGTTCCTTGACTATGGTTACTCGTTTGTGGACTTGTTGGCAAATCAAATCTAGAGTTGATTTGGTGTTTGAGTCTTGGAGTCTACAGGTTGTCTTCTTTGATATCTCAGTTTGTAGTGTGATGATGAGTTTGCATGTGACATTTGTTTGGATCTATGAGTTATGTAGTTTTGTAGGCTGATCACCTATTTAGCTATAGTGGCATGACTCAGATGTGGACTGTCTATATCTACTAGATTGATTTAGTGTTTATGTAGACTTTGTTAGTTGGCCTTGTCTGTGGTCATTTGTGCATTGGTATGTTGCATTGGGATAAGAGGATGGATGATTAGAGTGCCTAGATAGTTAGTTGTTGGGACTTGCAACATGTTGATCACAATGTCATGGAGAGCTTGGATACATGGTTTTATGTGAGCTTTTGACAGTGATGGTTTTATCTTCTTGATTGAAGATTTTGGTTCACTAGACCTTTTGGGAGTTGTTGATGTTATAGTGGGATTCCTTAATTGGTTTCGAGCCATGGATAATCTTCATTTAGGAGATGGTTATTTTGTTGTCATGGATAGCTTAGTATCATGGTTCAATGGGAGCTTTGGCAGCATGTTGGATTCATCATACATGATGGGTGATCTTCTGTAGTGGTTGTGGGTGTCATGAAGGAGCTCTTGGTTTTGAGAGTTCTTTGACATTTTCAATTTTGTTGATAGTAGATGGTTATCTTCATATGATTGGAGATGTTGACATCTTGGTTTACCATGGAGGACTTCTTTGAGTCTTTGGTTGAGGTGTCAGTTTATGATTTGTCAGTATGACATGTTTATCCTTGATTTAGAGATGTTGATATTGTGTCTTGATTCTTGATGCCAGATTAGAGATTTGGCATGATACAGGTTCTCTTGAGATAGGATGTATGCATCATTGTACGCTTTGTTGCATGTGATCTTCTTACGAGGAGATGGTTAGATCATGATGTCATGATGGGCTTCTTGATTATGCAGTTGTGCAGTAGGAGCATTGATAGTGATCTTGTTGGTTCTCTTGGTATTGAGTACTTTGGTAATTTGATTTATAGCTTCATGATAGTGCAGTGTTGCATTTAGAGTTTTAGCATGGATTGATCATGGAGGTACTTTTGGATACTTGGAGACTTCTAGGTGAGATGGGAGTTCTCTTATGATTAGAGACACTTGTTAGGACAGTTACTCTTTGGAGGTTTTAGCAGATAGACCGAGGAGCCTTACACCTAGATATGGACATGAGTTCATTATGGACCTAGAGGAGATTGTTCTTGGAGAGAGTCATTGTGGCTTGGTGTATCCCGGAGGAGCATTCTCATTCCCCACTCTTGGTCTACTCGGTAGTTTATCAGCTATGAGGTATTTCCCATCCTTTTAGATGTATTTTACTTTATGTTTCATCTTCTCATAGATATGGATCTTGAGCTACAATTATTGGTTCTGGAGGGTTCATTTGAGGGATATTAGCATGGTTATATTCTTGTTCATATGGTTTGATTTATGATGTTCATTATGAGGAGTTTAGGAGATGTGATTGGGCTTATTCCTAGTTATGGAATGGTTATGAGTTTGATCTACCTTGATTAGAGAAGCTTACATCCATGTTGATTACATGTTATGTATGTTCATTTGATCTTATGAGATTGAATGGTTGGGTGTTGTTGAGGCTTTTCTTTTGGGGTTGTAGAGGAGATCATACTTGACACAGCTTAGCACTTTGAGGTGTTTGTAGAAGGACATTATGATTTACAAGTTTTCTCTCTTTGTCTTATGGCTACTTCTTGGAGGATCATGTGATATGGTTGGACTTGGGAGAGTTATGGTGGCATGTTGTGAGAGAGTATGCAGCAATTTATCATGCATGTGTGGATCATTGTGATTAGTCTTGATACTGCATTGGCTTGTTGATTAGCCACACCTCGGTTCAAGTGATTGTTTGATAGACTTGGTATGCCTTGGATCTATTTTCATATTTGACATTACCCATGCAGTGGGAGTTCCTAGATGTATGTGTTCTTCATTGACAGGTTTTATACATGGAGATTGTTATTGCAGTATATGGGTTGGATATGTTGTTGGCATGAGTTTATTGATGTTGTTGATACCTATGAGGTATGGAAGGTTGGATGTATTATCATATGTTGTGGGTGCTATTTCCTATCATGTGGGTTTTTTACCTTTGATAGTAGCTTGGAGCCTTATGTTATCACTTGGATTTGATGATTGTGTTCTTTGGATTGGTGCATCTTCACCTTGGCATGTTCCTTTTCTTCCATAGGTGACACATTGGAGGATGAGAGGAGTTCTTTCTTGAGATGGTGGTCACTTTGATTTTATTGCAAGTATCTTGATGGAGCATGAGAGTATTCTGGAGATTATGATGATGTATTTCATGTATTAACCCTTATGCAATGTATATAAGTGGGAGAATGTTTGGATATGGTGTTTTACACCATTGCGTATATTTTGATATATTTTATAATGTTTTAATAAATAATTATTTAGTTATGATGCACCTAGGTGGTGTGGTTAATCACACTATGTAATAATTTGGGACAACTTAATGTTGTATTGTAACATTGGGATATTATTTGTATTATTTGATTAATTGGGAAAATGTAGTACCAATAGTCAAATGTGGGGTCAAGTGGTTTTGTGTTACCCATGGTATTTGGGCACATGGTTTTATCAATGTAATGTGTGAGCTTATATTATAAAAGAAAGCACAATGTTATTATTTGAGGTTGGTTGGATATTTCGTTATAGGTGAATGGAGGTTTTGTGAGAGGTTGTCATTGTATTGAGCTCTCTCTTGTAAGTGTAGATTATGAAACATGGCAGGTGATGTATGGATTCATGCTTGTACACATGGAGGCTGCATTGGAGGTGCTTGATGGTTCAGAGGTATTCGTGGAGGCTCAGTGATTGTATTGTAATGTTTCATTATTGAATAATACATTTGAGCATGGATGCTTTTGGAGGCTAGGTTTTTCCCTGCAAAGAGTTTTCCTAGGGTATATCTTGTGTTTCATTGTTGCTTGTTCATTGATCTTTTGCATTATGGTTGTTTCTGCATCTTGTTTCTCCTATTGGGTTATGTGGAATTGGTTTAATTAGACCTATAAATTCCTAACATTTGGATCACCAAAGCATTCACAAACATTTCTGCACAATATTCAATAATGAAGAATTGATGCACAAAGCCTCCACCGCAACACCACACGGTTTGTTGCTAGGCCTTGTGGTGATGCTGGAATCACCCACATCACTGCAAGGCCTAGCAACAGTGCAGTGTTGCGGTGGAGGCTTTGTGCATCATTCAAAAGAGAATTTGTCCATAAATTCTTCATTATTGAATTTTATGTAGATATTTTTGTGAAGCTTTTGTGATCTGAAGTGGAACTTGCAACATTTCTACTTGAATAAATAGGTGGATAAGGTACACCCTCCATTCCACCAGCTCTACTACCTCCAACTGGACCTATGACAAGTGATTGAAGGAATAAATTACAAAAATATCATCCTATCTATTTATGATGTTGTTCTAAGCATCAAAAAATTAAACAAACAAACTACAAAGGACACAACTACATCTCTTAGTTGTATAGACTAGGATGTCCAGTTCAACCACCATTATACCACTCAATGAATACTAACCAGCTCCTAAGTCATGATTTAGATTACTCCTTTGGTGACTTGTAGGTGGTCCTGCATATGAAAGCTCTAGGTCCTAACAAAAAACCACAAAATTAAGGAGTTCAAACCAAGAATAAATAATATAGGGAAAATAACCTACAATAAAGATTTGAATTAAAATAAAAAGACTACCAGATCTAAATATGGGCACTTGACAAATCAACTCACATCCATTTGAAGTTATCACCCAACAAAGTCTCAACTATGTTTCTTGGAAACAAGAAAAATATATTTCTTAGGGAAAGATGGCTTATCCATTTGAGAAGGTTTAGGTATTCATGAAATGAAACATGGTTAGTTAAGAAGCATGTGGAGTCAATTCATCTTCTATAGTGATTCTCCTACAATGTTCTATAGGTGATACACATCTATATATACATTTGATAAAAGAACATTCAGGGACTAATACCTCACAGAGTTCCAGCTACAAACATCAAAAATTGTCACTAAGACTTAGATTCAGCCACATATTTATAACCCCCAACCCAATAATTAAATCCTTAATATTTTGATTTGATTTTCCCAGACTCAAGCTTTTAGCCTAGGCCCTAGGCTACAAACTCTACAACAGCACTCAACCCAAAAGAAATGGCCTAAATTTTCAAAAAATACTTCATTGCTTGAGCAAGCATGCACTGCTTTTGTTGGATACTGATTCAACCAAAAGACAAAGACCAAAAGCAACTAAGGCCTTATATTTAACTCTAATCTTTCAATAATTATATAAGTTATAGATCAGCCCATAATGTTTCATTTAGGATTTAAAATTTTACCTTTGAATAGCATGACAAACTTAAGTATGTATGGTTTCATAATAGGTGAAATACAACTAAAAGTTCACCATCAACAAGGAGATTATTTACCTGGAGTAGCAACTGGATAAGGAACTAGTAGTTGTGAAGGTGATGTCCACTAGCCATTAAGAGGTCCTAAAGTAGGACTAGGTCTTGCTAGTGGAGGACCTTGCATAAACCATGAGAAATTATGCATGATCATTAGGAACTCTATCAAGTCATTAAAGGTATGCACAAGCTTTTTAAGGGCCTGTGAAGTTTTCTAAGGGTTTATGAGACATTTGTAAGGTCTATATAGATAGACTTCTAGAAACCTAGATGGAACCCATAACATGCCTATACATGGCCCAGCCAAGACAAGAATAGAAAGGTTTGTAGTCATTCATTCTCATAGTCCCACTTGGTTTCATGCAAATTTCCTTCCATAAATCCATCTTAGGATCCATATTTCTTTTAAAATTATTCTAGGAGTCATTCATAAGCACCCCATACCAAGTCCATGTGAAAGATATTTGTATTTTTTACCATTGATGTGTTTTTGTCTCTCACCGCAGTCCTGCAGGTCACTCAAAAGGTCTTGGCGGGTGTGCAGGAACTAAGGATAACAAGGGAGCAGTTATCACTATCCCGCAACATGAAGAGATTGCACTTGGAGCATCATGGTATGCAAAGATCAATTACTGCAGCATCGCAGTAGTCTCAAAATGAAGTGGAGGGCTGGTGGTATAAATTTAAGTGGCATATGATACTTCATCATGGTCCCATGGTAGTCAAGAGAATAACCGGCGGTAATATGATAAGGAGCGGAGGAAAATAGTACACCATGCCCCCGTGGTAGCCTCAAGTGAGGCTTGTGGTATGGTGGTAAGGAGCAAAGGAAAATAGTACACCACATCCCCGCGGCGGCCTCAAGTGATGCTTGTGGTATGGTGGTAAGGAGTAGAGGAAAACAATACACCACGCTCCCACAGTAGCCTCAAGTGAGGCTTGCGATATGGCGGTAAGAAGGAGCAGATGAAAACAATACACCACGCCCCCACGACGGCCTCAAGTGAGGCTTGCGATATGGTAGTATAAAGAGTTTAAGTTATGTAAGTGTTGAATATCACGGCCCTGTGACAATTTCAATGGAGTGTGGTAGTGCAGTGAAAGGCTTCAAGTGATGTTTAGTATACCACGGTCCCATGATGGTCAAAGAAATAGTTTGTGGTACTGTGGCCAGGAACAAGTCATGGTGATATAGTTAAATTTTTGAGACTATTTCTCATTGGCTTGATCAAATCAAAGAACACTTTTTCTGCCTTTTCTCCACTATTCTTTTATGAGCTGGGTAATTTCAAATTTGATTGTTGTCATTTGCAATACATTTCTATTGCATTTCAATCTAAAATGTTTGATCCATTGTTGGATTGTTGTCACCTTTGCAAACATAAAAATGTACCTATTCTAATATTTTGAACTTATGACAAGTCAAAGTGGGTTGTGCTCTTTTAGCAACTAGTTGAAATTTAATTTGAATGTACTGCTTCTTGATGTTCTCCTTGACTCATTATCATTTTTTTTTATCATCTTGCTTTTTGGCTAGCAACAAACATGTGATGCATCTATTGTGATGTCCTATGGATGGTGGCTTTTTCCAAACTATTTTCAAACTATTTTGAGTTCTAGGTGTACACCTTGTGGAGACTTATGGCATATTTCTATGCTTAATATTTTTTCCAAGGTTACAATGAGTTGATAAATGTAATTATTCCAAAGGTAGTGGAAATAATTTTGGAACGCTTATCTAAGTTCTCTCTTAATGTTTAGATTTGTGTAATTTTTAATTTTGCAAATTTTTAATAGCCTTGTTTGACGAGTCTTGGAAATTGGTTTCAATTTATAGGGTAAAGCTTCCATCTAGAGCTAAGAAGATTGTGCCAAGTAGTTGCAGAGCCATGATTGGTTAGGTTACTAGTGGTGGAAGGACAGAAAAGCCAATGCTCAAAGCTGGCAATGCATATCACAAATATAGGGTCAAAAGAAACTATTGCCCCAAGGTTCGTGGTGTGGCAATGAATCCTGTTGAGCATCCTCATGGTGGTGGTAATCATCAACACATTAGGCAGGCTAGTACTATGCATCATACAGAGAAGGCTTAGCATGCACATGTACTTAATCATAATTAAACAATTATAAAGCTCTAATTATTTAAAAATGTCATCTTTTAGTTTCTTTTTTCTTTAGGTTTCTTTGTGTCAACAATTTATGGGGACCAGATTGTAAACCATGTTTCCTATTATTGTTTCTTATCATTAGTGGTTTACACTTGATTCAAAATTTTGGGAAAGACTGCAAACTAGGTTGTAATCCTTGTTTCCTTGTATTGTTTGAGGCTTATTTTAGGCTGCCATATTAATTGACTTTGTTATTTTTTATTCTCTCTTGAGTGGTTGTTATTTGCTTTTAGATCATAGAAATGGAAAAAAGATTGATGATTTATTAGTATTATAAATTATGAACTTTCTATTTTAAAAAAAAGTAATAATTTGGAGGAGTCATTTGATGTATCAAAGAATTTGACATTTGAAAACATTTGGAATGTTCTCAACTATACAAAAAAATGAGAAGATAATGTGCCAATTTGTCATCACTTTTGCTGAGTATGTTTTTTACTTTGTTGTTTTTTTAAAAAACTATTTGGCTTTATATGAGATGCATTGAGGCTTCCATGGTATTTTTTTAGAGATCTTATGACATGATAATGCAAGTATGTGATGAAGTAGAAAGATAAAGACCTGAGAAGTCAATGACCATATGATTCTAAATGAAAGGAAGTAGAAAGATAAAGACTTGAGAACCCAAAGAATTGTTATCTTGCATAGTAAATTGATAGATTTTATAATTGAAATTTGAGAGGTCATATTGCCGAATTGTTAGGCTTGATAATTTTGAGGGTAAATTAAATGGATAATAGAGCTGAAATCTGAGGCATAATTTTGCTGAATTGTATGTTGGGTTTTGGAGTTAAATTTGAAGGGAAACCTTTCTATCAAGTGCCCTTTATTTTCTATATGATCTAGGTCTAAAAATGGTTATTAGAGGACATAAAAACAACCTAGATTTGCCAAAAATATCATGACCCTTGTTTGAGAAAACTCTCTATCCTTGACAAACTTGAAGAAGAAAGAAATCCTTACAAGGAAGAATTTAACTTTGTATCCAGCCTTGTAGGTTCCATATCCATCCATAGAGTTTTACATCATCTAGTGTTCTTCCCATGAATTTGACCATGAGAGGAAAATCATCATGCTAAAAGGACATTTTAGTTAGACGATCATCAAGGAGAGAAACATCTGAAAGGGTGACTTCCATATCACAGAAAAAAAAAAAACTAGAAACCCTAGATTGATCTGCAAGCTCCTCACTTGGGCATTTTAAGCCAAGATGAACCACCTAAGATGACCCCAATTAAGAAAAATCAAACCCCATTTTAACAATGGAGCATATTGAATACTCTTCAGAACACACCAACACTAGTATTAATAACCAATACTTCAACACAATAATGACTATTCAGGGGACTAAACTGCGATAAGGCTGGCAAAAATTGAAATGGGTATTAACCCAGATCGTAACAATTTTGTAATAAACAAATACACTATAAGAAATCATTAAATTTAGCCAAAATTGCATTCAGAAGATGGGATAAAATGAGAGGACAAATAAAAGGAGAAAATGAGGGGTTACCTAAAGGGGTTGATCAACACACGAGAGCAACTCGGCAGAGTGCTTAGGAAGGAGAGCCAACAAGTTATTAAGTGCATTTTGTGATTGCATAGGTGACATTCTTCGTATCAGATCCATCGTTCCCTCCATTAGAACCCTTGACCTCTGATTCCAACTAGAAAACCCTTTTTAGAGCATAACTCTACCTCACCATATTTCAAAAACTCTTCTATGTCACACGATGATACAGGGGTTTCTTTTGTTTGAATTTATTTTCATCAAAAAAAATTCCCTCTCTTTCCAATTGGAAATATTTTTTTAATTACCCACTTTAATATCATATTGTCTAATTTTTTTTTGTGTGACTAATTATTTAGTTGTGTTTTTTACCCAATGATCAAATTAGTCATTTATTTAGTCATTTATAGTTGTGTTACAAAAAATTAGTAGAATTTAGTCATTTTTAGTTGTCGTGACTAAAATTTTTAGTCACGTATTCATTTATTTGCCAAAATTCTACTAGTGTGTGATTGGGAGCCCAGCCGCAGTCAGTTTAGCTACTTCCTTCCCGTAAGCATTGCATGCAAGGTGAGTGCACTACCTTTCTTCTTTCTAGTTGAAATTTACTGTTAGCTAGTCATGGGGAGTGTACATTGTAGTTTCTTTTACCTTTCATGACTTGTGAAACCCCATTTCTTCTAACTGTTAACCATAGATTCCTTTCGTCAAACCTAAAACCCCTGGTCTTCATCATTGTTAATGGTTTAGCACACATTGGTTACTTGGGGTTTTCAAGATGAAATATAAATATCAAGGGTTGGATATCTCTTTCATAATTGAGAATGAGTTGTCAGGGGTGAAAGATACTGATTTAGGTCACATTGACCTCAAAGAGTTCTAGGCCAGAATGTTCAATGCCAATCTAAGAACACCCATTGCCCAGAAGACTTTAGATAGTGGCCTGGCACACATGGGTGGTTTTCCCCCAGTATTTCAATGTATAGACCTAATCATGGCATGTATTCATAATTACCACACTGAATCTTGAGAGATTAGGACAATTAGTGGTAAAACAATCTTACATAAAAACATTGATGTCATTAAAAACAGATTGGGATTGCCATTGCAGGATAAATATACCAAAGTTTCACAAGAGACAAGTTGGAATTTATTTCTTGATAGAAAGAAGATGTGTAAAGATGTCATTGCCACTACATGGCTTAAGAAAGAAAAGAAGGGTGGGTCATAGTTTCCCAAGAATTTGGTCAGTGCCTTGTCTAAGGATGATATTTCAGACATTATCACTTTGTTGCACAGAGTCGTGGGCAGTGAGGATTGTAATGAATTTGCTCAATGGATGTGTCAATTTATCCTTGTCATTTGTATTGGTAAGAAATACATAAACTGGTCTCAGATAATCAGTGACCATCTACATGATCAGTTGGTAAATTTTCAACAAAGGGGAAATAAGTTTAGTATGTGTTCTTATTTGGTATATTTCCTGGCCACAACTCAACAGATATGGCTAGGGTTAAATATTGTTGGCTCCATGACCCTAGATACCTAAGTGTATGATTATTTCTCTCAATTGCAAGAAGAGCAGGGTAATAAAGATTACAGGAAAGTTAATGATGCTTTCCTTATGCTAATGGTGAGAAAAATCTATGAGAACCCTTGGGTTAGAATCTCCACTGACGCAGCCAATTAGGTGATGTAGTTTGGAAGCTATTTCATTAAATTTGATAAATTTACATATATCAGAATAGGTTTCTTTGAATTTCCTCCTCTAAAGTTGTCTCAGTATGCCCCTGATTATCTTGTGTTTTTAGAGGTATGTAGACAGGCATATCTTGTTGGCCAAAGATATTATGATTCCAAGAAGAAGGGATACCCCTTCCCTATGAATCTAACTCATTATACATGTACTAAACTTGAGAATTCTAAGAATGTAGATAGGCTCCTTTCCAAACCCCTACCTGATATTGACTGGACTGTAGATTAAGTTACTAAAAATAGATCTTATTTTGTATTGAATAGAAGAAAATAGTGGCTAAGATCTAAGGTGAATGGTGATGGTGCAAGTTCTCCTTCTCATAAGGAGCATATCATGGAAGAACAACAAGATTCTACAGGTACTTCCAACCCAAGTACACCTATCACTACCTGAGATACAATTTTACGATCTCCAGTCATATATTAGGGTGATGATGGACATGAGCCTCAAAAGAATGCAGATTTGAAAGGGCATGATGACAGGGATAGCCAGCCTCTTAAGAAGAAGTTGAAAACGAAGAAGTGTCTAAATCCTTAGGCTAACAAGTTTTCAAGACAAAAACAAATGTTGCAAGATGAAGAGGATGAGGAGACAGTGTCTCCTCCAAAATAAGATACAACTCCTCCTCCCAGTTCTCAGGATGGAATGTTTTAGACTCCTCAATAGCAACAAGTTATAGATGGCACCCCTAAAAAAGATAGTATACCACAAGCTACTACAGGTGTCTTCTTAGTATTGTCCACTCCTACTTGGCAAAGAATTGAGGTTGGAAACAAAAGGAGATATTCTCAAATTATTGACACAAAATTTGATGCAGTTGCAAGGTTACATAAGCTAGAATCAACTCCTAAGAGAGCGAAGAGAATGTCAAGGCTTATGGTGGACCCTATTTCAAAAAGCCAATATGTGGAAATTGTTGAACCCATGGATGAAAAAGAAATCAAGGATGTGCCTATGGATGATTTTCATGTTAGTAAAGTAGATTTGGGACCACCTTCTATTTAGGGAGATATACATAATGCTAAGCTTTCTATGGAGATTTTGGCTACTAGGTTAGAGGAAAGGAAAATGAAATACTGGAAGATAGAGTGAACATTTTGACTTCTTATATCAAATCTATTGTTGATACTACATCACACCACATAGATGCTACTACAGACATTCCCAAAGGTATGAGTACCAAGTTATTGATCAAATAAATAAGTACAAATTTCTAGGTAAAGTAGTGGAAGAATGGGTGGAAAAGTTGACTATAGATGGACTCCTTCTTATTCATGACACAATTCTTTTGTATACCAACATATCTAGCAAACAAACTAAAATTTTGAATGGTCTGAAGGTGTTTAAGAAAGAAGAGGCTATGTTGAATGTGGCTAGAAATGGACTGATGGGCATGGTAAAAATTGATTCTAGTGTCTTGATTACAAAGAAGATCATAGACATACCTGAAGAAAATGAATCAGTCTAATGGTTGAATGCAATGGAGGGGAAACTAACAATGGTAAAACAATGTTTGAATGATTTGAAAAATCTGGCTAAAAGTAGCAGATCGTACTTGCTCAATCTCAGGAGCTCCTATGTCTCATTAGGAGTAGACATTTATGATGAAATAGAAACCAACCTACTAGATGTTGTTCTCAAATAGGCCTTTAAAGACCTATTAATTGAGGAGTTAAAAGTTAAAGAAGATGCAACAAGTAATTCCATGGAAAAGTTAAACAATGTGGCTGCTTATTTAATGAATTTAAAGAAGGATGTAGTAGAGATGTAAAGGAAGTATGAGGAAGCTGGTAACATGTTGCAGATGTGGAAAACAAGATTAATGATTACTAGCATTCCTATTGCTAAGGGTATCATCTCTATTCTGAATAAATTCAAAGTTCTTCAAGACAAATTGGATGCTTCTCAAAGAACAGGGGGTCAAGCAGAGAAAGTTGGTACTAATGAACAGGTATTTCATGGAGAGCAATCTGGATTAGATGCAGTGCATGGTGAAGACAAAGAAGTGTCTTCTTGAAAGTTTCTTTGAGATTTTTTTGCTTTCTTAAGCTTATGATTAAGACTTATGTTATTATTCGAGACTATGTCTCATTATGTTTCAAGAAACTTTATTATATTTTAATTGTTAGTTGTATGGGACAATTATATGGGAAAAAGTTAGTTCCCACTCTTTTACTATATAATGTATGAGTAAAATAGAGTTCGGATCTTTTGGTGAAATTTATTTTCATGACTAGATCATTTGATATAGAATTTTAATCTTAGGAAGAAAGGGGAATATTTTATACAACAAATATAATGTCATTTTGAGAAGAACTCAATAGTCTTCTCTACCTTATTCAATAATACAGGGGAAGATTGACAATGGGTCTATGATCTCTATATGTATTTCCATTTATTCTTCGTATGTTGAATGTATGGTGTATTGAATATATGATATCTACATTTATGTGTGTGAAATATTGATAACCTATTCTTTTACAATTGCAATTCTATCAGAATGTCTTCTTTTGTATGTTAGAGTCTAATACAAAAGTGGTGATTCAATTGTTGTGGTTCATCCATTAGTCTCCTTCTATTCATCTGTCTAGAAAAAGAATTTGGTGATTTTATTATTATAAGTAAAAGTCTTGCATGTAGTACAGTGTGTATTGTGGTTTTTGTTACAATTTTATAGTTGTGGAAAACCTCCTTTCCCCACTTTTAGATCAAAAGAGTACCATAAAAAATAAAACCTTATCATACGAAGGGAAGTGTACCTTCTAAAATATTCAGAGGACAATTAATGAAATTGTCCAACAATTAGTGGAATTTGTTGTTGCAAACTGGGAGTCATATATTATACAAGTGGTGAAAAATATGTTCACTAACACACACAAGTATTTGTGTGGATACGAGTACTAGCCTATATAGTCTCATGTATGGAGCTAATTCAATCATGTCCTTGGAGTTGAAAATTCCTTCATTATGAATTTCCCTCAAGGACATAGTTGATGATAACACCTATAGGGAGTAGTGGCTTCAATAGCTTGAGATGCTCGATGAACAGTGCATACATGCTCTTGAACATTTCCAAGATTACCAAAAGAGTCTTACGAGAAGCTACAATGAGTGAGTCATTCACCACTCCTTCGAATTTGGCAACTTGGTTCTCTACGAAAATCAATGCAACATCAACGCTCCTCCTAGTATGAAAGGTAATTTTAGTTCCAACTGGTTGGGACCTTACATCATTACCGATGTATATGGTTTGGGTGTGTATCAACTTTCTTCAATGGATGGTACTCCTCTGAAAGAACCTATGAATGCTATACATTTACGTAGATTCTATGCTTAAGAATTTGTTTCATTCATTCTTGTATGGTATATTCATGATTTCCTTAAAGCACATAGTATTAGGTAGATTTAATATGTAATAATTTATTTATACTTTGTTTCTTCATTCTCAACAAATATTTAGTTGTCTTAAATTGTCAAGTAGTTTTCATTGATTAGTGAAAATTTACTTTTCTCATGTTGCAATACTTCCCTAATTAGTTGTAGATGTAATTAATTAGTTTATTTCTATTGTTCAAATTAGATCTAGCTTAGAATATATTTGAACAACCTTTCAACATGTTTAATTCAATCATTGTCGCATTTGATTAAACAATAACTTTACATTGTTGTTTAGTTAGATCACAACTATAGTTAATTAAACATTTCTGAAAAACCAATAAATCATTGTCGCATTTAATTAAGCAATTTAACCAAGTTGTTATTTAGATCACAATTGATTTATGCAAAACAAAACTATCTCATTGCCACATGTGTATTAATTAGATCATTGTTTCATTTATTAAAAAATCTTATAAAGTTGTCTACTTAAATCACAATTGTATTTAATTAAGCACATGCATCTCAAATCACATTATTTCATTAGATCTTTGTAGCATTTATTTAAACAATTTAACCAAGTTGTTTAAATTAAATCACAATAGCATCTAATCAAATAATCTATAAGACATAATGCAAAAACACATAACATGATATCACTCCAAAAAGACAAAATCTCTCTCTCTCTCTCTCTCTCTCTCTCTCTCTCTCTCTCTCTCTCTCTCTCTCTCTCTCTCTCTCTCTCTCTCTCTCTCTCACACACACACACACACACACACACACACACACACACACACACACACACACACACACACACACACACACACACACACACACACACACACATATTGTGAATGTTTCTCAGTACATCATATACAAAAAGAATGTTGAGAATAGGGCAGACAACTAAGAGGGGGAGGGGGGGTGAATCGGTTGTCACAAAAACTTTTAACCTTTGCTGTAACTTAAACTTTTTTACCACTTATTAATAGATGAATGATATAACCATGAAAGCATGAATCAATAACACATGAGCATAAACAAATCAACACACATAACACTAGGATTTTTAAGTGGAAACCTAGTTAAGGGAAAAACCGCGGTGGGGGTTAACCCACAAGAATTTATACTCTGTTAAAAGTATTACAAATGGGGAAGGAACATGCCTTCAGGGTGCATTGCCTAGAGCTCACTACTCCAAGAGGCTCACTGCCTATAGAATTAGTTACAAAAGTTCATTGAAATGTTTGAACTAAGAAATGACATCTACCAATGCAGAAATTCAGTTCTGGTTAAACACAGAATACTAATCTTACACACTTCATCCTCACTCTGCCCTATTTCACTCTTTGGCCATAATCTGAGCTTAGATCTTCACCTTCGCACTTCTTCTATCATTGGCTATATATATCCACATCAAGAAATTCAATCAATTGTAGTTGGCTTTAAGAAAACTTAGAACATTTATTAAGAACTCTATTCTATCAGCTGAATCCATGCACAAACAACAATGAAGACCAAAAACTTGTGTTCTCAAATCATAAATCATGTTGGTCAATACCACTGATTATCACAAATTGCTTAACCAACAAATTTTCTTCATCCAGACCAAGATCAAATGCTAGGTCAGCATGTTCTTCTTCTAACTGTACTGACTAAATAGAACCCGATACTCAGATGATTATAACTTTCGAATCCTTCATCACTAGAAGCTAAATTTCTAGATTTAGATAGTCCTGACAATCCTTATCACTCCCTCAAATCTGTAGCACACTGTGATTTACCACTGGAGAGATCCGGACCAAGATACTAGACCCTGTCACATGCTCTATTTCTGACTACCCAGACTTAGACAAATCTTCACTCTGACTTCTGGTATGAACAAATCATGTAATGCAGATGTGTAAGATAGACTTAGTTGCCATCAATGACAACACCTGTCATGTGTGGTAGTGTCTCTTGCCAACAATCTCCCCCTTTGGCATTGATGGCAACACTTAGTGAAAAATGACTAAGTGTCAGAAAAACTCCCCGTTACTATGTACACTTATTCTTTGCACTATTCTCTAGTGCTCCCCCTTTACATAATTCCTCATTTTTCACTACTCTTCACTCCCCCTTTGACATCAATGGTAAAGGGTGGGATCTGCAAACTAGAATTTACATAAAAGTTCTATATACCAAGCCGCATATGTATAAACAATCCTTAAGTCCTATTTACATAAACTTAAGTATATCACCAAAAATGTTTTTCAATAGTGCCAGCTCACTATCCCAGCACTTCTTCTTACTGTTCAAAATTAAGATGTGGCCACTAAATAGAAATGCTTGTGACTTTGCCTTCTGTAGATCAGTGGGGTCACTTGTCTAAGCGGCAGCTTGGGCTTCGATCAAGGCATTGAACATTGCTTCCATTTTGGGGGAAATTAGTCCCCGGAGCTCACTCATCCTTGCCTCAATGCTCTCCTTTTCTTTTGTCAATTTCTTTATTTCTTCAATCAAGTTGATTGCTTGACACTCCTTTCTTGCCACTGATGCTATCAAAGGATCAAAAGATTTGGATACACTTGATAGTTTTTTCTTAGACTCCTTTATTTTATCTTAAATATCCTCTATAACTTTAGGACAAGATAAGCAAAATTTATATACATTCCCTCCTTCTGTAAGAGCATTTTGAATACTCTTTATACTGGTGTCCAGCACAATTCTATCTAATGTAATCATCCCTTTCAGAGCATCAAATCTTTTATCATTGAGTTCATTTTTAACCTTGACCTCTATAGATTTTTTAAGGGACTCAAAATGAGTACTTACAAAATTTATCAAACTCTTCAACTGACTAGAGGGGGAAGATGATGAGTCATTCTAGTAAGTTGGCATGATTTTCTCCAAAATCCCTGATGCCAGACCAAGTAGCTCATTGTCTTCTATGTGAGACTTCAAAATATCTTCTTTGGCCTTAGCTTGTGCGAGAGAGGCCCACTTTATCTTCTGAATTGGTGAAAGACTATCCAAATTGATTGGACCTTTCAACTCTTCTGCAACTATTTTATCATTTTCAAAAATTTCTTTCACTGCTTCTGCAATGTCTCTTGCCCAAGATGTTGATGTATCTATTTGATCCTTATCGGTACTGTCAATCGGATTGTCCTGCTTGGGCTCTTCATCAACCTTTGCAATCTCTTCTTCTTTTCCATTTTTGTCCTTAGACTTTTTTGCTTCTTGGTCCTTAGCTTCTTTTGTTTCATGCTCTTTATTTTTCAATGAATCATTTTCAATTTGAGCATCTGTTTCAACATTCATCTCTGTATCTTCTTTACTGGATTGATGCAAAGGAGTTTGAATACATCCTACATCATCAGTTTTATTTGTCATCTTTTCATCTTCTTTGTTTATTTCTTCCTCTTCTGGAATAGAGGAGTCATCTATCTCAGTTTGCTGCTCATTGATCTTCAATTTTTCAACATGAGGAATTGAGGAATCAATCCCATCATTCTTCAACAATGGGAAGATTATGCCTTTTCAATGCACTCAAAAGAATCTCCTAAGTATCTTTGACTATCTCATCAGTTTCACCAAGCATGAGTTTATTCATTCTTTTCTTACTCCTGAAGTCATCTTTCACTTCCTTGAATATCATGTTCGTTTGTTCTGGAGTAATTTGAGGGCACAATTTTATCAGTATATGCTCCCTAAGCTCAATGTCTTTACTTTTTGCATTTTCTTTTCTTAACTATAGAATATATGCAAGACCTTTTGGAATTTTAGAAGTTATTTCAATTAAAGCCTTATTGTAGATATTTAGATATATGACTGTTACTTCCTCTAGAATCCTCTTATTAGCATCATTGTAATCATCACAAAATTTAGTCATTGGCCTTAAGTTCCCATCTATAGTGACTAATTTGATGATGTCATCCACAGAAAGAGTAGGCTTTTCAACACATGTTTCAATCTTTTGCCTCTTGCTTGCCCTTTTGCTTCTAGAGGGCTTCTCCTTAGATACCTTGGCTGCTTTTATACCTGAAGCCTTCAACTCTTTGACCTCAACATCAAAATCAATTTCTTCTTCATCATTTTTCATACTTTTATATGTCTGGGAGGCCTTAGTTTTCACCCTTTTCTCTTCTTTTCTGGATGATTTGCCTTCCAGTTTCTCCGGTTTGGCAAATTTTGTGGGAACAGGGGCAGCAACAAAGCTCCTAGTAGTCCTTGATGTGGAGGAGGATTCTACCAAAACACTTCCTTGTTTCTTATCCTGCTTCTCCTTCTCAGCTTTTTCTATCCTTTCTTTGTTCTACTTCACTGCTTCCTTAGTTATGCCAATGCTTTCAACATACATTTCTACTTTCTTTTGAACTTTCATCTTGATTTCAAGTTCTCTGAGCTCAACATACAGTTTCACACTTAGCTCCTTATATGTCCCAAATCTTTCAATTGTTGTGTCCTTTGGCTTGCTCAAAAGGTGTTAAGCATACATATCCAATACTTGCTCATCAACCTCATACCCCATGGTCATGATCCATACTGTTCTTGATTCAATAACTTCCATTAAACACTATCTGTATCCACCATAAAGCAGACTGTATCCTTGTATTTTTCAACCACAGATGTAGGAATTCTCTCCCTTGAATGTATCATGTTCTAATTTTTTTTTAAGAAACCCCAAAGAGCAGTCCTTTGGGCATTGGAGTCACCAATACTATTCAAGTGCTCTCTTATTTGAATAGCAACAAGCTTATCTCTGGTCCAACACATGCTTTTCTTACCGGGTAAATCATTCATGAAGTAGAAGAACAAACATAGTACTAGTGTACCATATTTGAAGGTGTTCTTCTTATCCTTCTTAACTTTATTCAAATTTTCCATTAGCTAATTCTATAGCAACTCACACAAGTCATAATCAGCATTCTCTCTCAACATCTTATAAGCTGCATAGATAGCAATACCGAATACAGAATTCTCCATGTGGAATGATATATCTTGTATCCAATCACCATTGATGCAAATTTGACATCTAGATCAGCAATGTCATTTATTGTCATTTCCCTTTTGTCAAATCTTGAACTGGTAGCATCAGTTACAATTTGATTCTTTACTGACTTCAACATTGGTAGTTCACTAGATGAGTTTAACCCTATCATGGCCTTGATGGCATCCTTGGTGATCTTGAAAGGTTTCATTAGCCACAAAAACTCATCATGCATTTCACTTAGAACATACCAAACCCATTCATCTTCATCGAAGGATGGAAACCCTATAATCTGAATGAAATGTTTATCATGCAGTACCTTATACTCAAGTTTAAGACCGTGAATTTCATCCCTTAGATGATTCTTGAACAAATCCACAAACCTTGAGTCCCCAAATTCATCTATGCTAGCATGAATATAGACCCTAGTATCTTCAACATGTAATACACCATACAAAACATTTGAAAATGCACCTAACGGGTCGACTTCTACTGATTTGTGTGGATGCTTCTTGAATTTGGGTCAGGGCCGTTTAGTAATATCAACAACCAATGGTGTAGCCATTGCAAAAGATTACAAGTTCAAAGCTTCACAGAAAAATACCTTTTTCTTCCACGGAATTAGGGTTAGCTGATGAATTCGCCGTTCGCACTTTAAATCCTTGAAATCTTAGCTCAGGTGCTCTTTTGCTCACTCTCTTTGAATGCAAAGTGATCCAAAAGATTGAATGAATGACTTTTTATCCTCTACAAAACCTAATTTGTCATGTAATAAATGCTCTGCTCTAATACATCCAGTTACACTATTTCTTCATACAGTCAATCTTCAATTGCTTCGCAATCAATCACATTTGCTTCTTTTCTTCTGGAATTTGCTTCAACAGATCTACAATAGGCTTCTCTATCTTCATTCATCATGTCAGATTCAGGCACCCACTTACTGGCCGAGGGAATCAGATTTTCAATGCAACTCCCCCTAAGCCAAAGCTCCTGATTCAATTCCCAAAGGAATTATCAACACCGGATTCTGGTTTGGACCCATTGTCAACATTCATTTCACCCTTCTTTACCCATGTTTTGTTCATTTCATTCTGGACCTCATTCACATCAACTTTGCCCTTGCCTTTGTCTTGTCTTTGCTCATCTGGTTTTCTGTTTACTGGACCTTTTCTATCATCATTCCTACTTCTGTAGAATCTTGAAACATGACCGGATCGGTTACAATTGAAGCACATAACATTTCTTTACCCATTTGATTGATTTCCTCTTGATCTGCACTGATTAGCCATATGCCCAAAACTATTGCATGCAAAGCATTTGCCATTGAAAGAGTTGTCATTTCCTCTATTGTTAGAGTTATTCATTATCATACTTCTACATTCATTGGATGTATGACCATACCTCTTACACTTGAAGCATTGACTAAGGAAAGATGAACCACTTTGATTTACTCTACTTCTGCACTAAGTAGCTCTATGACTAAATCTATTGCAATTGAAACAATTTCCATTGAAATATGGATACCTTTGAGCATTAGGTTGTCTTACCGGAGGTCTTCTGGGTCTGTTTCTCCCATTCCTTGAATGAGAATTTCTTTGTCCGAATCTAGTGCTTTCACCTATCTCATACCCAAGACCATGCTTATCATCTACCTTCTTCTGACTATCAAGCAACACCTCAAGTTTAGCTGAGCTTATCTTGAATTTCTTTTTATATTCATTTGCAACTTCTAGGTCATGTTTGAGAATGATAATTTGTCTTTCAAGTTCTTCCTCATTGTCCTTACTTTCATGTAGATCAGACTCTAGATGGCCAATTATTATGTCCAATCTACAACATTCTTCAGTTCTTTCTTTTAGAGATTGATTCAGTTTTTCTTCAATCTTCTTCCTTTCTTCAATTTCCTTGGTTAGCCTCATTACCCCAGATTCCATCTCATGTTTTAGAACAACAACTTCTTTTGCTAACTTCTCACATTCCTTTGTCTTCTCTTTTAGGGCCTCATCCATGTCATTGTCTTCATTCTGATTTCCTAGTTGAAGAAGTAGTTCTTTCCTCTTTTCATTAGATTTGCTCAATTTTTATTTTAAGGTCTCAATGAAGTCTTCAACATCTTTAAGGTTCTCTTGCAATTCTTTGACTTTTGCTCTAGACTGATCAAAATCTTCTAAAGCAAGTTTCAGTTGTTCTTGAATGCCATCAAAATACTTGAATGAACCCATTGAAAACACCTTCCCAGATCTTCCTCAAGCTGTTAAACTTCTTTTAAGGAACTAGGGTCTGATACCAATTGTTGAGAATAGGGCAGACAACTGAGAGGGGGGATGAATCAGTTGTCACAAAAACTTTTAACCTTTGTTGTAACTTAAACTTCTTTACCACTTATTAACAAATGAATGATATAACCATGAAAGCATGAATTAATAACACGTGAACGAAAATAAATCAACACACATAACACCAGGATTTTTACGTGGAAACCCGATTAAGGGAAAAACCATGGTGGGGGTTAACCCACAAGAATTTATACTCTGTTAAAAGTATTACAAATGGGGAAGGCACATGCCTTCAAGGTGCATTGCCCAGAGCTCACTGCTCCAAGAGGCCCACTGCCTACAGAATTAGTTACAAAAGTTCACTGAAATGTTTGAACTAAGAAATGACATCTAACAATGCAGAAATTCACTTCCGGTTAAGAACAGGATACTGATCTTACACACTTCATCCTTACTCTGCCCTATTTCACTCTTCGGTCATAATCTAAGCTTAGCTCTTCACCTTCACACTTCTTTCTGCTCTTTTCCTTCTTCTTCCATCATCACATTAATATCACTACTCAAAACACTCGAATCCATCGGCTATATATATCCACATCAAGAAATTCAATCAACTATAGTCAGCTTCAAAAAAACTTAGAACACTTATTAAGAACTCTGCTCTATCAGCTAAATTGATGCACAAACAACAACGCGGACCAAAAACTTGTGTTCTCAAATCATCAATCTATTGAAATAAGGGCAGACAACTGAGAGGGGGGGTGAATCAATTGTCTCAAAAACTTTTATCACTTGCAGCAATTTACCTTCTTTGTCACTTATTAACAAATTAATGATATAAGCATGAAAGCATAAATCAACAACACATGAATAGAAACACACATAACACTAGGATTTTTACGTGGAAACCCGGTTAAGGGAAAAACCATAGTGGGGGTTAACCCACAAGAAATTATACTCTGTTAAAAGTATTACAAATGGGGAAGGCACATGCCTTCAGGGTGCACTGCCCAGAGCTCACTACTTCAAGAGGCTCACTGCCTACAGAGATGATTACAAGAAGATTACAGATTGTTTGAACTGATAAGTAGCATCTACCAATGCAAAAGTTTAGTTCTGGTTAAGCAAAGAATACTGATCTTACACACTTCATCCTTATTATGCCCTGTTTCACTCTTAGGCCATAATCTGAGCTTAGATCTTTATCTTTGCACTTCTTTCTGCCTTTTTCACACTTACTCCATTGCCACTTCATACACCACTTCCAAAACACTCGAATCCATCAACTATATTATCTGCATCAATAAATTCAATCAACTATAATCAGCTTCAAGAAAACTTAGAACATTTGTTAAGAAGTCTGCTCTGTTAGTTGAATCCATGCACAATCAACAACGCGAACCAAAAACTTGTGTTCTTAAATCATCAATCATGTCAGCCAATACCACTGGTTATCACAAATTACTTAACCAATAGTTTTTCTTCATCTGGACCAAGATCAAATACTAGGTCGCCCTGTTCTTCTTCTGACTATACTGACTAACTGGAACCTGATACTCAAATGCTTATAACATTTGAATCCTTCATCACTGGAGGCTAAATTCTTGTATTTAGATAGTCCTGACAATCCTTATTACTCCCTTAGATCTGTAGCACACTACGATTTACCACTAGAGAGATCCAGACCAAGATACTGAACCTTGTCACATGCTCTGTTTCTGACTACCCAGACTTAGACAAATCTTCACTTTGACTTCCGATAAGAAAAAATTATGTAATACAGATGTGTAAGATAGACTTAGTTGCCATTAATGACAACACCTGTCATGCATAGCAGTGACTCTTGCCAACAATCTCCCCCTTTGGCATTGATGGCAACACTTAGTGAAAAATGACTGTCAGAACAACTCCCCCTTACTATGTACACTTATGCTTTTCACTGTTCTCCAGTGCTCCCTCTTTGCTGGATTCCTTATTTTTCACTGCTCTTCACTCCCCCTTTGACATCAATGGAAAAGACTTTTTGGATGTAACAATTCCATAATCTCACATTCTTCCACAATGGAGTGTATATGTAATACAACTTTATAGCTAGGAGTGAATATTTCCTTATGGTCTAGTAGTTCCAATTTCTGTAATTGAACATCAAACTTGACAAAATCCACATATCAAAATTCACCAAAAACTTTTATGTGCATGGGCATATATACAAACAAGCCTATGACTTATTTACATAAGTTTGAACACATCACCAAAGATATTCTTCAACAGCGCCAACTTATTGTCCCAACTCTTCTTCATACTATTCAAAACTGTGATGTGACCACTAAATAGGAATGATTGAGACTTTACTTTTCTCAAGTCAGTAGGATCACTTGATTTAGCAGCAGTTTGAGCTTTTTTCATGGTATTGAACATTTCTTCCAACTTAGGGGAAATCAATCCCCAAAGCTCACACATTCTTGTCTCAATATTGTCCTTTTCCTTCATCAATTTCTTTATCTCTTCAATCAGGCTGATTGTTTGAGATTCTTGGCTCATTACTGATACTGTCAGGGGATCAAAAGATTGGGATACACTTGACAATTTTTCCTTAGACTTCTTTATTTTTATTTCAATGTCCTCTATAGCTTTAGGACAAGATAAACAAAATTTATATACATTCCCTCCTTCTGTAAGAGCATTTTGAATATTCTTAACACTGGTATCCAACACAATTCTATCTAATGCAATCATCCTTTTTAGAGCATCAAATCTTTTATCATTGAATTCATTTTGAACCTTGACCTCTATAGCCTTTTCAAGAGATTCAAAATGAGAACTTACAGAGTTTATTAGATTTTTCAACTGGCCGAAGGGAGATGCAAATGAATCCTTCTGGAATGTTGGCATGATTTTCTCCAAAATCCCAGATGCAAGACCAAGTAGCTCAACGTCTTCCATGTGAGACTTTAGAATATCTTCTCTAGCCTTGGCTTGAGCAATGGAGGCCAATTTTATCTTCTGTACCAGAGATAAGGTATCAAAATTTATTGGACCTTGTATTATATCCTGATCTTCTTCAATTTGTTTATCTCTTTCCAAAATTTCCTACACTACTTTTGTAGTGTCTCTTGCCAAAGATGCTAATGTATCTATTTGATTCTTACCGATACTATCAACTGGATTGTCCCACTTGGGCTTTTCCTCAACCTTTGCAATCTCTTCTTCCTTTTCATTTTTGTCCTTGGCCTTTTCTGCTTCTTGGTCCTTAGCTTCTTTTGTTTCATAGTTTTTATTTTTCAATGAATCATCTTCATCTGTTTCAACATTCATCTTTGTATCTTCTTTCCTAGATTGATCCAGAGAAGTTTGAATACCTCTTGCATCATTAGTTTTATCTATCATATTTTCATCTTCTTTGTTTATTGCTTCGTCTTCTGGAATAGAGGAGTCATCTATCTCAGTTTGCTTCTCATCTCTCTAATTCTCTTCATCATTTAGAATTGATACATCCTCAGTATCAATTGGTTCTTCTATAAACATGTAGAACTTGTTCTTGTCCTTTCTTTAGAATCTATTTTGCTTCTTTAACAACTTCATCAATATCTCCAATTATTAGCTTATTCATCCTTGTTTTGCTTCTGAAAATCATTCTTGAACTCTTTAAAAAATCTATCTTCTTCTTTGTTGGAGATCATCAGACACAAACTAGATAACACATGTTCCCTCAGCTCCAAATATTTATCTTTAGCAGTCTCTTTCCTCATTTCCAAAATGTTACTCAGACTCTTAGGAATTTCAGATAAAACTTCCACAAGAGCTCTATTGAATGTATTAAAGTATTTTATAGTGGCATCCTCCAAAATTCTCTTGTTTGCATCATCAAGAGTGTCATAGTATTTTACTATGGGTTTTAGATTCCCATGAATTATCACAGTATTCACAATTTCTTCTACTGACAAAGTGGATTTTCTAGTTTGGGTTTCAGTCTTTTATCTTTTACTTACATCCATACTTCCGGAAGGTTTATCTTTTGCAGTCTTTGAAGCTTCTTCTTTCTTTGTCTTTATTTCCTTTACTGCTTCATCTAATTCTGTTTCCTCATCATATTTAATGCTCTCATATGTTCTGGATGCTTTAGTCTTCATTCTTTTACCATCTTTGCTGGATGGTTTGTCTTCTGGTTTCTCTGTTCTGACAGGTTTTGTGTGACTAGAGGTAGTAGCAGAGCTTCTTATTTTTCTAGGCTAGCTGGTGGAGACTTCTGGAGCACTTCCTTGTTTCTTATCCTACATCTCCTTCTGATCTTTTTCTATCCTTTCTCTATTCTGCTTCACAACTTCCTTAGTTATGCTAATGCTTTCAGCATACATTTCTACTTGCTTTTGAACTTTCCTCTTGATTTTAGGTTTTCTAAGCTCAACATGCAGTTTCAAACTGAGCTCCTTATATGTCCCAAATCTCTCCAAAAAATCATCCTTGGGTTTTCTCAAGAGATGTTGAGCATACATATCCAAAATTTTCTCATCTACCTCATACCCCATGGGCATGATCCAGACAGTTCTGCATTATACTGCTTCCATTAAGCACTAATTAGTATCCACCATGAAGCATATCTCATTCTGGTATTTCTCAACAACTGATTTAGGAATTCTTTCCCTAGAATGCATCTTATTCTAAAAATTCTTGAAGTAACCCCAAATTGCAATTTTTTGTGCTTTAGAGTCACCAATGTTGTTCAAGTGCTCTCTTATCTATATAGCAATAGGTTTATCATCTATCCAACACATGCTTTTCTTACCAGGTAACTAATTCATGAAATAGAAGAACAAACATAAGATCAGTGTACCATATTTGAAGGTGTTCTTCTTATCCTTCTTTACCTTATTCAATTTTTCCATCAGCTGGTTCTGCAACAACTCACACAAGTCATAATCAGCATTCTCTCTTAACATTTTGTATGCAGCATATATGGTCGTACCGGAAACAGAGTTCTCCCTGCTAGAGTGATAAATTTTGTATAAATTTTGTAACCAATTACCATTAAAGAAAACTTAACATCTAAATCAATAATGTCATTGATTGTCATTGCCCTTTTGTCAAACCTTGAACTGGTAGCATTAGCTACTATATGATTTTTTATTGCTTTCAACATTAGTAGTTCACCAGATGAATTTAACCCTGTCACAACCTTGATGGCATCCTTGGTGATCTTGAAGGATTTCATTAGCCATATAAATTCATCATGCACTTGGCTCAGTACACTGGACCCACTCATCTTCATCGAAGGATGGAAACCCTATAATCTGAATGAAATGTTTATCATGTAGTGCCTTATATTTAGGTTTAAGATCATGAATTTCATCCCTTAGATGATTCTTGAACAAATCTACAAACCTTGAGTCCCCAAATTTATCTATGCTCACATGAATATAGGCCCTAATATCTTCAACATGCAATACACCATATGGAGCACTTAAAGATGTACCTAACGGGTTGACTTCTGCTGATTTGTGTGGATGCTTCTTGAATTTGGGTCGGGACCTTTCAGTGATATCAACAATCAAAGGTGTATCCATTGCAAAAGATTTCAAGTTCAAAGCTTCACAGAAAAATACCGTTTTCCTCCACGGAATTAGGGTTAGCTGATGAATTTGCCAGTCACACTTCAAATCCTTGAAATCTTAGTTCAACTACTCTTCTGCTCACTCTCTTTGAATGCAAAGTGATCAAATGATTGAATGAATGACTTTTTATCCTCTGCAAAACCTAATTTGTCACTATAATAAATGCTCTTCCCTAATACATCTAGTTACATTGTTTCTACATGCAGTCAATCTTCAATTGCTTCACAATCAATCACATTAGTTTCTTTTCTTCCAGAATTTTCTCCAACAGGTCTGCAATAGGCTTCTTTATCTTCATTCATCATGCCAGATTCAGGCACCCATTCACTGGCAGGGGGGATTAGATTTTCAATGCAGCTCCCCTTGAGCCAGAGCTCCTAATTCAATTCCTGGAGGAATTATCAACACCAAATTCTAGGGCGGACCCATTATCAACATTCATTTCACCTTTCTTTACCCATGTTTTGTTCATTTCATTCTGGACCTCATTCATATCAACTCTGCCCTTGCCTTTGTCTTGTCTTTGCTCATCTAGTTTTCTGTTTACCAAACCCTTTTTGTCATCATTCCTACTTCTGTAGAATCTTGCAACATGACCGGATCAGTTACAATTGAAGCACACAACATTTCTTTGTCAATTTGGTTAATTTCCTCTTGATCTACACTGATTAGCCATATGTCCAAATCTATTGCATGTAAAACAGTAGCCATTGAAAGAATTGACATTTCTTTTGTTTTAAGTGTAGTTCATCATACTTTTGCATTCATTAGATCTATGACCGTACCTTTTACAATTAAAGCATTGACTGGAGAAAGATGGACCATTTTGATTCACTCTACTTTTGCACTGAGTGGCTCTATGACCAAATTTATTGCAATTGAAACAATTTCCATTGAAAGATGGATACCTTTGAGCATTAGGTTGTCTTACCAGAGGTCTTCTAGGTCTATTTCTTTAATTCCTTGGTTTAAAATTTCTTTGACCGGATCTAGAGTTTTCACCTTTTTCATATCCCAGACCATGCTTATCATCTGCCTTCTTCTGACTTTCAAGCAGTACTTCAAGTTTATTTGATCTTAAGTTGAACTTCTCCTTGTATTCATTTTCAATTTCTAGGTCATGTCTAAGAATGACAATTTGTCTTTCAAGTTCCTCCTCATTATATCTGCATTCTTGTAAATCAGATTTTAGGTGGCTAAATGTTCTATCCATTTTGCAGCATTATTCTATTCTTTCCTTCAGAGTTTGATTCAGGTCTTCTTCAGTCTTCTTCCTTTCCTCAATTTCTTTGGTTAGCCTCATCACCCCAGATTCCATCTCATGTTTTAAAATTGAAACTTCTTTTGTCAGCTTTTCACATTCCTTTGTCTTTTCTTCCAAAGCCTCATTTATGCCATTTTCTTCAGTACAATTAGCTAGTTGTTGAAGTAGCTCCTTCCTCCTTTCCATACATTTTTTTAGTTTTTCTTTTAACATCTCAATGTAATCATCAACATCTTTAAGGTTTGCTTTCAGTTCATTTACTTCTACTTTGGACTGATCAAGATCTTCTAAAGCCAATTGAAGTTGTTCTCTAAGTGAACCCATTGAAACTCCTTCCCAAATCTTCCTCAAGATGTTAGGCTTCTTCCAAGGAACCTTGCTCTGATACCAATTGTTGAAATAAGGGCAGACAACTGAGAGGGGGGTGAATCAATTGTCTCAAAAACTTTTATCACTTGCAGCAATTTACCTTCTATATCACTTATTAACAAATTAATGACATAAGCATGAAAGCATAAATCAACAACACATGAATAGAAACAAACATAACACCAGGATTTTTACGTGGAAACCCAATTAAGGGAAAAACCACGGTGGGGGTTGACTGATGCAGAGCATCTAGGACAGCAGAAGTATGTTCAAAACTTCTCATGCAATAACTAACAAGTTCATTGTTCTCTGACAGAAATCAAGCTTCTAACAATGAAGGTTTTAACACAACATAATACTTGTTCATGACATAAGAGAGAGGGACTTCAAGGCACTCATCTTCCAAGACACTTAACTCCATCTAAGTTTCCATACAACCCCCTATGCAGGGTCTAAAGGATAGCAGTCCTTAGACTGTCATAACTTTGCTACTCCAAGATAGTCACACAAACCTCTTTGGAATGATCTCTACCAACACCAACTCAACCTCATTGTAGCATACCAACTCAATAACTTACCAAACTCTTAATTCCTTTCTTGGCAAACCAATGACATGACAAACATACTCTGAGGGGGAGAATGAGGTTAGTCAAATTAATGAAAACATATAAACCCAAACACCAATGGAAGTTGAAAGCAAAGAGGAATCAAATCAAAACAAGTAAGAACATACTTACAAACTCCTTTTACCTATCGTTTTCCATTGTTTGCCTATCTTTCTTTGATCTTGATTGTGAAGCCCTCAAAAGCTTTCCTTGCTTGCTTGCTTGTTTGAAGATGACAAAGGAAGAATGGCTTTTGATGTGTTTGTGTTGAATGTGAGCTTCAACACACAATAATGGAGGACACTTGAAAATAGAATGAAAAAGAGAATGAGAGAAATTTTGGTATAGTGATTGTGCAAGATGAAGTTCCTCCTAATGGCTTAGAAGAGGGTTCTATTTATAGATCTTCTAAAAATGCAATGGAGGGTGAGGATCAAAAGATGAGATCAATGGCTAGGAATAAAAGTGAATCTTTTATTCATAGTGGATGAATTAAAAATTCATTTTTTGGGAAGAATGGAGGATAGTGGATGAGTTAAAAATTTATTTTTGGGAAGAGTGGAGGATAGTGGGGAACAATTGAATTAAGAATTCAATTGGTGGAGGATAGTGGGGAACAATTGAATTAAGAATTCAATTGGTGGAGGATAGTGGGGGACAATTGAGACAATTGAATTAAGAATTCAATTAGTGGAGGATAGTGGGGAACAATTGAATTAAGAATTCAATTGGTAGAGGATAGTGGGGAACATTGAATTAAATATTCAATTGGTGAAGGCTAGTGGGGAACATTGAATTAAATATTCAATTTGGTGGAGGATAATTGATTTAAAGATTTATTTTCAAAAATGGAGGATATTAGCTAATTAAATATTAAAAATATTTAATTATATGTGCAACATGGTGAGGTGGATTGATGAGGTGGATTTTGGACTTTAGACATTAGAAGAATTTAGGGAATTTAATTGATGTGAGACATAAGAAGAATTTAGGGAATTTAATTAAATAAAATGACTTTATTTAATTATGGGATAATGAAACAATCAAATAAATTTTAAATATTTATTTAATTGACAGAAGAAAATAAGAATTAAGATAAATATTAAAATATTTACTTAAATCGACTTGAGCCAATTTTAAGTGTATACATTTTGCCCCTCTTTGAAGCAATGTGTTTTATCACATTGTTTCAAAGAATAAATAGTTTGATAATGATACATGCCCCAGTTTGCCCCTAGTACAGGTTATGATGATAGGATGCCCCCTCGGGAGATTGGACGGGGAGAAGGCCGAAGGCGTGAGACGGACAATCTCATGATGAGATAGGTTGACAGGAGATGAAATGGTTGGATGCAGAAGAAATGGATGAATGATATGGAATGCAAGATAAAAAGATGACACACACAAGCAAGTAAGCAAGTATGCACAAATGATATAGGGACAACCAAGGTATTGCCCCTGTCGAGCGGTAAACCAACGATATAGGTTGATGATGTCTAGTTTCAGGAATGAGATATGTCATATAAGACTTCGGGTCTAGTTTCAACAATGCGACATCCTATCTAAGACATATGATAATGATATACGACAATGTTGTCATGGCGGGGAGTGATGTATCCCTAGAGCAACATGAAGGATAGTTATGACTGATTGATATGGTTTACGACCGGACAAGGATCAAGACCACTGATTGTGATCGGATCATTTGACAAGATTGACTTGACTTGATTGGCATGGATTAAGGATAGGCTTGCAATTGGATACGGTATGGATATGGATATTTGTCACCTTGATATAGCAAGTATTTTGAAGCGCTTTCATCATTGGGCTTTATTATGTTGTAAGAAAATACAAGCATCTAGGTATAATTAAACCGAGATGACCTAAGTATTACTTACATGGATTTTGATTTAGCAAGTTAATACAAGCATCTAGTCAAAGTTGAATCTAGATGACCAGAGTACTTCTTGCATTTTAACAGACAAGGATTGCCCCTTTTCATGTTTAGACCTCGGAGTCCTCAATGATCTTTTGCCGATCATGTCGTTAGACAAAAGTTGTCACATTACTAAAGTTTGATCCACAAGCAGCAGACAAAGAAAAATATTATGCCCCCATCATAGCATCTCTAGCTTCTGGCATCCTTGAGTAGCATAGGAAGACATAATGAAAAAAATCCAAGACTTTGTAAGTTAACCTGTTTACAAAACATTCTTGCATTAGATGTGTCTTTTTTCCATAATTGATATAGAATTTAGCTTGAATGTTTCAGTATGGTGCACTGCTTTGTTTAGGATAGGTTGATGTTTTTGCGTCAAGATTTTTGTTTTTTTGGTAGCTTGCTTTGCTGCTCTTGTTTGTCTAGCGAAAGGTGCAAACACAGACGGGTAGAGGGACTACAACAAGACATGGGATGAACGGGAAAGTGGAGCCTCGGGGGCGCATTGATAATGGCCTTGCCTACGTGATAGCTCAGAGGTGACGTAGTTCAGAGCTTGGACCATGGATGGATTAGAGGATAGATGACAAGATATGAGATGGACAGGGAAGCAGAGCTTCGGGGGTGCATTGATAATGGCCTTGCCTACGTGACAACGCAGAGGCAACGTAGTTCGACAAGAACCCTAATGGACCTAAGATATGGATCAGATGAGACATGATATGGAACATACATGGATCAAATATGGATCAAATAAGACACGATATGGATCAGATAAGACACGATATGGAACCGATATGGATCAGATAAGACACGATATGGATCAGATATGGAACAAACAATACTGATGACAAGGAACCACCACGGATATGTAGATGGATGGAAGATAGTAGATACGGATGGTTATGAGGATGGGCAATAGTGGACAGAAGGAAACAAGGATGTGATCTCCAAGGACTATGTCGCATAAGTGTAACATGCCCCATTGTAGGTAGAGTACATAGGATTTTTTCGTGACAATGCTAAGGACAATAGGAGGATGAGAGGATAATGAAGGGTTTGCCTGGTTTGGAGGGATAAGTTATGTCAAGAGACATCTAGAACATTTGTCAACATTGTGCCCCCAATCTTTATCAACACCAAATAATAGAGGAAAGGAAGTTTGGATGGATGGATGAGACAGGATAGGTATGCAATGGATAGAGGATAGGATAGGAAATGTAATGGAAGATGCCTGTTTGCTAGGTTTTCATCATGGTACTTATCCAAGGCACCTGTTTGCCTAGTTTTCACCATTGGATGAAGGGATTTTTCTTTACTTTTTCCTTTTTTTTTTTTTTGACTATTTAGATTGGAGAAGGTGGATATGGAAAAACTCAAGTATAGAGTTCCTTGAAAGGTGATAGTCCTACTAGATAGATATTGTTGAATGGACCATGTTCAGTGTTCTCATAGATGTTGGTAGGGGATTGCATGAAAGTGATATGGCATAGGTAGATAGTGGATTATGATGTAGAATATGGAGGGAAGGCTTATGCAAAAGCATGGACCATAGGAATAGGATGAGGAAGATACGTAGGATAATAGTGGAAGGGAATCATGACCAACGGTTGCACATACCATGGTAAACATTGAAGCTAGTGATGGGAAAGTAGTGTAGGAAGCAACAGAGACTTTTGCTTGTGGATGCATGGCATAGGCATGTAGGGATCCCCATAGACTGAGTATTGTCCTGATTTTTGTTCGTCATATGGGATGGAAGGATTTGAGACTTTGGGATGGAATGGGAGAAAGTAGATGGTTGGAATTCTTGAGAGGTGGATGCCTCATGTAACTTTAGGGATTTTTGCTTGGGAACCCAAACCTTTTTGTTTGTAGATAGTACCTGTGAAGGTAGGGGTTTGGGTTTATGCAGCTTTTGCATAGCTTTTGGAATAATCATTTGTTGCTTGGGCATCCACACCTTGTTCGGTTTGGTATTGAGGTGTATGGGTGTATGCAGCTGTTGTGCAACTTTTGGAGTAATCATTTGTTGCTTGGGGGTCCACACCTTGTTCAGTTTGGCATTGAGCTGTATGGGTGTATGCAGCTTTTGATATGGATACTTCTTTGATTCTTGGCTTTTATATCCTAGGTCATGAGGACTCTTAGGATTTTTTACTTTATAGGTAGAGGCATCCACATATTTGTCATTGAATCCCCGTGGGATGGTAGAAGTGAGGTTGGTGAAAGCTCTTTGTTTAGACACCATGTGCATTTGTTGGCCATGATTGGGATATTGAGAGGATTTATAGATGGATGGATAAGGTGTTGGAAGAAGGGGTGGTAAACGACATGGGGGGATATTAGGAGTTGGAAGTAGCGGAGGTAGATTGGATGGTGGGATATTAGGAGTTGGAAGTAGCAGAGGGAGATTGGATGGTGGAAGGTGTATGGTCACATGCTTTTGACAATTATAGGATGATGGAGGTGGAATGGTGACATATGTTTTGGGGATATGATAGGGTTTGCAATGGAAAGTGGTAGACTTAGGAGTGGAGGAAGTACCAACATCTTGAGTTTGTGCACCTTGGGGTATGTATCCAAGGCCGTATGAAGGTGGAGGAACGTTGACATGGATAGGTTCCAAGATACCTTGTTCATGAAGGCCTAAGCCTTTACCTTGATAGTTCATCTTCTGGAGTATGCGGTGGACAGCAAGATTATGTATAGGTGCACTAGCAGCGAGTTCTTTATTGGATGAGGAAGATGCGATAGCAGATAATGGTTGCTGGTGTTCTAGGAAAGCACATTCATGCATGAAGGTAGTAAGACCAAGGATATATGGTGGAGGCTTTGTAGCATGGTCAATAACAGATGGTGAAGGATCATTTGGATCTTCTACGCTTGCTTGGGAGGCAAGTGTCTCATCAAGGGAAGCAGAAATTGTTGGATTTTGGGTAGGACTAGATGGGGTGATAGGCTCAGGACCATGGGACACATAAAGTGGGCTTAGAGGATCATCATGGTCTGCTTGATCATAGATAGGCGCATCATCAAAGATGGGATCTTGGTCATAGATAGGATTTAACATGATGGGAGTAATGTTCTCTTGTATATGTTTTTCATCATCGGTAGTATCTTGATCATAGAAAAGACACAGGTTGTGGATGGGTTGGAATTAGATTTTCTTCTCCTGTATAGTTGTTAGGAGATGGATAGGATCAAGTGGTTCCTGGAGAGGTTCATTATTATGGATATCATCTTGATCATAGAAAAGCCATTGGATCTCTAGCTCAGGCATAGGATCAAGTTACTCATGGATAGCTTCTTCATCAACGGTAGTAGCTTGATCAGGGAAAAGATATAGGTTATGCCTGGTGGGAAATTGGATCTCTTGCTCATGTATAGGTATAGGATCATTAAAGAGATAAAGGTTATGCAAGGGTCGGCTAGGAATGTTTTGATCTTGGTTTAGACAAGGGGTTAATGTTTCCACATGCTCTAAAGTGTGCTCTTGACATAACTCGTGGGTTGTTTGGATTGAAGCAGAGGTAGAAGACTCTTGGATAGGCTCTTGGTTGGCAATATGGATGGTTAATGGAACTTGACTTTGGTGCATGGTAGAAGGCACTTTGATAAGCTCAAGGGGTTGTAGATGACATGAAGGCGTTGTAGGCATTGACAAGATAGTGGAAGAATCTTTGGTAAGGTCAAGGACCGAAGTTTGGGGACATGGTTGACTCTCAGCTAGTAGTCCTTGGATCACATCCTTCGTAGGTGTATGGGTAGATGGATGAAGGGATGGATGAGTGGATTTTGCTTTCTCCCTAGCTTTTCTTGCGTTGTATAAATCTAAAAAATTCTTTTCCCACCACTCATCTGATTCTTTTTTAGTGTGCCATTTAAAATTTGAGGAACTAGATGGCGGTGTTGGCGTAGGACTGGTATGCTTTGGGATATGTGTCTTAGAATATGGTGAAGGAGGATTTGGAGACAAAGTGGTATACAATTTCCTTCTTGAGGTGATGGTTGCCTTGTCGTGAGTATGGGAAAAAGATATATGATTTTGGGATGAGGCATAGCTAGTACTGGCCCGTTCAGCTTGCAAGCTTGTCAATTCTTGTCCTAAGATGCTGATTTGTTGGATAATTGCTATACAATCTTGGGGCGAGGGACCTAAGTTTATTTACAATTTAAGAGATTGGAATTTTTGATCAAGATATTCTAATTTGTTTGCCATTAACACAAGACTGGAAAAATTGACTAGTTTGGATGTGCAAAAACTAGAACAGGTTTGAACTGGTTTTTGAAAAGTATTGACAAATTTTGCTCTTTGGAAGATATGGTTTTTTTGCTCTCTAGTTTACATGCGCAATGACAGGAGGTAAATGTGCAACAAGTCGATATGCATGCACAATACTGGTTAAGTTTGTATGTGCAAAAACAGAGTCCAGATGCGCAATACTGTCAAATGCGCAGAAAATCAGTTTAAATGCACAAAAATTTGGTTCATATGTGCAAATCTAGCTCTTTTTTTGTGTTTTCTCAGAATTTTGGAAATTTTGGATAGTTTTCAAGATTTTTCAGTGTTTTTGGTTTGAAACATTTGGTGTTTCTACTGAAGTTGATATTCAATTATGGCAAAAGCACAGCAAACACATAGAAGTTATCCATGATTTTTATCTTTTTATATATTTTTTTGTGTTTTTGGACTTTTTTGACTCAAAAACAAGTACACCCTAGGCTGGATAGGATAGTAGGGGATTTTGGCTTGCTAAATAATTTGGTTCTTAGTTAGGGCAACCACTCGAGTGGTTACACATGCGGCGGCACTACTCTCCATTATGGAGTCTCCCAGCCTCAAAGGGTTGTGCCTATGAGGGTTTTGGGGGAGGTTGGTCGTCGGTGTAACACAGCAGTACTCGTTGCTTGAGGTTTTCACCCCAAGTACAATTTATTTTAAGTGACTTGGTAGGACTTGGCTTTAGCCTGTTACCACTCAGGGTCGTTCCCACTTGGACAAGCGTTCATCCAAGGGCAAGCCCCCCTAAAGGTTTGACAAATAGAATGACAAGTCTGGCACTTTGATCACCCAGTTAAGGGGAGAGCATAAGCCTATTGTCATTCGCAAGCACAGAAAATGCTTGTTAATCCAACCTGGTTAAAAGTAAAAAAACTATATGAGTTAAGCTACTTGTGCACTCACACGATTGTTAACTTGGAAGTGTTTAGATCGTAGCATTGTTCATTCCCCATTTGTTAACCTTGAAAGTGATTAAGACACAGCATTGTTCATTTTCCATTTGTAAAGATAGTGGTGGCCTACTTTTAGGAAAATAGATTTGACAATGCATAGATAACCATTGGGTCCAATTACTTCCTTCCTAGTTTAGAAAACTATGAGAAGTATTGTATGAGATGCACTTGTTACTTTCACCCCTAGTTAGTCTAAATGGACTAGACAAAGAAGCTAAATGATCTAATCCAGCCATTAGTCCTGCAAAAATGATTGTTAGCTCAAACACACAAAATCAGAAACCCTAAAGACAAAAAGCAAAATCAGAAGCGTCGCACTACAGTCCGAATGCGCAGAAATAGAGATTGCATGCGGCGTTTTACAAAAGTGCTAAGACAGGTGTCAAAAGCACTGTAACTAGAGATATATGCGCTATTTTAATAGATGCATTGAATCAGAGGACATAAACAGAAAGAAACAATCAGTCTGCAGAAATTTGCATTTTCTAACCTTAGTGATAAAAATGTATGTAGATGATCTCTTAGCTCAAATCTAACCTCACCATTGTGTCCGGGGGGCATTTCCATAAATTTTGACTACAAATTTGCCTAGATTTCATGAAAAATAGAGTGTTTGGTGAAGAAAACAACTTTCTTAAAATTCACTGCAAAACATATGCGTCCTTTCAAAGGTCATATGCGCAATTTCAGTGTATATGCGCTGTTTTAGAGTGTATATGCGCCATTTCAGAGTGTATGCACCGTTTCAGAGTGTATATGCGCCGTTTTAGAGCGTATGCACCATTTTGGAGTGTATATGCACTGTTTGACAGAACATATGCGCAAAAAGATAGGGTAAATGCGCAACTTCGACAAATGCGCAATTATACAGAGTATATGTGCAAAAAGATGGGGTAAATGCGCAACATAGATAGATGCACAATTATATAGAGTATATGCACAAAAAGATGGGGTAAATGCGCAACTTAGACATATGTGCAATTATACAGAGTATACGCGCAAATTGAACTCAGGTGCTAAAGTCAAGATTGGATGCGCAACTTTAGAGGTTGGATGCGCAACTGCGAAGGTTAGATGCACAACTGCAGAGGTCAGATGTACCAGATTATCATATGCACAACTTCAGAGATTGGATGCACAACTACGGAGGTCGAATGCACCGGAAGACCAGATGCGCCAACTCAGAAGGTAAATGCGTCATTTGGGAGGTTGTATGTGCAAGAAGACTGTCAGAAACCTGTTCATCGCCTATTCTTCACTTGCATGGACCTACAACTAAAAAAACTCACTTTTTTTATTAGTAAAGGGGCAAGAGCCCCACGGTGGGCGCCAAAATGTGAGGGGGAGAATGAGGTTAGTCAAATTAATGAAAACATATAAACCCAAACACCAATGGAAGTTGAAAGCAAAGAGGAATCAAATCAAAACAAGTAAGAACATACTTACAAACTCCTTTTACCTATCGTTTTCCATTGTTTGCCTATCTTTCTTTGATCTTGATTATGAAGCCCTCAGAAGCTTTCCTTGCTTGCTTTCTTGTTTGAAGATGACAAAGGAAGAATGGCTTTTGATATGTGTTTGTGTTGAATGTGAGCTTCAGCACACAATAATGGAGGACACTTGAAAATAGAATGAAGAAGAGAATGAGAGAAATTTTGGTATAGTGATTGTGCAAGATAAAGTTCCTCCTAATGGCTTAGAAGAGGGTTCTATTTATAGATCTTCTAAAAATGCAATGGAGGGTGAGGATCAAAAGATAAGATCAATGGCTAGGAATAAAAGTGAATCTTTTCTTCATAGTGGATGAATTAAAAATTTATTTTTTGGGAAGAGTGGAGGATAGTGGATGAGTTAAAAAAAAAATTTGGGAAGAGTGGAGGATAGTGTGGAACAATGAATTGAAAATTCAATTGGTGGAGGATAGTGGGGAACAATTGAATTAAGAATTCAATTGGTGGAGGATAGTGGGGGATAATTGAGACAATTGAATTAAGAATTCAATTAGTGGAGGATAGTGGGGAACAATTGAATTAAGAATTCAATTGGTGGAGGATAGTGGGGAACATTGAATTAAATATTCAATTGGTGAAGGCTAGTGGGGAACATTGAATTAAATATTCAATTGGTGAAGGCTAGTGGAGAACATTGAATTAAATATTCAATTTGGTGGAGGATAATTGATTTAAAGATTTATTTTCAAAAATGGAGGATATTAGCTAATTAAATATTAAGAATATTTAATTATATGTGCAACATGGTGAGGTGGATTGATGAGGTGGATTTTGGACTTTAGACATTAGAAGAATTTAGGGAATTTAATTGATGTGAGACATAAGAAGAATTTAGGGAATTTAATTAAATAAAATGACTTTATTTAATTATGGGATAATGAAACAATCAAATAAATTTTGAATATTTATTTAATTGACAGGAGAAAATAAGAATTAAGATAAATATTAAAATATTTACTTAATTCAACCCGAGCCAATTTTAGGTGTATACACATACTTATCTTCTTCCTCTATGGCTATCTCCAATGAGGACTGTCAGAAACAGCAATCAACAAACAAAGAGGATTGATTCCTCAGAGAATCTTTCCATATTCCTTATCATAGGATCATTGCTAGATCCAAGACATCTTATACCATTGTAAAAGACTGGTATTCCACCAGGATTTCCACTCCCACAGTTGATGGTCTTCATCTATCTACTACTGCCCTTCACCAACTTCCAACACAGAACTCTCAACAGTTGATGGTCTTCATCTATCTATTTATATTTTTTTCAATTCCTCCGAATCTCTCTTACAATGGAAACCTTCCCTTGGCTTAAAACAAGCCTCATACATTGCATGAAGTGGTTGGGGTTGATCAAAACTACCTAACCATCGGGCTACCTTCTTGAATTGTAACTACAACACTAATGACAGATTTAGTAACTGTCTTCTTTGAAACTATTTTAGAAACTAAACTGTCCACCGACTATTTTCATTTAGAATGCTTTTAAATATGTGGTTAACCTTGGACAAGGTTATAACACACTCTTCCAACCTTTCACATGCCTCTATAGGCTACAAACATTAAAACTTAAATGACTATCCTATATACCTCAACAAAGGCTTATATAATTGACTCTTGCAAACTACCTATTACAACATGACTATCCTACCTAGGACTTATAACATAACAAAAGATTCATAGTCATTTGGACATAGCCCATTTACAACATGGCTACAAGCCTTATTACAACATTGAAAATGCTCTCCAAGACCCTACTAAACCAAACAAAACAACTTGAAGATTAACCAAATCCTAGACATCTAGGTGCTCCTGCACCATACTCCCCGGCATGATGAAAACTCTTGTCCCAAGAGTTAGGGGATCTGCTCCATCCATTCTTCCATCATGTTGGGATGTTCCTTTGACTAGGAAACATGAACTCTCCAAGAGTAATTTTCCTCCTTCTCCAACCTACATGGCTCCTGTAAACAGTGTTAGGACCATAAAACATGTTGTGATGTCCTTGCCTAGGACCTTGCTACTGCAATGCTCTGTTCTTCCCAACTGGAGGTTCTGATTCATTCATCCCTAGACTATCTATTGTTTGCCTTCCTTCTTCTGCCTCTTTATAGGGCAATCAATGTCTCCAACCTTGACATAACTCAAGTCCCAAGCCTACTGCTCTTTAGGACTGTCCTCCACCTTCTACTGTTGCAATTGTTCCTGCTGCTTCCCATCATCCTTAACCTACATACTCAACTGTAGTTTCTCTCCAAAACAAATAGTGACATGCTCCTCCTTCTCTTCACAAGGTAAAGGTATCAGTTTGAACTTCTTACCATCTTTATGCACCACATAGTTATTAGTATAACCATCATGAATTGTCCTCCTCAAGTGCTACCATGGTCTCCCCAAAATAATATGCCCACATGTCATTAGAATGACATCACACAAAACATAGTGCTAATATGGACCAATTGAGAAATCAACATATGCCCTCTAATCAACCCTTACTTGCTGCTCTTGACTCACCCAGGTGGCATTGTAAGGACTAGGATGATCAAAAGTTTTCAATCCCAACTTATTCACCATTTCCCAAGAAACTAGATTATCATGAGAACCTGAGTCTACAATCAACTTGCATATCTTTCCATGGCTTAAACAATTAGTTCTGAAAATAGATACCTGTGGTGGTGGCTGCATCTTACCTTTCTCCACCATGAGCATTTCTCCAACCATCATTGGAGAGGCTGACGACATTTCTAGTTCTTCTAGCTTCTCCTCCTCTTGTGCCAAGTGAACCCTTCTATCCTTGGTCTTGTCAACACCATCCTTCTTAGGACAGTTGAAAGATGTGTGTCCCACCTCATTGTAGTGATAACATCTACCTGTGAACACTCCTCTACCTGATCCAAATCTACCTCCACCTCTATATCCACCTCTCTGATCTACAAAAGACTCCTTACCTTTCTCATTGTTGTTCTGAACTTCATTAGTAGGTCTGCCCCTACCTCTGTTTCCTCTTCCACTACCTTGTCTTTCTTGCTTCCTCTTCACCCTTTCTTCAGCCCTGATGGCCAACTAAAAACACTCTCCAAGTGATTTTGGTACTGCCAAACCAATCTCATCTTGCAAGTTATACCTAAGCCCATTAAGGTACCTTGCCACCTTCTCTTCTTCATCTTCTAATCATCCTCTGATACTAAGCCTATGAAATTGCTCAGTATAGGACATAACATCCATGTTCTTCTGCTTCAGATTCTACCTCATCCTCTTTGTCTGAATGGAGTAATCAGATGGAAGGAATTGGTCCTTCATCATATCCTTCATCCTACCCCAAGAAGTGATTCTTGATGCACCTCTAGCCATTCTTTTTGTCTATACACTACTCCACCATGTAAGTGTTGTTCCTCTCAGTTTTGTTTTTGCAAACTTGATTTTCTTCTCATCACTCATCTCCTCATACTCAAAAATTTTTTCAAGGGCATCTATCCACCCTAATACCTCTTCACTATCCATCTTCCCCTGATAGATAGGTAACTCTATGTTTGCCTTTATTCCACTTCCTTGGACTACCTTCAGCAATCTCACGAATTTCTTCTCTTCAGCATCCAACTCATCCTCAGGAGGATTCTCATCTACCTCCTCATCTCCTTCTGAACCATCTTGTTCATCCTTTCTAGGATTCTTCTCCAATGCTTCCAATCTAGCCAAGATTGATGCATTCTCCCTTCTCACTTGCCTCAACTCTCTTTCCCTTATAGCACCCTGATCTCTTCTGTCCCTCAACTCTTTTTCTCTAGCCTCTAAGGCTTCTCTCAACTCATTGTTCTCCCTAGCCATTTGATTCTTCGGAGGCATCCTTACAACTCTCTTTCACAAGATCCACAACTTCCTCAAGGACCTACTAGTGGCTCTGATACCAATATGATGCAGAGCATCTAGGACAGCAGAAGCATGTTCAAAACTTCTCATGCAATAACTCACAAGTTCACTGTTCTCTGATAGAAATCAGGCTTCTAATAATGAAGGTTTTAACACAACATAATACTTGTTCATGACATAAGAGAGAGGGACTTCAGGGCACTCATCTTCCAAGACACTTAACTCCATCTAAGTTTCCATACAACCTCCTGTGCAGGGTCTAAAGGACAGCAGTCCTTAGACTGTCATAACTTTGCTGCTCCAAGACAGTCACATAAACCTCTTTGGAATGATCTCTACCAACACCAACTCAACCTCATTGTAGCATACCAACTCAATAACTTACCAAACTCTTAATGCCTTTCTTGGCAAACCAATGACATGACAAACATACTTATCTTCTTCCTCTATGGCTGTCTCCAATGAGGACTGTTAGAAACAGCAATCAACAAACAAAGAGGATTGATTCCTCAGAGAATCTTTCCATGTTCCTTATCATAGGATCATTGCTAGATCCAAGACATCTTATACCATTGTAAAAGACTGGTATTCCACCAGGATTTCCACTCCCACAGTCGATGGTCTTCATCTATCTACTGCTGCCCTTCACCAACTTCCAACACAGGACTCTTGATGGGCCATTTACATGGTAAACTCCATCCTACACCATCCTCCTACCCCTGCAACCTCCACAAACCTCTACCCTAACTACTCTACATTCCATTCCACTGACCACCAATAGAAAAGGTTAGTGGAATGAAGAGAATTCCATTGGGCTCCTCAGGAATACCCTAATTCAAGGTTTAGGATAGTTTGTAGACAAACAATGATTTCTCTCTTCTATTGTAGTGTCAAAAGCCCAAACAAGATGTAAAGGACAGGTAACTTATCAACCTAACTCTCCACCATGAGCCCCAGTCACCACTTAAACGTACAGGTACGGATCTTTGCTGCAAACAGTGAATTTTTGAAAGGGACAGCAAGGTTTTGAACAGTCTGCAGAAGACCAATGATTTCTCTCACCAAGATTAATTTCAAGACTTCAAATAAGACTCAAAGAAAAGCTACTTCCATCCCTCAACCTCCCAATGCATTCATGTGCCATAACATTTCCGTACAGGTGCAGGTACATACTGGAAAAGACAGAAAAACACAGAAAAAGCAGCAAAAGGCAGAAAAATAGTGTCTTTTTATATTTTTTTCAATTCCTCCGAATCTCTCTTACAATGGAAACCTTCCCTTGGCTTAAAACAAGCCTCATACATTGCATGAAGTGGTTGGGGTCGATCAAAACTGCCTAAGCATCGGGCTGTCTTCTTGAATTGTAACTGCAGCACTAATGACAGATTTAGTAACTGTCTTCTTTGAAACTATTTTAGAAACTGAACTGCCCACCGATTGTTTTGGTTTAGAATGCTTTTAAATATGTGGTTTAACCTTGGACAAGGTTATAACACACCCTTCCAACCTTTGACATGCCTCTATAGGCTACAAACATTAAAACTTAAATGACTATCCTATATGCCTCAACAAAGGCTTATATAATTGACTCTTGCAAACTACCTATTACAACATGACTGTCCTACCTAGGACTTATAACATAACAAAAGATTCATAGTCATTTGGACATAGTCCATTTACAACATGGCTACAAGCCTTATTACAACATTGAAAATGGTCTCCAAGACCCTACTAAACCAAACAAAACAACTTGAAGATTAACCAAATCCTAGACATCTAGGTGCTCTTGCACCATTAACCCACAAGAAATTATATTTTGTTAAAAATATTACAAATGGGGAAGGCACATGCCTTCAGGGCTCATTGCTACAAGAGGCTCACTACCTACAGAGATGATTACAAGAAGATTACAGATTGTTTGAATTGATGAGTAGCATCTACCAATTCAGAAGTTCAGTTCTAGTTAAGCACAGAATACTAATCTTACACACTTCATCCTTATTCTGCCCTATTTCACTCTTAGGCCATAATCCGAGCTTAGATCTTTATCTTTGCACTTCTTTCTACCTTTTTCGCACTTACTCCATCACCACTTCACAAACCACTTCCAAAACACTTGAATCCATTAGCTATATATATCTGCATCAATAAATTCAATCAAGTATAGTCGTCTTCAAGAAAACTTAGAGCATTTGTTAAGAGCTCTGCTCTGTCAGCTGAATCCATGCACAGTCAACAACACGGACCAAAAACTTGTGTTCTCAAATCATCAATCATGTCGGCCAATACCACTGGTTATCACAAATTAGTTAACCAATAGTTTTTCTTCATCCAGACCAAGATCAAATACTAGATCAACCTATTCTTCTTTTGACTCTACTGACTAACTAGAACCTGATACTAACTAGAACCTGATACTTAGATGCTTATAACTTTTGAATCCTTCATCACCAGAGGCTAAATTCTTGGATTTAGATAGTCCTGAAAATCCTTATTACTCTGTCAGATCTATAGCACACTGTGATTTACCACCGGAGAGATCTAGACCAAGATACTAGACCCTGTCACATGCTCTGTTTCTAACTACCCGGACTTAGACAAATCTTCACTTTGACTTCTGGTAAGAACAAATTATGTAATGCGGATGTGTAAGATAGACTTAGTTGCCATCAATGACAACAAATGTCATGCATAGCATTGTCTCTTGCCAACACAATCATGTCAGCCAACACCACTGATTATCACAAATTGCTTAACCAAAAACTTTTATTCATCTGGACCAAGATCAAATGCTAGGTCGGCATGTTCTTCTTCTGACTGCACTGACTAACTAGAACCCGATACTCAGATGCTTATAACTTTTGAATCCTTCATCACCAGAGGCTAAATTTTTGGATTTAGATAGTCCTGACAATCCTTATCACTCCCTCAGATATGCAACATGCTATGATTTACCACCAGAGAGATCCGGACCAAGATACTAGACCCTGTCACATGCTCTATTTCGGACTACCCAGTATGAACAAATCATGTAATGTGGATGTGTAAGATAGACTTAGTTGCCATCAATGACAACACCTGTCATACGTAGCAGTGTCTCTTTCCAACAAAAATGGGCACTATAACAAAATGTGGCATACACACAAGTACAAATACAAAATAAGCTATCCCCTATGAGAGCCTAAACCCTCAAGCTCTAGTGATGGCTTCTATATAGACAGCTCTTGTCAGAAAGCTACAGATCATGAGTGACTACACTACATGTTTGTAATCCCCAAACTATACCCCTAAGCTCAGTTACCTTTGTCCTCGAATCTAGAACTTGTTGTTGTAGCTAGGAAACCTAAGCTTGCAGTTGGCTTGTCTCATCTAATAAACTTTGGATCATATGGTGGTCTAGTTCCTCGTCGATAGCATGTTGTCTGTATCTAACTTTGATTGTAGGGCTTGCACTCTCCTCATCGCATGATCTTACTCAGCCATAGCCTAGTCTCTCTTAGAAGTCACAATAATAACCTATGCAGCGGATAGATCTCTATCCACCCAAGTCTCCTCATACACAACTCTGAGTCGTGCAATGAGCTCAAAGATACCTATGTGTCTCCCACTAGTCTACAATGGCCTACAATTGGCATGCACTGGCTGTGTGAGATGCACATCAGGTACCATCTCTGCTATGACTCGACCTATAAAGTCGACGCATGCCTATGTGCTAACTAAAAAATCAAAACAATAATCATGTTAGATATCTCATTAGGCATCATATATCAAATCAACATAAATTAAACATCTAGTGTTCTACTCAAATCATGAAACACGAACCAATTCTTACCTAGATCTCCATTCTTCTAGTCAAGATTGGTAGGGGGTGTTGTTTCTATCACTGCGACCTATGTGGGCACTGTAGAAGTTGCTCTTCTCAACTCCCCTCTCTGATCAGCTAGGCAGATCACTCGCAATCACAGGTGGTCATGATACTCAAGGATGAATCCTAGTCCTTTACTCCACAATGCCACTACCCTCCTCTTTGCATCGGCACCTCCCTGCTACTACTGGAACTAGTGCCTCCTCTCTCTCCTCCTCCTCCTCTCCCTCCTCCTCCTTAAAGGGCTCTACATCAACCGTGACTGCCTCCTCCAGACCTTGATCAACCCATTGTCTTGGGTCTTTGATAGGATGGTTTGCTAGGAAAATGGGTCCTAGCCATGATGCAGCCCACCATGCTAGATATACTAGGGTCTCCCCCACATCATCATTGGTAGACATTGGTGTTGCATCCTATGCCTCATCATAAAAGTCACTGGGATTGACATCTACTAGCATCGGGTGTGCCACATCTCTAGGCCTAACTACACTGTGGTGTGATCGCACGTACGTCTATACTGCTCATGGCACCCCCTACACCTACCCAAAATATCTTGTCACTCAATCATAGTAGAATGACTCTATGACGTGATCGAGGAGACTGACTAAATGTTGATCCTTCTACATCCTCACTATTTGTTGTAACTAAGTGTAACATGTCATCTCATAAATTACTTAGAATTACACACACAATTTACTAAGAAAGTAAATGAAGATAGAAACATGAACAATTGTTTTTATATATCATTTGCATAATCACATTAAAAAAATGCATATCTTTTCTAAATATTTTTCAACCTTGAAATGCAATTTATTCAAAGATAAAAGCATAGTGGAAATCATTTCACTTTACATTTACAAATAATTTACACTTGGCAAATTGAACAATTTTACATAAGTTTGGCAAACACAAGTCATAACATGAAATGTACTGCATCTGGAATTTGATATTTGTCTCACAAGTCTCGGCAAGTCTTCTACTACAGAGGGGGAGCATCATCGAGTGCTTTACCTCTAACCACAGACTGGTGGTCCCCCACATACCATCCTTCCTAGAAGTGGCCCTACCCTTCATGAAGAGTATAGAAATAAGGAACCAACAAGTTTCCATCTGAGCCCTAGTGTTATGTCCTATGTAACTCAATCGACCATACAACTCTAGAAAATCTTCTAGCTAAGTATGATCACTCTGACAGGTCACGCCATCTAGACACTATGAACCAACTAATGCATGCAGAGACAAATGCATCACTTTGGCCAAAGCTTCTATATAAATATACATTTGTAATAAATGTAGTCGTGTGTTCACACACCTCTAACTCGACTTGGAAACTACCTCATCCTACAATTTTGGCTTGCTTGACTAGTAACTCTAGACATGAAATGTCTTGTCTAAACTCAATTCCTAGTCAATCTGACTTAGAATTTAATCCTTAATCTAGGTTATTCATGCTATATACAATTTTAGGTAATTTTAACCCTTCAGAGAGCCCCTCATTATATTCTTACAAAAACCAAGGTCTATGACTTCCTGTCATTCTACTCAATGACTCAAAGATTAAGCACTTCTTGTTCTATAAGTCAAGTTTTGACTCTATCAAGAAATCACTTAAAGTTATCAAAGTACTACTTAGACTCTTTTCTAATTTATATTGATTTAAACTATGGATTTCTTGACCATTTACTATCGACCATAACACACAATAGACTAAAACAAAGTCATAACCAACTTAAGAGTTATACGATTTCTAAACCCTTCTAGGTTGATTCTAGGGTTATGACTTCTCTGACCCCAATATAGTGAAATATCAAATACCCTTGTTTTCCAAAGTTAATAAGTTGTAATAAAATAACATGAATATAATAACCCCTAGTCTACTCTCAACCACTTGGGCATTGATCAAATACACATTTCTCATATTACGTATAAACATAGAATACAAGGTTTTATCCTCATTCATACAAAATCTTGATGAATACTATCATTAGAATAATTACTCTTGATTAAATTCAATCTTTCAATCTGAATAGGTTTTGAGTCAAACAAAATAATGTTTTCGACCTAATGGTCTCCTTTCATCTACCAACTTTAGATATAGAAAGGATATGAACTCATGCACATCATCCTTGCATATAACAAAACTACTTGTCATAGTTGAAGAATGTGATATATATTAATATATATCACATCTTTAGGTGTTTCCAATGATATCTATATATCATTTTGATATACTTAGAATAAGTGAAACCTATCACAAAGTCTTTGATTGAAAACAATAAAACTTAAATGTGTTATTGGGATAAATAGGAACCATCTCTATCTAAACTCATTGGTCTTGACTCCTAAGTCTAATCAAAGTTCTCTAGAGGCTCAATTTTGAAAACTATAGGATAGATTCTTCAAAAAAATTATAGTAAGAAGACAACAATTGCATCCTATGTTAACTCGAATGCAATAAGAGTAAGAGATAACTAATAACAAAATTAAGCTCTCAAAATAAACAAGTCATCCAAACCTTTTTGCCATATCTCAGTGTCTAACAAAGTTATTCTAAAAAGGTTTGCTAAACTATAACAATAGGTAACATACTAGGATCAATAGCTTCTTGACCTGCTATAGATTAAAACCAAATGACCCTTTGGCCTGCATAAGTTAATTATTCTATATACTATAGAAAAACCACTGAGATCTCATCCTTCAAGATGTTGAATAAAATAAAGGAATACAATCCTTGATACAAAATAGTGATATGCCTATCTCTAAATACTAATAGGGTACAAAACTTAGCTAGTCTTTATCAAAAATACATAGAATGCAAAGGCCATTTGGCCTTAAGTTCACTCACTAATATACAAAACTTATCGGTTGTACACTCACATAGTAGTATACTAAGCTTTTGTCGGCCTTATGCATATGGTATTATACTAAGCTTATCGACCTTATACACATGGATATGTTCTAAGTTTAACGGCCATAAATACACAGAGATATTCTAAGTTTATTAGCCATAAATACACAGGGATATTCTAAGTTCATCGGCCATATATACATAGAGATATTCTAAGTTTATCGGCCATATATACATAGAGATATTTTAAGTTTATTGGCCATAAATACACAGAGATATTCTAAGTTTATCAGACATATATACACAGCTACAGAGCCGAATACATACATAAGATTCTTAAACTATTTTAAAGCTTTCAAGGAAAATAATGAACCTATTTTGAGATTGAATGAGTAAACAAGGTTTATGATCATTCAATAGTCTCTTTTCTTTCTTTCTACAATGAGCTACAATCCCTTTTCTCGTCGTCGATGTCCCTCATAGTAAATCTTAATGTAATACTCTTGGTGTCTACTACTTCTACTTCTGAGAATCTTTTGCAGTGATTAATAGAAAACTTCCTTCCACAACTACATCCTTTTCTCCTATAACATAGCCTATTAAAATTCCACGAAGGCATGCAGATTGATGGAGATGATGGTCATAAAAGACCACTCCAAAAGCTAGTTGATAATCTCCTCCTTACTCTCCAAAATAGTTAGGGAGTATAGGAGTCGAACAACCATAACTTAAAAGTGGTTTACATTACATTAGAATCTTAACCACATTCATAAAGAAGTTTATTGACCACAACACATTAGGTCTAACTCCTTAAATCATATTTAAATATATATACATAACCACAAAATGAAAAAGTACCCAATGTTTACTTACATTGTTTCCAACATTTGTCAAGATACAAGAATGGGGTCAAGGTATTCTCCCCCTCTCTATCTTGTGTAAACACCAAAATAGATGGGTCATCATAATGGAATTTCATTCAGAAATTACCAACAATGAATTTTTTTAACCCCTAATAAATATTCTCTCTTGAATATAACTATATTCATATCACACAAGGGTTAATGACTATCAACCATTCCTTGTCGATGGTCATACCTTCTTGACTTCATTTTTCAACAAAACCTATGCTCAATGGATCTTGATGACAAATCAACAATTGTCGATTCGAAACCAAACTTAGACCAAATGGGTCAAACACAACTTACCAATCTTGACAAAAATTCACTAAACTATGCAAGCAAAAGACTTAGATGGCAACAACCTGTTCTTATCCATGCATCTATTCACTTCTCTCCAATGATGCTCTCCATCTCTTTCTCAAAGGTGGAAACCTGTTTTCCTAGTTACAACTTGCAATCACCCAATTGGGATTAGTGTGCCATTAGTCAATTCATAATCCTTATGAAATCATAACATGTTATAATCACATTTCTAAATTCTACTCATATAAATAGAAACTCATGATATCATTGATTTTTCCAAACATTTTCACTTAATGTCAAATCATTAATTCTTGTGAAATTATCTACTAATTGCATACTAGTAAAAAGTAAAACATAGTCAAAATTTGGGGTGTGACACTAACCCATCTAGACTCTAAGGTGCTTGTATGGTCTCCAAACCACTGATTTGCTCTACAACCTATCGAAGGTCACTCACCAGTGTAGAAGATCGCCAAACTTCCATGGCCTCCTCAACCTAGCATAGGCGTGTGCTCGTGGGTCCGACTAGATGATGTTTTCCATAAATATTATTGGTTGTGTGTACGTAATGTGCTCAAAAGCCCACACCTAAAGAAGTGTGCAAGTCATCAAGCTTTGTGTCTCATAATGCACATAACAACCTAGGTCATGATACAAATGTGCTAGCATGCTCTGTACCCATATGAACACTATCCTCTAGTCCTCCAACCAAGTCATGTATATGTGTCCTGTGACATCTGTCAGCACGATCCACCCCAGGAAGCACATCTGTCCCACTTAGACATAAGCTATTGGCCTTGGTCTATGATTGTCACTGTGCAACCATGCACCGGTAGCCAAAGGATCTAGTACACATCCTCTAGCATCACAAACATCTCTCCTGTGAGCAGACAGAAGGTAGAGGTGTTCACATTCCAATGCTCCATGAGCGCCATCAGCATACTATCCTAGAATCTCATCATGGGCATAGTGAATGCCTACCAGATCCCAACATCCCACAATAAACCATCCTCTGCGATTGTAAGTGTGTCAGTATGACTCTACATCAATGCAAACAAGTGCCCACCTGCATGCTCTCGCATCGTTAGACAACTCTGCAATTCCACCAACAAAATTCCATCAGTTCCTTGTCATCTGAAATCAAAACTTAGATACAAAAACTTATATTTCATGCAAAAGTGGTAGGACACAAGTTCTCAAGGATGCCGACACCTTTTTGAGACCCTAGCACCTTTTTTGGATGCTGGTGTGTCCTAAATATGCCTATGTGTCCCTAGGACACTAGTGCACCTACTGGACACTAGTGCCCCAGAAGGATGCTAGCACCTAGATGTATCTTTTGACATGAAAATTAAGGCATGAAATAAATGCAAAATTAAAATTTAAACTTACCTCATAGAACACAATGCCCTAATCCAAGTGTGTCCTTAGCATGTCTAGTGGGGCTGCTCGATAGGCTCGTCTGCGATGCATGTTTGTGCTCTAGCATGCTCAAAAATCCTCTCAATTTTATAAAATTTAAATTTACAAATGAATAGCAAATAATGAAAATCAAACTTACTATCTATAGTAAATTTTTAAAATTTTCACCATTTTCTAAAGCACCCATCACAGAAACTCTCATAACTTGGACCTATGAACTCTAATTTTCACAACATTCATTAAATTGGAATCCTAGTTCTACCCTCCATGTCATGGTATGCTTTTTAGCTCAGTGTTGTTTTAATTAATAACCCTACTGAAGGCCTTTTCATTAATTTTTAGGAAAATTGACACGGTGGATCTCTACCCTATTTCTACATTAAAATGAGCAAGAAGAAAAAGGGGGCACATATATACCCTCATTTTTCACTCTAGATCACTTTCTTGTCTTATTCCCTTAGAATGTTTGAACTAACATTCTTCTTTTCACCTTGTAGGATGATTTCATTTATTTGACAAGTGGTTTTACAGGATGCAGTAACTAACACTGTGTGTAACAGATTCCTAAGCTGCGGGCTTAGAACTCTCACTTGGCATTAACCTGCATCTTCTATAGTATCATTTTGGGTATTGTTCTCATGCTTATTTACTTTTAGTACATTATTTCATATACTTTAGCATACATATGCACATAGTGTCATATGCCCGCTAAAGTGGGGGTTAAATATAATGTCGTAAATTTTGCTCGCCCACAATTTCATGTTCTGTTTGGTACTCTCTTTAGTGTCCATGCTTCTAGTGTATTTTAGTATCATTTCTAGCCTTAGCCTTACCCTCAACTCATCAGAGGTACCTTTGCACTGCTTGGGCCCTTTTCACTTGCCTTATTTAGAAATGGTAAAAATGTTGAATCTTAGTGTTGTCCTAAGTTGATCAGACCTTTTAGGAACTATATTTGTTAAGAATCCAATGTAAAGCATAGACGTATGTGCCACGCATAGGGATCCTAATAGCCTTTAATAGTCTTTAGATCATTTTTAGAAGTTTTCTTTTCACTTGTGGGATTCACCATGATTTTCATCATTCTTATCCATGCCCAAACGACTCTTTGTCTTGATTTTTTGCCCTTTCTTTCTCTGTATAAATAAGTAGATTTGTCATTGCAAGGGATCAATTCTTTTTAGAAGCAAAGCTTTGCAAAAATAGAGATTAATTTTACTTTCATGAACAAAGCTCTGCATATATTAAGATTACAACATTATTGAAGCTTATTGTATCAAGCTCTACACTCTTTCCATTGAAGCTCAATAGAATCCCAAGGATTCTCATTGGAACCACTACCTATCGAGTGGCTTTCACCTTATCGCTGCGAGGTGATAAAGTTTCAATAGTTCTTGTTGTTTGTGCTTTGATCATTTACAATCCTATTGAATATTATTGCACATCTCTCATGGGTTGAACACACATATCTCCCATTTTATCTCTTTCATATAGGGATATTGCATGAACCTGCTCTAAGTCATTGAGTAGGATTTAATATACTTTAATATTGCATTTATTGCTTGTCGCCACTCTTCACTTTTATAGATACACATAGAGTACAAGAGCACACACTTTTATCATTTATCCATCTGGCTGTTGTTAAGGTGGAAACACTGAAAATGTGGTTTGACTAAGGAAAACTCCTATACAACCCTACTGGAATTTATTGTCATTGATGTCAAAGGAAATTGTAGCCGTCAAGGGAAGAAGGAAAGGTCAAGAGAAATTGTTGATGATTCAAAGAAAAAGAAAGACATACATACATTACAAACATACTTTACAAGAATCATCCCAAGTTAAGCAAATATTTGAGATGGAAATTAAAGACTAAACAACAATTAAGGTGGTCGATCCTTAATTAGAGATTTTTAATTTAAGTGATATTTTCAACATTGATGTATGATACTTTATGTCGACACTATGTGCTAAACGATGAAGCATGGAATAATGAAGAACATATGTTTACATTATTCAAGCCTATGGTGGTTGATATGGTAGGCCACATGTTTAACATATGTTCCAAAAGAAAAATGAATTGTCCTATCCCTTGGTCTTTGGTCGTTGAACCCTCAAATGTTGATCTTCCTCAAATAAGCCTGCACATGGATAGAATTGTGTTAATGATTAAGACAAGAGACAAGTCTGCATGTGTCCACATGGGCAATTGTTCAATGAGCCCTATCCATCTATATAATTGTCGTATAATTTTTTGTCTTATGGCCCCACCACATTCATTTATTGAATGCCCAAAGTCCACATGCACATTATCAATTGAGGGCCCCATATTCAATTCCTATGAGCTTGTAACAAAATAGTTTGCATCCTCTCCATGTTGTTTAGACCTCACCATCTAATCTTGTTCCATCAACATGATTGAGGCCCATAATCAAAATATGCCCAAAGACCTATCTAATCTACATGGGCCAAATTGTTGATATTCTATTAGTTGAGAAAATACATGTGGGTATCCATTATGGCCTACATTATTAAAAGGCAAACTAAATGGCACCATGCATGCACTAATAACAAAACTATGGTAGGTCCCCTTTGACATATTCAAAAGGTGAGTGCTTATAACAATTTAGAGTGAAAAGAAAACCTCCAGCGCTTGCTCTCTGCTTTCCATGGTTGTTTAGGGTTTTTTAGGGTTTTTGCTTTGGTTGTTTTCGGTGCCAATGGAGGCAGCCGCCTTGGACAGTGCCTCTGGGACTGTGATGGCGGACGTTCCATCTAACGGATGGAAACAAGTGGTAACAGGGGAACCGATGGGGTCTTCTAAATGCATGATGGGTTTGCCTGTCAAGAAAGCTTCCGCAGACGGCACATCTCTGGATATTCCGAATGGTCTGACTGAAGAAATCGTGGCAACCATGGATCTTGCTCTAGTAGGTAAATTCTTTTCCTTCCATCCCAATATTGAGATGGTCCGAAAATGGGTTTCCTCTCGGTGGAGAATTAAGGGTAGTGTTTCGGTCATTGCTATGGCAAGAGGTTTATTCCTTTTTAAATTCACCAGTAGGGAGGATATGATTGCTACTCTTGCTAGGGGACCTTGGCTTTATGGGTCACACTCGCTTGCTTTGTGCCAATGGAAACTTGGGTTTGACCCTAGCTCAGATCTCAATAAGTCTACTCCTGTTTGGGTTTGATTACCTGGGTTTCCCTTGGAATTCTAGGATGAAATTTTTTTTCTGCTATTGGTAACTCTTTTGGCCAGTTTGTTACTATGGACCATACTACCCGTACTCAATCCTGCTGTGTTTTTGCTCATTTTTGTGTCAATGTGGAGATTAACCAAACCCTTCCTGTGTCCATTGAGTTAAACTCTAAATATGGGGTTTGGACTCAGCCAATCCTTTATGAAAATGCCACCACTTTTTGTCAAATATGCAAGAAGAAGGGCCATATAATGACTCAATGTAAAGCAAAGCAAACGGGTTGGAAGACTGACCCCCATAATGAGGTTGAGGACCACTCACAAACAGCCGTTACCCCTGACCATTAGGGAATGGGGGGTAATGCGAAAAATGTTTTCCAAGATGATCATACTGAACAGGCTAAGGACGAGAATAGTCAGATAGCTGCGGGTAATAAGGATAATGCTTATCTAGAGGAGAATACTGAACCGATTCTGGACATAGATTGTCAGAATGAGGTTTTAGACACCGTTAGTCATGCGGTCCAACAGACTTCTAGTGGGTGTGAGGAGGGAGAAATACAGGATCAATTGATCGATGGGGATGTTGAAGATGATAAAGCCCTTGATCCACAGGCTTTATCAGCTGTTCCCTTAGGCGCTAATGATCTTGAGTCAACCAGGAACCATGTGCTGGAAATAGGTGATCATATTTTGATCCTTCATTGACAGTTGAAATCAACCCAAGTGGTAGTGGGAATGACCCAGAGGGCTGGATTACCCCTAAGAAGAAGACTCGTAAAGGTAAAAAGACTGTTGATGTTGGCACTGACTCCAAACAAGGGAGACCAACCCTACGGGAAACTCGGCAAAGAGAGATTGCTAGGGAAATTACGAGTGGTAAGCAGAAAACACTGGAGGCCCCTTCCCTCAAACCTTCAAAATGAGGATTTTATCCTGGAATCTGAGGGGTTTCAATAGCCCCTCAAAACAGTTCGAGGTCAAAAACTGTGTTCTAGAAAATAAATTAGACATTTTGCTCCTGCAGGAGGTCAAGATGAATGAGGAAAACTTTAAGAAGATTGCTGATTACATATGGCCTAAGGCTGAGTTTTGTATTAGTCCTGCTATTGGGGCTTCTGGCGGGATTGTTACAATGTGGAATAGTGCAAAAATTTAGGGTTCCTTTGTGGCTTCTGGCAAGCATTTCCTAGTTATCAATTTCTCCTTGCCCTCTTTCAACTGGTATTTAATCAATATTTATGCTCCTAATACTAGAGTTCAGAGATAATCTTTATGGATTGATTTGAGTAGTACCCTGACCAAGTCCCCGCACTCCAAATGGATGTTGGCTGGTGACTTCAACACTCCTTTGTATCCCTCTGAGAAATATGGTGGGAATCTTGATTACTCTGACAGCATGTTTGACTTCGCCAAGTTTATTAATGTTTGGGGATTGCTTGATGTGGAGCTGTAAAATCAGATTTTTACCTAGTCCAACAGGAGACATGGGGACCATATGATCCAAGTTAAATTAGACAGGGTCCTTATATCGAGTAACTGGGACAATCATCATAATATGCAATTGCAGGCTTTTCCTCGAACCATATCTGATCACTGCCCTATTTTCCTTCATTGGCATGATCAATGTCATCGGGGTCCTTTCCCTTTCCGATTTGAAGCTATGTGGATTAAGCATAAGGATTTCAGACAACTGGTGACCCAATGGTGGCAAATTCCTATCCAGGGTACTCCTATGTTCAGATTAGTTAAGAAGCTTCTGCATATCAAACAGGAGGTTCGTGGATGGAATAGATTCAGTTTTGGTCATGTGTTTTGGTAGAAGAAAACTTTAGCTGGACAACTTGAGGATATTCAGCAGCGGATTGCTCAAGGGGATGTTTCAGAAGATACTTCTAAGAAAGAACAAGATCTGATTTCGGATTGGAAGAATCTTATGTGCCGCGAAGAGGTCTTTGGGAAGCAAAAATCCAGGGTTCAGTGGCTTAAGGAGGGAGATCGCAATACTACTTTTTTTCATATTTCTACCATGAAACATAGGAAGGCTAACTCCATCACAAAACTATGCTTGGACAATGGTGATGTTATCACTGAGGACAACAAGATTGGGGAACAAGCTGTGTTATTTTTTTAGAACTTGTTGACGGAACAAGCCACTGGTGTTGATAATGATAGGGCTACTAATCAGTTTATTGACAAGATCCCCTGTCTCATAACTGAGGAAGATAATCTGGAAATGCTGAGGCCTATTTCTGAGGAGGAGGTTCGTGTTGTTTTATTCTCTATGGGTCCTTTTAAAGCTCCGGGTCTGGATGGCTTCCCTCCTATCTTTTTTCAAGAATATTGGGATATTGTGGGGGCTGATCTCACTGCTGCGGTTCATGATTTTTTCAAAACTAGTAAGCATTTAAAGAAGCTCAATAACACCTTTATTGTCCTTGTCCCTAAAAAGCTGAAACCCACCAATCTTTCTGATTTCAGACCTATTAGCTTATGTAATACTATCTATAAGCTTTGCACCAAAGCCCTTGTCATGAGACTTCAACCTTTTCTTGATAAAATTATCTCTCCTTCTCAAAAAGGTTTTGTCCCAGGGCGTCAAATTTTGGATGCTGTGATCTCCACCCATGAAACTATTCATTCCACGGAGAAGAGCAGAATTCCTGGTATGGCCTTTAAGTTGGATATCTCTAAAGCCTATGATAGGGTCTCATGGGATTTTCTATTTCAAGTTCTTAGAAAATTTGGGTTTAATGACAAAATTCATCTCCTCATCTGGACGGCCATCTCTTCCACCAAATTTTCTATCTTGGTTAATGGGTTCCTAGGGGTTTCTTCTCCTCCTCGCGCGGACTTCGGCAGGGGGATCCCCTTTCTCCTTACTTGTTTATCATAATGGCTGAGGCTCTTGGGAGATACATTCAAGCTAACGTGGTCTCTAAGCATCTTGTGGGCATTAAACCTGCTTCCTCTCTTGCCCCTATGTCTGTGCAACAATTTGTTGATGATACCCTTCTTTTTGGCATCTCTTTGGTGATTGAAGCTAGGAGATGGAAGAATATTTTAAACCTTTATGCCATCGCCTCTGGGCAAAACATCAATTTACAAAAGAGTAATGTGTATTTTTTTAATACTCCCACTACTCTCCGTAAAAAATTCATCCATATTCTGGACTGTGCTGAAGATGTTCTTCCTGTTATCTATCTGGGTCTCCCCTTTACGGTTAAAGAAGTTTCTCAAAATTTCTGGAATAGCCTTTTGGAAAGAACTCAACAGAAGCTGATTGGTTGGAAGGGAAAAGTCCTCAGTAGTGCTAGTAAATTGCAGCTTCTTCGAGCCTCCTTGCAAGGTATACCCACTTATTTCCTTTCTCTTTTCAAAATTCCTACTTCTTTTGCTGACAAGCTGGAACAGATCCAAAGAAAATTTTTATGGACGGGAGCTGAAGATAAATAGCGAATGTCCCTGGTCAGCTGGGACAAAGTGTGTCTTCCTAAATCCCATGGAGGTCTCAATATTCAAACCACTCATAATATGAATAAAGCCCTGCTCTCTAAAATCAATTGGAACCTGATTCATCATCATAAAGATTGGGGAGAAATCATGCAAGCCAAATATTTGCATGTCACTGACTGGTCTAACTTCCTCCAGCAAGAAGGTCTTCCTAAGGGATCGGTTATCTGGAACAAAACATTGAAATCTAGAAGTCTGCTCACGCAAGGGATCAGATGGAAATTGGGTAGTGGTATGGGTATCAAGTTTTGGACTGATATTTGGATAAAATATAAGGCTCTCATCTCTCAGAGGGATCTGGATGAGATTGCTGGCATTGCTACTTAGTTTTTCGGTGATAAGGTCAGTGATTACATGTCAAACAATAATGGTTACAAGAGCTGAAGAAATTTGTTGGATTGTTGTTCTCATCGCCCTGATCTTGCCTCTAAAGCCTAGATGGTTCAAAAGTTGATCCAGGAAGTTAGAATTCCTCTCTTCCCTCGTGAAGATGAGCAATTTTGGTGGCCAGATAAGAATGGCTGATTCTCTGTTAAGTCTGCCTATCACTTATTGGTCCCTGAGGTTCATAGAAAGGAGATATGGAGAAAAGTGTGGAACCACAATCTGGTCCCGAAAATTAACATGTTCTGGGGGGCCTCTGTTCATAACAAAATTCTGACCCAAGATAGTTTGCAGAAGAGAGGTTTTACATTGGTCAATAGATGTTGTCTGTGCTGTGAAAAGGAGGAAATGGTTTCTCATTTATTCTTCCACTATGACTTTGCTAGGGAAATCTGGAACCTAATCCTCAGCAATTTTGGTATTCAGTGGGCTTCCAATTCTGATATCTAGGAAGTTATTAACACTTGGTATCCTCCCTTTTCCCATCCCTATGGAATCAAACTCTGTCATGCTTGAGCTGGACTTTGTGGAAAGAGCGCAACCATCAAATTTTTAGGGATACTGCTAGAGATGCCTCCCAGGTCTCTCATACTTTCATTAAGACTCTCCTGGAGAGTGTCACTACGGCCCATATCTGTACCGCAGAGAAACCTCTGACCCAGGAGGAAGAACAAATTGCGGCAAACTAGAAGATTCTCAATCATATTCCTGCTTATAACAATACCAAATTATTGCAAAGGCTTAACACTAGATGGAAGCCTCCGATTTCTAACTGGATGAAACTCAACTTTGATGGGGCTTTTAAGCTAGATGGTACAGCTAGTGGGGGAGGGATCATCAGAGATGATAAAGGGTGGATGTTTGCTGTCTATGCTGGAGGTCTAGGCTATCACAGCAATAACTATATGCTGAGGCTATGGCTCTTCTTTAGGGGATTAAATTGGCCATATCCCTTGGTATTAGGAATTTGGATATCCAGGGAGATTCTAAAATGGTCATTGATGCCGTTACTAATGTGTCGAATGTTGGCATTTAGTTGAAAGACATTATTAGGGATATACAGCTTCTCTTGCAGAGGATTACTAATGTGCATATCTCACATATTTACCGTGAGGGCAATGGAGTTGCAAACGCCTGTACTGAACTTGGACAACGATATTCAAATTGGAGGGTTTGGTGCCAATTTGATCATCTTCCTTTAAATCTTAAGACTCCCATTCTTAAGGACGTGGCTGGGTCTTGATGAGTCAGATGTGTTTGAAAGACAGCTCATACTGTCAGGTCCTTGGGAGGGGGCTGACATGTCTATTGAAGTACGAGTCCTCTCATACCTTCTCTACTATCAACTCTGCTCCATTCTCTCATAAGGTGAGCGGACGGCTAGATCATGGCGTGTGTCGGGTAATTATGGTTAAGCATGGGATTGGCATTTGCAAGGCTTCCCATATTTATGAGATTGTGTGCGATGTTATTACCTACATTATTAGCCTCGTTCATGTTAGTAATTCTCTTGTAAAGACGACTAAGGAAACTTGGGGTTTCTGTGGCATGCACTATAATTCCGCCATGGGAGGAGATAGAATTAGAACTGAACCCGTCTCGTGCTGTGAATTGAAGGACAATTTGGTGGTTTGGCATTACTACAAAGAGCGTGGGATTAGTCCCTATTTGGAGAGGCTTAATGGGTACAATGAAGCTATTTCTAAACAATTTGCGCGGTCTTGGCAGAACAGATGGGTTTCGGTGGGTGGAATCAGCTTCGAAGTTTCTGAACGCGTGATCGCTATGGCCATGGGTATGTCTACTCAGGGCTTGAAGCTGCAGAGGAAAACTAAAATTGTGGACTGCTCCAGTCAGAAGCTCTTCCTCGGTGTTGGTGAAGAATTAGTCCCTTACCAGGGCAGTTTTGACAGAGCCAAGTTGCCGGAGCCATGGGACGCTATGTGTTTTATCCTCATGAAGTATTTCACCCTAGAGGGGTGCTTCACCAGGTTTTATAACTATCATCTCCCCCTTTTAAATCATTTCTGTCGCAATGCTCAAATTAGTTTTCTGTTTTATCTGCTTTCTTCCCTTGAGCATTCCGTCCTTAGGGTTAGGGCTAAAAACCCTGCTAAGAAGCCCATCCCTCTTCACCAGGGCCCTATTCTCTGTCTGTATAATCACCATCTTGCCCTCGAACCCTCTAAGTCCATTCAAACTAATAGTGGGGAAGGGGAGCCCTCCTCTAACCCTAAGGATATTCCTGATGTTGATGAACCCAGGCCCTCCGCTGTTCCTATCAAGACTAAAGAAGTTTCCTTTTGCACTCCTGCAGAAATTCCTGTTAATACTCTGGGCCCTACTGCCACTATGAAGGGTAAAAAGCGGAAGGTTGCTAGCGAAATAAGCACTGGGAAGGCAGTGGTTGGGACCCCTAAAACTCTTGGTAGGACTCCAGTGGGCCAGAGAAGTAATTCTTCTGCGAAGGTTTGTAGGGAGGGGCTTTCCACTGGAGTTCGGCGGTCAGGGCGTATTGCTGGCAAACTGGCTCCTCAAGCAAAGCTCATTGACTATTCTGAGAGCGGTTCAAATGAATCCACCCAGAGGGAGGACGATAGGGATATGGAGATTCAGGACATATCTGGTGATGATGAAGACAAGTAGGAGACTCATGATACGGGGGCTACCACTGAGGATGTTGCTGACTCTGCTGGAAATGCTGACAAAGCGAGTGAAATGTTCATGGAAGAGGCTGAGGATGCTATGGAGACTGATGATGGTCTGGGGGCTGAACTTGCGGGCCTACGCATTCGCATTGCGAAGCTGGAACAAAATCTCTCCATTGTGCTCAGGACCTCTATTCTCCTCAACCTCTCTGTGCTGAAGAATCTGGGGGTAAATGTCAATGCTGACAATGACGATCTGGCTAAAAAAGTGGATGATATTATTAAATCTATGGTCTAGTAAGGAGAGATGTTGCCTCCTTAGTTTTTGTTGTTATACTGCTGATACTTTGTTACTCTATTTTTATGACATTAGTTTTTAGCGGCTGGTTTTGCTAGTTATGCTGGAAATCTGTAATTGATGTATCTGATGTTTCTGGTTTAAGGCACTGTTGATGCTTGCTGCCTTCAGGCCTCTCTGTTTTTTGTAAGGGTTCGGCCCCTTGTTTAGCCGCCTTATATTATCAAAAACAATTTAGAGTGATGTAGAATAATTCTATTAGCCCAAAGTAAAATAGAAAAATAAATTTCCCGTATATTTATAACTTGTTATCTTATTTTATTATCGTTGTTGATCTCAAGCACAATGCTCCTCCACAATTGATCTCCATGGGTATTTAACTAATAAAGATGAGTAGTTTCCACCTATCCCATTGTGTGCCATCATGTCAACATGATAGTGTAGTTTCCACCTAGCCCATTGTGTGTCATCATGTCAACATGTTAGTGCATAATTTAATTTGATAGCTTGTCTCAAAGTGAAAGTGCTCTACAACCCATTTATAGTGAAAAGCTCTTGTGAATGTAGACTATTAGCCCAACCATGTGTTGGAACCTAAAATTGCATACCAATTTTTGCAAAAAAATTTAGGCTTCCATGTAAAAAAATCAACTACAACTCTCAGAAATAAACTTGTACAATCTATCCGAGGAGCCTACTTTGGAGAACCATAATTTTAAGCCTACTTGGTTTTATACAAAATCACTTTGTAAACATACTTTCCTATCATATGTGAGTACACATGTCTGATTTCAGATTCCTATGACAAGATTTGACTAAGTTTTGAGGAGTCAAGTTGAAGGGTTTTGGAAAAATTTTGTTGTTTACACAGTGTAAAATCAGTCCGAGAGGCCAACTTGGGAGGTTAATATCTTTCAGATGGATAATGTTCATAATGAACCAATTGGTGTTCCTGGTTCACCTTATCAAAATCTACTTCTATGTCTGGTTTGAAGGCTCCAGCACATCGTTTGCTATTTTTTCAAAATGAAAAGCAAATGCATTTAGCCCCGATTTCACAGTTTCGCCGCTAGAGAGGTCAACTTTGGCCCTAAATATTTTGTGATCAGAGATGATTGGTAAACAAATCTCTTGCACACGCACTCATCAAGCCTAAATGAACTAAACTCTCCAGTTACAACCTCCCAGGAAGACATTTAAAGGTTTTTTAAAATTGCAAGTTGGTGAGCTCGAATTAGGTTTTGAGAAGGGTAGTTTTCAAGAAGGTTAATTTGGAGGTTAATATCTAGCAATCGGTTCATGTTCATGACAAACCAATTAGTGTCTCAAATTCTTCGCATGCCTTCATGCCAGTTCTCAAGATCCCAACACTTCGTTTGATATTTTTTCAAAATCAAATCCAAATGGGTTTTACATAGTTTTTTTATTGCATTCCCAGGCAGAGGTCAACTTTGCAACTTGATATTTTGCGAAGGAAGAGGAATGATGAAAAATATTTTTGTACACATGTTCATTTAAGCTAAATGACCTAATCTCCAGGATGACAGCTCCTCAAAATCAGCTTTAATATTTTTTCAAAGAGGCAAGTTGGCAAGTTTTAGTTGAGTTTAAACAGGCATAAAAATATACTGAGTGAGCTACTTTGATTGCGAGCAGCTTTAAATCCTAATAAATTCATTCTGAACCGTTTGTTGCATTGAATTCTCAGGTCAAAAATCTACAAGTTTGTGTGTTTTCATAGCTCTGGGAGAAGTGTTGATCAGTTTTTCAAGCTAATTCCAAAGGCTAGTTGGCCTATTTTGACCACAGTACAAAAGGCTTGAAAATGGATTTTGAGTTGGACCTTGACATCCATTCAAGCTAGAGGCATCATTAGATTATGAGAATGATAGTGATGAAGAATGAGAAGAGGAGGATCCTGGTGAAAGCCTTTCTAATGCTGACAAGAATGATGAATAAGAGAAAATTGAAGTTAAGAAAGAAAAACTAAAATCTAAGGAAGACGATGATAGTGAAGATTGCTTTTTTGTTCCTGATGAGTATCTCTTGGAGGATTCAAGTACTCATAAGAGGAAATCTATAAATTTAAGTTGTGCTAGCAATAAAACAGACGCACTTGATATACCCGTACATGTCTTTCCAATCTCTCAGATGTCTAGGAGTGAAAGAATGAAGCTGCAAAATCAGTTTAAACTGGAACTCAACGATTCTTGTTTAGAATCATGCGGAAAGTCACATATCGGGGAGACTTCTTATATCAGAGTGAGTTCTTCAAGTCTTTCTTACTACATGGGTCACTTCGATGAGCAGGAGATATTAAGAAATACACATGCAAAGAAAAATCTTATCAAAAGGAAAATACATCGACAAAAGGCAGAAGCATCGACACATGATTTTAAACTCTCCCCGACACTTTAAGTCCCTTCGATGTGGATGTGGGCAGGGTATGAAATGTTTATTGGGGAGACGGTTTCTTATCGGTAGAGATTATTTAAAGCACACTGATACTCTAAGTCTCTCCGATAGGACAAAAAGATAAAATCGTGGATGGATAAGATTAATTCATTTCAAGGTTTTATATGTGAGTATGGCATCACAATAAAATATTATTATCATATCTGAAGACAATATCACTTCAAAAATTAATCTCACTGATGATAAAAGGAGCAAATACTTTTACCCCAGATATAAGGTGGATATTCAAAGGAAGAATTAATCAATTGGGTCATGGAGAGGTTTTAATTAATTTTATCCACAGGGATATAATGAAGAAAGAAATACAGAATATATCAAGGAAAAAGCCCTAAACTGGAACCCTATATCGGAGAGACATCAACAATTGGAGTAAGTTCCTCATATCTAGCTGACTATATGCCTTACTCTGATAAGGAAAACTGAAAGCTTAAATCTCAAATAGCCAACATACAATTGAAAAATCATCAAAAGGGAAATATAAGGTGAGAATTTATTGAAAATATTTTCTACTCGGAAGAAAAATACTTTTCTAGAGGAGTTAATCAAATAGGTAATTGTTTTACCTAAATAATTTTTATGTGAAAATGCATAAGGCGGCTAGTGAAACAAGTGGGTGGTAATTGTTTTTACCCAAATGAAATATTTGCCAAATAAAGGTGAAAATACACAATGGTAAATATAATCCAAAAACCTGTCAACACAGAGATTAAAACGAAATATTATGAAATACTTTATTTTCATGGGAAAGTATATCAAGTATCTTTTAATTAAAATAAGGAGAGGTAAATATTTTTTATCACCTCTTGACAATGAAATTGTAACATATTTTCACGGAGATGTGAAACCAAGGAGTTATAGAGTGATGGTTATTTCACCCCGATGACATTTTATTAAAGATGAAATAATTCCAGCGAGGAGTGAATAGTGAAGATTGCCATCAAAGAGAGAGGATAACAATTAAAATAAATATATTATTTTTGCCAAAGATAATTAATTGAATGAACAACTGTGCTTGATGAATGTAAAAGGTCATAACCCTAAATTTGCAAAATATATATGGGAGATACAAATCAAAGAAAGAGGGAATGAGTAGGATTAGATTAGAAAATCATTACTAGTAGAAGACAGATTGCATCCATTCGCCCATCCATTCCATATCAGAAAATGTTATAATACATATTATTTGAAGCAATATTATGGAGCAGAATAATTTTAAATGCTGATCTATTTCAGTGTTCACTTGTTGTGTTGATAATCATGCTTATATGTTACTGTGCTGTCTCCAGAGTGGTTTTCTCATGTTATTTAAATTATCATATCAAGGATATCTTTAATTTATCTGGTCACATTTGTTGATTCATTGTGTTCTAATTGATTGGTTTCTATAAGAAGTTGATTTAATTCCTTCCAGGTTGTTAAGTTCATTGGTCTCTACTAGGAGTTAAAACCCTTTCAATGAAACAATTTTGGTTAGGTTTCCTTCTTGCCAGAATTAAAACTTCCTTTCAGTTGTTCACAGTAATATGAGAGAATGTCACTGGGATTATTAAGAAGAGTATAGTAACTTACAGACTTGCACATTTGCATAAGGTGTAAACATTTCATGTGCCCAACAAGATAGAGTTAAGCTGTTAAATAGACTTACCTATCTTACACATCTGTATCCATACCCATCATTCATCATTAACTCCAATAGCCCAATAGATTAGGCACTAGTCATTCCAAACTCATCCTAGAAACTCTACATAGTCTTATTCAAGCATTCATATATAAAACCTTAATAGTAGGAATAGGAACAATTATCTTTTAACTACTTCACACCTGTTTGCCACCATTAAGGATATTCAAATCTGCATTAGTTGTGAAAGGTATACCCACCTAGGTCTAGCAGAACCTAAAGTGAAGAAGGTATTATCCTTGTGCCTATTAACCAAGAACATGAAGAGAGCTTGGCAACCTCTTAAGGTGTAAAAACCTACATTTTTGAGACCTAACACCATGATTGTGAACTTAGCGATAAATTATAAAGTGCTAAGGCACTATCTTAAGATTGCATAAGGAAGCACAAACATAGAGTTGTAGAAAAAAATCAAAGGAACCCTAAATGCAAAAGGAAAAATGTTTGCATAAGAAAAATTTGATCTTTTCAACAAAATCATAGAAATAATTATTTTCCTTTGTCTAAATTGCACATTAAATTTATTTGAGGACATGAAAAAGCATAAGTTAATACACTAGGTCTATTGTGTTTGAATTTGATGCTCCTTTTTTTGTGTCTGAGATTATTATTGCTTGATGATAACTTAGGGCACTTCAAGAGGCCTTGTTATTAATTATAGTTTAGGTAGTTGAAGGAGTAAATGAAAAACTAACCACGTCCATGATATTTCTAAAACCTAAGAGAAAGATGGTTCAATAGAGTAATAGCTATTTCCAACATTCAATTTTCATCAAGGATTGTTGAAGTTAGGTTGCAATATAGAACATTCATGCATATTTGTAGAAGATCTTCCCTTGTTCTAAAAAGACATCCAATTTAGGGAATTATACTAATATGCATACAGAATACAATATTTTTTAGAGGTTGTTGCAACAAATTTAAAACATCATGTAACTATTAGAGATCAATGAGTTGAATACCTGAGTACAAGTTGGTGGTGGGATTATTCACCCTTCATAGTTTTGAGGCATTGATGATTTCCACCAACCAAGAGAGGTGTAATTTATTGTATCTTGTTTCATTGAGTTCTATATATACTAGGTTGTTTGTGATTTGTACCATTTGTTGGGGAAATTGGAAATAGAGATCCTTTTGTATAGTTCTTTGTTATTCTTATTGAGGTCTCTCTTTTTAAATTCAATATGAGTTATGTTAATGGAGTGTAGCTATTGTAGCTTATATGAGTCTATTATTTGTGAACTTACACTTTTCTAGCATTTAATGTATATTTGTCAGTGACATTATTGGTTGCAATATATACAAGTGTATGGTGGTTGAATGAACCTCTCACATTGAAAGTTGGGTGATGAAAGACCTTCAATATTTACTTCCTTTTGTTTCCTGTTTAGATAAAAAATATTTATTATCTTATTCTCTAAATACTAAATTATAACTTGCACATGTTTCTATGGTGGTTACTTTCAGTTTCAAGAGACTCACTTCCTTAAAAGGTTACATTGCTCTTACATTCAAGTTGTGCTTGGACTAAATGTTGTTTGAGCAGTTTCATGTGTTCATAGAGAAGGCTTAGAAGTCAATGGTTTTCATTATAGTCAATAAACTCACTTTTCTCATCCCTCCTCTCTCTCTCTCTCTTCCTTAATATTTTTCTATTTCTTTCCCCTTGGTTAATCTAGGTGTAGTTTAGACTTAGATTAGTTTTAATCTAAAATTCACTGAATATCCAATTGTAGGATCAATGAACATTACTATTTGTCTTGAGGCTTTTATATTTATGCATGGTTATACTTGTATGTGGGAAAGGATCAATTAAAGTGGAATTAGGCAAAAACATTAATTAATAACTAGCAATTCCCTTCTATGTTGACTCATGGCTCACCCAAGTAAAATTATCTCAACACACCAAGATATAGTCATGTAAACCTTGGGGAGATTTATCTCCTTTCAAGAGAAAAAGATTCAGCATCTTTTGAAGTTGGTGCATGTCATTCAACTCACCAACAATATGATTACCTCATTGTAACCTAGACATTTTATAGGGGTTGGGATAAAATATCCTCTTTAGCCCCAATTTCTCCACTATCTCTTTGAAATCCAAATTGTCAATACTGTCATTTTCCACTATCACACTGCAACATTTTCCTAGGTCAACCTTGCAAACCATGTAGAACAAACTCCTCCATTACATTGTCTCTCAATGCTCCCTAAGTGGCTTCAACAACATCCTTCTCATCATGAGTGTCTCACCATGTTTTAGTTCCTCTACTTCACCCATTGATCCTATTGACTCCTCATCAATTGAGGTAGCATGTGTGCCACTATCCTTTCTCTTTTCACCAACAACCATCAATTACCAAAATTCAATGGTCATGGTCTTGCTCCTTGTACTAAAAGCGGGTACCATGAAAATATTTTTTATGCATTTTAGCTCCACCCTAACTCTTATCCAAACTCACACTATTATGCCTACTAATGGTCAACTTTGGAGGGCTTCCTCCCTTTCCTTCTTGACCTAGTTGAGGCTTCTTAACACTTGATCCACATCTTCATATGCTCATTTCACCTTTCCCATTGGTATTCTTCATTTACCTCCTTCTCAATGTCTCCTCATCCTTTAAAGTATAATAGTATGCCTCCTTAATGGTTCAGAGTTGTAGCATACTCATTTCTTCCTAAATGCCAAGTTGTAAGCCATTCACATATCATGCCACATTTTCTTGATCTAGTTCATGATGTCCAAATATGATGGTTGCCTTGTGGAACTTCTTATTATAATCCTTCACAACTCCTTCACATTTTCATATATCCCATAACTTCTTTCATAAATATAACTGGTAGTCCTAAAGAAGGAACTTACTTTTCTATATTTGGAGACCATCCAATCCCAATGGATGATTTTCTCCTTGTTGTTTAGATTTACTCTCTAAGACTATGTTTCCTTCCATCACAATGTAGCATACCCATTCAACTTAGTCTAGAAAATTTTAACCCTCTATGGGGTTTGAAATATCTTTGAAGTTAAATAAATTCTCATCTCTATGATCTAGTCAGTCAATTCTTCTAAATTTAGTGATTAGGTGAAGCATGGTACCTCCATTTGCATACCATAGAGAATCATAGATAAGACTTGCAATAATACTTCTTCTACAATATCAGCATTAACCACCTCTATGTGCTCTCACCCTTCTTCCTCCTCATCTTTCTCCTTGTCCTCCCAATCAATAGGGCTATCCCATTGGACAAACCCTCTCCTTCAATCTACTTCCATCACATTCATTCTCTATTGCATCCTACTTAGTACTTTAGTGACTTAAAAGGGTTTCCAACAACATTTTTTTTCTTAATCTAGTAAATGGGGCTTCCTTCTTTTTTGTTCTTTGGTCTAGACTTGATATTTTTTGTTTCATTTATCCTCATCACCTCCATTTCTCAATGCTCATTTAATATATTAAAGCACCCAAGTCTCTCAAAAAAAGTTGTAATCTCTATAACTTGATGGCTTTTCTATAGACCAAGTAGTGATACCTAATCTAATAATTGGTACCTATGAGTGATCTTTATTTTCACTAGGGAGGTGCTTATTGAGGAAGGCATGAGGCTTCTTACATACATCATCAAACTTAGAATCCTTTTCTAGAGTTGATGGAATAGATTGTCTCCCTATTGATGTTACCCCTATCAATAACAAGATTAGATGAAGCAAATTGCAAGTGGAACTTTCACATAATATTGATAGAGATAAAAAAAAGAATTCAATTTTTTTTTGCTAAATGATAATAGTGAGGATTCCTCAAACCCAACTGAAAGATATACTAAAAGGTTGAACCCCTCAAGTGGTAACTTCACCCATTAAAATAATTTCTATAAATATTATCTTCATGTTAGGAAATTGAACCTCCTCTAACCCTTCTCATAACTTTTTACCATGAAACATCTTAAATTCAACGTAAGATTTATTATAAAAATAAAAATAAGCCCATCTACACTACTTATTTCAACTTATTTAACACATAGACAACTACGACCTTTAAAATTACATTTATAACTTTAAAAAAAAATCCACATGGAAATTTTATTGGTAAAAATGGAGATTGACATTAACCACACCTAAACTCACTACCTTATTGTCCTCCCTTCTTTGCATGAATACGCAACACATGATTCGAATGTCTATCTCAAGAAAACTAAAACTGAGTTGGCATGCATTTATATGAAATGTCGTAAAGTAATAGAAACGCATATCAAAGTCATAGGCAAACGTATAACATGAATTGTGTGAATTGGGAAAAAAGGAAAATACCCATCTAGAAGATTTCACCATAATAACCATGCCCCACAAAGAGGATCTTGACTTTGAGAGGCCCTATGGTTGCCACATATAGTTTACTTGTAAGTTCCATTTCATATGTTTTTTTTTTAATAGATTTACATATAAGCCAAGATATATATAGAAGTAGGAATCAACGTAGTACATGGTCTTAGAAAGGAAATAGTTGTAATAACAAATATTATTTTAAAAGGAAATATTTGTAATAATAAAACATAGTTTTAAAAAGGAAATTATCATATACAAAATTATCAAATAGAGTAATTGTAAGAACCTTACATTATAAATTTAAGTGCAAGTAGAGAGTGCTTAAAGATCAAGCATCTCCAAATCTTAATTGGTTATAAGACTAAAGTCAAGTGTAGTTATTTGAGTTTCTACTAACTCTTTTTTATTTTTAAACTACAAAAGAATCAGTCCCTATACACTGTGTTTTAAACGTATGACTATTGTCCATGTCTTTCAACAACTCAACCATCCAAAAAACTAATTTCTACAAACTCCTTTTATCATGGCTCTCTTTGAAATGGGCTAAGACATGGCCCACTTTGTTGTTCCAAATCCAATGTGCATCTAATAATTTGGGTGGTTTTGGGCCTAGTGGTTGGATGATGCCAGTGAAGACAAATTTCCTAACAAACCTTAACCATTTGTGAGAGAGAATAGGGGAAGAAGATAAACAAAAAGATTGTACACACAAGGGATGCGAGGTACTGGCCATAAATAGTCGATGTTGGTCCTGTTGAATAAGATATCCCAATTAAAAAAAAATCCCTGATATTGCTGATCTATAGACTAGCATATATATATATTAAATAATAATATATATAAAATATGCCTAGAGATATCCTAATCAAGGCACCAGTAATAAAAGTCTACTGAAATTTAGTTTTGGGGGCAAAATGAAATTATGTTGATAATCAAAAGGTTCTATACAAATCTCACTTGTAGAAGAAGAAGCAATGGAGATTATCTCCCAGTCTTTTGCCTTCGCCATGCTATTATCGTCACTATCACTACCTCCTCCCTCAAATATCATTTTGTTGTTCTCCGCAACCACCCTCACCATGGTTGGAACTATGCAACCTTGAAGCGCAACTGTAGTGACAATAAAAAATTGTCATATGAAATGTCATATTGCCCGTCCAACCCAAACCCTAACTACCCACAACGCCACTATTCCCTATATGGAAAACATTAAATAGTTTAAATTATTTTAAATAGTTTAATTTTAAATAGTTTACCTTGACAGGTTAGTAGACATCAATTTAAATCGAGGCCATAAAAATGTCCATACGTCTGCTCCGACTATAACGCCTCTCAGTGTAACTAGCTTATATATATTAAATAATAATATATATAAAATACGCCAAGCTAAACCCTAACTACCCACAACACCACTATGATAGTGGGGAAAGTATTTCCTCTATGGAAAACATTAAATAGTTTAAATTATTTTAAATAGTTTATATTGATAGGTTAGTAGACATCAATTTAAATCGGGGCCATAAAAATGTACATACATTTGCTCCGACTATAACACCTCTCGGCATAACTGGCTTATATATATTAAATAATAATATATATAAAATACGCCGAGCCAAACCCTAACTACCCAAACGCCACTATGATAGTGGGGAAAGTATTCCCTATATGGAAAACATTAAATAGTTTAATTTTAAATAGTTTACCTTGACAGGTTAGTAGACATCAATTTAAATCGAGGCCATAAAAATGTACATACATCTGCTCCGACTATAACGCCTCTTAGTGTAACTAGCTTATATATATTAAATAATAATATATATAAAATACGCCGAGCTAAACCCTAACTACCCACAACACCACTATGATAGTGGGGAAAGTATTTCCTCTATGGAAAACATTAAATAGTTTAAATTATTTTAAATAGTTTATATTGACAGGTTAGTAGACATCAATTTAAATTGGGGCCATAAAAATGTACATACATTTGCTCCGACTATAACGCCTCTCGGCGTAACTAGCTTATATATATTAAATAATAATATATATAAAATACGCCGAGCCAAACCCTAACTACCCAAACACCACTATGATAGTGGGGAAAGTATTCCCTCTATGGAAAACATTAAATAGTTTAAATTATTTTAATTAGTTTACCTTGACAGGTTAGTAGACATCAATTGAAATTGGGGCCATACAAATGTACATACATCTGCTCGGACTATAACGCCCCTCGGCGAGGGAAAGTATTCCCTCTATGGAAAACATTAAATAGTTTAATTTTAAATAGTTTACCTTGACAGATCAGGGCCATTAAAATGTACATATATATTAAATCCAGCGTAAATAGCTTATATATATTAAATCTGGCGTAAATAGTTTATATAATACCCCAAAGATATCCTAATGCCTAAATTTTTTTTTTTTTTATAAATTGATAATATTATATAGGGGCATCTAGAAGGATATCTCTGAAGGTATTTCATATATATTAGTATTTAATATATATAAGGAAGTAGCAGTCCCAACATGTAAGACATTAATTTAATTAATATATAATTATATCCTATAACATTATTAAATATAATAATATTTTTTCTGATAATTATGAAGACATTTAAAAATGCAAAACATTGATAATGAAATATATATATATATATATATATATATATATATATAGCATACCCTTCAAAAGAACTTCTGGCGTGTAGCACTTCTGCTGAGCTACAGAAGGAAGTCATTAAGAGCTACTGAAAGGGTAACTGCTCATAAAAGTGACTAAACCCACCACTCTCTAATGGCATGAAAATGCCACCTCGATGATCGGTCAACTGGGCTTTTCTGTAGTGTTGAACCTGACTCCATGAGCGTAGAGAAGATATCGAGTTCTGCCAATCCACCAAAAAATCCTGCAAAGTTATCACACAGATTCATTCCGTTGCCCTCAAAAGATTCTGACTTGATTTCTGCAACTGGGTTCTGGTAGCATGGGCATTCACTTTTCCTGGTCTGCTTTGAACAAAACTGATGATCATCAGTCAGCGCCATTGAATGACGAGATGTAGATTCAGGCCTGTGAGGAGGGTTCATTGCAGAACTTCTCAGATTCTTCTTGGGCTTTTTGGATGAGTAGCGAGAGATACTTTAATATTGTCTCCCGAAATATGGGAGGTGATGGGATCCCTCTATAGTTTAAATTATTTTAAATATTATATATCACTAACTTTAAATACTTTACCTTGTACACATATCTGTTCCTACTGTATAACCCGTTCTAACTGCGCCCACGTAAACAGCGGTATGGATTTCTAGACGGGTCTGTCAAAAATCTTCAACTAATGACCAAAGTCAATCACCTGCTCCCAACCTGTTCGACCATACTGTTGGTCGAATGATTTTCAACTAATTGTCAGGGCCGTACATGTTTCGACCAACAGGTCGTTTACAATGCACCGGCTGGTTAAGCCCTTCCTTCCGCTGTATAACCCTCTAGGCATAATAAAAGACACTATTATTATAATTTGATTGGGTATATAGGCAGATTATGTATGTATACCTTATAAAGGTCCAGCAGAACATTATGAATGGATTCCTGGGCTTGAAGAGAGCAGCGTTGTCTGAAGGACTTAATTGCCTCAATGCTTTCATCTGCTTCAATACAATGGCCATGTCCTTCAGTGCGGTCTCTACTCGTTCTCCAGCAATTATAACCGCCCAAAACAGCGCTATTGCCGCCTCTGGATTCTTCTCTACAAGCTGTTAAATTCTAACATTTCAACACATTTTATTGTTTTGGATTTGATCACAGGTATAATTAAATTTCATTTCTTTTGGATTGATCACAGCGATATTTAAATATACAGTCGATATGTTGTAGTGAATACATAATTGGTAGTTTATAATATTATATAAAAATAATAGCTCTATATAGAAAATATACCAGAAGCTCCTTGGCCCGGACATAGGGCTTCACCCCAATAGGAACCTTGCATAATATCCAACGCCTTCATCCATGCTGTCTCTTGCCACCATTTTTATTTACAGCAGTGCTCTCATGTTGAATGGATTTCAGCTTACGAGAAAGTTTGAAACCAGATCCAGGCGCAGTACAGCTCAATTGGGCTTTAAAATTGTAATATATTGGAATATTAAGAAAACTCTATGAACAAATACAAGAGGAGTAGAGGGTGGGGGCAAAATTTGAAGCCTGATTGGACCCAAATATTGCCACTCTACTTAAATATCATCCACTTTAATGGTTAAATGAGCAATAGTAATTTTACATCTCATTTACAACAAAGAGTCAGTAAATATTTGTCCTATTTTTATTGGCCAAAATTGACCTTTGACTGTTGAAGTGGATGATATTTAAGAATAGCCAAATACTGCAGGCTCGTTTCAGATCGTCGTCGATGTATTCCATAGTCCAATGGATCATCAAACAAGATAGGGATGAAGAATTCAAATAAGGAGGGACATGAATTGTATCTGGACAGAAATGCATCCATGTACCTTCTTGCCGACCAAAATATTAGTCTAGGGGCATTAGATATTACACTGTTCATTAAAAAATAAATTGTTTAGGTCATTTTTGTAATTTGTTGGTACCAGGAGTATGAGCTTAAATTGTATGAGTGATCAATTTATTTTGGCTTAGAGCTAAGGACTAGGGTATCCATTCCACAAGATTCACCCAGGGCACAAACCCAGCCTCATTCCTTATTTGTTGAACATGTGGGGGCTTTGAACCTTGGCGGATGGCATAACCAAAGAACATAGAAGCACCCTCACAATTGCACTCAACTAATTGAGCTATAACCCTTTAATATGAGGTAAAATTAGACTTTATCATGCGTACAAAACTTTCTACATCATGATGTTATACTCAATAATGAATTATTACTTAGTTTTTCTACCATAGTTGCACCACCCTTTAGTATTATGATCGTAGTATGTGGGGTGACCTAGAATGTCTTATTGTAATCAAATCACTCCTTGAAGATCCTTCATTTTCTCATCCTCTTCACATTTAAAATGCAAACATATCTTTTAATCCCATGTAATTTATCTTTTGATCCCATGTAATTGTTTTTCTTCTTTAATCTTGTTACTTAACTAATTAAATTACTTGGCTATTTCTTAAGAGTTATAACTCAAATAAAATTTTAACTCCACCTCTATCTCCTTATCCTCAAACTTCCAACATGGTGATAAATAATATACATGATATCCTTTAAAATCTTAGAGTCCTTCTCGTTCAAAAGCAATAAGGCTATTGCTTGAAGGATGTATCAAATCTAGATTTCAACAATGTTTACTTTCCATCTAGTGAATGGGACTTCCTCCTTTTATTTTGTAATCTAGTGGACATAGGATATTTTTTATTTCATTCATCCTTATCACCTTCATACCTTCATATCTTAATGATTACAACCCAGGTCTCTCAAAAGTAATTATCATTTATGTAACTTGAGGCTCTTTTATAGTTAAGTGGTTATGTCTAATTTGACTATTCATACCTATGATGATATACATTTGCACTAAGGTGGTGATTATTGAGTAAGGCATGATGCTGATATATATGCATCATCAAACTTAGAATTCTTTTCTAGAGTTGATTGCATTGATTGTCTCCCCACTAGCATTAGCCCTATCAACAAGAAGACTAGTGGAGCTTTTGCATAGTGGTGTGAATGATGGAGATGTATGTAGTTTTTATTTCTAGAAACTTTTGCTTGATGAGGGTGTTGAGGATTCCTCAAACCTAACTGAGAGCAAGACACTACAAGGTTAAACCTCTTAAATTGTAGCCTTACCCATTTGAGTGACTTCTAGAGATATTATATTAGTGATGGAGGATTGAGCCTCCTCTAATTCTTCACTTGTTTTTTTTCTTCTTCTTCATGTTCTAGCCCTTACCATGCAACTCTAAGGACTTAATAGACTCAAAATAGTCTCTCTTTTTTTGCTTTGTGGTCTTATAATAATTCTCTTGAGAATTGATAATAACTTAACCATTATTTACTAAGGTAAGACTTAAAATGGACAGTCACCTATATAAAATACATAAAATAATCAATGCAAACCCCTTAAATCAATACTTCCTTAACTATAATTAAATTAGATTAATTAAATTATTAATGTAAACATAAACTACAAACAAAACTTATCAATCGTGACATCCAATTTAAATTTACAAATACAACTATAATAATTTAAAAAATAAAAGTAAACAAAACCCCACACACAAGATTCAACATGCATTTTGGAAATATGCTTTAACCCTTTTTAAAAATAACAAGTAAACAAAACCCCACACACAAGATTCAACATGCATTTTGGAAATGTACTTTAACCCTTTTTAAAAAATAACAAATAAACAAAACCCCACACACAAGATTCAACATGCATTTTGAAAATGTGCTTTAACCCTTTTTTAAGCTTTTAAACCATGATTATCTAAGTTTCAACATAAAACCTAAAAAACATTCAACCCATCTACAATACTTGATTCAAGTCAAGATTAATATTAACCACACCTAAAGTCACTACCTACTTATGCTCCCTTTCTTGCATGAAAATGTAACACGTGATTCAAATTCCACCCCTCAAAAAAATGAGTAACCACGTGTTCATTTGAAATGTCATATAAATACATATCAAGTGGTGGTTTAAGGATCCCCAAGTCAAATGTCTTAGAGTAATGTATAACAAAGACATTGTTAATAAAATTAAAATGTTCATATAATATTTTTCTATGACAACCATGCAAGGTAGTGATGAAAAGATGCCAGAGGCCCCCACAAATAGGATGTTGACTTTAAGAGGCCCTATAGTTGCTAGGATGTTGACTTTAAGAGGCCCTATAGTTGCTAGATAATGTGTAATTTTAAGAAGTTACAATATTTTTATAGAAGTTAGAAGACTTGAACCTAGTACTTCGTGCTTGATATTTACAAATATTTTCTTTAATTGTTTACATTATGCAATTATTTATAGAAGCACAATATTTATTTTTTTATAAAAAAGTCACATTAGCTACATTACAAAATTAATGGTATCTATACAAATTTAAACAAGAGTGCATACATTTGGCTAATATTTACATCTAACTTTCTAATTAATGTCTTGTAAATATTTTTGCTATTACTTAGCCACTTGATTTTATTTGTTTGAGTGGGAAAAAAGGATGTAAGGTAACAAAAATGCACCCATGTGTTGGTGCATCATTTATGTAGTTTAAGGAGAGAGATCATTAATATGAATTATTTGTTCAAATATAGGTAGTCGACGATGTCTTTTACGAGCTACAATTCTCTGAGTGTTAATTTCAGCTTCCCAGTTAACCATATTTAACACACCATTGCTACTCAATATTTCTTTACAATTAGTGGAAGATGAGAGAAAGCCATATTTCTTGTTTGAATAGTATTTCTCTCCATCACTCGCTGAAGTAGATTCCAATTCATAATGATTATGATTAGAGGTAGTTGACAAGGATCTCTTAGAGCATCCATGCACTTGAAGATCTTGAATTTCCTTCAACAATTGCTTTGCACGCTCCAATGATTTGAAGTCTTTTTCATCCATGGAAATAGCAACCTCTAAAACTGCAATTGCTTCCTCTACCTTACCTTGCTTCATTAGGCACACACCTAAATTGCATGCCTTGTTAGTGTCTGCAATGAAATATTGTGCCTTCCTGCACATAGTTTTGTTTACAAGTTCATTATTATTAAGAGGCTTTAAAAAATCATGTTGACCAATACATAATCTCTAAAATTTTTACCTATAAACAGCTTCAGCGGCAGTATAATTATGTTGTTGCATATATGCCCAACCTAAATTGCTCTGCCAATACAATCCACACACTCACTCACCATTATTTATCATCTTAATAATATCAAACACACACAATACAAACATAATATGTAAGTTGCAAAGTGGAGTAGAGTTCAACATAATTATATTTATGTACCAGAAGGCGACTAGTCTCCTGCTTAATGGAGAGTTGAAATTTCTTTCCATGTGAACGTGCAGTCTTAGTAGGGTTACCATTAAAAGCAAGTCCATGTTGAATCAGTCGTAACTTCTCTTTGAGCACTACAATTTGCTCATCCACCTTTCCACATTTCTTCAAATATTACAAACATGGGACCTTAATCAATTATTGTTTCTTGAAAAGATATATCATATATTAATTGTACATATATAATTACATTGGTATTGATTTTTATCTCTCTAGAGCCACAACTTGAAATTGATCTAGTCATTTACACTTTTCTTACCCAACCATAAAATACTTACACTTGTTTTACTAGCCTGTATCTACCTTGTTTAAAAATCCAATCTTCAAACTTATATAAATCTATATAGAATTTATAGATATATTTGTGAAAACATATAACAAAACTTGTTGAAATAAGTGATAGGACCCCTTTTTATTTCTACAAGTATGGTAGATTTACAACGATCTTGAAAGCAAAGGTTGCTTCTATGACTTACCAAATTTAAAGTTTGTTTACAACTACTATAAAATGATTACCAAAATTAATGCTTGTTTACAACTACTATAAAATGATTACCAAATTTAGAGTTTGTTTACAACTACTATAAATGATGACCTTTTTCTAGAACAATATAACCTCTCAATTGTTCTATTCAAATAAATGTGATTGGTTTTGTTTTAAATCATCCTCTAGAATCATACAACTAAAATAGCTTAGATTTCTACAATCTATATGGATTAGACTATAAAGTTTAAACAAAACCCCTTATACACAAGATTTCCATAAACTTTATAATCTAATCATATAAGTTTCATAAATTAGTGATTGTTCATCAAAATTATTATAGTCTAAATACTCATGAGGTTGTATTGATGTCCCCCTAGTTTTGCTACCTATTGCTCCCCCTTCCCCAAAATTGAACTTGCAAGTTTCCCACAATTATCATTAACACATTCTAATGAATAACTATTACTATCAAAATTCCTATAGTCTAAATACTCATGAGGTTGGATTGATGTCCCCCTAGTTTTGCTACCCATTGGTCCCCTCCCCCATAATTGAACTTGCAAGTTTCCCACACTTATCATTGTCACATTCTAATGAATAACTATTATTTTATTAAGTTAGGTTGGGTAGTTGAGAGTTAGGTTAAGTAAGGTAAAGTTATAAAGATGTTATGTTATAGGTTTAAGTGCAAGTAAAGAGAGTTTGCTTGGAGATAGAACACCTTCAAAATCTTGATTGTTTATTATTACATAAATATCTATATTACAAATTTCATTTCTTAATAACTGAATTTTAAGTTTTATTATTATACATATTTTTTATTTTGTTTTTTTTTATTTAAAAATAATTTAAACTCTCTTAACTTATTGTACTAGACTTGCTTTATAAATATCTATAATCATTAACAAGACCTAAATTTGACGGTCACCCTTATCTACTCAAACTTGCCTTTTAAATTCTAAGACATATTTTTATTATAAAAAACTATATATAAACTAAATATATATGAGAATACCTATATGGAAAATTTGACGTTCTATGTGGACACAATCTTCCTAAAATTGTGATTGTATTTTAGGACAAAAATAACCAAATATGGTCATACAACTATCAAATTTAAGCCTTGATCTCTAATAATAATTTCAATTTCAGTGAAAATAAACTATAATAAAATACAATGTAATTAGTTGACTTTCTACCAACTCTTCTCATCATGGCTCTCATTGCAAAGGAGCTGAGACATGGCCCGCTTTGCTTTCTCAGATCCAACAACCATCTGGTGGTTGGACAACGCTTATTCCCTAACTAACCTTAATCATTTCCCAGATGAAAGTAATGGAAAAAGATGAACAAAAATATGCCATTGTACACAGGATGAGAGGTATACTGACTATATAAATTCTTCCTATTAGAAGCAACACCTGATATTACTGGAAGACAATATTATCATAATTTGATTGGATGTACAGACAAATTGAGTATGTACATACCTTATAAAGATCAAGCAGAACATTATCAAGGGATTCCTGGGCTTGAAGAGAGCAGCGGTGTCTGAAGGACTTAACTGCTTCAATGGCTTCTTCTGCTCGCCCCAGCTGCTTCATCACGATGGCCATGTCCTTCAGAGCGCTCTCTACGCGGTCTCCTGCGTTTATAGCTGCCCAAAACAGCGCTATTGCCGCCTCTGGATTCTTCTCCACAAGCTATCAATTTCTAACATATCATCAGTCTTTTGTTTTGGATTAATCACAGCCATAATTAAATTTTATCATACAGTCAGATTATTGTAAGAGTGCCTATTGGGTGTGTTTTTGTGTTTGAGAGATCACTGAGTGTAATCGGAAACATCAACACAAAAACACACCCAAACATTTCGGATTACACTCAGTGATCTCTCAACACAAAAACACATCTAATCAAATCCAGAGGTACTCTTACACTAATCTAATGGATTGCGAAAACTAATGCCTTATGGTGAGAGATCACTGAGTGTAATCCGAAACGTCAACACAAAAACACACTCAAACCTTACATATTACACTCAATGATCTCTGAACACAAAAACACACCCAAAGAGGCACTCTTGCACTAATCTAATGGACTGCCGAAAACTGATGTCTTATGATGAAAGATCACTGAGTGTAATCTGAAACGTCAACACAAAAACACACCCAAACATTTCTGATTACACTGAGTAATCTCTCAACACAAAAACACACCCAATCAAATCCAGAGGTACTCTTACACTAATCTAATGGACTGCCCAAAACTAATACCTTATGGTGAGAGATCACTGAGTGTAATCTCAAAAGTCAATAAAAAACACACCCAAACCTTACATATACACTCAACTTGATCTCTCAACACAAAAACACACCCAATCAAATCCAGAGGCACTCTTACACTGATCTAATGGACTTCTGAAAACTAATGTCTTATGGTAAGAGATCACTGAGTGTAATCCTAAACGTCAACACAAAACACACCCAAACATTTCGGATTACACTCAGTGATCTCTCAACACAAAAACACACCCAATCAAATCCAAAGACACTCTTACACTAATCTAATGGACTGCAGAAAATAATGCCTTAGGGTCGTAACACATCCAAAAATAAATCTGAAAACGCTATATAGAATATACCTGAACCTGCTTGGCCCGGATGTAGGGCGTGTCACCAACCGGAACCTTGTGCCTAATACCAAACCCCTTCATCCTCGCTGAACTGATGTCTCTCGCCATCATTTTCAATTACAGCAGTGCATTCATGTTGAATGGGTTTCTGCTTGCCACAAAGTTGAAACCAAATACCAAGCACGGAACAGTTCAATCTTGGGCTTTGAAATTGTGGTCTATATTAGAACAATGAGAAAAATTGTAGGAATGAAATGGCAGGGAGGAGAGCGTAGAGAAAAACTTAGAGGCCTGATTGGACCCAAATACTGGATGACCATTTCAGATCGTCTGGTGTGTGTTGTCGGTTTTCCACAGCCCAATGGATTATCAAACAACATAGCGATAAAGAATTCCAAGGAGGGCAGGAATTGTACCTGGACAGAAATGCGTCCATATACATTATGCGGTTCATGAACCTTCTTGTAGGGTAAAATATTAGCATATTGGTGTTAGAAGATAGACTTTCTCATCCGGTAAAAGCGGTCGTCCAAGAGTAATAAGTTGAAGGGGTCGTGGCATGTGAGGTGACTACAATGTCATCTTGGGTGACTGACAAGTTCCCATAGTAGTCCTATGTTATTAACAAGAGTGGCATTGTAGATAAGATTATTTTTTCAGCTACAATTCTTGTCTACAATGCCATACAATATGGTTTGGATTATGTACATTCCTGGGTAAAATGATTATTTGGGGAGAGAGTAATATATGCATTAGTAATTAGTCGATAGGCTTTTATATGTGAGCATTATAGTGCTCAGAAATTGTCTCTCGCCGTAAAAAAAAAAAAACATGTTGGAAAAATTTTTAAACTCATCGGTTGTTCCTATCGGTGTATTCCTTGAACCTCTATGGTTGCAAGTGCTAGTTATATATGGTTTGGATTATGTCATGGTAAAATGACTATTTGGGGAGAGAGTAATACATGCATTAATAATTATATATGGTTTGGATTATGTACATTCCTAGGTAAAATGAATATTTGGAGAGAGAGTAATATATGCATTAATAATTACATTGTTTTGATTAAGATAACGTGGAAGGGCCCAAACCATACAAAAAAGCCAAAAAGGTGAAAAGAAAGAGCTAAGTCATTGTTGCATGCATCAAATGCATTAATAATTACATTGTTAATGTTTCATAATTGATTCAATTGATTCGATTTGATCACTATTAATGTTGCATAATTGATTTATACTTGTCTCTCCCTTGTTTTGATCATTAGGAACATGTTATTAGTTATGGATTGAATATATTGACCTTTTCAAATTATTTAAGTAGATTTTTTGTTGGTGTTTTGAAGGGAAAGTATTGCGGTATTTTCGCATTACATGTTGAATTTTGGCTTGTTTTGTGTAGTAACTTTGTGTTTTTATATTTTATATTGGTATAAGCAAAAGTTCTTTTTGAGAAGTTGTGGGCTCACATGGTTATTAATTTCATTAATTTAATGACACACTAAGTTCATTTTGTTTTTTGGTGCCAAGATTTCCTATCAAATGTTCATCATGGAGATCTAACGATTTGTGTGGAGTGATAAATAAATTGGAATTTTGTTGGTCCCAACTCCTGCCATTGGTTTGCTCTGTTCAATAGTGGCTCTTGCTCTGATAAGTTGTTAGGTCCATGTAGCATGTAGTGACAAACCACAAGTGATAACATGTCAATTCTATTTGCTTGCAAGAGGTGAAGACAAGTGAAGGCATTTTATTGTTGCACACTCTGCCAACCATTAGAGCTCTTGATCAAGTGGCTTATAAGAGTCGAAGGGAGATATAAGAGGAAAGTGTTAAATGAGTGTTTGTCGATCATTTGATTCAGTTCAATCAATAATCTAGGATCTTTGAGAGTCGAAAGCCCAAATACAAATAAAGAAAGAGAATTCTTTCATAACATTTACTCAGGTTAGCAGCTGGTACAGGAGCACCTTCTCTATGGTGCAGGAGTCATGTTTTGTTTTTGTTTTCAATAAGGCTTTTTAAGCCCCATCATGTTTGTAATAAGGTTTTTTGTGTCAATTTGGTCACTAGACCTATGTAGACCATTGTTTGGTCAAGTTTGATGTAATAACACAATGAAAACATGTAGTTTTCTTGTGATAGGAGAAACCCAACAACTAACTATTTTTCAAAATCAGTTTTGCACGGTTGGAGGAATGTAACTTGAGACACAGAGGAGGATGAATGAATGAAGATCTAGATTTTTGGGTGTGTGGAAACAATATTTTTTCTGAGTAATTTTCTGTAGCAGTCATTCTGTATAGATAGTTGTTCATCTGAAACTAGTTGGAGATGTTCAGGCATTGAAGTAGTTTCCATTTGATAGTAGCCTGGTGTCTAGAAGTGTTGTAGTATGCGAGTTTTTGTTCTTTTTACATAGACTGTTCTAAAAACCTAGAAACTAGGGTTTTGGTGAAGAAATGGATTGTTATTCCTCTGTCCACTGAAAGCAAGATTCTCATGTTCAGTGTGATGGAGGAATACAGTGTATATTTTGTGTTTTCTGTTGTTTTGGTCAAACACCCAGGGACCCATGGAGTTTGGGCATGAGTTGACTAGGCATCTCTATGTGACTAGTCTTTGCAACGATAGGAGAAGTGCTATTGTCGAATGGCCAAATTGACGGGTGATCAAGTGTTTCCAGAGGAGTGTAGACCCCTTCTATTTTGTTGATTTCTTGTTTCTGTGTACTTGTTGAATGTCTGTGAGTTACGGAGTTACAGAGTTGCCATCGACATGACATAACCCTCAGGGAAGCTTTTGAAAGCTACACCAATCAAGGTGTTAGACCGATAGAAGGAGTATCGGTGAAGAACGAAGAAACATACATCGGTGCCAGTTTTTGTATTGATTCACCAAATGTATATTGCGAATGCATATCGTAAATGTATGTTGAGAATGTATATCACAAATGTATAATGAGAATGTATATTGAGGTTGTATCTTTCGTCGGATGCAAAAGGTGACCGACTGTAATGGTAAAATAGAATGTATGTTGGGAATGCACCTTTAGTCGGATGCAAACGATGACCGGTCATAGCAGTGAAAGCAGGGCAAAGATACTTTGGCCCACCGGTAATAGCAAGTCAAGTCTTGCATATACAAGTTAGTATATCGGCGTATCGGGAGGACATACAAAGAGGTCACTGACGATCAAAGTCTGGCCGACAAGGTCATGACTAACCACCATGGTTAAGTCGAGTGGAGCATAACCTTCATCGGTGTATCAACAGGAGGTTTGAAGAAACCGCCGATAGAGGAAGTCTCTCTGAAGACAAAGTGGAGTTGACTATCGGGGGGATAGATAACAAGGTGACCGAGGGGATATGTTTGGCCGACAAGAGTAGGTCACCAAGACATAAGCCACATCTCACCGATCAGTTTGTTGATCAACTGAACACTTCCACTATGCACTCTGCATCATATTGGTATCAAAGCCAATATTTGAATTAGAGCCGTGTATGTCAGACAAGGAGATAGAAACTGAGGCTAGCACAATGCCTCCCAAGTCTATGAGCAAAGAAGCCATCAAGAAGATGGTAGAGGAGATGCTTGAAGCAAGATTGAAAGAAGAGAAGCCCAAGGGTAAGAATAAAGAGGATGGAAGTGCTTCTGATACAGAAGAAGAAGAAAAGGCAGAGGAGAGCCCTCAAGGACAAGATATGTCTGCAGACCAGAATGCATTCTTGAATGCACTCAAAGGTGCTCATGGAGATAGTGGCAATCCAAAGATGGATGTTCCTACATTCAATGGGAAACTAGATGGAGATGCCCTCATGGATTGGATTGAAGCCATGTGTAACTATTTTGACTTCAAGGAGTATAGTGACAGCAAGAAAGTCAAGTTTGCTAAGACAAGATTGAGAGGTTCTGCCCTAGTTTGGTGGAACTATATGCAAAGTGAAAGAGAGAAGGTTGTGTTGGTGCCTGAATTGACTCCCAATTTTGGAGCAATTTTTCATGCAGGCACCTTCCCAAAAAATCTAAAAAAGTTCTAAGTGTAGGGGCCCCTCAGCATTTTTCAGCATTTGCATCACAGTTCTTGAGGAGGTGGTCTTCATGTTTTCTCCATCGGCATGTGTTCATTTTTGTGTCTTCAACATTTTGGTTTGAACTTGAACCCTTTTTCTCTTGGTTCAATGGTTCAGCGGTTCGGGGTTCATTTTTCTTCTAACGGATCATATTATGCATTTGCCTTGCGCAAATCTTGTATCGTTGAACCTCCCACTTGAACCCTTTGAACCGGTTCAAGGTTTAATAGTTCGATGCTTCGAGTTTTTTGGTCTCGGCCGAAGTGTTTTGCCGATGGAGTATTGTTGTGGAGGTTTGAACCTCGCTGACGTACCTCAATATTGAACCTCGCCATTGAACCAGTTTCAATGGGTTTGCGGGGTTGCTTTTTTATTGCTGACTGAGTTGGTTTCAGCGTTGAACTTCTCGGTTGAACCTCTCCTTTGAACCATCCGCTTGAACCGGTTCAACAGTTCAGCGCTTTACGTTTCTGGTCTTATCAGAGTGATCAGCCTCATCAGTGAAAGATTTCTTGAGTGCTTCGATTATTTTGGTCTGGCCGATGGTTGTCCATCGGTGTGTGTTTGGCTATCGGCGAAGCAAACTTGTGGCCCGCCGATGTAAGGAGTTTGGCCAATGGAGGAGCAGTGTGTGGCTGGCGAAGATGTTGTCGGTGTGACCTTTGAGATCGGTATGAAGCTTTTTGGATGCTCCGATGGTGTGTGTTACACCGACGGAAGGGGAAGAGCCAGGGTCTATCGGCATGGGTTGTACTGTCAGGTGAACGGTGAAATGGTTGGCCGATAGACTAATCTTTGGCCGATGAAGGGAAGTGTTGTGTATGGTCTTCAGCATGACTTGTGTTGTCGGTGAGGATGGATTGTGGTGGGCCGACAGTGGGAGGTCTCGCCGATGAAGGAGCAGAGTATAATTCGTTGTTGCAACAGTGAGAGTGTGGTCTATCGGCAGAGGGATCTTTTGCTTGGCCGACGGTATTGGTCTGGCCGACAGGGGATTGCGGTGGCTTCATCGGTGTAACTGATGAGATCAGCAAAGGTTTGGATGGTTGGCCCAATGATGCATCTCTGGCCGATGGGGAAGCGAAGGTAGTGGTCAGCGAGACCGTTGAGATCGGAAGGAGAATTCTGGGGTGTGCCGATGGCTTGGGTTTTGGTGATGGGCTTTTGGAGAAGGCTTATAAAGGCGCTCGACACCTATTATGCTCGTGACCATGTTTTTAAGGTATTGAAGGAGTCTCTGCGGCACCAATGTGGGACTATTCTTCCTGCACATTTGAAACTTCAGTAAAGTGCATTTTGGCGAGAACTTCTGTTTGAACGCAGCGACGGTTTCTAGGTAGGCTGCGGGTGGTTGAGCCATCAATGGCGACTGTAGCAGGGGTATGGGCGATGGTACACATGATCAGGTTGCCTAATTTTTGAGTGAAGACTTCCTGATGGCGGCGCAAGGCTCGAGGCCTCCCTTATCTGCTGCATTGATGGCTTCTGAGCGCCATTCCCTCTGATGGATGTATCTGGCAAATTTTTGACTTCTAGCCATGTAATTAATTGCTGAATGTACACGGTTCTGTATAAATGGTTTTGGCTGTGTTACTTTTTAGAGGTTGGAGGTTTTTTGGGCTTTTGGCTCTGACTCTGAACATAAGGTGTTCACATTTTGAAAGGCATTTTTTGCTACAGACTCGGTCCTTAGTCTGGTGTACTAATCTTTCTTGGATTGTAAATGATAATTTTTTCTGTGATGACCTTCTATGCAGATTGATTTTAAATGAAAAACACCTGTGTGTGTATTGTTTCTGATTGTCTCCTGTATGTCATTTATTTTCCTTTCAAACAAGGTTGTCAAGGACTTCCAAGTTTTTCAGTGTATGCATACTGTGTGTCTGATTTATTGCGTCTGCTCAAGGAGTGGTTAAATAGGCTTTTGATCAGATACAAAGGGAAATAGATTGCATCATATGATCTGTTAAGCATGATCATTAATAATACTCTTTCTTGGACATGTTGTTAGGCAGTAGCATTATTCTTAGGTCCTATGGATATGAATTTATGTTGTCATGGGGAGACATTTACAGTCTTAGATATGACTTTGCTGCCTAGATAAGGCACTGGTTTGGGAATTTGTCTGTTCAATGGGTCTAGGAAAGTCCCATCACTCCAAACACCATTTCAACTCATCTCATCACTTCCACCTGTTAGTTGTAGGATTAGGATTAGGAACCTCTGCATGCTCTCATACCTAACCAGACATTATGTCTAAGAATGTTGCCAACCTTGTGATTTGTTACACAAATCTTGGTCCATACATGAGAGTATTCTGCCTGTTGCCGTCAAGTTAAATCCTTCTGTCATTGAGCTAGTCAAAGTTATACTTTTATCAAATAGGGACACCCCCCTTGGTGCGGCAGAACCAGAAGTGAAGGGGAGGAGCTCACGCAACCTCCTGTATTTAGTTGGTTGAATCTGCCTGTGCATTAGAACTGGCAAACCCTAATGCTGATTCAGAAGCAAAAACCAACAAAATGGTGACTCTACTGGGGAGTCTTTCATGTGAATGATGATGCTATGCTGGTGGTATGAACTCAGAAAAATATGTGTTGAGCTTTCAGCTGCTGTAAATTTTGTCCTCTCTGGAGAGGTCGCGACTCTGCAAAAAATTCAAATGCACATGAAAAGTTGATGTGTGTGTTGTGACAGAAAATGTGCTGTTCAGACTTCAGCATCTGTATAAGAAAGGTACCTTGTTCCTTCCCCTTTATATTTGCTATTTTGCTGCATAGGTTAGATGCCAGGGGAGGATACAGGTCTTAGGAATGCAAGGGATGTCTGAAAATAGAAATTTCATGAATCCAAGTATGAATTATCCCATACTCAGCGGTGAGATGTTGGATAAAAGAATAGAAGAGATAAGAAATAAGTTGATATTCTTAGAGGCTGAGCAGGCCCAGTTAAAAAATAATAACCCTATTGTGTCTGCCAGTCAGAAAGCTAAACCTCCTGCCACCCCTTTTGATCCTTTGTATGACCAATTAGATTTGTCATGGGTTGACTATAAAGTAGAAACTATGCCTGCTAGGATATACTGTCAGATGCCCAAATTTAGTGGTCACAGTGTATGTGATGGGAATGCACATATCCAAAATTTTCATAGTTTTATGGGAAAACATTCATTTAGAGATGAGGATATGTGGATGAGGTTTTTTGTTAGGTCCTTTGGTGCAAAAGCAAAAGACTGGTATGTGAGCTTTCCAAAGAGATCCTTTGCCTGTTAAGATGAGCTTACTGACTTTTTCAAAAAAGAATTTGCAAAAGAACCTGCTAATCTTGTTGCAGAATTGATGAGAATTAGAAAATAAGATGAAGAGCCATGTGTTGATTTCAGTCATAGGTTTGCAGTAGCCTTTTCACATATCCCAAAAGTCTTCAAACCTGACACTTCAGCCTATGTTGGCATATTCTTTGAGGCTTTTGAGGAGGGCTCTAGTGCATTACTGAGGGATTTCAAGGTGACAAGTATGCAGATGGCATACAAGTTCGTAGAAAAAATAGAAAAAATCAGAACTATGCACCTGCTGAAATCCCTGTCCCCTGGCCTTGGTGTGAAAAATAGTTGTGAAGCTGCAAATGACCAAATAATTAAGGCATCTTGTGCAGATAAAAATGAAAATGAAAGCATAGAGGTTGAGACTGTTGTATTTGAACATAATGCTGACAATACTGCTCAACTGGATTGTTCACTAGTTGAGGATGCCAGTGAAAGGACTAGTTAGGATTCCCATTGCAATGATGAGGTAGCTGGCCATGAAAACAATAACGAGGTTGTGGACAGTAATGAGCAACTTATGGAATGGACCTATGGAGACAATTGTGAGTATTGTACTCAAGATAGAGAAGATATAAGCAAATAGAGAAGCAGTCCTATGTGTGACCCATTGCCTACCTTTCAAACACATGGAGATCATGAAGAGCAGTCAGGGATTGAAACAAGTGCTAGTTCAGAGCATGATTGTTTTTCATTTGATGGCTGTTTTGCTTATGACACACAGGTTGATACTCCTCCACGAAGGGAATCCATTGGTGATGAAGATGCGTGCTCTGCTGCCCATGAACAAATGGCATATTATGATCAAGCTTATGTACCTGGATCACCCATTTTTGACACATATGATGATGAGGATCTATTTGAGTATGGTGAAGGCTTGAGCACTATTTTTGACTTGGATTCTGTTTCTCATCCTGATGAAAGAGGAAACAACATACATCAGGTAAGTGATTGTAAAGATGTGCCAGATTGTAAAAAGATGCCAGAGCCTGATCTTTTCCAGTTTGGTGCTGCTATTGGTTGTGTGCATGATGTGCACAATTGTGAATTTGAAAGCTTTTCTTTTGAGAGGCCAGCGTATAAAGAGAGCTTTGTTTTTCCTAGTTGTGTGGTGGACTTCGAGTGCTTTCAATTTTCAGTCCAGCTAGGAGATCATTTTGCAATGCATAATGCTGATACAAATGATAACATGTGTCATATTCCATTTGAGTATGCATTGCTTGATACATTCTGCATCCATTTGTTGCCTGATGCTGAGGGTTGTTTGCATAAGGTTGACAGTGACAAAATAAATCAGAAGGTTGAATGTGCAGATGACCAGGTTTGTTTGTGGTCAGATCATGGCAGTACTCTTAGGCTTGACCTAGTGTATGTAGATGAGAACAAGGTGTTTGACAAGGGGAAATATTGGTTTTCCTTTTCTTGGTGGCCTTAGGCCATCAAGTTTGATTGGTGATGTAGATCATGGTAACTTCATGACTCTATTCCTAATGGATAAGGCACTGGTCTGCATCCCAGAGATCTAGGGTTCTCGCTGCAGTCTTGCACCTACACGTCCTCAAACAGAGCCACTGTTGGTGCCTGAATTGACTCCTAGTTTTGGAGCAATTTTTCATGCAGGCACCTTCCCAAAAAATCTAAAAAAGTTCTAAGTGTAGGGGCCCCTCAGTGTTTTTCAGCATTTGCATCACAGTTCTTGAGGAGGTGGTCTTCATGTTTTCTCCATCGGCATGTGTTCGTTTTTGTGTCTTCGACATTTTGGTTTGAACTTGAACCCTTTTTCTCTTGGTTCAATGGTTCAGCGGTTCGGGGTTCATTTTTCTTCTAACGGATCATATTATGCATTTGCCTTGCGCAAATCTTGTATCGTTGAACCTCCCGCTTGAACCCTTTGAACCAGTTCAAGGTTCAATAGTTTGATGCTTCGAGTTTTTTGGTCTCGGCCGAAGTGTTTTGCCGATGGAGTATTGTTGTGGAGGTTTGAACCTCGCCGACGTACCTCAATATTGAACCTCGCCATTGAACCGGTTTCAATGGGTTCGCGGGGTTGCTTTTTTGTTGCTGACTGAGTTGGTTTCAGCGTTAAACTTCTCGGTTGAACCTCTCCTTTGAACCATCCACTTGAACCGGTTCAATAGTTCAGCGCTTTACGTTTTTGGTCTTATTGGAGTGATTGGCCTCATCGGCGAAAGATTTCTTGAGTGCTCTGATTGTTTTGGTCTGGCCGATGGTTGTCCATCGGCATGTCTTTGGCTGTCGGCGAAGCAAATTTGTGGCCCACCGATGTAAGGAGTTTGGCCGATGGAGGAGCAGTGTGTGGCTGGCGAAGATGTTGTCGGCATGACCTTTGAGATCGGCAGGAAGCTTTTTGGATGCTCCAATGGTGTGTGTTACACCGACGGAAGGGGAAGAGCCAGGGTCTATCGACATGGGTTGTATTATCGGGTGAACGGTGAAATGGTTGGCCGATAGACTAATCTCTGGCTGATGAAGGGAAGTGTTGTGTATGGTCTTCAGCGTGACTTGCATTGTTGATGAGGATGGATTGTGGTGGGCCGACAATGGGAGGTCTTGCCGATGAAGGAGCAAAGTATAATTCGTTGTTGCATCGGTGAGAGTGTGGTCTATTGGCAGAGGGATCTTTTACTTGGCCGACAGTATTGGTCTGGCCGACACAGGATTGTGGTGGCTTCATCAATGTAACTGATGAGATTGGCGAAGGTTTGGATGGTTGGCCCGATGATGCATCTCTGGCCGATGGGGAAGCGAAGGTAGCGGTCGGCGAGACCATTGAGATCGGAAGGAGAATTCTAGGGTGTGCCGATGGCTTGGGTTTTGGCGATGGGCTTTTGGAGAAGGCTTTTGCGTCGAGCACGGCAAAAGGTGCTCGACACCTATTATGCTCGCGACCATGTTTTTAAGGTATTAAAGGAGTCTCCGCGGCACCAATGTGGGACTATTCTTCTTGCACATTTGAAACTTTAGTAAAGTGCATTTTGGCGGGAACTTCTGTTTGAACGCAGCGACGGTTTCCAGGTAGGCCGCGGGTGGTTGAGCCATCAATGGCGACTGTAGCGGGGGTATGGGCGATGGTACACATGATCAGGTTGCCCGATTTTTGAGTGAAGACTGCCTGATGGTAGCGCAAGGCTCGAGGCCTCCCTTGTCTGCTGCATTGATGGCTTCTGAGCGCCATTCCCTCTGATGGTTGTATCTGGCAAATTTTCGACTTCTGGCCATGTAATTAATTGCTGAATGTACACGGTTCTGTATAAATGGTTTTGGCTGTGTTACTTTTTAGAGGTTGGAGGTTTTTTGGGCTTTCAGCTCTGACTCTGAACATAAGGTGTTCACATTTTGAAAGGCATTTTTTGCTACAGACTTGGTCCTTAGTCTGGTGTACTAATCTATCTTGGATTGTAAATGATGATTTTCTCTGTGATGACCTTCTATGCAGATTGATTTTAAATGAAAAACACCTGTGTGTGTATTGTTTTTGATTGCCTCCTGTATGTCATTTGTTTTCCTTTCAAACAAGGTTGTCAAGGACTTCCAAGTTTTTCAGTGTATGCATACTGTGTGTCTGATTTATTGCGTCTACTCAAGGAGTGGTTAAATAGGCTTTTGATTAGATACAAAGGGAAATAGATTGCATCATAGGATCTGTTAAGCATGATCATTAATAATACTCTTTCTTGGACATGTTGCTGTTAGGCAGTAGCATTATTCTTAGGTCCTCTGGATATGAATTTATGTTGTCATGGGGAGACATTTACAGTCTTAGATATGACTCTGCTGCCCAGATAAGGCACTGGTTTGGGAATTTATCTATTCAATGGATCTAGGAAAGTCCCATCACTCCAAACACCATTTCAACCCATCTCATCACTTCCACCTGTTAGTTGTAGGATTAGGATTAGGAACCTCTGCATGCTCTCATACCTAACCAGACATTATGTCCAAGAATGTTGCCAACCTTGTGATTTGTTACACAAATCTTGGTCCATACATGAGATTATTCTGCCTGTTGCCGTCAAGTTAAATCCTTCTGTCATTGAGCTAGTCAAGGTTATACTTTTATCAAATAGGGACACCCCCCTTGGTGTGGTAGAACCAGAAGTGAAGGGGAGGAGCTCACGCAACCTCTTGTATTCAGTTGGCTGAATCTGCCTGTGCATTAGAACTGGCAAACCCTAATGCTGATTCAGAAGCAAAAACCAACAGGTTGGAAAGAACCCAATCACCAAATGGAGTAGAATGGTGGCCATGCTAAGAGACAAGTTCATGCGATCTGATTATGAGTTGCAGACCATTAGGAAGTTTAATCATTTTAGACAAAAGGATATGGATGTGCCTACACATACTGAAGAATTTCATAGATTGAGCATGAGAGTCAATCACAAGGAGGAGGAGAAAGAGATGGTGGCCAGATATATCGATGGTTTGAGGTATAACATACAAGATGAATTTAGTATGGTGGTTCCTAAAATAGTGGATGAGTGTTTTCTATTAGCCTCTAGGGCTAAGGAGAAGTTGAGAAGGAAGAGTGATCAAAACTCCAGAGGAAGAGGTGGCAGAAATTTCAAAGGTAGGGACAGTTTTGAGGACAGAAATCAGTCCCAAGAAGACCAAGGAGACACAAGCAGAGGTAAGGGCCAAGTTTCTAATTTTAGAGGGGGATTTAGAGGCACAAGAGGTGGAGGTAGAGGTTCTAATGTTTTCACTAGGAGATGTTATCATTGCAATGAGATTGGTCATATAGCATACAAGTGTCCAATGAAACAAAGTTCTACATCTGGTGGTAGTGAAAGGAGGAATGAACAGAGGGCTCAATATGTGCAAGAAGAGGAGGTAGATGAAAGTGTTAACTCTCCAATTGGGAGTACAGCCACAGTTCTAGATGGAGAAGCATTGATGCTAAGGAGAACATTCTTGAGGACATCCAAGGAGATGATACAAAGGAGATCACTTTTCAGGACCAATTGCAAAAGCAAAGGTAAAGTATGCAAGGTAGTAATAGATTCTGGTTCAACAGATAATATAGTGTCTAGGGAAATGGTGGATAAATTGAACCTAGAAAGGATTCCTCATCGAACTCCTTACAAATCATCTTGGGTAAGTGATAGTCAATCACTTTTGGTAGATGAACAAGCATATGTTGATTTTGAAATTGGAGAATATAAGGATAGAGTTTTATGTGACATTTTGCTCATGGAATGTTGTCACCTACTTTTAGGTAGGCTATGGCAATTTCATAGGCAAGCATTGTATGATGGATATGCTAATACATACACCATCAAGAAGGATGGGAGGACTTTTTTGATGACACCATTGCAGGAGGATGTTGAAACAAAGAAGGTAGCCAAGGTCATCTTGGTGGGTAAGAAAGAGTTTGTGAAGATCAATGGAGAAGAGACAAGTAAAGTTGAGGATACCTCAAGGAGTGGGGTTGTCAAAGACCAAAGTTTGAAGGTGGTTTTAATTTTGAATGATGGAGATCAAATGGTGATGAATCAGTAGAAGTTCAAGGAGAAAATCTACAAGCAGCCTCAAGGTGGTTGGAAAGAAGAAGATGCTATCATAGTAGGGACCATTGTTTGTCCTCTAGAGCCAACCAAGCAGCATCGGTTGGCATGGGACTTGGTGATCAATCAAGCTGAGTATGCTTACAATGATTCAGTGAATTGAAGTACTAGGAAGAGTCCATTTGCAATTGTTTATGGTTTCCATCCAAGAGGACCACTTGAACTCAAAGACCTACAAGGTTGGGATAAGAGGAGTGCTCTAGGAGAAGATTTTGCTGCCACCATGAAGGCAGTTCATGATCAGGTCAAAGTTCAGTTGGAGAAAACAGTCTCCAAATACAAGGACAGAGCAGATCTCAAAAGAAGAGATGTACAATTCAAGGTGGGAGATTTAGTGATGGCCTATCTAAGGAAGGAAAGATTGCCTAAAGGACAACCAACCAAGCTTCTGATGAAGAAAATATGACCGTGCAAGGTAGTGCATAAGTTTGGTCAAAATGCTTATGAAATAGAACTGTCATCCAGTCTTGGTATTTTTCCCATATTCAATGTTTCAGACCTATTTCCATTCAGACCTCCATTGAATACTGAAGATGGATCAGATGTTGTGATTGAAGATGAAGATTGGATCAGAGATCTACCTCCAAGTAAGCCTTTACAATTGGAATGCATCTTAGATTCCAAGGTTGTCAAAAAGACAAGGAAGGGTGTGTACAAGGAGTACTTGGTGAAGTGGTAGGATCTTCCTGATTTAGAAGCTAAATGGATGAGTGAGGCAGACATTTTGAAGCATGGGAAGACACTCCAACAGTTAGCAACTCAAGGGACTTGAGTTTTTCCTACAAGAACAGGAGCACCTTCTCTATGGTGCAGGAGTCATGTTTGTTTGTGTTTTCAATAAGGATTTTTAAGCCCCATCATGTTTGTAATAAGGTTTTTTGTGTCAATTTGGTCACTAGACCTATGTAGACCATGTTTTGGTCAAGTTTGATGTAATAACACAATGAAAACATGTAGTTTTCTTGTGATAGGAGAAACCCAATGGCTAACTATTTTTCAAAATCAGTTTTCATGGTTGGAGGAATGTAACTTGAGACACAGAGGGGAATGAATGAATGAAGATCTAGATTTTTGGGTGTGTGGAAACATTGTTTTTTCTAAGTAATTTTTTGTAGCAGTCATTCTGTACAGATAGTTGTTCATCTGAAACTGGTTGGAGATGTTTAGGCATTGAACTAGTTTCCATTTGATAGTAGCTTAGTGTCTACAAGTGTTGTAGTATGTGAGTTTTTGTTCTTTTTACATAGACTATTCTGAAAACCTAGAAACTAGGGTTTTGGTGAACAAATGGACTATTATTCCTCTGTCCACTAAAAGTAAGATTTAGTGTGATGGAGGAATACAGTGTACATTTTGTGTTTTCTGTTGTTTTGGTCAAACACCTAGGAACCCATGGAGTTTGGACATGAGTTGACTAGGCATCTCTATGTGACTAGTCTTTGCAACGATAGGAAAAGTGTTGTTGTGGAATGGCCAAATTGACGGGTGATCAAGTGTTTGCAGAGGAGTGTAGACCCCTTCTATTCTGTTGATTTCTTATTTTTGTGTACTTGTTGAATGTTTGTGAGTTACAAAGTTACAGAGTTGCCATCGGCATGACATAACCCTCAAGGAAGATTTTGAAAGTTACACAAATCAAGGTGTTGGACCGATAGGAGTATCGGTGAAGAACGAAGAAACATACATCGGTGCCAGTTTTTGTATTGATTCACCAAATGTATATTGTGAATGCATATCACAAATGTATGTTGAGAATGTATATCGCAAATGTATAATGAGAATGTATATTGAGGTTGTATCTTTCATCAGATACAAAAGGTGACCAGCCGTAATGGTAAAATAGAATGTATGTTGGGAATGCACCTTTAGTCGGATGCAAACGGTGACCGGCTGTAGTGGTGAAAGCAGGGCAAAGATACTTTGGCCCACCGGTAATAGCAAGTCAAGTCTTGCATATACAAGTTAGTATATCGACGTATCAGGAGGACATACAAAGAGGTCACCGATGATCAAAGTCTAGCTGACAAGGTCACGACTAACCACCATGGTTAAGTCGAGTGGAGTGTAACCTTCACCAGTGTATCAGCAGGAGGTTTGAAGAATCCATCGATAGTGGAAGTCTCTTCGAAGACAAAGTGGAGTTGACTGTTGGGGGGATAGATAACAAGGTGGCCAATGGGATATGTTTGGCCGACAAGAGTAGGTCGCCAAGACATAAGCCACATCTCACCGATCAGTTTGTTGATCAACTGAACGCTTCCACTTGCACTCTGCATCAACAACTTGTGGTTCTTTAAGAGTGCATGCCAAGGAATATTGAATGTAGAAGTTGGTCAAAATCAAACTCTATAGATTAAATCTCTGCCAACACATACAAATCTCACCCACTTCTTTGTAATTTCAAGACATGCGAACATTCCTCTAGTGAATTCAAGTAGTTGTATGCATGTAATACGATATTTTGCAAAGCCAAATCTTCAATCTCCCACAATTTATTGGAAAGTACTCAAGTGCAGTTGATAGGGCCTTAATTGTGCCATTTCTTTTAGTCCCCTATCTCCCCGATGTTGTATAAATAAGAGCTTCTTGCTCATTGTTCAAGATGAAATTGTGTAGACTTGTGCTTAGTAACAAGCCATGTTTATAAAATTCTTTCACATTGTTCTTTTTCATGTGTCTAAGGCTCCTATCCTTTTCTCGTACATAGATTTGTATCATTTCAAGAACACTAATATAAGAAGTTGTGACCACTCTATTTCACTTATGTTTTTGTGTTATATGAATAAACATATGTTTTTATATTACTAGTAATTTTCTTAATATTTGGCTATCTATAGACTATTGGTTCATGTGTCTTATTATTTTCCAACAATAAATAGAGAGCATCTTAATCCTAGTATGTCACCCTTATTAGATTACTTAGTATTTATTTTCATGTACTTCTCCCTTTTCCTTTTCCTCTGCAAGTGACTAATGAGAGCTCATTGAAAATTATACAAGGAATTGACCTTTAAAATCTTAGAGGTTGTTTTGTGGATCGAGTCACACATTCACAAAAATCCTATTGTTGCACTCTCCATGTGGCATTAGTATAGGGCACATTTGGCATAAGTATCAAGTGGTTGCAATATTTGAATAACAAGAATTATTTGGGACAAGAAGTGGAAGTAAGGGATACTTGACTACATTCCTTCAACAATGTGGAAAGATTTTTTTTCTCTTGTGAAGAGTGTTAAAGAAACTCCTCCCTCTACGAGGTCTTATTGCTTGGATTAATTTTCTCCATTATGTGCAAAAGAAGTCATTTTATATGAATATGAAAAATGCCTACTGCATGCCTATCAAATCTCGCATAATACTTGCATCCTTCATAAACATATCAAAAAATTAAATTAAAGAAAACCTGGAAAAATCTAGTGCTCTATGGTCTACCAGAGGACACTTATGCCTTGATAATTCAAGTTAGACTACATAGATTCTTTAGTGTGGACAAGACCGAGACATACAATTTTCTTTCCCATTATAGAAGATCAAATTGTTTTAATTTTAGATTGGATTCATTATTTCATAAAGGTATGTTACTAGTCCATGCCCTACAAATTGAAAAAAATGTATAACATTGATGGAAAATGGATAAGAACTCACTAAGGGTGTGAGTATCCAATATGTTATTTTTTGTATAACACAATGGTTATTGGCTGGTGTAGATTTGAATCACCTTTCATATCTAGGTTTTTCTTTATATAGCAAGTAGATGAATGAATTCAAGCATTTCCTCCAAGATATTAGGTGGTTGTTGAGTTTGGAGTGGTATGTGAAGTATTTATCAAACAAGTCCAAATGTACATAGACTTCAAAGCTATAACAAGGATTTACAAAGATCTTCATCGTTTCCATTGTGACTTGAGCTCTATTAATATATGGATTTCACATAGTGGTGGACTTGCGAGTGAGCAAAAGGATTTAGAAATGTGGTGTAGCCCACAATGGCAATGGCCTTGTCCATGGAAGGCTAGAAATTCTAGAAAGTTTTGAGGTCATGCTACTTCCCTAATTTTCTAAATATCTTGGTGTGTTTAGACATCCTAAGATTGAGGACCACTACAATTTGTGGTTAGATTAGATAATAAATAACTAAGCACATAGATAAGGAATTTGAATCTCAATACTATTTTCCTTTGTTTGAATTTATCTCTAGATCCCCATTTTAATCTTTTCCCCTCTTTTCTTCATTTCTAGCCTTGTTAATATATTAATCTTTTGCAATAATATCATGAAATTGTAGTCAAACTTTTTTTACTACATAAAGAGAACAAAAATAATATTCAATACTTAAACATAAGAATTGTTTCCAAAAATTTACCTAATCATGAGTGTCACATAACTCCTATGAAAGAATTGTCAGAACATGTCATTGCTTTGAATGTCCTATCATTATTTTTTTTAAATAAAATATTTAACTATAGGTTTTTCTTTCTCATCCAATCCATATTAGCATGTTTAAAAGAGACAATTATAGCTAGGTACTAAAGACTGTATCACAATTCAAAAATGTTTGAAAAAATAATATTTTTTAGGTTTAGATTTAAATTATTGTTTACATGTCTTTTAATTCTTTGATAGTTTGTAAATAAATATGTGTATGCATAAATCTAAACTCTCTTTAAAAAATTCTTCCAAATTGAAAAAAAAACTAATAAATGGTTAAAACCTTCACAAATTTACATGCATAAGTTCCATATACATGAAATATCATTTTCTCATCATATGAACTCATAAGCATGATAATTATAATAGGGGAAGAGATATAGGTAGAGGAAGGCACATTGTCATTTCTCAAAATCTTGCTCGGGCATATCCTCCAATCTAATCATATGATCTAAAATGATTATTTAATATCACTAAGCTATTTCAAAGCTATTGTAGAGGAGGAAAATTGTGCTTCAACTAAGAGGTATGAGATAAAGGAATTTTGCACAAATATACTTATGGTTGTTTTAGTTTTGCTGCCTACTAAGTTTCAATAGACTAATTTTACCAATCCCTTTAGATACTAAGAAATGTAAATAGAAATTGTACTAACTAATGGAAATATGAAGGAATGTTGATAAAATGTCAAAAATGGAACATTTTAAATAGAATTTAAAAATTTCAAAGATAGAATAGAAAAGAGGAAATGCACATAAACCTAGTACCAAACAAAGGAGTTCTCTGCCAGGGATACCAACATTTCATAGAGAAGTATACACGTTGTGGGGACATTTACACATCACATTGTAGTCTAGACTGTACAGAAAATAAAAAGCTTCAACTCTGTTTCACTTTGAATCATATGTCTTACATAGCACAAGATGAAATATAGTAGGAATAGTGTCTAGATGATAAAGATATACCAAAATTGAAGAGAAATGAACAATACGAGTCCAAATAAACAAAATGAATAACATAAACTAAGAGATTTAAGGGGAGAGTTCACAAAACCAACGAAGGGAATGGAGCTTCTCTCTCAAATTTGGAACCTGCAAGAAAAAAGAAAAATATTGGGGTTGTTTTCAGGGTTTGCCTTCAAGTCAAACCCCTATTTTGGTATTTCTATCGCCATAGTAGCCAAGATTGAAAATATGGAAAAAAATGTGTGAGCTATTATTTTATATGTGTGTCTAGAAGGAATAACAGTAGTGACAAATAACTTGCAAATGGAAAATAAAACTAATCTAATCAAGCATGGGAGCAAACTAGTGTGAATGTTTGGAGGAGAGAAAGGAAAATGGAGGTAACCCACACAAAATGCAACAAGCAAGTAAATGGATTACACTACTCAAATGAACAACAAAAAGAGGGTAAATGGAACTCATTCACTTTGTCAATCAAAGATGTAAACTACTCAGCTGAAGATGAAGAACCCAACAAACAATGGTCCCAATAAACCCCATGAAGAAGCTATAAACCCTCAAGAAATCTCACATAATCTTGTATACAACAGCATAGCCATAGAAATCCTTGAGAATACTAAAATAGGAAGTTTCTTACATGAGCATAATAATAGCAATATCTTCACAGATTTTCCAAGATTTGTAGAAGAGATCCAAAGGAGTTCAAAAGATTGCTTGAGATTGAAAATAATTGCTTCAAAATCAAAGAATGAGAGGGAAAATGAAGAAGGTATTTCAAAGAAGGTCATTCGAGAGTGCAGAGGTGATACAAAGAATCTCCCACATTGCAAAAGGTGGCCAATAACACCCAAAAATGGTCACTTGGTGCCATATAGGCACAGAATGCTAGCACAATGTGTAGATATCTATGCTAAGCACTAGGGTCAAAGTATCTTCAGCTCTTGGTCACATGAAACACCTTAGGATGATGAGAGAAATAAGGCACTAAAATAAAATTTAACAAAAACAAGTACAAAGGTTAAAACATGACACAAATGCACATGTGTGGGCTAGGGAAGAAGGCTAAGGCAAGGCCAAAGTGATCATAAGAACATACTAGGGGAGTGGACACCAAAATGAGTACAAAAAGTAGCGTGAAATTGCAAGGGTATGCAATTTTTTATGTTACATTTAGTCCCCACTTTAGTGAGCTTATGACCCTAGGTGATATGTTACCTAAAATACATAAAGAAATAACATAATAAATATTACCTCAAAAATGATATTGTAGAGGTCCTAGAGAGTTCTTTAAGTGAAGGAATAAAGACCCCAAGTTGGGAACCTGCAAAACCACAATGTTAGACAACAAAAACTTGCATAAAATGCAATGTCAGAACCACATATATAAAACCTATACAAAGAAGGATCAAATTGGATATGATTTTCCTAAACATCAATGTTAGTAGATCATATAATCTAATGTGCTTTCTACTAAAGTCTACAATAATCTAACACAAATCACACTGAAAAGACAAAAGAAAATAATGCAAAAAGGGGCATTTCTAATATTGTGCTACTACAAGGACGCCAAGTATGGTTCTAGAACTAGCATACTATGAGAGCTAGGAAGCATACAAAACTCTTGTGGGTCACAAGGACTAAAAAACTACATTGTTATGTGACTCACAAAGAGTACCAAAAGGAAGCAAAATGGAGCACTACTGGCTAGCATTGTGTCTCTAGGTGGCTCACATATTAAGCAATATTAGGAATTACGTGGACTAGCAAGGATAGGTAATCCTGATAAAGGTGGTCAGTCTAAGCAAGTGTGCCTACTTTGGACCACAAGCTAATAACGCTACAAAGAGTGAATGCTTCAGGGAGTGTACTATCAATGTGATGTGTGTGAAAGTGGAAAGTGCAAAAGTATGCCCCCACCTTAAATAATTTCATAAAGAAATAGTATGCAATTGATTTGAGGTAGAAAAGTGGAAGAGGTAACAGAGCTTTAGGAAACATATATAGAGGGATATGTCCTCAAAGATACCTCAAGAGAAATATGCCCCTAAAGAGAGGCAATAAAAGCAATGTTGCAGGCATGATACAAAAAAGCTTATGTAATCATAGTATGACATTGAGCAATGTAAACACGTGCCACATAAAAATAAGCAACATCACCAAGGACACAAAGGGATCTACATTCTTTGGGGTTAATATGCAGTTATAGGAGGGGACTCATCAAGGGACAAGAAATAAAATCATCATCATCCCCCAAGCACATAGAACTACAAGCTTGAATGAAGAATGTCACATGAAATCAGAAGAAAAATACAAATTTTGGGTCAACATGGAAGGAAGCTAAATCTTCCAACACTTTGCATAATCCCCAAAATTTCAAAATAGTCAATGAGACAACATATAGAAGAAGGTAGAAACAGATAGAAGAATAGAACAACATTCTCATTTTCTCTTGTATCCACGTGTCTACAAGGGCATTGTGGGTCCTCCAAGTAGAATTAACAAACATAGAACAAGCATTTTCATGGGAAAAACATAATAGGAAAGCAAGAAAACACATATATACACATAGAATGAAGGTACAACTCTCATGGGTTGGGCATCATCAAATCATCCATGTCCCAATATTGGTCATCATAAGGAGACGAAGAAAGGGGTGAAAAGAGGAATACATTAAGAGTGGTACAAGGAGACTCCCCTAGAACCAAATGTAAAGAATCATTAATAGGTGCATGATCCTCTTGAGCATCGGTAGAGGCAATTATCAATGATTGTGTGAAAATTATGGACAATGAGGGAATATCTGTAACAAACTCAAATATGTGCTCCACTAGGAAGGAATCATTTGAGTCACTATCAAAATACTACACCAAATGTGGCTCATCAGTGTTGTCAATAGAGATCTCAACAGAGATGTCAGTACTAAGAGTCACAGGTGGAGGAGAATCCTCCACAATTATAAGAAGTGATGAAGAAGGGCTTAGAGGTGGAGGTTATGGTAGCATGCACTTTGGTTTATAGAATGCCAGCGTAGGATAATTCTCAAGCTTACATTTAGGTGACAGATGGGGTATGTCAATGTCTATGGTGGAAGGGTGGAGGATATCTAGAAATATCACATGGCGAGTGTGTTGAAAAGGAACAAGAGTTGTGAGAGTGGAAATATAAATTATGTTGACAATAGGGAGGTCTAGAGGCTCTAAAAAGGGTGGTATATTAGGAATAGAAGGAAGAATGAGATCCTTAGTAAAAGGAGCCAAGAATACTTGAACCCTTTTGGGGTTACGTTCGTCTTTGTCTGACTAAGGAGAGGCAGGGGTTAGGGATGGGGGAGACTTAGGCTAGGGAGGAGGAGGTTGAGGCTCATAGGGAGGAGAAAGATCAGGAGGTAGCTACATGGAAGGAGGACACTCAGGGAGAGACTACACTTCAATGACATGCTCTCGAGATGTAGCACATCAATGACACTTGTGATCTCTCGTAAGTTGATTCTATTGAGTAGGACATATGGTCTCTATTGAAGGAGCTGAGGGGTTTTATAAAATGGGTTTATTTTCATCCCATGTCTCAAGGATAGGACAAGGAATAGAAGGAACCACCGAGGGCTGGGAAACCATAGGGGAAGGAGGAAGTTCATGCAACATGGGTTGGTTTCCTCATGCTACCAAAGAGGTAGGAGGAATAGAAGCAACCATCAAAGCTCAAGGAACTAAAGGAGGAGGGGGAGGATCCTACAACATGGGTTTCTTTCCTCACACTACCAAAGATGTGGGAGGAACAAGAGCAACCACTGAAGTCTGAGGAACCATAAGAGTGCAAAGTGAAAGAGGCAGTACTGGTTTTTGAACTTTAGGCCTCAAAAATGAGGTTGGAGGGGGGACTTTTGAGTACCAGCTAGGCATACAAGGACAGGAAGGTGCACTCTGCATGGGATTATTTCCTTTAACTACTTGTGAGGCAGTAGAAGGAATAGAAGTAGACACCAAAGGTTGAGAGATCAAGGGGGAAGTAGATACAAGAGATGAAGAAGAAGGGCCACTAGACAACTATGCAATCTGACTAGCTTTGAACTTTTGATATGAGAAGAACAAAAATTCATTGCGTGGTTGAAGGGACTCTATCAAGGTTGGCAAAAAGTAGTCCAAAGAGAAGTTGTCATGCATGGAGAGAGGTTGAAATATGCTATGGCAAATTGTGTGCACTACTCCATAATATGGGAACTTTAAACACTTGTGAACTACAAAAGGGACCTCTCTCATAGAAGTGAGCCATGGATGGCCCAACTTTAGATGAAAACGGTCTAAGGTGGGAATGATTGAGAAGGGAATTTCCAAGGTCTTAGGTCCAACCTAGACATAAAGGGTAAGTGAACCCATGGTAGGATGAGACAACCCGTCATGCAACCGTATGTAGACTTTTGATTTCTCATACATGTCTTTATATAGTTCATGTGTGTATAAGAATTGCTTTGTTATTACATTTACCATGCATACGGGGTCAATTAGAACACCCCTTATCAGTTTTCCATTAACCTCAGCGGTAATGTACAAACAATCATCGTATACGTGCATAGGTGCATCAATGGGGGTGAAAGAAATGGTGGGTTCAAGAACAAAGCGCTCTCGAGTAGGGTGAGGTTGAACGCCCACCATCCCTACCATTTAGGTGAAGGAGGAGGAAGACACATCAACAATCTTATCTAGCACCACATATGGATATTAAAGGTCAATGACATTTGAGGAATGACAAGGCAATGGATTAGCATATATGTACGAGTTTTGGTTCAGTGAAGAAACAAATTTATTTCCTTTATCATTGACACTAGCTACCTGGATGATGTTCTGATCAATTTAGTTTTGCACAATATGTTTAAGATGTAAACATCACTCAATGTCATACTCAAGAACATGGTGAAACTAACAAAAGATCTTCAGGTCATAGGAAGGCGGTAAGGGTTTGTGAGTGTCCAAGAGACAGATGGACAGTAATACCAAATTGTTATTTAGGAGTTGTAGAATTGAATAGAGAGATTCATTTAGAGGAGTGAATTTATGATTAGCTTGTTATTTGGATGAAGAAAAGGCTAGAGCATCCAGTGAAGGTGTTTTAGCCACTACATTATTTATTATTGTTGAATAATTATTTTTAAAGAATTTTTTATTCTTTTTTATAATTATTAAATGATGAAGAGGCATAGGATTGTCCAATAGGAGCCGATGAGGTGGGAACCTCGAATTGGTTGACAAACTATTGATAATCATGAGGTGCCATGCATAATTGTGCAAAATAAGGATATTTCATAAGCAAAATCTTATCCCTGATCAGAGGTTGTAGGTTACCAATGAAAACTTGTTGCATGTCTGAATCTAGCAGGGCATAAGGTATTTGTGAAAATAATGACTGATATCTAAAAATAAAATCAATGACCTCTTGCACTCCCTAGCAACGATGGATGAGGTTAGTAAAAGTGACCTGTGGCCCAATATTGGCCTAGAAGTGTTGGAGAAATTGATCAACAAGTTGCTCAAAAGAAGAAATAGAATGGTTAGGAAAAGAGAAAAACTAATCTAATGTGATTTCTTTCAATGATTGTAGAAATAATTCTACTAACAATTTGAATCCTGAAATATAAAGTCACTACACAAGGTAGTAAACATAGATAGATGTGTCATGGGGGTCATCTTTTCCAGAGTACTTTTCAAAATGTGGTGCCTCGAAGCTTTGGGGAAAAGGGGTAGCAAGGATATTGAGTGATAATGGATTGCATTTGTAATATAAAGGGGTAAGAGGTTGCGCAGATGATGTGGATAAAGTGGCAAGTTGTTGTTGCAAGGAACCAACATTCTAGAGAAGTTGGTTAATGATAGGGTCTATAGTGTGCATGGGTGCAGAAATTGTAGCAGGGGTAAGGGGAAGGGACATCTATTGAGAGGATCCAAAGGGACCAGTAGGAAAATTAAACTGCAAGAGATGTGAAGAAAGAACAAACCCATATTAATTTATGGTGTTCGTAGCCATTCCAAATGAGCTAGCACCTACATTTCCTTGTTGTGCAGTGTTAATAGCGATATGTGAAGATGTATATGTCTGCATGGAAGAAGTAGACATCAAAACTAAAAGTTGGTTACCAATGATGTTAGAATGGGGGTCATGATCCCCCTCATGGTAGCTTTCTGATGGATGTGCATCACTATGCACTATATGGGCAATAACATAGAGGAAGTCAACTCAACATTAGAATGATTAATTAACATAGAGTGAAGAGCCTCAACTAGAGGAACAACAAAACTAGGTAGGTTCTCATTAGCCAAGTGATCCTAGTAGTTATCCAAGTGATGGTCTAACTCTTGAATCTACTCTTGGGGAATACTACCTAGGGTGACCTCATTGTCAAAGGCTATCTCACTGTCATGAAAACTAGTCACCGGAAGAGTTGAAAGAGAATATAAAGATGGAAGAGTTGTTATAGTAGGATTGTAAGAGAAGTTTGTGAAATTAGGTGCCAACCTAATAGGAGTGTTAAGGGCATGAGAGTGATCCATTGTAGTATGTCTCAAACTTCTTCGAATGATGTAATTTGAATTAGATGATTGGGTCATGAAGCTTGTACTATAAGTTTGAACTCACAATGCACAACCAAATACGATGAAGAAGTTTGTTGTTAAATGTTTAAGAAAATGTTTGAATGTTTAAAAAGCATCAAGTTCACCAAAATATAGAGGAAAAATTGCACTTCAACTAAGATGTATTAGTTATAGGAAGTTTTCACTACAACTACACTCAGGATTGGTTTAGTTTTGTTGCCTACTAAGTTTCAGCATATACTAACATTACCAATCCCTTTATATGCTAAGAAATGTAAATAGAAACTATACTAACTAATATAAATATGAAGCAATGTTGATAAGATGCCAAAAATGGAACATTGTAAATAGAATTTTAAATCTTCATAGACAAAATAAAAAAGAGGAAATGCATAGAAACCTAGTATCAGATGGAGGAACTCTCTACCATGGATGCCAGTGCATTGCAGGGATGTCTATGTGTCACATTGTAATTTAGACTTTATAGAAAATAATAAACTTCAACTTTATTTCACTTTGAATCACCTATCTTGCATAGCACAAGATGAAATACAATACCAGTAGCTTCCAGGTGATAGAGATATGCTAAAATTGAAGAGAAATGAACAAAATGAATAACAGAAACAAGAGATTAAAGGGGAGAGTTCACAAAACGAATGAAGGGAATGAAGCTTCTCTCAAATCTAGAACCTATAAGAACAAGGAAAAATGTTGGGGTTGTTTTGGGGGTTTTCCTTCAAGTCAAAACCCTACTTTTGTATTTCTACCTCCACAGCAACCAAGATTCAAAATATGGAAATAAACGTGTGTGCTATTTATTTTTGTGTGTCTAGAAGGAATAGTGGCAGTGACAAATAACTTGCCAATGGAAAATAAAACTAATCTACTCAAGCATGAGAGAAAACTAGTGTGAATGTTGGGAGGAGAGAATGGAAAATGGAGGTAACCCACACAAAATGCAACAAGCAAATAAATAGATTACACTATTCAAATAAACAACAAAAACAGGGTAAATGAAACTCAATCACCTTGTCAATCAAAGATGTAAAATGCTTAGTTGAAGATGAAGAACCTACCAAGCAATGGTCCCAAGAGACCCCACAAAGAAGCTATAAACCCTCAAGAAATCTCGCATAAGCTTGAATACAATAGCATAGCCACATAAATCCTTGAGAATGCTAAAATAGGAAGTTTCTTGTGAGCACAACAATAGCAATATCTTCATACATTTTCCAAGAGTTACAAAAGAGAGCCAAAGGAGTTCAAAAGATTGCTTGAGATTGAAAATAATTGCTTTAAAATCAAAGAATGAGAGGGAAAATGAAGAAGGTGGGTCAAAGAAGGCCACTCAAGAGTGCAGAGGCATTATAAAGAATCTCCCACATTGCAGAAGGTAGCTAGTAACACCATAAATGGTCACTTGGTGCCACATAGATGCAGGATGGTAGTGCAATGCACAGACATCCATGCTAAGCGCTAGGGTCCAATTGACTTCAGCCCCTAGTCACATGAAACACCTTAGCACAATGAGAGAAACAAGGTACTAAAATAGATTTAATGAAAATAAGAACAAAGGTTGAACCTGGCACTTGAGCCTCCATTGGGTGCAATGCCATAGTGGCAAACATCCATCCATAAGTTAACTCCTCCTTCCACATCCAAGTGCATCCGATCGTTGGGGTGGAACACAACACAAACACACATGTGTGTGCTAGGGAAAAAGGCTAAGGTAGGGCCATAGTGATCCTAATAACATACTAGGGGAGTGGACACCAAAATGAGTACAAAACATAGCAGGAAATCGCAAGGGTATGCAATTTTTGGCGTTACAGCTATACAAATAGACATTGAGCTCTTATTACAAATGAGTATTGATAGTAGTGTGTTTGAATGTAGAACAATTTCTAAATCCAACTATCTTTTGAATTAGTGGCATGGAATTTATTTTTTATGTTTTATTCATCATTGTGGATGGAGTGAAAAAATAGATTCATAAAGTCCATTTAATACCATTTGCTTTTACTACACACAAGGTAAGACCAAGATGGTTTAATTGTATATTTTTAACAAATTCTTCAAGGCTTCATAGAAGAAGCAACAACTATTAAAGATAAAAATTTACATACTTATTACCATCCCTTAAAAATTTTGTCAAAATACCCAACATTACTTCTTTCATGCCCACTTTTGTATATTAGCTCAACTTGTGTGGGGCATGCAATCTCATCGTAACCAAAACTAAAAATCTAGAATAACTATTTGGACTAATATGTTGAATGCATTTTTTAATTGCTTTTCACTTAGAGTTGATGAAGAAAAGATTGGAAAGCTAGTTGCTTGCTATGCATTATCATGGGTTTGGATGACTTTGACATGAATATATCACCACGTACAAGTCTATACCAAATCTTCCCACCTTAAATTTCATTTTACATGTGAAAGTTGTCCTTTTTTTATGGGAGCATACTATCAAGTCTTTGGACTTGGTTTCTAGTGGGCTTTTTTTAGATGTTTAATTTTACCAATAAACTAAGGGCTACTTAATAGAATATATATGTATGTGTATGTGTGTATATATATATGTATATGTATGTGTGTGTATATATATATTTATTGAGTTGAATAAAATTAAAATTATTTAAATTTTGATTTATGTGAAAACAAAAATAATTATTGAGTTAAATAAAATTAAAATTGTTAAAATTTCATTTATGTGAAATAGTTATTTTGGCTTAAATAAATTAGAATTATACTTATTGTATAGATTCCTATTTGAAACAAATTTGATGAGACAAACACCCCTTAATTGTTAATTCTGAGTTGAAGAATATGATAGATATGTGTGTGTGTAAAATTATATATAAATTTGTAAGATTGATGTGAACACACAATTTTCATTAATTAAATAAAATATGTAACTAAAATTAATATATAGAAACCTTTAACTATTTTATTAATTAATTTAAAATAACATTTTATTATGATCAATATACTTAATTTGGTATTCTAGTTATGGGATACAATATAATTAGAAACTATATTTCTCATTAACCTAATATGTATTTTGGTATTTTTATTATTTTTAATTAATAATAATTATAAAATTTATATAAAGAATGGTCAAAATTAGATAATGTTTGACCAAATTAAAAATTAAGTTTAAATGTTTGTTAAGTGATAACAACAAGGTAATTCATGCATCTTAAAGACGATTCATACTTATGATGAAAACATACTACAAAAAATGTTTAAATATATTAGTGTAACTAAAGAATAATATTCTCTCCAAATTTAAAGAAATTAAATCAAGCAATCTAAATATTTAAGACCAATGTGTGTGTTGACCAACATAGTTAGCCATAGTGAAGTTTAATTCCAATAACCTCTATAAGGGAAACTTGAAGTAGATAATGAAGCCTCAATGTATTAGGTTCCCTATACATTTTATAAAATAATTTAATTTGTTTCTTCACCACTAAAGAGCTAACAATCTCCATTAGTTCTAATTGCCTACAAGTCTAATTCAATCAACATTATAGCCAGTGAATCCAAAGAACATGGGTCAAGTTCTATTTTTTCTAAATGGATTATTGCAATAATAAGGGAATTTCTATTGAATTCTAACAAGTAACTAGTTTGTATAGGTGGATTTGCTTCTTTGTATGCTTGAATTAATCTTTCAAGGTGAGTAGATAACCTTAGGATTTTAAGAATTTTAGCAATATTTGAAAATGCCTTAGTGGTCATCTTCTGCTAAATAGTAATTTGAATATATTTTATAATTTAATATAATCTTGGTTGTATTATTTTTTTTGCTAAATAAATGCACCCTAGGGGGATGCTCCCATATATTAACTTCAAGTTAAATGTCAACATCATAAAATATATACATATATTTCCTTCTATAAACCATTTCTAACTAGGCCAGCAATCCAAATTTAACAAGAAATACATAGTTTCTATGACAACCTTATACAACTCCATCAAAAACTATAGCCAACTATATCTTATATGTTGCAAGGTGTGTGCCCTTAGCCTCCTTGTGTTGTACAGCATAGTGCTTGGGTTCGTGACAAGGCTTAACCACCTCCTGTGGATTCAATATCTCTGGAGGTTGTATCGGGCATTAACAGGTCGATCTCTTGGTGCAATGGCAACCATCTTTATAACAATTGGTATTAGAGCCTGGGTCACAGGTTCGAACCCCTCGCTTGCACTAGCAGTGATTGTTGCAAGGTGTGTGCCCTTGGTCTCCTTATGTTGTGCAGTGCAACACTTGGGTTCGTGACAAGGCTTAACCACCTTCCATGGATTCATTAACTCTAGCGGGGATTCATTAACTCTAGCAGTTGTATCGGGCATTAACAGGTTGATCTTTTGGTGCAATGGTAACCGTCTTTCTAAGATTATCAACAAAAAACTATTGCAAACTATATATTATTTAGCATATACTATCTACATCCTTCTGACTCAAAAGGCTAAATTGAACTTAAGAATTGAAATTTCAAGCAAGAATCCAATCCCCCTCTATTACCTCCTTATCTGCATCCACAAAGCTCTAGAACTAATCACCTACATATTCAACTATCCATCCCAACACCTGTTTCAAGAAGCCAACCACTTTCTCAACTTTCTATCTCCTATTAATGTAATCTCCTTTCCTATTCAACATAATAAATGGATTCCATGCAACCATATCTCCTTTAAGTTTGAGTCTAAGAAAATATTTGGGAATCGACACCCCATTTCTATATCTAGCAATATCCAGAACTTCTTCCAAACCATCGATAAAAGATTGTTTAATAAAAGCCCTTGTAATTTTTGCCACATCTTCCTTCAATTCCCCATGATCAATTAAAGAGGCAATAAACATTGAAGAATTGTCTGAGTTAACTCTAAACCTGTGATTAGCCATGAAGAATTCGTCACCTAGGATCCACCAAAAGGCCAACAACAAAATACCATTTTTGCTTTTAAAAACCGTTTGCAATCTTTTCTCTGAAACCTAGCCAAGAAAAGCCATTTGGCATTGAAGGCATGTTAACCTGATAGGAGTATCCATTCTTCAATTTCACTTCCTTCCTCTACAATCGCACTCTCCATCTCAAAACCACTAGTTCTTTCTCCCTGTATTTTATCTTACAAAACAAAAAGGAATTTCCTCTACTAAAACTATTAATTTAATCAGAATGTTCTCGATTTCACCGCCACATAAGTCATCACAATGAATGAATCGATGCCTGAGTACTCCTCCAACAAGATCTTCATTAATGATTAATAGCACCTTTCTCCTTTCCATCTTTATTCAAATCTAGCACTCCAAGCGAAGTGTAAAATCATCATTATTTTGTATTGTCAATTGACTTCAACCACCACCGCCACCTCCACTACACATTCCTCCACTCTATTAATGGCTTGATTAACCAGCTATCCACTTCATAATTTATTTCTCTATAAACATGATTTAGGGAGAAATTTTCCAAACACCTTAATGTTTTATAAATTCCATCAATATAGTTATTGAATTTCCAATTGTGTGTCATTCTAGTCCTTATAGAATTTATAACAAGAGAAGAATCTCCTTCTATTGCAAGTTTTAGAATTCCCATTTTAATACTAACTTGAAGACCTATTGTAGTAAAAATGTCTTCACCACCTAACTGACCTTTGACATCCCCAACATCACATGTTACCCTTCCAATTAATTAATTATTTTTTTATTTAATTAATTATCCATCCCAATACCTGATCATTCATCATTTTCCCCTTTCAAATTGAATTAATTAAATTAATTCAATAGTTCCCCTTTATTAACACTAACCCAATTAACTAAATAAATATGCAAATATTTATTTGATTAATTCACCCCTTTCACAAAACCTGATTAATTAAATAAATCATGTTTATTTAATTAATCCAACTTATTAATGAGCCTATCCCTACCCTAGTTGATTAAATACCTATTATTTAATTAGCTAGTCTAACCTACATGACCCTAGACCTGGGATTAATTAAATTAAACATTATTTAATTAATCCTAAACTTCAATTAGCCTATCCACTAATTTACTACAACCATTTTAATTAGGCTAATCACCTCAATTAAAATGGTCAAACCTTGATTAACACTCCACCCCACATCCCACAAATAAAAAATCAATATATGTGCCACATAAATCAATTTTTTATACACACATGTCATAATCTTCATTAATAATCTCTTACACCCCTTACACATGCCATAACTCATTTATTTCCACTCTTCTCAAAATAAATTTTTAATTCATTTTTAATCCTCCTCTCTTCCCTATGTGAATTTTTAATTCACATCTAATCCATCTCACCCAAACTCATATAATTCACCCCTTTTTGAAGATGAATTTAAAATTCATCTTTATTCACAACCCTCCATTTTTGAAGATGAAATCTAAGCCCTCTACCTCACTTACATCCTCAACCATTGATCTCTAAATTAAATCTCCACCCTTGGATCAAATCCTCTCTCAAAAAGCCTATAAATAGAGCCTCTCCCAAGCCATTTTAACATCCATGTTTCATGCATTGTTATCATGCCAAAATTTTCCTAATCTTGAGCTAGATTAATAGGTGAATTTGCATTAAGTTGAGATCATTTCACATTTATCCATCATAGTCTTGGGTAAATCTAGAGTGTTTGGGTGCAACACTCTCCACCTTAACTAGGGATTCTAGATCTCATTGTGAAGGTATAGCTTGTGTTTTATTGCATTTGCTTTGTGTTTTACTTTCATTTTGTTTTCCTAGTCTTCATTGGCACGCCCATTGGGACCCACAAGGTCCAAAAACTAACATTTTTGTGAGTGTTTTAGAGGAAAAACATGCTCTTGAAGGTTCTGGCGCTAAACACTCTCTGTTTGGTGCCATTTCTCCATGTAGTGGCACCATTTCCACGCATAGCAGCGCTATTTACGACTATTCTGGCACCATTTTTGCATGACAAACCCACTAACACCTTGACTTAGATCTTTTGTGTTTCTTGTTTTCTAGTGTTTTTTGGGATTATTGGCTCTCAATTTTTTCAGAAAACATACAAGAATAGGGGGTTACTATGGCAAACTTTATCTAGAATCTGCTTAATGTATTGTCATCTAACTCTTGATTGTGGGCTTGCTTAGAAATTTTTTTGGTCTCATTTTCTCTAGTCTTTTAGGTGTTATTGGACTAGAGAATAACTACTAATCTTGTTTGGGCTAATATTTTGGAACTAAAGTGTGTTTTTGTAGCCTCTTTTGAAGCACTACATCATCTTGGCACTATCTGTGCCCAATTCAGCGCCATTTGGTCTAGCAGACAAGAGAAACAACGTTCAAAACACATTTTGGTGCCATTTTCTGATTCTATAGTGCCTTCCTGTTATGTGGCACCATTTCCCTCTTTTGTAGCGCCATTTCCTCTATAAATCAATAATGGATATCTATCAATCTATGTGGCACCATTTCTGAATTGTGTAGCGCCTTTTGTCATTATAGCACCATTTGGGTATTCTAAAGTGCCATATTTTGTAATAGTTAGGAAATAGGGATTTTCTATCTATAGCACCATTTAGGGGTTCTGTAGCACCATTTTATTGTTCTGTGGTGCCTTATCTTACTATTGTGGCACTATTTTATATGCTGACATTGAAAGTTGTGCAAGTTGCTGACTGTGTTCTACAGGTTGAAAATTGTTTGGTCCAAGACCTTAATCTGAAACTACTAACATTTTTGCCAAGATTTACTAGCTTAGAAAACATTTCATCTTGGTGCAATAAAAAGAACATTACTTGCTTAGCCTAGAAAACATTTGGATTTGGTGCATAAAATTAATCTTGTTTGCAAACAATCGTAGGCACATTTCATTTGGGCTTTAAAAAGAACATTAGCAATTGTTTGACGTGTCTTGTGTGCTTGCACATTTGTGTTAACCAAGGGATAGAATCAAAGTATCCTCTCCCCTCACCTTCAAAAGGATCTCGGGTGAAGAGAAATAGTTCTACTCTCCTTTTCTTTTTAGGAGTGGGCCTACTCTTGAGACATCCGCAAGGAGAACTCATTTGTGACCCCAAGCGGTACTTTCATTCAATCCGCTATATAAATTAGGATAAGGTGAAAGCCAAGTCTGAATTGGTATAAGCACTTACCATACGGTGCTAGCTTGACAGGAAGTTGTACCTAGTGTATATGAAACTCCTAGTAGAGCTAGTTAAAACCTTAAGTGGTTTCCCAGATGCTTGTAACGTGCCAATCCCCCGAATGTTCTCCTAGTAAACACCATTTGTTTTAGTAGCCAAAAACCTTCTATTTGTTGGCGTAGGGGGGTCGGAAGATAGACCTCTAAAGTTGTCCCACACTCTCACAGTTTAAAGTAGAGATAACAAATTTCTTGAGATCTTCAGGTCTTTCGGAATTCAAAGCTTGGTGTGCCTAAGAAGTGAATGCCATGTAAGGGGGAGCCAATGCCACCAAGCTTCTAAGTTATTTTCTTTGAGTAAGTGCGGCTAGAGAAATCCAAGTGGGAATCCAACAAGTATTGTCCTTTGCTCACCTTAGGTTGTACAAGTGCTTGATAAATTTTCACATTTTCACAACAAAACCTTTAGCCATTGTGTTCTCTTGTTTGAAGTGTTTGCATACTTGCCAAGAAAAACATCATTTGACATTATCCAAAAATTTCCTAAGTCATTGAACCATCATTGAAATATTTGACAATCATTTGACCTTCACAAAAGTAAAAATTTGACATCAAAAACCCACATTTGCCAAAAATTTTCCATTCACTGTCATGCTTTGGCACGAAATACCCTCTGTTTAGCGCCTAAAATTTTCCTTGTGACAGTCGTAGCACCATTTTCTAGATCTTTGGTGCCATTACCCACTATGGTGGCGCCTTATCCCTAAGATTTGGCACTATTTCCAGATCAACTTGCACACATGCCTAGAAAATTGTTTTGGGACCCTTAAAACCTACACATCCATAATGCATATCCACTTTGCCAAAATCCATCAAAACCATAACCATTTTGACCCAAAATTTTCATCCACATTCCCATTTGGACCTTAGAGAATAATCATTTTTACTATTGGACCCCTCATCATACTATTAAACACAACCATAATCCATCCACTTCCATAACTTTTCATCCCCTTTGATTTTTACTTTTTGGACCTTAATTCATTATCCAAAAAATTCCACCTCAATTCCATTCATCTATCCAAAATCCAAAAACATCTAAAAATCTCACAAATCAAAAACTCAATCATATCCCAAATCAACCTTTGAGCTAAAAATTGAATCTAGATTTTATCCTTTCACATCCTATTTTGCTTGTTGGTCATTAGTCTACCTTCAAGTAGAATAATCATCCCTTTTTGCCCAAGGTCATAAGTCTACCTTGAGTAAGAAGAAACATCCATTCAAAAATCTAGACCTATTTTGAACTCACTTATTGATTTGAGCATCTTTCTAAACATCATCAAAATCTATCTTCCAAAACATCTAAATCACCTAAGCTTTTCCTTAGTTGAGACATCACCCAAACAAACCCCCCCCCCCCCCCCGCCCAAACTTTTCCTCACTAAATCATCATTTCAATCCATTCCATCTTTTATCCATTTGGTCCAAAAAAATTTAAGATCAATATCCTTGACATTTATCACCCTTAGGTTGTCACCTTTTGAGATGTATTCCCTAAAGGTCTAAACCTATAATCAAAACCATACCATAACCTCATCCCTCCTTAGATTTATATTTTAGGGATTATATTCTCTTAAACCTCAATATTTGTCCCCCTTCATCACCACATATCCTTGGGTCCAATAAAATCAAGTAAATTCTCTAAGGTCTAGACCTTCATCCACCCCCAATCAAATCCACATCATTGTATGCCCATAGCAAGATCCCAATCCAAGAAGAATCAAGAAATGGCTAACCTTGGAAACAACTTTGGCATAGGAATGCCCCAAACCGACCAAAACAACATGCCCACAATCCAATAAGTCCCCTCATATGATGCCAATGCAATGGTAAATCCCTTCCCCTTTCCACAACCAACTCAAATCACCACCAACCAAGTAGACCAAGATGTCTTAGATTTCACACAAGATCCCAATTCCATGGATATACTTGACAGAGTCCTAAGATCAGATCCCAATAGATATCTTGAGTTCCTCCTCAAAAACGGTGCTAATGTACCTCATAATGCATCTGCTTCTAACGACCCCACCACATCTTCACAACCATCCATGTCTCACACCAACCCTAACACATCTCAAGCCTCGAACATCACATCTATGATTCCCACAAACCTCACAAATACATCCTCTACACCAAACGTCTCAACCATAACAAACCCCACCAACATCAACCTTGCCGTTACTTCAAACATAACCACATCTATCCCACAAATCACTCTCACTATTCCCAACAACCTCGTGCATGCAAGTACTTCCATGAGTGTGCCTCCTCTTAACCCCAACACCATAGCCTTCATGAACCAACTATTCTCTCAACAACCCCTACCACCTCTAACGTTCCTGTCAACAATCCATCGTCCAACTTCACATATGTGAATCCATCAATTTCCCAAACACCCATTACTTCCTCCATCCAAACATCACAACCAAACACTAATCAAAATCAAATACCACCCCACATTCTATAACTTCACACCTACCAACAATATCTCGCTCAACTAAACCAAAATCAAAACCTTGTCCCACAAAACCAAAACCTCATCTCACAAAACCAAATTCTGCCTCACCTCCAACAACTTCTCCAAAATCAACAAACATACATCCTGCAACCACCCCCAACACAAGATTTAATGAGCATTGTGAAAGTAATATTCTTTCGAGGATATTTGCCCTTACCCATTCGATAGGACATTATACATGCCCCCCTTTCCCAAAAATTTTGAAACACCCAAATTTGACAAATACAAAGGAAAGGGAGACCCTAGGGAACACCTTAGGGAGTTTTATATCACTTGCCTAGAAGTCTCATATGATGATACTTATTTGATGAGACTGTTTCCTCGAAGCCTTGGTGGACAAGCCACCGAATAGTTTGCATACCTCCCTTCCAACATTAGGACCTTTCCTGAGCTTGGAGAGAAGTTTTTAAACCATTTCTCCTATAATTTCAAACATGAAATATCAATGACTGATCTTTGCAATACCAAACAAAAGAATGGAGAATCCTTCACTGCCTTCTTGCAAAGATGGAGAGGCTTGGCAAGCAAACTCCTTTGGCCTATTCCCAAAAAAAAACTAGTCACCATGTTTGTGGCTAATCTTAGTCAAGAAATGGGATTCCACCAATGTACATCTACCTTTGAAGAGGTCATTGACAAGGGCACAACAATTGAGAGAGCCCTTATTTCCATGGGCTTGATCAAACTCTATGACAACAAAACCTATAACAACAATAACAACAAAGTCAACATCAATGCCCCAAACTCAAATAACAACACACAATCAAATAAGAAACTACACTTTTGGGCTAAAAATAAGAACACCCTTAATAATGGCATCACCGATGTGAAATTCATTCAAAATGTACAAAATCAAGAACCACCAAGCACATCCACTACAAAGAATGTCAATATCCCCAAGGGACCACCCAAACAAAATAACGCCCCTAGGAGGAAGTTCACACCCTTAGGAGAATCGATAGAAGATGTTCTGGACAAGATTGTAAAGGGGAATTTGATAAATCTCCCCCCTATTAGGCCTTATGACGAGAATCAATTCAAACCATCATGGTTTGATGAGAATGCCTATTGTGAATACCATTGTGTCAAGGGGCATAAAACATCTAATTGCATGAGATTAAAACATTGCATATAGGATCTCATAGATAAGGGTAGTATCAGCTTTGATGAACCACCAAAATAGTCACCAAATGCAAATCTCAGAGCTTACAAGGATCCTCTACCTGACCACAATAGAGGAAAAGCATCCTCATCCAACCAAGCTTACAATGTTGTTCCACCTCCCAATTCTTTTGACTCCATTGTGGGTCAAATAGAAGAATCTTCTAACCATGTCAACACCATTATCATTCGAGGAAAAATACCTAATCGTGTTGTCACTACCCACCGTGGCCATGTCTCCATCCGTGGGGCACCCACCAATGATCAACCATCCACATCCACATCTACCAACCCACCATCCACTCACAAATACAACCTCCTAGATCATCTAGGTAAAACCCCTGCACAAATCTCCATCCTTGAATTGCTCCACACATCACCCCTTCACAAAGAAGTCCTTGACAAAGATTTAATGGAAACCCAAGTCCCCATCAACCTGGATGTTGATCAATTCCAAGACATGGTGGTCCATATCACTTCACCTCATCATCTCACCTTCTCTGAGAAGGATCTCCCCACCTCTGACGACCTGCACAATGATGCCTTGCATATTAAGGTTCGTATCCACAAGCATATCATAAAAAGAGTCTTGATAGATGGTGCCTCCAACCTAAAACTGTGCACTCTTAAATTGTTAAAACATTTGGGATACTCTGATCTGGTTGTGGACACTAGTGAATGTATAACCATTAAGGGGTATGATGATACCGAGAGACTGTATAAAGGCGCCATCAAACTCCCTATCCAAGTGGGGTAGAAAATCTTGGAGACCAAGTGTCAGGTACTTGATTTTGACCTTCTTTAAAACATTCTCCTTGACCGACCATGGATCCATGCCATGCAAGCTGTTCCTTCCACATTTCACCAATGCTTAAAATTCCCTCACAACAGCACAAAAGTTACTATCTATGTTGATCCCTGTCCCTTCCAATACTACAGTTTCTTGGAAGGACATGACCACACCTTCTATCCTTACAACAACGCCACTAAGAAACCTACCTCCCAAACCAATCATACATCATCCACCTCATGTGTTGACCCTTCCAACATCGCCACTATATCACAAACATCCCCACTACCTAAGGTCAAGATCAAACTAAGTGACATGGGTGTGGCGAATATGACCTACATGGTACTTTTTGGGTAGGAACATTGCCCACTCCTAAAACATTTGGTGCTCCTAAGGAAGAAGAGGTCTCCATGGTAGTTATCAAATGCAAACCATCCCCCACCTTTGAGAAGAAGCACCTCCTTGATCAAGATGTTCTCGAAGACATATCCTCATGGTTATATAGAGACAAAGAAGTAGAACAAGAAGCCCCTACCATCCTGGCTAAAATCTATGGCAAGGGTCTTGAGATTGTCAAGTATATGTGCTATAAAGGACAAGGTGGTATAGGCCTTCATGAACAAGGGATTGTGGAGCCAATTCAAGCAACAAGAAACTTGCATTCTCAAGGGTTAGGATATGGAAAATAAGAGACTATCCTTGCTAATGATGAATGTATCTTAGGTGAGGTTGCCAAGGTTTCCCCTATGGTTGATAACATCAACAAAGCAGACCATCAAGACTCCTTTAGTGATTTCACAGAATTCTTTGAAACCTCCATATACACCATCTATATCGTAACCACCCTAGCATCTACCTCTAACAGCCTACCTCCTGTATACCCCGAGTTTATAGATTGGGACCAACAAGGACCCCTCATCCTTGATGTGGCACAGAATGATGAGGCAATAGCAGAAATGATGGGGGTCAGAGATCACTTCCCCCTTGGAGACCACAGAGCTAGATATATCATGGAACCCAACACATCTACCTACTTCAGTGAAACCACCCATGCTCTTAGTCGTAAAAACATAAAAATAAAAATAACACCCCATAGTGAAAACCACTCCGTTGCACTTTTGGGTGAAGAAAAGTCAAAATAAAGGACGTATCACCTAGTGAAAACCTCCATGAGGTGCTAGGAGATGAGAGCATGGGCCTTCACAAAATAGATGAAGTATATCCAGATAGATCATGTATCCTAGTGGAACCATCGTAGGAAATGAACCTTGGAACAGAAGAAGCACCAAAAATAACATTTAGAGCAGAATCCCTTATAGCAATGGAGTAGGAGAACTTCCTAGCCTTCTTTAATCAAAGAAACCGTAATTTTGCATGGACCTATGCTAAAATGTTGGGACTAGATCCTGCTTTGGTTGTTCATCACTTAGTAGTCTGTCTAGATGCAAAACTGGTAAAACAAAAGCTAAGGAAGATGAATCCTCAAATTGTGCTCCTAGTCAAATCAAAACTTAAGAAACTCCTAGATATGGGGTTTATCCGACCAATAGACTACCCCGAGTGGGTATCTAACATTGTACCTATCACCAAAGTCACTGGGGGCATCCGGTGCTGCACAGATTTCAGAGATCTTAACAAAGCTTGCCCTAAAGATGACTTTCCGCTACCCAACATCGATATCATAGTAGATCTCACAATAGGGCATGAGATGTTGTCTCTAATGGACAATTTCTTGGGATGCAATTAGATCAAGATTGTAGACGAAGACCAACATAAAACATCCTCCATATGCCCATGGGGGATATACTGTTGGGTAGTAATGCCTTTTGGCCTGAAGAATGCAGGTGCAACATATCAACAGGCAATGATGGTCATCTTCCATGACCTCTTCCACCACATAATGGAAGACTATGTAGATGATATGTTAGGAAAATCTAAGACTAGAGAGGAGCACTTGAACGTGTTAGCCAAGATCTATGAAAGGTTGGAACAATACAATGTGTGGTTGAATCTAAAAGAAATGTGTCTTTGGGGTCACTTCTGAGAAACTCTTAGGATACATAGTGTCAAGAAGGGGAATCAAAGTAGATCCTGCCAAAGTCAAAGCTATAACAGAGATGCCTCCTCTGAAGACACTTAAATAGTTGTGAAGTCTACAAGGGAAGCCTCAATCTATCTGATGTTTCATAGCACAACTTGTCGATAAGTGCCATCCGTTTCAGCATCTCCTCTGCAAGAACACAGCCTTTGTGTGGGACAATCAGTGTTAGGGAGCTTTTGAATAGTTGAAGAAGTACCTCGCCAACCCACCTGTCCTTATTCCACCAAAACAAGGAGAACCACTCCTCTTGTATATTTTAACAACAAAAACAGCTATAGGGGCCTTGTTGGCGCAACATGATGAACAAGGAAAAGAGAAAGCCATATATTATATCAATTGTACCTTAGTGTCCTATGAACTAAATTATACTCCCATTGAATAAGCATGCCTAGTTGTCATCTTCACCTCACAAAAGCTGAGACATAACATGTTTAATCACAAGACTAAGCTCATTGCCAAGATCAATCTGCTAAAATATCTACTAACCAGAGCAACTCTTACAGGTAGAATGGCTAAGTGGGTAATGATCTTAAGTGAGTTTGATATTGAATACACAGAGAGAAAAGCCATTAAAGGACAAGTCATTGTTGATTAATTAGCTAAGGCACCCATCCCAACAGAGCAACCCACACTTGCAAAGTTCCCTAATGAGTCTATATTAATGGTAACACCAACAATAGAATCATGGAAGATGTATTTTGATGGATCTTATATTCATTGAGGCTCAGGGGCAAGCATTCTGTTTGTTACCCCACAAGGAGACACCATCCCCAAATCATACAAGATTACATTTCCATGTACAAAAAATGTAGTAGAATATGAGGCTCTTATCATAGGACTCCACATGGCGATTCAATGGAGGATCAAGAAGCTGATGGTCTATGGAGATTCACAACTGGTCATCTGATAGGTGAACAATGAATATAAGACTAAGGATGATAAGCTCTTTCCCTAGAAGAGAATGGTGGATGATTTTAAAGATTATTTTGATGACATCCATTTTGAACAGATTCCAAGATTAAATAACAAAGGAATAGATCCCATGGCCATGATAGGATCCTTGGTGGACATGAAGAAAGATAGCAAGAAATGTGAGTTCCTGATCAAAGAACTCCCTATACCAGTTTATGATGTTCCACAATCGAAATTGGTGTGTGACATTGTTGGTCCCCTATCCCCCTGGTATCAAGAGATGTACATGTACCTCCATGAAAACATCATCCCGCCTGACTTATCATCCTCCCAACGAAAAAGCTTCATCTATCCTACTTCACCCTTATAGGAGATACGCTCTACAAAAGGAGTCTTGATGGTACACTTTTACGATGTCTTGACTCTAGGGAAGCTGAAGTGGCCTTACAAGAGGTACATGAAGGCATTTGCGGGGCACACTTGAGTTGACCTACTCTAGCCAAAAAAATCTTAAGAACAAGATACTACTGGCCGACCATGGAGCGAGATGCTTATAGGTTCATGAAGAAATGATTGTCGTGTTAGCAACATGGGGACCTCATCCATGCACCATCACAAGAGCTACAGCTAATAACAACTCTATGGCCTTTTTCAAAATGGGGACTCAACCTTGTAGGTAAGATTCACCCACCATCATCCAACAGTCATAAGTTCATTATCACTGCTACAGAATACTTTACCAAGTGGGTTGAAGCAATTCCACTCACTTTCACCACAGGCATCTAAATAGCCAAATTCATTCTCCACTACATCATATGCCGTTATGGAATTTCCCATTCCATCATTATTGATAATAGGAAACCATTTAAGAACCAAGAAGTTTGCACTCTGTGTGAGAAATTCTAGATCCAACACCATTTCTCCACTCCATACCATTCCCAAGGTAAGAGTCAGGTTGAAGCTTCTAACAAAACCATCATGTGCATTCTGAAGAAGATGGTTAATGAAACTGGTCGTGACTGGCACCTCCAACTCAATCCCGCCCTATGGGCCTATCACACAAGCATCCACACACCTATAGGAGCCACCCCATATTCCCTAGTATTTAGTTCTGAAGCCATCTTACCTACTGAGGTCAAGCTCCCTTCACTTAGAGTGTCATTACAGAACATAATCGCTAATGAAGAGTATCAAGTTGCAAGGCTACATGAGTTAGAACTATTGGATGAGAAATGCCTAGATGCACTCAACCATCTGTAGGCATACCAAAATCACCTACGAAGAAGCCATAACAAGAAAATTAAGAACCGCAAGTTTGAAGTAGGCAACCTTGTCCTCATGGAAAATTAGAAGAATTTATAGGAACGCACTAAGAAAGGGAAATTTGAGCCCAATTGGTTGGGACCCTATGTTATCACAACCAACTATGGATCATGGGCATATCAGCTTGCAACACCTAAGGGGTAGCCTCTGGATGAACCCATGAATATTCTGCATTTGAAAAGGTTCTATACATAACCTATCAAGTATCCTAAAGTAAAAATACAAAAAAATCAAAAAATAGAAAAATTCTTAAAAATCAAAAAAAAAATAAAGAAAAACCCGAGTGCAATAAAGTCATCCAATGGTGAAAATCACTTCAATGACACCTTGGATAAGTACCATGGTGAAAACCTATCTCAACCACCATGTGTAATGGCCGGTTCCACAATCTAATAATTCCTCTCTCCATCACGACAGCCCACATCAAACACATCGTATGGCTTGGAATTTTGAAACATCAATCACCCACCCTACATCATCCCACCCAAAGCTAATCTGTGGAATGACGATCCTTGTAAGCTTCTTCTATACAGCCAAAATCAAAAAATCCAAAAAAATAGAAAATCCAAAATCCAAAAACATTAGAAAATTCAGAAAATCCAAAAACATTGCAGAAAATCTCAAAAAATCCCAAAAACATTAGAAAATGCACATTTTGAATCCATCAAGCATACAAGGATGGCATCCAAATGACTCACATGAAGTCTTTTATTGAACCCCGTAAGAAGTAATGTTGGACATGTGGAAATGGGGCAAACACAAATCAATAAAATCATTAAATGTCATCTTAACACGGCCAGACTCCTCAAATAGCCAAATCCATGATGTCAGCACTAGCGACCATATTTTTGTCTTAATGTAGTCATGTGATATTTGTACAATTTGTAATTAATAGAGGAGACACGCATTAATACCATTTATAAAAATCTACACCATTGTCATTACTTCAATCTCATCTATTTTTCTCGTGATGCAACTTACCCAATCAAGTATTAATTCATTACAGATTAGGTGTTATGAATGGCAAGACAGTTATATGCATCTCTCTGGGCAATTGTAGAAAATATCAAAAAATCCAAAAAAATAGAAAATCTAAAAAATCCAAAAACATTAGAAAATTTTAAAAAAATCCAAAAACATTAGAAGAAATAGAAAAATACAAAAACACTCACATCCTCATCATGCACATCATCTTCAAATCCATCTCGAACCATTCCCACATCATCAAGTCTTACCAGAACTACATATTCATCTCACCTGCATCTTGAAAGTGCCTTGATCCCATGGACACTGGGTATGTAGGCAGTCTAGAATACAAAGGAAGTATCCAGTACTTAGGTACATAAGATGCACCCATCCAACCCATTTGGATGGTCCCTATTTTACTGAGCTTGCTAGATTCAACAGATGATACACATGATAAGCAGACACCTGAAACATCACATCTCATGCAAAAATCATCAATCAACATACCAAATGTAATCATCACACATGGCCCAACTATCCTTTTACCCACCTTTCAAATTTATCCACCAAAACCCAAGTGATTCATGTCCTAGGATATATCGTTCCTACAATGGACAGAATCCATCATCCTATCAACACTTATCTTGGCAAGAAAATATAATGGTTGTTTGTGATTGTTCGGTTGGTCTTTTTGATTCTTGATTTTTATCTTCTTGTCTTGTTTTAGGTCATTTCTAAAGCTACCTTGATCTCATTAAATCATGGTAAGTGGCAGACAACTCCTAGAATAGACATGGTCATCATTTCTATATGATGTTCTTATGGGTTGGTTTCATTACTCCAAGAATAGTATTCATATCTTGAAGCTAGGGTTGGTTCTAGCATAGTGCTTCCCATTTGCATATACAGGTATTCATACCTTCTATGTACTATGAGAACTTATTTTATGAGTCCCCTTCCCTCAGCTAGGCAAGGTTATACTACCTTGGGCATCCATAAAATCAACTTATTGTTTGTGAGTCTAGTCCATGCAATTATGGGATAAATATCACCACCTAGGTCTTCTCATACCTTCATGAAACATATCCTACTTTGCTATAATAAATCTAGAAATTCTCTCAATAGTCTAATGCAAGTACTATACCTAGGTCATTTCATCTTCTTTATCCAACCATATTATCTGGGCTTAGAATTTTAATCCCCCCATCCATCCACTCTAATCCCCCCATCCTAACTAACATCCCCTCCTCTCACTTACCCCTCAACCCATTCAACCAACCTAACACATCTAAACCAAACCCCTCCCTCTAATGACGTGGTGTCCAATAACCTAGCATTCCCTAAACCATCCCCACAATCCCCCTTTCCTCCCAACCCATAACCATTTCCCCCTAACCTACCCCCCACCACCTAACCCCATCACCCAAGGTTTAAAAAGAACATAACATGTGTCATGACTTGGCCACTTCATAAATCATTGCATTATGTCATTAGTTGCATTATCATAATCACCTAATCATCATTTAACCATTGCATTTCCATTTCATTTCATTTAGCATCCATAATAATTTTTTATTAATTTGAGCATTTATTTACATTCCACATCCATTTTAATCAACATCATAATCCATAATCATAACATGCATCAACATTTCATAATCCATAGGAACAACATAAGAAAAACATAAATCATCACATCACAATACATGACCCATCATAAGCATAACATATATCATCATGATCCATAAACATGGCATAAAAACACCCATCAGTATCCATCTCAACCATAGCATAGTGCATAGGAACCACCTGCATCGATCATGATATCATAAACAAGACATCCATCCGTAAGCTAAAAGAATCATAATAGATATCAAAAACATTAGAAAAATCCTTACATCCATTAATATCTAAATTACACAACTATGTGGTCGACATGAGGTAGCCATCTCGACAAGTACCATCAGTGTAATCATCGATCATTTCACCCCATAACCCAACATAAATAAAATCATCCATCATATGAGCATGTGATTGTAGTTAGTGGAAATCAAAAATGAAAGCAAAACATAAACAAATATAATAAAACAAGTGTTATACCTTCAAATTTAACCCACAGACTCAAGATAAGGAGGAGAGTAATGCACCCAAATACTCTAGTTTTTCCCAAGTTGATGTAGTGTGAATGTGGATTGCTCTTTGTTTGCTCAACACAATGAGGATGAAGATTTGAGAGGGATTTTGATAAGATGAGGATTGGATTTGGCTAAGGATGAATGAGATAGAAGGCTAGAGATATTTTGGCATTATGGTGGTATGATGAGAAGATTTGATGGAAATTTTGGCATGGATTTGATATGATGAAGAAGTGATGAAAATGGCTTAGGTGAGGGTTCTATTTATAGATTTTTTATAAAAGGATGGAGGGTGAGGATGGAAAGTTAAGATCAATGGCTAAGAATGCTTGAGGATTAGGGTTAGGATTGGATTTGTAGTCTTGTAACAAGTGTCACAAGAAGGTTGGATGAGAGAAATCAAGGGTTGGAATTAGGTCAATGAGATTGGATGGCTCTCATTATTTGTGAATTTTAAATTCACATAGGGAAAGGTGATGAGGATTAAAATTAAATAAAAAATTTATTTTTGGAAAGAGTGGATATGACAAGTGAATTAAAAATTCTCCTCATGAGGGAGTGTGAATTAAAAATTCAAGTTTATGTGGAAGAGTGAAGATTGAAGGACACATGTACATATACATGTGTAAGATGGTGATAATTGAGTTGGTGGGTCATGTAAGGAACATGTGACCTTTTGAATAAAAAATTGATTTTTATTCAAAGTGTGTGGGAGGATGGGTTAATCAAGGTTTAATTAAGTTTTTGGCTTAATTAATTTAGGTCTAGGGGATAGGTAGGCTAGGGTAGCTAATTAAATAATTGCTATTTAATCAACTAGGCTAGGTTTAGGTTGATTAATAGGGTAGATTAATTAAATAAGTATGGTTTATTTAATTAATAAGGATCAGGGAGATGGACAAATTAATTAAATAAATATTGAGAATATTTATTTAATTAATGTATAGTGTTGTAAGGTATAGTGATAAATTAAATGAATTAATTGATCATAAAAGATGGATAAATGGTTAAGGGTAGATGATTAGGGATAAATTAATTAAATAAAATAAATTTATTTAATTAATAGGAGGGATAATTGGTGATGTAGGGATATGGGAAATTGTTTTGTGAAGCAAGTCAATTTTAGGTGTCTACATTTGCCCCTCTTTGAAATGGTGTTGCGGCTATGATAGGTGAAAAGTCAGGTTTAGAAGATCAAGCATAGCCATGAAACCCTAACCCTACCATCATCAAGGAATCTAATCTAAATTACCAACATCTTGGCCTTGTTTACCTTGGGGTGTGTATCCAAGGCCATATGAGCATGGAGGAACTTTGACATGGTTTGGCTCCAAAATACCTTGTTGATAAAGGCTTAGACCTTTGCCTTGGTAGTTCATGTTTTGGAGTATGCGATGGACTATAGGACTAGCTCTGGTTTGAACACTAGACTTAAGCTCTTTATTGGATGGAGAAGGTGAAGTGGAGGACAAAGGTTGTTGTTGTCCTAAGGAAGAACATTCATGTATAATGGTGGATAGACCAATAGGACATGATGGTGAACTTGAAATGGAATTGATGGTGGATATGGAAGGAGGATCATTAGGATCTTGATTAGCATTGTGTTTACTACGATCCAAGTTATTTGTTTGATCTTTTATGCTTACTTGGGGGACAAGTGTCTCATCATGACAAGTGGATGTTTTCTCATTATGGATAGGGCTAGATGGTGGATGATTAAGAGCAACTTGGATATCTTGCTCATGGATAGATATAGGATTATGGATAGGATCAAGGTACTTTTTAATAGGTTCTTCATCATAGATATCATCTTGATCATGAGATAGATAAAGTTTTGCCAAATGGATCATCATGGTTTTCATGATCTTAGCTAGAATCTTGATCATAACTATGAGCAAAAATAGGATTAAGTGGGCTATAAAAGGGATAAATTTGCTCATGAATGAGGTCATGGTGATGGCTAATAGTTTGAGGGCAACCCATAAGTAGGTCATGGATAGGTGGAACTTAGAGGTGCTTTGATCTTGATTAAGATTAACGTTCAATATTTCCACATGTTTAAGATTATGCTCTTGACATACCTCTTGACTTTGGATGGAAGTGGAAGGTTCTTGAGTGGACTTGATATGCTCTTGATAGTTATCAACATGAAGGCATGATGGCTCTTGACTTAGGCTTGTGGTTGGAGACTCTTGAGTAGACTTGTTGGCTTCTGGGTCACATGATGGGCTTAAAGGGCTAGGTATGTTAATGGAAGGCTCTTGAAGAGGCTCAAGGATATGTGAACCACATGATGAGATTATAGGATTGGACATGACCTTTGGAAGTTCATTGGTAGGCTCATGAATTGGTGTTTGACATGGGGGTAGTTTATTCCTATCTAGTAGCCAATGGATCACATCCTTTGCAAGTGTATGGGTGGATGGGAAATATAATGGATGAGCAATAATAGAGGATAATGTTGTAAGCGTAGTACTAGGATTTTGATTAGATGGAAGGATAATGGAGTTTGATGGATTAGGATGTCGACTAGATGGGTGTGACACATGGGATTGGGATGATGTGGCATGATTTCTTATTGTAGGTAGGTACACCTTGTGAACAATTGAGACAAATATTGGGCATTGATTTGTATTATGGCCTTTGGTCCTATGGTATGCACAATAATCATGTTCATCATATGGACTTTCTTCACATGGTTTGACTTTAGGAAGTTTGATGAGTTTTGCTTCAAGCATCCTTTGTAAAACTACCTCAGCCGCATCCTTTGGTGAACGATTAGAATGACATGGTGATGAAGGTAATGAAGGGCTTGGTGGTTTGGAAGGTAAAGGGATCAATGGACTATGATTGGGATCACATGGTGGTGTTGGGATAGGACTTGTTGGTTCATGTGATGGCATGTGATTGGATGGTGGTGGCCACTCTAGATTTGTATCTCCCTTGTCAAAGGTTATTAGATCTTGCATAGGATAACTTGGGCTTGTTTGATTTATGTACAAGGGGCCATTAGGATTTGGATATGATTCTTGTTGGAAAGGTGGATTTAGATCTATCAATGGTGCTTGGTGGTCTTGTTGAAAAGGTGTATTTGGACCTGCTTGATTTATATACAAAACGCCATTTGGACTTGATTGTTGTTCTTGTGATATCACTTGATTGCTTTGTGAATGGGCTTGGTAGTGCATTAGAATGAGGGCATGAGGGATTGGGTAAGCTTGAGGTGGAGGTTGGTAGGTTGATGTGGCATTGACTTGATGTGTAGATAGATGAGGTTGGTATGAAGTTAAGGTGGATGACACATAGGATTGAGGTGGAATTTGTTGAGGTTGGGATGGCATTTGGATTTGTTGTTGTTGGAATTGTTGAATGGATTGTTGTGAAGTGATGTGTTGATGTGGATAAGGGATAACATTAGAAGAAATGGAATAAGTTGGTATTGAATTGGGTTGATGAGTGGATAGATATGATATGTGGCTATGAAGTGGATTAGGTTGATAGGGAGTGGCTAAGGTTTGTTGTACTTGTTGGGCTTGACTAGTGGCTAAAAGGTGTTGGACTTGGGCTATGGAGTGTTGCAGTTGAGGTGATTGGCTTGCATGGGGTTGAGCTTCTTGGATGAAGAATTGTAATATTTCAATGGCGTCTTGGTTTAGGGGTTGAAATCCTTGATAAATGTTTTGGAGGAATCTTTGGAATTTGATTGTTGGGTCTTCTAGTGTAGACATGTTGTCACCAAGTGTTTGTCTTAAGTCCTTTTAGCAAGTGCTTGCTTAGGGATTTGGATGATGATGTGGAATGTTTAGATGATGTGTTTAGATTGATTTGTTTATGTGTTTGGTGTTTATAGCTTGATTTGGCAATGTTCAAACAAATGATTATGCATATACATACATGAATCACTCACGCAAGACACATAAGCAAGTTGTTAGTTTGAAAGAATGTGATGATGGTTAAGCAAGCACGTGAAGACAATTCAACAAGTCCTAGTTAAGGCAAGGCCACTATCACAAGGAGGTTCTAGTGAAAATCTAGGGGACCGGCACCCCACGAGCATCCAGCAAGCCACTTAAGACTTTAACTAACCCTACTAGGAGTTTAATATACACAAGGTACGCCTCCTTTCAAGTTAGCACTGTATGGTGAGCGCTAATACCGGTTAGACTTGGCTTTTACCTTATCCTCTGATTTTTATAGCGGACCGGATGAAAGTACCACTTGAGGTCGTTCCCTTGGGGTGGATACCAAGGCAGGCCTCTCTAAGGCTAAACAAAAGCAACACAAGTAAATGTTTTTGATCTCCAAGTTCGTGTTGGGATGCGAGGAGAGAGCATACACATTTACTTGGTCACACTCGCATGGGGTTCATTAACATTAGAAATTCAATGTGTGGAAGACAATTCAAGCACTTATTTGTTTTAAAGCCCAAATCCAAATGTGATGAAAGACAATGGTTCATTTTAGCCCAATTTTTTTTTTATGTGAATTTGCAAACAATTGTTCATTTTAATCCCAAAGTCCAAATGTGTGATCAATCAAGATTAAGAGATGAAATATCAGAATGAGTGCACCTGATACAATCGCTTTCCAATTTGTTGTAGATGTTGATGCCAATGCTGCTCCAGCTCCTTAGATGCCTCTACAAGCCACCAATTCCAAAAAGAAACAAGTAAACTTGCAAAGAAGATGATTACATTAAAAAGATGAAATCTAAAAATTCTAATGAAAATGATCTGATACAAAAGAATGGATTTCACAAATAGTAAATTCAGGAGATTCTAAGCAATTTGAACAAAAGTTTTGCTGAAAAACGATCAAAATTACTCAAGTATGCTCAAATGAAGTTTGCAATGAAACTAAATTTTGACTTAAAAAAAAGCCTAAAAAATGGTATAGTCACCTAATAAAAGTAGTACAGTTGTGAAGTTCGTCCTCCCAGCTTTCCAACGAGTCCTCGTTTGTGCGATTTGGCCTTCATATGTGAAAGTTATGCTAGAAACACCAAGATGCACAATGACAGCAACCAAAGCAAATTACAATTGCCATATGCGACAAACTATTTATCAGAAGTGACAGCTGCTTTACCACAGGTGAGCCCTTGCAGATCAAATACAATTTGAAAAAGCACCAGATGCAATCCACTATTGATCAAAAGCGAGCTGTACTTTACGACAGACGAGATCCTGCAGATCATATGCGAGAAGAAAATACCAAATGCGGCTCCTGTAAGCTTGCAAGCGATGCAGATATACCCAGAAGTGACAGATTGCGGGCTAAAAGTGATCTGTATCTGCAAAATGACAGTCCGCACACAAAACCCTATTCTGTACAGGCAGGCACTGTCAGTTCAGAAGTGGTGCATATTAGTATAAAAGCGGCTACTGTTTATTCATAAGCGAATCGTATCCATTTAAAAGCGGCCACTGTTAATTCATAAGAGATGCGCATAAGGCTAAGAGCGACGACTGTTCATTCATAAGCGACGCGTATAAGTTTAAAAGCGACTACTTTGCATTCGGAAGTGATGCACATAGGGCTAGAAGCAACGAATTTTACTATAAAAGCGATCTAGTAAATTCTAGGTGATCACTGTTACTTCATAAGCGCGAAACACAGTTTAAAGCAACTGCTAACAGTGTTAAGATCACAGGCGATCTTTGTTAAGACAAAAGCGATGCGTACCATGCCCTAGGCGATGACTGTTGGTGTAAAGGCGATCCAGATAGCGATTAAAGTGGCCGATTCCTGTGTAAAAGTGACGCAGAGATACAGAAAGTGGCAGATTTTCACTCAGAAGTGACTGAAATTTACCGTAAGCACCTACAAAATCTGATCTTCAAAGAAACAACTCCAAAAATGAAGTTAATCAAGGACGTGAGTCCCACTAGGCATGCCAAAATGTGATAGGTGAAAAGTTAGGTTTAGAAGATCAGACATAGTCATGAAACCCTAACCCTACCATCATCAAGGAATCTAATCTAAATGAAATCAAAGCATAATGCAATCCAAGCATAACATCACCTAGACCGTGCGATTCCTTGTTTAAGAGATGTGGACTGCTTCTTCAACAATGAACAATTGCAAAGCTGAAAGCTGCCATGATGAATGATAAAAGCTTAAATGAATGCTCAAATGCTCAAGATGCTCAAGATGATAATGTAGGTGCTATATGATTGCTGGATCCTCTCATATGGAATGAGAGGGTGTTTATATAGGGCTCAACCAAGATCAATCGACGGTGGAGATTCAGAGGCTATATGAATGGCTAGGATTGAAAGATACTAAATTTAGGTTCCATTAGTTGTGCATGTGAAGGATATGAATGAAAGTTGTATAACAACACATGATTGACTGGACAAGTGTTGGAATGTGATAAAAGATGAGTGTTTAATTCAAATAAAATATTTGAATTAGTTGGGATATGAGTTGGATATTAATTAAATAAATAAAATTTATTTAATTAATTGGATAAATGAATAGGATGGGATAAGATATGATGTGGAAATTAATTAAATAAATAAAATTTATTTAATCAATTGGGATGAGGATAGGATATGATTGGGATATGATGTGGAATTAATTAAATAAATAAAATTTATTTAATTAATTGGCTAAGTAGGATGAGGATGGGATTTTAATTAAATAAATAAAATTTATTTAATTAATTGGCTTAATGGGTAATGATTTAACAAGGTGTTGCTAGACATGGACAAATTTGGGTGTCTACAGCGGCTAATTAACATTATTTCAAAGAAGTTAAAGCATATAGTTGGCTTGGATAGAAAAAAAGATTTTTGGGTTAGAAGAAGAGGGTAAGCTTTAGGGATGACTGGTAAGAGTGATGCCCCCTCAAGAGGATAGAAGGGTTGCAAAAACATGGGTGTGCTCTCGAAATGGATAGAAAAGATTGGTTGAAGTGGTACAAGGATGAGATGAAAGGTTGATGATGAATTGATGATTAGATGATAGATGGATGGGAAATGGATGATTATTGTGTTGAAAATGATTTAGAGCAATCCTAGGTTTGTTATAGCAAAGTGGATATTTTCACCAAGGTATAGGAGACCAAGGTGATGATGTTTATCCAACATTTGCATGCACTAGACACGCAAACAGGAGGGTGATGCCATGCATGCCCAAGATAGTACAACCTTGTCTAGATGAGGGAAGGGGACTCATAGCATAAGTCCTTAATACACAAAAGGTATGATGTGTTGCAAGGTATGACCCTTGGTCTCCTTGTTCAGCGCTATGCTACGGTGGTTTACGACAAGGGCTTAACCGCCTCTCGTGCTTGTTAAGTCAAGTGGTTGTATCGGGCATTAACAGGTTGATCTTTTGGTGCAACAGCAGCTAACAATTGGTATCAGAGCCGAGGTCATGGGTTTAAACCCCATGCTTGTGCTGGGGGGGTTGTTGCAAGGTGTGACCCTTGGTCTCCTTGTTCAGCACTGTGTTGCGATGGTTTGCGACAAGGGCTTAACCGCCTCCCATGCTTGTTAAGTCAAGTGGTTGTATCGGGCATTAACAGGTCGATCTTTTGGTGCAACGGCAACTAACATGATGAAAGTTAGATGCACCAGGAGATCAATATGCTAGAACCAACCCTACAATTCACAAGATATGAATACTAGCTTGGAGTAATGAGATCCACCCACAAGCACAATATACAGAAGAAATGACTATTGCCCATTCTAGATGTTTTTGCCACATACCATGATATAGTGAGATCAAGGTAGTTTTGATGTGATCTTCGAATAGGACAAAAGATAAAAATCAATAACCAAAAGACCAACGAACCAAAATAAATAGCCATTGTATCTCTTGCCAAGATGGATGATAGGATGGATTCTACCTATTATAGGAACAATATATCCATTAAGGTAGGAATCGATGGATGATTAGATCATCCCTAGTTGATGTTGAAAGATTGGCACAAGATATGATGGTTACAAGTTGTGGTTGATGTTGATTTGATAGTTAATGATTTTGGTTAAGGGACGATTGCTTTGATAGGTAATGTGATGCTTGGGATATTGCATTTGGATCTAGTGTAAGCTCAATGGGTAGGGACCATCCAAGTGGGTTGGATGGGTGCATCTTATGTACCTGAGTATTGGAAACTTCCTTCATATTCCAGACTGCCTACATACCATGTATCCATGGGATCAAGGCACATCAAGATGCGGGTGGTGATGATATGTAGTTCTGATTTGTAATGATGAACATGGGATGATTGAGGATAGATGTGATGATATTGGAGGTCATGTGTTGGATGATTTGGGTGATTGTGATGATGTTGTGGGGTTGTTTTTGTAATTTTTGTAGTTTTTTTTTTTTTGGTGTTTTCAAGATTTTTTGTGGTTTTGGATAAGGAATGGTTTATTATGATGGTTGCATTGTATTTCATTTGGATAGCCTTTGTACTAGGTACCAATGACAAGGGAACGCCAAGTCTAGAGGTGAAGGTGAGCAAAGTGATAGGATTGGATTGATGGATTGGTGATGAAAGATGATGTATAGGTGATAGATGAATGGACAAGTGATAGGGATGCATGTTAGATAGATGGAAGATGGGGGTAAGGATTTTCTCCAAGGGCTAGGTTGCAAGGAATCATATGCCCCATGCATGATGGACTTATATTTGGATGGATGGAGTTTGTATCAGATGGATGGAGGATATGATTGGGAAGGGACGTATGTCGAGAGGTGTCCAATGCATGTTTTGATATTTTGCCCCTTGTCTTTATCAAGATCTAAGGAGGGAGATATAGTGGATAGGAAGATATAATGGATAGGATAGAAGAAGATGGCGGATTGGAATATGATAGGATAAGGATATCAAGATAGTGGATAAGATATGTAAAACGTTATTATGGATGTGAATGAAGGGTGTGATTTTGCCCCCAAGTGTAGGGATATAAAATGGATGGAGAAGGGATTACACATGATGCCCATTGGGGGTTTTCATCATGGTACTTGCCCAAGGTGCCACAAGGAGTGGTGGTGCAGGAGCACCCCTACAAGACAGGATATAGGTTCATTGTCCGCATGACAGGACATTAGTCTATTTTTAGCATGTTTGACTTCATAATGTAATAAGGTCCATTGGATCAATGCATATGTATTAGATCAGCCTAGGAGAGTGTACAGGCAGTTAGAGCTCGTGATCAGGTAGAATGAGCTGTCCTCTCCCAGCCGTTTGGAAGCTCCCAGCCACTGGGAATCGAGTTGGTAGTACTCGTAGGATATTGCTATAAATAACTCAGATCAGTTAGGGTTTGAGATCAGATGAGAGTAGTAGTTATGTTATGTTGTACTGGTGATTGAGGAGAGTAGTAGTTATGTTATGTTGTACTGGTGATTGAGTGAGATCCAGAGATCAGTCGAGACATTGTGAAACATTGTTGTTAGATAGTATTGTAGAAACAGGACATTTGTGTTTCATCTAAATAAGATCTCATCAATTGCATTATCTAGTTTATCAGCTGTTTATGTTTTGATTTATGTTCTGATTACAGGTTAATGGATTCTTTCAACCCTTCCACCGGTTGATTCTGTGAATCGGTGGTATGGTCATGCATGTTAGTTTAGGTTGTATTTTAGTTTTCTGTTTATGCATTTCATTGTGTGGGAGATCGATTGGTAGCATGCTATGAATCAACCTAGCATCCTCATGTGCTAGGATTTAGGAAGATAAACTGTTAAGTTTTGATCTGAAGGTGATCCGGCCCGACCATCATGTTTTCTTTGTAAAATTGTGCGGTTCTGTGAGTTTGCATGCAGCTGACGGATATACAGGGATCTGCATGTGCTTTTCTAGACGGAGTGAATCGTATCGTCATCTATGAGTATATCGCTATCAGGATCAGGTTCTGAAGTTGGCAAAAATTGCATGTTTCAAGTGCATCAGGATGATATAGGTTGGATATATACTCAGTGTGTATATCATCGTCAGGATCATCTTTCGTGTATATATCATCGTCAGGATCATCTTTCGTGTGTATCCATCATCCGCATATCGCTATCACATGCAGGAGTGAAAGTTCACTTTTTGGCTAAGGACTGGAAAGGTCATCATCAGGATATTGAAAAGATCACCGGATATTCATTATCATGTTGCGGAGGATATAAGTGTCTTATATCCTGTTGACATCATCATCAGGTGCATTAACATCATCATCGGGTGCAAGTGACGTCATCGTCATCAGGATATTGCGAATATCACCCTATGCAAGTTTATCCTGCTGTTGCTAAGTGTTTTGGCATCGGCGTAAGTCATCGGCATAAAGTTTGGTTAACATCATCAGGATGTTTCAATATGACCTGATAAGTCATATCCTGATGCTGTTTGTTTAAAGAAGGTCGATATTAGGGTGACGTAAGCATCGAAGGAAAGGTGCTTGAAGTTGTCGTCATCAGGATATATGGGAGGAACCGGATATTTTATATCCTGCTGATGAAGATGATGTCAAACATCATGATGATGAAGATAGAGTTTGGCGGTAAGATGAACACTGAACATCAGGAGGATGTTTGCGCTTGCCGAATGTGATGATGCTGCTGATAGTCGAGTATCATGATGCTGCTGACAGGCGAAAGGCGAAAGGCGATAAGGAAGTGAACAGTAGTTAGTAGGAGGATATTTCATGCGTCTTCGAAATATGATGATGCTGTCTGTGTTAGCAAGAAATATGATGATGATGATAAGCCGATAGGTATTACATACTGCATGTCCAGGATTTTAACATGCTGGTTGTGTTAATGACTCCTCCTTCCCATTTGTAAGCTTCTGTTGCGTTTCCTCTGCATCATAGTGGTATCAGAGCAAAGGAAGGATCTTCTGGAAAAGATCAGGATATAGCAGGATGTCAGATGAAGAAGGAACATCTGAGATTCCGGCAAGGATGACCAACATTGAGTTGGCAGTTCTAGTAAAGAAACAGATTGCAGAGAGCAAGGCCGTGAAGGCTCAGAATCAGGAATTGAAGGATGAGTTAGAGAAGTTGAGGAACAGAGTAGGTTCTGGTAAAGAAGAAGATAGGGAAGAAGAAGAGATCCCTAGTTGGAACAAGGAGGTCGTTCCTGCAGACCAGAGACCACTGTTGAACGCCCTCAAGGCCATGGAGAGGAGAACCATGGATGTGAAATTGGATTTGCCAGTGCTTACAGGAAAGATGGAACCTGATTCAGTGATGGAGTGGATAGACTCCTTGAACAATTTCTTTGAAACGGAGGAGATACCAGAACAACAGAGGGTGAAATAGCCCAGTCAAAAATGAAAGAAGCTGCCTTGACATGGTGGAATTTCGTCCAAGATGATAGAGTACAGGAAGGAAAGCGTAGAGTCACTACATGGAAGAAAATGATGGCATTAGTAAAGGAAGCTTATGTCCCATTGGATTACAGTATCCAATTACACAAGAGGAAGCAAAACCTGAAGCAGAAGGAGCTAGATGTCAGCTCATATACAGAAGAATTCATGAAACTTTGTATGAAAACAAAGGTAAAGGAAAGTGAAGAAGAGAAGGTAGCCAGATACCTTAATGGATTGAGGTTCAACATTCAGGAAGATTTAAGTCTGCATAATCCAGATACAGTTCAGAAATGCTTTCAGTTGGCATTGAAAGTGGAAGAGAAGTTAAAGAGAAAACAAGAACAACACAATAGAGGAAGAGGAAGACAACAAAGGGGTGGAAGAGGTCCTTTTAGAGGTAGAGGACATGGACATGGATATCAAGGAGAATCCAGTCATGACAATAGTAAGGGAAACAATAGTCAGAACCAGGGGGAAAATTATAGTCAGCAAGGAAACTTCAGAGGTAGAAGACCTTTCAGAGGAAGATCCCAGGGCAGAGGATCCATCAGATGTTATAACTGTAACAAAGAAGGCCATATAGCTAGCAGATGTCCAGAAAAGGCCACAAGCTCAACAAGAGAAAGGAGAACAAATCTGATCCAAGAACCTGATAATCAAAGTATGACAGGCTCTAATTCTTTTCAGAGTGTGAATGCTCCTGATAATTATGGATACCCAGAAAGTGGAGAGTCTCTAATGATGAGAAGAACAGTGACTACCATGAAGGTACCTGACAAAGAATCCCCTCAAAGAAAGTCTCTTTTCAGGACTATTTGCAAAGCAGGAGGTAAGGCATGTAAAGTTTTGATTGATTCTGGTTCTACTGAAAATTTTGTGTCTGAAGAAATGGTGACAAAGCTTAAGCTTAGGAGATTGCCTCACCCATCCCCATATAAAGTCTCATGGCTTACCCAAGGTCAGCAGACAATTGTAGAAGAGCAGGCTTGGGTAGAATTTCAGATTGGAGCATATAAGGATAAGTTGTTGTTTGACATTACCACGATGGATGCTTGCAATCTTTTATTTGGTAGACCATGGCAATATGATTTGAAGGCACAACATGATGGTGTTAGAAACACCTATACAATTACTAAAGATGGTAAGGTTATAAAGTTACTACCATTGACGGAGAAGGAGGAGAAATCTAAAGGAAAAGAGGTGAAGGTAATGCTGATGGAAGGTAAACAGTTCATGAAAGAAGTAGCAGCAGAAGGTGCAGTTGCATATGCCCTAATCCCATGTATGAGGGTGAATAAAGAACAACAGCAAGAAGTCAAGGAAGAGAAAAAGCAAAGGTTCATAGACCCAGCTATCCAAGAGCTATTGGATAAGTACAAAGGTATCATCTCAGAGGGAATGCCAAGATCCCTACCACCTGTCAGGGATATTAGTCACTGCATAGACTTAATTCCAGGGTCAACACTTCCAAACAAAGCAGCCTATAAACTAACTCCAGAACAGAATGCAGAAGTAGCCAGACAAATTGAAGAATTATTGGATTCAGGTCTGATTGGGAAAAGTTTAAGTCCATGTGCAGTACCAGCTGTACTAGCACCAAAGAAGGAAGGTACTTGGAGGCTTTGTACAGATTCCAGAGCTATTAACAAGATCACAATCAGGTATAGGTTTCCAATCCCTAGGATAGAGGATTTACTTGACTATTTGGGAGGTGCTAAGTATTTTACAAAAATAGATCTAAAGAGTGGATATCATCAGATCAGGATTAGGCCAGGAGATGAATGGAAAATAGCATTCAAAACTAATGAAGGGTTATATGAGTGGAAGGTTATGCCTTTTGGTTTATCTAATGCACCTAGTACTTTTATGAGGTTGATGAATGAGGTTTTGAAAGAGTTCATTGGTAAGTTTGTCATAGTATATCTAGATGACATTCTGATTTTCAGCAACACAAAAGAAGAACATCTCAGACACATAGATTTGGTTCTTAAGAGGTTACATGAAGAGCAGCTGATGATAAATTTAGACAAGTGTTTGTTCATACAAGAGGAGATCACATATTTGGGTTTTGTCATTTCACAAGGAAAGTTACAAATGGATAAGGAGAAGGTAAGTGCCATATTGTCTTGGCCAACCCCAAAGACTATGAATGATGTCAGAAGTTTCCATGGGTTAGCAACCTTCTACAGGAAGTTTATAAGAAGGTTTAGTCATATTTGTGCACCCATACTTGATACCATCAAAGGAGGACAGAAGTGCAGATTTGTTTGGACTCAAAGACCAGATGATTCTTTTGAAACATTGAAGAAGAAGGTGGCACAGCAGCCAGTCCTTGCACTTCCAGACTTTAACAAAATCTTTCAGGTGGAATGTGATGCCAGTCACATGGCCATTGGAGCAGTACTCAGCCAAGAAGGTAGACCTATTGCATTTTTCAGTGAGAAGCTTAATGATGCTAAAAAGAGGTATTACTCATATGATTTGGAAATGTATGCTTTAGTCCAGTCACTCAAGAAATGGAGGCATTACTTGATGCCAAAGGAATTCATAGTATTCACAGATAACCAGGCTCTGAGTTTCATAAACAGCCAGGAAAAGCTGAACCACAGACACATGAAATGGGTAGAAACCTTACAAGTGTTTACTTTTACATTGAAGCATAAGAAAGGAGTCAAGAATAAAGTTGCAGATGCTTTGAGCAGGAGAGTTCTAACAGTCAACCAGATTCAGTTAGAAAGTGTTGGCATTGATTCACTAAAGACCATGTATGAGACTGGAGAAAAGTGGGATAATATTCTATCTCAAGCTGAATTTTCCTATAATGATACTGTCAATAGGAGCACAGGGAAATCACCTTTCCAGATAGTTTATGGTGTGCATCCAAGAGGAATTTTGGAATTGAGAGATCTACCTACAGTAGACCCTATTAGTGCAGAAGGAGAAGCTTTTGCAGAAGCCATAAAAGAGGTTCATGATCAAGTCAAGACCCAACTACAACAAACCACCTTGAAGTATAAGGACTATGCTGATAAAAAGAAGAAGGATGTTCAGTTTGATGTTGGAGATTTGGTATGGGTTCATTTAAAGAAGGACAGACTTCCTAAGGGCAAATATACTAAACTCATGCAGAGAAAAGTTGGACCATGTCAGATCTTGCACAAGCATGGACAAAATGCTTATGAGATACAACTTCCCCTTGATCTTGGTTTGTCCCCTATATTCAATGTATGTGATTTAACTCCATACAAGTCTTATCCAGATGCAGATCAGGATCTCCTACAGGATACAGTCCATGATAACATTCCCAAGCATGATCCTCCACAGTTGCAGAAGGTTTTGGACACCAGAGTGGTCAAACAGACCCGGAACAAACAGTACTTGGAGTATCTAGTCTCTTGGAAGGGAAAACCTAATTCTGAAGCAGTCTGGATGACTGAAGAGCAGATCCAGAAACATGGTGCAGATCTTCATACTCTCATCTCAAGTGGACTTGAGATTTCTTCTTCTGGGGAGTATGGTGCAGGAGCACCCCTACAAGACAGGATATAGGTTCATTGTCTGCATGACAGGACATTAGTCTATTTCTAGCATGTTTGACTTCATAATGTAATAAGGTCCATTGGACCAATGCATATGTATTAGATCAGCCTAGGAGAGTGTGCAGGCAGTTAGAGCTCGTGATCAGGTAGAATGAGCTGTCCTCTCCCAGCCGTTTGGAAGCTCCCAGCCACTGGGAATCAAGTTGGTAGTACTCGTAGGATATTGCTATAAATAACTCAGATCAGTTAGGGTTTGAGATCAGATGAGAGTAGTAGTTATGTTATGTTGTACTGGTGATTGAGGAGAGTAGTAGTTATGTTATGTTGTACTGGTGATTGAGTGACATCCAAAGATCAGTCCAGACATTGTGAAACATTGTTGTTCGATAGTATTGTAGAAACAGGACATTTGTGTTTCATCTAAATAAGATCTCATCAATTGCATTATCTGGTTTATCAGATGTTTATGTTTTGATTTCTGTTCTGATTACAGGTTAATGGATTCTTTCAACCCTTCCACCGGTTGATTCTGTGAATCGGTGGTATGGTCATGCATGTTAGTTTAGGTTGTATTTTAGTTTTCTGTTTATGCATTTCATTGTGTGGGAGATCGATTGGTAGCATGCTATGAATCAACCTAGCATCCTCATGTGCTAGGATTTAGGAAGATAAACTGCTAAGTTTTGATCTGAAGGTGATCCGGCCCGACCATCATGTTTTCTTTGTAAAATTGTGCGGTTCTGTGAGTTTGCATGCAGCTGACGGATATACAGGGATCTGCATGTGCTTTTCCAGATGGAGTGAATCGTATCGTCATCTACGAGTATATCGCTATCAGGATCAGGTTCTAAAGTTGGCAAAAATTGCATGTTTCAAGTGCATCAGGATGATATAGGTTGGATATATACTCAGTGTGTATATCATCGTCAGGATCATCTTTCGTGTGTATCCATCATCCGCATATCGCTATCGCATGCAGGAGTGAAAGTTCACTTTTTGGCTAAGGACCGGAAAGGTCATCATCAGGATATTGAAAAGATCACCGGATATTCATTATCATGTTGCGGAGGATATAAGTGTCTTATATCCTGTTGACATCATCATCAGGTGCATTAACATCATCATCGGGTGCAAGTGACGTCATCGTCATCAGGATATTGCGAATATCACCCTATGCAAGTTTATCCTGCTATCGCTAAGTGTTTTGGCATCGGCGTAAGTCATCGGCATAAAGTTTGGTTAACATCATCAGGATGTTTCAATATGACCTGAAAAGTCATATCCTGATGCTGTTTGTTTAAAGAAGGTCGATATCAGGGTGACGTAAGCATCGAAGGAAAGGTGCTTGAAGTTGTCGTCATCAGGATATATGGGAGGAACCGGATATTTTATATCCTGCTGATGAAGATGATATCGAACATCATGATGATGAAGATAGAGTTTGGCGGTAAGATGAACAGTGAACATCAAGAGGATGTTTGCGCTTGCCGAATGTGATGATGCTGCTGATAGTCGAGTATCATGATGCTGCTGACAGGCGAAAGGCGAAAGGCGATAAGGAAGTGAACAGTAGTTAGCAGGAGGATATTTCATGCCTCTTCGAAATATGATGATGTTGTCTGTGTTAGCAAGAAATATGATGATGATGATAAGCCGATAGGTATTACATACTGCATGTCCAGGATTTTAACATGCTGGTTGTGTTAATGACTCCTCCTTCCCATTTGTAAGCTTCTGTTGCGTTTCCTCTGCATCAAGTGGTTTTCACCATTGGATGGATTTTTGTCTCTTTATTGTTTTCTTAATTTTTTTATTTTTTATTTTTGATGATTTTTTTTTTTGCTTTTTTTTTACTTTTTTGATGGAATGGGGACTCTAGCATCTGTTTCCATAGCAAGAAGAAGATGGTCCCATGTTGGATAGTTGTGAGGTAGATGGAGATAACATTATGTGCATGGAAGTTGGTAGATAGGAGAAGATGGAATGGATGGTGGATAGTGGATAATGTGGATTATGATGTGGATTATGCAAAAGCATGGACCATAGGAATGTGATGGGGGATATATGTAGGATAGTGGATGAAAGATGGAGATATGGGGGTATGTGAGAATGTCATGTGGTGGAGGGGAACCAAGACCAACGGTTACACACACCATGGTATATTTTGAAGCTTATGTTTTGGATGTGGAGTTGGGAGTAATGGGGATCGGGATAGGGGATTTTTGGATGGCCGATTTGGGGTTTTAGGGAGCCAAATAGACTTAGGATTTCGGAGATCTATAGATGGGGAGTGGGATGTTTGAGATTTTGGGGTGGATTAGGAGGTGGATGCCTCATTTGCTTTGATTGATCTTTTCTTAGGGACCCACACCATTTTTGTTTTTGCTTTTTCTTTTGATGGTGTGAGCTTTGATAGCCTTTTGGATTTTACATTTTGCTTGGAAGGGATAACATCTTTAGGCTTTTGTGCTTTATGTGTCAAGGCATTCAAATTATTACTTTTGAATCCCATGGATTTGGGGGAAGCTTTATGTTTGAATGATGTGTGCTTTTGTTGGTCTTGATTGGGAATTTTAGGGGATTTATGGGTGGAGGGGTTATAAGTGGATTTATGGATAAATGCATGAGGGGATTTGAAGATAGGGATATTAGGAGTTGGGAGGATGGGAGGATAAGATGATTTGTGGATAGGGATGTTTGGTGTTGGTAGGATAGGAGGTAAAGTGGATTTGATAGGGATATTTGGAGTTGGAAGCAGTGGAGGTAAATTTGATGGAGGAAGATGGATGATCACATGCTTTTGCTCATGATATGAAGATGGAGGAGGGATAGCGACATATGGTTTGGGGGTGCGATGAGATGCATCGTGTTTGGGATTGAATGAATGTATTTTGGAAGGTGGGTGGATGGTACCAACATGTTTAGATTGTTTGCCTTGGGATGTATAGCCAAGGCCATACAAAGATGGATGGAATGTGGTGTGGATGGGCTCCAAGATGCCTTATTCATGAAGGCCTAAGCCTTTGCCTTGATAGTTCATGTGTTGGAGTATGCGGCATGCAATGGGATGTTTGGTGCTTTGGAAATAACATGCGAGTCCATTATTTGTTGGAGAAGGATAGGTGGTGGATGGAAGTTGTTTGCCTCCTATGAGGGAGTCACCACAGATGACGGTGCTTTGTCCAAGTGAATATGAGGATGGATTTGGGATGGGCTTGATAGATGGAGGTAAAGGTTTAATGGGGGGTGATAAAGGGGTGGTGGGCAATGGCGTGGGATCAATAGGTTGATCAATAGATGGGAGGGGATCAGGGATGGGATTACATGGGATGCTTATATCTTGATTAGAATAGGGGGTTGATGCTTCAACATGCTTTGGATTTGATTCTTGACATAGCTCATGTGTTTGGATAGAAGTGGAAGTGATTTGGATAGATGTGGTGGGTGATTGGATGGATGTGATAGGTGATTGGATGGATGTGATAGGTGCTTGACTTATGGGTTCTTGAACATGGCTACATGATGGTTCTTGAGTTATGATAGGAGATTGTTCAAGAGGTTTGGTGGGTGTTAGATTGCATGAGGGTGTTTGATTCCTTGTTAATAGCCAGTGGATGACATCCTTCATGAGTGTATGAGTTGAAGAACAATATAATGGATGGATAATGATGGTGGATGGTGTAGGATTAGGATTGGGATTGGATAGGTGGGTGATAGGATTAGGTAATGATGGTTCTTGGATGGGTTCAAGGATAGGTGTGGGATTAGATGGCAGTGTTGGAAGGGTGGGGGATTTGGGGGATTCTATAGCTCTGCCTTCATTTTTTGCTGATGTTCTTTGGAGGAAATCCCACAAGGATTATTTGGATGTCGTGGGCTTAGGATTTGGAAGATTTGATGGTGGATTAGATGATGTATGGGTGATAGGGATTGGTGGATTGGGAGATACATAGGATGATAGATTAAGGTTGGTAGGATTGGAGGGATATTGTGGTGGGGGGATAGTGATTGATGGATTGTAAGGTAGGTATGGTGATGGATTAAGGTTGATAGGATTAGAGGGATATTGTAATGGGGGGATGGTGATTGATGGATTGTAAGGTAGGTATGGCGTTGGATTAAGGTTGATAGGATTAGAGGGATATTGTGATGGAGGGATTGGAGGATGGGGATTAGAGGATGGGGGATTGACATGGGGGAATGGTTGTTGATGTAAGCTTTGAATTTCAGCCATGAGGTGTGCTAGATTGGTGTTCCCTTGATCAAAGTTAGCATGACAAAGGTTGGGGGATGGATAAGTTGGAGGTATTGATTGGTTGGATAGGTATGATGGCATGGATGTATAAGGGGATGAAGATTGATATGATGTTGATGGGGATGAAAGATAGGATATTTGTTGATATGATGAAGGTTGGTATGAGGTTGAAGGTTGATATGAGGTTGATGGAGTGGACATATAGGATGAAGGTTGGTACGATGAAGGTTGGGTAGGGGCTTGGGATTCTCCAACGATGAGGTGTGCTAAGCTGATATCTTTAATGTCATTTTTGAATTTCTTCTTAGTGATAGGATCAAAATACTCATAGGCATATTTAATTCTTTGTAAATGTTGCATTGCCATATAAGGATCCATTTTGTTGGAGAGATATGAGATGAAATGGGGGATAATGGATGATTGTGATGTTTGGGGATCAAATTTCAAGACCTTAGGGTGATTTGTTTTTCTTCAAAAAGATGGATGATTCTCTATACTTAAGGTAGACTAATGACACTTAAGTAATAGAGTTGATTGGATTGATTTTTTATTTTGATGACTTACTTAAGATAGTCTAATGATCTCAAGCAAGTTTGGATAAAGGTTGATGTGACCAACCAAGGTCTTGATTTTTGATTGGGTTGATCTGGATAATGACGTGGATGATTGTGATTGGGATTTCGGATGAAGGGTTGATGGAGGATGAAGGAGACTAAATCCTTAACCAAAGTTTGATTTGCAAAGGACAATTGTTGATTAAGAATTAAGGGTTGGGATGTTTAATTTTGGAGATAGATGTGGTTTATTAAGGATCAGGTAGATGTGATTAGGATATGATTGGGTTGAATGATTTGGATGAAAGTGATAGGTTGATTGAATGATGATGTGGATACGATAGATAATTAGGATAGATGGGTGATTAAGATGAGGTAGATAAGAATGATTAGGATGGTGAAGATAGATTATGACTAAGGACAAAATGGATTAGGATAAATTTGATTAAGCTTAGATAAAGGGATTGGATAATCTCAATTGATGGGATTCTTGGAAAGCATGCAAACACTTCACACAAGAGAACGCAATAGCCAAAGGTTTTGTTTGTGAAAGATTTATTAAGCATGCACAACCTAAGGCGAAGCGAGGACAATACTTGTTGAGTTCCCACTTGGATTTCTCTAGCCGCACTTGTTCAAAGAGGATAGCTCTAGAAACTTGGTGGCATGGGCTTCCCCTTATAGTGCACTTACTTCTCAAGCACACCAAGTTCCAAGTCCTTAAGACGCACAGATCTTAAGATACTTTGCTATCTCTTCTAAGAACTGGGAGAATGTGGGACGGCTTTAGAGGTCTAACCTCCTATGCCAAGAAGTAGAAAGATTTTGGCTACTAAAACAAAGGTTTGTAGTGGGGATACATCAGGGGGATCAGCACCTTATGATCATCTGGTAAACCACTTAAGGTTTTGACTAGCTCTACTAGGAGTTTCATATACACTAGGTACAACTTCCTTTCGAGCTAGCACGATATGGTAAGTGCTAATACTGATTTGGACTTGGCTTTTGCCTTATCCTATTTTATATAGCGGGCCGGTTGAAAGTATCACTTGGGGTCGCCAATGAGTTCTCTGTACAGATGTGTCTCAAAGAAAGGCCCATTTTCTAAAAAGAAAAAGAGGATAGAACCATTTCTCTTCACCCAAGATCCTTTTGAAGGTGAGGGGAGAGGATACTTTGATTCCAACTCTTGGGTGATAAATATGTGCAAGTGCACCAAACATGGCAAACAATTGCTAAAGTTCTTTTTGAGCTCAAATGAAAGGTTCTTAATGATTGTTGGCAAACACTTGTTAATTTTAATGCACCAATTTCAAATGTTGTCTATGCTAGCCAAACAAAAGGTTCTTTTTAGGTACACCAAAATGAAATATTTTCTAATGATTATTTGGCAAGCAACTATTAATTTTAGTGCACCAATTCCAAATGTTTAAGCTAAACAAAAACAAGGGTTCCTTTTAAGTGCACCAAATGAAGTGTTTTCCTATACTACTAAAAACCCCTCTTGGACACACGATTTTCACCTACAAAACACTGTCAGCCACTTGCACAAACCCCAAAATTAGTATAGTAAATAGTACCAAAACAGAGGAAAAAGGTGTCATAGGAAGGCCAAATGGTGCCATAGAAGCTAGAAATGGCGCTACAGGAGGCAAAAATGATGACAGGAGCCGGTGATAGGAGCTAGCAATAGGAGGTAGCGACAGGAGCTGAAAATGGCACCAAAACAAAGGATAGCACCATAGGAAGCCAAAATGGCACCATAGAAGCCAGAAATGGTGCTACAGGAGGCAAAATGGTGACATGAGTTGGTGACAGGAGGTGGTGACAGGAGCTAGTGACAGGAAGTAGTGACAGGAGCTGAAAATGGTGTCAAAACAGAGGATAGCACCACAAGAAGCCAAAATGGCACCACAGAAGCTAGAAATGGTGCTACAAGAGGCAAAAATGGCTACAGGAATTGGCGACAGGAGGTGGTGATAGGAGGTGGCGACAGGAGGTGGTGATAGGGGCTGGTGACAGGAGGTGCGACAAGAGCTGAAAATGGTGCCAAAATAGAGGATAGTGCCACAGGAAGCCAAAATGGCACCACAAAAGCTAGAAATTGTGCTACAGGAGGCAAAAATGGTGATAGGAGCTAGAAACAGGAGCCAAAAATGGTGCCAAAATAGAGGATAGCGCCACAAGAAGCCAAAATGGTGCCACAGAATGACAGGATGGTGCCAAACTATGCTATTACTTCTTTTACCTTGTATGTTGAGTAGGATAGCACCGATCTGGGCATAGATAGCGCCAAAATGGCACAGAGCTTCAAAAAAGGTTGTAAAAGCACGTCTTTAAACACAAAAACTCACACAAAATGATTAGTTTGGACCTTGTGGGTCCCACTGGGCATGCCAATGTAGTTAGTGGATATCAAAAATGAAAGAAAAACATAAACAAATGCAATAAAACAAGTGTTATACCTTCAAATGTGACCCCCAAACTCAAGATAAGGAGGAGAGTAATGCACCCAAATACTCTAGCTTTTCCCAAGTTGATATAGTGTGAATGTGGATTGCTCTTTGTTTGGTCAACACAATGAGGATAAAGATTTGAGAGGGATTTTGATAAGATGAGGATTGGATTTAGCTAAGGATGAATGAGATAGAAGGCTAGAGAGATTTTGGCATTATGGTGGTATGATGAGAAGATTTGATAGAAATTTTGGCATGGATTTGATATGATGAAGTGATAAAAATGGCTTAGGTGAGGGTTCTATTTAGAGATTTTTGATAAAAGGATGGAGGGTGAGGATGGAAAGTTAAGATCAATGGCTAGGAATGCTTGAGGATTAGGGTTAGGATTGGAGTTGTATTCTTGTGACAAGTGTCACAAGAAGGTTGGATGAGAGAGATCAAGGGCTAGAATTAGGTCAATGAGATTGGATGGCTCTCATTATTTGTGAATTTTAAATTCACATGGGGAAAGGTGATGAGGATTTAAATGAATTAAAATTTTATTTTTGGGAAGAGTGGATATGACAAGTGAATTAAAAATTCACCTCATGGGGGAGTGTGAATTAAAAATTTAAGTTTATGTGGAAGAGTGAAGGTTGAAGGACACATGTACAATTACATGTGTAAGATGGTGATAAATGAGTTGGTGGGTCATGTAAGGAAGATGTGAACTTTTGAATTAAAAAATGACTTTTATTCAAAGTGTGTGGGAGGATGGGTTAAGCAATGTTTAATTAAGTGTTTAGCTTAATTAATTTAGGTCTAGGGGATAGGTAGGCTAGGGTAGCTAATTAAATAATTGCTATTTAATCAACTAGGCTAGGTTTAGGTTGATTAGTAGGGTAGATTAATTAAATAAGTATGGTTTATTTAATTAATAAGGATAAGAGAGATGGACAAATTAATTAAATAAATATTGAGAATATTTATTTAATTAATGAGGAATAGTGTTGTAAGGTATAGTGATAAATTAAATGAATTAATTGATCACAAAGGATGGATAAATGGTTAAGGGTAGATGATTAGGGATAAATTAATTAAATAAAATAAATTTATTTAATTAATAGGAGGGATAATAGGTGGTGTAGGGATACGGGAAATTGGTTTATGAAGCAAGTCAATTTTAGGTGTCTACAGTAATATATAAAACCATCACATCAAAAGCATCACATCATAATCTGCATCATCATCAATCCATCCATCACATGAACATATATAATACAAAAAATCATAAAAACATACATCACAGAGTGCATCCGTAATATACAAGTCATAAGCATCACCACCATGAATCATCATATATCATCATAAAACATCAAATGTCATCATCATACATCATCGCAAAATAATGTGCATCACTCAAAATCATACAAGACATGATACAAAAATGCTTCTAAAGGCTCAAAATACATCAATGTACATCAACCCTAGACTAATGAGCCCCTTCCTTACTCAGTAGGTGACCCTGGTTGTGGCTGCTGCTACTACTATACAAGTGGCTACTACTGTTGTTGTATGGGTGGCTGTTGTGGCTGCTGGGGTACCACTAGTGGAGGTGCCATGGGCTGTTGAACAGACTAAATAGACCTGGATCTGCATGACCTAGACATCCTAGACCCACTTTGCTAGCTGTAACTAGGAATCTGCTAACCCTCAGGAACAATTGTACAATAAGCACCATGATAGTACTCAGCTCACCGACTCTGCTCCACAAGTTGTCCCTGTAACTGTGTGATTTGAGTCTGCATCTGTGATAAAAATGGACCCATGCCAGTATGTTGGCCTCGTTTTCAACTTACCAAATTTTAAATTTTTGCATCAAATCCTTATGTTGATTCATCCCTAGTTACATATTCTCCTAAAGTGTCAAGTTCATTTCCATTCTTAAGGATGAATTGTCTGTCTATTCAGTTGAAGTCCCAAGAGCAATTCTACAGTGCAGAAAATCACAAAAACAATTAAATTTCAAAATCCACAAAGGATGGAGAGAAATCCTTTGACAGGAACATTTCTAAGTCTATTTCACCTAATGTGGCAACTTTTAAGGCTCATATGATTTCTAGTTTGTGACACTTTAAAACTTCAAATTTTCGACGGGCAATTTACAAAAACAATTAAATCATGGTTTCTATAAGGGCTAGAGTAGAATCATCTAGTAGGGAGAATTATAATGTTATTATAGACAATTCATGAGAAAATATTATCTTTGTCAAAAGTTACGTCAGTTTTACTTCTCCATTGCACGTGCAGGCTTGACAACAAATGATATAAATTTTCATGAGGTTATAATTTTCAATAAATTAGAAATTTTCACAACTTGTGAGAAGGTTAGTGAAAATCATAAGTCTTTGACATCTTTTAAAAAAAAGGTGAAAGTGAGAGATTAACTTGTGAAATTGGCTAAGTATAAAGGAGGTACCACTTTTCAATTTAGCTAAGTGGAGAGTTTGCTTTAAAAAGCAAGTTGTTATCGGCCTACTTAGAAAAATAAATAAAAGTTCATGTCAACTTTCACTTTTGGCGAAGTGAGCATCTACTTTCAGTTTTGGCTAAGTTGACGTCTACTTTCAATTTTGTCTAAGTTGGAAGCTACTTAGGAAAAAGCAAAAGTGGGAAGCAACTTTCAGTTTTGGCTAACTAAAACAAAGGTGTGGGTTTCAATTTTTAATAACTTCTCGGAAGTTTCACTTTTTCAAAACCTATCTAGTTGTACTTTTTGGTAACCCATGAAGTTGTAAGTTTTGAAAAAGGAAAGTATGAGTTGTGGCTTTTAATAACTTGAAACACATTTCCAAAGCCAATGACCAAAATGAAAAGTAGTTACCATAACTACCAAAGCAAACTAAAGGAGTAATTGTTTACAAAATTACTTTGGAGAAGTTAAAAGGTTATAAAACTTGTATAAATTATGGATGGAGGTTTTGAAATGATGTAAAAGGGCCTATGAATAAAAAAGGAAGTAGTTATTATAACTACTTGAACTTCATGCAAATGCATTCTTTGAAGCATGAAGACAAATTATGTAATCTTTACCAGCATTCTTGTTGCGTGCGTTTGATTTAGAGCCATAGAATAGGGTATACACATAATAGAGTCGTTAAAAAGGTGTTATAAGCTTTCAAGAAGATGTAATTAACATGTGCATGACAAAGCCCCAAGAACTATGCCATCATCTCCTCTTAGTGTGCAATAGTCAAAATGCTCAGGTAGATATGAATGCAAATGTGTTAGCACAGATAGGGAAGATCGAAATCTAGAGTCACCTGAGGTGTCCTAATATACTTTGCTTGTTTGGCTACTTTTATGATAAGAATCATGTGTATCTCTTTCTTGAATATGCCCCAAGGGGTGAGTTGTATAAAAAACTTCAATGCTATAGATGCTTCAGTGAGAAGCGTGCAACTACTTATGTTGCATCACAAGCACAAACTTTGTTCTTCTATCATCAAAAACATGTGATGCACCGTGACGTAAGGCCAAAAAAATTGTTGATTGCTATTAAGGGTGAATTGAATATTGCAAACTTTGCATGGTCTATGCACACCTTTCATAAAAGGAAAGCCCTATGTGGAACCTTGGATTATTTACTCCCTCAAATAGTTGAAAATTTATTCTTGTCAGATGCAAATCACACACACACAAATTATTTGACAGAAAGTCTTGAAGTTACCTAGCCAATTGGCTTTATATGTGAACATTATAATGCTTAGAAAATTGTCTCATGCAGTAAAAGGATTCACTCTGGAAATATTTCTAAAATTATCGGTTGTTCCTATCAGCATATTCCTTAAACCTCCTAGTAGTGCAAGTGTTCATTTTATCTCATGGACTCTCGAGTTTCATGAATATGAGGTAGATTTTTTGTCAGCTATTATAGTTGGAAATACATGGTAGACATATGTGCAAAGCGTGGAGGAATACACAAGGCACATGAATTGTTTAACAAGCATAAAATGATGTTTTCATCTACTGTTCATCTCAGTCTTACAACATTCTTTAGATAGAACTGTTAGATTTAGGGTAGACAACTAAGAGTGGGGGGTGAATTAGTTGTCCAAAACTTTCTTCCAATTAAACACTTAAATCCACTTTGTAATTCAACAGCATGATGATAAATCAATCATGGAAACTTAATGCAAGAAATTAAGAGCAGAAATACATTAACACACAAGACACCAAGATTTTGACGTGGAAAACCTGGTTAAGGGAAAAACAAGAGGCCCATTGCCTACAGGAGACACACTGTCTACAAAATAATAAGTATCACATACTTGAACTGGAGAATAACATCTTCACCATGCTTGAGTCAGTTCCATTTAAGCCCAATACTTCTGCTCTACGTTTCGCTCTCCTCCTCACTATCACTCTCTCATCACCACAAGATCCACTTTGAAATGACTTTACAACTCCTTATTTATACAAGACATTGACTTAGGAATGATCATCTAAGTCAGAAAACATTACAGAGAAAATAAATAAATAAATCATGACTAATTACAAAATACTTCACATGGAACAACATACTATTGGCCACACAAATCTGAGACTTCAATCTCCTTCTAGGAACAATCTTCACATAACATCTCCAAGATCATCCGCAGGATGTGTAACTCATCCAGTCGGCCAGATTTAGGAAGAACACCATCATCTGGAAGTAATTCTTCAATTGTGAGCTCAAACTCTAATGTAGATCACCAACACAAACTGGACACGATCCAACAACCTCCACAAGCTAGACTGAATCACCAAGAATCACCCACACTACATCTGCTTACTGAAATCCTTCTCTCCTTCATCCAGAACCTCAGGAACATAGTTTGTCATCACTGTCACAATGGAATAGGTGCTTGCGGACCTCCAAATCATGAACCATTTGATTTGTCACTCCACATGGACTTCCTAAACACTCAACCAAATCCACAGAATAGGATAATGCATTTCTAGATCTCACCGAACTTATCTGTGTCACTCTGTCACCTCTGAACAGCTGCCGGAACCAGTTTTACTTGAGCGGCCACAACTTCTTCAGATCACCATGCAGACCTCTGAAATCTTTACTGGATCATCTTAAGACACATATCTACAAGCTCTTTGAACTGTATCCTCTAATATTCATCTTAGCTAGGATCTTTAGTCTCACTGTCTTCACTATTTTTCTATGTTCCTGATTAGAACTAATTTTCTCAATATCCTCAACACACAGCTCATCCAATCCTTATCATTAATGCAACAGGAGTATGTTGACATCAATGACAATACTGGTTAGCCTCATACTTGCAACAATCTCCCCCTTTGTCATTGATGGCAAAATATGATGTGAAAAATTGTTTTGACCATTAAGACAAGAACTTTCCTTTACTGACACAACTCCCTAAAATCATCAACAACCATCTTCTCTTCCTTTACTACTCCCCCTTTGAACAACAACCACTTGTTTTTCACATGTCTTCTCTCCCCCTTTGACATCAATGGCAAAGGGCATATGCTTGCAACTCCAACACTTTTAGAATCATACCAGCTACTTCCCCTTAGTAGCAGCTCCCCATTATCAATCCGGACCACAAGATATGACTGTGAAATCCACTGGACTAATGCACCTTAGTTCATCACCGGAGGGGTAATAACCCCTAACTTCTCCCTAAGATACTCAAAAGAGTCCTTAGGTAGAGGTTTAGTAAATATATTTGCAATCTGATCTTTGGAAGGCACAAAGTCCAATCTGACTTCATTCTTGTTCACTTGCTCTCTCAAAAAGTGAAACATGATGGATATATGTTTGGTCTTTGAATGTAACACCGGATTCTTAGATATATTTATTGCACTTGAATTGCCATAAAAGATTGTGATAGGTTCCTCATACTCCACTCCCATGTCTCTTAGCATTTGCTTCATCCACAAAACTTGAGTGCAACTACCTACTACTGCAATATATTATTCTTCTGCAGTGGATAGAGATATTGCCTCTTGTTTCTTGCTCAGCCAAGAAACCAATCTCTTCCCCAAAAAGAATGCTCCACCACTGGTACTCTTTCGGTCATCCACATCTCCTGCCCAATCTGCATCTGTATATGCATGAAGAGAGAAACCGTGATCTCTAGGATACCACAATCCATACTCAACTGTCCCTTTTAGATATCTAAAAATCCTCTTGATTGCCATGACATGAGATTCTCTAGGATCAGCTTGGAATCTAGTAACAAGACCAACAGCATTCATAATGTCAGGTCTAGTTTGAGTGAGATACAACAATCCTCCAATCATTGACCTGTGCTTTTTCTAGTCAGTCTTAGGAGAGTCATCATCTTTGCTCAACTTACATCCAGTTGCCATGGGAGCACTCATTGGTTTTGAATCTTCCATCCCAAATTTCTTTAACAATTCTTTCACATATTTGGTCTAAGAAATGAAGATTCCTTTCTTTGTTTGAGTGATTTGTAGACCCAAGAAGAAATTCATTTCCCCAAGCATGGACATCTCAAATTCACTTTTCATTTGATTTGCAAAAGTTTTACACATACTATCTCTTCCTCCAAAAATGATATCATCAACAAACACTTCAACAATCAAGATATTTTCATGATTAATTTTAAAGTACAAATTACTGTCAGCAGTACCTTTGTTGAAACCAATCTTCAAAAGATGCTTATCCAATATTTCATACCAAGCTCTTGGGGCTTGCTTTAGTCCATACAGTGCTTTCTTCAACTTGTAGACCATATCACCATGATCAAATAATTGAAATCCATCTGGTTGCTCACTGTATACTTCTTCCAAGTCTCCATTCAGAAATGCAGACTTGACATCCATCTGATATACTTTGAAGTCCTTAAAGGTAGCAAAAGCAAGAAATAATCTGACTACTTCAATTCTTGCCACCGGAGCAAAAGTTTCTTCAAAATCAACTCCTTCTATTTGAGAGTAACCCTTGCAGACCAATCTGGGTTTATTTCTGATTACTTCACCAACTTCATTCAGTTTGTTCTAGAAGAGCCATTTGGTTTCAATCACATTCTTGTTTCTAGGTCTGGGAACAAGATCCCAAGTATGATTTTTCTCAATTTGCATCAGCTCTTCCTCCATTGCTTTAGTCCAGTTTTCATCATTGCAAGCTTCATTCACTGTCTTATGTTCAATCTTTGAAATCAGACAATACTCTTCTGAATCTTGAGCAATCCTTCTTCTTGTTTGTACACCTTTGCTTTTATCACCTATGATCTGATCTTCAGAGTGATTTAGTCTTACATACCTGGGAACTTTGGGAGTTTCTAGTACTTCTGATTCTTCAACAGGCTCATTTAAACTTATCTCTTCTTCCTGATTTACCAGATCAGTTTGAATCTAAATTTTAGAAGGGGCTTGGGCTCCTTGAATCAGAACCCCATTCTGACCATCTTCATCATATTCATAAAACCTTGAGGGTTTTTCAATTCCTTCATCAACCTTCACATTTGTACTTTCTATAATCTTTCTCAATCTCTTGTTATAACACCGGTATGCTTTGCTTTGAGTAGAATAACCCAAGAATATTCCTTCATCACTTCTAGCATCAAATTTGCCTAGATCTTCATCTCTTTTAATGTAACATTTTCTACCAAAGACTCTAAAATATCTCATAGTAGGAGTGATACCAAACCAGAGTTCATAAGGAGTCTTAGCGGTATTGCTTTTGATTTAAACTCGATAGAGAGTGTAGACTGCAGTGCTTATAGCTTCTCTCTAGTAGATTTGAGGAACATTTGCTTCCATCATCATGGTCACAGATACTTCCTGGATGGTCCAGTTCTTTCTCACCACTACTCCATTCTGCTGTGGAGTCCTAGGAGTAGACAACTGTCTCTTTATTCCATGTTTCTCATAGAATTCTATGAACTCACCGGATGTGAATTCTCCACCTCTATCAGACCTCAAACATTTTAATTTTAATCTGGTTTCATTCTCTACCATAGCTTTGAATATTTTGAATTTCTCAAGAGCCTCTGATTTCTCCTTCAGAAAAGTTACCCACATCATCCGGGAGTAGTCATCAATTAGTAGCATGAAGTATCTATCACCTTGCACACTTCTGATTCTTGTCGGACCACATAAATCAGTATGAACTAAGTCTAATAATCTGGTAGAATATTGTTCCTTGCTTTTGAATGAGACTATGCTTTGTTTACCCAATTGACATTCTTTGCACAAACTGTTTGAAGGTTTCACCAATTTTGGAAGATCTCTTACAGCCTGAGTGTTTCTTATCTTGATGATATTATCAAAATTCACATGACACATCCTCCTATGCCATAACCAACTCTGATCAATTTGCACAAATAGACAACTTTTAGCAGTACCAACTAAATGGAAGATATTACTTTTTGTTTGAGTACTGGATGCAATCTCTGTTCTGAAACTTTCAAAGATCTTACATTTTCTATTCTTGAATCGGAGATCATAGCCTTTGTCCACCAACTGTCCAACACTAAGAAGATTGTGCTTCAAACCTTCAACATATAGTACATTACCAGTTTTGTTCTTTCCATCAAAAGAAATGGTTCCTCTTCCTCTGATTCTACCAGCAGAATTATCACCAAACTTTACCACTCCTCCTTCATACCTTTCCAAATCTATGAACTTGTTTTTGTCACCTGTCATATGGTGAGAGCATCCACTATCAATGTCCCAATCATCCTTTTCTTCAACTTGGGTAGTCAGAGCTCTTTCTACAATTTTATGATTGACAGATACAGAGGACATTGGATCTTCTTCCTTGATGGCAATGAACACCCAGTCACTTCCAGATTTGTTTCCTGTTTCTAATTCATCATTTGTTACTCCTTCATTGTCATCATCTTCATGAACATAGTAACAGTTCTTTTGGAACCTTGATCTGTTAAGATTTGGCCTTGAAAATCTTTCCAGACACCTTGAGGCAAAATGACCAATCTTGTTGCAGTTAAAACACTTAAAAGGCAATTTCCCTTCATACTTACCGGATCCTCTTGGCAGTCTTTTTGTAATAAGGGCTTCAAGTTGAGAAGTTTCTGCTTCTTCTTCTTCCAGGTCTTTTCTTGCTTTTTCATACCATGATAGTTTCCTTGAAGAGTTCTCTCCCGGATCAAACCTTTGTTTACCTTTTACAGAGGCATTGGCTTTGAATGTAGATTCAGTCTTGGGGGGGTATCTCCAAACTCAGTCAATTCAAATGCAGCCAATTTACCAACCAATTGATCTCTTGTGACACTTGAATGGGCTCTGAATTCTTCAATGGCAGCAACCTTTATCTTATAAGAAGCAGGAAGGGATTTGAGAACTTTGCCAACAATCTCATCTTCATCCAAGACTCCACCAGCACATCTAATGCCACAAAGAAGCTCATTTACTCTTGGCATAAAAGTAGTGATATTTTCATCTTCTCTCATTTTCATATTTTCAAATTTTCCTTTCAGACTCTATAGCCTTGCACATTAACATACTTGTCTCCTTCATGCAGAAGTTCTAGTTTTTCCCAAATCTCAAAAGCAATTTGTAGGTCAACAACATTTGTAACCTCTGAATCAAACAAGGCACTTAGAAGAGCTTCTTTAGTCCACAGATTATTTTCAGCATCTATGATATCACTTGCAGTTTTCGGGCCATTTTGTGGAGTATACTTCGTTGTAGCTATGGTCCAGTATTGCATTCCCATACATTGTAAGTGACATTGCATGCGACTTTTCCAAAGATTGAAATTGGTTCCATCAAACTTCGGACTATCCTTCTTGTAGGATGACATCCTGGATCTCCTCAAGTGGTTAAGCTCTCCTTTTTCTGAGGAACTTAGCTCTGATACCAATTGTTAGATTTAGGGTAGACAATTGAGAGGGGGGGTGAATCAGTTGTCCAAAACTTTCTTCCAATTAAACACTTAAATCCACTTTGTAATTCAATAGCATAATGATAAATCAATCATGGAAACTTAATGCAAGAAATTAAGAGCAGAAACACATTAACACACAGGACACCAAGATTTTGACGTGGAAAACCAGTTAAGGGAAAAACCATGGGGTGATTAACCCAAGATTGTATTCTCTGTTAGAAGAATAGAAAGAACAAAATGGCACATGCCAATTAGGACTCACTACCTAAGCACACTACTCACAAGAGGCCCACTGCCTACAGGAGACACATTGTCTACAAAATAATAAGTATCACATACTTGAACTGGAGAATAGCATATTCACCGTGCTTGAGTTAGTTCCATTTAAGCCCAATACTTCTGCTCTTCCTTTCGCTCTCCTCCTCGCTATCACTCTCTCATCACCACAAGATCCACTTTGAAATGACTTTACAACTCCTTATTATACAAGACATCGACTTAGGAATGATCATCTAAGTCAGAAAATATTACAGAGAAAATACATAAATAAATCATGACTAATTACAAAATACTTCACGCGGAATGACATACTGTCAGCCACACAAATCTAAGACTTCAATCTTCTTCTAGGAACATGCCAATCTTCACATAACATCTTCAAGATCATCCGCAGGATGTGTAACTCATCCGGTTGGCCAGATTTAGGAAGAACACCATCATCTAGAAGTAATTCTTCAATTGCAAGCTCAAACTCCAATGCGGATCACCAACATGAACTAGACATGATCCAAAGACCTCCACAAGCTACCCTGAATCACCAAGAATCACCCACACTACATCTGCTTACTGAAATCCTTCTCTCCTTCATCCGGAACCTTAGGAACACAGTCTGTCATCACTGTCACAATGGAATAGATGCTTGCGGACCTCCAGATCAAGAACCATTTGATTTGTCACTCCACATGGACTTCCTAAACACTCAACCAAATCTGTAGAATAGGATAATGGATTTTCGGATCTCACCGGACCTATCTGTGTCACTCTGTCACCTCTGAACAGCTACCAGAACTGGTTTTACTTGAGCGGCCACAACTTCTTCAGATCACCATGTGGACCTCTAAAATCTTTACTGGATCATCTTAAGACACATATCTACAAACCCTTTGAACCGCATCCTTTGATATTCATCTTAGCTAGGATCTTTAGTCTCACTATCTTCACTGTTCTTCTCTGTTCCTGATTAGAACTAATTTTCTCAATATCCTCAGCACACAGCTCATCCAATCCTTATCATTAATGCAACAGGACTATGTTGACATCAATGACAATACCAGTTAGCCTCATACTTGCAACAAGAACCAGCTAATAGAGGTGCTACACATTCAACTTTCCACACCATGTATCTTAGATTATTGCAAACCTGCATTCTCAATAATGCACTTTCAAAGCATACGAAATATGAAATGAAATTGCCTCAAAGAAATGTTGTCTCATGGACAACATTGACTTCAGTATATGCACAAAATGGATTTGTTGATAGAGGATTTTCTGTGGGAATATATCTTGGAACATCTAATTTTGTCATCTCTATGAGTAGTTATCATGGATTTTAATCGCTTAGGCCAGAGCCTGTAATGTCTTCTAGAGACTGAAGTTAGAGAATGCAAGGGAAAACAAGAACAAACTACATCCAAGAGAAAATGATAATGAAGTTGATGAATTTTTCACCTTGATGGACATAATCTGAGCAATAAACAAAGCTTTTTAAATAGCCTTCTGTATAGAAAATTCCTAATTCCCAAAACGTGGGTAGCACATGATATCACCCATGGCAAAGATTTCAAGAATTTTGCAAAGCCATCCTAGAGAATAAAATCATAATGCTTTCAAAGAAGTTTGATGAAAACATTGGAAGCAAGATTGTCATGGTCATTTCAAAAGAGAAGAAGATGCAGTTAGATAGACATATTAGCCATTAGGAGTCTCATAAATGGAAGTGTGGGAAACAAGTTTATCTGGGTGACTTCAACATGACTCATGCAATAGCTAGGGCATATGACAAGGATAATGTTAAGATCTAAGGGGTTCAAGCTAACATCTATTTTAGCCTCAGTGATTATGAAGATGACATGAAGCAGATGGCGATGGCATTGTATGGTTGTAATCAGAGCAAGAAAATGTGCATAGTTATCCAGTCTATGCCTATTGTGTGGCTTTGTCAGTGAAAGACATGATATTTTTATAGTTTGTATTTTGTATGCTTAGATGCAGGAGTCTAAGATTTAGGTATTCGGAGGATTTGTCCAAATTTGGCAAGGTTTCATTGTCAAAAAGCAGCAGACGAAGATAAAGAGAACTTAGCGAAGTTCACAACTCAAAATTTACAAGTTTCATGTTACCTTTTTGTAAAAGTGACTTATGTCACATGTTGTAATTGAGGGTTAGCAAATGAGATTTGTTTCTGGAAAAGTTTGGTAAAATCTAACTAAAATAAAGCTAATTTTTAAATTATTGTATTTTCAAAAAGGTAGTTAATAGGTAGTTACAAAGCAGTTATGAGGTAGTTACAGAGAGAAGCCTATAAATACAAGGCTATTTTCATATGTAGAGGATGAGTTTTTCTAGGTGACTTTTGAAGAGACCTTTTGAGGGGAATTTTTTAGACTTTTGAGCTCATACTTTGTACAAAGGAGTGTTTGAAGTTGTATAATTTCAAAAAGATAATAAAGAGTGCATTTGGTTCATATGTTCCAATGTTCTTCTGAATTATTATTACTAATTCTTCGTATGTCGAGTTGGTGATCTCTTTTGTCTGTGTGGAAATCATTAGTCATCTTTTGAAGCATATATAAACCATGCAATTGATGTAAAGAAACACATTTTCTTCTTGGTATCCTGATTTGAATGTGTCAATAAACTATATCTTCGTATGTCGAGATCCATGCTTTATCATTCTTTCATCGATGTTGTGTTTTAAAACATATATTGTTGTGAAATTCATCATAGGAGTTTAGGAACGTAGTTTCTAGCTTTTGTGGTGGAATCCCCTCATAATCTATCATAGATCTATGAAATTTAAAACATAGAGGAAGATCATTACTCTGTCATGATCTCTCCAACTGTTGGTCAGTTTGTCACTGCTTTTTGGACGAACAGAGTTAATTTTCAAGGTGATATTTGCAGCGGCCAATCTGTTTACCAACAGATTTTTGGTGACTCTACTGGGGAAAGATCGAAGCCTTGGTGCCTTTCGTTCCTCATAAATCTACAGGATGCCTCCGCTGGAATGGATGTTGACAGCTCTGCGGAAGTGAGATACTCACTGCCATTACTTTCAGACTTGCACCATGGCATCAAATCCATCTCAGCCATGGGGAACCCACATTGGCCCATTAGCCTTAGCTCAGTACAAACCTTTACCTGCAGGATCATGAAAGCACTTTCCAAAGTTCATAGGAGAGAAATCACAGAATCCTAAAGATCATATTCTAGTCTTCACAGTTGCTTGCAGAATTATGGGAGTTAATGAAGAAGATGTCTTTGTGTGGTTGTTTGTTGAAAGCCTCATTGGACCAGCCGCATAATAGTTTCAACATTTGAAAGATGGATGCAATAAAAATTGGGACAACTCGAAGGAAAAGTTTCTTGCAAGATTCAAAGTTCTAGTTAATGTAAGTGATCTTTTATCTCAGTTTTTCCAGATTTAGAAGAAAGAGGGCAAACCTATAAGGGATTTTGTCAAATGATTCAACAAATCTTTGAAGAAAATCCCTCAAGCGAATTAACCAAGTGAAGACAACCAGTTGTGTATCTTCACTGCTTCATTACACCCCGAAGTCAAATTCATCTTGAAGTAGGATAAGGTACAAGATCTAGAAATTGCACAAAAGGAAGCCATTGAGATTGAAGATGACTTGCTTCTATCTGGGTTATTGAAAGAAAATGATACTAAGAGATGTATTCTAGAAGTTTCAAGAATCGAGTCAATGAAGAGGTCTTGCATGCAAAACCTGAATTATGAGATTGAAAAGAATGTTTATACACATCATAATCTCAATACAAAAAGGGTAAAGTTAATGCCTCCTTTAGATGCTTGTATGAATCTCACGGTGCTAGGTGAAAAAGATTTTCTTCAAGATGAGTCAATTCCCTCAGCAACCAAATCTTATGCCACACAAAATGCTGAAATGTATCATTTATATTTTGAGGACAATGATGATGACTTAGAAATCTCTCTTGAAGACCAAAGAGTTAATACTTCTTCTACCCCTTGGGGGAATGCTAATAATCACTGCATTCAGTCAGAAAGTGTAACATCTTGTTCAACTTCAGAACAACTATTGAACCATCATTCGCCAACTCGAGTGATAAAGAAACAAGAAAAAATGGTCACTCATTGATGTCTTTTTCTTCTTTAGAAACTGAAGCCTTTACTTTTGAAGGTGTTGAGAAAGATTTAATGAATGTTTTGGTGAAAGAAAATATCAAAGATCATCTTAAGGATGGAGAAAACACAAATGCATCACCAAGCAATATTTTCAAACTTGCATGCAGCCCATGTATGAATCTTTCAAATTTCTTGAAGAATGTGATGGAAATCACCACAACAAAAGAATATCTAAATTCATGAAGATATCAGTGAAAAGTTTGAAGATAGAAGGCTCAAAAGATGAACTAATGAGCATCCTCATTCCAATGCATGTGCAATCTAAGTTTTATGGAGCATTCAAGGTTTGGAATAATCCTCTATTTGAATCTTCTAGTCATGTAGACACCTCTATATCAAATATTGTGAGTTTATTTTCTATTCCTTCCAATACTAATGTTGAAGAAGAGGAATATATACACATATTTGATAATTGTTTTGATTCCAAGGAAATGGAAAGAATAAAGGACAATCTTGAAAATTGTACTAAAAGTGATATGAGCATTCATGAAGGAATTAGGAATGATCAAATTGATGATGACGCTTAGTTCCACAATGTTTTTGTCCCAAGTTGGTGCTTAGAAATGTCTGATGATGACTTCTTGTGTGGAGAAAGAGTCATCATTTCCCCTCTACAATTTATAGAAGAAGATACTCCAGAAGATATAGAGTTGTCATCAGTGGACTATGAAATGCCTGAGCCAATCATCGCAAAGAAAGATGAAGTTATTTTATCTGAGGATGATTCAATGTTCACTAAGGTTGTTGTCTATAATAAGAATTCTCAATTTGTTTCAAAAGACGTTGATTCAGATCAGGTTCCGTAGGAAGCACATATAGCTCAAGATTGGTCCTTCTTTGATTCTAATGGTCATGAGTACACTCAAAGATTGAATATTCATGCATTTGATGAAATACAAGAAGATATAGCTGGTGATGTGCAAGGTGATGTGATCCAACATGCTTTGAAGGTTTATAAGAAGGAATGGCTATTTGGGAGTAATATATTACTCAGAGAATTTTTGAATGTCATTATTTCAAGATCTCTCATCATAGCAATTGCAAGTTTGCAGTTGGGTTTACAAGTGCTCCTCACTTACCATCCATTTTTTCGCAAAGGCACATACTTTTCTCAACCTGTCAATGGATTCACATGATCATTCAGAAGTAGTTTGAGGTAGAAGTTACCTACCATGTACATAGGTTCATTAGGAGTTTTTGTTGTGTATGTCTTGTTTTGTTTCTTGTGTGTCTTTTGTCATTTGCCTCGTCTCTGTTGTTTCTCTCATTTTTGTCTTGCTTGAGCCTCCTTGTTCTCCTTGTACATCATGTTATCTCTTGACTCTACCCACCCAATGGATAAGGAACTTATTTCAAATCAGAGATTCTAGGTTCATCCTGCGTCCGCAAGGTCCTTGTCCCCAATTAGAGCCAGTTATTGGCCTCGTTTTCAAATTACCAAATTTTAAATTTTTGCATCAAATCCTTATGTTGAGTCATCCCTAGTTACATATTCTCCTAAAGTGTCAAGTTGATTTCCATTCTTAAGGATGAATTGTCTGTCTGTTCAGTTGAAGTCCTAAGAGCAACTCTACAGTGCGAAAAATCACAAAAATAATTAAATTTCAAAATCCACAAAGGATGGAGAGAAATCCTTTAACAGGAACATTTCTAAGTCTATTTCACCTAATGTGGCAACTTTTTAGGCTCATATGGCTTCTAGTTTGTGACACTTTAAAACTTCAAATTTCCGGCTGGCAATTTACGAAAACAATTAAATCATGGTTTCTGTAAGGGTTGGAGTAGAATCATCTGGAAGGGAAAACTATAATGTTATTATAGACAATATGGAAAGAATTCATGAGAAAATATTATCTCTATCAAAATTTACGTCAGTTTTACTTCTCCATTGCACGTGCAGGCTTGACAACAAATGATCTAAATTTTCATGAGGTTATAATTTTCAATAAAATAGAAATTTTGACAAGTTGTGAGAAGGTTAGTGAAAATCAGAAATCTTCGACATCTTTTAAAAAAAAGGTGAAAGTGAGAGATTAACTTGTGAAATTGGCTAAGTATAAAGGAGGTACCACTTTTCAATTCGGCTAAGTGGAGAGTTTGCTTTAAAAAGCAAGTTGTTATCGACTTACTTAGAAAAAAAATAGAAGTTCACGTCAACTTTCACTTTCGGCGAAGTGAGCATCTACTTTCAGTTTTGGCTAAGTTGGCGTCTACTTTCAATTTTGGCTAAGTTGGAGGCTACTTAGGAAAAAGCAAAAGTGGGAAGCAACTTTCAATTTTGGCTAACTAAAATGAAGGTGTGGGTTTCAATTTTTAATAACTTCTCAGAAGTTTCACTTTTTCAAAACCTATCTAGTTGTACTTTTTGGTAACCTATGAAGTTATAAGTTTTGAAAAAGGAAAGTATGAGTTGTGGCTTTTAATAACATGAAACACATTTCCAAAGCTAATGACCAAAATGAAAAGTAGTTACCATAACTACCAAAGCAAACTAAAGGAGTAATTGTTTTCAAACTTACTTTGGAGAAGTTAAAAGGTTATAAAGCTTGTATAAATTATGGATGGAGGTTTTCAAATGATGGAAAAGGGCCAATGAATGAAACAAGAAGTAGTTATTATAACTACCTGAACTTCATGCAAATGCATTCTTTGAAGCATGAAGACAAATTGTGTAATCTTTACCAGCATTCTCCTTGCGTGTGTTTGATTCAGAGCCATAGAACAGGGTATGCACATAATAGAGTTGTTAAAAAGGCGTTGTAAGCTTTCAAGATGTAATTAACATGTGCATGCCAAAGCCCCAAGAACTATGCCATCATCTCCTCTCAGTGTGCAATACTAGAAATGCTCGGGTACATATGAATGCAAATGTGTCAGTACAAATAGGGAAGATCAAAATCCAGAGTCACCTGAGGTGTCCTAATATACTTCATTGGTTTGGCTAGTTTTATGATAAGAATCATGTGTATCTCATTCTTGAATATGCCCAAAGGGGCGAGTTGTATAAAGAACTTCAATGCTATATATGCTTCAGTGAGAAGCATGCAGCTACTTATATTGCACCACTAGCACGAGCTTTGCTCTACTATCATCAAAAACATGTGATAGACCGTGACGTAATGCCAGAAAATTTGTTGATTGGTATTAAGGGTGAATTGAAGATTGCAAACTTTACATGTTCTATGCACACCTTTCATAAAAGGAAAGCCTTGTGTGCAACCTTGGATTATTTACTCCCTAAAATAGTTGAAAATTGATTCTTGTCAGATGCAAAGCACGCACACAAACTGTTTGACAAAAAGTCTTGAAGTTACCTAGCCAATCAGCTTTATATGTGAACATTATAATGCTCAGAAAATTGTCTCATGCAGTAAAAGGATTCACTCTGGAAATATTTCTAAACTTATCAGTTGTTCCTATTAGCGTATTCCTTAAACCTCCTAAAGGTGCAAGTGCTCATTTTATCTCATGGACTCTCGAGTTTCATGAATATGAGGTAGATTTTTTGTCAGATATTATAGTTGGAAATGCGTGGTAGACATATGTGCAAAGCATGGAGGAATACACAAGGCACATGAATTGTTTAGCAAGCATAAAATGATGTTTTCATCTGTTGTTCATCTCAGTCTCACGACATTCTTTAGATAGAACCAGCTAATAGAGGTACTACACATTTAGCTTTCCACACCATGTATCTTGGATTATTGTAGACCTGCATTCTCAATAATGTGCTTTTAAAGCATATGAAATATGAAATTAAATTGCCTTAGACAAATGTCATTTCTTGGACAACATTGACTTTAGTATATGCACAAAATGGATTTGTTGATATAGGATTTTTGGTGGGAATATATCTTGGAACATCTAATTTTGTCATCTCTATGAGTAGTTATCATAGATTTCAATCGCTTAGGCCAGAGCCTGTAATGTCTTCTAGAGACTAAGGTTAGAGAATGCAAGGGAAAACGAGAACAAATTACATACAAGAGCAGATGATAATGAATTTGAGGAATTTTTTGCCTTGATGGACATAATCTGAGAAATAAAGAAAGCTTTTTAAACAGCCTTCTGTAGAGAAAATTCTCAATTCCCAAAACGTGGGTAGCACATGATATCACCCATGACAAAGATTTCAAGCATTTTGCAAAGCCATCCTAGAGAATAAAATCATAATGCTTTCAAAGAAATTTGATGAGCACATTGGAAGCAAGATTGTGATGGTCCTGTCAAAAGAGAAGAAGATGTAGTTAGATAGACATATTAGCCATTAGGAGTCTCATATATGGAAGTGTGGGAAACAAGTTTATCTAGGTGACATCAACATGACACATGTAGCAACCAGGGCATATGACAAGACTAATGTTAAGATCTAAGGGGTTCAAGCTAACATATATTTTAGCCTTAGTGATTATGAAGATGACATGAAGCAGATGGCAATGGCATTGTATGGTTGTAATCGGAGCAAGAAAATGTGCACAGTTATCTAGTCTATGTGTATTGTGTGGCATTGTCAGTGAAAGACATGATATTTTCACAGTTTGTATTTTGTATGCTTAGATGCAGGAGTCTAAGATTCAAGTATTTAGAGGATTTGTCCAAATCTGGTGAGGTTTCATTGTCAAAAAGGAGTAGATGAAGATAGAAAGAACTTAGCAAAGTTCACAACTCAAAATTTACAAGTTTCATGTTACCTTTTTGTAAAAGTAACTTATGTCACATGTTGTAATTGAGGGTTAGCAAATGAGATTTGTTTCCCGAAAAGTTAGGTAAATTCGAACTAAAATAAAGCTTATTTTTAAATTATTGTATTTTTAAAAGGGTAGTAAATAGGTAGTTACAAAGTGGTTATGAGGTAGTTATAGAGAGAAGCCTATAAACACAAGGTTATTTTCATATGTAGAGGAGGACTTGTTCCAGGGGACTTTTGAAGAAACCTTTTGAGGGGAACTTTTTAGAGACTTTTGAGCTCATACTTTGTACAAAGGAGTGTTTGAAGTTGTATAATTTCAACAAGATAATAAAGAGTGCATTTGGTTCATATGTTCCAATGTTCTTCTGAATTATTATTACTAATTCTTCATATGTCGAGTTGGTGATCTCTTTTGTCTATGTGGAAATCATTAGTCATCTTTTGAAGCATATATAAACCATGCAATTCATGTAAAGAAACACATTTACTTCTCAGTATCCTAATTTGAATGTGTCGATAAACTATCTCTTTGTATGTCGAGATCCATGCTTTATCCTTCTTTCATTAATGTTGTGTTTTAAACCATATATTGTTGTGAAATTCATCATAGGAGTTTAGGAACGTAGTTTCTAGCTTTTGTGGTGGAATCCCCTCATAATCTATTATAAATCTATTAAATCCCAGTGGGTATTCGTGTGTCTGCCACTAGGGTTTCTATAATTCATCTTCCTTTAGTTTTACTTTACCTTTGGTATTTCTGGTTAAAATACCATAAAAACCCCTATTTTGATCATACAAGGGAGCTGCCCCTCTCAAATGTAGAGGAAGATCGTTACTCTGTCACGATCTCTCCAACTGTTGGTCAGTTTGTCATTGCTTTTTGGGCTAACAGAGTTAATTTCCAAGGTGATATTTGTAGTGACCAATCTATTTACCAACAGATTTTTCATGACTCTACTGGGGAAAGATCGAAGCGTTAGTGCCTTTCATTCTTCATAAATCTACAGGATACCTCCCCTAGAATGGAGGTTGATAGCTCTGCGGAAGTGAGATACTCACTACCATTACTTTCAGACTTGCACCATGGCATCAAATCCATCTCAGCCATGGGGAACCCACATTGGCCCATTAGCCTTTGCTCAGTACACACCTATACCTGCAGGATTACGAAAGCACTTTCCAAAGTTCACAGGAGGGAAATCACATAATCTTGAAGATCATATTCTAGCCTTCATAGTTGCTTGCAGAATTCTGGGAGTTAATGAAGAAGATGTCTTTATGCGGTTGTTTGTTGAAAGCCTTATTGGACCAGCCGTAGAATGGTTTCAACATTTGAAAGGTGGATGCATTAAAAACTGGGACAACTTGAAGGAAAAGTTTCTTGCAAGATTCAAAGTTTCAATTAATGTAAGTGATCTTTTATCTTAGTTTTTCTAGTTTTAGAAGAAAGAGGGCGAACCTATAAGGGATTTTGTTGAACGATTCAACAAATCTTTGAAGAAAATCCCCCAAGTGAAGACAACCAGTTGTGTATCTTCACTGCTTTATTACACACTGAAGTCAAATTCATCTTGAAGTGGGATAAGGTACAAGATCTAGAAATCGCACAAAAGGAAGCCATTGAGATTGAAGATGCCTTTCTTCTATCTGGGTTATTGAAAGAAAAAGATACTAAGAGATGTATTCCAGAAGTTTTGAGAATCGAGTCAATGAAGAGGTCTTGCATGCAAAACTTGAATTATGAGATTGAAAAGAATGTTTATACACATCATAATCTCAATACAAAAATGGTAAAGTTAATGCCTCCTTTAGATGCTTGTATGAATCTCACGGTGTTAGGTGAAAAAGATTTTCTTCAAGATGAGTTAGTTCCCTCAGCAACTAAATCTTATGCCACACAAAATGCTGAAATGTATCATTTATATTTTGAGGACAGTGATGATGACTCAGAAATCTCCCTTGAAGACCAAAGAGTTAATACTTCTTCTACCCCTTGGGGGAATGTTAGTAATCACTGCATTCAATCAGAGAGTGCAACATCTTGTTCAACTTCAATGACAACAACTATTGAACCATCATTCGCCAACTCGAGTGATAAAGAAACAAGAAAAAATGGTCACTCATTGATGTCTTTTTCTTCTTCAAAAACTGAAGCCTTTACCTTTGATGGCCTTGAGAAAGATTTAACGAATGTTTTAGTGAAAGAAAATATCGAAGATCATCTTGTGGATGGAGTAAACACAAATGCATCATCAAGCAATATTTTCAAACTTACATGCAGCCTGTGTATGAATCTTTTAAATTTCTTGAAGAATGTGATGGAGAAAAATCACCGCAACAAAAGAATGTCTAAATTCATGAAGATATCAGTGAAAAGTTTGAAGATAGAAGGCTAGAAGATGAACTACTGAGAATCCTCATTCTAATGCATGTGCAATCTAAGTTCTATGGAGCATTCAAGGTTTGGAATAATCCTCTATTTGAATCTTCTAGTCATTTAGACACCTCTATATCAAATATTATGAGTTCATTTTCTATTCCTTCCAATACTAATGTTGAAGAAGAGGAATATATACACATATTTGATAATTGTTTTGATTCCAAGCAAATGGAAAGAATAAAGGACGATCTTGAAAATTGTACTAAAAGTGATATGAGCAGTCATGAAGGAATTAGGAATGATCAAATTGATGAGGATGCTCAGTTCCACAATGTTTTTGTCCCAAGTTGTTGCTTAGAAATGTCTGATGATGACTTCTTGTGTGGAGAAAGAGTCATCATTTCCCCTCTACAATTTATAGAAGAAGATACTCTAGAAGATATAGAATTGTCATCAGTGGACTATGGAATGCCTGAGCCAATCATCGTAAAGAAAGATGAAGTTATTTTATCTGAGGATGATTCAATGTTCGCTAAGGTTGTTGTCTATAATAAGGATTCTCAGTTTGTTTCAAAAGATGTTGATTCAGATGAGGTTCTGCAAGAAGCACATATAGCTCAAGATTGGTCCTTCTTTGATTCTAATAGTCATGAGTACACTCAAAGATTGAATATTCATGCATTTGACGCAATACAAGAAGATATAGCTAATGACGTGCAAGGTGATGTGATCCAACATGCTTCAGAGGTTTATAATGAGGAATGGCTATTTGGGCGTAATATATTACTCAGAGAATTTTTCAATGCCATTATTTTAAGATCTCTCATCATAGTAATTACACGTTGGCAGTTGGGTTTACAAGTACTCCTCACTTACCATCCATTTTTTCGCAAAGGTGCATACTTTTCTCAACCTGTCAATGGATTCACATGATCATTCATAAGTAGTTTGAGGTAGAAGTTACCTACCTGTACATAGGTTAATTAGGAGTTTTTGTTGTGTATGTCTTGTTTTGTTTCCTGTGTGTCTTTTGTCATTTGCCTCGTCTCTGTTGTTTCTCTCATTTTTGTCTTTATTGAGCCTCCTTGTTCTCCTTGTACATCATGTTATCTCCTGACTCTACCCACCCAATGGATAAGGAACTTATTTCAAACTAGAAATTCTAGGTTCATCCTACGTTCGCAAGGTCCTTGTTCCCAGTTAGAGACAGTTGTTGGCCTCATTTTTAACTTACCAAATTTTAAATTTTTGCATCAAATCCTTATGTTGAGTCATCCCTAGTTACATATTCTCCTAAAATGTCAAGTTGATTTCCATTCTTAAGGATGAATTGTCTGTCTGTTTAGTTGAAGTCCCAAGAGCAATTCTACAGTGCGAAAAATAACAAAAATAATTAAATTTCAAACTCCACAAAGGATGGAGAGAAATCCTTTGACAGGAAGACTTCTAAGTCTATTTCACCTAATGTGGCAACTTTTTAGGCTCATATGGCTTCTAGTTTGTGACACTTTAAAACTTCAAATTTTCGGCGAGCCATTTACTAAAACAATTAAATCATTGTTTCTGTAAGGGCTAGAGTAGAATCATCTGGCAAGGATAATTATAATGTTATTATAGACAATGTGGCAAGAATTCATGAAAAAATATTATCTCTGTCAAAAGTTACGTCAGTTTTACTTCTCCATTGCACGTGCAGGCTTGACAACAAATGATATAAATTTTCATCAGGTTATAATTTTCAATAAATTAGAAATTTTCACAAGTTGTGAGAAGGTTAGTGAAAATCAGAAGTCTTCAACATCTTTAAAAAAAAAGGTGAAAGTGAGAGATTAACTTGTGAAATTGGCTAAGTATAAAGGAGGTATCACTTTTCAATTCGGCTAAATGGAGAGTTTTCTTTAAAAAGCAAGTTGTTATCAGCCTACTTAGATAAATAAATAAAAGTTCACGTCAACTTTCACTTTTGGCGAAGTGAGCGTCTACTTTCAGTTTTGGCTAATTTGGCGTCTACTTTCAATTTTGGCTAAGTTGGAGGCTACTTAGGAAAAAGCAAAAGTGGGAAGCAACTTTCTGTTTTGGCTAACTAAAATGAAGGTGTGGGTTTCAATTTTTACTAACTTCTCAAAAGTTTCACTTTTTCAGAACCTATCTAGTTATACTTTTTGGTAACCAATGAAGTTGTAAGTTTTGAAAAAGGAAAGTATTAGTTGTGGCTTTTAATAACTTGAAACACATTTCCAAAGCCAATGACCAAAATGAAAAGTAGTTACCATAACTACCAAAGAAAACTAAAGGAGTAATTGTTTTCAAACTTACTTTGGAGAAGTTAAAAGGTTATAAAACTTGTATAAATTACGAATGGAGGTTTTGAAATGATGTAAAAGGTCTAATGAATGAAATAGGAAGTAGTTATTATAACTACCCAAACTTCATGTAAATGCATTCTTTGAAGCATGAAGACAAATTGTGTAATCTTTACCAGCATTCTCCTTGTGTACGTTTGATTCAAAGCCATAGAAAATGGTATGCACATAATAGAGTTGTTAAAAAGGTGTTGTAAGCTTTAAAGAAGATGTAATTAACATGTGCATGCCAAAGCCCCAAGAACTATGCCATCATCTCCTCTCAGTGTGCAATAGTTAAAATGCTTGGGTAGATATGAATGCAAATGTGTCAGCACAGATAGGGAAGATCAAAATCTAGAGTCACCTGAGGTATCCTAATATACTTTGATTATTTGGCTACTTTTATGATAAGAATCATGTGAATCTCATTCTTGAATATGCCCCAAGGGGTGAGACTTATAATGAACTTCAATGTTGTAGATGCTTCAGTGAGAAGCGTGGAGCTACTTACATTGCATCACTAGCATGAGCTTTGCTCTACTATCATCAAAAACATGTGATACACCATGATGTAAGGCTAGAAAATTTGTTGATTGGTATTAAGGGTGAATTGAAGATTGCAGACTTTGCATGGTCTATGCACAACTTTCATAAAAGGAAAGCTCTGTGTGGAAATTTGGATTATTTACTCCCTAAAATAGTTGAAAATTGATTCTTGTCAAATGCAAAGCATGCACACAAACTATTTGACAGAAAGTCTTGAAGTTACCTAGCCAATCAGCTTTATATGTGAACATTATAATGCTCAGAAAATTGTCTCATGCATTAAAAGGATTCACTCTAGAAATATTTCTAAACTTATCAGTTGTTCCTATCGGCGTATTCCTTAAACCTCCTAGTAGTGCAAGTGTTCATTTTATCTCATGGACTCTCAAGTTTCATGAATATGAGGTAGATATTTTGTCAGATATTATAGTTGGAAATGCATGGTAGACGTATGTGCAAAGCGTGGAGGAATACACAAGGCATATGAATTGTTTAACAAGCATAAAATGATGTTTTCATCTGTTGTTCATCTTAGTCTCATGACATTCTTTAGATAGAAAAAGCTGATGGAGGTGCTACAAATTCAACTTTCCACACCATGTATCTTGGATTATTGCAGACCTGCATTCTCAATAATGCGCTTTCAAATCATATGAAATATGAAATGAAATTGCCTCAGAGAAATGTCATCTTATGGACAACATTGACTTCAATATATGCACAAAATGGATTTGTTGATATAGGATTTTTGGTGGGAATATATCTTGGAACATCTAATTTTGTCATCTCTATGAGTAGTTATCATGGATTTCAATCGCTTAGGCTAGAGCCTGTAATGTCTTCTAGAGACTAAGGTTAGAGAATGCGAGGAAAAATGAGAACAAACTACATCCAAGAGCAGATGATAATGAAGTTGAGGAATTTTTCGCCTTGATGGACATAATCTAAGCAATAAAGAAGGCTTTTTAAACAGCCTTCTATAGAGAAAATTCCCAATTCCCAAAACTTGGGTAGCACGTGATATCACCCATGGCAAAGATTTCAAGCATTTTGTAAAGCCATCGTAGAGAAGAAAATCATATTGATGAACACATTGGAAGCAAGATTGTGATGGTCCTTTCAAAAGAGAAGAAGATGCAGTTAGATAGACATATTAGCCATTAGGAGTCTTATATATGGAAGTGTGGGAAACAAGTTTATCTGGGTGACTTCAACATGACTCATGTAGCAGTCAGGGAATATGACAAGGCTAATGTTAAGATCTAAGGGGTTCAAGCTAACATATATTTTAGCCTCAGTGATTATGTAGATGACATGAAGCAGATGGCGATGACATTGTATGGTTGTAATCGGAGAAAGAAAATGTGCACAGTTATCCAGTCTATGCCTATTGTGTGGCATTGTCAGTGAAAGACATGATATTTTCACAATTTGTATTTTGTATGCTTAGATGCAAGAGTCTAAGATTTAGGTATTCAGAGGATTTGTCCAAATTTGGAGATGTTTCATTGTCAAAAAGGTGCAGATGAAGATAGAAAGAACTTAGCGAAGTTCACAACTCAAAATTTACAAGTTTCATGTTACCTTTTTGTAAAAGTGACTTATGTCACATGTTGTAATTAAGGGTTAGCAAATGAGCTTTGTTTCTGGAAAAGTTAGGTAAAATCTAACAAAAATAAAGCTTATTTTTAAATTATTATATTTTCAAAAAGGTAGTTAATAGGTAGTTACAAAGTGGTTATGAGGTCATTACAGAGAGAAGCCTATAAATACAAGGCTATTTTCATATGTAGAGGACTTTTTCCAGGGGACTTTTGAAGAGACCTTTTGAGGGGAACTTTTCAAAGACTTTTGAGCTCATACTTTGTACAAAGGAGTGTTTGAAGTTGTATAATTTCAAAAAGATAATAAAGAGTGCATTTGGTTCATATGTTCCAATGTTCTTCTGAATTATTATTACTCATTCTTTGCATGTCGTGTTGGTGATCTCCTTTGTCTATGTGGAAATCATTAGTCATCTTTATTGATGTAAAGAAACACATTTACTTCTCGGTATCCTGATTTGAATGTGTCGATATACTATCTCTTCATATGTCAAGATCTATGCTTTATCTCGCTCACCTGTCAAGGCAGCTATCTGTGTTGTGCCTATGTCAACTGCACCTGTAGTGCGCTAATCTAACCAGCTGACCCATCTGCTCCTTCCAAAAGTACAGTTTCTCCTCAAAGTTGTACTAGCTCCTGCTACTATCTCTACACAGTATCCTCCAGGCTTGCCAACTTGCCTCGAAGAGTCCCTACCTCCTCCTCATAATCTGCACGGGTGCACCAACATGATGAACACTCTCTAGGGGCTGGCTCTGATCTAGCCACTAAGATACCTACTCTGCTCTACTAATCCCAAGGAATGTCATGGTATTTTCTGGGACATCCTATTGTTAGGTCCTCTCCCACACCTATAAGTCATATGTCTGCTATGCTTTGGTGCCCCTCTATCCCTGCTGCTATAGGGGTGCTTGTGGGGGTTGCATCAATCCCCTATCCCCTCCCTATACTTGCTAGGTAGGTGGTCTTTGACTAAGACCGTGCTGTCGAGGTGCTTTCTGCCCCTGCACCTACCCTATCTTTACCTACTGTGCAGGTACCAACTACTGTTGCTGTGGAGCCTGCTACCCAAACCTCTCTTCCTACTGACCCCCCTTCCCCTGTTGTACCAGAACCTATACCTGAGGCACTACCTGCTACTATGTCTGTTTCTATCCCTGTTGCAGTACCTATAGTGGTGGTATCACTTGTCATCTACCTCTCCCTCTGCCCCATCCTCTTACAGCCTCTACCTGCTTATATGCTGCTAGCACCCCAATGGTATCATCATCATCTACCTCCATCTCCTCCACCACTATCTCCTCCTCAACTATATCCCCCTCCTCTCCTGCCTCCACAGTCATGTCTGGATCCTTGATCAGATCCATCATATGGGTCAGCTACCATGTTGACCACCACTGATCATATGCAAGCATAGTACCTGCATCTACCATCGTGCTCCTCCAATCCCACTACTAGGGCTGTAGTGTTGCAAAATTAGCTATTACCACCTGCAGTGCTATGGCCGGTGGCCATCTCTCATCTCACAGTGTCCATGCAAATACTGCCATCCCCTGAGGAATATCCTACCGTAAGCCAAACTGATGCATGACCCGCGAGGGAAGATACATGTCAATGGTGTGATCGCCCTGACCCATCAAATATCGTGGCTAGAATGTGTAAAGAATATGTAGATCATTGTCTAGCCATGACTCTACTCCAATATATGGTTGCCATGTAACCTTAATCAAATCATCTAGCACCCGTCGCCAGTAACACAACTACCCTGTGTGAGAGTACTCGATGGGATGCCAGTACAAAAACACAAATGCCTCAAACTGCCACCGATAATATCCTCCTCGCGGCCTCGTGATTGCAATATGCTCGAAGGCCCACACGTGTAGTAGTGTAACCCCAGCTGATAGTGTTGAATCATAATGATACACCACGGTGTGCATCTCATGATACAACTGCACCAACATGTATGGCCCCCATGCATAGACAGTCTCATCCCGCACCATCCCCTCTATCATCTCCCCCCACCCATTGAAAAGCCTCGAGCCCGCCGATCCGGCATCACTATGCCTTCAATCAATGCACACAGGAACAAGGTAAAGTGATCTACACCCACTACCAAGGTCTCCTCGTAACTCATCTTTTGTCTATCTCCTGACAACTCTGGCTAGCCTGGGGCCAATGCTCTACCTAAGGCTATATGCCCCCTCCTCGTGTGATATACCACTCGATCCCCATGAAATTGTAGCTTGAGGATGCGATAAACATCCTCAGGGGTGATGGTAATCTCCCCTGTCAACAGGAGAAAGGAGCACGTCTTAGGATGATAATGCTCTACAATGGTCATCATCAATGCTATGTGTGCTTGTAAAACTAGCATATCTGCTACCATCAATAGCCCTAACCTTGCTAATCAACCTCGTGTTGGTCCATCAAACCCATCTAACAACTCCATCACAGCAGGGACACATCGCTTCCATGATCCCATGATGAATGATACAGTCACCTGCATCCACTAGATGTGAGTCAAAAACTTACATTTTCATCCAAATCAGCCTTCCCACACTAATTTTTCTTCTTTTTGGGGCCAAATCAAATTTGGCACCACTCATTTCCTCTATCGTGCCAATCTCCTGGATGGTGCTGCCCTTATCCAAGATGGCACCATTTAGAAAAATAGCACCACACATTTCCAAGTAGGCACCATTCCGAAGAATGGTGCCACCATGTATCTTTTATGCATTGCTTTGGTGCAAACACATCCTACCTAAATTGAAAGCACCATTTTTAGACATGGCGCCCCCTTATAGTTTCGTGTCGATCTGCGGGATGGCACTGCTTCCCGGGATGGCATCGATTCACACCATGGCACCATGCATTTGCATGGCGCTGATCCACATGATGGAGCTGCTCCCCAACATGGCACTACTTTAGATGATAGCGCCCTGAAACCCTCTTTTGGTGACATTACGCCAAAACCCTAGCCTGCATCTTTTGGCACCATTATGCCAAAACCCTAGCCCACATCTTTTGGCGCCAAACTAGAGGAAGGTGCCAAACAACAATGTTTTGATGCCAATCCCATCTCAAAATCCCCTTGGCAGATGGCACCAATCCAGCCTCATTTAGTGCCAACCGGTTTCCTGATGGTGCCAAGCCCTAAATCTACATTTCTCGAGATAATTAATGCACAAAACAAAAAAAGACAAAGCTAGGGTTTTGGCCTACCTTCTCACCAACCTCTGTTGATCTCTCGTACGACTGGACTTGCTCGGATATGTGCTCAAAGTGCAGGAACATTGGGTTAGGGTTCACCATTATCTCTTTCTCTTTCGTCCAAGTGGCTCTATGAGTGCAAATGTGGCACTTTAGGGCCTACTTTTTCTATTTATAGAAAGCCATGTCATCCTCCAACACACTTTTTCCTCCCGAGGGTGCATATCATAACCTTTTTCGCCCATTTTTCTTCCTGTCAACCTATTTTTCCCTCCTCTATCTATTTTTCACTCTATTTCTTCCTTTTAAGAGCTCACCCAAAAACAATTAATTTTTTCACCTGACCTCTCAAGGAGGCATCCCTCACCCATTTCATTTCTTCCCGGCAGCTAGGGCATTCTTCTTTGACTTGACGCCATTTCCCTGCTAGGTCACGACACCATGTCAAAGAGGGACAAATATAGACACCTAAAAATGTCTTCACCACCTAACTGACCTCCAACATCACCTATTACCCTTCCAATTAATTAATTAAATTTTTATTTAATTAATTATTCATCCCAGCACCTGATCATTCTTCATTTTCCCCTTTCAAATTGAATTAATTAAATTAATTCAGTAGTCCCCTTTACTAACACTAGCCCAATTAATTAAATAAATGTACAAATATTTATTTGATTAATTCACCCCTTTCACAAAACCTAATTAATTAAATAAATCATGTTTATTTAATTAATCCAACCTATTAATCAGCCTATCCCTATCTTAGTTGATTAAATACATATTATTTAATTAGCTAGTCTAACCTATATGACCCTAGAACTAGGATTAATTAAATTAAACATTATTTAATTAATCCTAACCCTCAATTAGCCTATCCACTAATTTACTACAGCCATTTTAATTAAGCTAATCACCTCAATTAAAATGGTCAAACCTCGATTAACACTCCTCCCCACATCCCACAAATAAAAAATCGATATCTATGCCACATAAATCAATTTTTTATACACACATGTCATAATCTTCTTTAATAAACTCTTACACCCCTTACACATGTCATAACTCATTTATTTCCACTCTTTCCAAAATAAATTTTTATTTCATTTCTAATTCTCCTCTCTTCCCCATGTGAATTTTTAATTCACATCTAATCCATCTCACCCAACCTCATTTAATTCACCCCTTTTCCAAGATGAATTTAAAATTCATCTTTATTCACAACCCTCCATTTTTGAAAATGAAATCTAAGCCCTCCACCTCACTTACATCCTCAACCATTGATCTCTAAATTAAATCTCCACCCTTGGATCAAATCCTCTCCCAAAAAGCCTATATATAGAGCCTCTCCCAAGCCATTTAACATCCAAGTTTCATGCATTGTTATCATGCCAAAATTTTCCTAATCTTGAGCTAGATTAATAGGTGAATTTGCATTAAGTTGAGAGCATTTCACATTTGTCCATCATAGTCTTGGGTAAAGCTAGAGTGTTTGGGTGCAACAATCTCCACCTTAACTAGGGATTTTGGATCTCATTGTGAAGGTATAGCTTGTGTTTTATTGCATTTGCTTTGTGTTTTACTTTCATTTTGTTTTCCTAATCTTCACCTGCTAATAAGGCTTGAGACTCTGCCATGTTATTTGGTCCATTTCTTAACCTTTTTGACACATTGCATATTACCTTACCATTCTAGTCCCTCAAAATACAACCTGCTCCTGATGGGCCAAGGTTGCCCTTCAATGTGTCATTGAAATTTAACTTGAACCATCCAGCCTCTAGTGGACTCCATTTCGCTTCCCTTCTTAGTTTCAAGGATTTATCTCCCCCTCACCCCATAATAGGGATCTTGGTTGTATTGTTAGATTCTCAATAAAACTTAGTTTGAAATATTTACCAAACTTAAATTAATTTTAGGCCTTTTCAATGCTTCTTAACATGTAAAATGACTAGAGTATTGTTATTGAGACCAATATATGGTGTATAGAATATTAGTGCATATCTTTTCCTTGTGTCTTCATTTGTCCCATATTTGATGCATAAATAAGTGCATTTAAAACATCATTTTTTATGAGTCTAGCAAAGAACATGAAGCATGGAGGAAAATGCCATTGAGAAACAATTTAATATTTATTGTTTTGATAAAAAATTGTTTTTAATTTGGGTGATAAGGGGCCAAAGAATATCATGTTGAATCAGTAAGATATCAAATCAAACACATGCATAAATTAAGACGTGCTTGGGAGTCCTTAGACATAATGCTAGAAAGCATCAATAGGATGGATATCTAATAAAACGAATGAATACTTGAAGCTAACCTAGCCAAAGATGGTGGGGAAGTAAGTTTGTGATGGCTTTGAGAATGTGAAGTAATGACAATAATGGCATATCATCATAAGTCTTAGTTGGTTGTTTGATATCTCTATAAATAAGGTTTGGCAAGATAAAATGTATGCAAAAAACTAGTTAGTTCTACTGCTACTTCATGGTGCACACAAGAAATGGAAGTTGTCATCCAATGCATAACTCTTTGGTAATAGTAAGGGTAAGTGATAATCTCATGATTGTGGAGTCAAGAAAAGGGCTAAGGAATGGCCAAGCAAATGCATAAGTACTAATGTGACCATGGTTGTGGATAATTTTGCCTCCTACTTGGAGAAGGAGATCTCTAACCCTAATCTCTATACATGGGTAATGAGAATCTATGATTTTGCTAACAAGATAGATGACACACCCTAAGTAAGCATTGAACAAGTTATAAGGAGGCTACTACTTGATCTTGAATAATCATTAGGAAGATAGAATGTCTTTGATACTACATAATCACTAAGGTTTGACTTTAATGCTTTCTCTAGTTGTAAGAATGTACTTGCTACATGAGGATCTATCGATGGTGTGGTTAACCAAGATGAGACATTTTAACTATTATTTGGAGCACTTTTATATTATCAAAGAGGGCTAGGCCCACCACAAGATTGAAAATATATCCAAGGTAATGAATGAGAACCTTTCTTTGGATGCTTGTGCAGATCACTTTGTCTATTGTGAGGAAACTAATGTACAACTGGTCAAAGTGCCTCCCAAGGCAAAAGGTTTGAAATGTATTAAATGTATGAAGGCTCACAAGGATTTGGCAAGGCCTCTTTAATTTGTCCCACCTCACCATTATTATATTATTATTTTAAAAACTACTATTAAAACTCTTGGAGGGGGGCCAATGTAATTTTCCCTTGCTCTTCATATGATGAATCTACACAAAAATTGAGAACCATAATAATACATAAAATAAATAGGTTTGATTAGGTGATGATGTCAAGATGGATTAAAAATGGATGGATCTAGTAAACTATCTATTACTAGAATCCCACACATTAATGTTATTTTTGTGGCCCCTAGGTGTCTAACCTAGGTTTACTAGCAAAACAACAAGTTATTTTTCAACCATAAGCCATTCTATGATATATATATATATATATATATATATATATATATATATATATATATATATATATATATATATATATATATATATATATATATATATATATATCTGTGTGTGTGTCAATTGGCCATTTAATAACATGCTACTACTAGTAAATAAATCACTCCTTGAAGATCTTTCACATATTCCAATTTTTCTCATCCAATGCCACATGTATATAATACTAAGTTGGGTTTCATCAACTAATATTACACAACCACTATGAGCTATCCTACTAGTAATGGTCCTACATCTCTAAGTTGAAAAACATATGCATTAGCTATTATTTGTACTTCTATTTTTTAAGTATTATTTCCCAGTCTTTAGCATATCCCACTCTTTAATCAGTTGACCTCACTTGGTAGCAAGTTCCTATTCTCAAGAATTGAATTTTTTAACCTTAGCCAAATAATCAAAGAGATTTTTTTATAACATGTAGTTGCTTATTTTGTTATTCAATTACTCTTTATTTCTCAATTGTCTCCTTAAGTGAATTATGTTGTGACGTTGAGGTTGCCTTTCCAAAATCTTATATTTTCAATTTGGACTATGCCATGTTGAAAATATATTAAAAACATCAACATAAATCTTCATCACATGCACTTATTTTTCTTCCTTGATCTTGTTACATAACTAACCAAATTAAAGGTTATTTCTTAAGATTTGTAACTCAAACAAAATTTAAAAACCACCTTTGACTCCCTATCCTCAAACTTCAGATGGGGTGATAAATAATAAATAATATCATTTATGATCTCAAGGTTCTTCTCCCCATAAAACATTTGAGTTATTGTGTTGTCTTAGCTTGTTTAAAAACAAGAAGGCTATGTTTGAAGGAGGGATCAAAGGGGTTCCAACAACATTTATTTTGTTGATCTAGTGAATGATAGTTCCTCCTTTTATTTTTGTTCTTTGGTCCAAACTTGATATTTTTTCATTTCATACATCCTCATCACCTCCATATAGATTAGTCCCGGAGCAACTTGAGGCTCTCAAAATTAGTTGTCATCTCTATATCTTGAGGCTTTTCTATAGACCAATTGGGGACACCTAATCTAACTATTGGTACCTATGGTGACCTCTAGTTGCACTAAGTGATGATTGTTGAGGAAGGAACAAGACTTCTATATATACATCATTAAACTTAGAATCCATTTTTATATTTGGTGGTATAGATTGTCTCCCCACTAATGGTACCCCTATCAATGAGAAGACTAAATGTGACGAGTTGTAAATTAATTTTTTACATAATAATGTAAGTAATATAGATGCATAAAATTATATTTCAAGAAGATTCTTCTCAACAAAGATGTTGAGAATCCCTAAAACCCAACTAAAAATGAGATATTGAAAAGATTAAACCAATTAATTGATAGATTAATTGATAGACTCATAACTTCCATAGCTATTATCTTGGTGTTGTGAGATTGAACCTCTCTTCTTCTTCACTTGCTTCTCCTTACCATACAACTCTAGAACTCGAGTAAAATTCGAGATTAACATTAACCACACCTGAACTCGCTACCTTCTTGTGATCTCTTCTTTGCATGAATATGCATCGCGTGATTAGAAGTCACCTCAAGAAAACGAAAAAGTCGTGAAATAATTCAAATACACATCAAGTTGTGGATTAGCGTTACGTATAACATGCGACTTGTATGAAGAAAAAATCAAAATTCTCACCTAAGATCTCGCTTTGACAATCATGCAAACTAGCGACGAAAAGATGTCAAGAGGCCCCACAAGAGGATACTTTAAGAGGCCGTCTGGTTTCTAGATAGCTTATGATATAAGTTTCATTTTATGTCCAATTTTCTTTAATGAAATAATAGACTTAATGGTGCCTTATTAACTCAACTTTCTTTCTTGATAACGAAATTTGTCTCAATAATTAATTATGTTTGAATATTTAACAAAGTAATTTCATTTTATTTTATGGCCGTTAAAAAGTTTGTGGTTTTCATATATATTCAATATTTTTTTTACTAAATTAAAGTAGAGATTTGCAAATGTTACAATCTTTGTCTATGTTATTGTTAGGGCATGTTTTATTAGCACTTGGCGACGTTGCAAAATTAATGGAAAAGAAGCTACCACAACATATTCTATGTAGGTGAAAATAGGGAGCCTATCAACAACCTATAAGAGTTCCTTCCCGCATAATCTAAACGATAATAACAAGCCTTCTATTGTTGAATATAACATCTTTTGTTGTACCTCGTCATTCCCAAATTCTATAAATCTTGGAAGAATAGATACATCTTGTGGACTATATGATACTATGGATTGAATTTATGTTGTTTTGTAAACCAAAATGTCATGATATCTTTATACATGTATCTAGAATGAGATGTTTCATGAATAACAAACTAATATATATGAATCATGAATTAGAAATATAGTCTAGACTTTGTAATTACCATGTAAAAGACCTAAATAACATGTTCTTATTAATAGAGGTGCCTAGATTAAGAATTTTGGGATTTTGAACTTTAGACTAGTGTTATCAATCCAACACCATGTGGGTTACTTTATAAAAACCTAATAGTCTAATTAAATTGTTTGAACACATGCAAGAAGCATTGGCAAGGACCTAGATTAATTAACCTGAATGTGTATTTTAGATTTATATATTCTTTCAAGAGATCTATTATAAGAAATACATGTGTGTGTGTATTCTTGGACTTTTAATGAGACACGGTGTCTTAATAAATTGTTTAATTGTGTAGATGTCAATTGACATGGACAAGTCCAGCCAAGTTGAAGGGGGATACATTGTTTCATGAAAGTCCATTAGTGTTAGGTGACAATGCATAGGCAAGCTTGTCGGGAGTAAAGAGAGAAGCTAGGTGTTGCATGAGATACATAGAGAAAGATATATGTCCACAAAAATTGCCAATAAGAGAACTTGATTGCACAATTGTAATGAACGACTGAGAATCAAAAATAATGCATAGGAGTAAATGATCCTAGATAAACAAGGAATGTTAAGTATCTATAAAGGTGCAAAGATCGCAACCCAAATGCACTACCATGAAATCAACCACTAAAATGGAGACAAGAGCTTGCATGGCAAAGAGTCCTAAGGATTGACATAATTCCATAACAAACAAGAGAAATTCAAAGAAATAATGCACCTCTCAATCAACCAATAAAATCTAAAAACAAGAAGACTCTAGGGACTATATAAATGCTTGAAGAAAACAAGTGATTATGGCTACTAAATCATAGAATACTCATGTGTCGAATAATGTGGAAGCAAATAGGATTTGAGAAAGGAACCACAAAAGATATTGCTAAGGTATGGGTTGAAAATAAGACTAAGATTGATGACTTGGCTAAGCATATTTGGCTAGAGCTTAATGTGTTAAAAATTGAAAATAAATTCTAGTATATGTGTGCCCATGTGCCTTGAGATTGTGGCTAAGTTGTATATTGATGTGTTAAATTGCCACTAAATGTCATGTCTATGTGGTCTTGAGTTTTTTAGTCTCAAGTCTATGATATACTTCTTGTTTGTTAGTTAAGTTGATAAGTATGGAATGAGTGTGAGCTTGTGACAAGGAAGACTCCACAAACTAGTACCCTAAGTCACAAGTGCAAGGGGAAGTGAAAGGTACTAATCAACTTGATGCCTTGATGGAGTTGTATAGCAATCAGTTTCCAAAGATTAGAGCTCCATTGCATTCTTGCTTAAATTTAGACAACGGTCATAAATGGTGGAATTAGTAACTAATCGAAGGTCATCCATGCAAAGGCTAGATGATGCAACTATCTTAGTAATAGCCAAATAATGGTGCCTTGTTGTGGTGCAATAAGAAGCTTCCTTGATCACATAATGTAACACTACTTTTCTCCTAGAGTTAATTAAGTATTAGTAGTAGATTTAAATATAATTATTACTAGAGTTAAACAATTTAAAGTATGCAAGGCAATTAATTTTAATGTAAATTACAACATGTGATAATTTAATAGGAACTCCAAAGTAAATAATTAACATAGTTAATTGAATAACATGATCCAATAATCAAATTAACATCAAAACCATTATACAATATTTCCAATATCTTTTATTAACAATAAGCTTAGTACTTATCTAAATTCTAGCTCTTGAAAAGACCACTCACACCTTAGGAAAATTTTAGTGGTCTTGGCCCTCATAGTTATGGCACATTTTGAAGAACCTATGTAAAAACACAGCACGTGCCTACTCGCACCAAAAGCATGCCTACTCACACCAAAAGCATGTGCCTACTTGCACCATGCTTACGTAGTATGCACTAAAGCCTTGGCCAAGACAATCCTAAGTGTACTTTCTACCCTAAGTTGGACACACTGTGTGTGCCCACTTCTCCAATGCCCATATCTTACCGAACCACCTTCTTCTTCCTTGATTGTTCTCCATGCCCCTTTCCAAGTCTTACATAAATGCCTTAAATAACCTTTTAAGCCTGGGTGGTTTTCAAACCATCACACCCTTTCATAAAGGTTGTCTATAATAATTATTTAATAAGCATAATTATTCCTCCCTTTCAAAAATGGTTTTATTAATATTCTTTATTTATCTTCATTTTAACCAAAGGATCATAATATCCTTTATTTTTCCATCTCCCTTTTAATTATAAAGTGTTAAATAAACTTTTGTCCTCTTATAATTTTAAAATAGTTTTCTTTTCCATTTTGGGGAAAAAGTCCCATAACATTTCTACCCCTTTAAATCAGCTATTGTCCTCAGTATCTCAAGTTGAATCTACAATATAATTCACCAAAAATAACTAGTTGAGGAAGTGTGCATGTAGCACTATCAATATCACAATGAACCTATTTCATTTTAACTTTATCTATAATTATATTTCTTAAATTTTAGATCTTTTCAATAATCCTTCTAGTTTAATTGAAACCACAATTAGATCCCATATCAATACTTTGCTAATCAATAACATGATTGTTATGATTAAGGTGCCATCAACCTTGTAAATCCTATGTAATTTATTATTCCTATTATTGTTTGTAAATCACCCATAAGGGATGAGAGGTTTCACCAATAGCGATCTTGTTTCAGCCACATGTTTATATCCGGTACCTAACGCTAATTCATCCGCAACAGGGGGTCGTAGGGGGCTTTCCCCCCTTTGAGGGGTCCGATGGGTTCATCCCCCGGGCGGGGGGTCCAGGGACAGCGCGCCCCGACAAGGGTTTGGGGGCAACGCCCTCGAAATCATATTTTATTTATATTTTATCATTGTAAATCTGGATTGGTCATCATTAGGTCATAGATCTAACAGTCGATATTATGTCAATTTTCTTTCCCTAGAAGGCAACCCCCTTTTATAAGGATATTTGTACTACATTTTTTAGGAAAGTTGAGAGTAACAGGCACCGCTGGATTGAAGACTGAAGAAGAAGAGGAAGTGCATGTATTGTAATCTCATATTTTAAGATAATACAACTTGGAGCCTCTTTTCTTGGTGGATTTTTTTACTCAAAAGGGTTTTCTCTACGTTACATATTGTTTTATGTGTTCAGTTCTTAATGCATGTTATTTCTGTCTAGTGGGTTTTATTTCCATTGCAATTTGCATTGATTCTACATTATTTAGAAGACATTAGTAAGGTTTGAACCATATTTTTCGTTGTGTGGTTTTCACCTTCATTTCTAACAATGATTAGAACTATAAGTATATTTTCACATGAAATAGATCATGAATGTATACTTGATGAGCTAATGCAAATGTATATACTAAATCTTTATTATAGATGTTTTAATCATTTAAATTTAACTTCAACATAAAATTTATAAAAGTATTATCATGTGATCACATAGCACCTACCTAGTGAATGACATGCATATCCCATAATATGCAATCACTCATCATTGAGTGTTCACAACATACTGGGAGTTGGAGCAGTTACCGCATGATGGTGCAAAGGACTTGCGGAGCATAAGGCCGACAAGGAAATAAGATAGAAAGGTGTCACATAAAGGACACACCCCTATATGATGTATATAGATATGTATTTAACAATGTAACAAAGTAAGAGAGTTGAGAGGATGAGAGTGATATATCTATAGAGCAGAGACATAAACCTGCCTTTTGTACATGATTATATAATGAATATATAAGGAAATATAAGGAGTATTGACTGTGATAATGAATGTGTTATATTTTTTCAAGTGTTTACTTGTATGGAATCCTACCGCATGTTAATGTATCTTTCTATATTTGCTTCTCTCTATCACTATTATTGTTGGGGTATAAATAGACTACATAAGAGTAACCTAGGCACATTTCTCCAGACTATATCCCAATCTCTCTTGCCAACATTTGGTTCCATTTTCAAGACCCTAGTAAGGATAGTGAAGAAGTAGGGAGAAATTTTTTAGAACTGCGGTAGAAATCCCTTAATTCCTACCCTTGTGAGAGGGGGGAAGGCACTTAAGGGATGACAAATGGAAAGAGGGAGGATCTGAAAAGATCCTTGAAAATATGTACCTCTTCAAGATGAGTCAAATATGGAATACATAAGGATTAATGTAATACCAAATCTAACATATCCATGGGAAAAGGGGATAACAAGAAACTAAAAGAAATTAAGGAAAATATTAAAACAAGAATGGAAATTAGCTAGGAAGAAAGACAAGGACAAGCCCAGGAATGATAAGAAAGATATTGCAAAAGGATGGAGAAAGCAGAGGAGTTAGAAAGAAAAGTTGTGGAAGTAAAAATGGATGAGCGTGTCAAGGTGGGTGTTGCCAAAGACATGAATATAGTAGAGGAAGGAATAATGGATGAGTGCACCATAAGGGTTGTCGCAAAATTAATCAACAAAGATATGGACAATCTAGGATCATTAAACATACATTGGGACAGGGCTACATAACTACTCAAGAGTTTAGGAGGATGTATTAACACCTATGATCAGTCAATAGGGGTAGGGGAAGAAGAGTATAATCAGGCTCCAACCCTACTGCAAATAGGAAGAAAACCTAAAGTTCAGCCTAATCTAGATAATATCCAGATCAAAATAGGCAAACAATGGGAACACCTACTTGATCCAATCAAAACCCTCCAACCCCTGGAATTAAATGCAAAAGACCTAGATCAATTAGTTAATAAAAGTATAATGAAAATGAGAGGAAGTGAAGAAGATGTGGTATGCAATCAAGTTAGTTTCGGAAGGGTAGGTCAGTTTAGAGAAATGACACCTCTAACTAACAAAATGTCATTTAGAAACAAAAAGACATTCCCTAAGACAAAAAGGCACTTTGAAGAGACACAACCCCCAGACCAAGAGTCATCCCCTATGCCCTATAAATCAAGAAGAATTTTGGTAAAGGAAGAAAACAACCAAGTGAATAAACAAGAGGAAATAGCAAAAAAATTCTGAAGAGATTGTGAGGAAGTTTTGGGAAGAGATTATTTTGATATTAAGTTACAAAGGGATAAGGGTAGATAACATAAAACCCTAGTACAATGAACAAACCTTAAGGATAAAGACAAGGAAACTCACCGCACAAAACCAAAAGCGCCAGGAAAACAAAGGGAACCACCAATGGATACACCAATTAAGTTACCAGTATTTGGAAAAGACACCACTAAAGCAACATAGCATGTTTTTGTCCTAGAATCTATCTAGAATAGAAAGAATATAACAAAGGACTAAACAAAACTATGTTAATTTGTTGAAACGCTCTAGAATGATGCCCTAAAATGATATGGGAAGGCCTACCCCAACCATGATAAAACATGGGATGAGATAAAATAAGCATTCTTAGACAATTTTGACTCATCGGAGGTACCAGTTGAAGTGTGAGAAAGATGCAGGATTGGTGATGATGAAAGGGGAATCCATTAAGGTTTTTGATAAAAGGTTTGAGGAAATCACTCAGAAATTAGAGGAACCCCTAACTAAAAAGCATAAAATTGAGTGGTTTATCTTAGGGTTAAGCCCTAACATTAGAACATCACTAGATGGGAAAGACTGCAATACATACTCTGAAGCAGTTACCTTGGCATACTGCATAGAAGCACTAACCTAGCGGAGACAAGATAAAACTAAAGAGATGGAAAAACTAAGATTAAAACTAGAACAACTGAAACTATGAAAAGAAATATTAGGAAAAGGAGAAAATCAACAAAAACAAAGACCTAACATCTGGTGTTCATATTACATGAAAGAAGGTCACTTGCAGAATGAATGCCCAATGATAAAGGTGAAAAGAAGGCTGCCTCAATGAAGGTAGACCTAAAAATAGTTCTAAAATGAAACAACATAGTATATTTTGGTATATGCAGAGACTAGGATGACCATGAAATAGAGGATTGTCTTTCGTAGTGTTTTAGAATATGAGAGAATGATGATGAACATGAACCATGGTGCAATTCTCACCACAAAAGTAAGGAAGATAACAAAAATATGACATATGTGAAAGGGCTAGCAGAAAGGCCCTTATATCTTCAAGATCATGGGTATAAACAACCTTCTTGGGCTAACCAAAGAAATGTTAACATCCTACAAAATGCAAACACCAACCCTCCACCTTACATGAATAATTACAATAATGATAAAAGAGAACAATATATTGACTATAGAGGAGGAAGAGGTCATGGAAGAGATAGGAGAAGAAGGGATTATGTGACTTTCTTTAAGTGCAGTAAGCATGGTCTCTATGCAAATGAATGCTGGGAGACAAGAAGAAACCATGTCGATTATGTGGTAGTACTAATCCTAGAATATTCAATTGCAATAAAGTGCAAACCTACCACAAAAATGCCACACCACAATCTAAGAGTGATGAACTCTATGGGTTTAAGGGAGCCTACTTGATGCAGAAAGTACCAAAAGACCCACCATAAAACTCAAGAAAATGTCAAAAAATGGAGATGTATGAATCAGATGTCATTACCAACAACTCATCACAAGATTAATACCAAATATACAAAGAAAAACCTAAATAGAAAAAGAAAAACAAGGCAACAGTAGTGACAAGGTAGGGAATAGACACCGCAAAGAAAAATATGGACACAAGTATGGAAGAAAGTGGGGAAGAAGAAGATGATTTCTTCCCTAGTAAAGGAAAACATGACCAAATCATAAAACAAGTTGAGAAAATAATAAAGAATGAGAAACAGAAAGAGAAAGAATATGAAGATTTCTTTACAAAATATGAAGTCAGAGTACTTAAACAACTGACACAGATGGCTAGGAAAGATAATCTCCTGGAAAAACTCAAACAAATCAATAAATATTAGAATAAACAAAAAACCCTACAACCATAAATTAGGAAAATTAGATGAACGGAGAGAACATGGAAGAAACATCCCATAATGATTGCAGTTAGTTGATCTAGGTTCAGACATCAACATGATCCCTAGATGGGTATGGGAACAAATGGAAAAACCTAAGGTACATGAAACACCCTATAACGTTAGCTTGGTGGATGGTTCTCGAATGACAACATTAGGTACATGGAAGAATCTAGAAGTCAGTGTGATGGGAGTGAGACTAACCATAGACCTACAAGTGGTAGCAATCAAAGAGACATTAGACTCCTTTAATGCACTATTAGGATTAAGATGGTTTGTGGATGCCAATGTTGTTGTAGACTCTAGAAAGGAGGAAATTTAATTTGTGGATGATGACAAGATAGTCCACATACCTCTAGGAGAGAATTATGATGAAACATATACAGAAGAGATTAGTCCAGAGGAATACACTGAGGAAGATAACAAAAACCTATATACTGAAAGGAAGCTAGGTGTGCGGAAATCGCTTCCTACACTAATCTAATGAGGGGAGGAGAGTGCAAATTCAATTTTATCTTTACAATTACATATTTTTTTAACCCACTAACAGAGATATTGCAGCAAACACATACAAAAGAATATAAGATAGAAGAAGAGAGACATAAGATATACGTAGGGAAAACCCTTACAGGTGAAAAAACCCACACTCCAAAACATAGCTTAAATGTATTCCATAAATAGAGAAGGTTACAATATAGTCACAGAGCCAATGCTCTTGTAGGAGTCTTCGACACTCGTATCTGGAGATGTTTCAGAAGCATAACAGTACCTGTTAAACCTGTAATACATCACCTCTCCAAAGCACCTATTTATATAGAATATACAAGACAAAAATGGCTCCACATTGAGATGGGTGTCCAACATGGCCTCATGGCCCAAAACCCACGCCTATGGACACTTGTCCAACACTATAGGATGCTCCTGACACTTGTCAAGTCACCCCATCCCAAGGAGGTCGCCTATTTTGAAAATGGGCTATGACAGATGCTCTTATGACTCTTACAACCGTCATAGAATCTGTCATAACTTACAGTTGTAAGAGAATCTATCATACATAGGCTATAAAAGCATATTCTCTTACAACATGTCATAGTCCACCTTGGGACACCCAAAGATGCCTTTTTCAAAGATGCTTCTCGACACATGTCTTCACCTGTCATAGGATCTTCTATTTCTGACTCTTACATGTCATAACTTTGTCATAGGAATCTGTCATGACCGTTTCGGTTAATATTCCCTTACACAAATTCTAAGATGCTGACACATGGCAAAATATTCCTACCACTAAGTGGGGTTCCTATCTCCTCATGTGAGGACAAATTTACATGTGGTCATATGCCATGTAGGATGACACATCATTGTGCCAACTCCCACAATATGACAACATAGGATTTGTATCCAAATTATATAATAGGCAATAAATAAATAAATACAATGAATTAATACAAGGAATTACCAAGGTTGAGACACCTTAATTCCCAACATTCTCCCACTTGTTGAACACCTTGTAAGAGCTAATAGAATTAACAGGATTTAATTGCTATAGGCCGAGAGGCCCATAGACTCTAAACACCATCTGAACTTCTCTGTGCCCACTGGTTTCATCAATGCATCTACAACATTCTTCAAAGTATCTACCTTCTCCAAATTTAGCTTCCAATCCTCTACCATGTCTCGTACGAAGTGAAACTGTACATCAATATGCTTTGTTCTAGCATGGAAAGTTAGATTCTTCGCAAGGCAAATCGTACTCTAACTATCACAACAAATAGTAATCTATCTTACATCAATACCAATATCTGAACACAATCTCTTAAGAGAAATGGATTCCTTGAAAGCATGAGTTACTACCATGTACTTAGCTTCTGTAGTGGACAAAGCAACCACAGGTTGTCACTTACTCATCCATCTAATTGTACCACCAAACATAGTGAACACATAGGCACTGGTGGATCTCCTACTGTCAATGTCACCTACCAAATCAGAATCCACGAATACAAATTAATTGCGGAGGTCCTATAGCATTACCATGATAGCATATGGAATACTTGGAAGTACCCCTCAAATATTTGAACACTCACTTAACTACATCCCAATGTACCCATCTAGGATTAGCCATAAATCGACTAAGGACTCCCACTGCTTGGGCAATGTCTGGTCTTGTGCAGACCATAGCATACATCAGACTGCCAATAGCACTAGCATAAGGTACTCTACTCATGTTCTCCACCTCACTAGGAGATTTTGGACAATCATTAATAGACAATTTTATCCCCAATGAAATAGGAACACACAATGGTCTACAATTTTCCATGCTGAACCTATCCAACACGGTCTTCACATACTTACTCTAGCTTAACCAAAGTTTTATGTTAGCTCTGTCTCTTCTGATTTCCATTCCCAAAATGTACTTGGCTGCCCCAAGATTTTTCATCTCAAACTGTGCTAACAACTGAGACTTCAAATCAAAAATCATATTCTTACCATTCCCAATCAACAGCATATCATCAACATACAATGCAATAATGAGAATGCGATCATTGTCAAATTTATAATACACACAATAATTTAATTTCAATCTCTGATGTCTAGTCAACAACACAAAGCCATCAAACTTCAAGTACCACATCCTAGGAGATTGCTTCAAACCATACAAAGACTTCTTTAACTTGCAAACCAAATTTTCTTTACCTTTCTCTATGTAGTGCTCTGGCTGTGACATGTAAATCTCTTCCTCCAAATCACCATGAAGGAAAGTTGTCTTCACATCCATCTGTTCTACCTCTAAGTCATAAGTAGCTGCAAGAGATAACAGAAATCAAATGGATGTCATCTTTGCAATGGGAGAGAAAATTTCACCATAATTAATTCCCTCCACTTGTGAATACCCCTTCGCAACCAATCTAGCCTTGTACTTTTTAACACAGCCATCTACATGGAATTTCTTCTTAAACACCCATTTACATCCAACAGGTTTTTGTCCTTCAGGCAAAGGCACCAAGTCCCATGTTTTATTCTTCTCCAAAGAAGCCATCTCATCTTCTATGGCCTCCTTCCAAGAACCTGCATCTTTTATGCCCATAGCCTCTTTCACAATTCTAGGCTCATTAGTGTTAGTAAGTAAAGTAAAAGCACAACTAGAATCAAGTAATGAATAACCAAACCCATCAGGTTGCTTTCTTGTTCATGTAGACCTCCTCAATGGCTGAGGTTGAGGTTTGCTTCTTCTTCTAAGCTTTCAGAGCTGCTAGAGCTCTCCTCATCATCAAGTCTCACAGGGTCTGTTGGTTCAGTCTTCTCAGGGGTAGAAGGAAGCTGAACTGCATCTTCTTTCTTTTCTGTATGTTCTAGCTCTAGAACAATGGAAAAAGGTGTTAGCTCTCTGAAGATAACACTTCTGCTATACAAACACTTTTTTAGCTAGAGGCTCACAAAGATTGTATCCTTTCACACCGACACCATAGCCAATGAAAATACATTTAATAGCCTTGTTCTGCAATTTAGACCATTTCTCCCTAGGCACATGTGCATATGCCTCACAACCAAAAACATGAAGATGCCTAACTGAAGGCTTCTTACCAGACCACACCTCCATAGGTGTCTTGCCAACAAGAGCTGATGTAAGAGATCTATTTACCAGATAGCAAGCAGTGGCTATAGCTTCAGCCCAAAACTTTTGTTCGAGTATTGCTCCACTAAACATACTCCTAGCCTTCTCCATTAGTGTCCTATTCATCCTCTCTGCAACTCCATTTTTCTGCGGGGTGTATGGAGTTGTCTTATGTCTTTCAATCTCTTGCTCTTTACAGAACTTATCAAACTCTGCCAAACAAAACTCACCACCGTTGTCAATTCTCAAACACTTAATCTTTTTACTAGTCTAATTTTTAGCAAAGGCTTTAAACTCTTAAACTGACTAAAGACTTTAGTCTTTCTTATGATAAAATAAACCCATGTCCTACTGTAATCATCTATGAAAGATACAAAATATACAGATTTGGAAATCGAAGGAACATTAACTAGACCAAACACATCAGAATGAATAAGATCCAACACACTAGAAGACTTGTGAGAACTAGAGTAAAACTGAACATAGTTTTTTTTTCCATATACACAATGCTCGCAAAACTTGAACTCGAGATTACAATCATTTAACCCCTCAATGAAGTTTTTATTTTTCAAGGTTCTAAGACCTTTCTCACCAATGTGGCCATATCTCAAATGCCATAACATAGTCTTTTCAGTAGGAAGCTTAGCTTCCATAGCATGTGCACTACCATTAGAACTAGTTACAACAGATTTCTTCACTACTCGTTCAGATGGTGGGGATGAAGTGACTGCAACTCTTTTTTTTGAGTTAGAAGAACTATTGCACTATGAAGTGCATGCCTCCAGTTGAAACAGAGTAACTCTTTGAGTACCCTTCGCAAGCACCATAGCTCTAGTCATCTTACATCCATCCTTCAAAAAGACAACCTTCAAACCTACATCATTCAACATACTTACAGAAAGCAAGTTTTGTGCTAGGCCTGGGATGTGCATAACCCCAGTGATCCCCTTCACTCGTCCATCAGGGAATCAGATTGAGACTCTTCCATGACCAACAATCTTTAGATGAGAGTCATCACCCAGGTACACTCTTCCACCATCAAACTCTTCATACTTTGTGAACCAGCTTCGATGCGAGGTCATGTGGAATGATGCACCAGAATCAATCAACCACACATCATCAAATGCATGGTTGGACAAGGCTGCGATGAAGGCATCACCATCATCTTGTGACTTGTCAGAATCTAAATCAAGAACGTTATTCTTCTTCTTTTTCTTCTCCTCTTTGCATTCCTTTCAGAAATGCCCAATTTTTCCACTGTTCCAACAGAGAGCCTTGGACTTTCCAGGAGATTTGGATCTCCCATAGGATTTGGATCTACCCTTTTCACCTTTCTTGTCCTTCTTTTTCCCTTTCTCTTTGGGTCTTCCACAAATCGCAAGAGCCTCTTTGGCTAACTCAGATGTTTTCCTCCACATTTCCTCAGATAACAGTGAGGACACCACATCTTCCATCTTGAAGGTGGTAGTGGTGCTTCTGATAGCCATGACAAGATGATCCCACAAATCTGGCAAAGAACAAAGCAGGGTCATACATTAATCCTCCTCCTCCATTTTCACACCCACAGATGTCAACTATGTAACAATCATGTTAAAAGCATTCATGTGGTCTGCAATAGAACCTTTGTCTTCCATCTTCAAAGCAAACAACTTCTTTTTTAGAAAAAGCTTGTTCACCAAGGACTTGGCCTGATAAACATCACACATCTTCTTCCAAAGATCTTTCGTGCTCTTCTCCTCATGGACATTCAACAAGACAGAGTCAGCTAGACAAAGTCTTATGAGACCCTTAGCCTTCCAATCTTTGAGGTCCCAATCAGCTTGTGACATTGCTATAGGTTTTACACCAGATATGGTTTCCCATAGGTCACGATCAACAAGTAGGTCCTCCATCTTGAGTTTCCACAACTCGAAATTAGTGCCATTAAATTTCTCCACCTCTAATCTTCTGGATGTGGTTGCCATCTCCTTACTGCAACAAGATATAGAATGCTCTGCACAACAATCCCACTCAACCTAAGATTAGCTCAAAAAACCCCTACCCAGCAGCTAGAACCAAAACTAGCCAGGCTCTGATATCAACTGAAAGGAAGTTAGGTGTGCAGAAATCACTTCCTACACTAATCTAATGAGGGGAGGAGAGTGCAAATTCAATTTTATCTTTACAATTACAGATTATGTTAACCCACTAATAGAGATATTGTAGCAAACACATACACAAGAATGTAAGACAGAAGAAGAGAGACACAAGATATATGCGAGGAAAACCCTTACATGTGAAAAACCCCACACTCCAAAACATAGCTCAAATGTATTCCGTAAACAAAGAAGGTTACAATATAGTCACAGAGCCAATGCTCTTGTAGGAGTCTTAGACACTCATATCTGGAGATGTTTCAGTAGCATAACAGTACATGTCAAACCTATAATACATCACCTCTCCAAAGTACCTGTTTATATAGAATATACAAGGCAAAAATGACTCCACATTGAGATGGGCATCCAACATGGCCTTATGGCTATAAACCCATGGCTATGGATACTTGTCCAACACTATAGGATGCTCCTAACACTTGTCAAGTCACCCCATCCCAAAGAGGTCGCCTATTTCCAAAATGGGCTATGACAGATGCTCTTACGACTCTTACAACCGTCAGAGAATCTGTCATAGCTATCATAACTTACACCTGTAAGAGAATCTATCATACACAGGCTATAAATAGCATATTCTCTTACAACATGTCATAGTCCACCTTGGGGTGCCCAAAGATGCCCTTTTCAAAGATGCTTCTCGACACATGTCTTCACCTGTCATAGGATCTTCTATTTCTGACTCTTATATGTCATAACTTTGTCATAGGAATCTGTCATGACTGTTTCAGTTAATATTCCTTTACACACTTTCTAAGATGCCAACACATGGCAAAATATTCCTACCACTAAGTGGGACACCTATCTCCTCATGTGAGGACAAATTTACATGTGGTCATATGCCATGTAGGATGACACATCATCCTACCAACTCCCACAATATGACAACATAGGATTTGCATCATTATATAATAGGCAATAAATAAATAAATACAATGAATTAATACAAGGAATTACCAAGGTTGAGACACCAAATTATATAATAGGCAATAAATAAATAAATACAATCAATTAATACAAGGAATTACAAAAGTTGAGACACCTTAATTCCCAACATATACAATCAATAAACTCCCTAAAAATGAATTTGCGGAAGAACCTAATTATGAAACAGACTACTACAGTATTGTTGAATTAGGTCCGGACAACTAAGAGGGGGGTGAATCAGTTGTCACACAATTTTAACTATTTATTTCTCTTAATCTTCTTTTATAACTTATAATTAAAACATTTCAGCATTAATCAATATCATGAGCAGAAATGAAAATAGTACACTTGACACCAAAATTTTTGACGTGGAAACCTGGTTAAGGGAAAAACCACGGTGGGAGTTAACCCCAAAAATTAATACCCTATTAAAAGTATTTTTACAAATGGGAATGCACATGCATTCAGGCTCACTACCTAGAGCTCACTACTCAAATGGAGGCTCACTGCCTATGCAAATATTACAAGAGAATGACAAAGATTTGAACTGATTAATAGCATCTATTTATGCAAGAAATTTAGTTCTGGTTAAGTACAAAAACTGATCTTACACATTTCATATTTTCTCTGCTCTTCTTACTCTTATGCCTTCATTCGTACTTTGGATTTATGCTCTTCTCACATACGCCTTACTCGCATACACCACACACATTGAATTGTCCAATTTTATCGGTTCTATATAACTACAACATGATCTACAATCATTCTATTAGTCAGCTTTAACAACACGTAGAACTTTAATGAATGCTCTACTCTGTCGGCTAGATCTATGTATAACTTAAGGTGCGGACCAAAACTTGCTCTTAAAAATCATTACTCATGTTAGCCACACTCGCTAATCATCACTATTTATCCAACAAACAAATTCCATACATCCAGAATCAAGATCTTCTGCAAGGTCGGCCTATTCTTCTTTTGTCTGCTTTGACAAACTAGAACCCGATACTCAAAGGCTAATAACTTTTGAATCCTTCATCACTGGAGGACAAAAATCTAGAGTTAGACTATCTTGAAAATGCATATGACTCCCCTAGATCTGCAGCTAATCATGACTTCCCACCGGAGAGATCCGAACCAAAATACCAAACCCTATTACTACTCTATTCCTAGCTGCCCAGACTTAGGCAAATTCTAAATCTGACTTCCGGTATGAACAAATTGTGTTATGCAGATGATTGGGATGATCTTATTTGCCATCAATGACAACACCTACAATGCAAAGCAGTGTCTCTTTCCAACAATCTCCCCCTTTGGCATTGATGGCAACACTTAGTGAAAATGACTAAGTGTCTAGTGCAACTCCCCCTTTGTCTGTACACTTGTGTACTTCACTTATTCTAGTGCTCCCCCTTTGTTGAATACCTCATTTTTCACTACCCTTCACTCCCCCTTTGACATCAATGGTAAAGGGTGGGGTCCGCAAGCCAAAACTCTCCAAAATTTCTATATATATTGTCTCATATGTACAATTAATCATTAAGTCTTATTTACATGAACTTGAGAATGTCTGCAAAACTAGTTTTTATTTGTACAAGTTTAGAGGCCCAAGTGCTCTTCATTCCATCCAAAATGAAGATGTGCCCACATAACAAAAATGCATATGCTTCTGCCTTTGCTAGATCTAGAGGATCACTTGTTTGAAGTGCATTATAGGCTTTAGATAAGGCATTATGCATGGATTCCAACTTGGGGGCAATCAATCCCTGGAGTTCACACATCCTCTTCATAGTATTGCCTTTCTCTTTCTCAAGTCCCTTTATTTCATCTATCAAGCTAATAACCTGACATTCTTGGTTTATAGGAGAGGCGGTTAGAGAATCAAAATTTTGAGATAGAACTGATATTTTCTGTTCTTATTCCTTTATCTTCTTTTCAATATCTTCATTGACTTTAGACCATGATAGGCAAAACTTATATGTATTTCCTCCATCACTTAGGGCATTCTAAATACTCTTTATGCTAATGCCTAGAATCAGCGTATCACTCCTTATCAGATTCTTAACTTGACTAAATTTCTTATTCAGGAACTCTTTTTGAACTTTTTCTTTCGTAGACTTTTCAAAAGACTCAAAGTGTGAGTTTACTAAACTTACAATATTTTTTAGATGTCCGGAGGGGGAATCATTTTGATTCTTTTGATAGGTTGGCATTAATTTCTCCAAAAATCTGGTTGCAAGCCCCAGTAGCTTATTGTCCTCCATGTGGGACTTCAACATCTTTTCTCTAGCCTTTACTTGGGTGAATGATGCTATTTTTATCAATTGAATTGGAGAGAGAGCATCTAGATTGGATAGGCCTTGGAGTAGTTTAGGCTCATCAAGTTCAATCAATTCTTTTTCAAGAAGACCTTTTACTGCATTTGCAGTGTCTCTTGCACCCAATTTAGAACCATCCTTTTATTCTCCTGATTTCTCAATAGCTACTTTAGGTGCTTCAACATTTGCACCATCTTCTTCTACCTTGTCCTTTCCTTTTTCTTCCTCTTTCTCTATTTTACTCTTCTCTGTGTTTTCTTCATAGGAACTCTTTCCTATTTGCTTACCACTTGCTACCTGATCCGAAGGGCTTTGTGTGGTAGCAATATCCTCTTCTTTTCCAAAGTGATTAGGTGGAGGGGTTACCCTTGCATCAACTATTCTATCTACCATTTCTATGTCCTCCTGATTGACTTGTTCCTCTTCCTAAATTTCTCCAATATTTAGATTTGATGAGTCAAATCCAACATTAGTATCTTCATAGATTGACTCCAGAGGATCTAAATTAACACCTTGATCATCAATTCTCTTGTTAATCTCTTCATCTGAAGCTTCCATTTCTAGAACTTGAGAATTGTCTTCTTCAACTTGTTTCTCTGAAATAATAAAATACTTATCCTTGTCTATGGCCTTTCTCAAAAATTCCTCTGTTTCTTTTACAATTTCCTCAGTTTCACCAAGCATAAGTTTGTTCATCTAGACTTTGCTTCTAAATTTATCTTTGACTTCTTTGAGGATTTTGTCTGCTTCTTTCTAGTCATCACAGGGCACAAAGTGGAGAGAACATATTCTCTGAGTTCCATGTCTTTATCCTTAGCTACTTCTTTCCTCATTTCCAGTACTTTCCTTAAGATTTTAGGAAGTTCTTGTAAAATTTCCAACAGAGCACTATTAAATTTATTCAAATAAATGATAATGGCATCTTCCAAAATTTTCTTATTTGCTTGATCAAGATTATCATAGTAAACTCTGATGGGCTTTAAATTTCCATGAATAGTGATTGTCTTTACAATTTCATCAATGGACATAGCGACCTTACCATTTTCATGCATTTTACTAGCTTTATTGCTTGTAGAATGTTGGTCTTCAAAGTCTTTGAAGCTCTGGATTTCTTGAATCTTATTTCTTTTATTTCTTCATCTGTTTCTATCTCCTCATCATCTTTTGAGCTTTTGTGGACTCTTGAGGTCTTAGTTTTCTTTCTTTTTCCCCCTTCACCAGATGGAGTGGCTTTTAGTTTCTTGGTGGAAGTGGACTTAGGTTGCTCAATGAGATTTGCAGGAAATGTTTTCTTTCAAGGGCTTCAAATTCAAGTCTTAGTTGATAATTGTCATCTTTCAGATGGTTCTTAAACAACTCCATCAGTTTCAGATTTCCAAATTCTTCTATACTGCAATCAATGTATGCCCTAATGTCTTCAACATGTAAAACCCCATATGGAACACTTGAGAAGGCACCAAGCAACTTGACTTTAATAGATTTATAGGGATGCTTCTTGAATTTAGGATGGGGCCTCTCAGTGACATCAACAAGTAAAGGTGTAGCCATTTACAAAGATTGAGAATTCAAGAAGTTTCACATAAAATAGAAATACCGTGTTCCACAAATTAGGGTTTTTCTTGGAGATCCTCTTCATGCTTCAATTTTTGGGAATTCTTAGCTCTGAACTCGTTCACTTCTCCTCTTCTTGCTTTCTCATGATGCAAAGTGATCTAAGTGAGGAATGAATGATCTTTTATGTTTCGCAACACCTAATATGTCTTTGCAATAAATGCTCTGCCCTAATACATCCGGTTGCTTTGTTTATTGAACAGTTTCACATAAATTACTCCACAATTTGTCATATCCACCTTTTTTCTTCCGAAAAACCTTCCAAATGATCTGAAACAATTCAAGATATCTTTTCTCATTATGCCAGAACTAGGGACTTAACTACTAGTTGGGGGAATTTGATTTACAATGATGCTCCCCCTGAGCCACAACTCCTAATTTAATTCCCCGAGGAATTATCTACACCAGATTCTAGTGCGGACCCATCACTATGGTTCACAGTTGCTTTCTTCACCCATGTCTCACTTGTTTCATTTTGGATCTCATTCTCTTCAATTTTTCTTTTGCCTTTGTCTTGTCTCTGCTCATCTGGTTTTCTATTTACCAGACCTCTTCCTTCATTGGTCCTACTTCTATAGAATCTTGCAAATCAGTTACAATGGAAGCACACAACATTTCTTTGCCCATTTGATTGATTTCCTCTTGATCTACACTAATTTTCCATATGTCCAAATCTATTGCATGCAAAACATTTACCATTGAAAGATTTCCTATTTCCTCTATTTGAAGAGTCATTCATTATCATACTTCTACATTCATTGGATTTATGACCATATCTCTTACAATTGAAGCATTGTCCAGAGAAGAATGGATTATTTTGATTTACTCTACTTTTGCATTGAGTGGCTTTATGACCAAATTTATTGCACTTGAAACAATTTCCATTGAAATATGGATACCTTTGAGCATTAGGTTGTCTTATCAGAGGTCTTCTAGGTCTGTTTCTCTCATTCCTTGGTTGAAAGTTTCTTTGACCAGATCCAGAGCTTTCACCTTTTTCATATCCAAGACTGTGCTTGTCTTCAACCCTTTTTTGACCCTCAAGTATTGCTTCAAGTTTAGCTGAGCTTATCTTGAATTTTTCCTTGTATTCATTCACAACTTCTAGATCATGTCTGAGAATGACAATTTGTCTTTCAAGATCTCTTTCATTGTCTTTGCTTTCTTGTAGATCAAATTTTAGATGACTAGAAATGCTGTCCAATCTATGGCATTCATCAGTTCTCTCTCTTAGAGTTTGATTTAAATCTTCTTCAGTCTTCTTCCTTTGCTCAATTTCTTTGGTAAACCTCATTACCCCAGATTCTATCTCTACTCTTAGAATAACAAATTCTTTTGACAGCTTATTACACTCCTTTATTTTTTCTTCTAAGGCTTCATTCATGCTATTTTCTTCAGATAAATTGGATAATTGCAGAAGTAGCTCCTTATTCCTTCCCAAAGATTTCTTCAATTTATCTTTTAATATCTCAATGGTATCATCAGCATCCTTGATTTCATCTTTCAAATTATATATTTCTGCTTTGGACTGATCAAGATCTTTTAGAGCCAACTAAAGTTGTTCCTTAAGTGAACCCATTGAAAAAACTTGTTCTAAGATCTTTCCTCAAGTTGTTAAGCTTCTTTTAAGGAACCTAGCTCTGATACCAATTGTGAAATTAGGTTCGGACCACTGAGAGGGGGGTTGAATCAGTTGTCACACAATTTTAACTATTTCTTTCTCTTAATCTTCTTTTATAACTTATAATCAAAAGATTTCAGCATTAATCAATATCACATGAGTAGAAATGAAAATAGTACACTTGACACCAAGATTTTTGACGTGGAAACTTGGTTAAGGGAAAAACCACAGTGGGAGTTAACCCACAAAAATTAATACCCTATTAAAAGTATTTTTATAAATAGAAATGCACATGCATTCGGGCTCATTGCCTGTGGAAATATTACAAGAGAATGACAAAGATTTGAGCTGATTAATAGCATCTATTTATGCAAGAAATTCATTTTTGGTTAAGTACAAAAACTGATCTTACACATTTCATCTTTGCTCTGCTCTTCTTACTGTTCTACCTTCATTCGCACTTTGGATTTTTGCTCTTCTCACATATGTCTTATTTGCATACACCACACACACTGAATTGTCCAATTTCATCAGCTATATATATTTGCAACATGATCTACAATCATTCTATTAGTTGGCTTTAACAACACTTAGAACTTTAATGAATGCTCTGCTATGTCGGCAAGATCTATGCATAACTTAAGGTACGGACCAAAACTTGCTCTTGAAAATAATTACTCATGTCAGCCACACTCATTGATCATCACTATATGTCCAACAAACAACTTCCATACATCCAGAATCAAGATCTTCTACAAGGTCAGACTACTCTTCTTCTGTCTGCTCTGACAAACTGGAACTCGATACTCAGAGGCTAATAACTTTTGAATCCTTCATCACCGGAGGACAAAAATCTAGAGTTAGACTATCTTGACAATGCATATGGCTTCCCTAGATCCACGGCTAATCATGACTTCCACCGGAGAGATCCAAACCAAAATACCAGACCCTATTACTGCTCTATTCCTAGCTGCCTAGACTTAGACAAATTCTGAATCTGACTTCTAGTATGAACAAATTGTGTTATATGGATGATTGCGATGATCTTAGTTGCCATGAATGACAACACCTACAATGCAAAGAAGTCTCTCTTGCCAACAAGTACAGATAGTGAAGGTTTTAACCGCTTGGCTATAAGAAGAACTAGAAATTCATACCCGCAAAGTCAAGAGTACTAGAAAGGTTTATATAGTCAGGTTGTCAAAAGAAAACTTACCATAATCTACCACAAGGAAACCAAATACACCACAAGAAGAATGCAGAGGATAACCTACTTTGGCCAAGGATAACTTCTTCATTTGAAGGAATTGGTGATAAATTTTTACACCATTTCAAATTCTCCTGTAACTAGGAATCTTTGGGTTGAGGAAGTTGTAACATTTCAAAGAAGAACTCAGTTGAACAATGCCACAATTTTTTTGAGATAAGATGTGGCTACAAGATTTCCAAATGAAAATGCAACATTGTTTGGGTCTCAGTCTAGAATCATAAGTGTTTTAAAAAGATAATGTGCATGGTAAACTTTTTAATGTGACCGGCGACGCTGGTGCAACACGCCCTCCAACTCCACGTGAATGCTTTTGCCTAGAGTAATGAACTGGTGAGGCCACAGCATGGGGGACCTCATCCCCTAGCAAGAACACTTCAAACCTGTGATCTCATTGGCCCAAAAAAGGCGTAAAGCCTACGAGCTCATTGGGCCAATGGGGGTTTGAACTCTGGTGGCCACCATTACATCCGAGCGACTTAACCACTAAACCACGCCCTTATTGGCTCCCTAGGCTAGAATCATAAGTTGATAATGCATATCAATCACATTTTTAAGTTCTCAGCCCATAGGCAATGACATAAGTCATTGAACAAGACTCAACCTCTCATAAATCAATGATGTTGCCATTCAAAAGTCAGGAAATATCCAGTTGAATAATGAAGAACTTCCATTTGTAAATGGTCATTCACAAACTATTTTTAGTTCAGCTGCAGTTCAAACTACTAGTGGACCACCTCAGGTAGAGGATACAATTCAGGTATACAAAAAGAGATGCCGGTTGTAAGCCTTCTACCAATAGAGAAAATACTATATCTGTGAGCTTTCTATATTGGCTTCTTTGTATTGCGATATCTTTGGGGACCACAGTTGCATACAAGCTAGAATTAGAACAAAGGATTGGTCTACAACTTGAGTAAGCAACCTTCAAGGACCTTCTCATTCCTTCCTTTTCTTATAGTGATTTGATAAAGGTTGCCAAGATTCTCGAGAATTATTTTGCAGAAATAGCCCTGGAAAAAATATGAGCATTTCCAAATTCACTGGACTTGCTGAATTGATACCTGAGGCCACTCACAAGGTGCGGCCAGTGTGAGATAGTGGAACAACCTATACAATGCATAGATGTGAGAAATAAAACTTGGGTTGGGTGTATATGATATATAGTGTCAATTTTAAACCTAAATATAGTATAGCATTAAAGACCAGCCTTTCATAAAAATGGAGTGGCTACGAATGAGACATCAACTTACTAGAAGGCTTACAATTGCTAAAGATGATGGCACTTCAATAATCCACCTAGGAACAAAAGCACACTGCATATTCTAAGAAGTGCAGTTAATAAATGAGGCCCGACCCCTTTGCAATATTGGTTCAAGTCATTAAAATGACAATGTGGGTTGTTTTAAACCTAAGGCACATTATGACTCAGCATATAAGGGCATTCATGATGAGAACGTTGCCATTGGAGGATCAATCGATCATAGGAAAAGGATGGCGATCGCTCCTAAAGGCTTAGACTCTCACAAAAATAATGGTTTCTATTGAAGAGGTGAGCATTGTAAAGGGTAAATCAAGCAAATACAACTTCATCTCCAGCGGTTTATGGTGGTCATATTAAATAGAGGCATATAATACGGTTTCAAAATGCAGAAGCACAGTCACCGTTGGATCTAAAGCAAATCAACGGCTCACAAGTAGAAACAAAGAGGTCACTGGAAGAAACCACGTGGTAGAGAGGGAGAAATAAGAGAGAGGCTCAAGAAACAAGTGGAAGTGGACAAGTGGAAGCTGCAGGAATTTGAGGGGCAAGAAATAAAAGTTTCTCTAAAATACCCGTCAGGCCACCACGTGGAAGCTGCGGGAGGCTGATATATGTTTACTTTGTTTTAATAAAAATTAATAAATTTGAGTGTCATGTGAGTTTAAACTATGGAGTCTTTTATTAAATGTTGAATCTCATTTGAGACATGGTGGGCCCCTTTCTAGATGCAGCTTCTTTTAATACTAATAAGAGTTTTATTATCTTCTAAAGTCCACGGGGAGATGACATGGTGGGTCCCTAAAGGAAAATGAAACTGAAACCTTTATTAAATAAATACTTTTGAAATAGTGACTTTTTTTACTTGTTCACGGTGGATAAAATAAGATGCGACCCTAACTTTTCACGCCACTTTTTTATGGGCAACTGTAAAAGAGATGAGTGGCGGGAGATTTTTCTTCTCATGTAGGCTAAGGATGGAGGAAGATACTTTCAGCCAAACTTGGAACAGCCAGTTCAATTGCAATTTCAGTTGCATTTACTGGAATCAGTGGCAAATTTTACAGATTTATGATTATAGAGATTTTGTGGGATGCAGTTATAAAGATTTTCAGTTGCAAGGAAATCTTCAGGATTTCATTTTTCTTGGCTATAAATAAAAATTTGAGCCCCATAGTTTGAGAGTTCTACACACACAAATACAGATTTTTAGTAGCAAACAGAAATTTTCTTTTTGCCTCAGCAGAGAGTTGTAACAGTTATTTGTGCAGCAATTTTTTCCTCTGTAATTTGTTACTATTCAAATAATGAAAAGGAGTGATGTTCTATGCATATTTGAGTCTATTTTATGTTCTTGTTTCTAATTTCTATTTCTTTGCCTCTATCAAATCTGTTTATAAAATGGGTTATTAATCATGCTACAAGCTCTTTAATTTTCCAGTAAATCATATAGGGTTTGACATTGTGCTTTCTAGGTTAGTTTCAAATCTAGCGCATCGCCATAGGTTTAGATTTTATTTCATTGTATTTGTAATCTTATTTCTTCTTCTTCCCCTTTTTCCAAAACCCCTTTGAAAACAAAGGAGCCAGCTTCCATAAAATCTGGAGGTTGTTTCTGGGTCAATCCCATGTCTTTGAAACTCCCCATGTTGATTGTTGGATTAGACCCACATATTTATACATCAACATGAATTTTGAGATGGTTCAAAAGGCAAAGATGCTCAAAATTTAATTCTCTACTCAATGGTCATATTTGCTATGACATTTGCACTAGACATTTGGATTTTGGGGGCAAAATGGGCACAATGGGAATAGAATTTTGCAGGTACCAATAGGTCCCAAACTTGGGGCATCAATATTTTGATTGCGGATGGGCCAAAAAAATTCATGTTACCTTTGTTCAAAGAAGTGGGAGACTTGCCTGCATACTTATCACAAATGGACCAAACCTTTGAGAATGAAGAGATAAGACTAAAAACATTAAACCAAACACTAGTATGCAATGTTTCTAGTTAGTGGAATACACATAAGCACAACATCCATCACTAGAAAGCACTCAAAAATCCAAGCAAGATATATGGCAGAAGTATAGTATGAAGAAATCCCTAAGTATGATGTTAGTGTTCATCTGGAAGAGCATATAAAAACATGCATATGGGTATGGATGGCTAGAAATGAATATGATGGCATACTATACATACAACTACTCTATTGGACACTCACATCGATAGTCCAAATCTAGTACATTAACCAGGAGAGAAGGGCATATACAAAATATTGGGATGAACTAAAGGAAGACTTCTATCACACATTCTCATTTTGGGATAACAATGAACATATCCATACCGTATTACTAAAAATAAAGGAAATAATATTCACACCTAATGAGGAAAGAGATGAAAATATACCACAAGTCAGTTCAACACCACCGTGAAGCAAAGGAATCTAGAAATACATTGAGTGGTTGGATAAAGAAACAAACCCCACTGTACATACATGTTACAAAACTACCCAAGAAGATAATGAAAATGTAGAAAACTAGACATAGAAGTATAAGAAGGTGAAAGAGAGTTTGAATTACCTGTTGAAAGAAAAATACTACAACCAACCAATCAAACTAAGATAAGGTAATGTAGCAAAGGAAGGAGACCCTAAACTATCTAAAATAGAGGACTATTAGAGCGAAAAGGTGGTAGTGCAAGTAGTAGAAATTCTAACTGAATTTGAGGATTTGTTTCCTAGAACATTCACAGACATGAAAGGGATTAAAGAAGAAGTAGGTATAATGAAAATTTAGCTAAAGGAAGGAGAAAAAACTATAAGGAAAAGACCATACAAGCTTAATCATAATATGAAAAAGAAGGTCAAAACTGAACTAGATAAAATGCTAGCATCAGGCATAATCAAACTTGTGGAAGATGCAGAATGGATAATCCCTATGGTAGTATAAAATAAGAAGACAATAGAGATAAGGATATGTGTGGATTACAAAGAACTGAATAAAGCATGCATGCATGACCCTTTCCCCACCCCATTCACTGAAGAAATATTAGAGTAGGAGAGAAATATGTCCTTCACTAGTGGATTCTCAAGATACAAATAGGCAAAGATTAGAGGTAAGGACCAACTGAAAACAACATTTGCATCAGAGTTTTGGTCATATATGTATACAGTAATGCCATTTGGATTGAAGAATGCACTTGCGGTATTTAGCAGGATAATGGTGAATGTCTTTAAGGACTTTATACATGATTTCCTAGAAGTGTATCTTGATGACTGGATAGTGTATGGGTTAGTAAAGGATCACATACAAGCATTAATTGAACAATGTTAAACAAATGCAAGAGCATGCATATTTCCTTAAATTTGAAGAAGTGCATGTTTGTAGTACCCTTTGGTATCTTATTAGGACATATTATTTGCAAAGAAGGGCTAATGGTGGACCCTTTTAAAGTCACACTAATAATGACACTTCCTCCATTGAAGACAACATCTGAAGTGAAAACATTCTTGGGGTACACCAATTATCACCACAAATTTATTAAGGGGTATGCAGTAGTAGTAGCACCCCTAGAAGAGCTTATTAAGAAGAAAAGTGGTAAGAATATGGAATGGAGTGAAGAATGTCAGAACTCCTTTGACACATTAAAGCAAAAGATATCTTAGGCACCTATATTAATATTCCTTGATTGGAGTGTACCATTTCATGTGCATGTTGATGCATCAAGAATAGCAATAGGAGCAGCACTGGCTCAACCCAACTGAGATAAGCATCACCCTGTAGCATTTTCTAGCAGGAAATTGTCAAAAGTAAAGAGGAATTACACAACAGAACAAGAAGCCCTTCCTATGGTCAATGCCCTACAAAAATTTAGACATTACTTATTGTCTACTCCATTTATATTCTTTACAGACCATGAACCCCTAAAATACCTCCTCAATAGACTAGTGATTCAAAGTCAAATATGTAGATGGCTACTCCTCTTTCAAGAATTTGATTTTAAGATAATGGTCAAACTAGGAAAACATAATCAAGGCCTTGATTATCTATCCAAGATAGAAACATGGGAAGAACCAGATGAACAAAAAGAAGATTTTCCTAGCGCACGTCTATTTAGACTGACTGCGGTACCGAAGGAATTAAGTTGCATAGCAACATTAATCTCTACAAGGGAATTTCTACAAGATTTCTCACTGCAAGATAAACAAAATCTTATGCGAAAGACGCAACCATATACATTGGTTGAAGGAGAACTACATTTATTGGGGAGAGATGATATACTAAGAAGATTAGTATATGAACATGAAAGAGAAGCAATCTTGAGAGAGGCACACAAAGGAATATTTGTAGGACACAATTGTAGAGATACTACCGCAAAGAGAGTAAAACTAGTAGGACTATGGTGGCCTACCCTACAAAAGGATACTAAACATTATGTGAAGAACTGTTACATATGTCAAAGGGTATGGAAACCTACCACAAGATATGAGATGCCATTGAGAATAGTTCTAGCACAAATGCCATTTGAAAAATGGGCCATAGATTTTATTGGACCTTTAAATCCTCTAGCAAAGTTCTTAAAAGCAAGGTTTATAATAATAGGGGTTGAATACTTGACCAAATGCGTAGAAGAAGTACTAACAAAAGGTTGCACAACAAAATATGTTGCAAAGTTCCTTTATGAAAATATCATCACAAGATTTGGTTGCCCAATTAGTATAACAAGTGATCAAGGCAAACATTTTATAAATAACATGATTGAAGAACTTCTGAATAGTTTTATGATAACACATAACAAAAGTTCCCCATATCACCTACAATCTAATGGAGCAAGCGAAGCTTTGAATAAAATAATTTGAATGACATTAACAAAGATGTGTGATGGTAACAAGGAGGAATGGGATTTAAAGATACCTACAGTACTCTAGGCCTACAACACAGCCTATAAATGCTTAACTAAATTCACACCATTCCAATTGGTCTATGAAACTGATGCCACTATAACTCTAAATTTCCTATTACCACAATTATGTATTGCACTAACTTTGCAGTTTGATGTGGAGGATTCACTAAGCCAGAGGATAGAAGAATTGGAAAAATTGGATGAAAATAGCTTGATAGCTAGATACAATCAAAGCCTGGAGAGAAAAAGATAGAAAGTCTGGCACGATAGAAACATATGCCTTAAAACATTTTGCATTAGTGACCTAGTGCTATTGTTTGACAATAAGTTCAAGAAACAAGGCAAGATTAAAGTGAGATGGCTAGGCCCTTACTACATCCATGAAATTGTGGAATGTGGAGCAGTTAGGTTAAGGAAAATGGATGAAAGTGGAATTACAGGGTTTGTGAATGGCGTGCAGCTAAAATCCTATCATCAATCTGGTGAATAATCAAAAACATGGAAAGAATTTAACATTGTATCATATGCACTATAGATGTAACATAAAAATAAAAAGTTAACCATTGACAGCTTACTCACCACTAGCACTTAACATCCTGAAAACATTGCCAAATGGAAATGGGTAGATGCATTAAATGCAAAAAGTCATCATTGAAACTATAATAACCCTAACCCTTTATCAATTTCTTCACAATTGCATCTAAGACTTAGTGAATTTCAGCTCCAAGTACTAAGTAAATAAGTTTTTAGTAAACCCTAAGTTCAGCTAAGAAGAAAGGAAAATGGCCACACCTATATTGATTGATATCAAAAAGAAGCCCAAGCTAAAATACAAAAAGTACCCGCACAAAGCCATGGAGTTGGACAAAGATGGAGATTTTTCTAGCGTACCAACAGATGTGGTCTACATAGAAGATATTTGGAAATATATTTATGCTCCAATTTTAGAAATTGACCACATGAAGTTTGAGGAGTTATGGGACACACTCCTAGATGGAGCTAGGTATTTACCGCTATACCAAAGAATTCAAAGAAAAAAGTTAGACATCTGGAAGGATTACCCCGATTTCTATGACCAACATGAGTGGGTGAGGATAGTCCTAAGTAGAATTCATGATGAATATATTTATCTAGACAAACCCTACCGGATAACAAAGGATGTAATTCAAGCTATAGCATGGCTTAGCTTAGCCAGAGGGGTACCAGTAATGAAAGTAATAAAGAATGATAAAGTGACGAAGCTTATTGGGGAAACACTAGATGGCCACAATCTGGGTGTGAAAGAAACTAGAGATCTTGGGGTTCGATATGTCACAATGGGTATCGCATACAAAATTTACTATGCAAATAGAGGTCATCTACTACCACCACAATTCACATAACATATCAAAATGGTGACAGAGAGTAAAGATTTTTACCTATGTGAAGTATTGTGGGAACAACTGATGGAGAATTTGTAGAAAACAAAAGACTCCAACTACAATTTTTAGTATGGAACTCTCATTATTTTTCTAATATTTTATTTTCTGAAGGAACTACCAGGGTTTAAAGGAAAAGTATGGAAAACAAACATATTGGTAGTAGCACAGATTAAATACCATGTAAGACAATTTAAAGCTAAAATATCCTTCATTGCAACATACTATGGGTTCTTCAAAGCCCTCCAAACATAAATGCAAGCTAGAGAAAGAATTCCCTTCACCCTAGTCAAGAAATATATAGAAACTATCACATTTATGGTGGATAAAGACTACACCTACATGGAAGTGGTTGAGCTGAGAACATTCTAGATTCTCAAGATGCCATATAAGTTTACTACACAATAAATAGAGGCTTATGCCAAAAACTTGTTGAGTAATCCTAAGGATACCATCGTGGAGAGGTTTGGCACATACTGCTAGGTAATGGATAAGCAACATAGGAAGAATGCAGAGGAACAACTAGAGAAAAATAAAGGTAAATTACATGAGAAGTGGGGAATACCATAGGAAACAAGCATATTTGCACAAAACCCCACTGCGTTAGCTCTACAACCTAGTGCAACAGCCCCACAACTAGCTACATCAACTCCAAACGTGAGCACTACTACATAGACCCTAAGGAGGTCATGGAGAAATCCCTTCACAACAACTAGTACATAGACTACTATACAACTTGAGTCATTAGGACAAACAGTATCCATAGAGCAAAAGGAGGCATCAAAAACCCCAGTGGAGTTAAGTACAAAGAAGAAAGGAGCAAGAAAAAAATAATGTACAAAAAGGACTATTGTATAGATGTCTATGGAGGAAGTTAAAGAAGAAGGGGAGGTAGTACAGAAGTTGAAAAGGAAAAAGAAAGCAAAGACTACCCATGCAATGACTGAAGAGCGGAAGAAGCTAGAAAAGGAAGAAGAACTATTAGACCTAAATGTTGTAGTAAATGGTATTAGGCATTATAGACTTCTACAAATTACAATGGACCTCTACCCTAAGGCATCACAAAGAAATAAAATTATAATCCAAAAAGCAGTAATAAGTTACATATAAGGGACAAAGCAAACATTGGATGAATTGGTAGATAAGTTCTCAAAGGAGTTGGTTGATGATCTAAGGAAAAGAAGAGAAAAGGCATTGGAGTTAGAGGAAGAGATAAGGCAGGAAGCCATCAAGAAAATAGATCCTACTATCTCTATGGTAGAAAAGACAAACTGGCTCAAATACAAGCCACAAAGCTGAGAACCAACCAAAGGGTAGACACCCTTATGAGCATGGCACAAAAAGATAGGGAAAAGATACAGAAAGAAATAGAGGAGGCTACAAAAAGAGCATATGACACACTAAGGGGGAAAGATATAGAAGAAGTTATCTCACCTCTGCATATGCAACATGAAGAGCCACAACCCTCACCTCCACACATTAAAGATGGAAGCTAGTAGGAGGAAGAGCAATAAGACTCTACTACTTGGGATGCATCTTCGTCTGCTTCTCCTATCCAATCCATTAAGGACTTTCTAGCTCAACAAAAGCAAATATAGTCAATTATCACACCTTAGCTGATGTAGTTACTGTTAGCAGGTTACTTGGTATAGAAAAGAGCTGACTAGAGCAAACTACACACTATGCAGAGGCTAGAAGCTAACAGAAGACACATCCCTACAGATAATAGATATAGTGTATATAGAGATAGGAGATAGTAGAAAGCAAGCAAGGATGATAGGAGAATTGGAGTATATTTTGATGTAAACAATGACATAGAAGACATAAATGTAACTAGTGAGGTAGAGACTCAAACCTGCCATAGGATGAACATGTGCTATATGTACACTTGATTGTTGTTAATATATATATATGGAGGTCTGTCGATACCGGGTAACTTTGTGTGTTATCTTATTCTGATGTGAATGTGATGCTATGTTTGGTTATTCTTTATGTTTTGTTGTTAATCTCTAGCTACCTGACCAAGGTATAAACTGGCTACAAAGACTTGGCTGAGGACCGGATCTTCGGACCGGTATCTCCTCTACATTTCTTGCTAACATTTGGTTCTGTTGCTTGGACCCTGGAAGAGGGTAGTTAAAGATTGGAAGGGAAAAACATCTAAATAAATAGCGTAGAGTTCCAGAAAAGAGAAAAGGAAAGGTTGGCAAGAAAAATTTCAAATCACAGAGGAATTCACATATCCTTAGATTTCTACCTCTGTGAGAGGGGGAAGACACTTAAGGGGATGGCAAGTGGGAAGTGGGTAGGGTTTGGAAGGAACTTTACAATGATGTGACTCTTCAAATAAGTATTGCATGGGATATAAGAAGACTAATGGAACACCAAATCCAGCAAACCCATGGTGAAAGGGGAGAAGTAGAAGAAAAGAGAGATCGGTGAAGAAATCTGGACTAGAATGGAGATAAACAGAGAAGAGAGATTGAAGAAGATTTAGGAGTGACAAGAAAATTACCATAGAAGAATGGAAATGGCACAAATTATGGAGGAAGTGGAGATAATAGAAGGTGTGGAAGAAAAGACAGAAGAATTTGAAGAGCGCACCACAAAGGGTGCTGCCATAAGGAAGAAGACAAGCGTGTCATGAAGGATGCTGCTAAGCACACCTAGGAGGGTGTTGCCAGAGAAAGGAGGTTAGATGGAGAATACATGGATAATATTATGGAGAATTCTAAGGAGCACACCATTGTGGGCTCCTTTGGAGAAGAATGAGGAAGGGAAAGAGAAGAAATAGGCAAACTAGGGTTTATGCCGCAGACTGTCAGAATAGATGAGTTAACACCAGAGATTTTTAAAATGGATGAGGAATATATAGTGGAGTTAATTTGCTGAAGCATAGAGATAAGAGAGAGAGGAGAAGATGTGGTAAACATTGAGAGGAGTTTTGAGGGTTTTGGAAGGTTATTTGAATCATTATTGGATGCCAATAGGATGTCATTCACAAAGAAAAGAGATTTCCCTAAATTGAAGAGATATTATGAAGAGACACAACCCCTAGACCATGAACCACCCCGAGTGCCATATAAAGTCAAAGAATTTCAGTTGAGAAGGAATATTTTCATGAAAACAAAGGAGTAGAGAGAATAGTAGAGATCTAGAGCAATTTTGCAGAGGCTTTAGGAGAGAAGTATTTTGAGATCCAACTACAAAGATATAAGGGAAGAGAAGGGAGGTGATTAGATAACATAACTGGAGGAGCAGACTGGAAGAAACTAACCACAGAGTACTAGAGATTGTGAGAAGATCAATCATGGATACACCTATCAAGTTACTTGTATTTGAGAAAGATACTACTTAGGTAGTCAAACACATTTTTGTACTAGAGGCAATTTGGAACTACAAGGGAGTGACAAGAGATGAAATCAAGCTATTTGACTTCATAAGAACCTTGTGGAATGAAGCATTGAAGTGGTATAGGAAGACATACCTGAATAGTGACAAGGAGTGGGATGAGATCAAGAAGGCATTTTTGGAGAACTTTGGAGTTTTAGATGTTCTGACAAAAGGGGTAAGTAAGATGTGAGATTTAATGTAATTGGAGAAAGAATCAATAAAGGATTTTGAAAAAATATTCAAGGAGACAAATAGGAGATTGGAGGAACCACTGACTAAAAAGAAAAATATAGAATGGTTTATTTCTAGAATAAGCCCTGAAATAAGGTCTGCCTTAGATGGAAGAATATTTGAGACATATCCAAAAACAATGACACTAGCCTACTAGATAGAGTCTCAATCCTGGCACAAACAAGATAAGATGAAAGAAAACATAGAATTGGAAAAGTTGAAGTTGGAAATGGAGAAATTAAAGCTGAGGTAGGAGATATTGGTTAAGCAGGAGGAGAATACATAGAAGCAAAGACCTAATATCTGGTGCTCATATTGTACAAGAGAAGACCACTTGAGAAATGAATGTCCTAGGATGAAAGGTGAAAGACAAGCTATTGCAATAAAAGTAGACACCAAAGCAACAATGAAAATAGTCAATTCAGTACACTATGGATTATGTGAAGAATGGGATGACCATGAAACACTGGATTGCCCTTCACAAAAATTTTGGAGGAAAAGAGATTTTGCTGATGAAGAAGATGAAGCATGGTATGGTGGAATCACTACAAACTCTATAGAGAGTAGTAACATGACATATATGAAAGAAAGAAACTCAAATGATCATGACTATAAGAAGCCAAGTTGGAGAAATCATAGGAATGTCAATGCAATACAAAATTCAAATTCTAATAGTCCATCATATGGAAATAGATATAATAATGATGATAGAGCAATTTGGAGGCTAGAAAGGAGGCAGAGGCCTTGGAAGAAGTCAAAAAAGGAGAGAGGATGTGACATGCTTCAATTGCAGTAAATTAGGACACTTTGCTAATGAATGTTGGGCTGAAAGGGAAACACTGTGTTCATTTTGTAACAACACAGAGCATGATTTATTCTCTTGTGAGAGAGAACAACAATACTTCTAGAATGTACAACCATAATCTAAGAGTGATGAGTTACAGAACCTAAATAATAAAAAAGGAGCAAGGATCATAAGAAGGGCACCAAAAGATCAAGGAGCAAGAACTTGTCGGAAGAATAGTAGAGAGGAGACAGACATATCTTCAACTAAATCCATAGAAGAAGAGTACAACTAGAGAAGTACACCAAAACATATCAGAAAAGAGAGAAGGAAAAGGAAGGAGAAAGCTATAGTAGTGACAAGGCAAGGAATAAATAGCAAAAGACATTATATCATTGAGACCAAAGAGGAAGACAATGAGGAGGATGAAGAATTTGTCCTTACTAAGAAGAAGCATGAAGAAGTAGTGAAGGAGGCTAAACAAACTATAAGAAAGGAATAAGAAAAGGAAAAGCAATACAAGTAGTTTTTCACTGAAGGAGAAGTGGAGGCTCTCAAGAAATTATCCCAATTAACACATCAACACAGACTCATTGAGAAACTCAAATAATTTTCTAAATACTAGAATAAGGAGAAAGGTCAAAAAAATCAACTCTAGAGGATGGGAAGGACATATAGATAGTGGAAGACAAAACCACTTATGGTAGATGTTCATATCAATCACAAAAAGTTCTAGAATGTCATGATAGATTTGGGAGCAGATGTTAACATGATAACAAAGGAGTTGTGGGAATAATTAGGAAGACCTAAGCTATTAGAAACAACTCACAATGTAATCTTGGCAGATGGATCTAACATTCAAACAATGGGAACATGGAAACAAGTGAAAGTTAATCTAATCGAGATCAAACATGTCTTAGATTTCATTGTGGTAGTCATGAAGGATCAAGGAGAAGCTTTCAATGTACTTTTGGGCTTGAGATGATTTGTAGATGCAAATGGTGTCATAGACTACCAGAGAGAAGAGTTATCATTTGCCAATGAGAACACAGTTGTCAATATCCCTTTGGGATCATCTATAGAGGAAGCATATATAGAAGAAACCAATCAGGATGAATACAGTGATAAGGATGCAAGAATCTTTATACAATTACAAGGTCAGATGTAGAGGAGACAATAAAGAACCTAACTCTTGTAAGGAAATGAGAGCATCTCAAAACTTTTTTCTAAGAACAGTGGTGTCTTCGATAGGTTTAAATTCTTTTCAATCGCTTCAAAAACACACACAACTATCCCACAAAGCGAAAACAAACATAGAACATTTCCAACATTGACCCTTAGAGGAAATACAAGCAATAATATCTAATTTCAACAATAGAAATGTTAACACGAAAGACAGAACAAGAGACATAGATATATGTGGGGAAAACCCTTATGGGTAAAAAACCCCACACTCCAAAGCATCGAACCAATGTATTAATCAGCAACAACAAACATGTTACAATACACTTGTAGGCTCAAGGCCTTAACAAAGAGATTTACATCTTGCTCCTCCAGAAGAATAACTCACAGCATAACCCTGCACAACGTTCTCCTCAGTTCTAATCACAGCACTTGGGTTAGTCCTTCATACTGTTATCATGCCACAAATAGCATACAGTACAGGACATCACTGAGAGAGAGATACTTCCCTCTTTTTTCTATTCTTCTCCCTCTCGGCCTGAATCCCCTTCACCTAAACTCTATTCTAACTCCTATGTTCTAGTCACATCTCACATTACAGAAATAGAACAATCGGTTACTATCTCAAACTGTTACAACTTCCAAAAGGTCGACAGTTCATTTTTAACCATTCACAACCGTTCGTATTCATGAGGACTAAATAGTCCCACATGCATCAATTGACAAACACAGTAGTAGTATATATCCACGAACACATGGTAAGTCTATTGTCAGCACTTTTGCCACTGACGACCCCAGTCGGTCAATCATCAATGAACCATCAGAGTGACCAAGACCTTCGGTGTGACTTCATCCTTCTTCACTGAAAAAGTTCCTTCTGCCGATGCCAAACTCCATTGATAACACATATAATAGTCAGAGTGACATATTAGAGCTTAGCCGATAGTTCAAGCTAGGTCGAACACCTTTCCATCAGAGTAGAAGACCGTTAGAGTATTGTCTCAATACTGCACCAATCGAAGAGGTCTTGCCGATGCCAACCTTCAATAGTTCATCGGAGTAACACAAGGCAATCGAAGAGAGAACTTAAGACAAGGCCGACAACGATAGTCAAGCTAATGGATAGAACACCATCGGTGAAACATACTCCATCGCTGGAACACAAACAAGTTATGCCGAAGACCCCTGTTTCGTCGATAGCACATCGTAGGAACAAACCACCATCAGGGAGACATAAACGGTCAGAGTAACAAACTAAAGCAAAGCCAATGGCTACACTCTGCCTAATCAAGTTGAACCCTTGAACCAACACTAATTGTTGAACCAATGCCGACAAACTGATCGGTAAGACTCTAGACCATCGATAGAAAACATTGAAGTAGTGCCGATAGAGACTGTTAGAATGATAACAAAGGGTAATCAACCAAGAACAAGAGATCGCTGAGACAAAGAGTAGCACAAGCTGATGCTTGTAATCTAAGTCACAAGTACTCAACATTCTCCCACTTGAGGAAGGAATTACAGGAAACTGTCAATGCTCCAAGTCACAGAACCAAAGTTGATACTGCCTCCACTCCACTATGCTCAGAAGCTACATAGAAGCTCCAACATAACCAACTTCAAATCTTCCAGAACACAGCCATGAAACCATCCTTTAGAAATAAGATAGAACATCAACTAGAACAACAATTAGAAAACTGACTACACCCATCCAACTGAACAAAACCCACATGAATAAAAATATCACACACAACAAGTGCTAACTCATCCAATCACACATACCTCAAAGGTATATAAGAACATAGCAAACTCATGCTAGCATATATTCATGCAAATTGTAGGTACAAGCTCCATGTGTCAACCAGTCGAAGATGACCAAACACAACCAAGAACTCCCACTACATGAGTAATGCTAAATTTGAAAACTAACAAGACATACCAAGTCTACCAATGGCATTACATAGAGAGTGTACTCATCATGTAGCATTACAGGAACATCCATCATGATATGCAAAATATGTAAATCAATAACCTATACATCTCACCACCAATCTAGAAATCTCTCAAGTTCTTCATACCCAATAATGAAAGAGATAACAAAAACTTCATGCTATCACCCAAGAACATAAGTGAAAGCACATGACCACAAACTAGTGATCACTTCAACTCCAAACAAAACCTCAAACCAATGTAATGTGAAACACACCATCAAAAAAATAACTGAGACCAAGAGAAACACTGCACATCATAAACCTATAGAAAATCCTCCTACAAACACCTCTAAGTGCCAACTGTGTCAAGTATGATCTCCTTCTTAAAACCCCAAAGAGAACACCATAACAACACCCAAAGTTGTTCAATCTCATAGAGATCAACCAAGAAATCAACATGGATGTAAGCTTCTCAATCCAAAGAATATCAAACTAATCCATTTCCCATTTTAGGAAATCAGCCCATAAACCATCTCCTAATTGTTCTCACCAATTAATGATATCATAAAGTCAAATGCACAAGGAGGTAACTATGTTGTCCATCTCTCACTATGTATCCTCCAGAATAATCTAATAGCAGCTCAAGATCCATATCTATGAAAGAAAGCATAACACACCTAAGAGTAAACAATGGGCAATACCTCTCAAATGAAACTTGTCAAGTAGACCAAGAGTGGGGAATGAGAATGTTCTTCCAAGATATCCAAGTCCCAATGACTTTATCCAAGAATAATCTCCTCTAGATCTTTTGTTGAACTCACATTCAACCAAGGTAAAGACTCCTCAAACTTCCTGCTGCAAACTCTGATTAAGCACATCATATACAGTCTCACCTTATTCTCCATGTATCCATGAGTACCTACGAACAATCACCTCATGCTAAACTCCAACTGCATCACTACGCCACTATGAAGTAATCAAGCAAATAATAAATGTACCCAAGCATAGAGAAGTTACCAGACCACTATCAAAGATCCACAAAGCTATAAAGGGAACTTATCAAGACATCATGATCTTATCATCTCCCTTAGGAGATTCCATGCTTTAGGTGAACTTAACCAAAGTCTCAAGAGCAACATATCATGCCAAAACTCAAATGCTTAAACAAGAGTATATCATGACATGAACCAAACAAATTCTCACCTGTCAAGCACCAATCAACACCTCAACCAAAGATTGAGTGAGTCCTTCATGGCTCCAAGATATTACCCATCCTCAAGTAGTGCCCTTGCAAATGCGAAAGAACCCTTCTACAGCAACAAGATCTAAGAGCTCCTCCTAGTAACATCTGCAACACTAAAGAAGATCATCCATCACTAAGTGATGAATCTGCAATCATTGCTAAAGCTCCCACTAAACTGTGGCAACTGAGATTTCCAAGCAACATGACTAAACATCTTCTCATATGAAAATCTTCCAGGTCCCAATATTAACATAATAAAAAACAAATGGCACTAAGATCTCCAAACCAAGGAAATACATCACTGTCAAAAACTTACACTGAACTATGTATCCAAGCTATACATGACATCATGATACACATGCTACAAATTACTGACTATTCAGGTACTTTACACTATCCACCCTTTTATCCCAATTTAATCACACCAATGCACAAGTGACCATAGACAAGGCCAGCTAACAAGTCTACATAAACACTAAACAATCTTGTGAATATAGACAGTCCACATCCAAGTCATCTCACTGTAGCTTAATAGGTGGCCAGCCCACAAAACTACATAACTCGTAGATCCAATCAATGCATCACACAAACTCGCTATTGCACTGAAAACTACAAAACTGAGATCTCAAGACGTAAATAACCATGTAGACAACATGACAAAAACACCAGATTACTTACAATCTGATTTTCCAAACTAGTCCACAACCTGAGCACCATAGTCAAGGACTCCATAAAAGCATCACCACAGAAATGTTGAGTGACTTATCACGTACCAACACTCCCACAAGACTGCAACTATCTCATTCAGCAACACCCCAAAAAATAGGGTCTAGAAAATAGCTTAACTGCAGCTTCAACAAAACCACAAGTTTTTTTTTGTTCGTGCAAAACCTACAAAATCACTGTGTTATACGAAACACCGATGCACATCCATATCCACTTCACATCTAGATGACTCAAAAGTCTGCAACATAAACTCCATAATAGTTAAACCAGAATAATGGATCACCATGAATATGCATAACCATAGATTTTAAGGAAAAACTATAAAACCCCTCAAATCCAATAAACATGAATCTAAGTCATGCAAGTACAAAATATCCATTTAAGGAAATAGCAGTTCAAGAGCTTTAGGCCCACTTGTAGACCAATTCCTCAACCACCAACATGCACATGCATCCGAGAGAATCAGGCTATTACAGAAGCTCCCAGATCTTCCAATGATCAACTCCATAGCCTTTATGCAACTGGGGCAACAGAAACAATGCTTTCCAATACTAGGAACAAATATCTAGCATAAGCACACTTCTCCATGGCTGAGTAGCAACACAAACTTCTTCATATCACAAGGAAGCCTTTCACACATACACCTAATATGAAAGTTATTGCAGAGACACAACCACAAAGCATAATCCACCCCATGCAATAGGATTATACACTGTCAACTAAGAGCCTTAGGCCACATCATGACCAGCTCCAGTCTCTTCATCTTCACCATCCTTCAATCACTGCTAAAACAGGAAAACAAGATCAACTGCCAAACTTCACTCAAAACAAGGATCAAACATCAGATGATTCCTTCAGATTTCCTCAAGCCTGTCACACTAAGAAATCATTACAAAAGGAATACCCAGACCTTATACACCAGAAACTCTTACATGCAAACACATGCAGCACACAAACATACATATGTGAGCAACAAAGCAGATCCCAGAAGAAGGCTCTGATACCAATTGTAAGGAAATGAGAGCATCTTAGAACGTATTTCTAAGAACAGTGGTATCTTTGACAGGTTTAAATTATTTTCAATCGCTTCAAAAACACACACACACTATGCCACAAAGTGGAAACAGATATAGAACATTTCCAACATTGACCCTTAGAGGAAATACAAGCAACAAGATCTAATTTCAACAACAGAAATGTTAACACAAAAGATAGAACAAGAGACACAGATATACGTGGGGAAAACCCTTATGGGTAAAAAAACCCCACTCCAAAGCATCAAACCAATGTATTAATCTGCAACAACAAACATGGTTACAATACACTTGCAGGCTCAAGGCCTTAACACAAAGATTTACATCTTGCTCCTCTAGAAGAATAACTCACAGCATAACCTTGCACAAAGTTCTCCTCAGTTCTAATCACAACACTCGGGTTAGTCCTTCATATTGTTATCATGCCACAAATAGCATACAGTACAGGACATCACCGAGAGAGAGATACTTCCCTCTTTTTTCTATTCTTCTCCCTCTCGGCCTGAATCCCCTTCACCCAAACTCTGTTCTAACTCCTATGTTCTAGTCACATCTCACATTACAAAAATAGAATAATTGGTTACTATCTCAAACCGTTACAACTTCCAAAAGGTCGACAATTCATTTTTAACCATTCACAACCGTTCGTATTCATGAGGACTAAAAGTCCCACATGCATCAGTTGATAAACACGTGGTAAGTCTATCGTTGGCACTTTTGCCGCTGACGACCCCAGCCGGTCAATCATCAACGAACCATCAGAGTGACCAAGACCTTCGGTGTGACTTCATCCTTCTTCACCGACAAAGTTCCTTCTGCCAATGCCAAACTCCATTAGTAACACACATAACAGTCAGAGTGACATATTAGAGCTTAGCCGATAGTTCAACCTAGGCTGAACATCTTTCCATCAAATCAGAAGACTGTCAGAGTACTATCTCAACACTGCACCAGCCAACCTTCAACAATTCATCGAAGTAACACAAGGTAATCGAAGAGAGAATTTAAGACAAGGTCGACAATGATAGTCAAGCCGATGGATAGAACACCATCGATGAAACATACTCCATCGCTGGAACACAAACAAGTTATGCCAAAGACCCCTGTTTCACCGATAGCACATCGTAGGAACAAATAACCATCAGGGAGACACAAATGGTCAGAGTAACAAACTAAAGCAAAGCCGATGGCTACACTCTGCATAATTAGGTTGAACCCTTGAACCAACACTAATCGTTGAACCAATGCCGTTGAACCGATGAACCAATGAACCATTGAACCGATCGGCGAGACTCTAGACCATTGGTAGAAAACATCGAAGTAGCACCGATAGAGCCTGTCAGGCTAATAACAAAGGGCAATCAACCAAGAACAAGAGATCGCTGAGACAAAGAGCAGCACAAGCCGATGCCTGTAATCTGAGTCACAAGTACTCAACAACTCTGAGGGATAAATGGAGATAGAGGATGACTACTATAGTACAAATAGTGAGGAGGTTTTAGAAGCTTGGATGAGAGAAGAACCGAAACTAAAAATAAGGAAAATGTTGGCCTACCAAAGCATATGCATGATGAGGACTGGCAAGAAAAACACATTGCATTCCTTCATAGTTTATCAAAACCCACCGCAGATCACTGGCTGCACATTAGAAACAAATTAGAAGCTTATATCTTAAAAAGATCACCAATTGGAGCAAAGCAAACAGATAATCACCATACTAAGATGACTGGGTTACCAGAAATACACACAGAATAGTCACAGCTAAAGAGGAAGAATAAAGGGAAAAAGAATGCAAGAAAAACACTAGGGAGAGGTTTCTTATGATACCAAATCACTAGATCATCCATCTCTGGAAGAAAGAAATCAATTGCAGAAAGATTTTTCCATGAAAACACACTGTATCAAAGCCTAGCCACTAACAAGGAGCAAAACTTAAGTTATAAGGAGAAAAGAAATAAAGTAATAAAGAAAAAGAATAAAAAGATAAATAGGAAAAATTAGGGCAAAATAAAAAATTATTTAACCCTAATCAAACCAAAGGAACTTCACTTTGCATTCATAATTTGGTGAAACGAGAGCTCTGAGAGAAGAAGCAAGTAGTGAACTTAGGAGTGAAGAGAAGAAGCACACTAGAAATTAGTAAATACACAATAGTGACTCCTGAGCTAATCGTCATTACACACAAGCCTTGGCTGAAGTTCAATAAGTACCTGTGGAAAGCCCTAGAGGTCAATCTAGATGACACATTCTCAAATGTGTCAGTAGATGTGGTGTATACAAAGAATGTAAATAAATATATTCATCGTACTTTGGTAGAGATCAACCACATGAAGTTTGAAGAGTTGAGCGACACACTATTGGGAGATACAGGGTATCTTCTAGAATATGTAAACATACAGACAAAGAAATTGGATATATGAAAAGACTACCTCGACTTCATAGATGCCCATGAATGGATAAGGATCATCCTAAGAAGGATACATGATGAGTTCATATATCTAGACAAACCCTACAAAATAACAAAGGAGGCTATTAGGAAAGTAATAGGGTTAAGTGTCGTAGGGCCCCTACCAGCAATGAAAGATATCAGAATAGATCAAGTGAGGGAGCTAACTAGAACTACAATAGATGAGAGAAATATGCATGAGAAGGACATCATGGATCCAGGGGTGAGGTATTCCACAATGGGCATTGCTTACAAAGTCTATTATGCCAATCGAGAGGGTTCAGCCACAGCAACTGCAATCCATACTGCCTACTAAATGGTGAAAGAAGGCAAGGACTTTGACCTCTGTGAGGTAATTTGCCAACAACTCTTGGAGAACCTGCAAAAGACTAAGGATTCTAGATATAACTTCTGGTATGGTACTCTAATCATTTCCCTTGCATTTTATTTTTTGAATGAGCTACCGGGATACAAGGGGAAGCAATGGCAATAGAATATACTAGTAGGGTTAGAGGTCAAACAACACATAGCTCAATTTATTGACACAAAAGCATTCAGTGCCACATATTGGGGGGTTTTCAAAACCCTATAGGAAGAGATGAGAGCAAGGGATAGAATCCCTTATAGAACAGTGAAGAAATACATAAAAGATATCACATTTTTGGTGGATAAAGACTTTACATACATGGAGGTAGTAGAGCCAAGAATAAAATGGGTACCTCAACTACCCCATGAGATAACTGTAGTGGAAGATGATGCTTATGCAAAACATCTACTAAGTAAACCAAAAGATACTACTGCAGAGAGATTTGGCACCTATGCAGAAGTTATGGACAAACAACATAAGAAGCATGCAAAGGAACATCTAGAAAAGAACAAAGAGAACTTGCATAAACAATGGAGAGCTTCAGAAAAGGGAACTACTTCAGCTACAAAGACAACCACATCAGCTCACATGCCTACCAAAGAGGCTCCGATAGTAAGAAGGTCAGAAAGAACCACATCACAAGCACCTTCATCATCTACCATATCATCCGGAGGTAAAGCAGCATCAAAAGTTTTATTAGGGATGAAGAACATAGATAAGAAGGCCCCTGGCAGAAACAACAAGAAAAAAGGAAGAAAACACAAGACATTCCAGACGAAATTGAGTCAGATGAAGAAGGAGAGGAGCAAAAATCAAAGTTGAAGAAAAAGAAGAAATCTCAAAAGAAACTGAAGGAAAAACTGACACAACAAGTAGTAGAGGAACTAGCACAAGAGACCTACAATCTAGAGGCACTACTCAATGTTATGGAGAATGTCGGTATGTTAAAATAAATTGCTATTTTATATGATGAGACATCTGAAGGAAATAAACAACTAATAGTGCAAGCAATGATACAATACATGAGGGACAAAAATAAAACACTAGATGAAATAATGGATGGATTTCTGGATAGTTTGATAGATTCATTAAGGGAAAGGAGAAATAAGGCACTCCAATGGGAGGAATAAATAAGGCAGCAGGCCATTGACAAACTTAGTGACACATTGTCACCGAAGGAAAAAAATGAGTTGATACAACAACATGTCATGAAGCTGAGAAGAAAACAAAGGGTAGACACCCTTATGGGTGGAAATAAACAGGAGAAAGAGAAAATACAAAAAGACATAGAAGTCACAATGAAGATATATGAGGCTATCAAAGAGCAACAACAACAACCAGCACCATCACCTCCACACAACACTGAAATATTGGTAGGAGGAGAGAACAGAGTAGGGGATAGTTTGTTAGAAGCTCCAACACAAGGAGTACCTCCTCTAGAGAACAAGGATGGAGGAGAGGAATACAAAACAACAAACAGAGAACCCAAAGGACAAAGGGGATGGAAATAAGGAGAACATAGAGGAAGACAGGGAATCAAAACAAACTGATATTTTGGAGGCCTCATCATCCTCAATTGAGTCTATCAAAGAATTTTTGGAATAGAAAAAACAAATAACACCCATTGTGACTCCCCAATTGCTACAGTTACCAATGGTAGAGGGCCAAATAAACCTTTCCAAAATATCTCCACTACAGAAGCTACAATTGGGAGATGTGCTTCATTCCTCCACTAGAGCAAAAATTTTAAAGTAGCATGTTGAAGGGAGTGAACTCCTACAGGATGCAGTGGACACATTGATCAAGGAGATGCCAAAGACACTAAGGGATACTACCTTACCACTACTGGATCAACTGAAATAGTTAACGCAAGAGTTCAAGGACTACTCTAGCTAGCTAGAGAAGAAGGTAACTGATCAATTGAATAAGAAAAGACTGATGAAAATGATGAATAAGTATGTTAAGGTACACACTCAGATGGAGATACAAATAAAGAACATACAACAAAGTATTGTGAAGGCTAATGTATTATACTAGTTTTGTTTAAAATGGTCCTAGCTTCAACAAGAGCAATCAAAGAGAAAATGGATGCTTTAGAACTTCAAATTACAAATGTGGTAACATAATATGACCCTTTAGTAGATAAGGATAGAGTAATAAGAGCACAGGTGGAGACATTGCACAACCAACACCAACAGCTCTAGAATCAAAGGGACCAAATCAAGGGCCAAATAAAACAACTAAGGGAAGTGGTTAATTTGAGATTGGCCAACCTAACGGGTAGTTTTTCAGAGGCTAAACAAACTACTTAGACCATAAAGATACCAACAAGTATAGAAGAAGTAGAGGAGACATATATAAAGTAGAAGGACATATAGCTATGGTGGCTAAGGCCAAGAATTAGTGGAATACAAGTCTAACTCAGCTCAAGCAAATCTATAAGATTGTCCTACCTAGTAGCTGACTTCACATGTCTTAAGGACAAGACATAATTTTGTGGGGGGATGATGTTAGCAGGTTACTTGGCACAGAATAAAGCTGGCCGGAGGAGACTACACACTATGTAGAGGCCAAAAGCTAACAAAAGACGCATCCCTACCTATAATAGATATAGTATATATAGAGATAGGAGATCATAGAAAGCAAGAAAGGACAATAGGAGAATAAGAGTATATTCTTATGTAAACAATGACATGGAAGTCATGTATGTAACTAGTGAGGTAGAGACTCAGACCTACCAGAGGATGAACATGTGATATGTACACTTGATTTCTATTAATATATATATATATGGAGGTCTTCCGGTACTAGGTAACTTTGTGTGTTATCTTATTATGATGTGTATGTGATGCTCCGTTTGGCAATTCTTTATGTTTTGATGTCAATCTCTAGCTACGTAATCGAGGTATAAATTGACTACAAAGACATGGTTAAGGACCAAATCTCTAGACTAGTATCTCCTCTACATTTCTTTATAACATTTGCCTTTGATTGATGGACAGATAAATTTGGTCAGGATACTGCCTCTATAGAAACTACAGTTGGGAGACATTTTTCACTCCACCACAAGAGAGGAGATTTTGCAGCAACATGTAGAGAGTAGTGAATAGTTACAGGAGGCTATATATATGATATAGAATTAGTTACCAGAGGTTCAAAGGGACACAACCCTACCTCTTACACATCAATTAAAACAATTGGTACAATATTTCCAAGCGCATACAAAATACTTGGATACTAATGTTAAATAAGAGGTAACAAAAGAATTGAATAAGAAAAGAATGGTGGATACTTCTAATAAATGTGCCAAGACACATACACAGCTAAGTACAGAGATAAGGAATATTCAATAGGCTATTGGAGAAGCCATAGTTTTGCATCAATTTTGGTTGCAGTGGCCAACCACTACTAAGCCCATGAAAGATTAGATGGATGGCCTAGAGATACAAATTTCACAAACAACCATAACATATGATCCTATAAATGACACAAAGGGAGCAATAAGGGTTCAAATAAAGGTTATGCATGCTCAACTCCAACAAGTGCAAGAAAAAAGAGAACAAATCAAAGCACAAATGAAGCAACTCAGAGAATTTGTGAGCCTAAGATTAACATCCTTAACTGGCATATTGACAGAGGCCAAGCAGAAGACACAAGGCATGCAGACCCCTGCTACTCTGGGTGATGCAGAGAATACCCACATAGAGCTAAAAGGTTAAATACAGATGTTGTGTATGTCAAAGAAGCAGTGGGATACAACTCTGGCACAACTCAAAGTGATATACAAGAATATTCTACCCTTGAACTAGCAAATCATGTCTTGAGAACAAGACATAATTTTAAAAAGTGGGGATGATGTTGGCATCATACTGGGAGTTGGAATAGTTACCACATGATGGCACAAAGGACCTGCAGAGCATAAGGCCGACAGGAGAAGAAGATAGAAAGGTGTTACATAAAGGACACACCCCTATATGTTGTATATGGATGTGTATATAACAATGTAACAAAGTAAGAGAGTTGAGAGGATGAGAGTGATATATCTATAGAGTAGAGACATAGACCTATCTTATGTACATGATTATATAATGAATATATAAGGAGATATAAGGAGTATTATTGTGATAATGAATGTTTTACATTGTTTTAAGTGTTTACTTGTATGGAATCCTACCACATGTTAATGTATCTTTATATATGTCTTCTCTTCTATCACTGTTACTGCAAGGATATAAGCAGACTAAATAAGAGTAACCTAGGTACAGATCTCCAAACTGTATCCCAATCCCTCTTGCCAACATTGAATACCATATAATATATATACTCAAAATACATTCCAAGATGATAGTCATCCATTTCGGATTACATGAATGTCCTCTTTTTCCTATACCAAATACAATTGAATGGAAACAAGTACATAATTGCAATTAAATAGAGTTCATATCATTTCACACAGCCACTCAAATAAAGCTTCAAGTAAAGTTTTGAATCCAACAAGTATGCAATGTAAATTAGCTTATTGCACTATCAATAGGGTATTTGTAACACTTAAAATTGCCATTCTATGAACTCCAACATACTTCACCTTGTCATAGACTCAGATAATTAATGATATAATATTATAAGGACGTCATTTCTATACAATACTTTATAAAGAACATGTACAAGGTTATTGGGTTGATCAAGTCGAATAACAAAGTACAATAAAATGAAAGATAGTAAAATCTTGTAAGGCATCTGAACAACAATAGAACAATAGTAACTATTAATAACTTTTTAGAACATGTTTAAATTTGTATATGTTTACAGTAATATCTGGTTTATGTTTAAAAAGTTTAGAGGTTGCCTCTCCCCCTATAAAATTGCACATGTCCCATGTATTAGCCTAAGAAAAAATATTTAATTTCACATCCTATAAAAGCATTGTTTCATTCTATCCAACTCATTTCAATAGCAACATCATATTGTCCAAAATTTAAGTGGTGAAAAATGATCCTAGGACCTATGGGTTATGGGTCCACAATGTAAAAATAAACTTATGTAATAAATCAAGGTGTTGATTTTAAAGACATAACAAGCATATTAAAATCACTTTCTCAAAAATAGACAAAAACCAAATGGATATTAGCATGAAGATACAAAGGTCACCATTACAAATACCATCCTATAAAAGCATTGTTTCATTCTATCCAACTTATTTCAATAGAAACATCATATTGTCCCAAATTTAAGTGTTGAAAAATGATCCTAGGACCTATGGGTTATGGGTCCACAATGTAAAAATAAACTTTTGTAATAAATCAAGGTGTTGATTTTAAAGACATAACAAGCATATTTAAAATCACTTTATCAAAAATAGACAAAAAACTAAATGGATATTAGCATGAAAATACAAAGGTCTGATGGAGATTGGTTGTCATTGATGTCAAAAAGGTGTTGTGTTGTCATGACAAGATATGTAGAGTTTTGATCTTCATGTTGATTGTGTCTCAATAGGATGCATCTTCATAGGTTTGGCCTTTATGGTGTTTTGGAGTTGATTATGTCACATGTTTGAAGTTCATGGAGTGTTTGGTGTTGATAGTATGTTCATATTTAGGTTCATGCTTAGGATGATCAAGATGCAATTCTTCATAATGTGTTACCAAGAGAACTCGCAATTGGTCTTCATATGGTTGATGTTGATATTAATTATGTCTTCAATCAGGATCATTATGTTATGGATGTCATCATCATGTTTCTACAAGAAGACATATCTCAAGGATTAGTGATGTGATGTAGAGAATGGTGTTTTCTATTGATGGTGCAAAGGAATTGGCCATTGTGTTCATGTCAAAAGAGTCAAGTGTTCAAGTATATATGCCACAATTGATAGAGACATGTTCTGCTACATTTCTATATCATGTGCAAAAGGATTATCAGAGGAATATTTAGGAAATTCATGCTCAAGATGTTCTTTAGGTTTCAAAGGAATTGTGTTGTTTAAAGTTCTTAAGTGTGAGTTAAAAAAACATTAATAAATCCTAATTCCTAAACTGCCCGTCCTAAGTTCTTTGCACTTTCCTTATATTTTATTGTTGACTTGCTATCGCAAGTCATAAACAACTTAAGTTGTAATGTATGGGGGTTAGTACCATGGGGCAACTAGTCCCTTATTCCTAGCAAGACTGGTGATATTGGTCATACCTTCTAAGCGGTGGCGCCAAAATCTTAATCGATGGATTGTATTCAAAGTTTGGTGAGCGCACATATCAACATCAATGGATATTATTTAAATAGACTCCTTGTCTCCCAAGCTCCTACTTTGGCGGGCTAATAAGTGTCACTGCATGTGACAACTTTTAGAAAGTTTCTTTTAATGTTATTTTTGAGCCCGAGTAAAAGGTAATATGTTAGGCATTTTTTTTGGATGCTTTTGTTGAAGTTTTTTTCTAAATGGGTCTTCATCTCTCAGAGTTTAAAGATTTTAGAAAAGAAATTTTTAGGGAGAGATTTTTTTATGTGGCTTTTTATATGCTTAAGAAGACAAGAAAGATTTTGATAGAGATTTTTTTTGGGCAGATTGATTTTATTGAGAACAAAAAAAAATTTAAGACATTTTTTTCTTGTGAGGTCTTGGAAAAAGAAATGACAGATGATTTTATTGAAGAGAAGCACAAGGTCATTTTTTTGCAGGTGAAAGGACTTCATGCAAATGAGCAGAGACATTTTATTGGGGCAAATTGATTAAATATTTTTGCAAAAGATAAATGCCTTTTTATGTTTTCTAACTTTTATATTTGCAGAGAAAAGGAAAATGAAAAGTCAATTGAAGAAGATCAAATTATGGGAAAGATTTTATTTTCTCACACAAGAGCAAATATTTAATGAAATGTGAGAGAATTATCATATGTAGAGAAGATGAAAGGAGATGAAATTTTTATGAAAAGGAAATTGAATAATAATGTGAATGATTTTGAAGAATAGATATATGATTTTATTTTTGCAGGTGAAGGTGAATATGCAGAGAAGAATATCAAGGGTTTTTGTAGAAGATTTGAAAATATGCAAAGTAGAGGAATTTTATATTATTCTTTAAGAATGGAAATGGTCATACAGAAAAGAAATATATTTAATTTTATTGTAGGTGCTCTATGAAAAGAATGGTATTGTAGGAAATGAAAAGAAATTCAGATTTCTATATAATGATTTTATAGGTGCATTGATAAATGTAAGAGTTGGTGTGAGGACAAATGTATAGTAATGAAGACCTCTTTATAGCAACAAATTTATAGATTGAACCATGAAGACAATATGCATTTGATTGTGTATTAGGTGAATTAAGACTGATATTCAAATTGAGTGTGTTTGAATAGAGATATACAAATTCAGGGACTTGTATTGAAACAAAGAAACCCTCTATATTACTTGTATTGTTTTGATGATGGTGATTGCGTTTTCTAGTGAGGATTTATGTGCCAGTGAGGCTTTGTTGGTCAGTGAGACGTCTTTGTAGCCAGTGAAGCTTGAATGGTTAATGAGACCTTGTTGTAACCAGTGAGGTTTTTAATAAGCCAGTGAGGCAATTTTGAGTGGTTTTTCTACTCCATGAGGGTTTTCCACTCCAGTAATCCCTGTGTCATGATTTTCCTTTATATGTGTGTTTTGGATGATTTACACATAAGTTTTTGTTTCTCTCTTTTCATCATCATACTTGTGCATATGAATTTGATAGATTTTAAATGTCTCCCTTATTCTCTCTGTCTTGTAAATTAAAAGTTGCAAAAAGTTAAAAGTTTTCATAACACTGATTCACCCCCCCTCTCAATGTTGTCCTAGACTCCAACAAGTGGTATCAGAGCATAGGTTCCCTATAGAAGTCTAATCGTCTTGGGTAGGTCCTGAGTGTGGAGTACCATGGGAAAGAGTAGAAGAAATAAGAACATGAGAAATATCAAGTCTCATACTGATCAAAAGGTGCTGTTTGTATCAAATTTAGATATTGATATACAATCAGTTCATAAAAATGTTGCACAAATTGAATCAGGAATTAAATTAGAAAAAGAGTTTTCAGAAGTTCCTTTCTTTGATGGTTTAGATTTCTCTATTTGGTACTAGGATGCAAGCCTATCTATTTTCTTTAGGATATGGTGTGTGGATGTCATTTGAGAGTGGGTATTTTATTTCCTCTCTATCACCTAATGATACAAGTAATAAAGAGGCTTATGAATACAATGATACTGCAAAGAAGGCTATTCTGTATGGATTATCTAATGAAGTTTCTTGTAAAGTTATGAATTGTGAAACAGCTCAGGATATGTGGAAGGAGTTGATTAGAATTCATCAAAGTGATGCATTTGAAGAAGAGGACAGCTTGGTGTCTAAAGAAAGTGATAATAAAAAGAGACATTTGCATGAAGGAGATGAGGTTCAATATGATTCAGAAGAAGGTAATATTATGAGTGATTATGATCAGGAATATGATGAACAAGAGTTTGAAGTTGATATAGAAGGAGAGCTCATGTGTGCTTTGAGTGAACTCAAGAAATACAAAAAAGAAAACTAGAAATTAGAGTTGCAGCTACAACAAGAAAAAGAATTCAAAGACAGTAATTTCAGGTTTTGAAAGAGTATCTTCTGATCTTGAAGAGGCAAGCAATCAGATTGTAAATTTAAGGACACAAATTAATGAATTAGACAATTTAATTATCAGTCTGAAGACGTAGGTTGAGGAAGCTAAGAGGATAGCTGATGCATCAAAATCGAACCTTGAGGTTAAAAGAATTGAAAATATAAAATTAGAGGGTGAAATTATTAATATAAGAAAAATTATGAAGGTCTCAAGATTTTGTCCAAGAAATATTAGGAGTTTGAAGAAAGATCAAACAAGTTGCATGAGATGTTGGGCAAACAGAAGCATCATAAGGACACTACTAGACTTGGTTATGAAGAAGGAGAGTGTTCCAAAGTCAGAGAAACTCCTAGAAATAAAATTGATCTTCATGTTGTTGCTCCTGAAGGCAAAAAGAAGTTAGAAGCTAAAAAGAATACCAAAGATGAGTTTGTCAAAATGCATAATAAAAGGAGGAGACATTTCAGAAGAACTGCTCCAGTAAGACAAGCATATATGTACAGGTATAATTATTCATTCAATGGTTATTGTTATACTTGTAATCATTTTAGACACAAAGCAGTTGATTGTAGAAGGTGTCAATTTGCTTCAATAAGGAATACTAATCTTGTATGTTACAAGTGCAATAATGTTGGTCACATACAAAGAAATTGTAAAATGCATAGAAGATATGATCCTATATGGAAGCATAACATAAATGCTCAAGGGATGTCAAAAAGGTATTATCATTCATTTGATTATAATTACAATATAGTTTGTTAGATATGCAACTCTCTTGGTCAAAAAGCACACAGTTGCAGAAAAGCATCATCTGATTTGATAGGTTGGAAAAGGACAGAAGTTGAAAAAGTTTGGAGGAAAAAAGAACCTGTGAAAGCTTGGAGATTGAAACAAAGTCAAAAGAATATAGATTCTAAACTTGTGCATCTTGCACAAGTCACATCATCAGTTGCATAGCGAATAGCATGTAGTGAGGGGGAGTTGTTCATGTCCTATCAATTATCCCCAAGAATTTTCAGGAGGAGATCATTTGTGTATGTCTGTAATACAGGTGATAAATGGTTCATGTTGTTATTATGCATACACGATGATGAAAAGATATTCAAGGGTTCATTGTACAGAGAGTTTGATGATGTTGAGTGACTTTGTTTATAAATGATCCTATTTATATCTTGTTCATATCATGTTGATTCTTACAGAGGTTGAGTTGTCATGTTTGAGAAAATGTGAAGAGTTGTTACAGGAAGAACTTGATGATGCAATTAGTTTGTTGATATGCATGGGCTGATTTGAAAGGCAGGATCTTGGGTGTTCTCAAGGAGTTCTCATCATATGTTAGCATATGTTGGTTGATAGGAAGAAGTCATTTCATAGCACATGTCTCTGCATTTGGTTTTTGCAAAGGTATCAATAGTGGTTCTGTATATATCAGATTTGACATTGTGTTGCAAAAAGTGTCATGTGCAAGATCAGCAGGATGGTCTTCATTTTTATTTTGTCAAGATGTGTGTACAAAAGTTGATTGGTTGCAGGTGGATTGTCTAGTCACTATCATGGTATTATTGGCGAGGTCATCTCTTGAGTGGGTATCATGTCATCATGAGTTGAGAACTTTCTGATGAGTAGTCTTCATGCTGTTATTATCAGAATTTTGTTTGTTGAACCTGCAATATTGTTCATCATAAGTGTTGATGTGTTTATGACATCTTTGCATAGAGTTCAAGTTCATATAAGTTATATCAAAGGAGTTGATATTTGATTGTAGAGATTTGTCAGTTTTCATCTTCATCTTCATATTGGTATTGTGTCAAGAAGTGGTATTTTTTTAAGGTTGGCATACATGTTTCATTCTAGCAGGACAGTGTTCTTTTGTGCAGATGGTGTAACAGTGATGTTTGTCCTTGTTAGTGATTGGCAGCGATATTTATGAGCAATGATTTGTTTGTGCACTTCAACATAGGGGGAGAAAATAGATTTGTGTCTTTCTCATCAAATGTCAAAAAGCAGGAGAAATAGAAAATGCATCATATAGTTTTACCATCAATGACAAAGGGGGGGATTGATGGAGATTGGTTGTCATTGATGTCAAAAAGGTGTTGTGTTGTCATGAAAAGATATGCAAATTATGTCTCAATAGGATGTCTCTTCATAGGTTTGGCCTTTATGGTGTTTTGGAGTTGATTATGTCACATGTTTGAAGTTCATGGAGTTTTTTGTGTTGATAGTATGTTCATATTTAGGTTCATGCTCAGGATGATCAAGATGCAATTCTTCATAATGTGTTACCAAGAGAACTCACAATTGGTCTTCATATGGTTGATGTTGATATTAATTATGTCTTCAATCAGGATCATTATGTTATGCATGTCATCATCATGTTTCTAAAACAAGACATATCTCAAGGATTAGTGATGTGATGTAGAGAATGGTGTTTGCTATTCATGGTGCAAAGGAATTGGCCATAGTGTTCATGTCAAAAGAGTCAAGTGTTCAAATATATATGTCACAATTTCCAGAGACATGTTCTGCTACATTTATATATCATGTGAAGAAGGATTATTAGAGGAATATTTAGGAAATTCGTGCTCAAGATGTTCTTTAGGTTTCAAAGGAATTGTGTTGTATAAAGTTCTTAAGTGTGAGTTAAAAAAAATATTAATAAATCCTAATTCCTAAAATGTCTGTCCTAAGTTGTAACGTATGGGGGTTAGCACTGTGGGGCAACCGGCTCCCTATTCCTAGCAGGACTGGTGATATTGGTCATACCTTCTAAGCAGTGGTGCTAAAATCTTAATCGATGGATTGTATTTAAAGTTTAGTTTTTGCGCTTATCAACATCAATGGATATTATTTAAATAGACTCCTTGTCTCCCGAGCTCCTACATTGATAGACTAATAAGTGTCATTGTGACAACTTTTAGAAAGTTTCTTTTAAGGTTATTTTTGAGCCCGATTAAAAGGCAATATGTTAGGCATTTTTTTGGATGTTTTTGTTGAAGTTTTTTTCTAAATGGGTCTTCATCTCTCGGAGTTTAAAGATTTTAGAAAATAATTTTTTTAAGGAGAGATTTTTTTCTATGTGGCTTTTTATATGCTTAAGAAGACAAGGAAGATTTTGATAGAGATTTTTTTTGGGCAAATTGATTTTATTGAGAACAAAAAAAAATTTAAGACAGTTTTTTTCTTGTGAGGTCTTGGAAAAAGAAATGATGGATGATTTTATTGAAGAGAAACAAAAGGTCAATTTTTTTTAGGTGAAAGGACTTCATGCAAATGAGCAGAGAGATTTTATTGGAGCAGATTGATTAAAGATTTTTGCAAAAGATAAATGCCTTTTTATGTTTTCTAACTTTTATATTTGTAGAGAAAAGGAAAATGAAAAGTCAATTGAAGAAGATCAAATTATGAGAAATATTTTATTTTCTCACACAAGAGCAAATATTTAATGAAATGTGAAAGAATTGTCCTATGTAGAGAAGATGAAAGGAGATGATTTTTTTTATGAAAAGGAAATTGAATAAGAATGTGAATGATTTTGAAGAATAGATATATGATTTTTTTTTTGCAGGTGAAGGTGAATATGCAAAGAAGAATATCAAGGGTTTTTGTAGAAGATTTGAAAATATGCAAAGTAGAGGAATTTTATATTATTCTTCATGAATGGAAATGGTCATACAGAGAAGAAATATATTTAATTTTATTGTAAGTGCTCTGTGAAAAGATTGGTATTGCAGGAATATGAAAAGACATTCTGATTTCTATATAATGATTTTATAGGTGCATTGATGAATGTAGAGTTGGTGTGATGACTAATGTATAGTAATGAAGACCTCTTTGTAGAAACAAATTTATAGATTGAACCATGAAGACAATATGCAGTTGATTGTGCATCAGGTGAATTGAGACCGATATTAAGATTGAGTGTATTTGAATAGAGATATGCAAATTCATGGACTTGTATTGAAATAGAGAAACCCTCTGTATTACTTGTATTGTTTTGATGATGGTAATTGTATTTGCCAGTGAGGCTTTATGTGCCAGTGAGGCTTTGTTGGTCAGTGAGACCTCTTTGTAGCCAGTGAGGCTTGAATGGTCAGTGAGACCTTGTTGTAACCAGTGAGGTTTTTAATAAGCCAATGAGGCAATTTTGAGTGGTTTTTCTACCCCATGAGGGTTCTCCACTCTAGTAATCCCTGTGTCATGATTTACCTTTATATGTGTGTTTTGGATGATTTACACATAAGTTTATGTTTCTCTCTTTTCATCATCATACTTGTGCATATGAATTTGATAGATTTTTTATGTCTCCTTTATTATCTTTGTCTTGTAAATTAAAAGTTGCAAAAAGTTAAAAGTTTTCACAACATTGATTCACCCCCCCCCTCCACTCTAAGTGTTGTCCTGGACTCCAACAAGGTCACCATTACAAATACCAATTCACTAACTCTATTCAAAGACAACTTCTTAGGTATTGAAGGAAAAGTAAATGTGAGTAAAAAATCCACAACAACTAACATACTAATCCAATGTTGGTTGTAAGATGCAAATGAAAGGTTTGTGGCTATTTCATGACCTCTATTCCTTGGATCATATGAAACTCTACACTCTTCAGTGTATTTATCTTCTTGTTCTACTTAAATTGTAACTATGCAAATTCTATCTAAGAAAAACTAGGATATCCAGCATATTCTAATATTCAAGAAACATGAAATTTCTTATCTCATTTTGCCAATGTTAAGGTGTAATAGTAAAAATTGTAGTGGACAACCTCATTATTTTATAATGGTGATATTTATTAATGATAATCTTGATATTGACTCTTAATAAAACCTCAAGCCATGATTGAAGTGGAGTTTCTTCCATCACTTTATATAGGATGTATGTTCCCATCATAGTCATCATAGTTTGTGTGTTTAATATCAAAGCCTTTTTTATAAAATACCTTCATTGTATGCCTAATAGTAAAACCTTGATTCATTAGCATTTGTAATTACAGCTAAACTAGGACATGAATTTGTGTATAAGGGCTTATATCTTATTTAAATGTACTCAATGGAAATGAATAACAGTGAAGGACCAATAGAACAAATAGTGTAATTGTTTCATTACCTTTACCTTACAAAGTAGTAACAAATCAATTTATAATCATAATGAGAATTAATAATAATGGCCATAACCTTATTAATAATATTCATATTTCCCACATTTGTACTAAACTATTGCAATTGTTAGCATAAGTTTAGAGATTATGTATCAATATTTTTCATAACCACCATGACCAAGTAGAATAGAATACTTCCATAAACATTTTTGTATGCATTAAGGATAGGTAGTAATAAGAAATATTCAACAACATTTTCAGCATTATTGTATCATGTAGAGTATAATGTGAACTTTACACTAGGTTGACCTTCATAGAACACGAACTCAAAAAAAGAGGTGATTTTATTCCACCATGTGAGAAAGCACTCTCCTACCCATTGCTCCAATAGTTACAAACAAAGAAAGAAAAGGATTCAAGGTCTCTATCACTATGAATACCCTTTTCCATGATTTAACCTAGGTTTTTACTATTATCAAAATCTTTTGTGTGTCTAGGACATAAGGTTTCGTAGTTTCTCTTATATTTGTAATGTGAGTTTTAGTTGTAAAAACATGAGTTTTTTTAGAGATAGCCCATCATCATTTGAGGCAAAAAAATGGTTATAGTTACCATGCATCACATTCTACAACATGTATATAAGGGAGCTTATGTTGCCAAAAAATGTAAACTAGTCCAAGATTTGTTTAGTTCCTATTGGTTTTTTCCTAGACTGGATGCTTACTCCCAGATTTCCCTACAAGGTAGCCATTAATGATCAATAGGATCTCTGGGCCAGGGGCCAACAGTGTAGGAGATAGACTCTATATTTTATCTCCTCTTCTTCTTCAGGCTCTGCAAAACCTAGGGGGGTATTCCCTACTCAACATCCATGAGGATATGCATATAAAGATTGGGATGTTAACAGAAAGCAGATAAGTCCTCCTGTAAGTAGACCAAAACTGTAAGATAAGAGCAAAGGGGCTGGCTTTGGGCCTATTTGCAGTTGTAGATAGAGGACTTGGATCCTAAAACTAATTCTAATGTCCTAATGGTTGTTTTGGAGTTTTGATTTTGATTTTATATTTGGATGCAAAGCTGAACATGGTATATAACACAGACACAAAGCTAGATCGGTGCCTGTCTAGGGCCTGGAGTCAGTAGACATACACCTGTGAATGATCAACATGAACAGCTAAAACTGGATTTCAGGGGAACACATGTGATACCTGCCTTACAGATATCTCCCAATACAAAGTGTTAAGCTATCTATACTTATGGCATCCCTACTACAGTATACCCTTCCCAATGTTCAATCTGAGAACAATTTAATCTACCCCTTGAGCAGAAGTTAAGAGATCAGACATTCAACACAGGAATTCTATGTTCTAGAGTCTCAAACATTCCTCAAATATCTAGACTCAGAAGAAAGATACATGCAATACTAGAGACAGAATTAACAAAACACATGCTAACATAGCATTTCTCATATAAAATTAACCATGAAATCAGTGGATTCATGCAAAAACATACAACAAGAGATACATAAACTCACAAGTTTTGCTGCACAGAGCAACCAAATCAGCTGTATTGCATTACAGAGCCAAAATGTTCAACTTTTAACAACCTCAAAAAATGGTAACACAGTCTGCCTATAACGGCCAGAAAGTGTACCTCAAGCAATTAATTACATGGTTTGACAAAAAATCTGCCAGATACAGTCCTTAGAAGGAATGGCGCTCAGAAGTTATTGCTGTAACATACAAGAGAGGCCTCGAGCCTTGCGCCGCCATCTGGAAGTCTTCATTCACAATTAAGCAGTTTAATTGCTTGTACCATCACCCATACCCTTGCTACAATTGCAATTTATGGCTCAACCACCCGCAACCACCAAGAAAACAGTCGCAACACTCAAAAAAGAACTTCCCGCCAAAACGTGTTTCACCATAGGTTCAAAAAATGCAGGGAAATTAATCCCACATGCATGCCACAGAGACCCTTCTAGCACTTTATAAGCGTGGTCGCATGCATATCAAATGTCGAGCGCTTTTTGCCGCGCTTGACACATGTTCCTTCTCCAAAAGCCCATCGTTATGACCTAAGCCATCGGCCAACACCAAAAAACTCTTGCCGACCTCCGTTGTCTCGCCGACGCCTACATCGCATACCCCATCATTGGCCAGAGATGAACCATCGGGCCAACTCTCCAAACCTCCACCTTTAGCATGAGTCTCTCCGATCGCTACTCCAAACTACCCTTTCGGTGTGACCGACACCATCGGCCAACATGAAATTCCTCCTGCCGATCTAAACGGTCTCGCCGACCGCAAACTCCACATTCCCCTTAGCGGCTACCAGTCCACCTTCCTCCTCCATCGATATGACCAAAACTATCGGGGAGACCACAAGTTCCTTCGCCGATAGATCAAGGTCTTGGCGACCACACACATGCCCAAATCCCCATCAGCCTGAGTAACGATATCGGCAGAGACCAAAACCCCTCTGCCGATAGCAATAGTCTTGCTGATGGTCCTCCTGTCACCAAGACACACTCCCTCGTCACCCCGTTATGCCAAACATCAACTCCACCATCAGCCAGACTCCCAACTGTCAGCCCAACTCAAAAATCCTTCGCCGATGAAGCCGATCACTCCGAGAAGACCAAAAACATAAAACTTTGAACCATTGAACCTTGAACCGGTTCAACCCGATGGTTCAAATGAGAGGTTCAACCGAGAAGTTCAATGCTGATACCAACTCTGTCGGCAACATAAAAGCAACCCTGCGAACCCATTGAACCGATGAACCAGTTCAATGGCGAGGTTCAACACTGAGGTACGCCGGCGAGGTTAAAACCTCCAAAACAATACTCCATTGGCAACAAAGCTTTGAACCATTGAACCTTGAACCGTTGAACTATTGAACTTTGAGAAAAGGGGTTCAAGTTCAAACTGAAATGTCGAAGACACAAAAACGAACTCATGCCGATGGAGAAAACACAAAGACCACCTCCTCAAAAACTATGATGCAGATGCTGAAAAACACTGAAGGGGTGCCAAAACTTAAATTTTTTTGGATTTTTTGGGGAAGGTGCTTGCATGAAAATTGCTCCAAAACTGAGAGCCAATTCAGGCACCAACAGTTCCAAAATATGCAGAACAAGCGGATGAGTTGGTCGATGTCGCCAATCCAAAAAAAAAAGAAATAATACACATGATAATTAACAACAAATAGAGGAAGTGGACATAAGCAATCTAAAAAATTTATGGGTCAACATAAAGAAGATATAAATATCTTAATGCCTTTAATCATCCCCAAAATGTTTACGTTGATGAGAAAAGCATGTACAAAAAGGAACAAAACACATAGATTAATGATACAAAACAATAATTCATTATCCCCACAATGTGCTAGCATGCACTAAGGAGATGGCATACATCATCCATAACTAGTGAGGGACAATGGTCATAAGACATTAAAGGAAAATTATAAGAGAATCAAGTATCATAGGAAGGAATCAAAAAGGAATATTTAACCAATGGTATCTATCTAATAGTCATCAAGTGCATAATCATTTTTAAAGTCTTTGGTAGAGTATTTAGCAAAATGTGTCAGATCAGAAAGATCTAATTAGATAAGAGGCTTAGGAGGGTGGATAGAGAGAAGGATCATGAGTATGGGTATGGAGACATTGCTCTTCAATGAAGGATTTGTATATAATAGCTTTATACTAATATATATTTTTTGTTGAACTCCCATATCAAAAAAAAATTAGAGGTTATATATTTTAGTGAGATAATGCACACACAACTTACTATACAAGGTATCTTTGTGGTTTTGTAGGATTACAGGAAAGAGCATCCTGAAGTAATTATTTTTTATCCTCTAGATACAATACAACATTTATATAATCGATAGTTAATGCTTCAAGATGTTATTGCTTTAGATATTTGTGACTGAAGGTAGGTATCTTTTTTTTTGTTTTGTTCTTATCTTCATTGTTTAGTTCCTTATGGGGAGCTTCTTAGGATGTAGTTTGAACCTTATTTCTTATGTAATGTCATAAGCTCACTTTTATTTATTAGACCGTTAGGTTTTTTTATTCAGTAAATGAATGTGAACTCAAATTTGACGTATCAAATAAAGTTGGTGTTCCGAAGAAACTAGTTATATATGGTAATCCAACTTCTATTCCTAATGTTATTCCTAGAGTAGGGCTATAGTTTCCACAAGGTAAGCTTACTTGCACATATTTAATGTGTCATGGAATTTATGATTGTGCTATATTAGTATTACAATGAGGAATTTTGAGGATTTTCATAACAACGTGTTTATACTTTGTTATGTTCTTTTCAATGGCCAAGCCATTGCTAGTAGATAGTGTAGCAGAGTCACATGCATTGTTACTAGTATATGATTAGTTCATTCTCTCATAGCTCAACCCTCCTCTTGTGATATAGGATTTTATCAATTATGTTATTGAAACATTAGTCTCATCTTCTATGGCTCATTTGCATTTGATAATGCTCTGTCTACTTGGTGGTGTTACTTCACGAACCAAAGAATTTTCCATGATCATAGGTGGCATGCTTTTCATAGTGTACATTGTAGGGCACACTATTAAAGAATTGTGTAGGTTCTCTTTACCTAACATGGATGAAAGTAAATCTTTGGGCTATGGAGTGATTCCATTTCCAAGGGTGTCAAGTGTTGCACTGTGAGCTAATGTAGATTTAGATCAAGAGAAAATATGTAGAACATACTAGTTATTATTCTTTTTGATATACTAAGACTTTTGACGTATGCTTGGTATCCTCGTAAGTATCCCAAGTCTTGTTCATATGGCATAGTTTTTCTAAAGTGTTGAATAACTTCCTTAGTGATTTTTACTTGATTATGCTTTTATCTGAAGTAATGAATCTCTTATTAAATGTTAAGCACCACATTTGTTGGTTTTAGTCTTTAGAAAGGTGCAATCAAAAGGTGACGTCTTTGATTAGAATCCTTGAAAATGCAATACAACTTTCAAGTGGAGAACAACTAATCTCACATCCAATTTTCCTATGCATTCACCGAAAGGAATATTCACAATAAAGTTTCTAGGATTTGTAGAGGTTCATGTAATAACCCAATGATTATTTGTTAATGGAATTTGTAAGAGATCAAGAACAATGAAAATGATTATTTGATTGGACTCTCCCAAGAAAATAAAAATTGATTTACCAGTAGTAACAACTATTGCTTTAAAATATAACGTTTAAAGCTTTTAATAGAAAGATTTCGGTGAATTAACACAAGGAAATATGCATAACATTTAATTGTGATGTGGAAATGAGCCATCACAACTCAATGAGAGTGCAAGGTTCTAAGGTGCTGGATTTAGAAGAGGAAAGAAGCAAGTGCTTCATGAAACAAAATTAGAAAGGCACCATCACCTATTTCGTAAACTATATTGAGATCGTCCAAGGTAGGAAAAAATAAATGATTTCACCAATGGCTTCACTTGGAGCTTGACAATCTCGAAAGTTTCTATAGAAAATGCCACACACTTCATGGACTCAAAGGTGTCTCTTTAGCATCAACACATCTTAGAGATACGTCTTTTGAGTTATTTGTGTATTAAGGCACAATAGATGTCCCATTATAAAATATAGAGTGATACAAGATGATAGAATATAATATGGCATAAGTTAATAGGATATGGTAAGAGAAAATTATAAGAATGAATTTATGTATAGGAGAAGTATAGAGTATATGTGAATGTACAATTAGATATATTATTTGGTATATATTTTTATAAATAAAATAGTTAGAGTCAAAAATACTATGCAAATGTTCTATGTGTGAATGCATGTACCTCTTTAAAATTTACGTAATTATTATTAATTAAACCTTTGTGTTGTATTAGCTCTAATCTATGTTTAGCTCTGATACCAAAATATAACACTACTTTTCTCCCGGAGTTAGTCAAGTATTAGCTATGGATTTAAATATAATTATTACTAGAATTAGACAATTTAAAGTATGAAAGGCTATCAATTTTAATGTAAATTACAACATGTGATCATTTAAGAGGGACTGTAAAGTAAATAATTAACATATCCAATTGAATAACATGATCCAATAATTAGATTAACATCAAAACCATTATATAATATTTCTAATAACTTCTATTAACAATAAGTTTAGTACTTATTTGAATTCTAGCTCTTGGAAAGGCCACTCTCACCCTAGGAAGATTTCAATGGTCTTGGCCCTCATAGTTATGGTGCATTCGAGAGAACCTATGTAAGAACACATGTGCCTCCTTGCACCAAAATCATGTTCCTACTCACACCATGCTTATGTACCAAATCCCTATCCAAGACAATCTCGAGTGTACTATGTACCCTGATGTAAAATGCCTTCTCATAACACCCAAAATTACACACAGGATTTACTAGTAAAATAAATAAACATGATAAACATCAGAAATTTTTCTCTTTTTTTTAATACATATAACATTTGCATAATCATAAGCAAAAGCATATCATTTTGGAATATTTCATTCTTGAAATTACAACTTATTCAAAGTTAGAATCATAGTGAAATCTTTCACTTTTCATTTACAAATATTCTGCTCTTGGTAATAAGAATAATTTTACATCAATACATAAGACTACTGGATATGGAATCTTGACATCTGTAACTCAAGTCTCGGCTAGTCTTATGCTTCAAAGGGAGAGCATCATCCGAGTGATTTACCTCCAACCATAGACCAGTAGTCTCCCGCACACCTTCCTTCCTGGAAGTGGCCCTACCCTTCATGAAGAGTATAGAAATAAGGAACCAACAAGTTTTTCCATCTGAGTTATAGTGATGTGCCCTGCATAACTCAATTGACCACAGAACTCTAGACCCTTCTAGCTAAGTATGATCATTCTGATTGGTCACGCCATCTGGACACTGTGAATCGACTAATGCATGTAGAGACGGATGCATTACTTTGGCCAAAGTTTCCATATAAATAGATGTTTGCAATAAACGTAGTCATGAGTTCACACACCTCTAACTCGACTTGGATACTATCTAATCCTACAATGAATTTATTTTGACTAATACTAGTCATAGGGTAACTCGACTAAGTTTCACCCATAGTTCGCCTAACTTAGAATTTATTCCTGAATTCTACAATACAATACCAATGATGGTTTTAAAATAAGGGTTTTGTCTTTTGAGAAGCCTCTTGTTGCAATCTTGCAATACTAGATCTATGACTTCCTATCACTCTACACTAAGATTCATAAGTTTATATTCTTGGGTTTGATATCTAATATTGACTTAGCATATAACTTTTCTCAAAAGCTTCTTATCTCCTCCTAGGTATTCGTCTTGGTCTAAGGATTCTCAATTAATCCTTCTCGACTACAAAAACATTAGTTTTAATCGATGACATAACCATAAGGAAAATCTTAGGTTTACTAAACATATCTAGGTTATTCTTTAGAGATTTATCTTCTCTAACCCAACGTGTACAAATAACATTAAGATTTTTGTTATCTGTAGGTAAAAAGAATATCATATCATACTATAATAATAACCCTTAGTCTTATTGAGTCTACATAGCTCTAAACACTTCCCTTTTCTCATAAAATAAAGAGTGTGGTTTTCTATCTTCTTATCGTAAAACTATAACTATATTACATAGTGCGGGTATCATGAACATAGTTTGATATCAGCAATAGAAGAAGAGTTTAAAGAGAATGATAACATTGGTTTCGAGCTATTAGACTTTTCTATTCACTATCTTTGAACAAGGAAGAGTTATACATCTGCGCACACTATCTTGCACTCAAGAATTACACATGCTCAATAAGTCTATAACACTAAGCTTATATCGTGGTGTATCAATGATAGTTAATATCATTCAGGTTTTCTTATGAAATAAAGGGAAATCTATCGTTAAATCTTTAATGATATTTGTAGACTAGATTGCATGCAATGGAAAACATCTACTAATCATTATTCTTAAATCTCAACCACATACTCTAGTGGATTGGTTGATGCAGTCTGATAAAGTCTTTATAGTTTCTCTTCAATATACCATTATAATACCTTTCGGCTAGCTTAAACATACACAGTTTGGCCTTCTTGTTTATACACAGCAAGCACTATGTGAATGTTACACAAGTGATACTCAGGTTAAAGGTTTTGTTTATATCACCAATCATATAGATAATATATAGGAGCACAAGGTAGTTCATTCCTAAGAATGACATGGACTTAACCAATTATCAACCATTAAATTGCACAGAAGTTGATAGGTTATCATCCATTTTGGTGCAGTCATGGTAGGAGGGTTCAAAGAATGAACTGTCCAAACCATACAGCTAGAGTAAACACAATGGAAACAACACAACTATAGAATGCAATGGGAGATTCATATATTCAATATATCAAATAATTACAATGCTCATATGTCGGCAACATGCGAGCTACAATCAAAGGGCTCATAGGCCTGCTTTCTGGGTTACAACAGATATGCAAGATATGGCATTGAAGTGCCTTCTGAAAAGAAATCTATCTTTCAAAACTATCAAAATCACATTATGTAAATACTAACTCCCTAATGCATCCAAGAGATGTATATATATCATCTTCAATCTCATAGAATCCTCCATGTCGGCCTTAAGAGGCTACAAACTCCAATGAAAGATGAAACATGTAGAAACATGTAGTCGGTCTACAACATTTAGTATTGCTCTACAAATAAATGAAACTTGGTGCAGACCTCAAGGAAGGTCTATTTGGTCCTTATGTGTCATTTATAATGTTCCATTAGGCTCCTTAAGTCACGGAACTGCTCCACAAACCTTCTCCTCTCAACTATTTACCTGAATGCTCTGGTCTATGAAAGTTGATGATCTTCTAATAGAGATAACTCTCAAGAAACAAATCCAAATCACTTACAATCTTGATATGATGTAGATGACACTATGTAGATACTAAGTTCTACTCCACAAGTTCTTATATGAAGATGCGGCAAAATGTAGTAGAAAATGTTGAACTAAAAATTACTAAACTACAACTGAAAATGAAAGAAAAGAAAGAATGCAAATATTTTTGGTTGATGCAAGATTGCTCTGCAACCTGGGATGCTCTTGCATCACATTTCAAATCTTAGAGTAGTATGGGAAAATAGCATCCTCGACACCATAATACAATAGCCATTTGGCCATAAGACAAGTAATAGTGATGTTAGCTTTATACTGTTTGGTTACAGTCACAAGAACATACATAGTGATGTCGGCTTATATAACATCATATAAATATATAAATAAATATAAAATTAAAAGAAACATCATATTTTCTATTTATACAATGTACAATCTCGTTGCTTTAACACTTGACGTGATATGAGATTGGGGTCAAGGTAATCTCCCCCTCTCTATCTCATTTAAATTTCAAAATAGACAAAAATAACATGCTATGATCCCCATCGAGAATTCAAATAATAAAATAGCTTAACTATTATTGACTATTTCTTGTCGATGGTCACATACTGACCTAACTTTGTTTTCAACAAAACTTAAGTTTAATAGACCTTGTCGACAACTCGACAACTATCAAGTCAAAACCCAATTTCTAACTAAGTGAGTCGAACACAACTTACCACTATCAACTAGGTTCACTAGGTTTAAAAGGAACATAACTTAGGTGGCAATAACCTATCCTTTCCAGTGTCTATCCACTTCTCTTGGATGATGCTCTCCCTCCCTTTCTCAGAGGTTGGTAATATGTTCCTTGGTTACAAATCATAGTCACCAAATTGGGATTAGTGTATCATTAGTAAATCCTTACACATCATAAATAGATAATCTCAATAACATATAATAAAAATTTTAATTCTATGCATTTAATCATAATTCATGAAATCATTGATTTTTCTTAACATTTTTCTAAACATGAAATCATCAATCCATGCAAATTTATCCACTAATTACATAAAAGTAAAAAGTAAAGTATAGTCAAAATTTGGGGTGTGACATATCTCCCCACATAAGATTCATCGTCCTCGATGATCCAATGTGTCCAAAAATTATAACATGATAAGGTTTTTATTCAACTTGAAAAGTTTAAAATAAATGAGGAAATTTCTGGTAAAAATCATGATAATTTTCACAGGTGGCATTATCTTCTGCATATTGGTCCCACTGGACCTTACACTGAGTAACTTCTTTGTTATGCAAGTGGATCTTGCGTACTTCGAGCACTTTGATAGGCTCGATCATGACCACCCCTGGGTCCTTCACCTATAAAGTATTCCAATCAAGAATATGATTATTTCCTACAATATAATTTTTCAAATACGAAACATGGAAAACATTATGCATCCCAGCAAGAGCTAGTGGTAGAGCAATCCTATAAGCTACTAGGTTGACTTCCTCAAGAACTTTGAATGGACCCACATATCTAGGAGCTAGTTTGGACAATTTTCCAAACTTAATTGAACTCTTTTGAGGTTTAACTCTTACTAGAACTTTTTCTCGCACTGAGAACTATATTGGCATGCGATTAGCATTAGCATAGTTTTTCTACCTATCATTTGCCTCCACTAATATTTTCTTGATCAGCTTAATATATTTTTCCATTTCTTATAGCATTTCTAGACCAAGGCTAATCATATCTTCTAGCTTATCCCAGCTTATAGGAGTTCAGAACTTTCTTCCATACAATGCTTCAAATGGAGCCATCTTGATAGCAGAATGATAAGAATTATTATAAGCAAATTCTACAAGCGGAAGATAATCCTCCCACTTGTATTGTTGATCCATGCAATACATTCTCAAAAGATCTTCCAAAACTTGGTTTACTCTTTCTATCTGACCATCTGTCTCGGGATGGTAAGATGAGCTTATGTTCAATTGAGTTCCAAGTGAGGAGAATAAGGTTTACCAAAACCTTGATGTTGTGCATGCATCCCTATCTGAGATGATCTTTTTAGGAATACCATGCAAGCTTAACACTTCTTGCACAAATTTATGGGCTATGACTAGTGCTCCATCTGTCAAATTTCTAGATATGAAATGAGCTACCTTGGTGAGTCTATCTACCACTACCAGAATACCATTATGCATATTTCTAGACATAGGAAGACCTTGTACAGAATCCATACTAATGATCTACCATTTCCACTCTGGAATCTCATGAGGATATGGGATCCTACTGGGTGATGATGTTCTGTTTTCACCCTATGGCATTCTAAATGTCCTGCTACAAACCTTATAGCATGCCTCTTCATTCCTTTCTAGAAACATAATGGTTTTACATCGGCTAGGAGTTTCGTCACTCCAAGATGTCCTCAATATGGTGTAGAATGAACTTCTTTCCACACGATATTCCTTAAATTCTCAGAGTTTGGAACATACATTCTTCCTTTAAATCTTAATGGTCCATATGGTTCAAAGTAGAATCCATCATGCCTCAAATCTTGAGGATTGTCCAAGAGATCTTGCTTAACCTACTTATAGTATTCATCTCCCTTGGACTTTTGCAACACCTGATTCTTGAAATCAGAATGAATAGAGATCATCAAGGAGATATGTCTCCTTCAACTTAGGGCATATGCTACTTGGTTTTCCCTACCTGTAATGTAACTGATATCCAAATCATGGTCAGATATCAACTCTAACCATCTCCTCTGACATGCATTAAGATGTGGTTGGTTAAACAAATATTTTAGACCTTGATGGTATGTCCTTAACTTAAAGGGTTTCCCAAGAAAATAATGCCACCACATTTGCAGTGCATGAACAACTAATGCTAACTCGAGATCATGTGGAGCATAATTCTACTCACATGTCTTCAGTTTTCTAGACTCGTAAGCGATAACTCACCCTTCTTGCATAAGTACACCACCTAATCCTTCTCTTGAGGCATCGGTGATGACCACAAACTGACTTTCTGGATTAGGTACTTTTAGAATTGGTGTCGTAGTTAATTTCTCTTTCAGTCGATCAAATGCCTCCTGGAATTTTTCTTACCAAACAAACCTTTTAGATTTCCTTTGTACCGAAGTAATGGGGCAGGCAATCCTTGAGAAGTTAGCCACAAACTTTCTATAATATCCTACTAAACCCATGAAACTATGGACTTCATGCACATTTTTCAGTGCAGGCCACTCTAGAATGACTCTGATCTTTACTGGATCTACTGCAATTCCCTCTGCTGAGATTATATTACCCAGGTATTATACTTCCTTTTGAAAGAAAGTACACTTTGAGAGCTTACCATAAATTTTATGCTCTCTCAGACGCTTGTTGATGGTGATGTTAGTCACACACAAACACACAAATAAAAGTTACACAACAACCTTTATTTATCTTGAAAGATACGATGAATTCAAAGAATTCATGATCCCAAGTCTCCGTTGATTAGTTCATAATCTACTGACGTTACTCAGTGGTTGATGTGTGTTGCTGTTAATCATTCAGGGGCCTTACGTTCTTCAGTAGTTTCTGCAAAGTTCATCAGTATTCCTCCAAATATCCTATTTTTTATGTCTATTCTACATAAATCTCCAACAATTCTACCTCTGCATTATGAATTTACTCAAATAATGTGCCTACAGGTTGATATTTGCATGATTTCTACCATTATTTATGATTCCTTGCATGATATTTTCAACACTACATGCATTTAGCTCAAATATGTTAATGATATTTAGTTATCTACGAGATGTCAGCATATTTTTTTGTTCTGCTTGTTATTTATCATGATTTGCAGTTATGGAAATGATTTACTCAAATTAAAATGAGAAAAAGGGTTAGAGAATGAGATTTCCAAAATTACTTGACTGAGATCACTGATCCACATACATGTTCTCATTCAGTAATGAAGAGAAGAAAACTAGAATCATACTTCACTAGGACATTCCACAAATCCGCATGATCCACTACAAATCTTCAAAGGAAAAGTTGAAAACAACATGCAATAAAATGAAAATGCTTCTAGTTGAACATAGAATTCACCATTACATATCCAGAAATCAACTTGAAGATTACGTAAAGTTTATAATCAGGATGTAATCTAAAGCTTCATCTCCATTCAGTATGCTTTAGAACAAGTACATTTACAATGATCTGAAGAAAGAACCTTGACATTTCAACCATTCGATCCTCATTAGTCTCAGTAATCTGATCTCCTATATGAAATTATATTGGTCAGATTTTTTATGATTGACTTCCCTCCTTTTTTTACAGAGTAAAGGGGCTCGATATATAGCTCTGATTATCCCCAATACGGTGTCCAAGAAACCCTATCTAATCAACGGTCTGCATCTCAAGTGTAGCATCCACTGGTGGAAAAAAAAACTCTGCCAAAAACTTGAGTAGCATACCCATACCGAGCGCCGCTCCCTTAATAATGTTTCCACCTACACTTTCCTCTGCATTGAAAGCCTTTACTCCTTCTGCATTTGCAACCCCTTGGGATCTGATCCACTACCTAGTCAGAATGTTAGATGGGCTTTCATTATAGCAGTTAATGCGCCACCAACTCAGTCTTCAGTTGCAGTGTTGGCACCCTTTTAAACTCTCTACATATTTTCATCATCGACGTGACCTTCGTAGTCAAGGTGAGCCAGTAATTTCCTTTCGATCACACCCTCTGGCTGATGCAGCTCCCTTGTTCACTTTATTTGCACACCTTTTCATTTGTATCAAACTTGAATATACAAGCGCAGATGCATACAAACCCTTTGTATGTCTTTTCGGACTTCAAATTTTTATAGACCGCAGTTTATTCATTTTCGGCTCCGTGACCTACATAAAGTGCAAATGCATCATTAGATATACATTAAGTCAATGCATTGGTTTAAACAAATTCTAAACTTTCTTCAGCTCCACATTGCATGTATAAAAGCTTTGTATATTTTGCTTTGTATGTATCGCAACATACATACAAGGCGGAAACATACAACAATTTAATCTCACTTCATAAATCTTCGGTTTTGTGTAGCATGCATATTTATTTGTATGTCACCAAAACATGCAAGCCCACATACATACAAGGGACTTAACCTCTTTTCATAACTTTTCGGGTCCGCAGCTTGTATACTCCGTTGTATGTTTACTTTGTATATTTTGCAGTCTTTGAACATACAAACCCCAATATACATGGATTTAACGCTATTTCATAGTTATTTCGGTTCCGTCATTTGTATGTAGCGTTGTATATTTCCTTTGTATGTTAGATACATACAAACATAAGATGCATCCGCCAGACTTAACTGAACATACATTTTAACTTTTAACTGCATCGGGTCCGCGGCATGCATATGTCATTGTATATCTACTTTGTATGTTAGAACTGTAGATTAGATAAATAAATAAGGTAAAAACACAAAATAATATGCACGTAAAAACACAAAAAGCTATACCTCACATGCAAACCCAATCTCATCAAGGGAGTAAGAAGCATTTGCACCCAAAATAGCTCCTAAGACATGATGATCCCTAGACAAGTGATTCAAATGTGAAATGCTAACTAAATATGCAACTCACTAAAACTAGTTCAATTGGTATTTTGGCATAATAACTTTGCATAAAACTTGGATCCCCAAATGGGTGGAGAGAGGTTCTATTTATATATTTTTGGAAGGGATTTTGATCCAAGGGTGGAGATTGATTTGGAAGATCAATGGTGGAGGATGAAGGTGATGTGGAGGGCCTAGATTCAATCTTGAATGAATGGAGGGCTAGGAATAAAAATGAATCTTTTATTCATTTTGGGAAAAGGGGTATTAAATGAGCATGGGTGGTGAAGGATTATTTTTTAATTAAAGATTCATATGGGGGAATGTAAATGAATTAAAAATTCATTTGGGGAAGAGAGAAAATAAATGAGTATGGGTGAGGTAAGGGGTTGTAAGGAGAATTAAATGTGATGTGGGATGTTTTAAAATAAAAAATTGACTTAAGTGGATTTGTTTCAATTTTTTATTTAGAGGATGTGGGGAAGGGTGTTAAACTAGGTTTGACCACCCAAATGAAGGGGTTAAGATTAATTAAACATAGGTTTTATTTAATTAATCTTAGGGCTAGGATGAGGTAGGCTAGGGTGGGCAATTAAATAATAGCTATTTAATTGTCTAGGGTAGGGATAGGTCAATTAGTAGGCTAGATTAATTAGTTAACATGGTTTTTAACTAATTAATTAGATTTAGTAAAAAAGGGGAAATTGATTTAATAAATATTGCATATTTATTAAATCAATTGGCTAAGGTGGGGATTATTGAATTAATGAAATTAATTCAATTGTTGGGATAAAATGATGGAAAACAGGGTAACGAAGGGATAATTAATTAATTAAAAATTTAATTAATTGGTTAGGAGATAAATTGACATGATTAGGGATGTCGAGATTTGGTTTGATGGTAGAAAACATTTTTAGGTGTCTACATTTGCCCCTCTTTGATGTGGCATCAGGACCTAGGAGGGAAGTGGCGTCAGGTCAAAGAAAAATATGCCCCAGCTGTCAGGAAGGAATAAGATGGATAAGGGATGCCCCCTTGAGAGATCGGCAGGAAAATAAAAAAATTTCCAGGTGAGTTCTCGAAAGGATGTGACAAAAGTGAAGGTTGGATAGGTGACGGAAAAAGAAGATGGTAGGAAGAAAAACGGAGGAAAAAGGCTAAGATCTACACCCTGGATGAGAAAAGAGGGGGTGGAAGGATGACATGGCCCACTATATTAGGAAAAGTGGGCCCTAAGAGTGCCACATTTGCACACTTTAACTTTAGAGAAGAAGAAGCGATGGAGAGATGGCTGACTGCAACCCCCAGTTCCCACGACTTCGACACATCTCAGAGCAATTCCGATCATTTAGCCGGGCACCGGAGGCTGGACCTCAGGTAGGGTCTAACCCTGACTTTGTAATTTTTTTATTTTTCGTGCATTTTTGGGGTTTGGGGGTTAGGGATTAGAGCGCGTAGCACCAAACGTTAGGCGGATTAGAGCCAACCTCTGGATTGGAACTATCTACCAGGGTAGGGTAAGGGTGTTTTGTCACCATTTAGCTGGGATTTTAGCGCTATCATCTGGATTAGCACAATTTTTAGAAGAATAAGGTTTTCGCGTTGTAGTGCTAAATTTAGGTTTGGGTAGCGCTATTCTCTGGAATAGCACTATCTATGGGAGTGGCGCTATATGAAAATTTAGCGCCATATCTGGGGATAGCGCAATAGTGTATATTAGCACTTGTGGGGGAATTGGTGCTATTCATTTGAATAGCGCTAAGTGGCAAATCAACACCATTTTTCAAAATAGCGCCAAGTATGTTGCGCTGTAGTGCCATATTCAGAATTAGCGTGAAATGGATTACGCAGTGGCGCTATTCTCTATAATAGCACTATGGAGAAGAAGTAGTAGCGCCATTTTTGGAATGGTGCAAAGGTTTGCCTATTTTGGCACCAATGATTTTGGCTTTTAGACAGTAGAAGAAAGGGTGTGATTTAGAAAAAGATAGGTTAATATCTAACCAGAAAGTTATGGATGTAGGATACACGCCGATTTATAGTCTATTCACGAGAGCGACGGGTGCCATCTGTGATGGCACTGTTTGATGATTTTGATGATGCTATGCAAGCTTGATTGGTGAGATTGGGGCTTCTGACGGTGGCATTGATGCTAGTTCTGTGAGCTCATAGAGCTCTGATGACAGCAGTTGTGGAGTGGTACCACTCTGAGACTTGCAGCTTTCTGTTGCCGACTGGTGAGATCACCATTACACTTGAGGATGTTTATCTCATCCTCAAGCTACCTATTCGAGGTTGACATGTTAGATATGACACGAGGAGGGGATGGAGTGCCCTGATCAGGGTGTTTGGAGAGGACCACATTGTTCTCTCAGCGGATGGGAGAGAGATGAGCTATGAGGGGACACTAGCCATAGGTACAGATCCCTTTGCCTTATTCCTATGTGCTTTGATTGGAGGTGTTGTGATGCCTGATAGGTGAGGCAGGGGCTTTCTGGTTGGCTGGGGGGGATGATAGAGGGGATGGTGAGGCATGAGACTATCTATGCCTGGGGACCAGCGATGCTAGGGCAGTTATACCATGAGATGCATACAGTCGCCTACCTGCATGATAGAGTGTTGTCAGCTAGAGTTACTCTGCTTCATGTATAGATTTGGGAGCACATCATTGTTACCCAGCCGACATGTGGGTATTATCGGTGGCCCTTTGAGGCTTTTGTATTTTTTATATCGAGATGTAGAGTACACATATACTAGACAGGTGCGGTACTGGAGGAGGATGCTAGATGATGTTATTAGTGTGGTCTGGCGACCGTATATCGACGTAGAGCCGTGGCCAGATTATGATATTCATCTACCATTTGCGTTTCAGCAGCAGTACCTGATGGATCGAGGAGACCATACTATAGAGATGTATCTACCCTCGCGGGTCATGCGGCAGTTTGGTTTGAGATAGGACACTTCGCAACAGATGGCCATATATGCACAGACTCCTCGAGATGTGGCCTTCTGGCCTGCAGCCATATAGCCACAGGTTGCCTTAGCTGACTTTGGAACTTTACAGCCAGTGCGGTGGGATTGGGGGAGCACTATTAGAGATGCAGGTACTACGCTTGCATATGATATATGGTGGCAGATGCATCGGCCCACTCGGTTGACATACCTGGAGGAGGTAGTCCCGGCGGAGGAGGCAGCGGGGTCAGGTGGTGATGATGATTCTGATGATGGAGACGGCCTAGATGGGGATGACATCTTGGGGGAGGAAGAGGAGATCCTGGAGGAATATCTAGTGGAGGTGGGTGTTGATGGAGAGGAGAGGGTAGTTGGAGGGGAGAGATAGCTGATGGATGTGCTGGCAGCAGCAGCAGTTAGACAGGTGTCTCAGTAGCATGTTGCAAGGTAGCAAGTACCTATTCAGCAGGTTCCTATTGAGTAGGTGCAGATTGGTGTGGGGCAAAAGCCTAGAGGGCCTCGACATCGTGGGGGATAGCTAAGGGTGGAGAGGGGTGATCTACCCCCACCACAGGTAGCGCAGCAGCAGGTAGGGCCTTCAGGGATAGCTAGGGAGGCAGAGGTTGAGAGGTTCACACCTCGTCGGTGGCCTTGGGGTGAGGAGGAGGAGATGGAGACCCTACGAGCACAGGTGGCTAGCCTGGAGGAGGAAGTAGACAGCTGTGAGGCAGAGTTGGTGCAGTTACGGGGGGAATTGGCGTTATTAGATGGGGCAGATAAATAGGTGGTGGCGTTACAAGCACAGCTAGCCCAGGCTCAAGGTGACATAGAGGTGTTGACCAGAAAGCAGGATACAGCGCTTGGCAGGGCACAATAGGCAGAGACTGCATCAGGTACTCTACAGGCTTCAGGTGGTGGACTTGCCCCAGTTTTGACAGGGATGTAGGCTGAGTTGTCCCAGGCACAGGCACAGTCATATCAATTACAAGGACAGTTGAGCCAGGTACAAGGGGATTTGATAGAGGCCAGAGCATGGGTGGAGTACTATTGGGGCTTGTATTATGCGGCCGTGCTAGTAGCGTAGCGTGCCCTGAGCTATAGTCAGGTCAGTAGATTAGGGGCCTCTAGGTCTCATAGATCGAGATCAGTGCAGTCAGTTCAGCAGACGATGCCTCCTCCCTCGTACGTGCCCCAGCAAGTTCCACAGGTTCAGGTGTAGCCACAGCCATAGCTACAGATAGGAGCACAGCCACGACCAGGATCAGAGTCTGCCACTCCTTCAGAGAGAGGATCCTTCATGTGATAGCTTTATCATGTTAGCCCTCAGAGGCATTGTATTAGGACTTGGTATTTTTTGATGATATGAGCGGTGTACATTTTTTTGCAGTGATTATATATGATATGATGCTTTTTGATGGTCATGTATTTGTTTATGCTGTTCTATTATGATGATGCCTATGTGATGGATGTAGCTTATGCTTTATGTATTTTATATGCTATGGATGTGTTCTATTTATGCAATTATGTTTTTGATTTTATGGATGCATTTATGATGGATTTATTGGGATATATGTATGGTGTTTGTGATTTTTTTGGACTGTATGATGTATAATGCAAATGAATGTTTAGAGTAATAAACATTTATTATGGATGCAACAATGTGATGTAATGTATGTTTATTGAAATAAACACATGTTATGTATGGAATATGTATATGCCACTAGATGATCTGTTAAATGCAGTTTCAGTGATTTATGATTGTGTAATGTAACTAAATGTTTATGAGATGATATATATGGAATGCAATGTGATGATACTAATTTTAATTTTAACATGCACCTATGTGATGACAACATAAGTGAGTATGATATGATTTGCAATGATATATAATGTGCAACTAAATGATTAAAAATGAATGTAATGATTATGCAGATTAAATGGTTAAAATGAACCTACATGATATGCAAATTAAATGGTTAAAATGATCCTACATGATATGCAAATTAAATGGTTAAAATGAACCTACATGATATGCAAATTAAATGGTTAAAATGATCCTACATGCTATGCAAATTAAATGGTTAAAATGAACCTACATGATATGCAAGATTAAATGGTTAAAATGAATCTACATGATATGCAAATTAAATGGTTAAAATGAATCTACATGATATGCAAATTAAATGGTTAAAATGAACCTGCATGATATGCAAGATTAAATGATTTAAATGAATCTACATGATATGCAAATTAAATGGTTAAAATGAATCTACATGATATGCAAATTAAATGGTTAAAATGATCCTAACATGATATGCAAATTAAATGGTTAAAATGAATCTAACATGATATGCAAATTAAATGGTTAAAATGAACCTACATGATATGCAAATTAAATGGTTAAAATGAATCTACATGATATGCAAATTAAATGGTTAAAATGAATCTACATGATATGCAAATTAAATGGTTAAAATGAATCTACATGATATGAAAAATGTGAACGAGGTGATAGGTGGGATGCAAACTAGGTGATAGCTGAGATGCAAACTAGGTGATAGCTAAGATGCAAACTAGGTGATAGTGAGATGATCAAGTCCTGATACACATGATGTTCTTTGTTCGACCCTGAGCAATGAGGCTGTGGGAAAGGGGATTAGGTGGGGAGAGGATAGGGGTGTATGGATGGGGTATGGATAGGATTGGGAGTGTCTAGAGGATGGGGGGGATGAGAGGATTTGTTTAGGTCATAAGACACCACGTCATTGGGGGGGTTTGGTTTGATTCAGGATGTGTGAAGTGGGAGAGTTAGATTAGTGAGGGCGTTGGATGGGTTGGTGGGGGTGATTGATTATCAAATCTAGGCCGAAATGAGTGATTAGGATGATGATTTTGAGCTAGTAATAGTAGTTGCAAAAGATTAATTGAAAGCATTTCTTAGTTTATTATAGCAATGTAGGATACAGTTCACAAAGGTATGAAATGACCTAGGTGATGATGTATATCCCATGATTGCATGGACTAGACCCACAAGCAATAGGTTGATTTCATGCGTGCCCAAGGTAGTATAATCTTGCCTAGCCTAGGAAGGGGAGTCATAGCAATGAGTGTGAATAATACATATAAGGTTTTGATGCCTATATATGCAAATGGGACACATCATGCTAGAACCGACCTAGACTTCAAGATATGAATACTATTCCTGGAGTAATGGAACCAACCCACAAGCACAGCATATAGAAAGAATGATTATGTCTACTCCAAGTGTTGTCCACTACTTACCATGATATAATGAGATCAAGGTAGCTTTGGGGATATCTTAGAGTGAGACAATAAGATAAAAATCAATAATCAAAAAGACCAAGAAAAAGATACAAATAGCCCTTGTGTACTCTTGCCAAGAGACGTGTTGATAGGATAACATATTTTTGTCCATTGTGGGAAACATATATCCTAAGATGCAGATCAGTTGGATTTGATTGGAGAATTTTTGAAAGGTGGGCAAAAGAATAGTCTGGCCAAGTGTAGGATTATGGTTGGTATGTTGATTGATGATTTTTGCACTAGGGACCATGTTTCGAGTGTATACTTAGCATGTGTTTCATTTATTAGGTCTAGAAAGATTAATGAATGGGGACCATCCAAATGGGTTGGATGGGTGCATCTTATGTACCTGAGTACTGGAAACATCCTTCGTATTCTAGACTACCTACATACCCTATATCCACGGGATCAAGGTACTTTCAAGATGTGGTTGAAATGAATATGTAGTTCTGGTATGACTTGATGATGTGGGGAAAGGTTGGGATGGTTGTCATGGTGGGGATTTGATGTATGTTTTGATGATTACGATTTTGCAGCGAGATTGATATGGGGTGATTATTTTTTTAGATTTTCTGTGTTTTTCTATTGTTTTTGGATTTTCTGATTTTGTGTTGTTTTTGGATTTTCTGATTTTGTGTTGTTTTTGGATTTTCTGATTTTGTGTTGTTTTTGGATTTTCTAATTTTGTATGTACAAAAGGGAGCTTACAAGGATCCTCGTTCCATGAGTTAGCTTGGGGACAGGAGAGTGTGGGGTTGGGCAATAGGGTTTGATGTTTCTCAATTCCAAGCCATGTGGTGGGTACGATAGGGAGTGGTATGATGGAAAGAGTACTTATTAGATGGTGAAATCAACCACTACGCATGGCGCCTGAAATAGGTTTTCACCATGGTACTTATCCAAGGCGTCACCAAAGTGATTTTCACCATTGGAAGTTTTTATTGCGCTCAGGTTTTTTCTTGATTTTTTGGTTTTTTGGTTTTTTGATTTTTTTAACTTGGGTTACCTGATGGGTTATACATAAAATTTCTTTAGATATAGGATGTTCATCGGCTCATGCAGAGGCTGCCCCTCAGGTGTTGCAAGCTGATAGGCTTCGGATCCATAGTCAGTTGTGACGACATAAGGTCCTAGCCAATTGGGTTCAAACTTTCCTTGCTTAGGACGCTCTTGTAGGTTCTTCTAATTTTCCATAAGGACAAGGTCGCCTACCTCAAATTTTTGAGTTCTGATCCTCTTGTTGTAGCTTCTTCGGAGGCGGTTTTGATATGCCTACAGGTGGTTCAACGCATTCAAGTGTTTCTCATCCACTAGTTCTAGTTGATACAACCTTGTGACTCTATATTCCTCATCAAAGATTATGTTTTGTAGGGATACTCATAGTGATGGGAGCTCCACCTCAATAGGTAAAATGGCTTCAGATCCGAATACTAGGGAAAATGGGGTGGCTCCTGTGGGAGTGTAGATGCTTGTGCAGTAGCCCCATAGGGCAGGGTTAAGTTGGAGGTACCAGTCGCGGCCAGCTTCATTGACTGTCTTCTTTAGGATGCAGAGGATGGCTTTATTAGATGCCTCTGCTTGACCGTTTCCTTGAGGGTAATACGGCATGGAGAAATGGTGTTTGATATCAAATTTTTCGCACAAGGTGCGAACTTCTTGATTCTTGAATGGCTTTCCATTATCAGTGGTAATAGAGTGAGGGATACCATAGTGGCAGATGATGTAGTGGAGGATGAATTTGAAGATTTGGGTGCCAGTGGTGAAGGTGAGTGGTATTGCTTCCACCCACTTGGTGAAGTATTCAGTAGCAGTGATTATGAACTTATGGCCATTAGAGGATGGGGGATGTATTTTCCCTACGAGGTTGAGTCCCCACTGTGAGAAGGGCCATGGGGTTGTGATGGGTTGCAACTCCTGTGCTGGTGTGTGGATGAGATCGCCATGCTATTGACATGGGAGGTATTTTTTGATAAACGATAGGCATCTCTATCCATGGTGGGCCAATAATATCCAGTCCTTAGGATCTTTTTAGAGAGAGCGGGTCCACTTGAATGCGCCCCACAGATACCTGCGTGTACCTCTTCCAATGCTACCTCAGCTTCCCTATAGTCTAAACATCGTAGAAGCATACCATCAAGACTCCTTTTGTACAGGGTGTTGCCTACAAGGATGAAACGGGAGGCTCAACGAATGAACGATTTTCACTGTGATGTGGATAGGTTAGGGGGGAGGATATTATTGTGGAGGTATAGGTAGGTTTCTTGATACCATGGGGTTAGGGGACCAATGAATTTGCACACTAGTTCTAATTGAGGAACATCGTATGCTGGGATGGGGAGTTCTTCTATCAGGAACTCACATTTCTTTCTGTCTTTCTTCATGTCGACCAGAGATCCGATGGTGGTCATGGCATCTGCAACTTTATTGTTGAGCCTTGGGATTTGTTCAAAGTGGATGTTAGTGAAGTAATCTTTGAAATCATCGACCATATTTTTATAGGGCAGGAGCTTATCATCCTTTGTCTTGTATTCATTATTTACCTGTCGGATGACTAGTTGAGAATCTCCATACACAGTCAGGTTCTCAATTTTCCATTTTATTTCCATGCAGAGACCTGTGATGAGGGCTTCATATTCTACCACGTTATTGGTACATGGGAATGTGATCTTGAAGGACTTAGGGATGGTGTCGCCTTGAGGGGTAACAAACAGGACACTTGCCCCCTAGCCTCTGTGTGTGTATGATCCATCGAAGTACATCTTCCATGTTTCTGTGGCTGGTGTGATTGTTAGGATAGCTTCATCAGGGAATTCCACCAGTGTGGGATGTTCTGCAAGAATGAGCGCTTCAACCAACTGATCGGTAATAACCTGTCCTTTAATGGCCTTTCTCTCTATGTATTCAATGTCAAATTTAGTGAGAATCATGACCCACTTTACCATTCTCCTAGTAAGAGCAGCTCTGTTTAGTAGATATTTTAATGGGTCAATCTTGGCGATGAGCTTGGTCTTGTGATTGAGCATATAGTGTCTTAACTTTTGTGACGTAAAGATGAGGGCTAGGCATGCTCATTCAATTTGTGTATAGTTGAGCTCATATGAGATCAAGGTGCGGCTGATGTAGTAGATGGCTCTTTCCTTTCCATGCTCATCATGCTATGCTAACAGGGCTCCGATAGCTATCTCTGTGGCAGAGATGTATAGCAAGAGGGGTTCTCCTTGCCTTGGTGGAGTTAGAACAGGAGGATTAGCCAGGTATTCTTTTAATTGATCAAAGGCATCCTGACACTGAGTGTTCTAGGCAAAAGCTATATCTTTTCAGAGTAGATGCTAGAATGGTTGGCATTTATCAGCAAGTTGGGCAATGAATCGATGGATAGACTAGAGTTTGCCTTGCAGACTTCTCAACTATTTCAATGTTTTTGGTGGAGGCATTTCAGTGATGGCCTTGACCTTTGCAGGATCTACCTTGATTCCTCTTCTAGAGACTATGTATCCTAGCCGTTTTCCTGAGGTGACACCGAAGACGCACTTCTTTGGATTTAGGCGAACATTGTATTGCTCTAACCGGTCGAAGATCTTGGCCAACACATCTAGGTGCTCTTCTCTGGTCTTTGATTTCCCTACTAATTCATCTACATAGTCTTCCATGATGTAGTGAAAAAGTTCATGGAAGATGACAGTCATCACTCTTTGATATGTAGCTCCTGCATTCTTCAGGCCAAATGGCATTACGACCCAGCAGTATGTTCCCCATGGGCATATGAAGGTTGTCTTATGCTGATCCTCTTCAGCAATTTTGATTTGGTTATATGCTAAGAAACCATCCATGAGGGATAACATTTCATGTCCTACTGTGAGATCCACTATCATGTCGATGTTTGGTAGTGGGAAGTCATCTTTTGGGCAGGCTTTGTTGAGGTCTCTGAAGTCCGTGCAGCAGTGGATTTGGCCATCTGGTTTGGCTACTGGTATGAGGTTGGAGACCCATTCAGGATAATCAATTGGGAAAATGAACCCAACATCCAGTAGTTTCTTTAGCTCTTCTTTGACAAGGAGGGCCACTTGAGGATTCATTTTTCTGAGTTTTTGCTTTACTGGTTTCGCATCAAAGCGCACTGTCAGATGATGAACAACCAAGGCAGGATCTAGCCCTGGCATGTCTATGTAGGTCCATGCAAAATTGCGATTTCATCATGTGAACAATGCTAGGAAGTTTTTATGTTCCTGTATGTTGAGAGATTCTGCCCTGAAAGTGATTTTCGGCTCTTCTTCCGTCCCAAGATTCATCTCTTGGGCTAGCTTGACTAGTACAAGCGATCTGTCTGGATAAACCTTGTCTATTTTAGGAAGGCCCATGCTTCCATCTCCTAGCGCCTTGTGGAGGTTTTCACTAGGAGATACATCTTTTGTTTTGACTTTTTTAGGATCTAACACTGCCGCAAAATAGTTTTCACCATCAGATCCATTTTTTATTTTTATGTTTTTATGATTGGAAGTAGGGGTTGTCTCCCTGAAATAAGCATGCGTATCAAGTTCAATGATGTATCCTGCCCTGTGATCTCCCAAGGGGAAGTGATCTCTTACTCCCATCGTTTCAGCGATGGCCTCATAATTAGGTGCTATGTCGAAGACAGGAGGTCCTCATTGGTCCCAATTAATGAGGTCAGGGTATACTAGTGGTAAGTCATTTGATGATGAGGCTAGGGTGGTGATTGTGTGGATGGTGCATATGGATGAATCAAAGAAGTTGACAAAGTCACTACAGGAGTCTTGATGGTTTGTTTCATTGATGTTATCGACTTCAGGGGAGCCTATAGCAACCTCGGCCAAGATACATTCGCCGGTAGTGAGGATACGTTGTCTTTGACCATATCCCAATCGTTGGGTATAGGGGTTTCTTGTTTCTTGGACGGGTTCCACGATCCCTTGCTCATGAAGGCCAATACTGCCTTATCCTTTGTAACCCATGCTTTTGACAATTTCTGAACCTTTTCCATAGATTTCAATGGGTATGGTGGGATCTTCTTGTTCTATTTCTTCGTCCTTGTATAGCCAGGATGAGATATCCTCGAGTACATCCTGATCCAGGAGATGTTTCTTCTCAAAGATTGGCAATGGTTTGCACTTGATGACCACTGTGTTGGCTGCTTCAGTCTGTGGGATGCCAAATGTCTTAGGATTGGGTAATGTACCCACACAAAAGGTGCCATGCAGGTCATATTCCCCACATCCCATGTCGCTGAGCTTGATCTTGACCTCGAGTGGTGGAGGTGCTTGGGATGAAGTGGTGGCGATGTTGGCGAGGTCGATGTATGAGGTGGATGTTGTTAGATTGGCTTTAGTGGTGGCTTTGTTGTATGGGCAGAAGGTTTGGTTGTGGCCTTCTAGAAAACTACAGTATTGGAAGGGGCGGGGGTCGGCATAGACAGTTACTTCCATGCCGTTGTGAGGGAATTTGAGGCATTAATGTAATGTGGATGGGACGGCTTACATGGCATGGATCCATGGTCGGCTGAGAAGAATGTTGTAGGGCAGGTCAAGATCAAGGACTTGGCATTTTGTTTCCAATATTTTTTGTCCCAGTTGAATAGGGAGCTTGATGGTGCCTTTAGATAGCCTTTTGGTGTCATCATAGCCTTTGATTGTGATGCACTTGCTGGTGTCTACAACCACATCAGAGTACCCCAAGTGTTTTAATAGTTTTAGAGTGCATATGTTTAGGCCGAAGCTACCATCTATTAAGACTCTTTTAATGATGTGTTTGTGGATACGGACTTCAATGTGTAGGGCATTGTTATGTAGGTCTTTAGAAGCAGGAAGGTCCTTTTCTGAAAATGTGAGATGGTGAGGTGCGGCGATGTGTCCTACCATGGCTTGGAATTGGGTCCCATTCAAGTTGGTGGGGACTTGCCTTTCCAAGAGTGCTTTGTCAATGACGTCTTTGTGGATAGGTGATGTGCAAAGCAACTCAAGGATGGAGATTTGTGCGAGTGTCTTTCCTAGATGCTCTAGGAGGTTATACTGATTGGTAGGTGTTGGACGTGCGGTTGGACGAGGGGGTAGGGGATCGGATGTGGATGCAGGTGTTTGTTCATCGGGAGGGGTTGTTCGGATGGATACACATCCACGATGGGTTGTTATAGCACAATCGGATGCTTGTGTCCAAATGGTGATTGTATTGACATGGTGGGATGATGGTTCGATCCACCCTATAATAGAGTCATAGGATGCGGGTGGTGGGGTGACATTGTATGTTTGATTGGATGAGGAGGGTTTATTATGGTGGGGCAGTGGATCCTTGTAAGCTTCGAGGTTGGCATTTGGTGATGGTTGGGTGCTTTGATCGAGGCTGACTTGATTTTGATCTATAAGGTCTTGGATGCAATGTTTTAGTTACATGCAGTCAGCGGTTTTATGACCCGCAATGTAGTGGTATTCACAATAGTCGTTCTCATTGTACCACGTGGCTTTGAGTTCATTTTCTTGATAGGGTCTAATAGGTGGGAGTGTGATCAAACCTTTTTTAAGACATATGTCAAGGATGTCCTCGATGGGTTCCCCTAAGGGTGTAAATTATCTTCTAGGTTTGCATGGTTTAGCTTGCCCCCTTTGGTTATTTACATTAGTGGCATAGGTGTGTGCAGACATTTGGTTCTGTACATGTTGGACAGCTTTCACAGCTATGACGCTGTAGTTCAAAGTGTTCTTGTTCTTCCCCCAATAGCGTGATTTGTCATTTGATTGTGTATTGGTGTTGTTTGTATTGGGGGTGTTGTTATTGGATTTGTAGTTGTTGTTGTTGTTGGTGTTGTTGTTGTTGGATTTGTAGTCGTATAGTTTGATGGAGCCCTTGGCAATGAGGGCCCGTTCAATAGTGGTACCTTTGTCAATGACCTCTTCAAAGGTAGATGCACAAAGAATTTGTAAATGAAACCCTAATTCTTGATTGAGGTTGGTCACAAACATGGTGACGAGTTGTTTTTCAGGAATTGACCATGGGAGTTTAATTGCTAAGCTTCTCCACCTTTGCAAGAAAGAAGCGAAGGCTTCTCCGTTCTTTTGTTTGGTGTTGCAAAGGTCTGTCATAGACATCTCGTGTTCAAAGTTGTAGGAGAAATGATTTACAATTTTTTTGGCAAGCTCGGGAAAGGTCCTAATGCCTAGGGGAAGATGTGCGAACCATTCTGCGGCTTGACCGTCGAGCCTTCTTGGGAATAGTCTCATTAGATAGGTATCATTGTTTGAGACTTCTATGCAAGTGATGTAGAACTCCCTAAGATGGTCCCTAGGGTCTCCCTTTCCCTTCTATTTGTCAAATTTAGGTGTCTCGAAGTTCTTGGGGAAAGGGGGCATGTACAATGTGCGATCAAATGGATAGGGGTAGATGTCCTCAAAGGAGTAGTGTTTGTGCTTGCCCCCAGTTTGCAAGTCATCTACCTTTTGGATCAAGGCCTGTACAACGTTTGTGAGATCTTGTGGTTGTTGTGGTTGGAGTGGGTAAGCCTGTTGATTGGTGAGATGTTGGAGATGAAATGGGATTTGATGTTGGAGGTGTGTTTGGTTGAGGTTTTGGTATTGCGGGTTGGTGTTTTGATTGATTTGTGCTTGAGGTTGTTGATATGCGTGAAGTTGTTGGAGAATGTGTGGTGGTATTTGGGGGTTGGTTTGATGTTGAGTTGATGTAGTGAGGGGTTTTTGTGGATATGCGACATTAGACGGATTGATGTTAGCTAGGTGGATGTTGGATGGGTGGAATGTGTTGTGAGGTGGTTGTGAGAATAATTGTTGTAGGTATGCTATGGTTTGGGGGTTGGGTGGAGGCACACTTGTGGAGGTACTTGCCTGCGTGATGTTTCCTTATATACCCAAGGTGATTTGTGGCATGGAAGGGTTTATGGTAGTTGTGGTAGTGGATGTGATAACGGGTTGAGAAGTGGTAAGGATGGAGGCACTTGTGGGGTTTGTAGATGTGGTGACATTAGATGTTGTGTTGGCAGTAGATACGTTGGGTATTTATGTTTGAGAGATGATGGTTGGGTATTTGATGTGGATGCTTAGGTAGTGGATGTGGTAGGAAGAGTGTTAGAGGTTGATGGTTGTGATGATGTTGTGACGGGGGGTAGTTGAGCACCAATTTTGAGAAGATGATCAAGATATCTATTCGGGTCTGATCTTAGGATTTTATCAAGTAGGTCCATGTTGTTGGTGTCTTGCGTAAATCTCAAGACATCTAGATCATCTTGGGATATGGTGGGGACGCTTTGTGTTGGTGGTGGTGGTTGTGATTGTTGTAAGAACTGAAAAGGATTTTGATTGGGATTGTATGGGGGGATGTAAGAGTACGTAGGTGGGTTGAATGTTTGATAGATGGGTATGTTGTTGTCATTGGTGTTAGGCATTCGCATGCCATCATATTGTCTAGATCTTGCCATTTCTTGATTCTTTTTGTGTTGTGATCTTGTGATGGGCATGCACATATATGGAGTTGATTTACAAGGTGGAGTGAGATGGGGGATGAAGACCTTAGAGAATCTGATTGATTGTGTTGGACCCAAAGATGGATGTGGTAATGAGATGGAGTAGAAAAGAGGATGTGGTGGAAGATCGATATGTCTTTCTAAAATTTTTAACCTAAGGGTGGTATGAGCAGGCGATATTGATTTTTTGCACAATTGTTTGGACCAAAAGGTAGGTGATGGATGATGTTTGTTTTGAGGATGATTTTGATGGAAGGGGTTTTGATTTTGATGTTGATTTTGGTTGATTAGATGATTAGGACAATGTTTATGGGAAGGACTTGAGGGTCAACAAGTTGAGCTCTAGGTAAGATCTAGATTTTGTGTTGGCACAAAGGGATGTTTCTCTTTGTTTAGGGTAGACTAATGACCTTACGCAAAGAGGGGTGATTGTTTTTCTTGAAAGGTAGACTAATGAATTTTCAAGGAAAATATGATGTTAATGATGAGATCTAGATCTAACTTTGGCTCAAAAAGATAACAAGCTTTGGCTGATGATTTGTTGATGGGTGTTTTGATTTGGATTGGGATTTTTTGAAATGATTTGTTTTGGTCCAAGGAGATATGCAAAAGATTTAAGGGGGATGGATAGATATGGATTTGGGTGGATTATGATATAGCAAAGGGTCCAACAATGATGATGGTGGATTCTCTAAGGCTGAAATGATGTTATGTTTTGGAAACTTTTGAGGAGAAAATGGATGAGATACAGACAGTTTTTTGGAATGTAAATATGGATTATGGCCGAGCAGATGGTGAAGATCACACTGAATAGGTTTTTGTTTCAGGCAAGTCAATCTAAGAATAGCACCAATCCACAGGTGAAATGGCACCAAAATCAGATAGAGATAGCGCTAAAACAAGGCAGTGTTGGTCGGGTCTCTAATTTTGGTGTCAACTTTGGATTTGTTTTGTTTGGAATTTGATCAAATGATTTGGTTTGTCTCTTTGCAATTTGTTTGAGAGTAATTAAAGTACATTAACACTCAATTAAGCATATGAACACATGATAACCAAGATTTTTGTCTGTGAATGGATGTGTGATTTTGTTAAACAAGCACTTTTCACAACCTAAGGTGAAGATATGACAGTATTTGTTGAATCCCCTAGCTGCGCCTATTCAAAGCGGGTAGCTCCAGGATCTTGGTAGCACCGACTCCTCCTTACAATTGCACACACTTTTCACGCATACCAAGATCCAGGTTTCTTATAAGGCTTGTCCCTCACCAAACCTTTAGATTATCCCTGCTACCTCAGCTAAAAACCACATGAATCGGGGCCGCTTCAAAGGTTTCCCTTCTACGTCAACAAATAGAAGGATTTTGGCTTGCTAAACAATGGGTCGTAGTAAGGACATCCGTTCAGGTGGTTATACATGCAGCAACGCTACTCTCTGTTATGGAGTCTCCTAGCCTCCAAGGGTTACGCCTTGGAGGGTTTTGGGGGAGGTTGGACATCGGTATAACAAAACAACACCTGTTGTCTATGACTTTCATCACAAACACCTTATTTTATATAAAGGCTTGGAAGAGCTTGGCTTTAGCTTGATGCCGCTTAGGTCGTTCCCACCTTTCGAAGCAGGGTGGTAGGCCTTCTAAGGATTAACAAAAGCAACACAATCACAAAAATACTTTTAATCCCCAAGTTCATACAAAGATGCGAGGGGAGATCATACGTATTCTTTATGATTGCATCACACTAAACATGGTTCATTTTATTTCTTTGGATTATGTTGGGGGTGATTAATGCAAATATTGTGAGGAGCTTTTGATTCCCAAGGTCACCAAATGGTGCGAGGGAAGAGCATACACTTCTCATGCTACTAACACAAACCACGAAAACACTTCACACAAGTTTAAAATATTTTTTTTGATTAAATGAGTGAAGAATGCAAGATTGTTGTTCTTTTTAACCTAATGAATTTGTTGATACAATTTGTGGTTCTTTTTAAAAGCCCAAAATTGAAGTGTTTGGATTGTTGTTGGCACACAATTTGTAAATTTTAGAACACCAAATTTAAATGTTTGGCACACACACACACACAAAGATTTGTTTGTTGTTTGTTCAATTTTATAGCACCAAATCAAAATGTTGTGTAACTAACATGCAAAGGGGTTCATTTTTAGATTTCCAATTGAAGTGTTTTTGCTAAACCAGAGATAAAAACAACCTGCAAAAGTTTGTTAGTATCCGCAAAATGATAGTAAAGACCTGCAAAAACACTTGTCAGTACCTGCATAGACAGCAAAGTCAGTTTCACAAATAGGGCTAAACCAGAGGTCCCATGGCGCCATTGTGGATAGAAAATGGTGACACTGACAGAAAAAGACTGAGAACCCGACACCCTATACTAATGGCGCTAATTAAACAGATAGCGCCAATATAATACCCGTAAGGCGCCAAAATAGACGATCGCGCTACACCATTACAAAGAAGGTGCTAATAAAGTACATAGCACTAATACAATATAGATAAGGTGCTAATTCAAAAAATAGCGCTAAAATGGGGTCTAATAAAGTGCCACTGCGCAAGTTGTCCAGAGGTTCATTCACAGTCGCTGATAGCGCCAATCTGGGTGGGTAGCATCGATATGGGTCTGAGTGCATCCGACCTACAAAAAAATGGAGACCTTTTGAAAATAGAGTGTTATGCTACACACACAAGATGTCCCATTAGCATATTTAGCCTTGATAGAAGAAAATTAAGATAAAATAGAAGCCAACATGCATATCTAGATTCTTGAAAATTTTGACATAACTTCCCCTTGTATTTTCAAGATTTCTGTGAAAACAGAGAGCAATAAAATGAGGAAAAGTAGCAGAAAGCGCATAGACAAACTGATTAATGAGTGAGTTTTTAAGAAAGAAAAATGTTGCACAGAATAGCGCTAAAACAGGGAATGGCGCTAAAAGGAGCCAGAGATGGCGTCGCTGCGTAGGTAGGATGGCGTCAGACCTATAAATACACATCCCTTGCACAAAAACTCACACAAAATGGATTAGACTTGGACCTTGTGGGTCCCATCGAGCGTGCCAATGTAGATTAGATAAACAAATAAGGTAAAAACACAAACTAATATGCGTAAAAACACAAAAAGCTATAACTCACATGCAAACCCAATCTCATCAAGGGAGTGAGAAGCATTTGCACCCAAAATAGCTCCTAAGACATGATGATCCCTAGACAAGTGATTCAAATATGAAATGCTAACTAAATATGCAACTCACTAAAACTACCTCAATTGCTATTTTGGCATAATAACTTTGCATAAAACTTGGATCCCCAAATGGGTGGAGAGAGGTTCTATTTATAGATTTTTAGAAGGGATTTTGATCCAAGGGTGGAGATTGATTTGGAAGATCAATGGTGGAGGATGAAGGTGATGTGGAGGGCCTAGATTCAATCTTGAATGAATGGAGGGCTAGGAATAAAAGTGAATCTTTTATTCATTTTGGGAAAAGGGGTATTAAATGACATGGGTGGTGAAGGATTATTTTTTAATTAAAGATTCATATGGGGGAATGTAAATAAATTAAAAATTTATTTGGGGAAGAGAGGAAATAAATGAGTATGGGTGAGGTTAGGGGTTGTAAGGAGAATTAAATGTGATGTGGGATGTTTTAAAATTAAATATTTACTTAAGTGGATTTGTTTCAATTTTTTATTTGGAGGATGTGGGAAAGGGTGTTAAACTAGGTTTGACCACCCAAATGAAGGGGTTAGGATTAATTAAACATAGGTTTTATTTAATTAATCCTAGGGCTAGGATGAGGTAGGCTAGGGTAGGCAATTAAATAATAGCTATTTAATTGTCTAGGGTAGGGATAGGTCAATTAGTAGGCTGGATTAATTAGTTAACATAGTTTTTAACTAAGTAATTGGATTTATTAAAAAAGGGGGAAATTGATTTAATAAATATTGCATATTTATTAAATCAATTGGCTAAGGTGGAGATTATTGAATTAAAGAAATTAATTCAATTGTTTGGATAAAATGATGGAAAATAGAGTAATGAAGGGATAATTAATTAAATAAAAATTTAATTAATTGGTTAGGAGGGAAATTGACATGATTAGGGATGTCGGGATTCGGTTTGATGGTAGAAGACATTTTTAGGTGTCTTCAAGAACATACAACATAAAGTGCATTCAACGGATTTAAACAATTATTCACTTAAACTTTGAACATTTCGATCCCGACTTGTATGTAGGAAAAGGCGCAAGCGAAGTGCATACAAGTATAAATGCATAAAAACCCAATGACCCTTTTTTGTGACTAACACAAGGACGATATACAAAGGACTTTGTATATGAACGACTTGTATGTTTTGACCTTGTACATGCAACCCATTTTGTATATGAATGACTTTGCATATACAAGCAACTTTGTATATGCAACATACAAACCCGATTGTACATTTTACCAAAATACTCATAACTTGTAAAATATAGTGAATTTTAAGATGGTTCAAAAAACAACCCCTATTCATTTTTGACAAGGAATTCACCCATATTATGCTCTGGCACTTAATGCTTTTTTTTTTATTTTCAACAAGGTTTGTAACATTTCATTCCCTTTTCCCTTTTACCACCAAGCAGAACAACACACACAAGCAAAAGCAAAAGCCACAGCAGGGGTCCTCATTTTGCTAAGGAGTAAAAATGGGGCATGTTGTGAACATCACAACAACACTAAAGAATGATCTACAAATGTTGGAGATGTTCTTTCTCATTCTTGGAATAAATCATAATGATGTCTAGAAACAGAAGAACAAACTTATCCAGACAGTCTCTAAATACTTTGTTCATTAAATTCATGAATGTTGCAAGCATATTTGTTAGTCCAAAAGGTAAAACTGTGAATTCATAATGTCCATATCTAGTTCTAAAGGTTGTTTTATGGATATCTGCATCTCTCAACCTTAACTGATGATATCCAGATCATAGATCAATCTTTGAGAACACAACTACCCCACGCATTTGATCAAAGAGATCATCAATACGTGGCAATGAATACTTATTCTTTATCATTGCTTTATTAAGCATACGATAGTCTATACACAAACATAATGTACCATCCTTCTTTTTAATAAAGATCATTGGTGCTCCCCAGGGTGAAACATTGGGCCTTATTAATCCTTTACCTAACAACTCTTACAACTGAGCCTTTAACTCCATCAACTCTATTGTAGTCATTCGATAAGGAGATTTAGATATGGGTTCTGATCCTAGAATTATATCTATGGAAAAGTTGAAAGCTCTCTTAGGGGGAAATCCAGGTAATTCTTCTGGAAATACATCCTCAAAATCTCGTAAGAAAGGGTACTTCTCTATATCTGATCTTTCGTGATCAATATATTCATCTTCTTCCATTCCTTGGAGTTCCTAAGATTCATAATACATCAAGTCATCTTGAAAGATGGACTCTTTGTAATCATCAATTTTTTCCATTTTGACTACAAAGAGTTGACACCCTTTTTGATTGGCCCTCTTCAATTGTACGACAGATATTTTCCTTAGCTTGACCTCTATAGAAGTGCCTTGCAGAAAAAATCTATTTCCAAATCATCTAAACATTATTTTTTTTAGAAAAACATTCTACCTTATCCCTATGCCTCAATAACTAGTTTATTCCTAGAATGAAATCATAAGATCCTAAGGAGGCTACATATAAGTTTACTTCTATCAAAAAGATTAGAAGTTCAACCTTAGCTTTGAACAAATACTGCTCTACTTGAGCCCTTGTCTGGTTAGTATACTTTATTGACCATGATTTTTCCATATAACCAGCTTTTCTAGATATTTTATCTAATACTTTTGGTGAAATAAAGCATTCAATTGCACTAGTGTCTATTAAAATTGAAATAGAGACACCAAATAAAATACTTGTAGTTTCAACTAGAGTAATCTAGTACTCCACTTGTCGAATATCCATTGCTACGTGGATTCTCTACTGGAAAGCTACCTGTTGTGATGGTAAGGGATTTCCTCACAGTTGCATTACTTGTGTCTTTAAGGACACTAATTAGCATAGTGGTCACCTCAACATGAAAAATACCCCCAGGAGGTCCTCACCTTTCAAAAGGCTTTCTTGAGTTGTCTCCATCCTTCTTGGGGTTATTTTTGCCATTTTTCTTGTCACTTTTGGACTCATTACGATTTTTTTAGAATCCCTTATCACCCTTCTTTTTGAAGTTCTACTTGTCACTCTTTTTCTTGAATGTTTGGAAGGTTGTAACTAGTTGAACCTTTTACAATTCTTTTCCTGATAAGCAGATATGGACTTTATCTTATGTTCTTGCTTAATGGCTTTTTCATAGACTTGGTCCATATTACTAGGACCATGAACATCTACCTCGCCTCATGTTTGGGCATTTAACCCCATGATGAACTTCTGTATACAGAACCTTTCATCCTGCTAGTATTGAGGAACATACTTAAGGAGATGAGTAAACTTCTCCCAATACTCATTTACAGATAAGTCACCTTGCCTCAAGTTCTGGAAATCCAAGAGTTTCTAATCAAAATATAGTTGTGGTAGCCATCTTTTCCTAAAGATTACTACAAACTTATCCCATCTTAGACTCAGAGAGCTCAATCCCAATTCCATGTTTTTATTCATCCACCAAGTGGATGCTTCTCCAGACAATTGATATGCTCCCCATACAGCCTTAGTTATTTTTGAATAGTTTATGATTTCAAAATATTTTTCCATTTCAGTGAGCCATACCTCTATTGCATCTTTGCTCAAAGTTCCATCAAACTTGGGGGGTGTAACCTTCTTCATGTCCCTAGACAATTCAAGGGCCAAATGATTCCTCTTTTCCTCATCTGGTCTTGACTCTAAAATATTTTCCCCATGCTCACTCTGGGTGGTATATTCATGACGATTTCCATCCTCACCTTCATGGGGTGCTTATTGCTCAGGTCTACTCTAACCTCTAACCTCTTGCTCTAGGTTACCAATCCTCACCCTTGTTTCATTGATCATTGCAAGAATCTGGTCAAATTTTGCATTAGAGTTGCCAGAAGGTTGTCCTACCTCCTGAATACCCCCAAGATTGGTTCTGGTTTGAACCATGTTGAAATCCTACTTCTCCTAAAGTTTTCATGTTAAGTATTCAATTAGTTTTTCAAAATAATTGAATTCATTCATAAATATAAATCAATTCATTCATACAATATTTAAACAAAAGAGACAGATTTTTCCAAAATTCCAAAATTGTATTATAATATCTGTGGATTACATCATATCCTCATTTATTACAAATTTTTTCATCTTGCAACTTCAGGTCATTCTCAGAAAGGGGAATCTCCTCAAGTTTTTCCTTATCCTTGAAGACTACCAAACTAGACCTGGAAGGTGGATGTACTCACAGGGACTCTGTTGAACACGCCCAGATACTGAGAGGGGGGTGAATCAATATCCAAACAAATCTTAAATCCTCTGAAGCAAATCAAAACTTAAACTTTACAACATTAACAAAGACATAATAGATCAACACAATGCACAACAACACATAACACTAGATATGTGTGGAAAACCCCAAAAGGGGAAAACCACTGTGAGGATTAACTCACAATATATGGAGCTCATTTCTATAAAAAGTACAACTTTATTTTAGGGCAACAACCCAAGGAAGCTACTACTCCCTACAGACTTTGTTTTAGGGCTTCAACCCAAGGAAGCAAATACTCCCTAAAGAAAGGTTTTAGGATCACTCCCAAGGAAGCTACAACTCCCTGCAAACTTTGTTTTAGGGCTACAACCCAAGGAAACAACTACTCCCTAAAATGAGAACAAACTCAAAAATGATTACAGTATGACAGTCCTTCTACTATCCAAAAACTAACAATGAAGCTGACTTATTTTGATGATTGCAATTCTAATTTGACACACCTTCTTGATGATTGTATTAGTTAGGAACACTCTTTACTTCCCTTTTGTCACAAAAATATCTTTAGGATGAATCTAGATAGGATCTATCACTTTTGTTCTCTCTCCTTCAGTCACACATCATAATGCATTACATATCCACATTCTAATTCACACATTCATCTTTGCAATCATGTACTCCACCTAGATCAACTAGGTTTACAATATATACATGATATTACATTGATTACTTTACACGTCAGCCGATACAACAAGAATATTACAATTAAAAGTCGGCCAATAGATCAAACATGAAACATGTAGAGGGCAAACCTTAACATAAACTACACTCAACACTAGGAAGAGAAACACACCTTGCGGACCCCAACACATGCTTAACCAGGTCCAGAACATTCTTCACAACAACATCCTTCAAGGAATAACATCTTCACACTTCCTACAATTGAGTTAGGTCACCCTTAAGCAAGAAAACATGAATCTTGTAGCACATCAGTCATTAGAACTTGGCAATACTCATGCATGATTAAACATTGCTTATACTTCTCCTAGATGAGTTGGTATGACCCACACAATATCTCCAAACATTCCTTGAACTCTGCATAGTGATAACTTTGTGGCACACACTTCCAACATACCTCAATCAGCCAAGGAAAAGGCATAACCCAGCAACACCATCATTCTGGACTACACCTTGTTCTAGAGAAACCTAAAAACACCTTTTAGAGCAACAGAAAACATTACAAGATCAATAGGATCACTCTCCATCATTCAATTCACCATTTCATGCAGCAATAAGTTGGTGCAAGCCAATAGACCCTAAAACCAACCACTAGACAATATTGTCTTGCACTCTGTCATTTGAAAACTAAACTTGCAGACCTCCAAATCACCTGATATTGCAAAGTAGCATGTCTTGAACATCCCTAAACATGTCCACAAGATCACATGGACAATTCTTCACTTCCAAAGGAATGCAGAGCATTCCAACCAACCTTCATCATCACTTTGGAACTCTATCACTTATAACTTTCACTGTAAAGGAGAAAATGATATGAAACTTTGGATTAAGCACCTTCACAACCCACTAAACTTAACTTCTAAACTGCATGACCATATCTTCAAATGCGAAGGAATACAGATCATTCTACCAACTGGTCTTCAAGGCAACTTCCTACATCATAAACCTTCACTAGCATCCAAAGACTAGATTCCTCTTGTAAGAACACATACTTCCTTAGGAACAACAAGAGAGAGTTACAACATGCTACAAACCATCAGCACCATCTTTCCAACATCAGCATTACTTCTAATCATCATCTTTATGCTTCTAATTTCCATCTTAATTCTTCTAATTCCCATCTTAATATATCATCATGATATCATCTCTACTGATAATAAACATACTCAGAACAACCTTAATTGACAGTAAAGAAGTCATGACATCCAACCATGAACATCTATAACATCACTATTGGCACACCATCATAGTATATCATACACATAAGCATCAATGATAGTCCAAACGGAGTATCCAAACTGAGTGTCCTTAACTAATTGTTGACATCAATGACAACCACAACAGTAACAACCTTAACACATGTGCAACAATCTCCCCCTTTGGCATTGATGGAAACACGCACCTGCTCATTCTCCCCCTTTGACATCAAGGACAAAGGGAAACAACTTCTCCCCCTTAGGAAATATTGATTGCATTGGTATTATCACACAAAATAGGAATAGGCTCATCATACTGTACCTTAATATCCCTCAATGTTTTCTTATTCCACAACACTTGTGTACAGCAAGATACTGCAGCAATATACTCTACATCTGTAGTTAATAAAGATATTGAATCCTGTTTCTTACTATGCCATGAAACCAATTTGCTTCCTAAAAAGAAAGCACCACCACTTGTACTTCTTCTACCATCAATACAACCAACCCAATCGACATCAGTGTTAGCACTCAGATCAAAGTCATTACCTGGTGCAGTCACGCTAGGAGGGTTCATAGAATAAACTGTCCGGACCGTGCAACAAGATTAAACACAATGGAAACAACTCAAGAAATGGAACACATGTAGATTCAGTCATTCAGTGTATCAAATAATTTAAAATAGAGATCTACCGGAAACACACGGGCTTACAATTAGGGCTCACAGGCCTGATTACATACATGCGCAAGATAAAGCTTTGAAGTCCTTTTGCACAAATCAAAACTATGAATTATGAATCAATTGCTAACTTCTTAACTACTTTCCCAAGGATCTATTACATCTTTATATATCATTTCTAGACCAATAGATTCCTCCATGTTGGCCAAGGAAGGTCACAAACTCCAATGAAGAGCTGTAACGTGTTCATAGATAGGTCAAACCTAAATGCACAGAACACTTCCTCAAATGAATGGAACAATGTGCGGACCCTCGAGGAAGGTCGGCCATGAACCAAAGAACATTGACTGATGTGTCATTGAGATATAGAAGTCAAGGAATGATCCGCAAGCCTTCTCCTTCAGCTGATTTATCAGGAACTATTAGAATGCTCTGCTTTGAGAAAACAGTCAACTTTTGATAGCGATAACTTTCTGGTAACTGGTCCAAATGCTTTAAATTCTTGATATGATGTAGATGAATGAATGTAGATGCTAAGTCTAGATCCGTAAGCTGTGAAATGCCAAAACTAGACTACAAGGTCGAAAATGCTATTGACTGAACTACCTAAATTGAACTGGGAAAATGAAAGAACTAAAATGCAAACAAACTAAAATGCAAATGTTTTTGGTTGATGCAAGATTACTTATGAACCAAGGATGCTCCTGCATTAGACATCTGGGGTTATTGAAAAAGTGAGTCCCTCACTTTATCGAGGCTAGGAGAGAACCAAGACAGTCCACCTCAGTCTGAGAAATCCATGATGAATCTTCTTCCAATCTGCCTTTCCACTTCACAAGATATTCTTTATATTGTCTTCCTCTAGTGTTGCATCCAACTCTATTGTCTAAGATGTCTTCTATCTATTCCGGTGTTTGTTGTGGTAATTGCTTCTTCAAGTCTTCTTCCATGTTGTTATTGAACTCTACTTCATGATATTGATAAAGATCTGCAATATTGAAAATAGGTGATATACCCAATGTCTCCGGTAGCTCTACTTCATATGCATTTCATGAATCAAATTTCTTAAGTATCTTACAAGGTCCAAACTTCTTCATCTTCAACTTGTTATATGTCCCAACTGGAAATCTTTCTTTTCTCAAGTACACCATCACTTCATCTCCAAATTCAAATTCATAATGTCTTCTCTTCTCATCTACCTTCTCTTTGTACTTACTGTTCATATTCTCCAAATGCTTCTTCATCTGATTGTGCACTGTCTCCATATGGTCTGCAAATTATTCTACTTTCGCACTCCTCTTTTCTTCTGTACTGATGTCTCTCAATTTTACAACTCCTCTAGGATTCACTCTAGTAACAATCTCAAAAGGTGTTCTTCCGATACTCCTATTTACTAAATTATTGTATGCAAACTCTGCTTGTGAAAGAATCAAATCCCAACTTCTAACTTTTTTCCCACCAAACATCTCAACAAGTTTCCCAAACTCCTATTCACTACCTCTTTCTGTCCATCTGTTTGTGGATGAAAAGTTGAACTGAACTTCAAATCTATCTTCATCTTCTTCCAAAGTGTCTTCCAAAAGTATCCAACAAACTTCGTGTCTCTATCTAAAACTATACCATTAGGTAATCCATGCAATCTCACAATCTCCTTGAAAAATAGGTCAGCTACATGCACTGCATCAGTTGTCTTCTTACAAGGTATGAAATGAGCCATCTTTGAAAATCTGTCAACCACTACAAATATTGAATCATGTCCTCTCTGTGTCTTAGTCAATCCCATTACAAAATCCATGCTTATGTCTTCCCAAGGTCTCTCTGGTACTGTCAAAGGTTTATATAATCCAATGTTCTAACTACTCTCTTTTGCAACTTGACAAACTCTACAACTCTGTACAAATCTATGAACATCCTTATGTATCTAAGGTCAAAAGAAATTTTCACTTACCAAAGCCACTATCTTATCAATACCAAAATGTGCTGCCAATCCACCACTATGCTTCACCTTGATCAAATTATCCCTCATTGAACTTCTAGGTATGCACAACTGACTTCCTTTGAATAACATATCTTCTTGAATGGAATAGTCTAGCCACTTACTCCTATCTGTCACAATAGGTTCTTTACATACTTTCCAAGGTTCTGCAAAATTAGTGTCTCCCTCATACATGTTCTTTAATTCATCAAAACCCAACACTTCAACTCTCATCTATGTCAACAAGTTTCTTCTTCTACTCAAGGCATCAACAACTTTGTTTGATTTTCCACTCCTATGCTTGAACACAAAAGTATAACTCTGCATGAACTCTACCCATCTCATATGTCTCTTATTCAACTTACCTTGACTATTCAAATATTGCAAAGCTTGATGATTTGTATACAACACAAACTCCTTAGGCAACAAGTGACGTCTCCACTTCTTCAAGGCTTGAATTATGGCATAGAACTCTTGATCATAAACAGAATATCTTCTCCTTGCATCATTCAATTTTTCACTGAAATAAGCTATAGGTCTACCTTCTTGACTTAATACTACTCCAATTGCATTTACACTTGCATCAAAATCAACTTGAAATACCTTATTAAAATCTAGTAATGCCAAAACAGGTAGCTCTATCACTTTCTACTTCAACAACTCAAAACTTTTATCTACTCCAGATGTCCACTTAAAATCCTTTATGTCACCTCTCATTGTCTCTGTCATAGGGTTACAAACTGAACTAAAATTTCTAATGAACTTCTAGTAGAAACTAGCCAATCCATGAAATGATCTAACCTCTCCAATGCTCTCCGGTGTAGGTCACTCAATAATTGCTCTCACTTTCTCAGGGTCCATCTTCAATCCTTCTGCAGAAATCACAAATCCCAAATATACCAATTCTTCCTTCATGAAACTACACTTCTTGATGTTTATCAACAATTTCTCTTCTCTCAAGCTCTGCAAAACCAGTCTAATATGCCACAATTGTTCTTCTTTTATCTTACTGAAAATCAGAATATCATCCAGATACATAATCACAAACTTACCCAAGAATTTCTTCAAAACTTCATTCATCAATCTCATGAAAGTACTTGGTGCATTTGTCAGTCTAAAAGGCATCACTAACCATTCATACAATCCTTCATTTGTCTTAAAAGTAGTCTTCCATTCATCTCCTTCTCTGATTCTGATCTAATGGTATCCACTCTTCAAATCTATCTTTGTGAAATATCTTTTGCTACTCAAACAATCCATGATATCATCCATCCTAGGTAAAGGAAATCTATACTTAATGTAGACACCCAAATTTGTCCCAACTTTGTCCATGTCTTGCAACACCTAGTCAAATACATCACTTAGACATCATGTAGCATTTTGTCCTAAATCCCACTCTTAACCCCACTTATTCCATTAGCCAATTAATTAAATAAATTTTATTTATTTAATTAAAATCCCATTCAATCTCATCCTTATCCCACTTAGCCAATTAATTAAATAAATTTTATTTATTTAATTAATTTCCACATCATATCTTAATCCCACTATCCAATTAATTAAATAAATTTTATTTATTTAATTAATATCCAACTCATATCCCAACTAATTCAAATATTTTATTTGAATTAAGTTCTCATCATAAGCTGACTTTCCAATTAATTAAATAAATCTTATTTATTTAATTAATTTATCTTATCATTTAGCCGACATGTGTGCCTCTTTCATTTAAAAAAGATAAGTGGTACTACAGCCTTTTATTTAATATCTTTCATATGTAGTACTTTTTTATGTACACAAGCACACATGAGCCCTATCCTCCCTCCACTTGTCAAATGACTACAACTCCCTTGAAGAGTGGGAATACCTAATCAATCCTAGCCGTCCACATCAATCATTTAGCTTTTTAATCTCAACCATTCATTTGAACCAAGCCTTTCCTATAAATCAAACCCCTCACAAGCCATTAGCATGCATTGAGCTTCAAGTAATATTATTCTGCCAAATTTTCTATAATGCATTGAGCTTCAAGTATCCACATGCTGTCGAAATATCATTAGAGCCTTTGCATCCTTCAATTATCATCCTCATGTCATCTTCATCTTAATGTTATACTGCAGAAATGAGCACCCAACATTCCTCCAACAATAATCCTTCAAAATCTTGCATGCTCATGCAAGGTGGAGAAGAGCAATGGAGATAAATCAAGCATAGCGTGGAGATCGGTTTGCATTTACATTTCTTATTTTGATTTTCATGTTGTCTTGTGCTTCATTGTGCATTGCTAGGGTTTTATCATTGTTGATTCTTCATTTATCCTATTTGCAATTTTACCCTAACTACATTTGGCACGCCCGGTGGGACTTACGTCCTTGATTAACCTCTCTTGTTTGAGTTGTTTTTATGAAGTTTAGATATCTTGGAGCGCGAATCTTTCATTTTTGCAAGCTTTTGTAGCAAAAATTTGCATTTTTCTAACCCTAGTTTGCAAATATTTAGCTAAATATGTATGTAAATGATCTCTTAGCCCAAATCTAACCTCACCATTGCGTCCGGGAGGCCGTTTCCATAAACTTTGAGTACAAATTTGCCTAAATTTGATGAAAAATGGAGCGTTTGGTGAAGAAAACAACAACCGGACTGCAACAATGTGCTTCTGGTAATTCAGGTCGCTTATGATCAAACAACATTCACGTGGGCTAAATCAGCTCGCCTTTGGGCAAACAGCAGTCGCTTATGGTCAAATTTGGTCCGCTTTTAAACAAGCAGTGCTTGCTTTTGAACAAAAACTGATAGCATATGGTAAACTTGGTCGCTTATGGTTAACATTTGCATTCTGTCTCCTAAAACTCTCCAGATCACTTTTGGGCTATTATGTGTCACTTTTGGCATTTTGTTAGTTGCATATAAGCCATTACTTGTCACTTCCATCTATTTTTGCATCGCTTATGACCAAAAAACCACCGCTTTCTGCATATTCATGTCGCTTCTGCACTTAAATCAGCCGCCTATAATGCTTTTGTGGATCGCTTTTATCCGGATAGACATCGCCTTTGGCATGAATTGTATCACTTTTATCTTGAAAGTACCCGCTTTTGGTATAAATGAATCGCTTTCAGTCTAACAGTGATCGCGTTTTGCAGAGTTAGGGTTTCTGTAGCGTATTGTTATTTTGCAGATACAGGTCGCTTATAGGCCCAAATCGATCGCTTTTGGCTTTTCTTCATCGCTTATAAGCCTACAGGAACCACATCTAGTATTTTTCATGTCGCAAATACAGATCGCCTCTGATCAACAGTATGTCGCATCTGGCAACTGTAACTTACTTCTGCTTGCCGTCATTGTGCATCTTGGTATTTCTATCATAACTTTCACATACGGAGGCCAAATCGCACAAACAAGGACTCGTTGGAAAGCTAGGAGGACAAGCTTCACAACTATACCACTTTTATCAGGTGATTGTACTATTTTTCAGGCTTTTTTATCAGTCAAAGTTTAGGTTCATTGCAAACTTCATTTGAGCATAACTTGAGCAATTTTGATCGTTTTTCAGCGAAACTTTTTTTCAAATTGCTTAGAATCTCCTGAACTTTCTATTTATGCAATCTATTTTTCTATATCAGATCATTTTCATCAAAATTTTTAGATTTCATCTTTTTCATGTAATCATCTTCTTTGCAAGTTTACTTGTTTCTTTTTGGAATTGGTGACTTGCAAGGGCATTTGAGGAGCTAGAGCAGCATTGGCATCAACATCTACAGCAAATTGAAGAGTGATTGTATCAGGTGCACTCATTCTAATCTTTCATCTCTTTCATCTTCTAATCTTGTTTGCAAACACATTTGGATTTTGGGCATAAAACGAACAATTGTTTGCAAATTCACATCAAAACATTGGGCTAAAACGAACCATTGTCTTTCATCACATTTGGATTTGGGCTTTAAAATAAACAAGTGCTTGAATTGTCTTCCACACATGGAATTTCTAAGGTTAATGAACCCCATGCGAGTGTGACCAAGTAAATGTGTATGCTCTCTCCTCGCGTCCCAACACGAACTTGGAGATCAAAAACATTTACTTGTGTTGCTTTTGTTTAGCCTTAGATTGGCCTGCCATGGTATCCACCCCAAGGGAATGACCTCAAGCGGTACTTTTATCCGGTCTACTATAAAAATTAGAGGATAAGGCGAAAGCCAAGTCTAACCGGTATTAGCGCTCACCATACAGTGCTAACTTGAAAGGAGGTGTACCTTTGTGTATATTAAAACTCCTAGTAGGGTTAGTTAAAATCTTAAGTGGCTTGCTGGATGCTCGTGGGGTGCCGGTCCCCTGGATTTTCACTAGAACCTCCTTGTGATAGTGGCCTTGCCTTGACTAGGACTTGTTGAATTGTCTTCACGTGCTTGCTTAACCATCATCACATTCTTCCAAACTAAAACTTGCTTATGTGTCTTGTGTGAGTGATTCATGTGTGTATATGCATAATCATTTGTTTGAATATTGCCACATCAAGCTCTAAACACCCAAACACATAAAGACAAGTCATCCTACACATTCTTCGAATAACATTCAAACCCAATCACTTTCATCCCAAACATAGCCAAGTCATCCAAACAAGCCACATCATCATCCAAATCCCTAAACAAGCACTTGCTAAAAGGACTTAAGATAAACACTTGGTGACAACATGTCTACACTAGAGGACCCAACAATCAAATTCCAAAGATTCCTCCAAAATCTTTATCAAGGATCACAACCCCTAAACCAAGACGCCATTGAAATATTACAATTCTTCATCCAAAAAGCTCAACCCCACGTAAGCCAATCACCTCATCTGCAAAACCTCGTAACCCAAGTTCAACACCTTTTAGCCACTAGTCAAGCTCAACAAGTACAGCAATCCTTAGCCATTCCATACCAACCTAATCCACCTCATAGCCACATGTCATATCCATCCACCTCCTATCAACTTAATCCACCTATCCACCAAGTCAATATCACATCAACATATGAACATCCACCTCAAGCTTATCCAATCCCTCATGCTGACATTCTGATGCACTACCAAGCCCATCCAAAAAGTAATCAAGTGATTTCCCAAGAACAACATCCAAGTCCCAATGGTCCTTTGTACATAAATCAAGCAAGTCCAAGTACACATTTTCAACAAGACCATCAAGCACCATTGATAGACCTAAGTCCACCTTTCCAACAAGAACAATATCCAAATCCCAATGGTCCCTTGTACATAAATCAAATGAGTCCAAGTTATCCTATGCAAGATCTAATAACCTTTGACAAGGGAGACACCAATCTAGAGTGGCCACCATCATGCAATCCCATGCCAACACATGAGCCAACAAGTCCTATCCCAACACCATCATGTGATCCCATTCCTAGTCCATTAATCCATCAACCTTCCAAACCACCAAGCCCTTCATTACCTTCATCACCATGTCATTCTAATCCTTCACCAAAGGATGCGGCTGAGAGAGTTTTACAAAGGATGCTTGAAGCAAAACTCATTGAACTTCCTAAAGTCAAACCATGTGAAGAAAGTCCATATGATGAACATGATTATTGTGCATACCATAGGACCAAAGGCCATAATACAAATCAATGCCCAATATTTGTCTCAATTGTTTACAAGGTGTACCCACCTATAATGGGAAATCATGCCACATCATCCCCATCCTATGTGTCACCCCCATCTAGTCCAAATCCTAATCCATCCAATCCAATTAGCTCTCAACCTAATCCTTGTCCTAATCCTAATCCAACACCATCTACCATTATCATCCATCCATTATATTTCCCATCCACCCATACACTTGCGAAGGATGTGATCCATTGGCTACTAAATAGGAATAAACTACCCCCATGTCAAACACCAATTCATGAGCCTACCAACGAACCTCCAAAGGTCATGTCCAATCCTATAATCTCATCATGTGGTTCACATATCCTTGAGCCTCTTCAAGAGCCTTCCATTAACATGCCTAGCCCTTTAAGCCCATCATGTGATCTACAAGCCAACAAGTCTATTCAAGAGTCTCCAACCACAAGCTTAAGTCAAGAGCCTATCAAGTCCACTCAAGACCCTTCCACTTCCATCCAAAGTCAAGAGGTATGTCAAGAGCATAATCTTAAACATGTGGAAATATCGAACCCTAGTCTTAATCAAGATCAAAGCACCTCTAAGTTCCACCTATCCATGACCTACTTATGGGTTGCCCTCAAGCTATTAGCCATCACCATGACCTCATTCATGAGCAAATTTATCCCTTTTATAGCCCACTTAATCCTACTTTTGCTCATAGTTATGATCAAGGTTCTAGCTAAGATCATGAAAACCATGATGATCCATTTGGCAAAACTTTATCTATCTCATGATCAAGATGATATCTGTGATGAAGAACATATTAAAAAGTACCTTGATCCTATCCATAATCCCATAACCATCCATGAGCAAAATATCCAAATTGCTCCTAGTCATCCTCCATCTAGCCCTATCCATAATGAGCAAACTTCCACTTGTCATAATGAGACATGTGCCTCTCAAGAACACATAAGCATAGAAGATCAAACAAATAACTTGGATCTTAGTGAACATAATGCTAATGATCCTCCCTCCATATCTACCATCGATCCCATTTCAAGTCCACCATCATGTCTTAGTGGTCTTACGACCTTCCTCCATGAATGTTCTTCCTTAGGACAACAACAACCATTGTCCTCTATTTCATCTTCTCCATCCAATAAAGAACTCAAGTCTAATGTTCAAACCACAGCTAATCCTATAGTCAATCGCATCCTCCAAAACATGAACTACCAAGGCAAAGGTCTAAGCCTTTATGAACAAGTTATTTTGGAGCCAAACCATGTCAAAGTTCCTCCATGCTCATATGGCCTTGGATACACACCCCAAGGTAAACAAGGCCAAGATGTTGGTAATTCCTCCATCCATCCTAAGCTCACTTTCCATCGTACCCCCCATCATCTACCCAAAACATATGTAGCCAATCCACCTCCATCAACTTACAAACCCCAAGAGCATGTGACCATACACCTTCTGCCATCCACTTTGCCTCCACTTTTACCAACTCCAAATATCCCTCCATCCACCTTGCCACCATTGCTTCCAACACCTAACATACCTATCATTCAGAAGTATCCTTACATCCCTAATCATGGCCAACAAAAGCACACATCGTCTAAGCATAAAGCTTCCAATCATTCCATCCACTCCACCCACTCCATGGGATTCGAAAGCAAAAATTTTGATGCCTCTACTTATAAAGATAACAATCCTACCAAAAAACCTAAAGGTCTTCATACCTTAGGACATAAAGAATCAAAATCAAAGCAAAGTTCATCTAAGCAACCATCCAAACCCTTACCTCCAAAAGCAAAGCCTAAAAGCAAAATGGTTTGGGTTCCTAAACAAATAGCTAGCAAGTCAAATGAGGCATCCTCATTCACATCTCAAGAATCCCAATCACTTATCTCCATCCAAAAGCCTACTTCCATTCAAAACTTCCATTCCCTTCAAAAATCCCACAAGCAAAGCAAAAGCACTAAAAATACTAAATCTATGTGGGTTCCTAAATCACTTCATTGACCATCCCCTAAGCAAACATCTCCATTGCTTCCTACACAACCATCCAATCAAAAGCTTCAATGTTTATCACAGTGTGTGCAACCGTTGGTCATGGTTCCCTTCCACTCCGCAGCACCTCCACACAACTACATCTCCCCATCTTCCATCCATTATCCTACATATCTCTCCCATGCTATCCCTATGGTCCATGCTTTTGCATAAACTTTTCATCCTTTTCCATAAGCACATCATAATCTACTATTCTTCCATCCATCCATCCTTGCATGAGCCTTCCATAATCCACATCCTAATCCACTATCTACCTAATCCATCTCCCATCCATGCAACCCCTTATCAACATCTATGAGCATAATGACATGGTCCATGCGATGACATCCATCTCCAATGGGACTACCAACCTTCATAGCACTAAACACTTGAGTCCCTCCTATCCATTACCATGGTGAAAACCTGGCAAACAGGCGCCATGTGTAATTGTCAACCCATCTAAAAGCAAAAAAAAAAAAAAAAAAAGAAGAACAAAAAAAAAAAAAAAAAAAAGTAAAGAGAAATCCCTTTGTCCAATGGTGAAAACTTGGTAAACAGGCACCTTGGATAAGTACCATGATGAAAACCTGGCAAATAGGCGTAATGTGTAGGTTGATCTTCTATGTCACTTACACTTGGGGGCACATTGTCTCATCTAACCTATCCATTTCCAAACTATCTATCCCATTATATCACTTTCGATCCTACCATCCTTAGCCATTACATAAACATACATATCCTATTAAACCCATCGATTCATCCTCCCTTTCCTCCTTTTGATCTTGATGAAGACATAGGGGCAAAATGTTGAAACATGTTTGGATATCTCTTGACATACCTTCTTTCCAAACCAAGTCCTATCCATTGACCATTTATCCATCCCATCCAAATCCAATCCATCATGTCATCCCTTGGTCATGAACTTTATCATGTAAGAATCCTAAGCATTACCACCTAGAATGGGGCAAGTTCTTCCTATGCAACATAGCCTTTGAAGATCACATCCTAGCTCCCTTATGATCCATCCACTATGGTGTATCCTTATCACGAGCTTTCCATCTTATAGCTTATCCCCATCTATTTATCATGAGCTTTCCACTATAGCCTACCTATCCATTTATCATGAGGCATGCATCCATTCTTTTTATGGCCTATCCTCTTATCTATCCATCCAACTCTCATGAACCTTCCATCCCATCTAACTCTCATCAGTCTTTCATCTTATCCACTATCATCCATCCTTTTATCCATCCAATCCCATTCATCCATCCTTGCACCTAGACTTGGTTTTCTCCCTTGTCATTGGTATCAAGCACAAAGGCTACCCAAATTGTAAATCCATTGGCGTTTTCCAAAACATTTCAAAAACTCCAAAAAAATCAAAATATATCAAAAATCCAAAAAAATCAACATATCCCAAAAAACACAAAAAAAAAAACCAAAACATTTCAAAAAACTCCAAAAAAAAAAAAAAAATCAAATATCCATAAAAAATCCAAGCAATAAACCCAATCATATCATCCAAAACAATCCACTCCATCAACATTCAATCAAAATCAAATCCTCATCATCATCAATTCTTCCTATCAATAACATTCATTCATCCATTTCAATCAATCACTTCTTCCAATGATATCAATCAAATCAATCTAAGCAATGATCTTAAATCCAAGTCACATAAATCATTATCAAGCAAGCTCATCAATCAAGGAACATTATCCCATCAAATCAATAGGTTTTTGATCCTAATCTTGTCATGAGCCAAATCAATCATCATCAATGGGATATAGCGTTCCCACATCCTTGTGTTGATCTAGGGATATAGCTTTCCCCACAATGACAACACTATCATTATCAATCAAACAATCAATCATTGGTTTATGACTTGACAAGGGCAACACCTTGTTTGTTTTGCATCCTTTGAGCATACTGAGAACACTTGCTTATGCTTAGATTGAGTGGACACTCTAATCATCACACCATCACTATCATCATTCAAAACAATCCAATCATCAAAACAATCAACCCAACAATAGCAAACATCAAAACCAAAGCACATCAAGCTAGCCATCAAAACAAATCCAATAACTTTAGCAAATCAAAAGTAGCTCAATCCACCACATATCATCACATCATCAACATTTCATCCATCTCAATCCATTTTTATCATCTCATCAATAAAACACAACATCAGAACTACATCTCATTTCCATCGTTAAGTGCCTTGATCCCGTGGATATAGGGTATGTAGGCAGTCTGGAGTACGAAGGAAGTGCCCAGATTCAGGCACAAGCGATTTTCCTCTTTCTTCTCTCATCATTTCTTCTATCATCTATCTTATACATCATCAATAAACAACTTCTTCCAATCAATCTATCATAGCACATCAATCTAATCATCACTTCATCTAATCATCCTTCAATCATCTTTCAATCATTCCAAGCAATGATCCAAATGCAAGTCAATCCTTAAGCCATACCAATCATGTTAATCAATCAAGCCAAGTTATCCGAACACAATCCATGGTCTTGATCCTAGCCTTGTTGTAAGCCAAAGCAATCAGCCAATCAGCCAACCAACTCAACAAACAACCTTGTGTTGATCTAGGGATATAGCTTTCCCCGCAATGACAACACTCTCAACTATCAACAATCAGCAATCAATCATTGGTTTACAGCTTGACAGGGGCAATACCTTGTTTGTTTTTGAATCATTTGTGCATGCTTGCTTGCTTGCTTGTGTGTGTTATCATTTTATCTTGCATTTGCATCATATCGGTATCAATCCAGCTAATATTCATATCTTGTATTCAGACAAGGTTATATTACGCTGGGGCATAAGACACATCGTCACCCTGGTCCTTCTACCTTGGTGCATAACGTCTAGTGCTATATCAAACATCATGGTTGCTCACATTCATTGCAGCATAACACATCATCCATTTCTTCTATCTATCCCCTTATCTTTCTTTTGCAGCCAAGCCATTTCTTTTCGAGAGCATACCTGTGTTTGTCCAACCCACCTATCCTCTCGAGGGGGCATCACCAACCTATCCTTTCTATCATCATCATCAGCAACAGCAGCATCCCTATCAATTATCCATACTTTAACTTCTTTGAAATGATGTTACTCGACATAAAGCTTATCATCTCAAACATCATCTCAAAGAGGGGCAAAATGTAGACACCCAAATTTGTCCCAACTTTGTCCATGTCTTGCAACACCTAGTCAAATACATCACTTAGACATCATGTAGCATTTTGTCCTAAATCCCACTCTTAACCCCACTTATTCCATTAGCCAATTAATTAAATAAATTTTATTTATTTAATTAAAATCCCATTCAATCTCATCCTTATCCCACTTAGCCAATTAATTAAATAAATTTTATTTATTTAAGTAATTTCCACATCATATCTTAATCCCACTATCCAATTAATTAAATAAATTTTATTTATTTAATTAATATCCAACTCATATCCCAACTAATTTAAATATTTTATTTGAATTAAGTTCTCATCATAAGCCGACTTTCCAATTAATTAAATAAATCTTATTTATTTAATTAATTTATCTTATCATTTAGCCGACATGTGTGCCTCTTTCATTTAAAAAAGATAAGTGGTACTACAGCCTTTTATTTAATATCTTTCATATGTAGTACTTTTTTATGTACACAAGCACACATGAGCCCTATCCTCCCTCCACTTGTCAAATGACTACAACTCCCTTGAAGAGTGGGAATACCTAATCAATCCTAGCCGTCCACATCAATCATTTAGCTTTTTAATCTCAACCATTCATTTGAACCAAGCCTTTCCTATAAATCAAACCCCTCACAAGCCATTAGCATGCATTGAGCTTCAAGTAATATTATTCTGCCAAATTTTCTATAATGCATTGAGCTTCAAGTATCCACATGCTGTCGAAATATCATTAGAGCCTTTGCATCCTTCAATTATCATCCTCATGTCATCTTCATCTTAATGTTATGCTGCAGAAATGAGCACCCAACATTCCTCCAACAATAATCCTTCAAAATCTTGCATGCTCATGCGAGGTGGAGAAGAGCAATGGAGATAAATCAAGCATAGCGTGGAGATCGGTTTGCATTTACATTTCTTATTTTGATTTTCATGTTGTCTTGTGCTTCATTGTGCATTGCTAGGGTTTTATCATTGTTGATTCTTCATTTATCCTATTTGCAATTTTACCCTAACTACACTTAACTGTGATCTTGTTTATTACTCTAGAGTTAGTACACATTCTTCATTCTCTATCTTTCTTCGGTGCTACCACTACAGGTATTGTACAAGGACTCAAACTTTCTCTGATCAAACCTTTTCTCAACAACTCTTGTATCTATCTATTTATTTCTTCATTCTCTGTTGGTGACATTCTATGTGCTACTTTGTTAGGCAAACTTACTCCCGGTATAAGATCCATGTGATGACTGATACTCCTTATAGGTGGTAATCCATCAAGCACATTATCTGATATGATGTCTTCATACTCTGTCAGCAACTCTTTTATCTCCTCTAGTTCAGTCTCTTTCTTCACCACTTCAGGCTTCTTAGGAATCAAGGCATAACACATATTTTCTTGTTTCAAACCATCCAAAAATTTCCTTCCATCTACCAAATAGATTCTAGTATTTCCACATGCCACATCTTTAGGATCATCTTCTAAAGGAATCAAAGTAATTCTTTTTCCATTTGTTGTTATAGTATAAGTATTCTTTCTCCCATCATGTATAGTTTTTCTATCATATTGCCAAGGTCTACCAAACAAGATATGACAAACATCCATAGGCATAATATCACACAAGACTTCATCATGATAAGATCCAATATGAAATTTCACCAAACATTGTTCACTCACTAGTACCTTATGATCATCTTGAATCCATGCTATCTGGTAGGGCTTAGGGTTTTTCAATCTTTCCAACTTTAGTTTAGTCACCATCTCCTCTAAAACTAGGTTATCTAAACTACCACTATCAATTACAACTTTACAACACTTACCTCTAAATTTGCATCTAGTTCTGAACAGACTTTTCCTCTTTGATGGTTCCTCATTTGTCTCTACTTGAAATAGTGCTCTCCTCATCACCAAGGATTCTCCCTTCTCAGGTTTACCATCAAAACTAGGTGATCCAACAGGTTCTTCAACATAGGCTGCTCTTCCACCATTCTTTGTCTTCTTGCTTGTACTACCCTAATTACATTCAAATGCTTTATGTCCTTCACCTCCACACTTGAAACAAGTACCTCTAAATGTCCTTTTATCAAATCCTCTTCCTTCTCTTCTGTATCCTTCATTCTGGTATGCACTAGGGTTTCCTCTCCGGTAAAAATTTTTGTCATCCCTCTGATAAGCATTGTTATCTCTGTCATCCTTTCTAACTAGGCTGTCAAACTTGTTCTGCTTAAAAAATGATCTATCATATCCAAAAAATGTTTTACCTCTCTAAAATTTACCTCCTCTGCCTCTCTATCTCTGATCATGTCTCTTATTCAGCTTCTCTTCAACTTTCAGGGCAAACTGATATGCTTCTTCGGAAGATGTCATCCTTACCAGGCTTAGTTCTTCTTGAATGTTCAATCTCGGTCCATTGATGTATCTAGCCACTTTCTCCTTGCTTGCTTCACTATGTCCTATCCTTATGATCATCTTATGAAATTCTTTAGTGTACTCCTTCACAGATTTCTCCTTCTATCTCAGGTTTTGCAATCTTTTCAACAATTCCAACTCATAGTCAGCGGGTATAAATTGATTCTTCAACTTTGTCACCATCCAGTCCCACTTTGTAATCTTTTCTTTTCCTCTTCTATTTATTTCTAACTGAACTTCTTTCCACCATATAGCAGCATGTCCTTTCAACTTTGTCTTTGCAAATTTCACCTTCTTCGGATCTTCAATTTCCTCATATTCAAAATATTCTTCCATATCATTTATCCAGTCAATCAATTCTTTAGGATTCATATTACCAGTATTGTTTGGCACATCAACTCTAGGTCTCCTTCCAATATTTTAAATAGCTCACAAAATCTTTATCTGATCTGATTCTTCTTCTTCATTACTTTCTAGGGTTTCTCCAATTTGTTCAGCAGATTAAAATTCTTCCACATCATCACTTTCAACATTAGGTCTAGGTGTCAATCCTCTTTGCCTATCTTTGTCAATAGCATCTAAACAAATTCACATTATTCTCATCAATTCCATCATCTCATCCATTCTATTAGTCATTGTACCAACAGGAAGAACTCTTCACGGCAGCATCTTCCTACGATCAAATGCAAATTGCCTCAAGTTCGGTGATCGGGCTACAAGTGACAACTGCCTCTCAATCGGTGATCAGTTGTGCACAAGTAACCTACCTCAGATCAGTGATCTACTCAACAAGATCTTATGAAATCCCCTTCACCAATTCACTCCAAAGAATCAAACTTTTGATTTAATACCACTTGGTGCAGTCACGATAGGAGGGTTCACAGAATGAACTATCTGGACCATACAGCAAGAGTAAACACAACAAAAACAACTCAAGAAATGGAACACATGCAGATTCAATCATTCAGTATATCAAAGAATTCAAAATAGAGATCCACCAGCAACACATTGGCTTACAATTAGGGCTCACATGCCTGCTTACATACATGCGCAAGATAAAGCTTTAAAGTCCTTTTGCACAAATCAAAACTATGAATTATGAATCAATTGCTAACTTCTTAAATGCTTTCCTAAGGATTTATTACATCTTTATATATCATTTCTAGACCAATAGATTCGTTCGCGTCGGCCAAGGAAGGTCACAAACTCCAATTAAGAGTTGTAACGTGTTCATAGATAGGTCGGATCTAAATGCATAAAACACTTCCTAAAATGAATGGAACAACGTATGGACCCTCAGGGAAGGTCAACCATGAACCAAAGAACATTGACTAATGTGTCATTGAGATCCACAAGACAAGGAATGATCCGCAAGCCTTCTCCTTCAGCTGATTTATCAGGAACTATTAGAATGCTCTACTCTAAGAAAATAGTCAACTTCTAATAGCGATAACTTTCTGGTAACTGATCCAATTACTCTAAATTCTTGATATGATGTAGATGAATGAATGTAGATGCTAAGTCTAGATCTATAAGATGTGAAATGCCAAAACTGGACCACAAGCTGGAAAATACTACTAACTGAACTGCTTGAACTAAACTAGGAAAATGAAAGAACTAAAATGCAAATATTTTTGGTTAATGCAAGATTACTCTTGAACTAGGGATACTCCTACATCATTACCTCTTGGATACCATAATCCATAATCCAGAGTGCCCTTCAAATACCTGAATATTATTTTTACTGCCTTCTCATGAGTTTGCTTAGGATTAGCTTGATATCTGAAAACCACACACATTACGTGCATAATATCAGGTCTAGAAGTAGTCAAGTACAATAATCCTCCAATCATAGATCTATAAAGAGTTTGATCAACCTTAGGTGACTCATCTACCTTGCTCAAGTGAAAACCTATAACCATAGGAGTACTTACCGGTTTGGAATCCTCCATACCAAATTTCTTCAACATCTCTCTAACATACTTATCTAGATAAATAAAGATACCATCATCTAGCTGAACAAATTAAATCCCAAGGAAGAAAGACATCTCACCAATCATAGACATATCAAACTCTTTTTACATCTCTTCTACAAATCTCTTACACATAATATCATCTCCACCAAAGATGATGTCATCAACATATACTGCAACTATCAAAATCATGTCTCCCTCTTCCTTAATGTAAAAATTATTGTCTGTGGTACCTTTCTTGAAACCTTGCTGAAGTAAGTACCTATCCAACTAAGCTCTAGGAGCTTGCTTGAGTCCATATAAAGCTTTCTTGAGTCTACAAACCATGTCTGGATCTTTCGATAGCTGGAAACCATCCAGTTGCTCAATGTAGACCTCTTCCTCTAAATCACCATTCAAGAATGCTAACTTGACATCCATCTGATAGACCTTGAAGTTCTTGTGAGCAGAAAGGGAAAGAAACATTTTGATTGCCTGCATCCTGGCTACCAGAGAAAAAGTTTCCTCAAAATCAATACCTACAACTTGTGAATAACCCTTACACACCAATCTTGCTTTGTTCCTCACAACTTCACCATATTCATTCATTTTGTTCTGAAACACCCACTTTGTTCCTATAACATTCTTATCAGTTGGTCTGACAACCAATTCCAATGTCTGATTCTTTTCTATCTGATTCAACTCTTCTTCCATTGCCTTCATCCATCCATCATCTTTTCAAGCATCAACAAAGGTTTTGGGTTCTGCGTTTGGTAGCAAGCATAGATTCACTTGCTCACTTGCTTTTGCAAACTTTCTCCTAGTATGCTCTCCTTCATTCTTATCCCTAATAATCTGATCTGCTGAATGATTCCTCTAAACACACTTTGCTAGAGTCTTAGGGATCTACTCTAATTCATGTTCCTTCTCTTCTTTCTCCTCCTCTTCATCTTCTATAATGTAGGGAGGTATATCAGATCTGCAATCCTCTAGTTCTTGTGAGATTTGGAACAAATCTTCATCTACTTTAACATTTGTGCTTTCAATCATCTTTCCCAATCTCTCATTGTAGCATCTATAGGTCTTGCTTCAGGTTGAGTAACCAAGAAAGATCCCTTCATCACATATTGCATCAAACTTTCTAAGGTCTTCTTCATCTCTCCTAATGTAACATTTTCTACCAAAGATCCTAAAATATCTAACAGTGGGAGGTCTCCCATACCATAGCTCATAAGGAGTCTTAGTGCTATTTACCCTCAATATTACTATGTTAAGTAGACAAACAGCAATGTGAACTGCTCCTTCTAGTACATATTAGGCAGATCTGCATCTTTCAACATTGCCCTAGCAATCTCTTGCACAGTTCCATTCTTCCTCTCCACTATCCCATTCTAATGAGGGGTCCTAGGAGTAGACAGATGTCTCCTAATACCATGATCTTCACAAAACTTTTGAAATTCATTTGAAGTAAACTCACCTCCTCTATCAGATCTTAAGCATTTAATCTTAGCATCCATTTCATTCTCAACTATTGCTTTGAAAATCTTAAACTTATCAAAGGCTTCTATTTTTTCTCTTAAGAAAGTAACCCAAGTCATTCTAGAGTAATCATCAATAAACAACATGAAATACCTTTCACCTTGTTGACTCTTTGTTCTTTTAGGACCACATAGGTCAATGTGAATCAGCTCTAGAGGCATTGTAGAAGAATACTCCTTGCTCTTGAGATTTGTCTTTGTCTACTTTCCCATTTGACGTTCCTTGCATAATGTGTTTGCAGGCTTGGTTATCTTAGGCATATCTCTCACCACATGAATAGAGTTGATCTTTACCATATTATCAAAGTTGATGTGTCCCATTTGCTTGTGCCACAGGCAACACTCACCAGATTGAGCTAATAAATAGGTTGTTCCATTTACCTCCTTTAGATGATAGATATCTCCATATGTCTTGATACTTTCTGCAACAAGTCTTCCGGACCCTGCCTTCCTGATTTTATATCCTTTGGCATGAAAGGTAAGATTATATCCTTTACTGTACATCTGACTGACACTCAGAAGATTGTGCTTTAGCCCTTTCACATAGAGGACATCCTTAGTCTTGTTCTTCCCATTAATAGTTATAGTGTAGACACCCAAAATTGACTCATTATCATTAATATCAAACATTGCATTACCCATCATCTGCATTTGTCTAACACACTTGGGAAATATCCCTAACACATCTATTTCTTCTAGTAATTAAATAAATTTATATTTATTTAATTAATTTATTAGCTATTTCTTCTATTTCTTCTAAGTTATAATTAAACAATCTTTAATTATTTAATTATCTTCTTTCTATCTATTTTTAATTAAATAAATTTTATTTATTTAATTAAAAATTCCTTTCATAAACCCACTTTCCAATTAATTAAATAAATTTTATTTATTTAATTAATTTCTCTTATCATTTAACTCATGAGCCGACATGTGTGCCTCTTTCATTTAAAAAAGATAAATGGTACTACAACTTTTATTTAATATCTTTCACATATAGTACTTTTTATGTACAAGGTCACACATAAGCCTTCTCTTCCCTCCACTTGTCATCTACACATTCACCTATGACTATCAATTCATCTTAGCCATTCCCATAGTCACTGAAACTCCATCGTTGATTAATTTTGGTTGAGTTCTATATAAACACCCTCACATTCCATACTACATCCTTTCCAGCATTCATATAGTGTCTACATTATCATCCTAAGCATATTGAGCATTTGAGTATTCATAGCATCCATTTGAGCTTATCATCATTATCATTCATCTATCATGGCAGCTTTTATCTTCATAATCGGTCATTATTGAAGAAGCAATCCACATCATAAATAAGGAATCACACAATCTAGGTGATATTGTGCTTGAGTTGCATGCTTTTGATTTCATTTGGATTAGATTCTTTGATGATGGTAGGGTTAGGTTTTCATGGCTATGCTTGATCTTATTAACCTAATTTTTTACCTATCACATTTTGGCACACCTAGTGGGACCCACATCCCTGATTAACTTTGTTATTTGAAGTTGTTTTTATGAAGATCAGATTTTTTGAGTGCTTACGGCAAGTTCCAGTCACTTTTGAGTGAAAACTAGTCACTATCTAAATATACGCATCACTTCTAAGCTGAAACCTGTCGCCTTTAGCATTTTTTGGATCGCTTATGAGCTAACAATAGTCACTTTCTGTCAGTTTTGCATCGCTTATACCCTAACAGTGGTCACTTATGCCTTTATTTGAATCGCTTTTAAGCTAACAGTAATCACTTTTAGCCAATTGAATCGCTTATTGCAAAACTAGGGTTTTGTTGCATTTTATTTTTCTTGCAGATCTAAGTCGCTTATAATCCGTAACCAGTTGCTTCTTGCTTTTTTGCGTCACTTGTGAGCTTTATCAATCTGCATCTGGTGCTCTTGGCATCGTTTATGATCTGTAGCATTTTACCTGTGGCAGAATATAGTTCACTTTTGATCAACAGTGGATCGCCTCTAGTAAACTGTGTAATTTTTAGTCTTTATCAGTTGCAGTTTGTTTTTCTTGGCTACTAATTGGGTATTTGTGCAGCATCTTATCGATTGTCCAAGAAAAGGGAGTTATCAAACTACTAACATATCTATTGCAGCCTCAATCGATCCAAGACTTATGTTTTTTCACTAAATTAGGAACATTTAGGCTTGGTGCTTAAAACAAATCATTGCTTGCTCCGTGCTTGATTTATCTTTTTTGATTGCTTGCATGTGCTTGATTGTAACCCAAATTTAATAACAAAAGTGTCCTCTCCCCTTGCCTATCAAATGGATCTTGGGTGTATGAGAACATGTTATTATCTTTAGAGGGTCTGCCTTCCTGGTGTGAGAAGGGATACAACCCAAGCGGTAACAGGCTAAAGCCAAGTCCTTCTGAACCTCTATATAAGAAAAGTGTTTGTGTCGAAAGCCACAAACAACAGGTGTTGTGTTATACTGATAGCCAACCTCCCCCAAAACCCTCCAAGGTGTAACCCTTGAAGTCTGGGAGACTCCATAACGGAGAGTAGAGCTGCCGCACATATAGCCACCCGAACGGATGCCCTTATTAGAAACTTTGTGTAGTAGCCAAAAACCTTCTATTTGTTGATGCAAAATGTGGGACCTTTGAAGCCGCCCTGATTCATGTGGTTCTTAGAAGAGATAGCAGGGACAATCCTAAGGTTTGGTGAGGGATAGGCCTTTCAGGAAACCTAGATCTTGGTATGTGTGAGAAGTGTGTGCCATGGAGAGGAGCTGGTGCTACCAAGATCCTGAAGCTATCCACTTTGAATAAGCACAGCCAGGGGATTCAACAAATATAGTCCTTTCCTAGCTTAAGTTGTACAAGTTTGTGATTGTTGTGAGTGTGAGTGACTGCAATTACTATTTTCTTGTCAAAAAAAACATAAATCAGACATATTTCCTAACATACATAGTCACTTTTGAGCTTAAACTACCCGCATACATACAACTAGATCACTTTTAAACAATAGTCAGTCACTTTTTGCCTAAACATAATCACTTTTAAACAATAGTCAGCCACTTTTTGTCTAAACTGGATCACTTTTAAACAATAGTCAGCCACTTTTTACCTAAATCGGATCACTTTTAAACAATAGTCTGTCACCTCTGGTCTAAACTGTGTCGCTTCTGATCAATAGTAAATTACTTTTGAGTCAATATTAATCACCTGTGGAAAATTGGCTCACCTCTGGTTAACACTCTAACCTACTGTCAGAACCAAAACTAGCTCGCATTTAAGCTATTACCAGTCGCCTTTGGCCTTTTCTGAATCGTATTTGAGTTATTACTTGTCACATGTGGTCTAGTACCAGCAAATCTTAGTGACTCAATTGAAGTAGTCACAAATCCAACTTGCTCAGTCTCAACATTAGCTTTTAGACCTGTCTCTGATCATTAGTAGATACCTAGACTTTTTTTCCTTCTTTGAGCTTACCAACCAATCAAATTTGATGAGCTTTTCATCTTCTTGAGATCCCAAACCAGAAAACCAAACATCAAATCAATCAATTCGATCAATCAACAAAACATCATCTCCTAGCTTTAGCTTCAGCAACATAGCAACCCTTAGCAAACAACTTTTCCCTTGAGTGTGTGAGCTATTCTCTAGGGAAGTCCAACCAACAACAAAGAAAATAGAAACCAATCAACCCAACAACAAAGCAGCTAGCAACCAAACAACCAGCAAGCTATCATCTTTTTTTTGGGGTCTCAAAACCTTGACAAGCTAAGGTTCAGTTTTTAACATCATTCATCATGCCTCAAACTAGGAGTCAATATAGAGCTGAAATGGAAGCCAAACTACAAGCTGAAATGGAAGCCAAATTGCAAGTTGAGATGGAAGCTAAGATGCAACAATCTAGATCAACACGTCTTAGAGATGTGACTCAATTTATGACTGGTATGCCTCCTCATATGTTTATGCCTCATAGGTATATCATTGGAGAGTCATCTTCACAACAAGTGCAACCTCAAACATTTTTGGAGACTTATGAGGAACAATCCCAAGAAGACTTATCAGAATTTCAAGATACACATGTATGGGATCAAGTTGAGAGACTTGTCTTATCTGAGCCTAATCGCTACTTCTTGCAACTTGCTCGTATGGGCGCTAAATTACCAAGAAAGTTTGATATATCCTCTATTAGAGAGAATGATCCAAACACTCCCGTTGTTGTTGCAAAGGGACCATCTACTATAGTCACTCCATCCCCTATCATATCACAAAGTCCATCTTCCACCACATCTCTTTCACTACCTATTGTTACTTCATTTGATTCGCCACTCTCGAAGTACACTCTACAACCTTTGATAATGCCAACCAATGTGCTCCCTTTCATTTCACAAAATTTGAACATTCCACCTTTCCATGTTCCTCAACACACCCCTTCTCCTACCATGACCATTTCCATGCCTCAAGTAACACAAGCTGTCCATGTTGCCCAAGTGCAAACGCCTCAAACATCACAAGCTATCCCCATATCTCATAGTGCGCAAGCTTCCCACACTATCCCAACAACACCAATAGTTCAAGCTTCACAACCATCGCAACCCGCTATATCCCATGTGGATACCACATCTCATATACTTACTACTAATATGCTTTCCACTATCTCCACTAATCCATCCAATACACCATATAATCCCAATGTTAGTCTTATTGACATGAGTGACCCTCCTATTGTCTCTCAAGCCAATCCTAGCACTACGGTCACTTATGTTGAGCAACTCACATCCATTCCATCATCTTCTTACAATCCTTCACAAACCATCAATCCATCTTATGCTACCAAAGGTTTCCCTATTGTCACCCAACACATGACACATATCAATCCTCATGTTGTCCAAAATACAAACCCAAGTGTCCATCCTTCTTTTGCATCCACTAATCCTTCCATCACCTACCATGTCACACACCCAACTCCAAATTCACAACCATTAACTAGTGCCAATCCATCTACTAATTCTCATGTGATGCAAAATCTTGGTGCCAATTCGTCACAATATACCCAACCACCACTTGTGTCTCAAGGATAGCACTCCTCAACCACATATGTGTCACATACCAATCCTTTTACATACATTGTGAGTATGCAGGCTCAAAAAATGGTCATGACTTCATATATCCCACAATAGCAACCTCAATATACATCATACCATGTTTCACCCCCTTTGTAACAATAGCAATTATCTTAACAGATGTTCAACAAATGACCAACCAAGTGGTAGGACAAGGAAAGAAGACATTTTCCTTAGAAAACATATGCACTTATCCATTTGACAAGTCACTTCATATGACACCTTTTCCACCACACTTTGAAACTCCACAATTTGACAAGTACAAAGGAAAAGGAAATTCGGAAGACCATCTTAGAGCATTCTTTGTGGCATGTCTCGATGTTGCTCATGATGATACATATCTTTTGAGACTTTCCTCCAAGCTTAGTAGGACAAGCTCTTTAATGGTTCTCTCATTTGCCTCTGGGAATTAAGTCTTTTTTAGAGTTAGCAAATAAGTTTCGATCACACTTTGCTTTTAACATTGAACATGAAGTAAACATGAATGAGCTTGTCAACAATAAACAGTGCAATGGTGAAGCCTTTTATTCATTTACTCAATGATGGCATAATATGGCTAGCAAACTATCATGGGAAACACCTGAGAAGCAACAGCTCAATATCTTTGTTCAAAATCTTCATCCAGAGCTGTCATTCCAACTACAATTGCAAAGTGCTAGCACCTTTGATGAACTTGTTTCCAAAGGAACCATCATTGAATGAGCTTTAATTGCTAAAGGTACTATTAAGATCTTTCGCGATAATAAAGACTATCCTCAAAAATCCAATGATAAATCTCACTTTTGGAACAAAAATAAGAATGTTGTTAATGATGGTGTTGTGGACGCAAAGAACATACAAACTATGAAAACTCCCATCAACATTCAAGCTTCTTCTACAACAACACAACCTTTTCAATGAACACAAAAATGACAAACTTCAAATCCGCGCCGACAATTTACACCATTAGCAGAACCTATGGAAGTTGTCTTTCGAAAGCTTCTCCAAGTGGGCAATATTATGCTACCGGATGCACCACCCAATGGTGAACCTCTCTTCAAAGCTCCTTGGTACAAAGAAAATGAGTATTGTGATTACCATAGAGTTAAAGGACACAAAACAAATGGTTGTATGCACTTAAAACATGTTATCCAAGATTGCATTGATCAAGGTTTAATCAAAATTACACCTTCAACAACTCAACCTGCACAACAATCAACATTGAACTATGATCTAGATGCTTTCAAGAATCCACTTCCATCTCATGACAAATCAAGTAACCCTCATGCTAGGAATTCCATTCAGTACAACTATGAATCATCTACTATTGGTCGCCTTGACCATGCTCGTATTTCTACCATTGCTATCCAAGGCAAAGCACCTAACTACGTTGTAACCACTTGAAGAGGTCGAGTCACCATTCAAGGAGCACCTGTTCATCCTCCTCGACCATTCTCTAACTGTAATATCCTGGATCACCTTAGCAAAACCCCTGCTCATATATCCATCCTTGAGTTGCTTCGTATATCCCCTGCTCACAAAGCTATCCTTGAAAAAGCCTTACAAGAATCTTCGGTGCCTAACGATATTGATATCACATAATTGCAATCTATGGTCGCTAGTATTGCAGCCCCTTGTCATTTAACCTTTTCTGACAAAGATCTTCAACCCTCCATTCACCCTTCACACAACAAAGTCCTCCACATTGAAGTGTTTGTTAAACAACGCCGTATCAAACGAATCTTGGTAGATGATGGAGCTGGTCTTAATATATGTTCTTTGAAATTAATAAAACAATTGGGATATTCTGAGAAAGATGTCAACTCCTCCAAGGTTATTACTATCAAAGCATATGATGATGCCAAACGAGATACTGAAGGGATTATTTACTTGCCTATCCAATTTGGGCCAATCACTACTGAAACTCGTTGTCAAGTTCTTGATATTGACCTTCCATATAACATCATCCTTGGTCGTCCATGGATACATGCCCTCAAGACAGTTCCTTCCACATACCATCAATGTCTCATATTTCCACACAGTGGTGTTGAGATTACTATCCATGTCGATCCCAGTCCATTTGAATTTTGTCATTCCTTTCAAGATAAATATCAAAGTCCAAACTGCATTCCTATCAACATCGAGGCATATCCATCTTCATCCTATATAGACCCATCTGACCTACTCAAGCCATCATCTAGTAAAGCCACTTCCAACCTCTGTATCAAGTACACCAAACATGGCCCTAGTGAATACACACTGCAAGAATCTTGTTGTGTTGGCACCCTTCCCTTATCTCCCAAATCTTATGGTAAACCTTCTACATCCAAGACAAATCCATCCCCCACTGTTATCAAAGCCCCACCCACAGTATTCATTAAAGGTGGATTCCTGGATGATGAAGACATTGATGATATTGACTCTTGGATATTCTTTGATGAAAATGACCAAGTCCAACTAGAAGTGGAAAGATATAACAATGGGTTCTAAATCATAAAGAACATGGGCTACAAAAGACATGGTAGATTGGGATCACAGGAACAAGGACATATTGAACCCATTATTTTGTCTAAGAAGCTTAATAAGCAAGGACTTGGCTATCAGCCAGAGGTACTGCGACCCCAAGACATTAAGTGTATTTCCAATATTGACACTGGACCCTCCTCGACAGGAGAGACTTCTAGTTTGGATACTATCAATGACTCCTCCCTTCATATTATTGACCTTTTTCAAGAAAACTCCATCTTCATGATTTCCACAACTTCTTCTAGCCACAACCATTCCGTTGTTACCCTTTCACTCGTATGTCCTGACCTCGTCGATTGGGACCAACAGGGGGCACTGATATTAGATACATTTGAAAATGATGAAGCTATTGAAGAATTTATGGACTTACGACAAGGCATTCCATTTGGTAATCATAAAGTAGGTTTCATGATGGATCTACTTAAACTAGCATATTTTGGTGGAAGTATCAAATCCTTCAGTTGCAAAAGTGAAATAAATAAAATCAAACAAAATAGGTCACTAGGTAAAAACTGAAAGGTGCCTCTTGATCATGAAAAAGTAAAAATAAAGGATGTATCTGGCGGTGAAAACCTCTCTGAGGTGCCTGAGGATGGGGGATTTGATCTTCCTGTTGCCACTAATTATCATGAGAAATCCACCGTGCTAGTTGAACAATCACAAGTCATGAACTTGGGTACAGAGCAGAATCCAAAGATCACTTTTTTGGTAGCATCACTATCCGAGCAAGAAAGAAGAGACTTCATAGCATTTTTTATGAAAGGAGATATAAATTTTGCATGGACTTATGCTGACATGCTAGGTCTAGATCCATCACTTGTGGTACATCATCTAGCAGTATCTCCTAATGCAAAACCTATTAAACAAAAATTGTGTAAAATGCATCTATAGGTAGCTTTATTGGTCAAGGCAGAGATTCAAAAACTATTAGAAGCAAAGTTCATAAAGCTTATTGATTATCCAAAATGGTTTTCAAACTTGGTACCTATAGCAAAACCTGATGGATGAGTTTGTTGTTGCATAGACTTTAGAGATCTTAATAAAGCATGTCCTAAGGATGACTTTCCATTATCAAGCATAGACAACATTGTAGATCTCATAGCTGGACATGAAATGCTATCTTTGATGGATAGATTTTTAGGGTATAACCAAATTAGTATAGCAGAGGAAGATCAAGATAAAACATCTTTTATTTGTCCATGGGGCACGTACTGCTAGGTTGTAATGCCTTTTGGTCTCAAGAATGCTGGAGCTACTTATCAATGAGCCATGACAATTATTTTTCATGACTTTTTTCATACTATCATGGAAGACTATGTTGATGACATCCTAGTAAAATCTAAGACAAGAGAAGGACATCTACAGGTATTAGCACAAATCTTTGATCGATTAGAAAAATATCAAGTCAGACTCAACCCAAAGAAATGTGTATTTGGTGTAGCATCTGGAATATTGTTGGGATACATTATGTCTCGATGAGGGATAGAAGTGGACCCAGCTAAAATAAAATCTATCATGGTAATGCCTTCGCCAACAAATCTCAAGAAGCTCTGCAGTCTATAAGGAAGGTTACAGTCCATTCGCAGATTTATCTCACAACTAGCAGATAAATGTCATTCTTTTCAACATCTTCTTCATAAGGGTGAACCTTTTAAGTGGGATGAAAAGTGTCTCTGGCAACACCTCCTGTGTTAGCATCTCATGTGCTTAACTGCCCATTATTGCTTTATATATCATCAACAACAATAGCATTGGGTGCTCTTCTAGCTCAACATGATGATTCAAGAAAAAAACAAGCCATCTATTACATCAGCAGAACTCTTGTGGGATATGAACTTAATTATTCATCTATGGAAAAGGCATGTTTAGCATTAGTGTTTGCTTCCCAAAAGTTGCGACACTATATGTTAAATCAAACAACAAAGCTCATATATAATGTGGATCCACTCAAATATCTTCTTTCTAAAGCAATCCTCATGGGAAGATTAGGAAAATGGGTTATGATCTTACATGAATTTGACATACAATATGTGGATCGAAAAGCCATCAAAGGACAAGTCATCATTGATCAATTAGTTGCAGCACCCATCACACATATTCACCCAATGTATCTAGAATTCCCTGATGAAGGGTTGTTCAATTTAATGTCACCAACATGGTGGCAGCTATATTTTGATGGATCTTACACACAACATGGATCAAGAGTAGGGATATTATTTGTTACCCCTCAAGGAGATTTTATACTCAAATCATACAGAATTGTCTTTCTGTGTACCAATAACATAGCAGAGTATGAAGCTTTAATCACAGGATTACACATGGTAGTACAATGGGCTATCAAATAGTTACAGGTCTTTGGTGATTCTCAACTAGTTATCAAACAAGTCTTAGATGAGTATCAAACAAAAGATGAGAAGCTTCTTCCATACAAGCTAATGGTAGATGATTTTAAAAAGTATTTTGACAATATCACCTTTGAACAAATCCCAAGACTACAGAACAGAGCAGCAGATGCCATGGCTATGATTAGGTCTCTTCTAGACATGCCATCTAATACACATAAATGTGAGTTTTTGGTTGAACAGCTTCTGATTCCAGCATTTGAAGTACCACAGTCTGAGCTTATATGTGAAATTTTTGGTCCCAATTTGTCGTGGTACGAGGATTTATACGATTATCTCTATAATCAAACCTTTCCATTTCAATTATCTAACACCCAACACAAAACCTTTATCCATCGAGCCTCTCATTACACTATTTTAGGAGACACCCTTTATCGTCGGAGTCTTGATGGTATCCTTCTTAGGTGTCTTAATTTTGAGGAAACAAAAGTGGCCTTACGTGATGTACATGAAGGTGTCTATGGCTCGCATTCCACTAGCCCTGGCCTTGTTAAGAAACTTCTATGAGTAGGATACTATTGGCCAACCATGGAAAAAGATGCACATCGATTTGCAAAGAGATGTCTACAATGTCAGAAACATGGAGATTTAATACATACACCAACACATGAGTTTCATCCTATCATTACTCCATGGCCTTTTTCGCAGTGGGGACTTGATCTCATAGGTAAAATCCATCCTACTTCATCAAATGGTCATAAGTTCATTATCACTGCCACTGAATATTTCACAAAGTGGGTGGAAGCCATACCAATGACTTATATCATTGGCAAGCAAATATCTATGTTTATTCTACACTATATCATTTGCTGCTATGGAGTTCCTCAAGCTATTGTCACAGATAATGGTCACCCCTTTAAGAATCAAGAGGTTAGAGATCTTTGCAAAAAGTTCCATATCCAATATCGATTCTCTACCCCTTACTATCCTCAGAGCAATGGCCAAGCTGAGGCTTCTAACAAAATAATCATCAAAACTCTCAAAAAGATAGTCAATGAAGCTAGTCGGGATTGGCATTTACAACTCCATCCTACATTATGGGCATATAGAACAAGTATCAGAACTCCCACTAGAGCTACACCTTATGCTCTTGTGTATGGCACTCAAGCTATTTTACCTATTGAGGTTGAGATCCCCTCACTACGAGTATCCCTACAACATACCATCTCAGAGGAAGAATAGCGAGTATCTAGACTCCATGATCTTGAGCTTCTAGATGAACGGCGTCTTACAGCACTCAACCATCTCCAAGTCTATCAAAATCATCTACACCACAGCTACAACAAAAAAATTAGAGAACATAGATTTCAAGTTGGAGATCTTGTCCTTAAAGAAAATCAAAGGAATCAGCAACATCATGAGAAACAGGGCAAGTTTGAACCAAATTGGCTTGGTCCTTTCATCATCACAGTAGTTTATGGATTAGGTACATACACTCTTTCAACACCTGAAGGCATTCCAGTGGATGAACCAGTCAACAACATTCATCTCAAGAAGTTTTATCCTTGAATCTCAGCTATCTCAAAAAAAAATTAAATTTTTTTTTAAAAATGAAAAAAAATGAAATGATAAATTAAGATAAATAATCCGTCCTCTAGTGAAAACCTAGTAAACAGGTTCCTTGGATAAGTACTATAGTGAAAACCTAGTAAACATGTGCCTTGGGTAAGTACTATAGTGAAAACCTGGTAAACAGGCGCTATGTGTAGTGACCAGCCTCCATTATCTGCCTAGTTCGTTTGATCACCAATCTTCCTAGCATATTCTACCATCTTATCCCACATAATCCACATGTTATCACAATAAACAGCTTTTCCATCTTCACCCATGTCAAGGCTAGCTATCATACTTAAGACATTGTTGCGATAACTATCTCTTTTGGCACCTTAGCATCTTGACCGCACGCATTCTCCATCGTCGCCCCTTCATAATAAACCTCATCCCGCACTAGGGGCATTTGTTGAGTCTTATTTGGAAGTGGATACTGCTATCTCTAGCATATAACATAGAGAACACTTTAGCTCACAACACAGCAAACTTTCAACTTCAATCATAGTATTCATCCAATGACAAACATGGAAAAAAACTTACAACTAGGATTCATATCTTTGCAATCAATTCACGCTCATCTGACATCCAAAAATAGAAAAACATCGCCAATGCAAACATTCAAGCAATCAGTTGATTCTTTCAACATCACTCACCAGCATAATAAGCAAGAACTACATCTTAGCTCTATCGTTAAATCCTTGATCCCGTGGATACAAGGTATGTAGGCAATCTGAGATGCAAAGGAAGCACTCTTATTCAGGCAATCTAATCATCCTTCAATCTTTTCATCTCATATTCTTCTATTTTTCATCACATACATCATCAATAAAACCTAGAACTACATATTCATCATGTCTCATCTTCATCGTAAATGTGCTTTGATCCTGTGGATACAGGGTATGTAGGCAGTCTGGAATACGAAGGAAGTTTCCAGTACTCAAGCACGGATGGTCCACCCCATCTTCTTCATCTTCTCTTTATCTTCCATTTTCTTCTCTTTGATCAGCTCAAGCAGGAAGCAAACTATGTGTATACTGAAAGCTCAAGCACTTTAACCAATCAAGAATAAGCTAGAAGTTATTTGTCTGCATGCCTTAAGCCAACATTTACTATAGCAATTTATCAACATCTTTAGACTTTAACAGGATGCGGCTTTCCTCTTAATAAGGCCTCAGCTTAAATCCATCTAAGAGCACCTAAATTTGGCAAGAGAATGTGATGATAGTATCTTTTATTTTATCTTTTGATTTATCTTTTGTCCCTTTTCTATGCCTAATCAAGACTGCCTTGATCTATCTATATCTTGGTATGTTGTGATGAAGTAAGGAATGGGGCATGGTCATATTTCTTTCGTATGCCATGTTTGCGAGATATTCTTATTCTCTTCCTAAGCGTATTGGTATCTTGTACGTGTTGGGACTAGCATCTTACATATCAATATCTCTAGCATCTGAGAAGCTAAACAATCTCTTATGCACTTGAGACTATTCTATGTCAAGACTAGCTCCATACATATAACCAGCAAGGTGTCACTGTGCATAGTGGAGATAAGCTCAAACCATTGCTTGTAGCATCAAAGTCCATCTCAAAACACTAGCTGCTATTCATATCTTGTGCATGTTAGCTCAACATCTTGACCTCATGTGTTCAAAGAAGATTATAGCATGTTAGTTTTGCATTGAATATCTCAACACCTCAGTCTTCTATACCCTAGTGCATAACATCCACATGCTATATCAAACATAAGGATTGCATTTCTTTTCATTTTGAGCAATTACTTTTAAAGCTTCCCATTGTACCATCTATTCATCCTATTATTCATCTATATAGTCCTCAACCAAGATCAATCATTTCCATTGTCCTTCTTCTATATCTCTTATCCTGCAACACAAGTGTGTTAGACATACATAAGTCCATATCATATCATTACCATTTACATATTTGCATTATCACACATGTCCATCCATTTCATTTGCATAAACACCCATACATGATCCTTGAAAATACAAATACAACATGCATAACCATCATAATACCAACAGTACATCTAGTACATCATCATGTAGATAAGCAATATGCCATCATATATATATATATACATGTGTCAATATACAAGTGTCTACATATACAAGCTGAACCATAAAGAATGTATGTACAAGCGGCTCTAGGTATCATCATGATACAACATAATCTATATAAACACGGTAGCCCTAGTGACTACTAGCAGCTCCCTCACCCTGGCCACCACCACTGGGTCATACACCTGCTCCCCTATCTCTCGGTGGCCCCATCACTGAGGCTACAGATCAAGATCCACCTGACCTCCGTGAACTTGAAGCTCCTAATCTACTCCTGAAGCTAGGCTGCCTCTGCTCTACTAGCACAGCCCCATAGTATAAACCTCTATAGTACTCCACCTCACTCTATGCTCTCCACAACTCTGCCTATACCTATGTCAACTGTGTGGCCAAATACATTGTAGCCCCATCTGTACCTAATGCAGTCACTGCTCTATCCCGCTCACTAGCCATCCCATGTAGCTGCTGCACAACTGTATCCCTTTCTACCCGCAGACCATCTCTCTCTGTCCTCATCACCTGAATCTACTATATAGCAGTATCTCTCTCTAATCTCATCATCTGCTCACTCTGTCTAGCTGCATCATCCCATTTTTTCCCACCCAACCCCTTTTTCTTCATGTCAACCTTGTGTCCTATCTTTTTCTTCTATCGTGAGCCAACCCAGCCCTTCCTGGTTATCCTGGCTTACCTCTCGAGGGGGCATCACCTGCCAGTTACACTGGGACATAATCTTTTTTATCAAATGAATATCGTATCTTCTTTGACACAACGCTTTATCAAACATTGTATCAAAGAGGGGCCAAATGTAGACACCCAAAATTGACTCATTATCATTTTAATATCAAACATTGCATTACCCATCATCTGTATTTGTCTAACACACTTGAGCAATATCCATAACACATCTATTTCTTCTATTAATTAAATAAATTTATATTTATTTAATTAATTTATTAGCTATTTCTTCTATTTCTTCTAAGCTATAATTAAACAATCTTTAATTATTTAATTATCTTCTTTCTATCTATTTTTAATTAAATAAATTTTATTTATTTAATTAAAAATATCTTTCATAAACCCACTTTCCAATTAATTAAATAAATTTTATTTATTTAATTAATTTCTTTTATCATTTATCTCATGAGCCAACATGTGTGCCTCTTTCATTTAAAAAAGATAAATGGTACTACAACTTTTATTTAATATCTTTCACATGTAGTACTTTTTATGTACACGGTCACACATAAGCCTTATCTTCTGTCCATTTGTTATCTACACATTCACCTATGACTATCAATTCATCTTAGCCATTCCCATAGCCACTGAATCTCCACCATTGATTGATTTTGGTTGAGTTCTATATAAACACCCTCTCATTCCATACTACATCCTATCCAGCATTCATATAGCGTCTACATTATCATCCTGAGCATATTGATCATTTGAGTATTCATAGCATCCATTTGAGCTTATCATCATTATCATTCATCTATCATGGTAGATTTTATCTTCATAATTGTTTATTGTTGAAGAAGTAATCCACATCATAAACAAGGAATCACACAATCTAGGTGATATTGTGCTTGAGTTGCATGCTTTTGATTTCATTTGGATTAGATTCTTTGATGATGGTAGGGTTAGGTTTTCATGGCTATGCTTGATCTTATTAACCTAATTTTTTACCTATCACATATAGCACCCTTTCCACATATTTGTGTTGACTCGTCACCACCAAACTTAACATCTCCACCATTCTATTTATTAAGGTTAATAAACTTCTCCTTGTCACCAGTCATGTGGTTAGAGCAACCACTATCAATTACCCAAGCACTGGCTTCTTCTTTTGCATGAAAGGCAGTCCATACAACCATTAATTTTTCATTATCTTGATCATCCTGCAAGGTATCAGACTTTTCACAATTCCTAATATCATCCTTTTTTTCACCAACATTCAAGGCCATGAAAAGTGTTTCATCATTTGAATTATCATGATCCTCATCTTGTGAAGTGCAGTCGTTCTCCATGGAGTAAAGACCCTTTTTGAACTTCTCTTTCTTGTTACTACTCCTTGAATCTTTAAAAGGACATTTAGAAGAAAAATGACCAATTTTCCCACATTTGAAACATATGAAAGGTAACTTACCTTTGTATTTGCCAGTGCCCTTCTTCAATCTTATCACAAAGTTTGCCTCTACCTCATCAAGGTCATCATCTTGATCAATTGTTTCATCTTCTGCTTTCTTACTTGCCTTGAATGTCACTTCCTTCTTTAGAGCACCCTTGTCAAATTCCCTCATTTCAAAGGCTGTGAGAGAGCCAAACAATTAATCTAATGTATAGTGATCTAAATCTTGGGTCTCCTAAATAGTAGATACCTTATGAGTCCTATAAGATTTAGTGAGATATCTCAGCACCTTCTTCACAATCTCATCTTCATTCATTGTTCCACCAAGACCTCTGATGCTATTAACTATTTCATCCACTCAGAGCATATAACTGGTAATGTCTTCATCCTTTGCCATCCTCAGGGTCTCAAATTTTCTCTTGAAGATTTGCATCTTGGCTTGTTTCACTTTACTGTCTCCTTCATAAATGCTACTAAGTATTACCTAGACATCCTTAGCAGATTTGCAACTCATTACCTTCAAAAGCTCTGAATCAACTAGCCCACTCACGATAGCACCCTTTGCCTTGGCATTGTTCTCATACAACTTAATCTCATCTGCATCTATACGATCACTAGCAGGAGCAATGTAACCATTCTTGACATATTTCTAAACACTAAACCCTAGAAAAGATAGATAATTTTCCATCCTTAGCTTCTAAAAGGAGTAATTTGTTCCATCAAACATAGGTGCCTTGTGAGATCCATTATGAGCCATCCTAGACCTTCCTCAAGCGGTTAAGCTTCTTTCGAGTAACTTAGCTTTGATACCAATTGTTGAACACACCCAAATACTGAGAGGGAGGTGAATCAATATCCAAACAAATCTTAAATCCTCTGGAGCAAATCAAAACTTAAACTTTACAACATTAACAGAGACATAATAGATCAACACAATGCACAACAACACATAACACCAGATATATGTGGAAAACCCCAAAGGGGGAAAAACCATGGTGAGGATTAACTCACAATATATGAAGCTCACTGCTATAAAAATTACAACTTTGTTTTATGAAAAAAACCCAAAGAAGCTACTACTCCCTGCAGACTTTGTTTTAGGGCTTCAACCCAAGGAAGCAACTTGGTACAGTCATGCATGGAGGGTCCAAAGAATGAACTATTGAAATACATAGGACAATTGAGAGGAGGGGTGAATCAGTTGTCACAAAGACTTATCTTCATATGAATATCAAACCATCAATTACTTAATTACATATAATTAGATTTAACCATGAAAGCATGAAACCATAGACTTAATCACAATCACACATTCAACACAGGAGACACCAAATTTTTACGTGGAAAACCCTATAAGAGAAAAACCACAGTGGGTGTTAGCCCATAGAAATATATGAGTTATAACAATATTGAAAAATAGAGGCTCACTGCCTAAAGGGCTCACTGTCCAAATTGCTCACTACAAAGAATAGCTCACTGCCAAAGGGTGGCTCACTACCAAGGGGTGGCTCACTACCAAAAATGGTGAACTAATTAAGTAGCATCTACTCCATGCCTATGTTTAGTTCCATTGAAGCACAATATAACTTCTCTGCTCTACTCTTTCACACCTTCGCACTTATCTCTTCATTTTTGCACACTCATGCACTTTTTTGCAATTCATTACAAGTTTTTATACAAGTCATCAACCTTGGAATGTACATCAAGGTCAGCAATACATTCATCAACCGTTGGAACAATCTCCAAGGTTGGCATTGCAAAAACATACATAGAAATAGGTCTGGACCAATATAGAAATTTGCTAAGGGAAAGATGTAAATATGTATGTTGATCATGTCATGCCTTAGCTAGGACTCAAATGTAATTCTTTATGCCACAACATACTTCCATAATCTTCAAGGCATCTCCGCAATTAGTGAAATCAACCAAGTTAGCCAAGATTGGTTAGAACACTAGGTCTTTTAAGAACATTCTTCATTCATGATCCAACTTTCTCTTTGTGGACCAATCCAAGGGTAGGTACATGATTAGGAGACATCCACAAGCACATTGAAATCATCAGGAAACAACCGTACAACTTCTATCCACTCTGTCAAGAAGATTCTTCAAACCAGAGCACATAAATAGCAAAGCCAACTACTATCATAAGGAAAAGATCACTTGCAGACCACCAAATCATGAGCCATTGAAGTTGAAGGCACTTAACATCATCTTAGACTTAACTCTAGAACCGTAGATAGAAATACTTCAATGCGGAGGAATGCGGAGCATAACACTCTCCCTGTCACCACCAAACATGCAGGAAAAGTAGTTTTCACTCTGGTGAACATAACTCACTCAAATATTCATACTAGAGGCTCAAACTTGGAATATAACATCTTTAGACAGACTTCTAAATAAATTCTAAGCTGCAGACAAAGATATTCATCCTACGGGAAATGCGAAGCAATCTTCTAGACTGTTCTTCTGTATGCAATACATTGTTTCCACTGCAACTCACTGTTTCCACTGCAACTCACTGTTTCTACTAGAGGAGCTGATTTTCTCAATATCCTCAACAACAAGATCACAAGAAAGTAACAAAATAAGAGCATAGTTGACACCAATGACAACACAAATATGATGACATCAATGACAACATCGATTAGGCACATACTTGCAACATGAAATAACTAAACCATGTAGCTAGAGTAAACACAACAGAAACAACATAAATATAGAATGCAATGGAAGATTCAAATGTTTAATATATTAGATAATAAAATTCTTATATGTAGGCAACATGCGGGCTACAAACAAAGGGCTCACAGGCCTACTTTTTGGGTCACAACAGAAATGAAAGATATGGCATTGAAGTGCCTTCTGGAAAGAATTCAACTATCTAAAACTACTTAACTGAAGAACTGAATTCCTAATGTATCTAAGAGATGTTTATATATCATCTTCAAGCTCATAGAATCCTCTATGTCAGCCTTAAGAGGTTATAAACTACAATGAATGATGAAACATGTAGAAACATGTAGGTCAGCCCCCAACATATGGTATTGCTCTGCAAATGGATGAAACATGGTACAGACCTCAAGGAATGTCTATTTAGTCCTTGTTTGCCATGTGATATGTTTCTTGTGGCTCTTCAAGTCATAGAAGTTCTCCACAACCTTCTCCTCTCAACTGATGGCATGAATGCTCTGCTCTGTGAAAGTTCATGATCTTTTGATAGCGATAAATTTCTGTAGATGAATCCAAATCTCTTGAAATCTTAATATGATGTAGCTGACATGGCATAGAAGCTAAATCTTGATTTGCATGCTCTGATATGAAGATATGGTAAAATGTGGTAGAAAATGTTGAAACTACAAATGATTGAACTGTAACTGAAATTAAAGAAAAGAAAAGAATGCAAATATTTTTGGTTGATGCAAGATTGCTCTGCAAGCTAGGATGCTCCTACATCACAACTACTCCCTGAAAAAAGGTTTTAGGGTCACTCCCAAGGAAGCTACAACTCCCTGCAAACTTTGTTTTAGGGCTACAACCCAAGGAAGCAACTACTCCCTAAACTAAGAACAAACTCATAAATGATTATAGCATGATAGTCCTTCTACTGTTTGAAAATTGGAAATGCAGCTCACTTCTTTTGAAGATTACAATTCTGCTTTAACACTCCTTGATGATTGAATTAGTTAGGCACACTCTTCACTTCCCTTCTGTCACAAAAAATCTTTAGGATGAATTTGGACAGGATCTATCACATATGTTCTCTCTTCTTCAGTCACACATCATAATACATTACATATCCACATTCTACTTCACACATTCATCTTCACAATTATAATCCACCTAGATCAACTAGGTTTATAATATATACATGATATTACATTGATTACATTACATGTCTGCCAATACAACAAAAATATTACAATTACAAGTCAGCCAATAGATCAAACAACATGAAATGTGTAGAGGGCAAGCCTTAACATAAACTACACTCAACACTAGGAAGACAAACATGCCTTACAGACCCCAACACATGCTCAACTAGGTCTAGAACATTCTTCACAGTAACATCCTTAAGGGAATAACATTCACACACTTTGTACAATTGAATTAGGTCACCCTTAACCAAGAAAATTGTAAGCTTGTCGCACATCAGTCATTACAACTTGGCGGTACTCATGCATGATTAAACATTGCTTGTGCTTCTCCCAAATGAGTCGGAATGACCCACACAATATATCCAAATATTCCTTGAACTCCACATAGCAAGAACTTTGTGTCGCATACTTCCAGCATACCTTAGTCAGCCAGGGAATAGGCATAACCCAGCAACACCATCATTTCGGACCATAGCATGTTCCAAAGAAACCTAAAAGCACCTTATGGCTCATCAACAAAAAATATTACAAGATCAACAGGATCACTCTCCATCAATCAATTCACCATTTCGTGCAACAATAAGTTAGAACAAGCTAAGAGACCTTGAAACCAGCCACTAGACAATATTGTCCTGCAATCTGTCATTTGAAAACTAAACTTGTAGACCTCCAAATCACCTGATATTGCAAAGTAGCATGTCTTGAACATCTCTAAACATGTCCACAAGATCACATGGACAAGTACTCACTTCCAGAGGAATACAGAGCATTCCAACTAGCCTTCATCATCACTTTATTCTACCAGAGCATAGACCGGAACTTTGTCACTTATAACTTTCACTGTCGAGGAGAAAATGATATGAAACTTTGGATTAAACACCTTCACAACCCACTGAACTTAAATTCTAAACCACATGACCATATCTTCAAATGCGGAGGAATGTGGAGCATTCTACCAACTAGTCTTCAAGGCAACTTCATGCGTCAGAAACCTTCACCAACATCCAAAGACCAAAGTCTTCTTGTAACAACACATACTTCCTTAGGAACAACAAGAGAGACTATACAACATACTACAAACCATCAACACCATCTTTCCATCATCATCATTACTTCTAATCATCATCTTGATGCTTTTAATTCCCATCTTAATGCTTCTAATTCCCATCTTAATATTTCATCATGATATCATCTCTGCTGATAATAAACATACTCAGTACAACCTTAATTGACATTAAACAAGTCATGACCTCCAACCATGAACATCAGTAACATCACTATTGGCACACCATCATAGTATATCATCTATTGAAATGCACAAGACAACTGAGAGGAGGGTGAATCTTTTGTCACCAAATCTTAACTTCTTTTAAGTATCAACACATCAACCACTTAATCACTGCTATTATGATTTAACCATGAAAGCATGAAATTAGAAAATTAAGCATATTCACACATGAGACACATGAGACACTAGATTTTTTACATGGAAAACCCAATGAAGGAAAAACCATGGTGAGGATTAACTCACAATATAAATGCTATATCAAAATTTACAACAAGGCTCGCTGCCCAGAATGCTCACTACAAAAAGAAGGGGCTCACTTCCAAAGGAAGAGGCTCATTGCCAAAGGGGCTCACTACCTAAAGTAGAAGAAGATAAAAGAAGATAGTTACAATGAGAATGAATCTCACAGCAGCCAGGGATCCACCACAAACTTGCCTGAATCTTTTGCAACCTTTTTGCATCAAAAATATATTCTTTTCAGCTCACTTTCACGCTCACAAACTCATCTAGATCACACCTACAATAAATGATGCTTCTCATGGAGCCATTTCATCTATCTCAACAACTTCGCTAGATTTCTTGATCGTCTAATTCATATTTATATATTCGCAGCCTTGGAAACAATCTTCAAGGTCAGCACAAACAATAAACTTAGCCAATATTCAAATTAGGTCTAGACTAAAACATTCCCATGGTGGAAAGGAATGAATGCAGACCACACCACACCTTAGCAGGGACTCGAGTGCAATCTCTCATGCAACAACATGCTATCACAAACTCCAAAGCATAATCGCAAGTAGTGGAAACAACCAAGTTGGCCAAAACTGGTGTTAACACTAAGACCTTTAGGAACATGCTTCATCCACAATCTGAATTATGCTTTTCAGACCAATCAAAAGTAGGAACACAATCTAGAGACATCCACAAGTACATTACAATCACCAAGAACTTTTGTACAACCCCCAAACACTCTATCCAAAAGATTCTTCAAACCAAACCACTTAAACATTACTGTCATCTACTGTCATAAAGAAAAGATTGCTTGCAGAACACCAAATCATGAACCATTTCAACTAAAGACGTATAACAGCATCCCAAACTTAATCCTAGAACCACAGACTATAAAACTTAAATGCGGAGAGATGCGAAGCAGAATACATTCTCCCTGTCACCAGTGAATACTCAGAAAAATATTTTTTACTCTGGTGAACAGAACTCACTCAAATATTCACATCGGAGGCTCAAAATTGAATCATAGCAACTAAAGACATCCTTTAACATAACTTCCAAACTGCAAACAAAGATACTCAATCTACAGGATATGTGGAGCAAAACACTGCACTATTATGGGAGATAGAACAGTTCTACAATTGCACGAACTTCTCAAACACTTGCTCAAACTCATCCAAACAACTTCCTTAGATGCTGACCTTATGTGTTGACATCAATGACAACACTTACTACTCTTCCTTACAACAATCTCCCCCTTTGTCATTGATGGCAACACATGATGTGAAAATCCATCAAGACAAACTTGGTTTGCTTCTTTGCTCCCCCTTACTTTGTGCTTTCTTTGGCTATAACTTTCTTATAGTCTCTCTCCTTAAGTTTTTCACATGAAAAAGGGTGCTAGAACTTCTCTCTCTCTTTGACATCAATGGAAAAGGGTGCTAGACCTTCTCACACTCTTTAGTTTTCAAGGCTCAACTTAGATCTTACTACCACTGCACAACTCCCCCTATCAGGGACACTGCAACACTTGCTGCTCTTAATCAGGAACTCATATCAGCAACATCTATCTACTCCCCCTGATAGGTAGTCTTCAAAATATCAATCTAGATCAAATAATAAGACTTTGGACACCAGTGGACTGATGCACTTCCTATGCATCTTAGTTTAGAGCAGGAGGGGTAATAAACCCTAACTTTTCTCTGAGATACTCAAAAGTATCCTTAGGCAGAGGCTTTGTGAAAATATTTCATTCTCTATTACCTTTTCTTATAGAAATTTATACCTTATTGATATATGCTTTGTTCTTGAGTGCATCACTAGATTCTTTGAAATGTTTATAGCACTTGTATTTTCACAAAATATTGAAATTGGTTCTCCATACACAACTCTTATATCCTTTAATGTTTGTTTCATCCATAGCACTTGAGTACAACAACATGTTGCAGTAACGTATTATGCTTCTGCAGTAGACAAAGAAATTGAATCTTGCTTCTTGCTCAACTGTGAAACCAATCTGCTACCTAAGAAGAAAACACCTCCACTTGTACTTTTTTTGTCATCAACATCTATAGCCCAATCTACATATGTATAAGAACTAAGAGTGAAGTTAGTATCTTTAAGATACCACAATCCATAGTCTAAAGTGTCTTTTAAATATCTCATTATCCTCTTAACTACCAACACATGTGACTCTCTAGCATCTTCTAGAAATCTTACCACAAGACAAACTACATGCATTACATCTAGTCTAGAATAGGTTAGATAAAGTAGTCCTCCAATCATAGACTTATACTTTTTCTAGTCAGTCTTAGGTGATTCATCATTCTTTCTCAGCTTGCAACCAGTTACCATAGGGGTACATACTAGCTTAGAATCCTCCATTCCAAACTTCTTCAACAACTCTTTCACATACTTGGACTGAGAAATGAAAAAAAAATTTCTGATTGAGTAATCTGTAGTCCTAGAAAGAAATTTATTTCACCAAACATAGACATCTCAAACTCATTTTGCATTTCCTCTACAAATTTCTTACACATACCTTCATTGCCTCCAAAGATAATATCATCAACAAAGACTACAACAATTAGAATTTGATCATCATTGATTTTGAAATAGAGATTATTGTCTATAGTACCTTTATTGAACCCTAATTGCAACAAATACTAATCCAACCTTGCATAACAGGCCCTAGGGGCTTGCTTTAGTCCATACAAGACTTTCTTCAATCTACACTCCATGTCACCTTGGTTTGATAACTGAAATCCTTCTGGTTGTTCAATGTAAACCTCTTCTTCCAGCTCTCCATTCAAGAATGCAGACTTCACATCTATCTAGTACACTTTGAAATATTTGTGTGTTGTAAATGCTAGAAACATTCTTATTGCTTCAATCCTTTCCATAGGAGCATAAGTCTCCTCAAAATCTATGCCTTCAACCTAAGAATATCCTTTGCATACTAGTCTTGCTTTGTTTCTTACTACTTCATTTTCATTTATTTTGCTTTTGAAAACCCATTTAGTTCCAATCACATTCTTATCAGCAAGTCTAGGAACCAATTCCCAAGTTTGATTCTTCTCTATTTGCATCAGCTCTTCTTCCATAGCTTTTACCCAATTTTCATCTTTGCAGGCTTCATTTATAGTTTTAGGTTCAATCTTTGAAAGTAAACAATAGTTCACATGTTCTTCTGCAGCTCTTTTCCTTGTCAATACCCCTTTTCTTTTATCACAAATAATATGATCTTTAGAATGATTAATCATTACATACCTAGGAGTCTTAACATCACTTTCCAGAGCCTTTTCTTCTTTGATTTGACTATCTTGTTGTTCAACTTTTTCTTCATTTACTGTAATAGTAGGTTCATCTGATTCATAGCCACTCAAATCTAATATTCTTTCCCTATCTTCATCAACCATCACATTACCACTCTCAATGATCTTTCTCAATCTCTTATTGTAGCACCGGTAGGCCTTACTCTTAGTAGAGTATCCAAGGAAAATTCCTTCATCACACCTAGCATCAAACTTGCCTAACTCTACTTCTCTTCTAATATAACATTTGCTTCCAAAAACTTTAAACTATTTCAGTGTAGGAACTCTTCCATACCACAATTCATAAGGAGTTTTAGTACCATTACCTTTGACTTGAACTCTATTTTGAATGTAGACAGTAGTATGTATGGCTTCTCTCCAATACACATCCAGTAGGTTGGCCTCCTTCATCATTGACCTAGAAGCCTCTTGAATTGACCTATTTTTTCTTTCAACAACTCCATTCTGCTGGGGAGTTCTAGGAGTAGACAACTATCTTTTTATCCCATGTTCATATAAAATATTGAATTCATTTGATGTAAACTCACCTCCTCTATCAAACCTTAAGCATTTGAACCTCAATTCTAACTCATTCTCAACCATCGCCTTGAAAGATTTGAACTTGTCTAGGTCTTCTAATTTGTCCTTTAGAAAAGTGACCCAAGTCATTCTATAATAATCATCAATAAGCAAGATAAAGTACCTATCTCCTTATAGATTTCTTGTTCTTGTAGGACCACACAAATCTATATGCACTAGCTCAAGCAATCCAGTAGAAAATTGTTCTTTACTCTTGAAGCTTGTCCTTGTCTGTTTCCCCAATTGACATTCATTGCAAATAGTATTAGCAGCCTTCACAAGCTTAGGCAAATCTCTTACTGCTTGTACTAAACTTATCTTCACCAAGTTGTCAAATTGATATGACACGTCCTTCTATGCCACAACCAACTCTCATCTATCTAAGCCAACAAACAACAATCATTAGTTCCTCTCAAGTGATAAACATTGCCTTTAGTCTTCTTACTAGTTGCAATCACTATTTGGGAGCCTTCCATGATCTTGCATCCATTATCCTTAAATCTTTGGTCATATCCTTTGTCACACATCTAACTAACACTTATCAGATTATGCTTCAAACCCTTCACATATAGAACATCATTTGTATTGTTCTTTCCATCAAAAGAAATGGATCCTCTTCCACAAATCTTACCAGTTGCATCATCTCCAAACCCAACCAGTCCTCCATCATACTTTTCCAAACTTACAAACTTACTCTTATCACCAGTCATGTGATGTGAACATCCACTATTAATAATCCATTCATCCTTATCTTTCTCCACCTAATAGATAGACAAAGCACTCTCTTCTACTGGTTTTTCTTCCTTCACACAACTAGTAGGATTAGTAGACACAGGTTCTTCCTTGATAGCCATAAACAAGCATTCATTTGCACTACTATCATCAGACTCATCATATATTACACCATCATCATCATCATCTCTAACATAATAGCATTTCTTTATGATCCTAGGTCTACTTTCAAAATTCTTCTTGCCTTTCTCAATTCTTTCTGGACACCTAGAGGCATAGTGACCAATCTTACCACAAGTAAAGGATTTGAATGGTAATTTGCCTTTGAACTTACCAATACCTCTTTGCATTTTGTCCCCAAATTTGGCTTCAATATCATCAAGGTCATCATCTAGTTCCAAAGTATACTTCTCAGATCTTGAAGTCTTCTCTAAAGTGTTGGCTTTGAAAGCAGTCTCAGTCTTTGGTAAAGCATCACCAAACTCTGTCATCTCAAAAGCAATAAACTTTCCAAGAAACTGATCCTTTGTAATCTTGTTCACACTCATAAGTTTTTCAATTACAGACACCTTGTGACTGTAGGATTTAGGTAATGATCTAAGAATCTTTAGCACAACCTCATTCTCATCAATAGTTCCTCCAAGACCTTTGATTCCATTGACAATTTCATCAACTTTTTGCATGTAGATTGTTATGTTCTCATCATCACTCATCTTCAGAGCTTCATTCCTCGCCTTTATGTTTTGTAATTTGGCACTCTTTACAAAATCATCTCCTTCATATATTTTTTTTAAATTAACCTAGATCTCATTAGCAGTTTCCAGATCCATAACTTTCACTAACTCAGTGTTAGATAAAGCATTTACAGAGCATCTCTAGCCTTTCCATTTAACTCATACTATTTGACTTCATCTTTAGATGATGGACCATTTGGAGGAATAGTATATTTTGTATCTAACATCTACCAGACACTATAACCAAGAGAAATGAGATGACTTTTCATTTGTACCTTCTAGAGAGCATAGTCCATTCCATCAAACTGCGGAGACTCCTTGTGTGACATCCCGAATCTACCTCAAGTTGTTAGGCTTTCTTCCAAGGAACCCTCACTCTAATACCAATTGTTGTAATGCACAAGACAACTGAGAGGGGGGAATCAGTTGTAACCAAAACTTAACTTCTTTTTAGCATCAACACATCAACCACTTAATCACTGCTATTATGATTTAACCATGAAAGCATGAAATTAGAAATTTAAGCATATTCATACATGAGACACATGAGACACCAAATTTTTTATGTGGAAAACCCAATGAGGGAAAAACCACGGTGAGGATTAACTTACAATATAAATGATATATCAAAATTTACAACAAGGCTCACTGCCTTAGGGCTCACTGCCTAGAATTCTCACTGCAAAAAGAAGGGGCTCACTGCCAAAGGGCCTCAATAACTGAAGTAGAAGAAGATAGAAGAAGATATTTACAATGAGAATGGATCTCACAGCAACCAGGGATCCACCACAAACTTGACCGAATCTTTCGCAACCTTCCTGCATCAAAAATATATTCTTTTCTGCTCACTTTCACACTCACAAACTCATTTGGACCACACCTACAAAAAATAATTCTTCTCATGCAGCTATTTCATCTATCTCAATAACTTTGCTAGATTTCCTGATCATCTAATTCATATTTATACATTCGCAGTCTTGGAAACAATCTTCAAGGTCGGCACAAACAATAAACTGAGCCAATATTTAAATGAGTTCTGGCCTAAAACATTCATGTGGTGGAAAGGAATGAATGCGAACCACACCACACCTTAGTAGGGGCTCAAGTGCAATCTCCCTTGCAACAACACACTATCACAAACTCCAAAGCATAATTGCAAGTAGTGGAAACAATCAGGTTGGCCAAAACTGGTGTTAACACTAAGACCTTTAATAATGCACTTCATCCATGATCTAAATTACACTTTGCAGACCAATCAAAAAGTAGGAACATGATCTAGAGACATACACAAGCATGTTACAATCACCAAGAACTTCTACACAACCCCTAAACACTCTATCCAGAAGATTCTTCAAACTAAACCACTTAAACATTACTGTCCTCTCTATTTATAAAGAAAAGATCACTTGCGGAGCACCAAATCACGAACCATTTCAACTGAAGACACATAACATCATCCCAAATTTAATCCTAGAACCTTATACTATAAAACTTAAATGTGGAGAGATGCAGAGCAAAATACATTCTCCCTATCACCATTGAATACTCAGAAAAAACAATTTTTACTCTGGTGAACAAAACTCGCTCAAATCATCACACTGGAGGCTCAAACTTGAAACATAGCAACTACAGACATCCCTTAACATAACTTCCAAACCATAGACAAAGATATTCAATATACAGGATATGCAGAGCGAAACACTGCACTGTTTTGAGAGATAGAACAATTCTACAATTGTACTAACTTCTCAAACACTTGCTCAAACGCATCCAAATAACTTCCTTAGATGTTGACCTTAGGTGTTGACATCAATGACAACACTTACTGCTCATACTTGCAACATCACCAACATAAGCATCAATGATAGTCTAAACGGAATATCCAAACTAAGTGTCCTTAACTGAGTGTTGACATCAATGACACCCACAATAGTGACAACCTTAACATATGTGCAACATACTCATCCATAACTTCTTGACTAATGACAAGGGCACTAGGACCACATCCAAATGGTAAATCCCTATGTACCAAAGTTTTGACTAGTTCAACCTTAGGAATAGTTAAAATGACCTTAGTTACTTTGTCCCTCTGCATCTTCTCCTACCTGATACGCTTAATAGCATTAATGAAGGTCTCAGAGTTAGCTAACCATGCACCTTCAGTGTAACTAATATTGTCTAGGAGTTTCACTTTTGAGGCTCGATCCTTCTTAGCCTTTAAATAAAGTTCATTTCCAATTACGGACTTCCTTGGGGTTTGTCTTGTTCTTACCATTCTGGCAAAAGAACATTCAAACATTAGCAATTGATAATGTTTGAAGAAAAATTTTATGCAGTGAGCTCATAGGTCCATGTATTGAACCTGATTGCTCTGATACCATATGTAACATGCCTTCTCATTGTTGATAACTGAGAGGGGGGGGGGGGTGAATCAGTTATCCTAATTATTTCCCTTATTGAACTTTCCTTTAATAAAATCAAACACAAAACATTAACCATGAAATAAGAAACACATGACACAGTATTTTTGACGTGGAAACCCTGTTAAGGGAGAAAACCACGGGGTGATTAACCCAAGAATTATTCTCTGTTAGAAGAATAGGAAATTACAAAAATGGCACTTGCCAATTAGGGCTCACTGCCCGAGCACACTGCTCACAAGAGGCTCACTGCCTACAAGAAGACACACTGTCTTACAAAGTGATAAGAATCACAGTCTTGAACTGATTGGAAGCATCTGCATATGCTGGAGTTCAGTTCCGGTTAAGTTCAGTATACTGATCTGCTGCACTTCATCTTTCCTCTGTTCTTTAGTCTGCTATCCTTTCACATACCGGATCTTTCTTGCTACTTCTGCTCTACTCTGGACTTGTTCGCATATTCTTTCACACATTCACCACCTTTACAACTAAATCCATCCTCTATATATATCCGCACAAGTAATTTCATCATCTTTCTAGTCGGCATCCGGAACAGTCTAGTTTCTTACAAACTTAGTTCTGTCGGCTGAATCCTTGCTCACCAAGCAATGCGGATCAAGCATATACTTGTAGATATCATCAATTATGTCGGCCAAACATGATTCATGCCTCCGCAACCTTTATCATCATCTGTAACACATCCGGAAAGTAGTTTGATACTCAGTCAGTCAGTTCTTCCTCTGTTTTCACTGTCTCTCAGGAATCCGGTACTCAACTATTCATATCTTTTTCCTTGTCCATCTCCGGAGGCTAAATCCTTGGAATATACTACTCAAGATAGTCCTCTTGACTTCCCCAGATCCGCACTATGCCAAGACACTTCCTCTGAGAGATCCGGACCAATCTGTCGGACCTTGCCACATGCTCTGTTCTTGTTCACCGGACCACAACAATCTTCAATCTGACTTCCGGTAGAGATATATCATGACTTGCGGATATGTGGAATGACCTTTGTTGCCATCAATGACAACAACCATGAATCCATATAGTGTCTCTTGCCAACAATCTCCCCCTTTGGCATTGATGGCAACACTTAGTGAAAAATGACTAAGTGTTTACACTATGCTCCCCCTTTGCTGATGCTCTGTCTTTATATACAATTTCTGGAACTCCCCCTGAGTTGGATTCCTCATTTTTCACTGCTCCTCACTCCCCCTTTGACATCAATGGCAAAGGGTAGGGTCCGCACACCAAAATTTTCAAAAATTTTCTATATATAGCCGCATATTTACATACTTACATATACTGCAGAATGTCTGCAAAGGATGTCTGCAGTTGAACCATTTCAGTAGCCCAACTTAGCTTCATTCTGTCCAAGATTGAAATGTGACCACTCAACAAAAATGCAAAAGCTTCTGCCCGCCTGAGATCTGTCGGATCTTTTGTATGGGCGGTGGTCTGGGCATCACTGATGGCCTCATGCATAGTTTCCAACTTAGGGACTATAATCCTTCTAAGTTCTCCCATCCGGTTGGTAATGTTCTTCCTCTCCTTCTCAAGATTCTTTATTTCATTCAAGACTGCAATAGTCTGACATTCTTGATTTATTATAGAGGAAGAGAGAGGATCAAAACTTTGAGATAAGCTTTGAAGCTTGTCCTGTTCCTCTTTTATTTTCTTGTCAATTGCTGCTGTTGCCTTTGACCAAGATATACAAAATTTGTAGATGTCACCGCCATCCTTAAGAGCATTTTCTAAGCTCTTTATTCCAATGCTTACAATCTTCCTATCCTTAGAGATTAATTCTAATATTTCAGAAAATCTCTTATCCAAAAATTCCTTCCGGACCTTTTCTTCAGCTGATTTTTCTAGAGAATTAAAATGTGTATCAATACTGCTGACTAAAGTTTTTAGATTACCGGAAGTGGAGGCTGTCGGATCTATCTGGATTGATGGCATGATCTTTACAAGTACTCCGGAGGCAGCCTCTATCAACTCACAGTCTTCCATATGAGACTTCAGGAGTTTTTCATTTGCCTTGGCATTTGCAAATGAAGCTATCTTCATTGTTTGTACCGGAGAGAGAGAGTCAAAATCAAATGGACCTTTTAGAAGCTCCGGTTCATCAATCTCTAGAGTTTCTTTGCTCAAAAATTGTTGAACAGTTTGTGCAGTGTCTCTTGCCGGAGACAGATGTTTCTTTTCTTCTGCAGTCTTAGAACTGTCAACCTCTTTGTCTGTCACCACTGCTTCCTTCTCCTGCAATTGCTCTTCTTCTTTGGATCCGGAGACTGTAGGGGAAACCGGAGGAGAGATGCTTGCTTGTTCATGGGCCACTTCTTCTGGAGCAGAGGGTCCCAAGTCCTCACTTGTCTGTTCATGGCTCACTTCTTCCGGAACAGAAGATTCCAAATCAGCAGCTGTTTCTGCACCTAAGTCCTCTACAACAGGAAGATTGAACCTTTTGAAGGCCTTCCGGAGGATCTCTTCTGTCTCTTGTGCCACTTTGTCAGTCTCACCAAGCATGAGCTGATTCATCCTGGCTTTACTTCTGAACTCATCTCTGCAGTCCTTGAAGATCATGTTCATTGTCTTGGGATCAATTTGAGGATATAGCTGAATAGCTATCTGCTCCCGGATCTCAAGATCTTTGGCATGAGCATTATTCTTTCTTACTTCCATTTCCTTCTCTAGGCTTTTAGGAATGAGAGATATGATCTCAATGAAAGCCTTATTGTATGTGTTCAGATATTTAACTGTGGCTTCCTGCAGAGTCTTTTGGTCTGCCTCACTGAAGTCATCATAGGATTCAGTCATTGGTTGAAGGTTTCCATCCACCGTGACTGACTTGATTATGCTCTCTAGTGACAGAGTGGGCTTTTCAACAGTTACCTCTGCCATTTCCTCCTTGTCTTGGCCTGTGGAGGGCTTACCGGATCCTTTCTTTTTCTGTTTCTTTACTTCTCTTACTCCTTCATCTGATTCTGTCTCCTCTTCATCCTTTTGGCTTCCATAAGCCCTTGTGGCTTTTGCCTTTGATCTCTTTCCGGATGCCTGGACTTCCGGTTTTGAACTTTTGGTTGAGGGAGGTGCAGATCTCTTTGTTGATCTGGTCCGGGTGGGGGTTTCAACTGGAGCACTTTCTTTGCTTTTCTCTTTTTCCTCAGCCTTTCTCCTCTTTTCCCGGCTGGCATCAAGTGCCTCTTTTGAGATGCCTAGGCCTTGAGCAATGTGCTCTACTTCTTTTCTCACTTTTCTCTTAATCTCAGGTTCCCTGAGTTCTACATGTAATTTCACACTTAGCTCCTCAAAGGTTCCAAACCTTTCTGCCTTAGGATCTTTGGGCTGACTTAGCATGTGTTGAACATGCAGCTCTACTATCTGTTCATCAACTTCATACCCCATGGGCATGATCCAGACAGTCCTTGGCTCCACTGCCTCCATTAGGCACTGATCAGTGTCAACCATAAAGCATACTGAGTCCTTGTATTTCTCAGTGAGAGACTGGGGAATTCTCTCTCTTGCTTGCATCATGCTCTGAAAGTTTTTGAAGTATCCCCATAGAGCTGTATTTCTCGCTTTTGCATCCCCAAGTCCATGCAAATAGTCTCTTATCTGGACTGCAACAGGTTTGTCATTCTGCCATACCCATCCACTTGTTCCGGGTAGCTCATTCATGAAGTAAAAGAATAGACATACAATGAGAGTACCATACTTAAAGGAGTTCTTCTTGTCTTTCTTGATTTTCTGTACATTTTCCATTAATTGGCTTAGTAGTAGTTCACAAAGATCATAATCTGCATTCTTTCTTAGCATTTCATATGCTGTGTATATTGCAGTCCCGGATACAGAATTCTCCCTGCTGGAGTGATAGATCTTGTATCCTATTATCATTGATGCATATTTGATATCCGGATCCGAAATATCTTCAATGGTCATTGCCCTCTTATCATATTTTGATCCGGTGGCCTCAGTTACAACGTTGTTCTTGACAGATTTGAGGATAGGTACCCCCCCGGAAGAGTATAGACCAGTTACTGCTCTAATTGCTTCTTTTGTGATCTTACAGGGTCTATCTAGCCAAAGGAAGTTGTCATGCATCCTGCTCAGTACATACCGGACCCATTCATCTTCTTCAAAGCTAGGGAAATGAATGAATTGCTCAAATTGTTTCTTCTGGATACCCTTATACTCTGGTTTGAGCTCAAAAGCATTGTCTATCAGTTGCTTGTGATAGAGGTCTCTTAATTTGAATTCCCCAAATTCCTCAATGTTTGCGTGTATGTAAACCCTAATATCTTCAGTATGTAAGACTCCGTGGGGAACACTAGAGAAGGCTCCTAGTGGATCTACCTCCAATGATTTGTAGGGATGTTTCTTGAATGAGGGGCGAGGTCTATCAGAGATCTTAACTATGTTTGGAGTAGCCATTCTTCAAAGATTTGCAGTGAGGCAATGAAAAACGAAGAATACCTTATGCGCCTTCGGTTTGCACGGAGTGGTTGGATTGATTTCTTTATGCAATAGCTTCGGCAGGAGATCCTTGGTGTGCTTGATGAACCTTGTTGCAGAGCTCCACTATTCGCTTCTTCTCAAGTGTAGAATGAGCAGATAACTTTTGAGAAATCCCTTATATTGCTCCGCAAACCCTAATATCTGTCTGCAATAAATGCTTCACCTGCATTATTCCGGTTTACCATGTCTGGACAGCTTGGAGTATCCCGGATTAGTCCTGATCACTGAATATCATCCGGATCTTTAAATCATGAATAAATCTAGGTAACATATTACAAGAACATCCCAAACACTCTGTCCAATCCGCAAGACAAGATCGTGCACTTCCGGATCTCTCCGGACCTTTTTGTAATCCTTTATCATACCGGAGCACCTCCCTGAACAGGTCTAACTTAATCGAACACAGCTTCTTCATAACTCCATGCGGACCTCTGAAAACTTGACTGAAGCATCTCAGGACTTATATCTACAAACCCTTTAATCCGCATCTTGTGCCACATCCGGCACAACTTGTTTGGCTGGGGGAACAGAATCTTCTTTGAGTCTCCCCCTGAGCCTGAGCTCACTTTTTAATTTCCGGAAGAAATATCAGCACCAGAATCTGGTGCGGATCCAACCTCTACATTCTCTGAGCTTTTCTTCACCCAAATCTTGCTCATCTGATTCCTAACTTCATCCGCATTCATCTTTTGTTTACCCTTGTCTTGATTCTGATTATACACCGGACCTCTTTTGTCCTGATTCTTGTTTCTGCAGACTTTAGCATTATGACCGGACCTATTGCAGATTTGGCAAATAACATTTCTTTGCATATTTAACTGATATCCCCTTGATCTGCATTGATTAGCCATATGACCTACTCTATTGCATGTAAAGCATCTACCTTTGAATGATTTGTTTACTTGCATAATTCTGCATTCATGGGATTTGTGTCCATACCTTTTGCAGTTGAAGCACTGTCCGGAGAAGGATGAATTAATCTGATTCATTCTCATTCTGCACTGATTAGCTTTGTGACCAAAGTGGTTGCAGCTGTGGCAGTATCCATTGAAGGATGGATATCTTTGAGCATTTGGCTGTCTTACCGGAGGTCTTCTAGGCCTGCTCCTTGGATTTTCTGATCCAAGATTCTTCTGACCGGATCCGGAGCTTTCTCCTTTCTCATATCCCAAGCCATACTTGTCATCTGTCCTCTTTTGACTTCCAAGAAGAACTTCAAGTTGAGCAGAACTTATCTTGAATTTCTCTTTATATTCATTTGCTGTTTGAAGGTCTCTTTTGAGAGAGGCAATTTGATCCTCAAGTTTTCCTTCATTATCTTTGGAATCTTCAAGATCAGATTCAAGGTGTCTGATAATCCTGTCCATCTGGTGGCATTCTTCTGATTTTTCTTTAAGAGATTGTCTTAGATTGTCTTCAGCCTTTCTTTTTTCTTCAATCTCTTGAGTAAACTTTATAGTTCCTGATTCCATTTCATGTCTTAACATAATGACTTCTTTTGATAACTTTTCACATAACTTGGTTTGCTCAGTCAATTCCTCACTTGTATTGCTTTCTTCACTTTGTCTTGCCAACTGTTGAAGCAGCTCCTTTCTCTTTTTCATAGAGAGACTTAATTTGTCTTTTAATTCTCTCATGAATTCATCAGCCTGTTTGAGTCTTTCCTTTAATTCACTGACTTCAGAATTTGACTGTTCAAGATCCTCAAGGGCAGTCTTGAGTTGCTCCCTTAAACCATATGCATCCATTTGAAATCCCAGATCTTCCTCAAGCTGTTAGGCTCTATTAGGAGGAACTTAGCTCTGATACCAATTGTTGATAACTGAGAGGGGGGGGGGTGAATCAGTTATCCTAATTATTTCCCTTATTGAACTTTCCTTTAATAAAATCAAACACAAAACATTAACCATGAAATAAGAAACACATGACACAGTATTTTTGACGTGGAAACCCTGTTAAGGGAGAAAACCACGGGGTGATTAACCCAAGAATTATTCTCTGTTAGAAGAATAGGAAATTACAAAAATGGCACTTGCCAATTAGGGCTCACTGCCCGAGCACACTGCTCACAAGAGGCTCACTGCCTACAAGAAGACACACTGTCTTACAAAGTGATAAGAATCACAGTCTTGAACTGATTGGAAGCATCTGCATATGCTGGAGTTCAGTTCCGGTTAAGTTCAGTATACTGATCTGCTGCACTTCATCTTTCCTCTGTTCTTTAGTCTGCTATCCTTTCACATACCGGATCTTTCTTGCTACTTCTGCTCTACTCTGGACTTGTTCGCATATTCTTTCACACATTCACCACCTTTACAACTAAATCCATCCTCTATATATATCCGCACAAGTAATTTCATCATCTTTCTAGTCGGCATCCGGAACAGTCTAGTTTCTTACAAACTTAGTTCTGTCGGCTGAATCCTTGCTCACCAAGCAATGCGGATCAAGCATATACTTGTAGATATCATCAATTATGTCGGCCAAACATGATTCATGCCTCCGCAACCTTTATCATCATCTGTAACACATCCGGAAAGTAGTTTGATACTCAGTCAGTCAGTTCTTCCTCTGTTTTCACTGTCTCTCAGGAATCCGGTACTCAACTATTCATATCTTTTTCCTTGTCCATCTCCGGAGGCTAAATCCTTGGAATATACTACTCAAAATAGTCCTCTTGACTTCCCCAGATCCGCACTATGCCAAGACACTTCCTCTGAGAGATCCGGACCAATCTGTGGGACCTTGCCACATGCTCTGTTCTTGTTCACCGGACCACAACAATCTTCAATCTGACTTCCGGTAGAGATATATCATGACTTGCGGATATGTGGAATGACCTTTGTTGCCATCAATGACAACAACCATGAATCCATATAGTGTCTCTTGCCAACACTCATAACACCCAAAATTACACACAGGATTTACTAGTAAAGTAAATAAACATGATAAACATCAGAAATTTTTCTCTTTGTGTTTAATACATATAACATTTGCATAATCATAAGCAAAAGCATATCATTTCAGAATATTTTATTCTTGAAATTAACACTTATTCAAAGTTAGAATCATAATGAAATCTTTCACTTTTTATTTACAAATATTTTACTCTTAGCAATAAGAATAATTTTACATCGATACATAAGAATACTGCATCTAGAATCTTGACATTTGTAACTCAAGTCTCAGGTAGTCTTCTGCTTTAGAGGGAGAGCATCATCTGAGTGCTTTACCTCTAACCACAAACCTGTAGTCTCCCACATACCTTCCTTCCTAGAAGTGGCCCTATCCTTCACAAAGAGTATAGTAATAAGGAACCAATAGGTTTTGCCATCTGAGTTCTAGTGTTGTGTCCTACATAACTCAATCGACCATACAACTCTAGACCCTTCTACCTAAGTATGATCATTTTGATTGGTCATGCCATATGGACACTATGAACCGACTAATGAATGTAGAGATGGATGCATTACTTTGGCCAAAGTTTTCATAGAAATAAACGTTTACAATAAACATAGTCATGAGTTCTTACACCTCTAACTCAACTTGGATACTATCTCATCCTACAGTGAATTTATTTTGACTAACACTAGTCATAGGGTAGCATGACTAAGTTTCACCCATAGTCCACCTGACTTAGAATTTATTCCTAAATTCTAGAATACAATGCCAAGGATGGTTTTAAAATAAGGGCTTTGTCTTTCGAGAAGCCTCTCATTGCAATCTTGCAATATTAGATCTATGACTTCTTGTCACTCTACACTAAGATTTGTAAGTTTATATTTTGGGTTTGATGTCTAATATCGACCTAGCATATAACTTTTATCAAAAGCTTCTTATCTCCTCTTAGGTATTTGTGTTGGTCTAAGGAATTAATCCTTCTTGTTGGCAATAAGTGTTGTCATTGATGTCAACACTCAAAGTGATGTCAGCACTCAGTTTGTGGTTGTCTGATGTGGCTGATGTGAATGTTCATGTTGATGATTTACCAGTGTAGTAACAACGATGTTTAGTGTTGTTCCTAATGTTCATGATTGATTGTTGATGTTCATGGTTGGATGTCATACACTAATTAATGTCAAGTAAAGTTGTACTGAGCAAGTTTGTGGTTAGCAAAGATGATTTCATGATGAAATATTAAGATGGGAATTAGAAGCATGAAGATGAATGATAATATATTAAGATGGGAATTAGAAGTTATGGTGAGAATAAGAAGATGTTGTTGATGACCTATAGCATGTTGTATGATCCTTCTTGTTGTTCCTAAGGAAGTATGTGTTGATATAAGAAGATTCTGACCTCCAGATGTTGGTGAAGGTTTATACTACAGAAAGTTATTGATATGTGCCAAACAACTGAGAGGGGGGGTGAATCAGTTGTGACAAAATCTTAAACACTTTCTTTAATTTAGACATTCATTACTTATCCACAGTTATTATGATTTAACCATGAGTGCATGAAATCATAAACTTAACCACAAATACAACATCAAACACAAGAGACACTAGATTTACGTGGAAAACCCCAAGGTGGGGAAAAATCATAGAGGGGATTAACTCTCAATATATATTGTAATCTTGAAATAATGATGTTTAGGCTTGGTCACTCCATAGGCCTAAACATACTGGCTTACTTCCACGAAGAACAACTAGGTCTAGAAGGCTCACTGCCTCAACCCTAAACCTAGAAAGATTACAATAAGGGCTATTAAACCCTGAGGGTTGTTAAACCCTACTAGTGGCTTACTTCTAGACTCATTGCCATGATCAACACATTTCTATATTGTGAATAACAATTCCTCTGCTCTGCTCTTCCTCTTCTTTCCTCTACCTCTTCTCTGCTCTGCCTTTGGTCCTTTCTTAATATCTTTTCATTTTTGCTCAAGGACACCTTTTCCACGACTCAACTACAGTATTTATACACGACATCAACCTGGGAATGATCATCAAGGTCGGCATCACAATCATCAACCATTGGAACAATCTCCAAGGTCAGTATTACAAACATTTACAAAATAGGTCCTGACCTATTGCAACATCATGCAAAGGGAATGTGATGAAGGGGGTAAATCATAAAACACATAATAACAGAAATTACACATAGAAAATAGAATGATATTTTATTAATATGGGCAAAATATTACATTACAAAAGCTCAAATACAATCAGAGGATGAATCCCCTATAGGCTGCAACACATTATAGCTCCCTCCCCTAAGACTCTGGAAGCATCAGCCTTCTGTAACCCCAAATCAACTAGGGTTTCTATTTTCCATCCTATTCATGACTCTACACTTTCCCCCTTAACTCCACTACCCTAAGGGTTCCCAAAAAGGGTCATATATAGCCCTTTTTGGCGGCTACCAGCTTAATATCAAAATTTGCATCTCACTCCAAAAATAGGTCAACTTTGCAAGGTCATAACTTTCGATTCGACCGTTAGATTTTTAATTATAATACCTTTTCGGAAAGCTCTCGAAAAGATGATGGAGAACAAGTAGTACCTAAAGGTAGATTGCTTCGGTTTCCTACCAAACTTTGGGCCCATTCGGAGCCTATAAGTGCCTCAAATTTGACTTTGAATATTTCAATAGGATTTTTAGAATTTGAATTTTTAATATCTCACAAATGACAAATGATATTGAAGTGATTTCTTCACCATTAGCTTCAATTCACCATTCTAGAGGTTTGTGTAAGATTTTGTATCCAACCGTGCACAAATGCAAACTTACTAAAAATAGTAACCCTGCCAACTTTAGCCCTTATTGAAAAGAAACAACATTTTTTTTGGTTGATGCAAGATTGCTCTTACACCACGGATGATCCTACATCAGACACCCAGGGTAATTTGAAAAGTGACCCTGTCACTTCTCATGAGTTAGAGGGAAACCAAAACGGTTAACCTCAGTCTTAGATAACCATGATGAATCTTCAACAGGCCTTCTTTTCCATTTCACCAAGTATTCTATATATTGCATGTTTCTTGTACTCTTACCCACACGACTATCTAGAATCGCTTTTATCTCCTCCGTTGAAGTAGATGCCGGAATACTCCACTGTTCTTCTGTTGGTCCATCCTCTATTCCACCTTTATGATATTCTGATAAATTAGTAATGTTGAAAATAGGGGAAATGTTGATCTCACTCGGCAGCTCTACCTCATATGCATTTCCTGAATCATGTTTCTTCAAAATTTTGCATGGTCCAAATTTCTTCATTTTCAGATTATTGTATGTTCCAATTGGGAACCTTTCTTTTCTCAAGTGAACCATGACTTCATCTCCTACCTAGAATTCCTTATATCTCCTTTTCTGATCTGCCTTAGCCTTGTATTGAATATTCATCTTATTAATGTGCTTTTTCACCTCTTCATGCAAATTCTTCATGTGTTCTACAAAGTCTTCAGCCTCGGCACTTGTCTTTTCTCCTTTGTCTGGATTCCTTAACTTTGAAGCATTTCTTGGACTATTCCCATATACAATCTAGAATGGCGATTTACTAGTACTCCTATTGACAGAATTGTTGTAAGTAAATTATGCCTGTGGTAAAATCAAATCCCATCCCTTGGGCTTATCTCCTACTAAGCATCGTAGCAGGTATCTTGATTTGAAACTATGCTCTTTGGTAGACCGTGTAATCTCACCACCTCCGTGAAAAATAGCTTTGCAATATGAATAGCATCATTAGTCTTCTTGCAAGGAATAAAATACACCATCTTCGAGAATCTATCCACCACCACAAAAATGGAATCATATCCTCTCTGTGTCCTTGGTAAACCAAGAACAAAATCCATACTAATATCATCCCATGGCTTCTCTGGTATAGGTAATGGTTGATATAGCCCTGTATTCTGACTTGTTCCTTTTGCCATCTGACACACTCTGCAACTCTGCACAAATTTCCTCACATCTTGCTACAATTGTGGCCAGTAATAATGTTCACCAACAATAGAAATGGTCTTATGTCAACCAAAGTGGCCAGCTAATCCTCCATTATGCTTCTCCTTAATCAAGTTCTCTCTCATGGAACTCCTCGAAATGCACAACTGGCTTCTTCTAAACAACATGCCATCTTGGATTATGTAATCCAACCATTTTGTCATGTCCAAAGTTACAAGTTCCAATCAAGATTTAGAAGCCTCTGCAAAATCTAGATCTTCAGGATACAAACTTTTGAGCTCATCAAACCCAACAACCTATATCTTCATTTCTGTCAACAAATTTTGCCTTATGCTCAAGGCATCAACAACTCTGTTGGACTTCCCACTCCTATGCTTCAAAACAAAAGTATAACTCTGCAAAAACTCAACCCATTTTAAGTGCCTTTGATTTAACTTTCCTTAAATATTAAGATACTACAAAGTCTGATGATCAGTATATAAAACAAACTCTTTTGGCAACAAATAATGTCTCCATTTCTTCAAAACCTGAACTATTGCATAAAACTCCTGATCATAAACAGAATACTTTTTATTGGCATCATTAAGCTTCTCACTAAAATAGGCAATGGGCTTACCTTCTTGACTCAGAACAGCTCCTATACCGCTACCACTAGCATCACAATCTACCTGAAATACCTTATTGAAATCTGGAGTGCCAAAATAGCTTGTTCTACGACTTTATGCTTCAATGTATCAAAGCTCTTGCCTGCTCCTTTAGTCCATCTAAACTCTTTTCTATCCCCTCTTATTGTCTCAGTCAGAGGTGCACAAATGCTACTAAAATTCCTGATAAAATTTCTATAAAAACTTGTCAAACCATGAAAAGATCTTACCTCGGAAGCACTCCTTGGCATAGGCCATTCAATGATAGCCCTCACCTTCTTTGGGTCCATCTTAAGACCTTCCTCTGAGACAAAAAATCCCAGGTATACCAATTCCTTATTTGCAAAACTACATTTCTTCAGGTTGATCAACAACTTCTCCTCCCTCAACTTCTCCAAAACTCTTCTAATATGCATCATATGCTCATCCCAAGTCTTACTGAAAATTAAAATATCATCTAAATAAACAATAACAAAACTTCCCAAAAATTCTTTCAATACCTCGTTCATGAGCCACATGAATGTGCTTGGTGCATTGATTAGCCCAAATGGCATGACTAACCACTCATACAGACCTTCTTTTGTCTTGAAGGTTGTTTTCCTCTCGTCTCCTTCTCTAATACAGATCTAGTGATACCCACTCTTCAGGTCAATCTTTGTGAAGTACTTGGCTCCACTCAAATAGTCCATTATGCCATCTATTCTTGGCAATGGAAACTTGTACTTGATCATGATCTTATTGATGGCCCAAGAATCTGTACACATTCTCCATTCTCCATCTTTCTTTGGTGCTAGTACTGCAGGTACCACACATGGACTTAGGCTCTCCCTTATCAGTCCCTTCCTTAACAGCCCTTGAACTTGTCTGTTTAGCTCTTCACTCTCTGTAGGAGTCATTTTGTGGGCTACCTTATTCGGCAAACTAGCTCCTGGTATCAAATCCATTTGGTGACTTATCTTCCTCACCAGTGGTAAACCTTCTGGTACATTATCAGAGATAATATCCTAAACTTCTTCCAACATATCTGAAACTTTTGCTGGTACATCTTCACATTTCTCTTTACTAACCTTAGGAATCAATGCAAATAAATGATGTTCATGCTTCATACCCTCCAAAAAATTTCTACCATCTACCAAGCAAATTCTGGCAATACTACATACTTTTTCTTCCACCTCCTTCAAGGGCTTCAACTTATGACGAACTTGATCCTTTATTAGGGAGTATGTGTTTGCACGGCCATCATGGACAGTGCTCCTATCATACTGCCACGGCCTCCCCAATAACATATGACATGCATCCATCGGTATGATGTCACACAGCACCTCATCATGGTAGTCACCAATCTTGAACTTCACTAAACAATGCTCGTTGACCAAAGCTCTATGGTTCTTCTGCAACCATGCAATCTGATATGGATGCAGATGCTTTCTTCTTGTCAACTTCAACTTGTTAACCATCTCCTCTGAAACAAGATTATCAATGCTTCCCTTGTCAATAATAATATCACAACACTTACCTTCACATTTGCACCTTGTGCGGAATAAACTCTTCCTTTGATTGGGTTCTTTCTCCTCATTCAACAAAATTCTTTTGACAACTAGAGTTTCTCCCCTTTCGGCATCTTCAAAGCGCTCAGATTGTGCATCTTCATCTACATGTGCAACTCGTGCATTACCTTCAGGTCTTCTATTTGTCCTTCCTTGATGTTGCGAACACTCGTATGCTCGATGCCCTTCTTCTCCACATTGGAAATAGGTTCCTCTGAAACCTCCTCTTCAGGGTCCTTGCCCAGGTCTGCCTCTTCCTCTTCCTCTTTGCTCACCATTGTTCTGGTCACAAGGGCGGTAGGTATTATCTCCTCTCTAATTTTGACTAGTGTCGGCTTCTTCACTTTTCATTGAATATTCATTTAGGCCCCCATAGGGTCTTCCACCAGTCCTTCTGCCTTAACCTCTTCCCCTTTGCTTGCTATCAAATCTTTTATTAATCTTCTCTTCCACCTTCAGGAAAAACTGGTATGCATCTTCTATGGTGGTCATTCTGACCAGGGTCAGCTCCTCTTGAATACTTGAACTCAACCTATTAATGTAATGGGCTACCTTCTCCTTGTTGGCCTCTCCATGGCATGTCCTGATAGTGATCTTATAAAAATCTTCTGTATACTCCTTAACAGACTTGTTACCTTGTTTCATCCTTGCAGCTTCTTCAGTAACTCCATCTCATAGTCCACACGAATGAACTGCTTCTTCAATTTCTCCACCATCCGATCCCATCTATTAATCTTTTCTTTTCCTCTTCTATTTCTCTCTAACTGGACCTCCTTCCACCAAATATTTGCATGGCCCTTCAACTTTATTTTTGCAAACTTGACCCGATCTAGGTCCTCCACATCTTCATACTCGAAATACTCCTCCATGTCATTGATCCAATCAATAAGCTATTCTAGATTCAAATCTCTAGAATATGTAGAAACCTCAATCTTGGGCCTCTTTCCAATCTTAGAAATGGCCCTCAACAACCTAATTTTTGCAAGATCTCCTACAGCTTCTTGTTCTTCCTCAAATAGCTCTTTTTTAGCTTCATCTTCACTTTCTTCTCTTGTTCTCAGCTCAAACCCTCTTCGCAGCTCCTCTTGCAACGCATCGATTTGTCTTTGCAAAGCTCTAAAACCCTCTTCTGTCAAAGCATTCCTCCCAATACAATTTCTTCATGAAGGCATCTTGATCTCTGTAGCAAACCCACAACCTCAGGTCTTAGTGCAAACTGCCTCACAGTTGATGATCTATCTACACACTCAGGAACCCTTGCTTTGATACCATTTCATGAAGGGGGTAAATCATAAAACATACAATAACAGAAATTGTACACATAAAATAGAATGATATTTTATTAATATGGGAAAAACATTACATTATAGAAGCTCAAATACAATCAGAGGATGAATCCCATATAGGCTGCAACACATTACAGCTCCCTCCCCTAAGACTCTGGAATCATCAGCCTTTTGTAACCCCAAATCAACTAGGGTTTATGTTTTCCCACCTATTCTTGACTCTACACTTTCCCCCTTAACTCCACTACCCTAAGGGTTCCCAAAAATGGTCATATATAGCCATTTTTTGGCGGCCACCAGCTTAATATCAAAATTTGCATCTCCCTCCAAAAATAGGTCAACTTCGTGGGGTCATAACTTTTGATCTGACTGTTGGATTTTCAATTATAATACCTTTTTGGAAAGCTCTCAAAAAGATGATGGAGAGCAAGCAAAACTTAAAAGTAGATTGCTTGGGTTTCCCGCCAAATTTTGGGCCCATCCGGAGCCTCTAAGTGCTTCAAATTTGACTTTGAATATTTCAATAGAATTTTTGGAATTTGAAATTTTAATATCTCACAAATGACAAATGATATTGAAGTGATTTCTTCACCATTAGCTTCAATTCATCATTCTGGAGGTCCATGTAAGATTTTGTATCCAACCGTGCACAAATGCAAACTTACTAAAAATAGTAACCCTACCAAATTTAGCACTTATTGAAAAGAAACAACATTTTTTTTTGGTTGATGGAAGATTGCTCTTACACCTTGGATGCTCCTGTATCAGAATGAATGTGGATCATGATATGCCTTAGCTGGGACTCAAAAACTATCTTCCACGCCACAACATGCTTCCACAATCTTCCAGAGATCTCTGCAATCACTGGGATCAACCAGGTCAGCCAAGACTGGTTACACGCTACATAGCTGGGAACAATCGTCACACACCATCTCAATTTCTTAACATGGACCAAAGTCCAGATAGGAACATGATTAGGAGACATCCACAAGCATGCTATAATCATTAGGAGCAACTACATGAACCGTAACCACTTTATCCACAGGAATCTTCTCACCAGAACACATGAACTTCACTGTCTTCAACTTTCATAAAAGAAAAATAGCTTGCAGACCACCAAACCATGAACCATTGTAACGGTAAGCACTTATCATCATCCCAGATTTCCCTCTAGAACCACAGAGAAAAATACTTTATTGCAGAGGAATGCGGAGCTGAATACTTTCTTCCTATCTCAACTGAACTTACAGAAGAAGCAGATTTCACTCTGGTGAATACAACTCACTCAAATCTTCATGTGGATGGCTCAAACCCAGAATGCAGCATCTTCAGACATACGTCTAAATTATTTCCAATCTAAAGACCACGAACTTCAAGCAGAAATAAATGCGGAGTAGTTTACCGGACTGATCTTCAGCATACAATTCACTGTCTGTACTGCACTTCTCTGTAACTCACTTGTTTCTTTTGGAGGCTAATTTTCTCAATATCCTCAACATACAAGTCTTCTAAACAAGTAATAGAATAAGATACAGTTGACACTAATGACAACACCGATTAGGCACATACTTGCAACAATCTCCCCCTTTGTCATTGATGGCAACATATGATGTGAAAAACTGCAACAACCATCAAGACAAGATTCTCCCCCTTTCTCTTTACACACCTACAACAATCTCCCCCTTTCTTTTACACTTCTACACTTGAAGTTTTTCACGTGACTTCTCTCCCCCTTTGACATCAATGGCAAAGGGAACATATTTGCACTCTTCTGGTCTGATCTAATCTGTCTTCTGAACTTTCTAACTACTCCCCCTTAGAAGTAGCCCTAAAAAGCATCAATCTGGACCTTTGAACACCTCTGAAATGATGCGCTATTGTTCATCTTAGTTTAGATTAGGAGGAGTGATGACCCCTAACTTTTCTCTGAGATACTAAAAAGTATCCTTGGACAAAGGCTTGGTAAAAATGTCTGTAATCTGATCCTTGGTAGAAACATACTCCAACTTGACTTCATTCTCTGTCACTTTTTCTCTCAAGAAATGATACCTAATGGATATGTGCTTGGTCCTTGAATGCATCATTTGGTTCTTTGATATGTTTATGGCACTTTTGTTGTCACAAAATATTGTAATGGTTCTTCATACACAACTTTGATATCCTTCAAAGTCTGCTTCATCCATAACACTTGAGTGCAACTGCATGCTGCTGCAATGTATTTTGCCTCTGCAGTAGACAGGGATATTGAATCTTGTTTCTTGCTTAGCCAAGATACTATCTTTTTCCCATGAAGAATGCACCTCCACTTGTATTTTTTATGTCATCCACATCTCCAGCCCAATTAGCATTAGTATATACATTGAGAGTAAAGTCACAGTCCTTAGGGTACCACAAACCATAATCTATTGTGCCTTTTAAATATCTCAGAATTCTTTTGACTACCATCACATGTGATTCCTTGGGTTCTGCCTGAAATCTTGCCACAAGACACACTGCATGTATTATGTCAGGTTTGGTTTGAGTCAGATAAAGTAATCCTCCAATCATAGATCTCTACTTTTTCTAGTCTGCCGTGGGTGAGTTATCATCTTTTCTCAACTTACAACTAGTTATCATAGGTGTGCATACTAGTTTAGAGTCTTCCATCCCAAATTTCTTTAACAACTCTTTCACATACTTAGACTAAGAAATGAAGATAGCCTTATTTGATTGACTTATTTTCAGACCTAAAAAGAAGTTCATCTCTCCAAACATAGACATTTCAAATTCACTTTGCATTTCTCCAGCAAAAATTGAGCACATACCTTCATTGCCTCCAAAAATAATATCATCAACAAAAGCTGCAACAATTAGGGTTTGTTCATCATTGATCTTGAAGTAGAGATTACTATCTATAGTACCTTTACTAAACCCTATCTGTATCAAGTACCTATCCAACCATGCATACCATGCCCTGGGAGATTGTTATAATCCATACAATGCTTTCTTCAATTTGCATACCATGTCCCCTTGTTTTGATGATTGAAATCCTTCCTATTGATCAATATAGACTTCCTCTTCCAACTCTCCATTTAAGAAGGTAGACTTCACATCCATTTGACAAACCTTGAAATCTTTGTATGCTACAAAAGCCAAAAACATCCTTATTGCTTCAATCCTTGCTACTGGAGAAAAAGTTTCTTCAAAGTCTATTCCTTCAACCTGAGCGTATCCTTTGCATACCAATCTTGCTTTGTTTCTTACCACTTCACCATTCTCATTCATTTTGTTTCTGAAGACCCACTTTGTACCAATTACATTCTTGTCTGTTGGTCTAGGAACAAGATCCCAAGTCTGATTCTTCTCTATCTACATCAATTCTTCTTCCATGGCCTTTATCCAACTCTCATCTTTGTAAGCCTCATCCACAGTTTTAGGTTCAAGTTTAGAGATCAGACAGAAATTTACTTGTTCTTCTATAGCTTTTCTTCTGGTTAAGATCCCTTTGCTCTTATCTCCTATGATTTGATTTTTAGAATGATTGATTCTTACATATCTTGGAGTTTTGGTAGCACTTACCAGAGCGTGTTCTTCTTCATCTGTGTTGTCTTCATGTTGTACCATTTCTGAAACATCTAGATCATCTAACTTATATCCACTTGATTCTGAAGACCTTTCCTTACATTCATCAACTTTAACATTTGCATTTTCAATGATCTTATTCAGCCTCTTATTATAGCACCGGTAGGCCTTACTCTTGGTGGAGTAACCAAAGAAGATTCCTTCATCACATCTAGCATCAAACTTGCATAAATCTTCTTCTCTTTTGATATAACATCTGCTACCAAAAACTTTGAAATATACCATGCCACAATTCATAGGGAGTTTTTGAACTGTTGCCTTTTACTTGAACTCTGTTTAGGATATATAGTACGGTGTGAATTGCCTCTCTCCACTATGCTTCCAGAAGATGAGCTTCCGTCATCATGGTTCTAGCAGCTTCTTGAACTATTATGTTTTTCCTTTCAACAACTCCATTTTATTGTGGAGTTCTAGGTGTAGATAGTTGTCTCTTTATTCCATGTTCTTCATAAAAGAAATTGAATTCATTTGATGTGAACTCTCCTCCTCTATCAAACTTCAAGCATTTTATTTTCAAATCCATCTCATTTTTAACCATTGCCTTAAATGCCTTGAACTTATCTAGGGCTTCAACTTTCTCTTTCAAAAAGGTGACCCAAGTCATTCTAGAATAATCATCAATGAGTAGCGTAAAATACCTATCTCCTTGCAAACTTCTTACTCTAGTGGGTCCACACAAATCTGTATGCACTAGCTCAAGTAGTCCTCTAACCCATCGGTCCTTGCTTTTGAAACTTGTTCTTGTTTGTTTCCCAAATTGACATTCCTTGAAAACTGGATTAGCAAGCTTCACAAGCTTAGGCAAATCTCTAACAATCTGTGTAGTACTTATCTTCATAATATTATCAAACTTTATGTGACACAACCTTCTATGCCATAACCACTCTCATCAATTTGAGTCAACAAACAATAGTTCTTGTTTCCTTTCAAGTGATAGATATTACCTCTAGTCTTCTTACCAGTTGCAATGACTATTTCGGAGCTTTCCTTGATCTTGCATCCATTGTCCTTGAAGCTTAAGTCATAGCCCTTGTCACACATTTGACCCACACTGAGAAGATTGTGCTTTAATCCTTTCACATACAAGATATCTTCAATATTATGCTTGCCATCAAAAGAAATAGATCCTTTTCCACAAATCCTACCAGCTTTATCATCTCCAAACCTAACCAGTCCACCATCATATCTTTCCAAACTTATAAACTTACTTTTGTCACCAGTCATGTGGTGAGAGCAGCCACTATCAATAACCCATTCATCCTTGTCCTTAATGACCTGAGCAGCCAAAGCACTTTGCACTAGTTTTTCTTCACATAGCTAGGAGAATTAGTAGACACAAGATCTTCCTTAATAGCAATGAACAAGCATTCATTTACAGAGGAACTAGCATTATCTGGTTCACCATTATCTGATACTCCTTCATCATCACCAAAATCTTCAACATAATAACACTTCGTTTAGGTCCTAGGCCTATTCTCATATCTTCTTCTATTCCTTTCAATTCTTTCAGGACATCCGGAAGCAAAATGACCTACTTTACCACAGGAAAAACATTTGAAAGGAAGTTTTCCTTTATACCTACCAGATCCTCTTTGTAGTCTATCCACAAATTTGGCTTCATCTTTATCTAACTCATCATCAAATTCTACCTTATACTTTTCTAATCTGGAAGTACTTCTAGGAGTACTAGCTTTGAAAGCCATCTCAACTTTTGGTAGAGCATCATCTAACTCCCTCATTTCAAAAGAAGTAAGCTTTCCAAGCAACTGATCCCTGTTAACAATTTTTACTTGCATGATTTTTTCAATCGCGGCTACCTTGTGATAATAGGACTTGGGAAGAGATCTGAGAATTTTCATAACAATTTCCTTTTCTTCAAGGGTTCTGCCTATGTCTTTTATCCCTGTAACAAGTTCATCAACTCTTTGCATAAAAGATGATATGTTTTCATCATTATTCATCTTGAAGTTTTCATATTTCACTTTCAGACTTTGTAACTTGGCTTCCTTCACAGAATCATCTCCTTCATACAGAATTTTCAACTTTTCCCATATGTTATTTGCAGTTTCAAGATCCACTACTTTCGTTAATATTGAGTTGATTAGTGAGCTTAGCATAGCATCCTTTGCCTTGATATCTATCTCATATTCTTTGATTTCATCTTCAGTCGTCAGACCATTTGGAGGTATGTTGTATTCTGTTTCTATAGGTTTCCAAACATTGTAACCAAGAGAAAGAAGATGGATTTTCATCCAAGCCTTCCAGAAAACATAATTAGTTGCATCAAAATGCGGCACTTCCTTCTTGTAAGACATTTTGGATCTTCCTCAAGCTATTAAAATTTCTTCAGAGGAACTTGGCTCTAATACCAATTGTTGATATGTGTCGGACAACTGAGAGGGGGGTGAATTAGTTATCACAAAATATTAAACACTTTCTTCAATTTAGACATTCATTACTTATCCACAATTATTATGATTTAACCATGAGTGCACAAAATCAAAAACTTAACCACAGATATAACATCAAACATAAGAGACACCAGATTTACGTGGAAAACCCCAAGGTGGGGAAAAACCATGAAGAGGATTAACTCTCAATATATATTGTAATCTTGAAATAATGATGTTCAGGCTTGGTCACTCCACAGGCCTAAACATACTAGCTTACTGCCATGAAGAACAACTAGGTCTAGCAGGTTCACTACCTCAACCCTAAACCTAACAAGATTATAATAAGGGCTCTTAAACCCTACTGGTGCCTTACTGCCAAACTCACTACCACGATCAACACCTTTCTATATTGTGAATAACAATTCCTCTGTTCTGCTCTGCTCTTCCTCTGCTATGCTCTTCCTCTTCTTTCCTCTGGCTCTTCTCTACTCTACCTTTGGTCCTTTCTTAATATCTTTTCATTTTTGTTCAAGGACACTTTTTTCCAAAACTCAACTACAAGTATTTATACACTACATCAACCTTGGAATGATCATCAAGGTTGGCATCACAATCATCAACCATTGGAACAATCTCCAAGGTCGGTATTACAAACATTTACAAAATAGGTCCTGACCTATTGCAACATCATGCAAAGGGAATGAAATGCGGATCACACCATGCCTTAGCTGGGACTCAAACATGATCTTCCATGCCACAACACGCTTCCACAATCTTCCAGAGATCTCTGCAATCACTAGGATCAACTAGGTCGGCCAAGACTAGTTACACGCTACATTAACTGGGAACAATCTTCACACACCATCTCAATTTCTTAATGTAGACCAAAGTCTAGATAGGAACATGATTAAGAGACATCCACATGCATGCTATAATCATTAAGAGCAATCGCACGAACCTTAACCACTTTATCCATAGGAATCTTCTCACTAGAACACATGAACTTCACTATCTTCAACTGTCATAAAAGAAAGATAGCTTGCAAACCACCAAGCCACAAACCATTGCAACTACAGGCACTTATCATCATCCTAGACTTCCCTCTAGAACTGTAAAGCAAAATACTTTATTGAGGAGGAATGCAGAGTTAAATACTTTCTTCATGTCTTAACTGAACTTACAGAAGAAGCATATTTCACTCTGGTGAATACAAATCACTCAGATCTTCATGCAGATGGCTCAAACCTGGAATACAACATCCTCAGACATACCTCTAACTTACTTCCAATCCTTAGACCATGATCTTCAAGCAGAAATAAATGCGGAGTAGTTTACCGGACTAATCTTTAGCATACAACTCACTATCTCTACTACACTACTCTGTAACTCACTCGTTTCTTCCAGAGGCTATTTTTCTCAATATCCTCAACATGCAAGTCTTCTAAACAAGTAATAGAATAAGATACATTTGACATTAATGACAACAGGGATATGTTGACATCAATGACAACACCGATTAAGGACATACTTGCAACAAAAGCTACCTAGAAGACTGCCTAGTAAAATGCTCTGCATTCCTCCACATTTGAAGATATGATCATACGGTTTAGAATTTAAGTTCAATATGATGTAAAGGTGCTAAATCCAAAGTTTCAAATCATTTTCTCCTCCACGGTGAAAGTTACAAGTGATTGAGTTCTGATATGTGCTCTGGCAGTATAATGTGTTGATAAAGATTGATTGGAATGCTCTGCATTCCTTTGTAGTGATAGATGTGGCTGTGCGGTTTTGAGGATATGTTCAGAGATGTGTATGAGTTCATCCATATGAGTTTCAGATGTTTTGAAGGTCTGCAAGCTCAGTTTTCAAATGACATAAGTGGTACTGATGGTTTTGGATGCCTAATTGTCTTTAGAATATATGTTTGAGCACTTGCGCTAGTAGAAGAATATGCAGATCAGTCATATGAGTTTGTGTGGACATTTTACATGTCTCATAGTGCTTCAGGTTTGAAAGGCATGTAGATCTTTCTAGTTTCCAGTACCGCACAAAGTTTTCAAGTTAGTAAGTGAAGAGTTATTGTTGTTGAGGCTGACTAGAGTATGTTGATGTTGTGTGCCACAAAGTTGTTGATGTACGGAGTTCAAGGAGTTTTTGGAGATGTTGTGTAGGTCCTGCCAACTCATATGGAAGAAGAACAAGCAATGTTTAATCATTCATGAGTACTGCCAAGATTGTGAAGACCAATGTGTCATATGCTTCATGTTTTCTTCTTTAAGGGCGACCTATTTCAAATAAGTGTGACGTGCGGATGTAATTCTTTGAAGGATGATGCTATGAAGAATGTTTAGGACTAGGCTAAGCATGTGTTGGGATCCACAAGGAGTGTGTTTCCTTCTGGAGTGGTGTGTAGTTCATTATAGGTCTTGCCCTATGCATGTTTCATGTTGTGAGATCTCTGGTCGACTTGTAAAATGTAATATTCTTGTTGTCTCAGTTGACTTGTAATGTAATCAATGTAAAGTCATGTATTTATTGTAAACCTAGTTGATCTAGGTGAAGTATGATTGTGAAAATGAGAATATGAGTGTGTAAAGAATAGAATATGAACATGTTATGCAGTATGATGTGTGACTGAAGGAGAAAGAGCAGAAGCAATAAGGGCTTTCCTAATTCATCTTGAAGAAATTTTTGTGACAGGAGGGAAGTGAAGAGTGTGCCTAATTGATCCAATCATCAAAGGTGTGAGATTCAATGTCAGTTTTCAGGCAGTAGAAGGACTGTCATGTTGTAATCATTTATGAGTTTGTTCTCAGATCAAGTAGTATTGCTTCCTTGGGTTGTAGCCTAAAACAAAGTCTGCAGGGAGTAGTAGCTTCCTTGGGAGTGACCCTAAAACAAATTTTTTAGTGAGTAGTAGCTTCCTTGGGTTGTAGCCCTAAAACAAAGTGTTTAGTGGAAAATTGGATTTGTTAATGTTTTAATGTTTAGGTGTTTAAATCTGCCTCTCTAATATACATTGAAGGATCTAGGGTCAAATGACAAGCACCATCATACCCTAGAGTCACTTTCAGATGTAGGGAAACTTGGATTAGGGAATTATTTATCAATTTTTCCCTCTCCTATGCTCAACTGACCATTAAAACCCTAATTATGCAAATACGACAACAAATTAATGAATTACGGAAAAAGTTCTTGCAAACAGGAGTAAAATGCCAAATTATAGAATACTTATTTTTAGGGTTCTGAAGCGGAATAGTTGGGGACACTAGAGCAGGCACCCAAGTCTAAGGTACCTACTTTTTCAGGGAATCTGGACCTTCTTCAGACACTGATTAGCCCTATAACTTCTATTTTCTAGAATCTATCTACGGAGGACACTAGAGTGAGCACCTTAGTCTCAGAAGTGCTCCTTTGTCTGTCTTTCCTTTAGATCTTGAATCCTTGAGGTCTTCCTAGCCTTCCTGCAACTCCACTTTTTCCAGATGCAACACCTGTAACCTACAATCACAAGACTTGATTTGGGGGTTGTGGTGTTTAAAGGTTTGCCTCAGTCAAACCCCGAAGGACACTTAAGTCTTTGAACACCATTGTCAGCTAAAGAGGGCGTGCCCTTGTGAGATGGAGGCCAAAAACCAAAGGAATCAATGATAAAAACACAATGATATGTCACCTTGTAGTGAAGCTTTCATGGAGGAAGATGCTCTTCATGTCATGAAGGAATTGATGCTCAAATCTGCAAATATCAACACACAAAACACACAAGTCTTCTCTTGCAACACAATAGAAAGCCTTGAATCACCTTAGGATGCCAAAAGTTCATAATGATCATCTAATTGAAATCTAGTTTTCAAATGAATACCTACACATGATTATATATGCATCTACAAGCACTCCCACCAAGATATTTGAAATTCAAACTTACCGTGTCGGCAAAAGGACCTAATAACAGTCACTAACCAACACCCAAAAATTAGGGCTGCCTTAAAATAGGGCAGGACTAGGGCGTGGGTACCCCAAGTCCTCCCCCCTATTTTAGGTAGGGTACAGCTCAAGGGGTCCTCCTAGGTCCTACTTGCCATGGGACTTAGGCCTCATTCCATCTAGATGCTAAAATATGAACTAAAATGTCCTAAATGCACTCTAAAGACCCGGGAGCTAAACCTTATGTGGGAAAAGCCCCCAAGGGGACATTTTTTATGTTACATTTTGCCCCCACTTTAATGTATGTATGAACACAAGGCCCATACATGCATTAAAGTAAGGTCACAAACATAGCAAACACACCAAGCACGAAGAAGACATGCCAATCACATAGAAAATAGTAACAAGCACGTAAAACACGGTGAAGACAGTTACAGTTACGCAGAACATGGAGCAGACAGTTAATGCATAGAAGACACTTTAATGCATGGAAGATAGAAATGATATCTTTTCTTTTCTTTTTCTCATATATATGAAATGCAAATACAAGTACTGGAAAGTAAACAAACCTCCCATTATACATGATGCACCACTTAAGGGTGCAAATCTCTGTATATGAGGCAACACACATGCAAGACATGTAAAACCTCCCAAAATGCATGAAGCACTCCCCAAGAACATTGGTCACTGCATATGGGGCAATAGACATGCCATACAAAACAAGCACGCCAAAACACACACACTTGAAGACACGGAGAAAACACGGCAAACAAGCGATGCTGTGTTCCCTATTTCTAAGCTCATCACCATCTCAGGCACATTACAGGCACACACTGATGATTGGGCTTCACCACAACAATCGCCGAAGACACGGTTAAGGGTTGAGTTAGTCATAGAACCGCTCCCTGCCTCCCTAGAGGACTTTTGAAAATGACAAGATGATGTAATCTGCTCTGAGAAATACACCATCCCTGCCTCTGTAGAGGGCTTAAGAAAAAGGATATGATCGATATCCTACCTCCGTAGAGGGCTTACATGATTGATTGATTGATTGCAAACAAACTCAAGATGCACAATGCACTACTCAAGAGCGCAGGTCACTACATCTGATGTCAAACACATTGCTAACATCTATAATAGACAGCTTACCTTCTATGCCCCCACCTTAAGGTGGTTGATATCAGTTATTGATATCAAGCATGTTAAGGTAGAAAGAAAACACACAAGGGAACACCGACTTTCACAAAGTCCATGCCGCCCGGAGGTGACATGTACTTTACGATCGCCAAATGTTCCCACAAACACATCCCTACAAGAAAACATGTTAGTGTCTACAACATCATGATAAACAACAACATCAATGCATATGATTAACCACATAGAGAGCCAAGGTTATACAATGCATTTAGAGTTTGAGGATAACCATGGGTTATATAACGAAGCTCTCTGAATCGAGTACCGCCAAGGCCAGATTCAAAGGCAAACAAAGGTGCATAGAGCAACAGTATTGTTAAGGTTTGTAAATGCGATAGAAACATCATAGAATTCACTATGCAGAAAGCACAAGTGCTTCCACTAGCCAAGCGTCAGACAAGATATACAAGCCCATTGTCATATTAGGAAATATAGTCCATTTTTTTATTGCTCTCGAAAGGGACACTAGGTCCGCATCAGTATAAATGTTTGTCATCATCTACCCGCTAGATGGAAACACTACAGGAAGGGAAACAATAAATAAGAGAGGAGAAACAAGTGTCTTAGGGACAATCATGTAGGAGGGTGCCCCCAAGTCACCAACCATGATGCTATGTCTGTAAGACACAACACACAACAATGAAATCAAAGAGAGGTAATATAGAAGAATGATGATACAAATAGAGGAAGATCACAACAGAGGCGGTCTCCTGGTATCCTGAACCTTACAGGAGAATCCGAGGGCATCCCAGGAGGCCTAAACAACATATAACACATCATGGGGGAAGCACATCACAAGAGAGATAAAGGGTTAGAGATATTTACCTGCAGGGCCTTCATGCTAGAAGTCATCAACAATTAAATCATTCTCTTTCCATTTGCAAACATAAGGTACTATTGCCAAGTCTTTGTAATTATTCTTTTGTTCATTCTTAAATGCTTTTTGGTTTGACTCAATGTAGGTGGAATGTGTTCTTGTTGAAGTTCATTAGTACACATATGCTCTATCATCTCAAGTGGTGGGAGAAGCAAATTATTTTGAGTGATCTCAACATCCATCCTTGAGGGATTTAATGTGAGAGACTTCTTGTCATCCACTAGTGCTACATCCTTACTGATGTCCAATTGACTTGAATATTCAAACAAAGGAGGGACATTAAAGGTCTTCTCTTCCTTAGTGAAATCCAAGGTGTGTGAACAATCAACTAAAGGAACAAGGTTGGTAGGATGATCCATAGAGGTTTCGTGCAATATGATAGAGTTGATAGATGAAAGCTCATTGTCTACCCATGGAATAATCTTTGTTAAAGGGAGCTCTTAATTCACTAATACTTCCTTTTGGTTAGGGAGAGCATTGGAATGGCAAGGTGGAGATGACTCTTCATTTGCTAATGCTTCATCTTGGCCAGAGTGAGCATTAGAATGAAGATTTGGCGGTATGATGTTAAGGGATGTGTCAGTGAAATCATCCTCTTACATCAAAGTGTCCTCATGAGGAATAACAACTTTCAGAGAGGGATCATAAGGTAAACCAAAGTTATAATCACATGTTTTAGCAAAAGCTGTCATAGTGGAATGTTCCATAAAGTCATCTAAGGCTTCATCTAACATCTTGAGGTCATCACTAGTATATATACTATTGATCATGAATTTAGTGAGTTCATCCAATAGAGAAGGGTATATTCCCATGAAGTTTTTAAAGGTATCAAAATCAAATATATAACAAAGTATTTTGTATGTGGAACACATAGAGAGATCAACATCATGAATGTGTGCTATTTGTTCCAAGACTTGAGGATGTTTATCAGTGAATTTAGAGAAATGATCAATGTCTATGATGTATGTAAACAATTCTTCCAAAGAAGTAGCCATGATATATGTCTTCAAATGAATGTAAAATCATATTTTAAAATCTTTTCAAAAGTATGAAAAAGACAAGTGCAAAACTATGTGCAAAAATGGCTGAAAATGCTTGATTTTTTGTACTTTTTCAATGCAAATAAATGAAACAAAAGGTGTTGTAAGGATTTTGATCAGTGCCTTCAATTTATATGTCTGATATCAGTCCAAAAAATCAATATGATCCTTCTCAACACACTCTTTATGCAAATCTAAGATAATGCCAAGTCAAATTATAGCGAAAATATGTCAAAATAGACAATTTTTCACCAAAATTCAATGTAAGATAGCATAACAAAGGGTGTTGTGAGGAAAATGATGATGGAAAGAAAATAGTATCAGTAATAACAGCCACTTGGTGCCAAAATACCCAACACAACACACTTTTAGCGCCACTTAAGGTCAAACCTTAGTGAAAATATAGCAAAAATAAGTTATTTTTCACAGTTTTTTAATTCCAAGACCTAGAAAAGGAGGTGTTGTAAGGAATTTTAGGAGATATAGCAAATAATATCAACAATATCAATCACCTCAATCCATAAAATTGATCACAACATGCTTGGAGTGCAAACTAGGTCAAACCCTAGGGCCAAAAAAGCCAAAAGGTGTAGTTTTTCGCCAATTTTTCAGTACAAGAGCCCGTTAAAAGGGTGTTGTGAATCTTTTTATGAGGGGACAAAAATTATTACCCTGATAACAGAAAATTAATACAAAAATATCTTTCACAACACACATATGGTGCAAATTTATGAAGTCGCTAAGGCCAAAATTAGTGAAAATCGTTATTTTCAAAGCCCTAGGTTTGAGATTTTGGAACAAAATGCTATGTGAATGGTTTGAAGTCTGATTTTTGATGAAAATTACATAATCTCATATCTAAAAGTGATTTTCAAACTTAATTATGCAAAATTCCCTTGCAAATTTAATGAAAATGCATCAAAATTACTAGTTTTTGTTGAAATTTTCAATGCAAAAATGCAAATAATTTAAATTTAAATGCAAATTCACACTAAAATTCAAGACTATAGACAAATGAAAATTTTAATGAGCCTCTAAAATCAATAGAAAAATCTGATAAAAGATTTTGCCTACAAACCCTAGATTTTGAAATTACTAGATTATATAAAAATTGTCAAAATTTCCACAAAACCCTAGCAATTAAATGATGAAAATGCAAAGAAAGATTTTGAATTTTTGTATTTTTCTATAGTTTATATCAAATCTGATGCAAAAATCATGAATTACAAAAATTTAGGAAGAACTGACATAATTTAGTAAGCCCAACAATGTAATTTTTTTGTATTTTTCCAATTTTTTAATTTTTGTGAAATTTTCTCAATGCAATAAATCAAATGACCAAATGAATGAATGAAATCACACCAAATCTGTAGAAGAACACTCAGAAAGTTGAAAATTAAGTTCAAAGACACGGGTTCACCAAAATGTTTAGTGGAAAATTAGATTTGTCAATGTTTTAATGTTTAGGTGTTTAAATCCATCTCTCCACTATACATTGAAGGATCTAGGGTCGAATGGCAAGCACTATCATACCATAGAGTCACTTTTAGATGTAGGGAAACTTGGATTAGGGAATTAATTATCAATTTATCCTTCTCCTATGCTCAATTAACCATTAAAACCCTAATTATGCAAATACGACAACAAATTAATGAATTACAGAAAAAGCTCTTGCAGACAGGAGTAAAATGTCAAATTATAGAATACCTATTTTTGGGGTTCCGAAGCGAAATAGTCAGGGACACTAGAGCGGGTGCCCAAGTCTAAGGTACATACTTTTTTGGGGAATCTAGACCTTCTCTGGACATTGATCAACCCTGTAACTTTTGTTTTCTAGAATCTGTCTGTGAAGGACACTGGAGCGAGAGCCCTAGTCCCAAAAGTGCTCCTTTGTCCATCTTTCCTTTAGATCTTGAATCCATGATGTCTTCCCAACCTTCCTACAACTTCACTTTTTCCAGATGCGACACCTGTAACCTGCAATCACAAGACTTGGTTTGAGGGTTGTGGTGTTTAGAGGTTTGCCTCAGCCAAACCCTAGAGGACACTTAAGTCTCTGAACACCATTGTCAGATAAAGAGGGCATGCCCTTGTGAGTCAGAGGCAAAAAACCAAAGGAATCAATGATAAAAACACAATGACATGTCACCTTGTAGTGAAGCTTTCATGGAGTAAGATGCTCTTCATGCCATGAAGGAATTGATGCTCAAATATGCAAATATCAACACACAAGTCTGCTCTTGCAACACAATAGAAAGCCTTGACTCACCTTAGGATGCCAAAAGTTCATAATGATCATCTAATTGAAATCTAGTTTTCAAATGAATACCTACACGTGCTTATATATGCATCTACAAGCAATTCTGCCAAGATATTTGAAATTCAAACTTACCGTGTCAGCAAAGGGACCTAATAACAGTCACTAACCGACACCCAAAAATTGGGGCTGCCTTAAAATAGGGCAAGACTAGGGCACGAGCACCCAAGTCCTCCCCCCTACTTTAGGCAGGGTACATCTCAAGGGGTCCTCCTAGGACTTAGGTCTCATTCCATCAGGATGCTAAGATATGAAATAAATGTCCTAAATGCACTCTGAAGACCTGGGAGCTAAACCTTATGAGAGAAAAGCCCCTAAGGGGACATTTTTTGACATTACACAAAGTTGTAATTTTTTATAGCAGTGAGCTTCATATATTGTGAGTTAATCCTCACCATGGTTTTTCCCCTTTGGGGGTTTTCTATGTATATCTGGTGTTATGTGTTGATGTGCATTGTGTTCATCTTTCATGTTTATGTTAATGTTGTAATGTTTAAGTTTTAATCTACTCCAAAGGATTTGAAGTTTGATTGGATACTAATTCACCCCCCCTCTCAGTATCCTGGTGTGTTCAAAAATTGGTATCAGAGAAAAATTACTCAAAAGAAACTTAGCTTCTTGAGGAAAGTCCAGGATGGCTCATAATGGATCTCTTAAGGTACCTATGTTTGATGGAACAAATTATTCCTTTTGGAAGCTAAGGATGGAAAACTATCTATCTTCTCTAGGGTATGGTATTTGACAGTCAGTCAAGAAGGGTTATACTACTCCTACTAGTGATCCTACAGATGCATATGAGATTAAGTTGTATGAGAACAATGCCAAGGCAAAGAGTGCTATCATGAGTGGGCTAGATGATTTAGAACTTGTGAAGATAATGGGTTGCAAATCTGCTAAGAATGTCTAGGTAGAACTTAAAAGCACTTATGAAGGAGATAGTAAAGTAAAGCAAGCCAAGATACAAATCTTCAAGAGCAAATTTGAGACCTTGAGGATTTTAAAAGAAGAAGACATTGCCAGTTACATGCTCTGGGTGGATGAAATAGTTAATGGCATCAAAGGTCTTGGTGGAGAAGTGAAAGAAAATGAGATTATGAAGAAGGTTCCTGAGATCTCTTCCTAAATCTTGCAGTCAGGTTTTTGCTATTGAGGAAACTCAAGATTTGGATAAATATATAGTAGATCAATTGTTTGGATCTCTAACAACTTTTGAAATGAGAGAATTTCACAAAGGTGTTCTAAAGAAGGAAGAAACATTGAAAGAAAGTAAGAAGACAGAAGATGAAGCAGATGATCAAGATGATGACCTTGATGAGGTAGAGGCAAACTTTGTAAGAACATTGAAGAAGGGCACAAGAAAATAGAAAGGTAAGCTACCTTTCAAATGTTTCAATTGTGGAAAAATTGGTCATTTTGCTTCTAAATGTCCTTTTAAATAATCAAAAGGTACACTAGTAGAAAAATAAGAAAAAATGACTAAAAAAACTACCAAAAATTGGTCATGTGATCAGTAGTTTGGTCACGTGACCATTGGTAGTTTATTGTCAGTCATTTATCTCGCAACCAAATTTATGACCAAAAAAATTTTAGTCATTAATTTGGTAGTAAAATTTGGTAGTATATTTAGTCATAAATTTGGTAGTATATTTAGTCATCAATTTGGTAGTATATTTGGTAATTTGGTAGTATATTTAGTCACGTGACCATTGGTAGTTTATTGTCGGTCATTTATCTCACGACCAAATTTATGACTAAACAAATTTTAGTCATTAATTTAGTCATTAATTTGGTAGTATATTTAGTCAACAATTTGGTAGTATATTTGGTAATTTGGTAGTATATTTAGTCATCAATTTGGTAATACGTATATTTAGTCATTTATTTAGTCATTGATTGTTGTTAACTGGTCATTTATTTAGTCATGGTAGTCAGTTTTATTTACTGGTTTCCATTAATTGGTAGTAAATTTAGTCATGATATGAATAATTTATTAAATACCATATATTTTATAATGCAGAAAAAACATATTATTAAATTTGAATTAAAACATAAAAGCAAATAAATTTGGAAAACTATATATTTTATGATGCTGCTAAGTAAAGATTGATAAATTTAAGCCAACACTTTCTATTTGACAATCGGCCAATAAGAAAATGAAACAAGACAAAGCAAAGTGGCAATAAATATTTTTTTGTATTGGAACAATGCAGGAAAAGAATTACAAATAATAAAAAAGTAGCACAAGGCTGCCATAACATGAAAAAACCAGTTCAGCTCTGTCATGTACAGCAAACTACAAGGACTAGCTGAAGAAAAAACTAGTTCAATAGTCACATTAGATACAATAGCAAAACAATGGAAATGCAGGTCGGACCCATGAATCCCTTGACATCTTTTAACACTTAGAAAAGAGATGTTTCCACTGAGCATTCTATGAGACATCATTTCTTTTGGCATTCTGTTAACCAGTTCAGGTGCTTTGACTACAGCCTTCGTGCATTCCATATTCTCCTTCACACAATCCATTGAGTTGTTACCTGTGTATTCAAACAACCTTGAACCACTATGAACAATATCTGAATAACAACCTAAGAATGCTACTTAGAGGCCCCTATAGTAGTGACCCTACAGCAACAAGAAAACACACCATTCCATGTAACCTTCCATAACATGGTCCCAGATAGTTGAAGCAAAAGCGGCACTTGAAACAGTGAAATCCAGCCAGTCAACAACATGTTGAAGATGACATGGAAATGTTTTTGGTTTCGTATAATTGCAGTAAAATATGAATTTATTTAAAATAACATTTTCATGATATTTTCTTCATTACCTCAAGAAATCATAAAATAGATCATTACACAAAATCTCTACTCTTAGAATCAATCTCTTCCCTTTCTCACATGACAATACCGCACTTGCCGGTTCAAACTATTAAATTTCATAAAATGAGCTAAACAACAGACATTCAAATGACCTCCAACATAGATAGGATCTAAAGTTCACTACTATCTTATTGTAGCTAGAGGTACAGCACGTACACTACATAGCAAAATATATAGAAGAAGCTTATGATGCAGAAGCTACTGTTCTGGTATCAACAAAGTTCACCATTTGTTATCCTAATTGTGGTGTTTGTAATGTTGCAGGGTGCATTTTCCCATTTTCATCAAAAGGTTTTGCTCCAATCCAAAGTTCCATTGCACAATGCATCATTAGTAGTAGCTCAAGGAATTTTTAATAGCTTTTTCAATTTCACCACAAGTTTCCAATCATCATTGGACAAATCATCCTGAAAAATAAGAAGAATCTTCCATTTTAGACATTAAAAAGTTGTTTTATCAGCCAAAAATGAAAAGCACAAATGTTCAATTAGTATAAAATACATAATAGTATATACACTATAAAATTCTATAATGTGGATATCAAATAGCCTTACCCTGTAGTTTTCTTTCAATATATCTATGGATCTTCTAGTGAGATGACTCACAAATTCATCCTCCATTTCAAAATGCCTACCAAACATTTTATGTGCTTCATCAGCATTGCTCCCAACAATCTGTAAAGTTCGTATGATAATTCATTAACAAAAACATTTCAAAAAATAGCATCCAAAATCATATAAAACTATTAACAACAAAGACAGCTTCTCAAAATACCTTCATGGCCACTTTTTCACCCTTCTTAGCCATTTCAATAGATTTATGATTGATCTTAGTTGAGGCTATTTTGCCAATATCTATGAAATCTTTTGTGGGAACACATAATGGCATGACAATCTATAGATGCAGACACCACATATGGCTTTATACAAACCAAAAATGATACAACAATCTTTTACATGCATAAGTCATAACACTGAAAAGACTAGGTTTAGATACTGACCCTTGCAATGCCTTCAAGAATATCAACACCAACAATTATAGGATCCTTCTTGTTAAAAATATAATTTGGCAAAATGCTCAGTACACAGGGGAAAATAGCATCTTCTGTAGCCTCCTTTTTCCTTTCTTCCTTAAGATTGTCTATATATGCTTTAAAATGGTCAAATAGATGATAAATAATGTCCACTGCAAATATCTTGACACCAACTTCATCTGCAAGCTCCCGAACTTCAGGAGTAATTTTGACATCAAATGCCAAAATTGTAGCATACTCTTTCTTCTTTTTCTCAAGCATTACACTCGCACACATGACATCTTTTTTATGCACAGGCCCAATACTAATTGCACTAAATAGGATGCTTATAGCTAGGGTCTTCAAGAACTCAAGTAAAGCCTCCAAAGATCCAAGAGTTGAAGCTTGAATATAAACTCCTTCCCCACTCTTGTCAATCTGAGACATTACATTATTGATATCTTGCATTACTTCTTCCTTAATATCCTCTAAATCATCATCAGGTCCAACAACATATAACTGAGTTCCTACTGTGGCATGCTCAAGACCCTGAAATCAAGAAATTGTAGCTAAATTTCATTGTCCACATATATTTCATAAATTTATGCCCATATACATAAAATTATTAGCCTAAAATTTGATACATGATCTTCTACAGCCTCCTTTTTCCTTTCTTCCTTAAGATTGTCCATATATGCTTTAAACTAGTCAAATAAATGATAAATAATGTCCACTGCAAATATCTTGACACCAACTTCATCTACAAGCTCCCGAGCTTCAGGAGTAATTTTGACATCAAATGCTGAAATTGCAGCATACTCTTTCTTCTTTTTCTCAAGCATTACACTTGCACGCATGACATCTTTTTTATGCACAGGCCCAATACCAATTGCACTAACTGGGATGCTTACAGCTGGGGTCTTCAAGAATTCAAGTAAATCCTCCAAAGATCCAAGAGTTGAAGCTTGAACATAAACTCCTTCCCCATTCTTGTCAATCTGAGACATTACATTATTGATATCTTGCATTGCTTCTTCCTTAATATCCTCTAAATCATTATCAAGTCCAACAACATATAACTGATTTCCTGCTATGGCATTCTTAAAACCCTAAAATCAAGAACTTGTAGCTAAATTTCATTGTCCACATACATTTGATAAATTTCTGCTCATATACATAAAATTATTAGCCTGAAATTTGATACCTAATCTTCTGCAACCTCCTTTTTCCTTTCTTCCTTAAGATTGTCCATATATGCTTTAAACTAGTCAAATAGATGATAAATAATATCCGCTACAAATATCTTGATACCAACTTCTTCTACAAGCTCCCGAGCTTTAGGAGTAATTTTGACATCAAATGTCAAAATTGTAGCATATTCTTTCTTCTTTTTCTCAAGAATTACACTCGCACGCATGACATCTTTTTTATGCATAGGCCCAATACCAATTGCACTAACTAGGATGCTTACAGCTGGGGTCTTCAAGAACTCAAGTAAAGCCTCCAAAGATCCAAGAGTTGAAGCTTGAACATAAACTCCTTCCCCACTCTTGTCAATCCGAGACATTACATTATTGATATCTTGCATTGCTTCTTCCTTAATATCCTCTAAATCATCATTAGGTCCAACAACATATAACTAAGTTCCTGCTATGGCATGCTCAAGACCCTGAAATCAATTAATTGCAGCTAAATTTCATTGTCCACATATATTCGATAAATTTATGCTCATATACATAAAATTATTAGCCTAAATTTTGATACCTGAGTAGTTATCTTGATTCCTTGTGCAGCCTTCAACTCCTTATTATGTTGATAAGATCCCTGAAACCAAAAAACATCTTAAGCTATGGAATATATTATATAATTTTAACAATATGATCAATGTGACATGGTTTGAGTAATCTAAATTTTAGGTGTAGATTATTGTATTCTAGCATAGTAGATCACAAATACCACCCATTCTCCTTTACTATAAAAGAGCATTTCAATTTTTTTAACGTCACATATACTCCATTAAATAATATGGCATCATAAGGTTTCCAAGAATACATACCACTATGTAGGTTACCATAATGGACCACTCATAAGGAACATTTTAAATTAGGATCAAAGTCACCTAGATTTTGAAACCAAAAGGCCATCCCTTGGCTTTTACACCATATATATCAATTTTATCCACCATCTGTCCTGATGTTTCAAAAGGTAACTCCCGGTGCCTGTAATTTCTCATATTGTCTAACCATTCAACATTTACAAACTATTTTCTATTTTGAACAATTTCTATATCCAAGGTTGACTTGATGATGCTATAGTATGGTAATCTTTTACCAGAGTTCTAGCACAAGTTTTGGGATATAACATTTATTATTTGTTAAGTTACCTAATTGGTAGAAAAATAGGGCATTTCCAGGTACTATTCATCCCAGAATCAGATTCAGAATTGAATCACCTATGGAATTGGGCATGGTTGGGATTTTTTGGGCCTGAAACAGTGTGAAATCATTGAGGTACGAATCTCGGTGACTCTAGGATAGACGTGGCATTTTGAAGAAGTTTTTATGATGATTCTAGAGGTAGGTAATGTTATTAATGCACTTTTATAAAAAAATTACATATACGAACAAGCTACAACATGCTAGAATTAAAAGATTGATTCAACATCATGATAAAGAAAGGTAATCTACAATAAAAAAAATATAATGCAAATATATATATATCAAGTTACAAGATATCAAAACTGCCTAAGAGTATATATATAAATATAATCGAAAATGTCATAGTTGTCTAGAGTTTCCAACTCTTTCAAATACACCATGAAAATTAAGATCCCTAAACAACACATTCAAAATACTGCATAAAGTAGTGGGCCAAGATGTCTAACAACAAGTACATGATAAATATCAACTATGCCATTTTTTGCAAATATTTTAATGGCCACCATGTGAAGGTTCCTTCTTTCTCTTTCAGACAAACAACTCCATCTATTTTGTCTTCATAAGCAAGTTGTATGTTACTTGTGACCTTTAAAATATTTACATTTGCATCTCCTGTTCCTTTCAAGTTGACTCCATGTACAATAGATAGTGAGTGAATCCACCCAATGCCCACAGCAACACCATCACATGGATCCAACACCCTAACTGTATCCCCTTATTGGAGTTTATCATTACATACCTGCAAAAACAAATAAAATACACATTATATTGAAATGCATAATAATTATTATATAGGTAAGGATTACCCTTATTTACATAATAAAACAACCATTACTTATGTTGGAACAAAATTTTAAAACCCTAAAATTTTGTTAATTCCCGCCATTATTCCAAATAAACTATTCTAATGTCTCACCTGTTAGGACCTCTCAAAAATTTTGCACATTTCCATCCTACTTGATCTTTTCACTTCTATATGACCATTTCTTAATATACATTCATGCCAAAATTTTATGCCATTTATTTCCCAGGGTCACATAACATGGTCATTTTGAGGAGTATGCAATTATTCTTAATCATTTCTATGTTTTTGTAGTTTACCGCAATCTCGTAGGTCATCCTCATTGTCTTGGCAGCAGTGCGGGAACTAGACCAACAAGAATAATGTATACCGTACTCCCACTGGAAACATACAAGTTGTTCGTGGCATAGCGGTAGGAAGGGCTCAGTCAACCATGTATACCACAGTCCCTCAGAGATCTCACCACTTGGTTGTAGCTTAGCGATAAGGAAGAGAGTTCAATATAAACTGATCCCGTGGTCCCACATTGGTCCAGCAAGTTGTTCACGGCATGGCAGTAGTAAGTGTCCAAGTTACCAGGCTCCCACAATGGCTTTCAAAGAACGTTTGCGACAAGGCAGTAAGCAATAAAACTTGGCAACAGAATCACCCCATAGTAATGAGAACATGCACTTGCGGGTTGACGATAGTGGAAGAAAATGGAATAAAGGGGGCTATAAGCCCCACAATCCTGCTTTGTTTGAGCATAAGGGCTGAGGGTTGGCGATAATCAAGAAAAGTGAACAAAAGGCATTAAACCTTATTGCCATCCCATGACCGGTTTAAACAAGCTCCGTAATAGTGCGGTAATGATAATAAATGAGTAAACATACTCAGTGCAAAGTGCGATTACTAAGAAATTTGAAAGATCTTGTCATTTCATCTAATCGTTGGATCAAATTTGATCACGGGCTTATATTTGAAATGAATTGAATGCTGATATTTTATAATCTCATGGCACGAACCAAAAATAATGGTGGAATGATGAACATTCTGGCTCGATAAAATCTAGAAATCTCTCGACATTTGCTCAGTCCAGAGATTGTAGATTGGCTTGGAGAAGGCACCCAGTTTGGTCTATTCTTAGCAAGCTTTGAATTGTTCAAGTAAGTCCATCTCTACATTCTCTATAAGAAAGTTTGAAGAATCTTTGCTCTATTTCAACTCTCTGTGCATTTTCTTGAGTTGTGAAACCCTAGTTTATATAATGGCACCAAAGAAGTCTAAATCCACAAGTAAGACCAGTAACCCTGATCCTGCCCCTAAGAAAAGATCACTGCAGCAATCTTTGCTAGATGTTTTACCCAATTCAATTGACAAAGGTCGAAAGAAAGTATTTAGGGATGTTGTTAAGGGTTGTAGGGATGCCATAATTCCCATTTCTAGCTAGAAACTATTTTGGTACTTTTGTTAGAAGGATGGTCAGGGACTGGTGGGCAATCCATGGAAGCTAGATTTGGCCAAGCTAATTATTTCAAATGTATTCGTGGATGTGGAACTGATTCATACTCTGGCACTGCACTACCACCCAGCTACTAAAATAGTAAGGTTGCCAAATGGATCTTCTCTGTTGAGAATTGACAGAAATGCTATAATTGACTATTTTATGTTGAACAAACAAGCTCTCACCAAAATTGACCTACAAAAGATTGAACAAGAATATAAAAGTTTGAGAAGAACACTCAGAAGTGATGAGCTACTGATATTTATGAGAATAGGTGCAAACAACAAGATAGTTAATATTGCTTCCAATGCAATCAAACCATTCCCTGTGGAAGATTTTATAGTCCATTTCAAATGGACCTACTATGCATTGTGTCAAGTACTGGGAATTGATGTTGATCAGATGATGCCAATTAATTTGATGATTATGGCTATGAAGATACAAAATGTAGAGGTGAATATTGAGTATGATTTTGCGTCATATCTTGAAAAGAAAATACATGATGGATTCATCAGTGTGAAGGAAGATAAGAAACCCATGAACTTTAAGTTTTATTCTTTAGTTTGCCACTTGATCCTATATCAAAATAAAAGTAAATGGTCAAGTAAAATGCACATTAGCATGATTGACAGGACAAGGCAAATAATGCCTACTCAATGTTGGTGTTACATGTGGGATTCTCATTGCCAAAATGGTAACTATAATGTATTTCATAATGAATTTTTTGTGAAAATAATGAATTCTTTTGGTAATTGGGTCCCCAGATTGTCACTAGAAATCAGGGTAATTCTGAGACATCTTGTACATAAACCAGAGCAAGGTCATACTTTTAATTATGTCGATTGGTTCTTCCTACCAAACCACACAATAATTAAGGTATATGTTTGCCCCCAACCACCTCACAAATTGCCAAAGTTTGTTTCTGACAGAATTGCATTCTTGGAATTCATGTGGCAAATAATGTGGAGGAAAAAGGAAGTGATGAAAAAGTAGAAGAAAGGCACCTTTTTGCCTAATACCATTGTCTTTGGAGATTGGTCAATTGGTTTAGACACTCTTGAGGAGTTGCAAGCCTATTTGAAGGCCAAGTACTCTTTCAAATCTAGAGTCGAAAGAGTTTGTGACCCTGAAGGTCATATGAACTTTGTGAGACAAGTGATCTTGACTAAGATGGGCATCTCCCATCAAATTCTTTATGATGAGGATGTGATAAGGAACCTGGTTACTTTTAATGAAGTGTATGACAGGAAGAGGAAATGGAAGATCCTCAAGAAAATTGAAGATGACAAAAAGGAAAAGAATCCAATTTTTGAAGGATTTTTTGTTGAAGAGAAAGATCCTCTAAAGAGGATTAATACAAGGATTGAAATTTTTGAAACTATTTATGCTAAATCTGAAGTACATCCTACCAAGGTTACCAAACTTCTAGTGAAGAAGTCTACATGAATTGAGATTCATGAGCCTACCCCTGATGTCATATCAGTTCAAGATCCACAGATCCCTGAATCATCACTGTTAACCTATTTTCCTCTATCTAGAGCCAAATAGTTCACCTTTCATTTTTCTAGAATGACCATACAAGGTGTAAATCTTCCAAGTACTCATGTAGGTACCTTCCCAAGAAATCCTAGAGTTCTAAGTCTTGGGACCTCCTCAACATTTTTTAGCATTAGCATCATATTTTCTTCGGAGGAGGTCATCATCATCATGTTTCCATTATCATCCTAATGTTTCTTGCAAGGGTCATATTTCTGCCAGCCTGATATTTTACCATCGGGTGATCTTAGTTGAAGATCATCCTGATGTTGGGGCTACGAAGCTTCTAAGTATGACCCGATCTTCTGGGGGGTCATCATATTTGAACATCGGGTGATCTTAGTTAAGATCATCCTGATGTTATTTTATCACTTCATGTTGTTTTATCACCCGATGCTGCTGACGTCATATTTTATGAGGGTGATATCCGCTTTTCTGCCTATCTGCATCATGATATTTCTGAAGGGAGATATCCGCATGTCGACTTCATGCATTGACCAGTGGGGGGTGATCATTTCAAATATCTGTCATATTCATATATCACCCTGATCTTATAGTGAAGCTACAGTGCAGCATGATATTTGTGCATCAGGGTGATATTTCTAAATATCTGGTTATCTTCCAAATATCATCTTGATGCCGACATGATGGTGACGTCATCAAGGTCCGGGGGGTCATATTTCTAACACTAGTCATCTTGTGGAAATTCCCTAATATTTACAAATATGACGATGACGTCATCCGGATATGAGGAGGTGCGCGATAGGCAGATATGCTGATGATGTCAGCAGGACATGACGATGGCGTCATCCAGATTCGATGGGGTCATGCTTCAAGTTTTCAATCTGACCCGATATTGTAATATGATGATGACATCATCAGGATTTTTGTGGACATGCAGGATATGATGGTGACATCATCAGGATGTTCATCAGCTAGATGTGTGGCATCGGCTAAGCAAGAGGATCTTCCTCCAATGCATCAGGTTGTGCCGATGAGGGTATGGTTATCATGCAGATGATGATGCTGACATCAGGGTGATATTGAGCAACAGGCTATCATGCTAGAGGAGGATGATGCCGTCGGGAGTAAAATCACTGACATTATATATGCTCACGGTTTAGCTTATAAAGCGATGAAGGCATCTCCTCCAGGTGCATGTGGGATAATTATTTCCTACAAAAATTTGAAAATATCATGATGATGACCTTTTGGCGGGAATTCTTCAGGAAGGTTCCCATTTTCATTTTTGATCTGGATCTACATGTCGGTTGGGTAGACTTTTTCAGACTTTTTGAGTTGGTGCAGATATTTTTTGCATTCATTACTACACAGGAGGGCACAGCTCGCATGAATGGCCCAAAATATCCCGCCACCGCTTCATCTCCAGTCTTTTCTCTGCTGCCTGATTGTCGAGAACTGTTAGAAGCAACTACTCGCATTCAATGCTAGGTTATCCTCTGCCATTCTAAGGATCAGATCAAGGAGTAAGCTACTCGCATTAATGATTCTAAATATCTCCTCACCTGCCCCTATTCTAGATCCTTTGGCACCATTACTCCTGGCAGGTGGACGTCCCTTCAGGCAAATATCTTCTGGATGCAGCTCTCTGAGTGAATTTTGTACCGACTGAGATCGAAATGTAAAATGCTATATATACATGTAAAGCTGATGTATATGTTGTTGGTGGTTCTTCTAGGCTATTCTTTGTAATGGCTACTGGGCCTCTATAATCAATATAAACTAGTATCTTTGCCTCTCTTTTGTTATTTTTAGTACTGTGTCTACTCTTCTAGACCTCTCTAGAATTAATATGAGACTATGTAATGTCCTTCTAGCTATGAGATTATTACTATGTCTATTCAGTTGCTACCAAACACTTTTAAATCTAGTGTATCACTTAGTTCCTTTTAGCATTTCATTTCAGTTTCCTTCTACTCCTTTTCCCCTGCAAGTGTTAGCACTAGGTTTAGATGTATTTCTCTAAGCTTTAGGCTTAGAAAGAGGAAGCTGGCCTTCTCCGGAGGTCTGATCTCACTTAGCAAGGTCCCACACTTCGAGACCATTCCCATGTTACTCCAGATTGCATGAGGTTTCACAGCTGCATACAAAGGGTGCAAATCTGGGTGATAACAATCACCAAACAAAAGGCAGAGAACTAAAGGCATGTCTCCTCTAGTCCCATATGAGATGTCTGAGGGTGTGGGGGATATAGATGAAGTTGTAAATATTTTGACACAATTGCATGATGGAGAGAAAGTTGATCAACCATTAGTTGGTCAAGAAACAGATGCACACAAGCCTGAGGCTAGGATGGAAGAACAAGCCCATATTAATCCAGAGCTACAGGAAGATGAAAGGGTGGTGGCATCATTGAGATTTATTCAAGATGATGATTTCATCAAGAATCCAGAGTTTCAAGATTTTTGGTTAAAAATGAAGATGAAGGAATTTGATGAAAAGGTGGAAATCAATAAGATGGGTGTTGATGAGTCTTAGTATGATCAAATAACTAACCGAACAATCAAAGAACTAAAAGTTGATGATATCAATGTGACTCCTAAGAAAGCAAGACAAATGGTCTTAAAGAGTAACATGTTGATCATCCCAGGTCTTGAATTGAAAAAGGTATTCTTGCTTGACCAAGTTAGGAGTCAAGATGACCCTAATCTTATGTCTAAATTTGATTATAAGGATGGAATGAGTGGATGTGGTTTCAACCCAAAGACAGAGACTATTGCCATATGGACAAAATAGAAGAACACTAGTAAACCAAGGTTGCTAGATGTTCAAGAAATGAGGGGATCTGCTGTGGTGAAAACCTTATGAGATACTTCAGGAACTAAGGCCTCTGCTCTTATAGTCCATTCTGCCATGTTCACCCATGTAGTTGTAAAAAAGTTAGAAAAAAATTGTAGGATTATGAGAAAACACAAGACATGAATGATGAAGTGAATAGGTTGTTCATTGAAAATAGGCAATTGAAAAAGCAACTGCAAGATGTGGGTTCTTCCCAGAGTTTGACAATAGTTCCATATCAACCTTCTATGCCACCAACAACTAGTGATGTCATAGTGACAATGCAAGAGTTTAATGCTTTGAGAACAAAATTTGAAAAAGAAGTTGAGCACCTCAAGAAGCAAAATTACGAAACAAAAAATGAGACAAGGATCAAGGTCCTTGAAGTCTTTGAGAAAATTCTGGAATACAGGATAAAGCTACTCCATGTTATCTCAAGCCATTAAACAATTGCAAGCAAACTTTCTATTTTGGAGCCACTGTATTAGAAATGGCAGCCTTCCTTGCACAATTTAGGCATACTTTGCAAGATAATTCAAATAAATCTTGATGCTCCTGCTAAATTGAAGCCCACAGAGCAGATTGTGACTATGATCATTGAAGAGCATCAATATGCCAACAGTGAAGACAAAAGGATGCAGGCTAGACTTGAATCTTTTTCTACTTTCAAGCATCAATTTATCCCCTCTATTCTGACAGAAGAAAACAAACTAGTTAAAGGCCTCGATACTTGGAAGGAAGAATTTAGAACAACAGTGTATGTGGTTATGGAATTCTTGAAAAAGGAGTAGGATATAGATACTTTGAGCTTTAACGTGATTTTGGATAGGGTCATAGCCCTAGATGCAGGATATGGAAAATTTGTAATTGATGTTAAAGCTATGTTAGATAAAAGATGGAAGGACCATCAGACCAATCTATTCTGAATTCAAGAATTCAAATGGCCTGGTGACCTTACATTTAATAAGTGGGAGCAGACATACTTGAAAGATTGATGTGCAGCTACAGGTTCAGGTGCAGAAGGAGCAATGAGCAGTTTTGCTGGCATCAACATGGAGAACAAGGATAAAATTTTGACACTTTTTTGCAATAATAGATAGGGGCACAACACACTTAACAGATATTACAACATGGAGATGAGTACCTTGCCAGGCCTGAGGTCACGGGTGCTTTATGATGACTAACAGATTCAGATCTTGGTTAATTTGCTTATGCCTTTAATTTCTCTTTATTAAACATGTTTAGTTACAAGAGGATGTGATTTAGGAACAATTGTGTTGGTTCAAGCCTGAAGCTTGTTGCTTCCCATATTTATAAGGGAAACCAAGGCCTAGACAATCATCATCTTTCAACAAAACAATTTATATATTCCAATATTATCTATCCAATCATATTTCAGATTCAAGACATTACACTTCTATGATAATTTAATATTATAATGGGCAAGGATGGTTAAATTTGTGGATATGTATGGTGTTCTGATTTTCTGTTAATATTCAAGTTCATAAGTTGTTTGATTGTCTCCATATTGGCTATTTCTAGTTATTCAAATCAATAGATTTATCAAGGCACATTTGCTGACATTGTGTGGCTGCTTTTAATTGGTTTCTATTAAAAGTTGATGTAATTCCCTTTAAGTGACTTACATTTATTGGTCTCTCTCTAGAGTTAAATCCTTTAAAGTAAATCATACTGGTGGGTTTTCCTTCAAATAGAATTAAAACAACTTACTTGAATAGTACTTACTTGCATGTGTGTGTTAAAACAACAATGACTACCATGAAAGACATAAAAACAATAAATAGCACTCACCTCAATTCCAGCACCACTACTACTACTTTGAATATCATGTAGATTCTCGTCAAGACGTTCAACATAATCACTATTATCATTGTCCTCAAGTTGTGCAGCTTTGTAGAGAGCTCTATTGACAGGGCCTTTTTCTTTTCATTCTGCTTTCATATAATTTCTCTGCATGTGGTTTAATCATCATGCAAAAAATAATATAAATCAAGTAAAGAATGCAAAAACTATAATTTTTTGTTCAAAATAACATTTTTCTTCTACTCTTAAATGACTAAGTCAGGGTATGTTGTGAGATTCTTCCTTTATTGTAAGCAATAGATTCTAGTTTATAGGAGGATTCTTATAGTCATGAGCATAAGATTTTCAACAAGAAGGGATAGTCCCAGTCCTTCATATGATAAGGAAGATAGTAAAAGTTGTAAGATGGTAGTTCATATCTCTATCTTAGGATAGTCCATAGCATGGAAGGTTTAGGAGAAGATAAAGAGATGCAACAACTAGTAGGGTTTCACCAAACAAAGAGAAGAGATAAAGGCACTATCAAAACCATTAGACAGTCACCAAGAACCCTTGGAATGACAGCAACAAAGCAGATATGACAACCTTGACTTTAGGATTAGTGATTAAGAGCTTTACTAAGACATACTCAAAGTGACTATTTAGAATCATAAATGTCATAATGCAGCATAGGAACATGTCATAAACATGATAAGGACAACAATAATGACGTGAATACTCAAGCAAAATGGTTTCAAGTAGAACTTGGTAAATTCTAGTATTGCATGTTTCTTTTGGTTCTGTAAGTAGAACAGTGAGACAATTCGTGATAATGCATTTATGTAAAGCATCAATGCTAAGGTTATAATGGCTAGAATTGCAATATTGCACATTGAGGGTAGGTTCATTCTTTGTTTACAGTATCCAAGAGCTATGATAACTATTAAAGTATCCAAAAAATACAATCACAAGGAAGTATAACAAAAACATAGTACAAGTCTACCCAATAACAAGCACACAAAATGAAAGGATAGTGTAATAGAGCTCCTTACCTCATCTGCATCCATAATATTATGCTCATTCCATGTAGAAACTATAGGCTTAACGTAGGAAGCCAATTGCAACAATTTCTTAGTGAGACTATGTAAGAAACTCATTATATGTTGCTACCCTTCATTTGAGTTGACATGATCTGCAGAGGCTCTTACTAGGCATCTAACAGATGGCTCTAAAATCTATGTTGACAAACTAGATTTCCACTTCATACTACTGTTAGATTTACTAGGATCTAGTGCTGCCATATAATCGAGCATATCTTCCACACCTGCTTCTCTATTACTGTTTTCCACCTAAAATACAATGTCAATATCAACATATAATCAGTTCAATAAAAAATCAAAATAAATAACCAACGTAAATTGAACTAAAAAGACATACCCTTACTCCAAGTTTGTCCATTTTGGCCTGCAACCTGCCTCGGCCAAATGTATATCCAACTACCACATTATCTCTTGCCCTCTTTCCTTTATAACTCTTTGTCAAATATTCTTCAAAACACATATTTTATTTCAATGCCTCCCACTATTTGGGAGATAGAGGAGATTCTAACCTCTCTTTTCCCTCCAAGATTGTTTTTCTACATTTGTATCTAAAATTGTTCATCAAAAGTCTCATCTTTTGCTTGTAATATCTTCTAGAGATTTGTCCACCAATAGTCTCAAAAGTATTTTCCATTTTTTGTATAACATTTTCCACACTTCATGGATCTTGCTCTACAAAATTTGATTTGCAAATATCCAAATGGGCCCTACATCTCACACCCAACTTAGAAGCCCACCTTGTAGCATTTTTTCCAATGGACTCACCATCTCTCGATACCTCAACCAAGAATGGCTTCTTGCCTTCTAATCTTCTTTATTTTGCATTCCTCTCTATAGATCTGTATAAATCTTGACTCAATCTTTTTCTTTTGAAAAAAGTAGGCACATCTTCTATTAAACCACTAGCGATATTTTTGGCTGATCCACTAGTTCCATCAAAAGTTGTAGCAAGCACATCTTCTATTAAACCACTAGCAATATTTTTGGCTGATCCACTAGTTCCATCAAAAGTTGTAGCAGGCACATTAGATGCAATTGGTCTCTCTTCATGACTTTCATTAACTGGAACTTCATTTTCCTTGGCCACATTAGGTGTGTCATGAGTAGGTAGATCAGTACCGATCTCTGTAGATTTCACTTCAAACACATCCTCTAATCTTGAATAAATCATCTGCAGATCACTTATTATTCCTTTCCTCTCATTGTTTTCAATAATCTCTCTTAGACTCTGTGCTGAGAGATCATGATGATGTTGCACATCACCATGTCCTCTATCAAGCTGCACATCACTATGTGTTATATTGGGCTGCACATCATCAGAACTATTCTTTTCACCAACTACATTTGTACTTGAATCCCAAATGCATTGGCTTCTACAAGTTGGCAGCAATGTATCTTTACTTTCCTTTTGTTTTATCTCTGCATTTTCTTTGCACTCTTTTTCTTCCCTATAAAACAAAAAAATATCATATTATGTCTTATATACATAAAACTCTTGCCTATTAAATTTCATAAACATAATTAAACAAATAATATACTACTTAGTGGATTTACAACTTGCCTATTTGTCAAACCAAGATGTGATAAATATTCACTATTCTTTGCCACACATTCTTTACGAAAGCGCTCATAATCTGTTGGTGGAACTTCAGCAACATGATCACTATCATCTAGATTGTGCCTCAAAGTCTTTTTCCTCATTTCCTAAAGTCCAAATAAACAATAATATATAAATCAACAACTTAAATCAGTAGAACAAGAGTGGAATATAAACAAAGCCATTATTTTCAGTCAACTAGAGCATATAAACAAATGTAGTCATAGTATATAAGGATTTCATTTCCATTTGAATGATACAATATATGAGGACAGTCCCCATATGAAATACATTCACAGAGCATATAAGATGCATTCTTAGAAATTAGAGGAGACAGTCTATGACAAGTGACATGACATAGGATGATAGCATATAAGATGCATTATATGGAGGAGCAAAAATTTAGCAAGTAAATATGGCACATAGATTGAAACCTAACAGAAACTCTATTTGTTTATCCTTCTATTTGAGAAGAAACTAATTCCCTTTCTGATAGTGTGAATCATCATTATTTCTACTTATATAATCCTCATTATTTCTACTTATAAAATCCTCATTATTTCTACTTATACAATTCTGCAGAAATTATGAACACACAAATGTAAGTAAACAAAAACAATCAATATGTGCTTTAAAAATGAGTAATTTATTTTTGGAACAAATATAGCTAGTTATATGCATGACCTATAACAAGACAAGAACTAGAAAAACAACAAAAAGTAGAGCTCAACACAAGAGATTACCCTAAAAAACCCAAAGTGGAAGAAATTCTTGTACACTAATGCCCTTTCTTATCTTGCTACTTCTCTACTACATTTTACAAGCTCGTTGTTTTCTCGATGCCTTCACTAATCATCTACATTACCAGCAAGATCAGAATCCTGATCACTCATGTCTGCATTTGCTTGATTTTCTTCCTCATCCTCATCTGTGTCATGCAATACATTCTCTCTCCCAATCTCTTCATTAGTAATCAAAATATCTTCTCCAAACACTCCATCATCATCTTCATCCACTACTTCGAATGTTTCTTGTAAATTAACATATTGCCTATCAGGCATTATATCAACAGCTTCCATGAATTTTTGTTTCGAACGAGACTCTGTTTGAATGGCATACAATCATCCTAGGCTTCTTGCATCATCAATTAGAAATGATTGGTTAATTTGAAAAGGGAAAACATAGGGCTCATTCCTCTCTGATAAAAATTGTCCTGTATTTGCACGTACAAATCCATACTCATCAAAATGTATTGCGGATGGTCAAATCCACTCACATTTTAATAATATAGGATTGTTTTCACCAAAATCCACTTGAATAATTTCTTGGATGAATCCAGCATAGAATTTCTTCTTAGTTTCGTGAAGAAATTCAACACTTACAACACAATCACAATTTGTCTTTCCTTTGTCTTTTTCCTCTACTCTTAAATGGCTACCATAGGCCCACATTCCACTAAAATGCATAGCCCATAAATGTGGAGGTTGTGAAAGCTCACTTTCCTCCATTGTTATATCTTGACCTTCTTCTTTTGCATCACTAACTACATTAGTAATCCATTCTTCATTTTTTGGAAAAGAATCACCTCCAACCAAATCATGATGTCTGCGCTTTTGAGATCGATGTTGCACCCAACTTTGATTCTCTTCTTCATATTTTCTACATAGAATATTAATGTGCAAATAGTAAGATTAATAATATAAATGTTAAATGCAATTGAGTAAGATTAATAATATAAATGTGTAAATAAATAATTGTGTAATTTTTTTAATCTGTGCCACTTATCGAACGAAGATGTGTTTTGAAGAATAAAGGCATGTATCACACTTCTTTCTTGATGTGATAGCTTGAAGCGACATCCATTGCCTTCTAATACTTCACCTGCAACTCTCTCATCTTCATCATCATCCCATACACATTGATTGACATTTTTAAAATCCTTCATATATTCTATGTAAAATGCAATGGCCTCTTGCATTGAATATCCATCAGACATGTTGCCTTCTAGTTTTGCCCTAGTACAAACAAATGTTTTCAAAACTTCATATATCATTCTATAGGATACATCCATCTCGTTCCTACTGGACCACAATGCTCTAGTTCATATTCTAGATGTATCAAAAGATGCATAGAAATGTTAAAGATTGTTGCTGGAAATTCTATTCCAATAGACAAAGGACTTTAACAACCTCCTCCCTCAAACTATCAAAGTTTGAAGGATCTAATACATGTGAACTCATTCTCTCTAATATTAGGCCCAACCTTGTAATTACCAATCTTGGCCCTTGTGCCAAACCTGATATATTTACCACAATAGCTAAAATATTTTCGATTATAACATGATAGTCATGGGTCTTTAGGCCTCTTAAGCTATTAATGTCACTTTGGCTTCTGATAGTACTACTTACATATCCAGTGGGAAAGCAAGACTGAGACATCAACTATAAGATTGTGCATGTTGTTCCTTTGTCTAGACATAAGGAGCACTGGGTTTTCTATATTTTGCATCATCATATTTTTCAACCCAAAGATTTTGATGAATCTTTAGTTCTTGAAAGTCTTCACATGATGAAATAGTATCAAAAGCACCAAAAGGAGTTTCTATAATAGCATAGGCTATATTTTTTCCAGTATGCATAAAGTCAACAGTATGCCTAATGGATATATCCTTAAAGTATGGCAACTTATAGAATATGTACAACCATTTTACACCACTTTCATTACATGGATCATATCTACTACCAGCAATCCCACCATTTTCAATAAATAACATTCTTTTTTGTCCATTCTCAATAATGTAATCACCAATTATTAGCAAAGGTGCTTCACAATTCTCTTCTTGACCATTGAAATGTGTTTTTTGTCGACAATATGGATGACCTACTTTAAGGTAAGTACGATGTCCACAATAAATACGCTTACGCAAACTTCTTGAGTGCCTCACAAAATCCTTAAAGTTGCAAGCAGGACAGCCATGGTATCCATGAACAGTGAGACAGATGATATACCATATGCAAGAAGATCATGAATTGTAACCAATAAGGAAGCTCTTAAACTGAATTTGATTGAATGACCATCACTTAAAGATTGAATTACTTCAATTCCTTTCCACAATTCCATTAGCTCATCATATAATGGCTCTAGATAGGCATCTATTGTATTTGAAGTCACACTTTTCTTTCCTAGTATAATCAATGATAGCATTAAGAAAAATGGTTTAGTTGCTAACCATGGAGGCAAGTTATAATTTATTAAAAACACTGGCCAAGTTGACCATTTAGTACTTTGATCTAAGAATGGGTTCACCCCATCTAGAGCCAAACTCAACCTTATATTATGAGTATCTTGAGAAAAATTAGGTCATCTGTTATCAAATTCCATCCACGTCTTAGAATTAGGCACATGTCATTGTTTTCCATCAATGCTCTTATTTTGGGCATGCCACTACATAAGTTCAGCAATGTCTCTACACCTATACATTCAGAGTAATCGTTAGATTATAGAAAAGTGGTGAAGAACCTTTCTAGGAACCACAGCTGATTTCAACCCTTGTCTATACCTTGCTTCATGACATTTCGGACATTTACTCTCACTTGCAAGATTTTTGTGCAATAATACACAACCATTAACACATGTGTGAATGTTTTCATACCCCAAGCCGAGCTTACTAATCTTCTTTTTACATTGACTTCATTTTGTTGGAAATGTGGAGTCAGCTAGTAACAACTAACTTAATAATACCAATAACTAATCTACACTCTCATTTGTCCAACCATGCACCACTTGCAAGTTAAGAATTTGAAGGATTGTTGTCAAATGACTTAACTTACAATTAGCATATATAGGCTTTAAAGCATCCTCCATTGACTTGGCCCAATCATCGTTTATACCCTCATTCAACATTCTTTCAACTTCAAACCCTTTGTCTAACATTTCTACCTCTTCATCTATGTTCAGTGCCCTTCATCTATGTTTGTTGCCTCTTCATCTCTCATAGTCTATAATTCTATCATATCTTCATAATAATTGTAAGCCCAAGGAATTATACCACTATGCCCATATCTTATCATATGTCGATAAATTTCATTTCTTTTTCTCACACTTCCACCAAAATAGTCATTACATAGACATGGATATTTTTCCATTTCCCTCTCTTTAGCTACTCTCTCATCATATGCATGATATTGATCCATAGTCAACCTTTGATGCTAATCCATCTATAATATTGTGTATTCGAGTATTAATTTAGTATAATAAGGTATCGTACACCTAGAAGGCCTTTAAATATAAAATCTTAAAAGGTAACCTTCAATCATGCATATGGTCAAGCTAGGATAGCCTTTCCTTCAGTTTGGGCTAGTCATGGTGTAGGAAGATCATGCAAAGTAGAGGTGTGGTTTTATTTGAGTTCAAGGATCAATTAAGGATCAACTTCAAAAACATTGAAGATAACATTTTCTTTTGAGTTTTCAATCTTCAATCATGAAAATATCTCCTAGGGGTGCCCACAAGTAGCTTCCCCAAATATCAATTCACTTTTGGCAATGAGGGTTTTGAATTACCTTTGAATTTGCTGCAAAGGGCCTCGCTGACTTCAAATTCATTACAGCAAACTCTAAATTCCTTGCCCGCCTTTTCAAAAGTCTCCAAGTCCTCTCCAAACAAGCTTTATCATCCATGCAAGTAGTGTAACACTTTTATATTGAGCATATTGTCTTTTCATTGATGTCAAAATGTTGGTAATAATGGTAGTGATATTTTAGAATATCAGGGACATTTGATCTTGCATTTCATAGTTGATCACAGTTGATCATGTATCAGGATGTTGCATTTCATAGTTCATCACAGTTGATCATGTATCAGGATGTTGTATTTCACAGTTGATCATAGTTGATCATGTATCAAGATGTTGCATTTCACAGTTCATCACAGTTGATCATGTATCAGGATGTTGTTTTCACAAGATGCTTGTTCAAGCAAGGATTTTATCTTCATAATTGATATTTACTTCAGTGGAGGTTATGTTGTTCATGAGAATTCATTCTCATCATATGTTGGTCATGACAAGACACAGTATTGATCTTCAATATGGTTGGCAGGTACATTTCATACTTGGTTATGCAGTCTAGAGGTACATATCATGTTTGGTTATGCAGTGTTGTGGAGTTGCCTTTTAATGAATTTGGATTAGTTATAGAGAATTCATCTTGTTGGATCAGATGTTTTGATTTGAAGTGTTGCTTAAAATGCATAAGGATTTCAAGAACCTACTTGAAAATTGATGATCATATGACATATCAGAAGGGTGCTTCAAGTTTCAAGTCATGCTTTCTGTGTTAATTTATATTAGTGCAATTTATGTGTCTTGATCAGAAAGTGTATATCTGGTTCATACTTGGGGCAAAATATTCTTGTGTGAGCTCACACATCTCTAAATAGAAGATCACAAATTATATCCCAAGAGCTCTTAAAATAAACGTCATACACTTTTGTTTTAATTGCCAGTTGAGCGGCTTGGAAGGTTTGTGTCACTTAAGTGACAACTTAAGGGTCGCATTGTCGTAGTTCTTACCAGCCCCGATGCCTAGGGTTCCTGGTCACCAAGTTATGGATGCTCATGACTAGTGGGAAGTGCAGATCAACGTTCCACATTTAATTGACAGTTGGTGGGATTATCACATCTAGTGGTTGTGTTTTAAACTGTGCCACAGTTTGTATAGTGTAAAATTGACAGCCTCTGTTCTATGAAAAAGTAGAAAGTATACTTGTTTCTATCTTTAGTGACAGCGAAGATAGAAGTTGGAAAGTTAGAAAGTTTTTTTTTGAGATGGAAAGTCTCATAAAAGATATTTATTTTCATTGTGGCATGTGAATCGACGAGGAGATATTGAAAATGGAAACTTTTAATATAGAAATTAAAAATTATACAATGCTTTTTAAGGTGAGATGAAGGGTATTTGAGTTTTAGAGTTTTGAGAGAGTTTTAGAGAATGAGAGAGATTTTTCAGAGGATGGGAGATTTTGTTATGAGATGATTTTTTGCAGGTGTGATGGTGCAATCAAGATTGAAAGTTTTTTTATGATCAAAGAGCAGAATAATAATTCTTGTTGATGGGATGATGCAATCAAGGTTGAAGTCTCTCAGAGAAGATTGAAGATTTGAAAGATAATCATTTTCAGAGAAGGTTAATTTTTCAATTTTGCAGTGAGAAAGTTTATGATATTGTGAATTGATTTTGGAATTGTGTTGCAGAGAAAAAATATATTTGTTTGATTCTTTTTAAAAGGGAGAAATAAGGTATTGTTATTATTGAAACAGGGAAACCCCCTGAGTTGTCCTTTTCATTGAAATTTTTGATGTTGAAAGTCAATGAGACATGCAGAGAAGAACAATATGCTAGTGAGGCAAAATTGTATTTGTCATTGAGACAATTGTATGTGTTGATATTTTGTATATTTTTCATATCTGTTTGAAAATTCTAAAATTTTGAAATCCAAGTTTATCAAAAGGTTTGAAAGGTGATAAAGTTTTTAACTACACTGATTCACCCCCCACCTCTCAGTGTTGTGTGTGCTCCTACAATTGGTATCAGAGCCTGGTACCCTGTCAAAGCTTAATCAGCTTGGGTAGATCATATTTCTAGAGTACTTATCATGGCAAGTCAAGAAGGTTACGAAATTACAAAGCACCTATGTTTGATGGATCTAACTATGCTTTTTGGAAATTCAGGATGGAATCATATCTGTCATCTTTGGGGTATGATGTGTATGCTGCCATTGTTACTGCATATACTACTACAAATCCTCCTAACACAGCTGATGAGAAAAGGGCATATGAGAATAATGCTAAGCCAAAAAATGCAATATGTTGTGGTCTAACCAATGATATACTTGTCAAAATCATGGAGTGTAAGACAGCTAAGGAAATATGGGACAAGCTATCAAATATTTATCAAGGAGATGATAAAATCAAAGAAGCAAAACTACAATCCTATAGAGCTAAATTTGAAAGTTTCAGAATGAGTGATGATGAGAAAGTGGCAGAATATCTTCTAAGAGTTCAAGAAATTGTAAATGCTATAAGAGGATTGGGTGATACACTGGAAGAAAAGACAATTGTTACAAAAGTCTTAAGGACTTTAAATCCAAAATATGAATCCAAAGTGTCTGCAGTTGAAGAAAGAGACTTAAGCAAAGTTACCTTTGATGAACTTCATGGCACTTTCACAGCTTATGAGATGAGAATTAGTAATGACATACCTTCAAGCAAAGAAGCTGCTTTCAAATCAATCAGAAAAGAAAAAGAGATTTCTGATTCAGAAGAATTGGATGATGATCAAGAAATATCTCTTGCAAGCAAGTTGAAGAAGGGATCTATTGGTAAGTACAAAGGTAAACTTCCATTCAAATGTTTTGAATGTGGAAAGATTGGACACTATGCAGCTCAGTGTCCTTACAAAGACTTAGACAGTGATGAAGATGAAAACAAGAAGCAATTCAAAAAGAAATAGTTTGTTTCTAGAAGGAAAAATAATTTCAAAAAGAAAAGAAGTTTGTTCATCAAAAATGTTGATATGACTGAAAGTGATTCAGATGATTTTCTTGATGAAAATGCACAGACTTTATTTATGGCTATTCTAAATGAAGTTCAAAATGAAAAATGTGAAGAACAATCAAACAGTTGTGAATCTATTATTGATTTTGAAGGAGAATTGAAGTGTGCATTAAGTCAAGTCAAGAAACTTAAAAAGGAAATCATTGCACAAAGAAGTCAGTTTCAAAAAGAAAATGATATCATGAATGATACATTAACTTGTTATGAGAAACAGATTACTAATCTAATTCTGTCTCTTGAAGAAAGTAAGAAAATTATTGATGATAAAAGCAAAGAGTTGAATAATAAGGACAAGGAATGTCATACACTTGAAGCTGAAGTTGTGGATCTGAGAAGAAGACTTGATATGTGCAGAAGTAGTGATAAACTTGATGATCTTCTTGATAGACAAAAAGGATTCAAAGATAAATCAAGTCTTGGATTTGAAGAGGGACAATGTTCTCAAAAGGCTAATACAAATGACAAATCAATCATAAGGACAACAAACTACAAAAGGAATGAAACTTTCAGGTATAATGCTCACTTTACTATATATTGTTTTTGTTGCAACAGGTTTGCACATAAAGCCAGTGAATGCAGATTTGGAGTTAGAAGAGAAATGCATTTATTTCCAAGGAATCCTTTCATGTTTTTAAGAAGTTTAAAGTGTCACAATTGTAAAAATTTTGGGCATATTGCCAAATTTTGTAGACCTTCTTTGCAAATGCGGCAAACTACAAGGAATACTATTTCAGGTTTGTCTTCTTTAAGTCCTGAAAAGAAGTTGCTTGTTTGAAAACCTAAGGTAATCAATAAGAGCTTTGATGTTATGATTGCACAAGCTGCTTTTCATGCCAAAAAGAAGGAACAGTGGGTGATTGACAGTGGCTGTTCCAACCACATGACAGGAGACAAAGATAAATTTGTTAAATTTGAAGACATTAATGAAGGCTCTGTTATGTGTGGAAATAATGATTGCATTATGATCAAAGGCAAATGTACAATTCTTCTTGATGACGAAACACCACTACATGATGTGTATTTTGTAGAGGGACTGAAGCATAACTTGTTAAGTGTTAGTCAAATATGTGACAATGGCTTTAATGTGGTTTTTGATGCACATGGATGTGAGATCAAAAAGAAATTAGGTAAAGTTATTGCAGCAGGTCTAAGGGCTAGTGGTAACATCTACAATCTTCATAACTCTGAAACTAAAAGTGTTGATAGCCATATCTGTTTCATGGGTCAAATTGAAGAAAGCTGGTTGTGGCATAGAAGACTTGGTCATGTGAATTTTGACAATCTTGTGAGAATCAGCAGGAATAACAATGTTAGAAATATGCCTCATATTTGAAAACCAAGTAATAGTACATGCAAAGAGTGTCAGCTGGGTAAGCAAACCAAAGTTAGTTTCAAACCTAAGGAGTATTTTACTTCAAAACCTCTACAACTGGTACATTCAAATTTGTGTGGTCCTACAAGGACTAAAGCTCTGGGAGGAGAAAAATATTTTATGCTTTTCATTGATGATTTTTCAAGAATGGCATGGGTAACATTCTCAAGGCATAAATCAGAGGCATTTGATAGATTCAAAATCTTTAAAAAGATGGTTGAAAAGGAATCTGATTTCAAGCTAAAATGTTTAAGGTCAGACAATGGAGGAGAATATACTTCAAAGGAATTTGAGGAGTATTGTGAAAAACATGGAATAAGAAGGCAATTCTCCACTCCTAGAACTCCACAACAAAATGGAGTAGCTGAAAGAAAGAATAGGACTGTAAAAGAAATGGCAAGAACCTTACTTCATGATGCAAATCTACCTAATATCTATTGGAGAGAAGTTGTTCATACAGCTGTATATACTTTAAATAGAGTTCAATTAAGGGTAATGTCAAATTATACTCCTTATGAACTTTGGTATGGTAAGTCAGCTAATGTTGGTTACTTTAAAATTTTTGGAAGTAAGTGTTACATCAAGAAAGATAATGATAGCTTATGTAGTTTTGAGTCTAGATGTGATGAAGGCATATTTCTTGGTTATTCTACACATAGCAAAGCATATAAGTGCTTTAACAATAGGCTCAAAAGAATAATTGAAAGTACTAATGTTAAGGTGGATGAGGATTTGCAGCCCTGTATGCAGTTGATTCATGACAAGGAAGATGATCATCATTCACAAAAAGAAGAAGAAATTCAGGAAGAGGAAGAAGATCCTGAAAAATCTGTTGATGTTAAGACAAAGACTCCTTCAAAGGCATATCAAAGAGATCATCCTCATGAGTTGATCATTGGGGACAAGGACAGTGGTGTGTTAGCTAGAAGAAAGCTTGCTGCTGCACATAATCAAGCACATGTGTGTTTGATATCTGAAATAGAACCAAAGAATTATGTTGAGGCCAGCAAAGATGAAACCTGGGTTAAGGCCATGGAAGAGGAGTTAAGCCAAATAGAAAAGAACAAAACATGGGAACTTGTTTCAAGACCAGAAGGTAAGAATGTCATTGGATCAAAATGGGTTTTTAGAAATAAGCTTGATGATAAAGGTAAAGTTGTTAGAAATAAAGCTAGATTGGTTTGCAAAGGGTATTCACAAATTGAAGGAATTGACTTTGAAGAAACATTTGCTCCTGTTGCTAGATTAGAAGCTATAAGAATGTTTTTAGCTTTTTCAGTTTATAAAAATTTCAAAGTATACCAAATGGATGTAAAATCAGCCTTTCTAAATGGAGATCTTGAAGAAGAAGTTTACATGGAACAACCAGAAGGTTTTGTGAATAAAGATAAATTAGATCATGTTTATAGGTTGAAAAAGGCCTTATATGGTTTAAAGCAAGCTCCAAGGGCTTGGTATTATAGACTGGATAAGTTTCTACAAGAACAGGGGTTCACAAAAGGAGGTGTGGACAGTAATCTGTACTATCTAATCAAAGGTGAGGATATTCTGGTTGTTGAAATTTATGTTGATGAAATCATTTTTGGTAGTAACAATGATGATATGATTCATTCATTTCCTAACATCATGAAGTTAGAATTTGAAACGTCTATGTTGGGAGAATTTTCTTTCTTTCTTGGTCTTCAGGTATCTCAGCTTGAAAAGGGAATATTTATCTCACAAAATAAATATGCCAAAGAGATGTTAAAGAGATTTCAAATGGATGATTGCAAACCTTTGGGTACTCCTATGGAAACAGGGCATAAGATAAGTAAAAATGATGAATCACCTGAAGTAGAACAATCTTTGTATAGATCTATGATTGGCAGCCTTTTATATCTCACTGCTTCTAGGCCTGATATTATGCAGGCTGTTTGTTTGGTTGCAAGATTTCAAGCTTGTCCTAAACAATCACATTTGAATGCTATTAAGAGAATCTTTAGATATGTTAAGGGTACACTTGATTTTGGTTTATGGTATGCTAGACACAATGATTTTACACTTCTTGCCTATACAGATGCAGATTGGGCTGGGTGTCCTGATGACAGAAAAAGTACAAGTGGGGTAGCTTTCTTTCTCGGTGGTAGATTGGTTGCATGGCATAGTAAGAAACAAGATTGTGTTTCTCTATCTACAACTGAAGCTGAGTACATTGCTGCTTCTTCATGTTGTACACAGGTACTTTGGATGGTACAATCACTTCTTGATATTAAGGTTGAGGTTAAAAAGCCTGTGTCTATTCTTTGTGATAACACTAGTTCTATCAATATGTCAAAGAATCCTATAATGCATTCAAGAACTAAGCACATTGCTATCAGATATCATTTTCTAAGGGAAAAGGTGATTGAAAATGAAGTTGCTTTGGAATATGTGCATACAAGTGATCAATTGGCTGACATCTTCACAAAGCCTTTACCAAAGGAGACATTTGAAACTCTGAGACAGAGATTAGGAGTTATGTCTCTTGTCTCTCTTCAATAAGATACAAAGATATTAGATTCAGGGGGAGTTGTCTTCTATATCATTATGATGTCCTGAATCTCATTACATTTGTACATAGTTTGTGTATAGTTTTTGTACATATTTGTATGAAATTTTTTTTTGTGTTACAGTTTTGAGCATTTGATCAGTGTATAGTGAAGTGTGTTATTGACAGATTTTATGGCAGCGGATTGCTCTTACAAGAACAGGTTTTAATTGGTTATGGTATTTTTTTTGCCTTTGACATTTTATGTCAAAAAGGGGGAGAAATGAGTTATGGTTTTGCCATCAATGCCAAAGACAAAGGGGGAGTTTTGTAGCACTTTTATATTGAGCATATTGTCTTTTCATTGATGTCAAAATGTTGGTAATAATGGTAGTGATATTTCAGAATATCAGGGACATTTGATCTTGCATTTCACAGTTGATCATAGTTGATCATGTATCAGGATGTTGCATTTCACAGTTCATCACAGTTGATCATGTATCAGGATGTTGTTTTCACAAGATGCTTGTTCAAGCAAGGATTTTATCTTCATAATTGATATTTACTTCAGTGGAGGTTATGTTGTTCATGAGAATTCATTCTCATCATATGTTGGTCATGACAAGACACAGTATTGATCTTCAATATGGTTGGCAGGTACATTTCATACTTGGTTATGCAGTCTAGAGGTACATATCATGTTTGGTTATGTAGTGTTGTGGAGTTGCCTTTTAATGAATTTGGATCAGTTACAGAGAATTCATCTTCTTGGATCAGATGTTTTGATTTGAAGTGTTGCTTAAAATGCATAAGGATTTCAAGAACCTACTTGAAAATTGATGATCATATGACATATCAGAAGGGTGCTTCAAGGTTCAAGTCATGCTTTTTGTGTTAATTTATATTAGTGCAATTTATGTGTCTTGATCAGAAAGTGTATATCTGGTTCATACTTGGGGCAAAATATTCTTGTGTGAGCTCACACATCTCTAAATAGAAGATCACAAATTATATCCCAAGAGCTCTTAAAATAAACATCATACACTTTTGTTTTAATTGCCAGTTGAGCGGCTTGGAAGGTTTGTGTCACTTAAGTGACAACTTAAGGGTCGCATTGTCGTAGTTCTTATCGGCCCCGATGCCTAGGGTGCCCGGTCACCAAGTTATGGATGCTCACGACTGGCGGGAAGTGCAGATCAACGCTCCACATTTAATTGACAGTTGGCGGGATTATCACATTCGGTGGTTGTGTTTTAAACTATGCCACAGTTTGTATAGTGTAAAATTGACAGCCTCTGTGCTATGAAAAGCAGAAAGTATACTTGTTTCTATCTTTAGTAACAGCAAAGATAGAAGTTGGAAAGTTAGAAAGTTTTTTTTTTGAGATGGAAAGTCTCATAAAAGATATTTATTTTCATTGTGGCATGTGAATCGACGAGGAGATATTGAAAATGGAAACTTTTAATATAGAAATTAAAAATTATACAATGCTTTTTAAGGTGAGATGAAGGGTATTTGAGTTTTAGAGTTTTGAGAGAGTTTTTGAGAATGAGAGAGATTTTTCAGAGGATGGGAGATTTTGTTATGAGATGAATTTTTGCAGGTGTGATGGTGCAATCAAGATTGAAAGTTTTTTTATGATCAAAGAGCAGAATAATAATTCTTGTTGATGGGATGATGCAATCAAGGTTGAAGTTTCTCAGAGAAGATTGAAGATTTGAAAGATAATCATTTTCAGAGAAGGTTAATTTTTCAATTTTGCAGTGAGAAAGTTTATGATATTGTGAATTGATTTTGGAATTGTGTTGCAGAGAAAAAATATATTTGTTTGATTCTTTTTAAAAGGGAGAAATAAGGTATTGTTATTATTGAAACAGGAAAACCCCCTGAGTTGTCCTTTTCATTGAAATTTTTGATGTTGAAAGTTAGTGAGACATGCAGAGAAGAACAATATGCTAGTGAGGCAGAATTGTATTTGTCAATGAGACAATTGTAAACCCAAATTTTATCATTTAAGCCAGTGAGGCAGTTTGAGTGGTTTTTATACCCTAGGAGGGTTTTCCACTCAGGAATATTTTGTGTCAAAATTTTATGTGTTGATATTTTGTATATTTTTCATATCTGTTTGAAAATTCTGTAATTGTGAAATCCAAGTTTATCAAAAGATTTGAAAGGTGATAAAGTTTTTAACTACGCTGTTTCACCCCTCCCCCCTCTTAGTGTTGTGTGTGCTCCTACAAGTAGTTGCTACACTTATATGCACCTAAAACATTTTTTCAGGTACATGCATCAGATAGAGTAAGTGCTTCAATACATGTCCATGAGAATAACAAACATCAACAGTAATTCAATTTCATTCCCATGCCAACAATTATACATTTTACAAGTTGTCTGACTTAGAAATATAGACAAGCTATGTAAATCAATACATAAATAGCATTTAGAAGAAATACTAAACAATTTATCAAGATTACACTTTAAAACCCAAATTAAATAAATATTGTGATGAAGTATTCATAGCAGAAAATCACTTGCTAAAATCATAGGCAAAGTCACCAAATAAAGGACTCAAGATGTCAACCATTTCAAATGACAATCATGACAATAGGAAAAATAGCATAGAGAATATAGTCATGCCTTTGATTGCAAAGTAGGGGGCAAATATTACAGTCTGTAGCAGCATTGAAAAGATGAAAATACAAAATCCATGAAGCCAAACACTTTTGTCAAAATACAAACCCTTACCTAATTAGTTAACTAATCCTTGAAGATTTTATCAGGGAAAGATAGTCATTATATAGATGCTAAAACAGTGACACAAGTGCCTTTGAAAGTGATGACAGTCATGTCATCAAACTGACAGTGAAATTAGTCATCAAAAAGAGTAATGCACAACACCATAGAAGAAAAGAGGAGATCACTATCCATTCAAAGAGATGCCCTAATCACAATCACCAAAGTGGGCTACAACAGTAGAGAAAAGACAGTGGAATATTGATAGTCTTTTTGCATCCAAACGTGAATTATGTGAAAACTATGTCATATATCAATAACAAAAGTAATAGAGAGGATTTTTTACAGTCAAAAGTCTATGAATAGAATCTTCAAGTTTATCAAAATCAAGCTAAGAAGTTATATGATAGTCATAGTAGCAGATGGACAAAGGGAATGTGACTGTGACAGATTTTTGCATACAAAGGATAGTCATCATCAATGATATCATTGAATTAAGGAATTTGTAGGCAATTTTTTGATAGGACAACAAAGATCAGTTCATGTATGAAGCAATGAACAAGGTTTTCATAACAAAGGTTACTGTCAAGATAGCAGTAAGAGACAGTAAAGACAGTGAAGAGCATATTTAAGGAATGAAACAAATCATGCAATAGTCTTACATTCTCAACAACAAGCTTTCATTCTCTATTTTGTGATAGTCATTTTGAAAATACAATCATCTTTCAAAGGTTGAATCACACACACAGAGGCAGTGTCTAAGTCACAAGTTGAAGACCATCAAATTCCTTCATGCCAAGGTATTCTAAGTATAAATCATGAATGGAAAAAGTAGAAATTTATCAATAAAGAACCATGAGACCTCTTCATACAGTCATTGAAAGAGATAAAATAGTCACTAATGATAGAGCACCAAGCTTTCAAAGATACAAAACTTTAGAGCAGGCTAAGATAAGAATAGAGGTACGTGGAAAACCCTACCTCTACTTCATAAAACCATTTGTTATCTGCTATCTATCTACCATATATCTGCTCCTTTGATATATGTTGTCTATAGTTGGAAACCCCAAAATTTCCTCCTTTATTCATTCACACGATGATCTCAAAACTATTTCCAAACTCAAAGAACTGCAGCCATGAACAATCTTCTCATGTTTGACTACTCATATCCTATTCTTGGTGACCATGAACAATCTTCTTCTGTTCAACTACTCATACCCTATTCTTGGTGGCCATGAATAATCTTCTCCTATTCGACTATTCTGCATACCCTATTCTCAGCGGCCATGAACAATCTTCTCCTACTAAATGCACAATCTTTGCTTCTTCACAGGTTTCACCTTTTGTTCAAAATTTATAAATGCACAATCCCTCCATTAATTCCCTCCAAAACTAAAGTGAAATAAAAAAGAATAGAGGAATTTATTTAGTCCTTTATTTAGTCAATTTTATTTGTACTTGTGTTTTTTTGCCTGATGACCAAATTAGTCATTTATTTATTCATTTATTTGGTCATATATTTAGTCATTTCAACTAATGACCAAATTAGTCATTTATTTAGTCATTTATAACTGTTTTGCAAAAAGTTTTAGTCATGTGATTAAAAGTTTGGTCATCTGAATAAAAGTTTTAGTCACCTAGTCATTTATTTGCCATATTTCTACTAGTGGTAGTAACAAAAGAGAGAAGCCCAAAAGAAATTTGTATTCCATGGAGAACAAATGTCCTTTAGAAGATGAGGATCATGATTATTCAAATGATGAAACACTTTTCATGGCCTTGAATGTTGGTGACAAAAAGGATGATATTGGAAAATGTGAAAAGTGTGATACCTTGTAAGCTAACCAAAACAATGATAAATCAATGGTTTTATGGACTATCGTTCATGCAAAAGAAGAAGCCAAGGCTTGGGTAATTGATAATGGTTGACAAAGAGAAGTTTATCATCCTTAAGAAGTGGAATGGTGGAGCTGTTAAGTTTGGTGGTGATGAGTCAGCACAAATCTGTGGAAAGGGTTCTATAACTATTGATGGGAAGAACAGGACTGAGGATGTCCTCTATGTCAAAGGGCTAAAGAACAATCTTCTTAGTGTCATTCAGATGTGTAGTAAAGGATGAGATCTTACCTTTCATTCCGAAGGTTGTGAAATCAGGAAGGTAAGGTCTGAAAAACTAGTTGCAGAAGGTATCAAGTCATATGGAGATATCTATCATCTGAAGGAGGTAAATTAAAGATCATGCTTATTGGCTCAATCTAGTGAGTGTTTGTGGCACAAGTGAATGGGACACATCAACTTTGATAATATGGCAAAGATCATCTCTATTCATGCGGTGATAGATATGCCTAAGATAACCAAGCTTGCAAACACATTATGCAAGGAATATCAAATGGGAAAGAAGACAAAGACAAATTTCAAGAGCAAGGAGTATTCTTATTCAATGCCATTGGAGATAATTCACATTGACCTATGTGGCCCTACAAGAATAAAGAGTCAACAAGGTCAAAGTTATTTCATGTTACTTATTGATGATTATTCTAGAATGACTTGGGTTGCTTTCTTAAGAAAAAAGTTAGATGCCTTTTATAAGTTTAAGGTTTTCAAAGCAATGGCTGAGAATGAAATGGATGCTAAGATCAAATGTTTAAAGTCTAATAGAGGAGGTAAGTTTACTTCAAATGAATTTGAAAGGTTTTGTGAAGATCATGGTAGTAGGAGACATCTGTCAACTCCTAGGACCCCTCAACAAAATGGGGTAGTGGAAAGGAAGAATAGAACTATGCAAGAGATGGCTAGGGCAATGTTGAAAGATGCAGATCTGCCTGACATGTACTAGAAGGAAGCAATTCACATTATCCATTTGATTAATAGAGTACAACTAAGGGCCAATAGAACTAAGAGCCCTTATGAGCTATGGTATGGAAGACCTCCCACTGTCAGATACTTCAAGATCTTTGGTAGCAAATGCTATATCAGAAGAGATGAAGAAGACCTAAGAAAGTTTTATTCAAGAAGTGATGAAGGGATGTTTCTTGGTTACTCAACCAGAAGCAAGGCCTATAGATGCTACAACAAGAGATTGGGAAATATCATTGAATGTACAAATGTTAAGGTAGATGAAGACTTGTATCAGATCTCACAAGAATCAAAGGAATCTAGATCTAATATATTTTCCTGCATTGAAGAAGAAGAAGACGAGAAAGAAGAGAAGGAACAAGAATTATAGCAGATATCTAAGACTCCAACAAAGTATGGTAAGAGGAACCATTCAACAGATTCAATCATTAGAGATAAGAATGAAGGCGTGCAGACTAGGAGAAGGTTTGCAAAGACAAGTGAGCAAGTGAATTTGTGTTTATTATCAAAGGTAGAGCCCAAAACCTTTGTTGATGCTAGAAAAGATGAAGTATGGATGAAGGCAATGGAATAATAATTGAATCAAATATAGAAGAAACAGATATGGGAACTGGTTCCCAAACCAGCTAATAAGAATTTTATAGGAATAAAGTGGGTGTTCCAAAACAAACTAAATGAATATGGTGAATTTGTGAGGAACAAAGCAAGAGTGGTGTGCAAGGGATACTCACAAGTTGAAGGAATTGACTTTGAGGAGACTTATGCTCTAGTAGCCAGGATGGAGGCAATCAGGATGTTTCTTGCCCTTGCTACTCACAAGAACTTCAAAGTTTATCAAATGGATGTCAAGCCAGTATTTTTGAATGGTGATCTAGAGGAATAAGTCTACATTGAGTAACTGGATGGGTTTCAGTTGTCAAAAGATCCAAACATAGTGTGCAAACTCAAAAAGGCTTTATATGGTATCAAGCAAACACCTAGAGCTTGCTATGCTAGATTAGATAAGTACTTACTTGAGCAAGGCTTCAAGAAAGGTACCATAGATAGTAATCTTTACATTAAGGAAAAGGAAGACATGATTCTGGTAGTTGCAGTATATGTTGATGATATCATCTTTGGTGGAGATGATAGTATATGTAAGTGGTTTGTAGAAGAGATGCAGAAAGAGTTTGAGATGTCTATGATTGGTGAGATGTATTTCTTCCTTAGGCTTCAAATTGCTCAGCTAGATGATGGTATCTTTATTTCTTAGGCTAAGTATGTTAGAGAGATGTTCAAGAAGTTTGGTATGGAGGACTCCAAACTAGTAAAGTACTCCTATGGTTACTGGTTATCACTTGAGCAAGAATGATGATGAGTCTCCAGAGTTTGACCAGACTCTTTATAGATCTATGATTGGAGGATTGTTGTACTTGACTACTTCTAGACCTAATATTATGCATGCAGTATGTGTGGTTGCCAGATATCAAGCTAATCCTAAGCAAACACATGAGAAGGCAGTGAAAAGAATATTCAGATACTTGAAGGGAACTCTGGATCATAGCTTTTGGTATCCAATAGGTAATGAATTTTATCTGAGTGCTTACACTAATGTTGATTGGGCAAGTTGTGTTGATGATAGAAGAAGTACATGTGGTAATGCTTTCTTTTTAGGAAGCAGATTGGTTTTATGGTAGAGAAAGAAACAATATTTAGTGTCATTATCAACTATAGAGTTAGAGTATATTCCAGCAACATCCTGTTGTACACAAGTGCTATGGATGAAGCAAACTTTGAACGATATCAAGGTACTATATGATGAGCATATTCCTATCTTGTGTGATAATACAAGTGCTATCAATATTTCCAAGAATATAGTGATGCATTCTAGAACCAAGCATATATCAATTAGGTATCACTTTTTGAGAGAGAAGGTTGCAAAGAAAGAAGTGAAGTTGGAATATGTTCCAACAAAGGATCATATTGTAGACATTTTCACAAAGGCTCTTGTAAAGGACACTTTTGAGTATCTCTGGAAAAAGTTAGGGGTAATTATCCCCCCTCTTCTTTCTAGATGCATAGTTGGTGCATCTATCTAGGGGGAGTTCAAGCTATATCCTTTCTCCTAGACTAATGGTGGCTACTGCTCAGGGGGAGTAGGTAGTGGTTGTTGCTGACAAGGGGTGAAAGTTGAAAAGGAGAGTTTGTAGCCGAAGGAAGAGAAGAATTTTCCCTCTGTTATTGATGTCAAATGGGGAGAGAAAGAAATGTGCACCTAAGGGGGAGAATGAGTAGCTATGTATGTGTTTCCATCAATGACAAAGGGGGAGATTGTTGGCAATATGTGTTATCATTGATGTCAACACTCAAAGTGATGTCAGCACTTAGTTTGTGGTTGTCTCATGTGGTTGATGTGAATGTTCATATTGATGATATACTAGTGTAGTAATAGAGATGTTCAGTGTTTTTCTTGATGTTCATGATTGGTTGCTGATGTTCATGGTTGGATGTCATGCCCTAATTAATGTCAACTTGTAAAGTTGTATTTAGCAAGTTTGTGGTCAGCAAAGATGATTTCATGATGAAATATTAAGATGGGAATTAGAAGCATCAAGACAAATGATAATATATTAAGATGGTAATTAGAAGTTATGTTGAGAATGAGAAGATGTTACTGATGACATGTAGCATGTTGTATGATCCTTCATGTTGTTCCTAAGGAAGTACGTGTTGATATAAGAAGATTCTGACCTCCAGATGTTGGTGAAGGTTTCTACTACAGAAAGCTACCTGGAAGACTACCCGATAAAATGCTCTGCATTCCTTCACATTTGAAGATATGATCATGTGGTTTAGAAGTTAAGTTCAGTATGATGTAAAGGTGCTAAATCCAAAGTTTCATATCATTTTCTCCTCCGCAATGAAAGTTACAAGTGATTGAGTTCTAGTCTGTGCTCTAGCAGTATAATGTGTTGATAAAGGCTAATTAGAATGCTCTGCATTCCTCTGTAGTGATAGATGTGGCTGTATGGTTTTGAGGATATGTTCAGAGATGTGTAAGAGTTCATCCATATGAGTTTCAAATGTTTTAGAGGTCCGCAAGCTCAATTTTCAAATGAAAAAGTGGTACTGATGGTTCTGGATGCCTAATTGTCTTTAGGATATATGTTTGAGCACTTGCACCAGTAGAAGAATATACAAATCAGTCATATGAGTTTGTGTGGACATTTTACATGTCTCATGGTGCTTCAAGTTTGAAAGGCATGTAGATCTTTCAAGTTTCCAGTACCACACAAAGTTTTCAAGTCAGTATGTGATGAGTTATTGTTGGTGAGGCTGACTGGAGTATGTTGATGTTGTGCGCCACAAAGTTATTTCTATGTGGAGTTAAAGGAATGTTTGGAGATGTTGTGTAGGTCCTACAAACTCATCTGGAAGAAGAACAAGCAATTTTTAATCAATCATGAGTACCACCAAGATTGTGAAGACCAATGTGCTATATGCTTCATGTTTTCTTTCTTAAGGGCGACCTATTTCAAATGAGTGTGACATGCAAATGTTATTCTTTGAAGGATGGTGCTATGAAGAATGTTTAGGACTAGGCTAAGCATGTTTTGGGATCTGCAAGGAGTGTGTTTCCTTATGGAGTGGTGTGTAGTTCATGATAGGGCTTGCCCTATGCATGTTTTATGTTGTGAGATCTTTGGATGACTTGTAAAATGTAATATTCTTGTTGTATTGTCTAAATTGTAATGTAATCAATGTAATTTCATGTATTTATTGTAAACCTAGTTGATCTAGGTGAAGTATGATTACAAAAATGAGAATATGAGTGTGTAAAGAGTAGAATATGAACATGTTATGCATTATTGTGTGCGACTGAAGGAGAAAGAGAAAAAGCAATAAGGGTTTTCCTGATTCATCTTGAAGACATTTTTGTGATAGGAGGGAAGTGAAGAGTGTGCCTAGTTGATCCAATCATCAAAAGAGGAAGAATTGCAATCATCAAAGGTGTGAGCTTTGATGTTAGTTTTTAGGCAGTAGAAGGATTGTCATGTTGTAATCATTTCTGAGTTTTTTCTCACATCGGGAAGTAGTTGCTTCCTTGGATTGTAGCCCTAAAACAAAGTCTGTAGGGAGTAGTATCTTCCTTGGGAGTGATCCTAAAACAATTTTTTTAGGGAGTAGTAGCTTCCTTGGGTTGTAGCCCTAAAACAAAGTTAGCAGGGAGTACTATCTTCCTTGGGTTGTAGCCTTAAAACAAAGTTATAATTTTTATAGCAGTGAGCTTTGTGAGTTAATCCTCACCATGGCTTTTCCCCTTTGGGGATTTTCCATGTATATCTGGTGTTATGCATTGATGTGCATTGTGTTCATCTTTCATATTTATGTTAATGATGTAATGTTTAAGTCTTAATCTGCTCCAAAGTATTTGAACTTTGATTGGATACTTATTCACCCCCCCCCTCTCAATATCCTATTATGTTCAACACTTCTTGACTACAAAAACATTAGTTTTAATCAACGACATAACCATAAGGAAAAACTTAGGTTTACTAAACATATCTAGGTTATTAATCCAACATACAAAATAGCATTAAGATTTTTGTCATCTATAGGTAAAAGGAATATCATATCATCTATAATAATAACCCTTAGTCTTATTAAGACTAGATAGCTCTAAACACTTCCCTTTTATCATAAAATAAAGAGTATGGTTTTCTATCTTCTTATAGTAAAACTATAACTATATTACATAGCACGGGTACCATGAACATAGTTTGATATCAGTAATAGAAGAAGAGTTTAAAGAGAATGATAACATAGGTTTCAAGCTATCAATCTTTTCCATTCACTATCTTTGAACAAGGAATAGTTATACATCTACGCACACTATTTTGCACTCAAGAATTACACATGCTCAATAAGTATATAACACTAAGGTTATATCATAGTGTATCAATGATAGTTAATATCATTCAGGTTTACTTATGAAATAAAAGGATATCTATTGTTAAATCTTTAATGATAGTTGCAAACTAGATTGCACACAATGGAAAACATCTACTAATCATTATTCTTACATCTCAACTATGTACTCTAGTGGCTTGGTTGATACACTCTGGTAAAGTCTTCATAGTTTCTCTTCGATATATCATTGTAATACCTTTCAACTAGCTTAAACATACATAGTTTGGCTTGCTTGTTTATACATAGTAAGCACTATGTGAACATTACACAAGTGATACTTAGGTTAAAGGTTTTGTTTATATCACCAATCATATAGATAATATACAGGAGCACAAGATAGTTCATTCTTAAGAATGACATGGACTTAACCAGTTATCGACCATTAAATTGCACATAAGTTGATAGGTTATCATCCATTTCAACTCTCAGAGTAGTATGGGATAATATTCATCCTTGATACCATAATATAGTAGCCATTTAGCTATAAGACAAGTAATAGTGATGTCGGCCTTATACTATTTGGTTACAGCCACAAGAACATACATAGTGATGTCGGCCTTATATAACATTGGCCTTATACAATCAAGTTTCTGCCATCGACACATATAGAATTAATGGCTTAAATAATAGAGATTTAATATTATCTCATATAAAGATATCAACTCAAATATGCCAAGGAATTCTATATTAACACAGTAACACTCTAGCTTAATAGTCTAAGAGAATTATTCAAGAATCTAAATGTAGAAGGAACCTGTATATAAGTCGAATGAGATCCTTAAACAATCTTGGTTCCTCTACAACTAGCTCAAACCACACTTCCTGACGAGTACAATACCTCCCTCCTTCCAAAATTGCTCCTCATTCCTTTTTCTCTAACTCCTTCCAAGAAAGATCTCGCAGTTAGAAAAGAAAACCCCCAGACCACTTTTCTCTCCTAAAGCTTAGCCAACTATCAATCTTAGTAGGCATGCACTAACAGGCGTGATGGCATGACTTAGCACTCGTCATGAGTCTTGGTGTGCTCCTCCTTAATCTTCAAGTTGGTTAAGGAGTTGAGCTTCCACTACAAAGAGAGTGGTTTGCAAAGAAAATAAAGAACTCTATCATGTATTATTTTAAACCAAGAACAATGAAAGAGTCTAAACTTTTAAACTATATTGGTATAAATAAATATATAAATTAAAAGAAATGTCATATTATCTATTTATGCAACATGCACTCTCATTGCTTTAACACTTGATGTGATATGAGATTGGGGTTGAGGTAATCTCCCCCTCTCTATCTCATTTAAACGTCAAAATAGACAAAAATAACATGCTATGATCCCCATCAGGAATTCAAATAATAAAATAGCTTAACTATTATCAACTATTTCTTGTGGATGGTCACATATTGACCTAACTTAGTTTTCAACAAAACTTAAGTTTAATAGACCTTGTTGACAACTCGACAACTGTCGAGTCAAAACCCAATTTCTGACTAAGTGAGTCGAACACAACTTACCACTATCAACTAGGTTCACTAGGTTTAAAAGGCACATAACTTAGGTGGCAATAACCTATCCTTTCCGATTTCTATCCACTTCTCTTAGATGATGCTCTCCCTCCCTTTCTCAGAGGTTGTTAATATGTTCCCTAGTTACAACTCATAGTCACCAAATTGGGATTGGTGTATCATTAGTAAATCCTTAAACATCATAAATAGATAATCTCAATAACATATAATAACATTTTAAATTCTATGCATTTAATTAGAACTCATGAATTCATTAATTTTTCTTGACATTTTTCTAAACATCAAATCATTAATCCATGCATGTTTATCCACTAATTAAATAAAAGTAAAAAGTATAGTCTAGTCAAAATTTGGGGTATGACACCTAAGTTGGACACACTATGTATGCCCCCTTCTCCAATGCCCATATCTCACCAAACCACCTTCTTCTTCATTGAGTGTTCTCCATGCTCCTTTCCAAGTCTTACATAAATGCCTTATATAACCTTTTAAGGGGTGGTTTACAAACCATCACACCCTTTCATAAAGGTTGCCTTTAATAAGTATTTAATAAACATAATTATTCCTCCATTTTAAAAAGGGTTTTATTAATATTCTTTATTTATCTCCATTTTAACCAAAGGATCATAATATCTTTTATTTTTCTATCTCTCTTTTAATTATAAAAGGTTAAATAAACTTTTATCCTCTTATAATTTTGAAACAACTTTCTTTTCCATTTTGGATAAAAAGTCTCATAACACATAAGCTTGGGCCTACAGGAGAGGTTATAGCCCCTCAATTGTGTTCTATGTCTAGTGTGATCTAGATATAGTGTCATGTGTGTGCCTGTCTATGTGTAACTAAATAGGCATTAGTGATGTCCAACTAGTTTTGATCTTGATTTTAGTAACCAGTCAATTTTTACATGTTAAATCTAGTAATTTGAGAATATGCATCGGTAAACTAGTCACAATCTCACCATGTGTTGTACATCTCAACAACACCCCCATGAAGAAATATACCTTACTATGAGAGTGGCCACATGGAAAATGTTAGGATTAAGGTGCCATCAAACTTGTAAATCCTATCATTTATTTGTAATAATGTTCCACCTATAGTTTCTAGATGCATTTAGAAGGGATGAATAGATCTCCTTGTAAGGCTCTTGGTTTGATTATGAAGTGTGGATAGGTATGAAACCTTCTATTTCACACTTAATGGTTTTTGGTTGTGAGGCTTAATTTTTCATGTGCCTAAAGAAAAGAAGTCTAAACTAGATCTAAAAGTACAAAAATGCATCTTCATTGGATATGGTGAGAATGTGAAGGGTTACAAGCTTTGGAATCCTCTAACCTTGAAAGTTTTCTATTCTAGAGATGTGATTTTTAGGGATTTTAGAGCTATTTATATTCCTGAACAACCAAAATATAAAGACATGACAAAGATAACACATTTTGTTTTGAAGCAAGAAGATGCACATGTGGAGAACAAAATGATGGATTTGAGGATAGAGAGGAAGAAAAGAGTTCAAGTGGGAATTCTAAGCTAGATGAAGAGGTTAGGCATGATGACCCTGAAGGAGTTGAGTAGGATGAAGAACAAGAGGAAGAATCCCTTACTCCACCCTTGAGAAGATCCACAAGACAACGAAATCCTATTGATAGGTATAGCTCACTATATTTCTATTGTCAATTTTCTTTGTTAAGTACTAATTCAATGAACCATTTTAGATGATAGTGAGTCTTGGTAGAAATCCATGTAATAGGAGATGATGGCTCTAGACTCATGTGACACTTGGGATCTTGTTCATTTTCTCAAAGGAAGGAAATCCATTGGTTGTAAATGGGTATATAAGAAGAAATTTTGAGAAGATAGTTCATTAGAGAGACACAAGGCCATATTAGTGGCCAAGGGATACTCCCAAAGAGAGGGAGTTGATTTTCATGAAATTTTTTCTCCTATTGCTAAATTATCCTCAATTAGATTCCTTTTAACCATAGTTGCTACTTATTATTTTGAAATAGAACAAATGGATGTTAAAACTACAATTATGTATGGGGATCTAGATGAGAAATTTATATGCAACATCCTAAAGGTTTTAAGGTAAAAGGGAAGGAACACTTGGTTTGTAGGTTAAAACGGTCTCTTTACGATTTGAAATAGTTACCCAAGATGTGGTATAAAAAAATTGACTCCTTTGTGTTGAAATTAGGTTTTGTAAGAAGCGAGGAAGATCATTGTGGTGATTTGTCTGGTGGTGGATTTTTGCCAATTGATAAATAGTTGAAATTGAGGATTCAAAATTTGGTGAATAGTACTAGTTGTAAAGCAACTTGAATCGCCACATTTCTACAAAAATTTATTTTAGTCCTGGTTAAATCACTAGAACATTTATTTTATTGAACTCATAAACTCAAAAATTTGTCACAATATTTGATACCTTATTAGATCAAATTTGCCTAAATTTTATAAGTTATAGTAGAAATTAAAATTAATTTGCCAATAATATTATATAGTTATTGGTTACTTTAGGGCCATATTGCTAATTTTTAGTCACCGCCATTGATTTTATTTATAATATAATGGTTGGGGTTATATTCTACAAGCTAAAATGTACCCACGGAGCTCCAATGCCCATCAAACTTGAAATTGTATTTGGGTCATTGATCTCAATTTATAATCTAATGAATGGGGTTGTATTTTGTGGGCCAAAATGTACCCATAGAGCTCCAATGCCCATGGGACCCGAAATTGCATTTGGGTTGTTGATCTCGTATTGGAGCTCTATGGGTACATTTTGGCCCATGGAATACAACCCCAATCATTAGATTATAAATAAAATCAATGGTGGTGAAAAAGAATTTTGGGCCAATTTAAAATATTCAATAGTTGATTTAAAATATTAAGGAATTAAGGAATTATAGACAAAATCAATTGTTGATTTAAAATATTCAATCTGAACCCCACAAGAGAGTGCTACCCCTTGACTCCGCAAGGGGGTGCTACTCCCTCAACCCCTATAACAAGCACTACACCTTAAACTAGTTGGGCTCTTGGAAAGGAGGGAAAGATGGATCCTAAAATGAGTTGTCTCTTCACCTTATTGAGGTTTCCAAAGGTTGTTATTATTGGGTTTTCATAAGAGGGGGAATACCTCTTATTCTCTTCTAATGCAATGCTAGGAGGATTCACTCAAAAAAACCAAACTTTCAAACTTTGTAATCCTATCTTGGTGGGTTTCTCCCAAAATTTCACCATTCTCCTAATAGCCTTCCAAAACTGATAAAATGGAAATATCTTGCAAACCAGACCTCATATCCAAAATCTAAACCCTATTTTTTAGATACCCATTTGGAATTTATTCAACATGTGTGGAAATAAGGGGTGGTTACTTTGTAATACAGGGGTCAAATTTTGACTGTCCCATTTTGGAATTAGGCCAATTAGGGCAGCAAACAAGGTTTTTCTAGCACAATTTGCAAACCAGATCTCAAACCCACAAACCAACCATTGTTCTAGATACCCTTTTGGCCATTTAATAACATATCAAGAGTGTAGATATGATTGTTTTGGAACAAACCCCTCAAAAATTAACTGTCACGTTGTCCCAAGGTTTAATTAGGCTTGTTTTGATAGGTCACTTTGTGATTTTACAACCCAGACCTCAAAATCCTATACCACCAGCCCAAAAATGTTAAATATAGTTTGCATAAACATTTTCCATCACCAAAAATAATTTTCTACAAAGCTTTTACGCAAACCCTATCGCTTGTGCATCAAAAACCTAGGTTTTCAAGCGGTTTGGAGTAAAATGCTTCTAAAATGCTCAAAACTAAATGAAATTTGATGAGACCAAGTTTTCTAGAAACTAGATTCAATTCCACATCATTTCCAATCAATTAGAGACCACTTTTAATCCATACAAGGACGTACCACCACCTGTAGTAGCAGATTACAATGAGAAAATGCAGAAAACAAGCTTTATTGATGATCAACTTTTCCAAAAACCACTCCCAGCACCTTGGTTCGACCATTACATGATTTAGTTATGCTTTTCCCACCAAAACCAACCAATTACAACTACCTTTTTAACTCCCTAACTATTCAACTTCCCATTTTTTGACCTATGACCCTTCACATTCCTTAATTTTGCAACTTTTTGCCATTTTTACAATAGTAACCAAAATTGACTCCCAATGACCCTACTAACATACAATGACCTTAATCATGGTCTTAAAGACCTTATTACATTATTCAGATACCAAATAAAATAAAAATTTACAAAATGGCCTCATGAATGCATGAATCCCACTTGGTGCTCTTGCACCATACTCCCGGCCAAATGAAAACTCCAAGTCCTCTTGGATTGAATGTAGTAACAAGTCTTCATCATTAAATGCTCCTCCTTGTAGTCTTCTATGCTTTGCTTCTTGAAACAGCTCTGTTAGGGTTAGTTGACAGAAGATATCAATTAAATGCAAATAAAGATTAAACAGAGGAATGAAAATACACAGAAATAATAACAGCGAGAGACAAGTTTTAACATGGTTCACCTAGACTCAGGCTACATCCACAAATAGAGAGTCCAATATTATTATCTAGTAAATCAAACTGATTACAACCAACAATCCTTGCAACTCAATACCACTGCAAAATGCTACAATACATCAATGGAAAACCCTAACCCTTAGCCGCTTTTTATCAAGCCTTATGTTGGTTACAAAAATAGGGTTTTTTATGTCAGCTAATAAAAAAATAACTCCCAATGCCTTTATAAAATAATAGGCAATTTTTTCTTCGAGAGCGTTGCCCCCAGACCCCCACCGTGGGCTCTGGCCCCCTGCACTCCCCTGTTAAATAATTTGGGGGGAAACCGCGCCAATAAAAGTGGGGAAAATTTAACCTCCAAGTCTAATTAGGCTCCATATAACAACAATCTCCCACTTGGAGACTGATCAGACTCCACACCATATCATCTCCCACTTGGAGACTGATCATAACACCACTGACCTTGTAGCTCCCACTAGAAATAAACACCTTGGACTTTGCTATTCTGTTTTGTTGTTTTCAGTCTAGAAGACCAACCGAAGCTGAAGAGGAGCTCAGCTTCTCCCTTGTCACTGCCTTTGTAAACATATCTGTTAGATTTTCATCTGTATGTATCTTTTCCAGTCGTAACTATCCATCATCCAACACCAACCGAATGAAATCATACCTCAACTGTATGTGTTTGGTCTTTGAATGCAAGGCAGAATTCTTTGCAAGATGTATGGCACTCTGGCTATCTGTAAACAAATAATTGTTAACCTATTGTTTGCCCAATTCTTCCATGAAATATTGCAACCATATCATCTCCTTGCTTGCCTCTATTATAGCTACATATTTTGCCTATGTGGTGGATAAAGCAACCACCTTTTGCAACTTGGAAATCCAACTCACCGATGTTCCACCTACAGTAAAGACATAAACTGTAGTACTTTGCCTAGTATCAATATCCCCTGCCAAATCGAAGTCTACATAACCTGCTAAATCGGTATTAGAGCCCCCAAAACATAAGTGTTTATTGGATGTACCTCTCAAATATCTGAGAATCCATTTTACTGCATTCCAATGCTCCAATCCAGGAAGACTTGTATACCTTCTTACGACTCCTACAACATGTGCAATATCTGCTCTCGTACATACCATGACGTACATTAAACTTCCTACAACTGAAGCATATGGTACCTTGGACATTTTTTTTTCCTCCTCTGGTGTCTTATGACACATATCCTTAGTCAATTTCAAATGACTAGGCAAAAGTGTGATGACAACTTTTGCATTCTCCATATGGAATCTCTGCAACACCTTTTCAACATAATCAGCCTGAGATAGAGTCAATTTTTTATTCTTCCTATCTCTGCAAATTTTCATATCAAGGATTTGTTTTGCTACCCCCAAATCCTTCATAGAAAATGACTGTGCTAACTGTTGTTTTAATTCTTTTATGTGATCCATGTTAGACCCCGCTACAAGCATGTTATCAACATATAAACATAAAATAATGTAGTTGTCATTATCCAACCTCTTAAAATAAACACAATGGTTAGAATTACACCGGCTGTAGCCTTGCTCAGCCATAAAACTATCAAATTTCAAGTACCATTACCGAGGTGCTTGTTTCAGGCCATATAAACTCTTCTTCAATCTGCACACCAGTTTCTCCTTACCTTTGACCTCAAATCCTTGGGGTTGTTCCATGTATATCTCCTCCTCCAAATCACCATGGAGAAAGGTAGTTTTCACATCTAGCTGTTCCAAATGCAAATTTTTAGCAGCCACAATACTTAAAATAGTACAAATAGAAGTCATCTTGACAACGGGAGAAAATATCTCATCAAAATCAATACCTTTTTTTTTTGTGCAAATCCTTTTACAACTAACCTGGGTTTAAATCTTTTCTTACTGGCATCTTCCTCTTTCAACCGACAAACCCATTTGTTTGGTAAAGCCTGTTTACCTGCATGCAACTTACATAATTCCCAAGTCTAATTTTTTAGCAAGGAGTCCATTTCTTCTTTCATTGCAAGCTCCCACTGAACCTGTGTATCCACTTGCATAGCTTCATCATACCCTTCTGGTTCACCAGCATATGTTAACAAAATAGAATACAAAGAGGGAGAAAACCTTTCAGGAGGTCTACTTAGCCTTGTTGATTGTCTAACATTCACTGGAGTTTGTGGTATTTCTAGTTGTTGTTGCAAAGCATGAGGAACCACTAGAACATCACTATTTGGAGTATCATCTAGCACAACATAATCCTTTTCTTTCTTCTCATGCTGCTGCAATTGATCTTTGTACAACACCTTCTCATTGAATACAACATCCTTGCTTCTCACAATTTTCTAATTTTTAAAATCCCAAAACCTATAACCAAATTCATCAGTGCCATATCCAACGAAGGTATACTTTTTTTATTTTGCATCCAGCTTGGTTCTATTTTCATAATCTACATGTGCAAATGCTTCAGATCCAAAGGTTTTGAGAAAAGAATAACTCACCTTCTTACCTATCCATGCTTCCTCTGGAATTCCACGACCCAAAGAAACTGAAGGACCTCTATTAATTAAATATACAGTGGTGTTGACAGCCTATACCCACATGTTTAAAAGTAGCCCAGCAGTCAATCTCATGGTCCTTGCACGCTCCATTATTGTTCTATTCATGCGTTCAGCCACTCCATTTTCCTGTGGAGTCCCTGGAACCATTTTCTGCCTACGAATTCCATTAAAGGAACAATAATCCTCAAATTATTTGCTGTAATACTCACCACCATTATCAGATCTGAGACATTTTAATCTTTTACCTGTCTCATTCTCAACCAAGCTTCTCCATTTCTTAAATGTTTCAAATATATCAAATTTCTGCCTAAGGAAATAAATCCATACCTTCCTAGTTGCATCATCTATGAATGTAACATAATATCGAGAGCCACCAAGAGAAGAAACCTGAGCCGGTCCCCATACATCTATATGCACAAGCTCTAACTTTTCATCTTTCTTTTGCTTCCCATCCTTGAGAAAACTAACTCTCTTTTGTTTTCCATATACACAACTTTCACAAAAATCTATATTAATACATTTCAAACCTGGTAAAACTTTCTTAGAATGAAGTACCTTCATACCTTTTTCACTCATATGCCCAAGTCTATTATGCCACAGTGTTGTCTTAGAACCTGTAGCAACTTTTTCAGTCTCTTCCTGTGAACCTGCAGCAACTGTTTCTGAACCTGTTTATTTTTTCTCTAGAATAGCTAAAGTAGAAGGAACAGTATGACCTGTACAAATATATAAGGTGCCTACTTTCACACATTTTTCTGCTATTAAGGCACCTTTTGAAACCTTCCAATTTTTATCAGTAAATGTAACAATGCAACCTTCATCAGCTAGCTGCCCTACTAAAATTAAATTCCTACTCAACCTTGGAGCGTGCCTTACCTCTTGTAGTAGCCAATGATTCCCATTGTGCAACTTAATCTTGATTCTTCCCTTTCCAACAATCTGACAGGGTTCATTATCTCCCAAATAAACCAGCCCAAAATCCCCTTGGACATAATCAAGAAAATAACTTCTATGAAGCTGATAGGGAGGACTCTAGGCTGCCTGCTTCTGCATCCTATAAGTGTACAAGACTATTTGACAACTCTAGCCTTCCTACCAATTCAAAGTGCTAAAAGACATCTTTCTACACAAAAATGTCAACTAAAATCCTCAACTCTTTTGCAGAGATGGAAAACTCTATTTCACTGCTTGGTGTGGGACACATACCTTGTCCTCACTGCTTCCAAGATACTGCCTCAATGGCACATAACTTTCTGAGCCCATTGCCCACCCTTCTCAATCTGTTCAAGGGTCTGGACTGCTTGGTGCTCACTTTCTCTCTCTATTTTCCACCCCTGCAAGTCTATTTTCCTACTTGTTTATCTAGCCGGACTCCTTACTGAGCTTGCCTAGAACAAGCATGCATTGCCTCTAGCCGGCAATCCGACCACCCCACAAAAGAAAAATAAACAAAAAACATGGCTCTGCTTGATGACCTCCATACTGTACAGTGGAACTTGAGGAATCATCAAAATAGAGTCATGGTTTGCAAAAGAGAACAAAATTGTAGAAACAGAAATGACTAGTCTACTTCAGAATAGTAAACTGAAAACAAAATAGAAATACACAAACTGGTCGAACTGCTGAATTTGATTCTTATTCAAAATTTGCCCTTACATCAGAATGCTTCTCAAATCAAAATCTTTCCCTCGTGAACCTCTTACAGAAAGAATTCTACATTTTATATTTATTCCATGGCCATTACAGGACAGTTTAATTTCCAAACCGGTTCATATTCCAACTACCCCGGTTCAACTCTATGCCATCGGTGTGACAAATAGCTATCGGTCTGTCCCGAAGTCCTCCCACCGATGTGTCATCTCTTCCCGATGACCTTTGTATCCCATAGACTCCTATCAGCTGGAGCACATTCTATCGGCGAGACTAAATCTTCATTGGCTGATAGGCTGATGCCTCTATGCCACTTTGACTTCTTCATTATCGGCGAGACAATACACCGTTGGCCAACTAGAAACTCCTTCAGCCAATACACATCTCTCACCGATGTGTTTAACACCATATTCACCTTCGGCCAGACTTAATTCGTCGGCCCAACTTCAATATCTCCTCCCGATTTCCCATCTCTCGTCGAAAGGCTTAACTCCAACTTCCCGTCAGTGAGACACTTGCTTTCGGTGAAACTTTTATCAACTCTTCCGATGATGATGCTCATGCCAACAACCTAATACCAACTCTCGCCATCGGTAAGACTTCTACGTTGGTTACACCAAAAATTCTTACACCGATACAACTAGTCACACCGACACACCTCCATTTCCACCTTCCGTCGGCGAGACTCGCTTATTCGGCCAGACTTCCATCCAAGCTTCCGATGTTACTTCTCTCATCGATGGCTTAATACACCAATTCACCATCGAGGAGACTTAATGGTTGTCACTCCGATACAATACGATCGGTGAGATGATACACTATCGGCTCACGATTATTTCCTCAGCCCGATGCCAAGGCTCACACCGATGACCCACTTTGGAATAAGCAAAAACTTCTTCCTGCCAAGGCTTTATTGAAAAAAAAACTAAAAAGCTTCAAAACAAAACAACACACTATTATGTACAGGGCAGCATTGAGCCCTTGGTGCTCCTGCACCATACTTCCCCTGTGCGGAAAGAAACTAGGTCACCTCCGGTGACAATGAGGCAAAATCAATGCCCCACTTTTTGAATTCTGACTTTGCAACCTAGGTAGCTTCTGCTTCAGGCAACTGCTTCCATTTGACCAAATGCTCCATGTAGACGCCATGTCTAGTCTGCTTCTGTACTCTTGAATCCAGTATTCTCTCTGCCTATAGTTTGGGTTTTAGTGGCAAAGTCACATCTTTGACTATCTATTCCTTCTCTGAAATGGATCCATTTGCTGCTGACTGAGGACCCCTGTATTGCACCAGGTCTTGGACATTAAACACTGGTGAGATTTCCAAATCTTCTGGTAATTCAATTTTGTAGGCATTATTTCCATACTTGTTCAGGATTCTGCAAGGACCAATTCTCCTCATCTGCAGTTTGGTTGGCATTCCTTTCTGCATTCTGGCTTTGTTCAAGTGCACCATAACCAGATCACCAACCTCAAACTGAATATCCCTTCTGTGGGCATCTACTCTGTCCTTGATCTTCTGTGTGTTCTCTATCAAGGTTTTCTTCACCTGCTCATGCACTTCTTTCATGGATTGTGCAAAATCATCTGCATGTCTACTTCTGTTCTCCATGTTTCCCATATTCCTAAGCTCACATACACCTCTGGGATGCATTCCATAGACTATTTCGGATGGACTCTTACCAGTAGTCCTATTCACACTGTCATTATAGGCAAATTCTGCCTGATGAATGACAAGATCCCAACTCTGTCCATATTCTTTGGTTATACACCTTAACAGGTTGCCCAATGTCCTGTTTACCACCTCTATCTGACCATCTGTCTGGGGGTGATATGCTGAACTGAATGACAAATTTGTTCCCAATCTCTGCCACAATGTTTTCTAGAAATGCCCCATGAATTTAGCATCTCTGTCAGATACAATGCTTTCTGGAAGTCCATGAATCCTTATCACTTCTCTGAAAAACAAGTGTGCTATATGACTGGCATCATGAGTCACTTTAAAGGGAATGAAATGACTCATCTTGCTAAACCTGTCCACAACTACATATATGCTATCATAACCAGTCTTAGTCTTAGGCAAACCAACTACAAAATCCATACTTACACATTCCAATGGCCTGGAAGGAATGGGTAAGGGTTGGTACAGTCCTGCATTTGAAGTGGTTCCCTTGGCCTTCTAACATACGATACACTGCTCTACATACCTTCTGATGTCTCTATGCATCCTTGGCCAATAATAGAACCTTTGGACTAGCTCCAGTGTCTTATTCAGACCAAAATGGCCACTCAGACTACCATTGTGCTTCTCCTGTATGAGATTTTCTCTCATAGATCCCCTTGGCACACATAATTGTCCACCTTTGAATAGCAATCCCTACTATAAGGTGAAATCTGCAAATTCACTGTGAAAGTGATTCTCAAAATCTTGACATACCTTGTATGCCTCAACAAAATCTTCATCATCTTGGTAAAGATTCTTGAAATCTTCAATCCCAATGCTCTTCAACTGCACTTCCTACACTGTGAGCAATCTTCTGCTCAAAGCATTTGCAACTCTGTTCAGCTGCCCCTTCTTATGCTTAATTGTAAAGGTATAAGACTGCAGGTACTCCATCCATTTGATATGCCTGCTGCTTAACTTATCCTGTGAGTTTAGAAAACTCAGAGCTTGGTTATCTGTGTAGACCACAAATTCTTTAGGCAGGAGATAATGTCTCCACTTCCTCAATGCTTGGACTAGAGCATACAACTCTAAGTCATACGAAGAGTACTTACTCTTTGCTTCATTCAGCCTCTCACTGAAAAAGGCTACAGGTCTATTTTCCTGATTTAGCACTGCTCCTACAGCTATATTACTTGCATCACATTCAATAGTAAATAGCTTATCAAAACTGGGCAACAACAAAACAGGTTGTGTTTCTACCTCTTTCTTCAACCTTTCAAAACTTCTATCTACAGCTGATGTCCATCTGAATTTTGCTTTCATTCCACCCTTAATTGTATCCAACATGGGTGCACATATTCCACTGAAATTTTTGATAAACTTTCTGTAAAACTGGGCTAAGCCATGGAAACTTCTCACCTCTGTGGCTGCTCTAGGAGTAGGCCAGCTCAATATGGCTTCTACCTTGGACTTGTCCATCTTCAATTCCCTCTGGGACACCACAAAACCAAGGTATACCAATTCCTGCTTCATGAATTCACACTTCTCCAGATTGATAGTTAGTTGTTCATAATGTAATTTTTGCAAAACAGTATTTACATGTTCTAGATGTTCTTCCTTGGTCTGACTAAAAATTAGAATATCATCTAGAAAAACAACAACAAATTTACCAATGTAATCCTTTAGGACTTCATTCATGAGTCTCATAAAGGTACTAGGTGCATTTGATAGACCAAATGCCATAACAAGCCATTCATACAGTCCTTCTGTGGTCTTGAAGGCTATCTTCCACTCGTCACCTTCCTTGATTCTTATTTGGTGGTAACCACTCTTTAGGTCTATCTTGGTGAAATACTTTGCTTTTCCAATATAGTCCATGAGAACTTCAATTCTAGGAATTGGGAATCGATACCTTATAGTTTTCTTGTTTATGGCTCTGGCATCTGTGCACAATCTCCATGATCCTCCTTTCTTGGGTGCCAACACTGTGGGTACTGCACAAGGACTAATACTCTTCCTGATCAATCCTTGATCTAGCAACTCCTGCACTTGCCTGGAAATCTCTTTGTGCTGATCTGGAGTCATCTTGTAAAGTGCCTTATTTGGCAAAGATGCCCCTGGAATCAGGTCTATTTGATGGCTTATTGCTCTTTGTGGAGGTAATGTGGCTGGTGTACCATCACTGATTATGCCTTTATACTTCTCCAGTATAGGCTGCACTTCTTTGGGAATCTCTGTCTTCTTATCCTGCTGTCCTTCTTTTGGTTTCACTATGATGGCATAACCAATACCATCCTCCTTAAGAGTATTCAGAAACTCTTTCCCACTTACAACCAAGATATTGGGACTCCTTGTCTAAACTGCATCCTCATCCTCCAATGACTGAATCTTATAGGCGACACCATCCTTTTGAAAAGAATAGACATTCTTCTCACCATCATGTATGGCCTTTCGATCATACTGCCATGGTCTGCCCAATAAGAGATGGCATGCATCCATGGGTAGTATATCACATAATACCTTATCCTTATAGCCACCTATACTAAACTCTACCCAACTTTGTTCATTTACTACCACATGTTGACCCTTATTCAACCATGTGACTCTATATGGGTTTGCATGAGTTATTCTTTTCAAATTCAGTTTCTTAACTGCTTCATCAGAAATAATATTATTAGTAGATCCTGAGTCTATGATAATTTTACATACCTTATTCAAAATCTTGCACTTGATTCTGAATAGTGCTCTCCTCTGGCTTGGTTCAGACTTTACTGGTTCCTTCATCAAGGTTCTCCTTATCATCAGGTTCTCTCCTTCTTCTGAGTTTAGACTGACCTCAGGTGACTAGCTGCTGGATGCATTATCTTGGACATAGTGATTTCTCTTATCTCCTCCTTGAGAAGAGGATGTGGCCTTTTCTGGACACCTATATGCTGGATGACCTAGATTGCCATAGTTGTAACACTTCATGGTGGTGAAATAGGATCCTCTGCCTGATCCTCCTGACCTTCCTCTATTAGATACTCTTCCTCTGTGGTTTCCTCTACCACTCGACTCCCCACTCTGCTCTGTGAGTTTGGATTCTGCTTGGGATCTATTGTCAGCATTCCTTCCACCAAAACCTCCTGTATTTCCTCTATTATCTCTGCCTCTTCCTCTTCCTCTGCTATTTGAGTCTTGTTTCCTCTTGTTCTTTTCCTCCACTTTCAGTGCCAGCTGATAGCATTTTTTCATGGTTGTAGGACACAACAAATTGATTTCTTCTTGTATATTCCACTTCAGACCATTAAGGTACCTTGCTACCTTTATGCTTTCATCCTCCATTACTTTGGACCTTAAGCATAGCTTTTGGAATTCTTCAGTGTATGCACTGACATCTAATTCCTTTTTTCTCAGATTCTGTCTCTTCCTGTGCAGCTGTATTTCATAAACTTCTGGCATATATGGTTCTTTGATTTTAGCTACCATTCCCTTCCAAGTAGCTATGGGCTTCTTATCTTCTTTTGCTCTTTCAGTCTGCACAAATTTCCACCAGGTCAAGGCAGCTCCCCTGAGTCTGGATTTGGCCACCTTTACTTTATGTGCCTCGCTTACACCATCACATTCAAAGTGATTTTCAAGTCCTTCTATCCACTCCATGACCAAATCTGGGTCCATTTTCCCACTAAAAAGTGGTACTCCTTCCAATGTTTTACCACTCATTGCTTTCAACGCTTTCAAGAATGGTTCTTCTTCCAACTTAGGATCAGGTGTGGGCTCTTCATCTTCTACAAATACACCTTTCCCCTTATCCTCAGAATATTTAACTCTCTGGCTGACTTCTTCAGTCTTTTGCAACATTAAGCTTAGCTTACTCTCCATTTCTGCTAGTCTTTCTTGTAGGAGTCTATTCTCCTCTTCTTGATCCTCAACCTTCTTTGCTAACTCTGCATTAGTCACCATTTTCTTGGATGAACTAATAGACTCACTTGAACTCGGTGATGACATACAACTCTTCTATTCCTATCTAGGAGTAACCCAAATCTTACTGCTCTAATACCAATTTGATAGGGAGGACTCTAGGCTGCCTGCTTCTGCATCCTGTAAGTGTACAAGACTGTTTGACAACTCTAGCCTTCCTACCAATTCAAAGTGCTAAAAGACATCTTTCTACACAAAAATGTCAACTAAAATCCTCAACTCTTTTGCAGAGATGGAAAACTCTATTTCACTGCTTGGTGTGGGACACATACCTTGTCCTCACTGCTTCCAAGATACTGCCTCAATGGCACATAACTTTCTAAGCCCGTTGCCCACCCTTCTCAATCTGTTCAAGGGTCTGGACTGCTTGGTGCTCACTTTCTCTCTCTCTATTTTCCACCCCTGCAAGTCTATTTTCCTACTTGTTTATCTAGCCGGACTCCTTACTGAGCTTGCCTAGAACAAGCATGCATTGCCTCTAGCTGGCAATCCGACCACCCCACAAAAGAAAAACAAACAAAAAACATGGCTCTGCTTGATGACCTCCATACTGTACAGTGGAACTTGAGGAATCATCAAAACAGAGTCATGGTTTGCAAAAGAGAACAAAATTACAGAAATAGAAATGACTAGTCTACTTCAGAATAGTAAACTGAAAACAAAACAGAAATACACAAACTAGTCGAACTGCTGAATTTGATTCTTATTCAAAATTTGCCCTTACATCAGAATGCTTCTCAAATCAAAATCTTTCCCTCATGAACCTCTTATAGAAAGAATTCTACATTTTATATTTATTCCATGGCCGTTACAGGACGGTTTAATTTCCAAACCAGTTCGTATTCCAACTACCCCGGTTCAACTCTATGCCATCGGTGTGACAAACAACTATCAGTCTATCCCAAAGGCCTCCCACCGATGTGTCATCTCTTCCCGATGACCTTTGTATCCCATAGACTCCTATCGGCCGAAGCACATTCTATCGGTGAGACTAAATCTTCATTGGCCGATAGGCCGATGCCTCTATGCCACTTTGACTTCTTCATTATCGGCGAGACAATACACCGTCGGCCAACTAGAAACTCCTTCAGCCGATACACATCTCTCACTGATGTGTTTAACACCATATTCACCTTCGGCCAGACTTAATTCGTCAGCCCAACTTCAATATCTCCTCCCAATTTCCCATCTCTCGGCGAAAGGCTTAACTCCAACTTCACCGTCGGTGAGACACTTGCTTTCGGTGAAACTTTTATCAACTCTTCCAATGATGATGCTCATGCCGACAGCTTAATACCAACTCTCACCATCGGTAAGACTTCTACATCGGTTACACCAAAAATTCTTACACTGATACAACTAGTCACACTGACGCACCTCCATTTCCACCTTCCGTCGGCGAGACTCACTTATTCAGCCAGACTTCCATCCAAGCTTCCGATGTTACTTCTCTCACCGATGGCTTAATACACCAATTCACCGTCGGGGAGACTTAATGGTTGTCACTCTGATACAATACGATCGGTGAGATGATACACTATCGGCTCACGATTATTTCCTCAGCCCGATGCCAAGGTTCACACCGATGACCCACTTTGGAATAAGCAAAAACTTCTTCCCACCAAGGCTTTATTGAAAAAAAAACTAAAAAGCTTCAAAACAAAACAACACACTGTTATGTACAGGGCAGCATTGAGCCCTTGGTGCTCCTGCACCAGAAGCGTAGCATGAAATGAGGCCCCTGAATCTAAAACCCATCAGCATTATTTAGGGAAAGAATCAAAACATTATCTTCAGATTTATTACTTACCACATTTGCCTCCTTATTGCCTTCTTGTTTTTCTCCTTCTTTATTCTTCCAAGACCAGCAATCTTTCTTTAGATGACCTGGTTTCCCACAGTACCAGCAATCCTTTTGTCCTCTGGATTGGGATCTCTTGCCCTTTGATTTTCCTCGTGACTTCCCATGACCTCTAGAACCTTTTCCTCTCTCCTTTGATCTACCCCTGCTTTCTGCATTCAAAACACTACCTAATGTGGATCCACCTGAGATTTTCCTATGAATTTCCTTACTCATAATAACATCAACAACATAATCAAATTTTAGGGTATTTGAACCAGAAACAGAGTTACTAACTACCATTACCAAACTATTCCAGCTTTCAATTAAAGAGCATAATATCAAGAGAGCTCTAACTTCTTCATCAAATTTTCCATTTACAGAATTCAATTGACTGGTAATCATATTAAATTCATTTAAATGATCTGTCACAGATCCACCTTCAATCATTTTCAGATTAAACAAATGCTTCATGAGAAATACCTTATTTGAGGCTGAGGGTTTTCATACAATTTAGCCAAAGCTTTCATCAAACCATCTATTGTTTTCGCTTCCATTATATTGAATGCCACCGATGGTGCCAGGCACAATCGAATGGTTCACAGTGCCTTTCTTTCAAGAAGTTCCCAATCCTCATCTGTCATTCCTATCTGTTTCTTGGATACTCCTTCCAATGGCCTCTATAAATCCTTCTGATAGAGGTAATCCTCCATCTACATCTTCCACAACTAATAGTTTTGCCCATTAAATTTATCTACCTTCAATTTACCCTCGTCCGCCATTGCTCCCACTCAACCGTGAGACCTTCCTGCAAACGATAATCGAACACAATCCGCTCTGATACCACTTGTTAGGGTTAGCTGACAGAAGATATCAATTAAATGTAAATAAAGATTAAATAGAGGAATGAAAATACATAGAAATAATAACAACAAGAGACAAGTTTTAACATGGTTCACCTAGACTCGGGCTACATCCACCAACAGAGAGTCCAATATTATTATCCAGTAAATCAAACCAATTACAACCAGTAATCCTTGCAACTCAATACCGCTGCAAAATGCTACAATACATAAACGGAAAACCCTAACCCTTAGCCGCTTTTATCAAGCCTTAGGTTAGTTACAAAAATAGGGTTTTTTTATGTCAGCTAATAGAAAAATAACTCCCAATGCCTTCATAAAATAATAGGCAATTTTTTGCTTCAATGGTGATGCCCCCAGCAGCCCCCGCTAGGGGAGTTGCCCCTAGACCCCCACCGTGGGCTCCACCCCCGGGCCCCACAGGAGGGGCTCTGGCCCCGCTATACTCCTGTGTTAAATAATTTGGGGGAAACTACACCGATAAAAGTGGGCAAAATTTAACCTCTGAGTCTGATTAGGCTCCATATAACAACAAGCTTCATTTGTTCTTCATCTTCACCTTTGGCTTTAGTTGGTCTATGCCAACTTGTCTCCACTTTGTCTTGCCTCTTTGAATCTACTCCTTCATGCTCTGATGTGTCACAATCTCTGTCTCAACTCTTTGTCCTTCTTCTATCTGCTGCATCTTGACCTTTAGTGTTTTCCCTGTCCAAAGTATTATCACAACAAGGCAATGATACATTGTCTCTACCACAATACAACCATGTTTCTTCAACTCATTTTGAGTCTTCAAGATCAATTCATCCTTGATCTTCTCTAAATCACGCTTTGACACCAACTCAGTATCATTTCCCTCTAAGATTAGATCCTTTACCTCTATTGCAATGTCATCTTCATGTTTGGGGATGGCCCCAACCTCTATCTTCTTTTCTTTCTCTTCATATTCTTCTTCTTGCTTGGCTTGCTCCTCTCCTACCTCTATCAAAGGTTCTATCATCTTCATTTCTGATTCCAATGCCTTCATGTGTCTTCTTTTTTTGTATCAGCCTTTGAATAGGCCATACAATTCTTCTCTTCTTAATTGTCAAATGCCAACTTGTGGCTTGCCTACACAATTGTTCCATCTCAGCCTCAAATTTTTCTCTCATCACTGTGAATTCCTCTAATGCTTGCCTCAATTCTCTAATCTCTTGATCCCTCTCCATTTGCTTTATTTTTTCCTCTTTTCTCTTCCTCTCTTCTTGTTTCTTCTTCCTTTGTGAATCCTCAGCCTGCTGGTATCTTCTCAACAAATCCATCTTTTCTTCAAGCAATTCCCTTTAACCTTGCTTCTTAATTTCTTTGCCTCACCTAGGTCTCTTCACTTTTCCTCTACCTAGTCTTTTGGCAACCAACCTGCACAAACACAAACACACAACCACCAAACTCTCTTGCCCAGACCTTCTAAGCTCTGATACCATTTGATGCAGTGCTAGGAGGATTCACTCAAACAAACCAAACTTTCAAACTTTGTAACCCTATCTTGGTGGGTTTCTCCCACAATTTCACCATTCTCCTAGTAGCCTTCCAAAACTGATAAAATGGTGATAACTTGCAGACCAGACCTCATATCCAAAATCTAAAACCTATTTCAAATACCCATTGGGAGTTATTCAATGTAAGTGGAAATTAGGGGTGGTTGCTTTGTAATACAGGGGTCAAATTTTGACTGTCCCATTTTGGAATTAGGCCAATTAGGGCAGCAAACAAGGTTTTTCTAGCACAATTTGCAAACCAGATCTCAAACCCACAAACCAACCATTGTTCTAGATACCCTTTTGGCCATTTAATAACATATCAAGAGTGTAGATATGATTGTTTTGGAACAAACCCCTCAAAAATTGACTATCACATTGTCCCAAGGTTTAATTAGGCTTGTTTTGATAGGTCACTTTGTGATTTTACAACCCAGACCTCAAAATCCTATACAAAACCTAGAGTGCTCGGTGGTTGGCTTTGGAGAATAATGTGTCATTGACTAAGTGAATTGTATATAAGTTGTCAAGTTGAAGGATTAACTTTATTCTCATATATTTATGGTGTATGGATATAAATCCATAAATAAATCTTGGATAAATTTATATTTCTATGAGTTAAGGAAGTGTCCATGATTGAGAACTGTATAATCACCTACCAATCTTGTGCTCATATCTAATTCAATTAATGGATTTATGTAAAGTATGTCTCATGACTCTATTATGTTCATGTGATCCCAAAATTTGGTTCACCATGACTGTGCACGAGTCAAAGATGACAATCACACACATTGCCACTATGCATCTAGCGTGGTGTAAAATCACTCCTGCTCATGTGGCAAGAGCTAGTAAAGTGGGGGAGCATCTATAAGACTACCCTCTTCATGAGAAAGGACCATCCTGATAGCAACAATAATATTCATTTGTTGTTTGTTCCTTGTGTTTGCTTGATTTTGGTTGTTGATGTTAATGGGTGTGATTTGGTGGTGTTGGTCTGAGGATGCTGCCTGGTGAACCTTTGAAAATGTGTAGTTGTAATTATTCTCCTATGGCTATATGGGTTGTTATCTTAAATCAAGTTTAGCTCTTGTTAAGTGAAGGAATTGTCGAATCCTTTGTAAATTCTTTTCATGAAATGGCCTCTCTATGTACACTATGGTGTGATGCTCCTGAATCTATGTAACAAGCAGATTACTTGGACTATTCTACTAGTCTTTTGGTCGCAAATGCTTAGGAGGCTAACTCCTCCTTTGAATGCTTTGCAATATGAGCCTTCTGCTAAGGCCCTCCCTAGTTGGATTTTTTATCAACCAACCTTTTTTGCAATGCTTCTTCATATGACCCATCTTACCACAATAATAACATGTGATTTTCTTTAGATTCTTTGTTGCATCCTCATTATTTCCTTACCCTTTCTTCTATGACTATTTGCCTTTGCCTTGGCCTTTGCTTGCAAAGGCTTGTTTTACACCCTATGTCTCACTACTACTATTGAATTGTTTCTTCCATCTGTCCAATTGTAAGAGCTGATTACACAACTCTTGAAACTTCAGGTCAACATTTGTAGAAGTGATATTCAGAGTCTCAACAAGATATTCATAAGCATGTGGTAAGCTTTTTAGCATGATTACCACCATATACTCTTCTTCCATTTTTTGACCAATGGTTGTCAACTAATCTCTTATGTTCTTGATCTTAAGTAAATGCTCTTGCAAGGATGTTTTCTCATGTATCATGATAAAAAATAACATATTATTCAGAAAGAAGGCTCTCTAGTTCCAAATTTTAGTTGAATCATCCCTATCTGAACTTCAGGAAATATTTCATCTGTCATAGATAACTTGGTCAACATTACCGCTTCACGATCATGTTCACCAAATGTATCTTAATCTTTACTTGCATTCGTTGAATGAGAATATGTACCAAGGACAATATTTGCAAGACATCTGTACTCGAAAATAGTCAACATACATTGCTTTTAAGTATTGTAATTTTTACTAGAAAACCTCTAGATGCCTTCCAACATGATATTAGGTGATGAGGCTATTTGTACTGTTCTTCCATCCCTCAACCTTCAATCTCAAAGTAAGACAAAAAATAAATGCCTCTCTACTATGACGTTGTTGCAAAAAAACCTACCTTTTCTACAAAAAAAATTGTAGAAACCCTAGCCCATAGCTAAAAAAACCTAACAAAAAATTCAAAAACATGCAATGAAGTTTTGTGCCCTAGCCACTGAAAATTTTGCAAAAAAACTGCAGAAACCCTAGCCACCCAAAAATCTTCAAAAAAACCCTTCATTTTTCACAATAAAAACCCTCAATTTCTGAAGAAAAAAAAACTATAGGAACCCTAGCAAGCCAAAAATCTGTAAAAAACCTTCATTTTTTGTAATAAAGACCCTCAATTTTTGTGCAGAAAGTACGGCACGTTTTTTAGAAGAAAAAACCCACAATGTTTCCTTCAAAAAAATTATGTGATTTTTCCTTTAGAAAAACCCACACAATTCTACTAGAAATTTGGCACGAATTTTTAGCAAAAAACTAACGCAATTTTTAGTAAAAAAACCCTTGCGCAATTTTTCTCTTTTGCTGGCATGACCTCCTTTTGAAATCTGTTGAGATTTTTAGGAAAAAAAATCCATCTACAATTTTCAATGAAAAGCACTATTACAATTTTCCAAGAAAACTTAAAATATATTCTAAAACCGGAATGACATAATTAAACTTAAATTTGATGGCTGTATGGCCGTACTTAGTAATTTTAGTTGTAAAATACAATTAAAATTTTAGGAAGATTGTATTACTTGAAAGGTAAGATTTCAAATACCCTGTCAAAATTTCTATGTAATTATTTTTTTTAATGTTTTTAGTCAATATATATTTTTACTAAAATAGGTAGGCTTTAACATTTGAAAGGCAACTTCAAATAGATGACCGTCACAAAAAAATTACTTGACAGACAAAATCAAGTCAAATTTAAGCCCTACCTACACCTAAAAACTAATTGATCATTATAAAATAATAATTACTTTTTAACACTAATGTTTTCTATTTGCTTTTTTTTTGGCAAAAAAAGCTCGAGGGTATGGCCAAAATGGCTTCTAAAAACAAAGGCAGGTTTGAAATTGCAAGGAGAAGGGCGTTGGATTTATTTTACAAGATGAGAAGGGGTAGCGCGCCTCTCATTTTGGCCCTTATTCTTCTATTTAAGATTTAATTCCCTTTTTTCTATATACAGAAATGTCTCTTCAAAAATAATGTTTCAGAACTTTCAAGCAGATTCAATGGCCGGTGTGAAGCTAATCTGCACAACCCCTGCCAGCATCCACCCAGACTGTGTCACGTGGGCGCCTTGGAACAGGTTATGGACGCCATCAAAGCATAAACAGTAAGGTAGTTTGTCAGATGTTGTAGTTGCAACAGCCCAAGTAGAGATGTGAATGCAAAAAGTGTAGGCAAAGCAGAAGCAAGGCACATGAACTGTTTGACAAAATGCCAAAAGCAAAAATGTGAAAGTACAGACAATGCACGTGAATTGTTTCACAAAATACCCCTTTTCTAAAATATAGAATCAGAAAAGACACTAGAACTGTTTGACAAAATGCCTCTTTTGCAAAATGTGGAAGCATAGACAGTGAAAGTGAACTGTTTAACAAAATGCTTCAAAGAAATGTGGTCTCATACAATGCTATGACTTCAGGTGGAAGCAGAAGTAAGGCACATGAACTGTTTGACAAAATGTCAAAAGCAAAAATGTGGAAGCACAGACAATGCACGTGAATTGTTTCACAAAATACCCCTTTTGCAAAATATAGAATAAGAAAAGACACTAGAACTGTTTGACAAAATGTCTTTTTTTGCAAAATGTGGAAGTATAGACAGTGCAAGTGAACTGTCTAACAAAATGATTCAAAGAAATGTGATCTCATGCAATGTTATGACTTCAAGTGGAAACAGAAGCAAGGTACGTGAACTGTTTGACAAAATGCCAAAAGTAAAAATGTGGAAGTACAGACAATGCACATGAATTGTTTCACAAAATACTCCTTTTGCAAAATATAGAATCAGAAAAGACACAAGAACTGTTTGACAAAATGCCTCTGTGGAAGCATAGACAGTGCAAGTGAACTGTTTAACAAAATGCCTCAAATAAATGTGATCTCATGCAATAATGCTATAACTTCAATTGGAAGCAGAAGCAAGGCACATGAACTGTTTGACAAAATGCCAAAAGTAAAAATGTGGAAGCACAGACGAGAATTGTTTCACAAAATGCCCTTTTTGCAAAATATAGAATCAAAAAAGACACAAGAACTGTTTGACGAAATGCCTCTTTTACAAAATGTGGAAGCATAGATAGTGCAAGTGAACTGTTTAACAAAATGCTTCAAATAAATGTGATCTCATGCAATGCTATGACTTCATGAAATATATTTCATAATTTCAAAGTAAATCAAAACCTATTTGCATATATATATATATATATATATATATATATATATATATATTAGCTTCAAATAATAAGATGACAAGATGCATTTTCTTTTAACACACAAACAAATATTATGATTCCAATATAATAAACACACTATTATAAACAAGTACTATTAAAACATCTAAATCAATATTATATTCTTCCTCAACTTTATTCATCACAGCTCCGAGTTGACGACCACCTAAACATGTAGAACCCAAAAGCCTACCCCACTAGATTGGGAGCCGATTGCAAGGAACCTAGAACCCCACCCCACTAGACTAGGAGGCGATTGCAAGGGTAAACACACACTCAATACATATACATTCACAACCACACAAAACTTACATACATTCATTTTGGCTCTTGCAAAGCGTAGAAATGGTTAAAATAGTGACACAAAATCTATGCATAAGATTCAAATTCCAACCACCCTCGCCCCCGCACCCAAAAAAAAGACTTGTCTATTATTCATATAAGCACATAGGATTTCTTTAACCTCCATTAATAGAATTTTGGAACCTTTTTCAATAAAAATTGAAACTTGCACAAACTGACTTTCCACTCACACCTATTTACACATGGAGGAGTAAAAAGCATTATTAGGGGAATTTTCATCAAACTCTTGAGAGCACCTTTAATGGATTTCACCCAAGCTTTTCTCACATGCTTTTCTCACAAACATACAACAACTCATGCAAACAATCTTTCCTTTATTTCACACACAAGGAATGTAACAATCTCTTCCTTTTTAGCATACAAAATCCAAACAAACAATTCTTCTTGCAAATCTACAATTACGAATCATCAAAACAAAAACTTGTTTGCAAACCAAAAACACCAAGTTTGTAGATCATTTCATCTTTTGCAAGTAAATCATTTTCACAATCCAAAAGCTTTCAATTTTAAACCCTAGCTCTTCCCTTTTTCTTTTCTCAAATATCATACAAAATGAAAATGCATAATCCCCCTCTCTTTTGCCCTTTTTCAATATATATCCAAAAAACTCCTAATAACCCTTTTATCATTTCCACTAAACATGGTATTTTTAAAACAAGGTAATATGCATCTTTTTCAAACATGAATACACATGCTTCTTTTTAATTTATTGATAATTCATTTTTACCTTAAAAATTGCACAAATGCAAGGCATATACATATATAACCCACATTATTTTGGGATAAAAATATTAAAACATTTTTTTTAGCATATAAAAAACTAATATTTTAAATCCAAAAGTCCTATAATTTGTTGACATATTTGATCAATTCAAAAGCTATTAAACTATTTATGAAATTAAACCACCAAAATGTAATAAATAATTAAATTCAACACATGCAAAGGACAAACACTTCACCAGTTTTGCACAATCAAAGAATTTTGAATCACAAGTAATTCAAATGATTGGTTAATTGAGGTAACACAAGATACATCCTTCTAGATTCAAAATTGAATAGGATGGGGCTACATGAGCAAGCATACCCAATGTAATCGTCTCTAAATTAACCACCATCGATATACCTTGTACCTAGACTCTTAGTGCACACATCATAGTATCTACACAATACAACAATAGTTAAAGCACAATATATTAACTTAACCAATATGCATATATTCATAAATTGACATATAAGTGGTGAAAATAGTGAAGTTGAAAAAACTATAAAGGTCTAATCATGAAATAGCAACATATCTCAAATCAAGGATGTTAATCAACTATCATCAACCAAACTATGCAATCATAAGTACATCACTCAAAACATTAGACATGGTTAAATAATTAAACACTTTGCAAATACTCTATTCATCAAGCAAGTGCTAGAACGTGCTCTAACATTAATATAGATGAGGACATGGCAAAAGTTAATCATGGATGGACCTTACACATTTCAAAAAGCACCATGGCCTAGGCATCCACAACTCTCTACTATTTTCCTTCCCTACTTGAGAGAAATATTTTTTAAACCTATTTCTATAGAAAATGAAGGCGAGTTGAAATATGTGCTAGTTACGCCAAGAGGCGTTCTATAGTTGCAGCGGGGGTGGAGATGAGGAGCATCAAGATTCTAGATTCTGTGTAAAGAAAAACCTAAAAATTAGATCGAAATATTCAAGTGATAAATTTGTGTCTATACTTAGCGGCGAATTTGATAGATTCATGTAATTTTCCACTTGAATACTATATTGAACAATTGCAATGTGAAGTCAAGAAAGTATCGGTTGTCTAAAATGGTTGGTTACTGTCCTTCGCTTTCCTTCTTTTGTTTCATTAATTGACTATCTGCTTCTGGTATTCTTCTTGGTTTCATTAAAATTATTTGTATCTTTACTTTTATTGCATTTAGTTATTATGCATGTGTTTAAGCACTTATGTTTTGCAGGAAAGAGGGGTTGTGGGGTGGTGACGATGGATCTTTTTGAACAAATGGTATATACTCCTACACCTTTTCATGGAAATAGTAGGCTAGGTGGTGACATTAAGGTATTATATATATATATATATATATATATATATATATATATATATATATATATATATATATTAAGATATTAAAATTATAAGTTTTATTTGTTTGTTTTAATTTTAGTTATTTTTTCATGGGAGTAATTATAGGTTGTGCCGACCTATATGAATGTGCTACATGCTTTAGTTCTCTCCGCAAAGTGTATTGGATTGTTTTTTGGGCTGACAGAACATGAAGCCACACGGTAAATCTTGCTGCCAACCTAATTGATGTTTTACTTGAAAGCTGTATAAATACAAGATTGATTTCTTATGTAAGTGAGCAGAAAAGTGAGTGGAGTGGGTGAGCAGAGACATATGCAGAGAAGGATAAGATAAAGATTGTGGTGAAGATGAAGTGTATCAAGTCAGTATATTGAGCTTTAATGGAACTATGTCCTCAGCATAAGTTAAATGCTTTCTAACAATTCATTCTTGGCAGTGAGCCTTTCTTTTGGGTAGTGAGCCATCCCTTCTTCTATCTCTTTCTATTCAGGACAGAGAGTCCTTTGGTAGTGAGCCACCTGCAGTGAGCATTTTCCTTTGGATAGTGAGTCCACCAATTATATCAACCTTAACCGGTTGCATTTTCAATATATATATTGTGAGCTAATCCTCACCGTGGTTTTTCCCTTTTTGGGTTTTCCACATAAAAATCTGGTGTTCATGTGTTATGTGCTTTAATGGTTGATTTCATGATTTCCTTTCTTACTGCAAATTAAATGTGCTTTGTGGAATGAATGCTTAAGTGGTTTCAGAGAATACTGATTCACCCCCCCAGTATTCTAGGTGTTCAACATATATTAATAATGTTTTATAATTATTTTTTATTTTTAATTTAGTTTTTAGCAAAATTAAACCACTTTCGTTGAAGAGAAAAGAAATTGAGACCTGGGCATTATACCCAACACAAAAGAAGATAAGGAATGCAAATAGTAAAAGCGACATGGCAATAGATATTGCAAGAGCCTTTTGCATGGGCAACCACATATTTCTCATTCCCAAACAAGAATAGAACTTACAAAGATGTGTTCTAAACTCCAAATCATACAAGTGAAGCTCATGATTCACAAATTAGAGACAAATCTATTTTCATTTTCTTTTTTTATTCTAGGTGGATGCTCATTCAAGTCATTTAGAAGGTGTAGCTTGTGCACTAGTACGAGAAGACAACTCCCTGAGTCCACATAGAAACAATCACTAGATCTTTTTAATGCATAGACAAAATCAAAGTACGTTATCATAAAACTCACCGCACTAGTTGTCCACCTGAACAATGTGTATGAAAAAAATGTTTTTTCCAAATAAATCCAAAGAACCATAACTCTCAAGTCTGCACATATTGGGATTTGTACTCATGACAATTGATGAGAGTATGGCATGGGACAGGGAGTAGGGTTACAATTAGTGTTAGGGTTTGGGTTAGAATTGGGGTTAGGGTTAGGGATAGAACTAGGGTTAGATTTACAGTTAGAATCAAGATTATAATTAGGGTAAAGGTTAGGGTTAGAGTTAGAATTAGGGTTAGGGTTAGAAATAGGGTTAGGGTGAGAATTAGGGTTAGGGTTGGGTTATAATTAGGGTTAGGGTTAGGGTTGGGTTTAGGGTTAGAATTTTAATTAGGGTTGTGTTTAGGGTTAAGGGTTAAGGTTAGAATTAGAGTTAGTAGTGGGTTGAGCATTAGGATTAGAATTAGGGTTATAGTTAGGGTTAGGGTTATAATTAGGGTTAGGGTTAGGGCTAGAATTAGGGTTAGGGTTGGGGTTAAAATTAGGCTTAGTATTGGGCTAAGCGTTAGCGTTAGAATTAGGGATGGGGTTAGAATTAAAGTTGGTATTAGGCTCAGCGTTAGGGATACAATTAGGGTTAGGGTTAGAATTAGAATTAGGGTTAGTGTAAGGGTGAGAATTAGGGTTGGGTTAGAATTATATTTTGGCTAGAATTAGGCTTAGAATTAGGGTTGGGTTAGAATTATATTTTGGCTAGAATTAGGCTTAGAATTATGGTTAGGGTTAGGGATACAATTAGGGTTAGAATTACAATTAGATTTAGGGTTAGGGTTAGAATTAGGTTACAATTAGGATTAGGGTTAGGGTTAGAATTAGTTTTAGAATTAGGGTTACATTTAGAATTAGAGTTAGGGTAAGGCATAGAATTAGGGTTAGGGTTTATATAAGCAATGTACATATATAGTATTATGACTTTTTTTAGTAATATATAACCTATATTAGTAACTAGGGTTAGAATTAGGGTTAGGGTTAGGGATAGAATTATGGTTACAATTAGATTTGGAATTAGGGTTAGGGTTATAGAACTTAGAATTAACATTATAATTAGGGTTAGGGTTAGGGTGGGAATTAGGGTTAGGGATGGGGTTAGAATTAGGGTTAGGGTTATCATTACAATTAGGGTTAGTATAGGGTTGTGCATTAAGGTTAGAATTAGGGTCAGGGTTAGGGTTAGAATTATGATTAAAATTAGCATTAGGTTAGAATTATGTTTCAGTTAGAATTAGGGATACGATTATGTTACAATTAGGGATACATTTGGGGTTAGAATTACAGTTAGATTGAGGATTAAAGTTAGAATTATGGTTACAACTAGAGTTAGGGTTAGAACTAGGGTTAGGTTCCTCCCGATAACGAGCAAGATAGAAATGATAGTTGAGCTCCTCAGAAGTTGATACATGTGAGGAGACAATGGCCAGGCTGATCGCTCATGATCTGGGGTGGCGTGTGGCAGAGGTGAAGGCTATTTCCTATTTTGTGTTGTGTTTCCTTGCAAACTGGCACTTTTTCTTTGTGTTTATGTTATGGCGGAGTCGAGATGTTTTTCAGGCTAGAGTAGAGATATGGGACGTGGTGGCAGTGGTCACAGTAGAGATAAAGGGAAGGGGTTGGCGGGGGCTTTCTCTCCCCGGTGATGTTAGATCATGAGGAAGGTGGCAAGTAGCTCAATTGGGGGGAGGATGAAACGGGCATATACCCCACACAAATGGCTCAACAAGATTTCAGGGGATGAGGCCATGGCAAATTTCATGGCCTTAGTTGATTCAAAGGTCAAGAACCCTATGCTTCAAAAATGGCTTGGTAGGATGCTTGCTCTAGAAAAGGATATGGATGGTCAGGATGGAGGGAAGATAAGGGAAGCAATGAATAACTTTTTTCTTGACCCTGGCACGACGAGGGGACATTGGAATGTATTCGGAGCAACACAATCTCTAACCCTGGTGACCTTGACTTCTATTATTGTGGCCTCTTTTTTGGTTCATGGGGATATGGTGGAAGTGACCAAGGCTGCTGAGGAAAACCACGAAGCTATCCTCGGTCATGTTCATGATGTGATGCTCAACATCGTGGAGACTTAGAAAATAGTGGAATGTATGGCTGTTAAAATGGGAGTACTTGTGGACGAGCATGCTCAGTCGGTTTACAAATGCACCTGTGACGAGGAAGCAAACCTGGTGGACCTAGATGGGAAGGTAGATATATTTTGTTAAGTTTATAAGTTTTTTAGATAGTAGATGGGGAGAGGGCCTTGTACTTTTCCCTCTCACCCTGGTAATATGCTTCTGTAAGATAGTTCTTTTGTTTCTGTAAGATAGTTAAGACTTAAGGGCTATGCCCTATTTTTGGATGGGTCCCTAGTCCTAACTAGGGTTTATATAACAAAAAAAGAACTAGGGTTAGGGTTAGAATTAGTGTTAAAATTAGGATTAGGGTTAGGGATAGAATTAGGGTTAGGGTTATGTTTAGAATTAGAGTTAGGGTTACAATTAGGGTTAGGGTTCATGTTAGAATTAGGGTTAACGTTAGTATTATAGCTAGGGCTAGAATTAGGGTTAGATATATAGTTAGAATTAGGGATAGGGTTAGAATTAGGGTAAGGGTTAGGGGTAGAATTAGGGTTGGTGTTAGAATTAGCATTAGGGTTAGGGTTCAAGGTAGAATTAGAGTTAGTATTGGGGTGAGGGTTAGGGTTAAAATTAGGGTTAGGGATAGAAATTAGGGTTATAATTAGGGTTATGGTTACAATTAGAGTTAGGGTTAGCGTTAATGCTAGGTTTAGGGTTACAATTAGGGTTAATTACAATTAAAAGTAAAGTTAGAATTATGGTTAGAGTTAGGATTAAGGTTATGGTTACGGTTATGGTTACAATTGGGGTTTGAATTAGGGTTAAGGTTAGGGTTAGAATAAAGGTTAGGGATAGAATTAGGGTTAGTGTTAGGGTTAAAATTATGGTTGGAATTAGTGTTACCATTACAATTAGAGTTAGGGTTAGCATTAGTATTAGTTTTAGGGTTACAATTAGAGTTAGAATTAGGGTTAGGGTTAGAATTAGGGTTAGGATAACAGTTAAAACTAAAGTTAGAATTAGGGTTAGAGTTAAGATAAAGGTTATGGTTATGATTATGGTTACAATTAGGGTTTGAATTAAGGTTGGGGTTAGAATTATGGTTAGAATTAGCTATATAGAATTAGAATTGGGGTTAGGGATACAAATAGAGTTAGAATTATAGTTAGATTTAGGGTTAGGGTTAGAACAAGGGTTAGGATCAGGACTAGAATTAGTGTTAGAATCAGGGTTAGTGTTACGTTCATAATTAGGGTTAGGGTTAGTGTTAGGCTAACAATTAGTAATAGAACTAGGATTAGGGTTATGATTAAGGTTACGATTGTGGTTACAGTTACAATTAGGGTTGCATTTACTATCACAATCTTTATGGTAATCTCATAAAAAATAAATTTTAGATTTACATATTCTAGGACTTGCCATAAAATTACTTGTAGTATCAAAGTTAAATGAATATTAAAACATTATCTTTTTCTATGTTATGCTTTCGAAAGCTAAAAAGAACATCCAATTTGCTTCATTAAACTAAATAATATAAAAGTAAAATAAAATAACTCTTAATCCTAAAATATAAATCAAAATTATAATTTAATAAATGAATTTTATGATTTGTTTTTTTTTTATGAAGTTGACAAAAATTAAAAATTTGTACAAAGATAATTTGGCAAAGACTTACTTCCCAATGACATTGTTTACCCATTGTTCTGATTTTATAAATTTAGAAAAATGTAGATCAAAAATTATCTTAATGTTTGATACAAGTTACAAAATGGGTTTCAGGCCACAGTTTCGAGCCATTATTAGGATAACAAACCAAAGATTAAACACTTAATATAGGTTTTTTCTAAAGAAAAATATTTATATTTTAAAATATATATCTAAAATATGTTGAGAGATATCCTTCTCAAGGCACCTATTCCACCTATACATGGTAAATTCATTAAAATATAGGCACCTTCAGAAGGATATCTCTCGATGTATTTTAGATATATTTTTTAAAATATAAATATATGCTAGTTATATCTCAGTCTTTCACAAAGGAATTTTTAGTAATGATCATTCCAACCTACTATTTAGACAAGCCATAAGCTACCACAAATTGTTTAAACTCTCTTAATTTTACAAATGTATCACCTTTAGAAACACATGATATTTAGTTATTCAGACATCTTGAATTTCATGGAGTTGTAGAACCCTGATGATCTCCACTTCTACCAACTATTCTTCAAGCATTGTTGGCACTTGAGTAGGTGGCTAAGTTCCTCCAATGATATCCTTTGTTTCTATATAGCAATATGCTCAACATTCTCCTCATGAAAGCTGGGTTCTACCCTATCTAAAGTAACAATGTCCCTTGTAAGCATAATGGTCATACCTATGTTGTCTTTTAGAAGGGGGCATCAAAGTTTACCAACACTATGATAATTATTAAAATTGATAAGCAGAGGAGCCTTTAGAAGATTAAACATTCATCTAATCCCTAGAAATTTAAGAAGAAACTCTAAAAATTGCAACCAATTGTTGGTGTCTAGTGTGGAATACTTGGAATGACAATTGTTAGTCATATTAGTGTGACAGTTAATGTTTGTTGTGCCATTTAACAATGAGCTATGAGTTCAATTACATGGCTAGTAAATGGATTAATGCAGGTAGCATGTTGTTTTCTAGTCAAAAACAAACAAGTGGCAAGAGAGGAACTCTCAAGTGGGCAACTCAACAATTGGAGTGTAGCCCAATGCCATAGGGATGCCAAAAAGATGTTCATTTTTTAGGTAAGATCAATTGTACAGTTATAGCTAGTGTTCGCATTTTGATATTCCTAATTCAATGCTTTCTCAAAGACCTAATCTAGTCCATGTAGTTCCACTTCAACTCCTATCTAACTATTTAGTCCTAAAATAAATTTTCTAATTCATAATATCTCCCAATATTGGATTATTTGATCTTTGGTTGAGATTTTGAAATTCTATTATTTTCATGTCAAAATAAAGTTGTGGTAACTACCTCTTCCCAAAGAGTGAAACAAACAAATTCCAAGGTGATATTTATTTTAGAAATTTTCTAAATAATTTTAAATTCAAGGTACTTTTCTATTTTGATTAGCCATATTTTTGTGCCGTCCCAAGTTGAGATTCATCATAACTAGGTGGTGCCAAATTTACCTCTTGCTAACTTAACAATTCCCACTTCTATGCAATTCAATTTCTATTTATGTATTAGATTTTTTCAAAGTAGAATTTGCTTTTTTTTGGGGGGGGACAAAAAATATATTAAGTCAAACTTAGATACAAGTACACCAGTAAGATTTCTAGATGACCATAGCCATCACAATAAGCAACAAAGGAAAGATCCACAAGGGATCTCTACAAAACCAACACAAAGAGAACATCCAGAACATATAGTAGCTCCAATTAAACTGCCTCATCTCCAACCACAACTGGCTAAAATTATTAGAGATATTTAATACTTACTTTTGTAATAAAGTCACTTTAACGAATTAAAATAGATTAGTCTATTTTTAATATTAGTTTGTTTAATTTTTAGTTAAGTTTGCATGCATTGGACATGCAATAATGTAAATTCACTTTGAACTCTATATAATATGTGTAATGTCTGTAATCGTGGATCCAATTGAACAGAATATTATTGTGTTCCATTACATTTCATGTCATAAAATGTCCCCCTAGGACTTTTTACCTCCTAGTTTAGCTCCTAGGTCCCCTTGATTTAATCATGCATGTGCAAAACTTATCCCAGAGAAAATTCCCTCGAAACCCATGTGACAAATGGGGCTTAGGGGCCCATCCTAAATGAGAATCATGACTAAAAATAACCCTCTAGACTTGGGCTCCTATGCCTTAGTCTAGACCTATTTTGTCGGGACCTAAATTTAAAAGTGTTAGTTTATGATCATTAAAAGGTTTCCCTTTGTCAGCCTTTTCAATTTGAATTACAAATGTTAGTGGGAATGCATATATAAACATGTTTAGGACTTCATTTTATACCTTGTTGATTAAGGCGAACTTATGATCATCAAGAAAAGAGAATTCAAGGCATTCATTGTGTTGCAGAGCAGTATTGTGTTGTGTTTTGTATGTGTTTGTTACAGATTTGGATTCATCAACTCATCTCCTCATGATTTGAAGGCTCTTTATCTCCGTGAGGGTTTTCACCTCTAAGGTGATATCTTATTGTGCTTCAATCAATTTATTTCATCACTAGATTTTGCCTCTATCCACCAAGGACACACACTCTATCTAACAATGGTGTTGGAAAACTTGAATGTCATTTTAGGGCTTGACTAAGGCAAGCTCCTAAACACCACAACCCCTAACCCCTCTCTTGTGATTGCAGATTACAAGTGTGGGATCTTGCGAAGTGGAGTTGCAGGAGATCAGAGCAGATCATATAGATTCAGGATCTTAGTAGAAAGTACTAAAAATTAGACCTACTAGACTAGGGTGCCCGCCCCGTGTCCTCCCAACTGTCCTTGTCGAAAACTCTAAAGCGGGTTGCAATCCTCATCATCTTACACTTCTAGATCTACAAAAAAAGTGACTTGTTGGACTAGGGGTCCCTGAAGTTTCCGCCTTGGGAAACCTAAATCTTGGTATGTTCCTAATCTGCATTTAGTGTCTTCATATGTGATCATTTGTCATATCTTGTTTGTTTGTATCCAGAATCATATAATTAGGGTTTAAGGCTTTATTGAACTAGGGTTTGACATATCTATCAATCTATTCTATCTTTCCTATCATTCCTAAGTGACATCAACCTGTAACTAAAGTCCTCTCCATCTGTAGTGACTTGGCTCGATTGTTGTCCTTGAATGTATATGTGAAAGGAGGGTTTGATTGAATCTAATTAACCACACTTCAACCTCATCATTCCCACTTTTCATATATAACATTTTGGTGAACTTGTGTTTTTACTGAACTTGCATCCTGCTGAGTGTTGTAATTAGGGTTTCATTCTTTCATATCATATTCATCATCATACATTCAAAAATCTTGCATAAATTTGAAAATTTTGAAAAAATAAGCATTCTAGGCTTGCATTAAGGCATAGTTTGCACTATTTTCCTTGCATATCATTGAAAATATTTGATTTTTTGATATTTACATCAGATATGAGATAAATTACAGCATCTAGTCATTTCATGATCATTTACCTTGCATTTACATATCTCATTTGCTAGGGTTTTGCTTGAAATTTTTATTTTTTTATAGAACCTAATAATTCCAAAAGCTAGGGTTTGTAGTTAAAATCTTATTTCAGATTTTACTACTCATTTAAACACTCTTTCAAATCTAATTTTGGACTATAGTGTTGTTGCATTGTAATTTTTTTGAATTTACATTTGCATCTTTAGCACATTTACATTGAAAAAAGTGAAAATAAGCATTTTAGGTTCATAAACAAACCTAGACTTGTATCCTTTCATTACATTTGTCATAAATATCTTTTATTTCAGATCTTGCATTCATCCTCAAGAATACATCCATTGGTCATTTTAAAATCTTGCATCATTTCACACTCTTGCTTCAAGACTTGTATATTTTTTATTACACAATGTGCATTTCAACATAGGCAATTGAACCTCTCTCTAACACTTCTTTGCAAGAAATAATAAAAGTGATCTATACTACCTTTTGTGTGGCACTTTTATATCTTAAACACTCCATTTTTAAGGACACTACTGTGTTTTTGTTTTTCGTAACAAGCTTCAAACAACTCAGTTTTCTCAAACTAGTGTTGTGGTGTACAAAAGTCTCTCATATTAATTGTAGTTGATAAATAAAAAGATCTTATTGTGCATTGCTATTCCAAGACATTCTATTATGGCATCTTCATCTCATTGCTCTTTGGTATATTTACATGCATATATCAAAAACTTTGAGAATTTCTACAAATTTCTTAATATGAATCCTCATGTTCTCACTTATATACAAGCTATGTACCATAAGGATATATTTAAATGCTCTTCATTTGAAATCCTTGATTATGTATCTAATTTTAGCAACTTCATAGCTCTCATGAATACATACCCTTCGGCATTAGAAGATCTAACCAAGTACATTTCCCTGAATACTCTTGAGAAAGATGAGTGTGAAAGTTCTTCTTCTCTTAATGCTTTGGAACTAATATTAAATGAGGATGATGATTCCATGAGTTATCCTATTCCTCCTCTAATTGAATAAACCTTAAACAACCCTAAGGAATTTAAGACCTTTGAGCTTCCTCCTTTGGATGAATGTTCAAGAACCTTGGATATCTCTAAGGATGTGAAGACTTTGGGTAGCTCTCCTTTGGTTACAAGTCCTATTCCATTGGATGTCAGTAAAGATCAAACCATCAACAATTCCTTTAACAATACTTTAACTTCCCTTTGTTCCAATGCTTTCCCTTTAAAATATGAGGCATTGGTGGATAAAGAAAGGTCCCTCACATTAAATTCTTTAGGGATGAATGTTGATCTCAATCAAAATCAAAGCAATGTTAAAGGTCAATTACCTTTAATAGGTTCCTTCCACCTACTAAGAGGTTATTAGAAACATGTATTAATATTCCTAAGATGATTGTGTGAGGGGTACCTGATGCACCTTCTTGCTTAAAACCAGTGACTATGGTTCCATGTGATCAAAAACCACCTCAACCCCCAGATTACATTCTAAACTATGCAAGACAAATCACTCAACAAAATCAAGGTGTTCAAAATGTGTCACAACAACCACATTACAGTGTGATTGCTCACACATACAACACCTATAATAACAAGCAAAGAAAGCAAGCGCCACATGTGCCTGTCTCTCTTCCATCCTCTCAACCTATGCTCCCTCCATCAGCTCATCTTACTCATAAAGGTGGTCAAGAATATGATCTTGTTGAATAGCTTTGCGCTACTCCGGCTAAGATCTCTCTTTGGGATTTAATACAAATATCACCTACATATCACGAAATGCTCCAAGAAGCCTTACAAAAGGTACCACCTATTGTTAAGCCAAATGATGTAGCAACTCTGTTAGACTGTATGCATGCAACAGAAATGCATATTAACATTTCAACAACATGAAATATCATCAATTAAAGATGAATATGATCCACTTATAATATTTGTCACAATAGATAAAAAGTTGATAAAGTGAGTTATGATTGACAATGGATCGGCTCTTAATGTTTGTGGCATGAACTTACTACGCAAAATCAAGATTGACACTTCTTTAATCAAACTGAATAGGATTAGCATTTGTGGCTTTGATAATGCTAGTAGATAATCTGTGGGTATCATAACTTTACCCGTAACAGTTGGACCTATGACATTATCTACCCTTTTTCATGTCATGCCTGGCTCAATTATATATAATATGATTCTCAGTAGACTATGGATCCATGCCATGGGGCTAGTTTCATCTACCCTTCATCAATCAATAAAGTTCATTTTTTAAAACAAGCTCCACACCGTATAGACTGATCTTGAACCAAATAATTGTTTACATATTGAAACACGAAAGCAAGTTAACAATCATATGATTATAAACAACTTACAAGTTGATTCATCAATACCTCTTGCCATAGGTAATGTTGCGCAAGACCCTAAACCATTGAATGCACTTTTAGGTGATGATTGGGGTTCATTAGATTTTATTCCTTCTTGTGCAGGGGAATATAAACTCAATAACTCTGACACATCAAAAGCTGCATCGATCTCATCCAAGCAATCTTTGAAAACACCTAAGAAACCCAAGGTCTCCTTGGTAGAAAACAAAGACAATACTCATACTATAGATTATGAGACCTATGAAGATTCACCATCTTCTAAAGAAATGGACTCTCTCTATGGTCACGGATTTCAAATCTTGTACAAAAATTGCGACTACATAGGCAATGGTTGTGGTGTAAATCAACAAGGAATGAGAGTACCATTACAAGTTGTTGGAATTAATTACACGATCGGTATTGGATACCATTCTTTGAATCCCACCAAAGCCTACCATCATCCTAAACTTAATGTTAATACAATATCAACAAGATCAAAACTACATGCGAGATATCCTAAGCTGATAGACAAGGATTGTCTACCAAGAAATATCCCATTGAATCAGGTAAGTATTTCTCCCCCCTTTAGCCACACTCAATGTAGCACCTATGCTAGTTGCTCTCAAGCGTGGCCTCCTGGATATAAATGTTGTTAGCATTGTATTGTGTTCTACCATGATGTGTTATGTGTTGTTTAGGTCTCCTTGAATGACCCTTGATACTCTTGTAAGGTCAAAGATGCCAGGAGACCGCCTCTATCATGACCATTCTTCTGTCTTTCCTCTCCTCTATTTTATTGTTGTGTGTCATGCCTTAGGGGCATAGCATTGCGCAAGGTGTTTTGGGGGCATCCTCCTATGTGGTGTTGCTAAGACACTTGTTCTCCTCTCTCATTTTTATTGTTTACTTTCTTCAGTGATTTTACCTAGTTGGTGGATGATGAAAACAAATAAATACTGATAAGGACCATGTGTCCCTTCAACAAGAAAGAAAAAATGGACCTAGTCCATATATGAAGATGGCATTGATATACGCATATATCTGACGCTTGACTAGTAGAATCACTATGTATGATTTATCATCTTATAGCATTTCTTGTGACTAACATTTTACAATCCACTCAATCTGCTCTTGTACACTTTGATTGGTATCTCACCTTGTTGCTACACTCAGTTCCGAGGTACCTGTAGTATAGCCTAATGGTTATACTCAACTCTGAACCCATGAGTATAGCCTTGGTCCTTGATGTGATTGTTTTCATGCATAGCTTTCATGATTTGATCTTGTTGTTTATCTTAGCATATTATATCAATGTGTTTGTGGGAACATTCGGTGATCGTAAGCACATGTCACCTCAAGGGCATGGGTGGGCATGGGCTTTGCGAGAGCTCTTTTTCCCTTGCGTGCTTTTTGTCTACCTTAATGTGCTTGATATCGGTAAGCGAAATCAACCACCTTAAGGTGGGAGCATATATAATGGTATCCATCTGATTATTTTGGCACTAACAAAGCATGTTTGTAAGCCCTCTCTGAGATGCAGGATGTTGTATCTCTTGAGCTAGTGCACATCCTTATTCAAATTGCAATCAAAAAGCCCTCTTTGTGAGGCAGGATAACGTATCTCTTGAGCTAGTGCATATCCTTTTATACAAAGCCCTTCTACGGAAGGCGGGATGATGTATGTCTTGAGCTAGTACACATCCTTTTATATAAAGTCCTCATTGGGAGGTAGGGTTGGTATAGCCCTTAAGTGTGTCTTTGGCAGTTGTTGTAGCATAAGCTCAACTGTCAGGTTGTCTACAACATGTTTTAGATGGTGGTACTTAGCAATAAGCTCCTTCCATTGCTCATGTTCTCATGTATAAGACATATAGTATGTCTACAGCATGCTATACGGCGCTCATGTATTCCGTGTGTCTTCTTTATGTGTCTTCCCCCTTGTGTGGTTTCAAGGGTATAGCGATGAGCTCCCCCTACATTTTGGGCTTTGTATTGCGTGTTTTTGGTAGTTTCAAGGGCGTAGTGATAAGCTCCGCCCACCCCTTAGGATTTTACTCCATACATGAAAATGTTATATCAATGTATTCATCCTATTTTGCGTGACTGCTCTCATGTCTTTATCATGTTTTGTGTGCTTCCACTGTATTCTCCGTGTTTTGCGTGCTTCCTACTATCTTCATTGTGTCTTGCATGTCTTCAATGTGTCTTCTAATGCTTACCAGAGACTGGGGGCTAGAAATAGTTCCTTAATCTTTGTGTATGCCTTAGCTTCATGTGCTTGGCTTGTTTGATGTGTTTTCAATCGTACTTTAATGCATATATGGGTCATAAGATCATACATACATTAAAGTAGGGGCTAAATGTTATGTCGTAAAATGTCACCCTAGGACATTTTACCTCCTAGTTTAGCTCCTAGGTCCCCTTGTTTTAATCATGCATGTGCAAAACTTATCCTGGAGCAAATTCCCCTGAAACCCATGACAAATGGGGCTTAGGGGCCCATCCTAAATGAGAATCATGACTAAAATAGGCCTTTGGACTTGGATACTCGTGCCCTAGTCTAGACCTATTTTGTCAGAACCTAAATTTAAAGGTGTCAGTTTATGACCGTTAAAAGGTTTCCCTTTGCCGGCCTTTTCAATTTGAATTACGAATGTTAGCGGGAATAGATATATAAACATGTTTAGGACTTCATTTTAGACCTAGTTGATTAAGGCAAACTTATGATCATCAAGCAAAGAGAATTCAAGGCATTTATTGTGTTGCAAAGCAGTATTGTGTTGTGTTTGTATGTGTTTATTGCAGATTTGGCTTCATCAACTCATCTCCTCATGATTTGAAGGCTCTTCATCTCCGTGAGGGTTTTCACCTCTAAGGTGATATCTTATTGTGCTTCAATTAATTTATTTCATCATTGGATTTTGCCTCTGTCCACCAAGGACACGTACTCTATTTAACAACGGTGTTGGATGGCTTAAATTCCATTCTGGGGCTTGACTAAGGCAAGCTCCTGAACACCACAACCCCCAACCCCTCTCTTGTGACTGTAAGTTATAGGTGCGAGGTCTTGCAAAGTGGAATTGCAGGAGATCAGAGAAAAGCATATAGATTCAGGATCTGGGCACAAAGTACTAAAAATTAGACCTACTGGACTAGGGCTCCCACCCTTGTGTCCTCCCAACTATCCTTGCCAGAAACTCTAAAGCAGGTTGCAGTCCTCATCATCTTACAGTTCCAGATCTACACAAAAAGTGGGTTGTTGGACTAGGGCACCAGCCCCAGTGTCCCCAAATTTTTTGCCTTTGGAAATCTGAATCCTAGTATGTTTATAAATTGCATTTAGTGTCTTTCTGTGTGATCATTTGTCATATCTTGTTCATCTATATTCAAAATCATATAATTAGGGTTTAAGGCTTTATTGGACTAGGGTTTGATATATCTATCAATCTATTCTATCTTTCTTATCATTCTTAAGTAACATCAACTTGTAGCTAAAGTCCTCTCCATTTGTAGTGACTTGGCTCGATTGTTGTCCTTGAATGTATATGTGAAAGGAGGATTTGATTGAATCTAATTAACCACACTTCAACCTCATCATTCCCACTTTTTATATATAACAATAACATGGTATCAGAGTAGCTTTGTTAGGGTTTATGTTCGTACAAGGCTCAACATCGAGAGGAAAATCACAGGCGAGATACACTAGGTCGTAGGATTTTTGTGATTGATGAAAACATGTTTTTAGATGGCAGATTTATTGTGCCTAAAAAATCTTGAATTGAAATTGTGTTTTTCCTTTGTGTGAGGTCATGCAATGGTTTGTGAAGGAGCAAGAAAACATGTTTGGTAACTCGCATTTTATTTTTTAGCACATTTTTTTTTCAGAAATGTGGGTTTGCAAGAGGTCGCAAGGGATTTCCTTGCCTAGTCATGGTCTAAACTATCATTTTTTCCCTATTTTTTGGATGATTTTCTCAAAATCATGGGCGGATTTAGCTTGGACACATGGGTAGGACACATTTGAAGTCATATTTACCTGAATTGCACCTTTTTTACTTTACCAAAGCCATTTTGCAGGCCACAACTTGCACAGTCATTTTGTTTGCAATTTTTGGCAATTTTTGATAAAATTATGGTTCTGTAATTTCTTGTTTTGATGGCGCCTAGGGTTTATAAGTTTTTCACACCTATTTTTTGCTGAAATAAAACCCAACGGCTAGGGTTTCTGATGTCATTTAATCTCCAACTAGGGCACAAATTTCAAGACAGTTTGTAGAAAGATTGTGCTAAGGTTGTTTGAGAGTTTGCAAGTTCATTGAGTGAGCTTGTTTATTTTCCAGAAATTGAATTTTCATTGGATAAATATTTTGGTTTCAACTTCCACACCTGGAAAGTTAAAATCCAGATGCAAATGATGCACAAAAATTTGTGGGGAATCGTAAACAGAAATGAGAAAATTCGTACGGATGCTAGTAAAGTACTAGAATGGCAAAGCAGAGATGATAAAGTCAAAGCCATTATTGGCCTTGCTCTTCCTGATTCAGAGTTACATCACATAGATCTCGCAAAATCGTCTAAGGAAATCTGGGAAAATTTGAACACATTGTTTGAAGCAAAAGTGGTTAATGTTAAGTTTTATTTAAAGCTTCAACTTTTCAAGTTCAAGATGACTGATGGAGTCACTATGTCAAGCCACGTAAACAATCTGAGATCTCTTTTTCAACAACTAGAAAAATTCAATGCTACAGTGGATGATGAGGATTCTAAGGCCTTTTTATTGAACGGTTTGCCTTCAAATTTTAGCAATGTAATCTTTACTCTTAGTCAACTTCCTACTAAAACTCTGGAAGATATGATTTCAACTCTCATAGCTGAAGAAAAGAGGACTATTGCAAGAGATGTAGAAGATGAACCTCAACCTGAGGTAGCATTATACACAAATCATAGATGATTTGAAAAGGACAAAAAGGGGATAGAATGCTACTATTGCAAGAAAATGGGTCACGCAACTTGGAACTATAAAAATTGGGTGAATGATGTTCTCAAGGGAAAGATCAGAGAAGTTAACGTAGCCATTGTTGAAGATCCTTTAGGTGCTTACGATGGTGGAGAAGGTGATGTTATTTTTTATGCATTATAAAGAAGCCCAGTTCTTTACAAACAAGAAGGAATCTAGTGTAGTTGAAGCTTAGTATTGATAGTTGCCCAATTAGCTTGGGAGTCTATGGATATGGGTAGTCATACCTTTACAAGGGTCATGAGACAACATGATGGAGCTCTGTGAGTGTAGCTCAGCATGGATTGTTGTCCAATGGTTTGGGGGATTCATGATTTAGGAGTTCAGGGATGTGGTAATCTAAGAACTCAAGAATTCAACTCAGAAGCTATGTCTTATGAGGGTTATGAGGTAGCTTGATGGAGGTTACCTAGTTGAAGAACTATTTTCATAGAAAAGATTTTGAAGAATTTATGATTCAGAATGTTTGTAGTTTGCTTATGTTAGTTTATTTTGTTTTAGTGCAATAAGTGTTAAGAGGGGGAATTAGAGATATTTAATACTTACTTTTGCAATAAAGTCGCTTTAATGACTTAAAACAGATTAGTCTATTTTTAATATTAGTTTTTTTTTTTAGTTAAGTTTACATGCATTGGACATGCAATAATGTAAGTTCACTTTGAACTCTATATAAGATGTGTAACTGTTAGAAATATGCAACCATAAAGACTATTTTCTCATAACCCAATGAGAGATTAATATCAAACAATAACTAGAGATCCATATGCAAAAGAATAGACATTCATACCATCAATGGTGACACAAGATATACCCTGGGAAAACCATCATTGAGGGAAAAACCCAGCCTCCAAAAGCATCCATCTCTCATGTATTATTTAGCAATAAAGATTACAATACATAATAAATACCATGAAGCATCAATCTCTCTACCTGCACTCCATGTGAACAAGCATGTAACCACACATCAAATGCCATGCTTCAAACCCTCACAAATGCAAGCTGTAAGAGATGCTCAAACAAGTTAAACCCAACCAAAGCTCAAACAACCAACAAGCCCCTCTCACCTCAACAACTACCTGTGTGTTTGCTTTTATAAAGATAAGCTCACACAAATACAATATGTAGTATGGTAAAACCATCTTCCCTAAAACCATGAGTCTACAAAACCATTGACCCCCACATTTGATTATTGGTACTAAGTTTTTCTAATAATTAAATAATTACAAATAAATAATTAATTACTTTATGTGTCCCACACACATAAAATAATTAACCCAATGTTACATACAACAATTACAAGTGATACCAAATAAATATTTAATGTGGATAAACACATCACCCATGATGCACCACAAATAAATATTTATTTTACATAATAAAATAATACCAATGTTTGCAAGATGTACAACACACCTATTCCAACATTCTCCCACTTGTTGTATACATTGCATAAGGGATCATCAAGTAAACTCAAAACATCAAGGGAACCATCCATATGCCCAACATGTACCATATAAACATCCATGTGCTCCATATGCTCCAAGATACCTGCAACAATAATCAAGGTGTCCACCATCTCAAATAAGAATCCTCTCATCCTCCATGCCAAAACATGAAGGATAAGATCCTCCAAAGAGATACCACTCTAAATTGTCATGTAGAAGAAAGAAACCTGCATCAACTAGTATCTAAACACAAACACTAAATCCAATGGTAACAAATAGGCTCAAGTAGCTGACAAGAATCAATCACCATAGCTGAAATAGCAACCACAGCTAATTGCTAATACATCAACTAACCATACCTCCAAACCAAGGTATACAAATGATAACAAATAGACTTTATGCCATTAACATATCCAACACAAATCATAATGATAACAAGTCCCTGTATATACTCAATCCTGCATAAAGAAGTCCTCCAAGGTAGCAACACAAAGCATGAGATAACAAACCTGAAGACCCTCCATACCTGATGTAGGAGCATCTGGAAGCATTCAAATCAATTGAGATAGTTAACAGTGAAGTTGCAGTGTACCAAGAGAGTGACCTTGGAGATTACCGCATTTTACCACATTTGCATATTAGAGGCTACAGAGCTGGACTTAGCATCTAGACATAATCAGATACAACATATCCAAAATTTAGATCATTTGGTTTATTTCTGAAGAGATGTCGCTATCAGAAGATTACCTGTTTTCATCTATTTCCACAGAGGAGAGCCAACAGTGTTAAGTGGAGTCTAATTGGCTTGCAGAGCATTTCTGTGACTTGCGGAGTTAAAAGGAACATTATTCAAGGTAATATAGGACCTGGTCGACCTTCATGGAGATCCACACGAAGTTCTATGCACCAGCGGAGCAATACCTTATGTTTAGGTCCAACCTATCCATGTCTACACGTTTCATGAGGACAGTTAACTCTTGGCCAACTTAATAATGATTTGAAGCCTTATGGAGGATATAAATGAAGTATAATGATTTGTTACAAGGCAACGGCGATGAAATAGTGAAGCATACAAAGTTAAGAAGGAAGATGATAAGTGTTTTGATCTGAAGAAGAAGCAGGACTAAAATAGAGAGCAAAGCAGAGAGCAGAATAAGTTGTAGAACAGAGAATTGAAAAGCAGACAAAGGAAATCATGCAAGAGTGTTGTTATATGAATGTTTTGTAACCATGGGTTGTGGCCTAGCATCTGTAAAAGCCCGAGTGGCATATGTAATGTGTTTTGAGATCAAATATATGAGGAATGGACTTTAAAGGTTGGGTTTTTCCCTTTTAGGGTTTTCCCAGGATATATCTTCTGTCATGAATGTATGAATGTCTCTTACTTTCTGTTGTTAGCTAATTACCTCCATTGCATCTCTGATTGATCATGTTGTTGGTAGTTTAAGGCTGCAAGGTTGGACAGTCCCTCACCGGACCCTCCTACCTTGACTACATCAAGTGGTATCAAAGCTGGTTGTGAATCTATTGGGAAGGTTGTGTATCTATTGGGAGGATAGAAAGTGTTGGAAGAAGTGTGAAACCCTAGACTACAGATGAATCACCGCTGAAGAAGATCAAGACAAGAGAGATTCGGTAAGCTTTTCAAAATTAAGTTGTTTATCTAACTTGTTTCGATGGGGAAAAGTGGAAAGAGGATCTGAAGAAAGAAAATGAAAATCTAATATGCGAAAGGGATATCCTAGAAGAAGAATTGTGTGAAATTAAGAAGTGTTTTTCAGAATTGATGGAAAGGATAAAAGAATTAGGAGAAGACAAGTATGATGCTCTTGAAGAAGAACTGAAAAATGTAAAGAGGAGAAATGAAGACCTGGAGGCAAAGTTGAAGTTGTTTGAGGATGTTGAAAAGAGATTTGAGGAATTGGAAAAAGGATTCAAGTTGTTTGGAAAAGTGGAAAAGAGAAACAGAGATCTAGAAGAAAGTTTGGAAGAATTGAAAAGGGAAAATAGTTTGCAAAAGAATGAAATATCAAGATTGAAGGAGTAGGTTAATCATTTAGAGAAGTCACTTGCAGTATGCAAAGAAGAGAATAAAAGTTTGAGATCTAAGCCTGAACTTTGTGATGTTTCTTGTGATAGTAATGATTTGTCAGATGCAGAAGCTTCTTTAGACAGTAAGATTGAAGATGACAGTGTAATTGAACCTGCAGTGGTTGGTGATGATATTGGTTTCAAAATTATGCAAAGATGGGATATGAAGGAAAAGGATTGGGAAAGCATCAGTAAGGAATTATAGAACCTGTTGAACCAGTAATCAAATCAAGAAGTGAAGGCCTTGGGTATGACGACAGAGGTAAGGATGTTGCAAATTCAAACAAATCAAATCAGGGAAGAAAAGGTATGTATTGTTCTCATTGTAATAGACATGGACATGAAAAGGAATTATGTTGGGATCTACACCCTTGTAAGTTATGTGGATTGAGGAATCATTCTGAAAAGATGTGTTGGAATAAAGTGAGAAGCAGAAAGCCTATGATAGATTGTATGCAAATGGATTATGGATGGATTGATCGAGCAAAATAGAAACATGTTACTTGTATGTTCAAAAGGTTGTATAGATGGAGGTATTTATGTGTTGGAAAGAAAAGAGGATATGGATCAGGATTCAAAGAAAGAAGACCTTATGCAGAGAAAAACAAGAACAGTAATTCAAACTATAGAGGGAGAGAAGACATGAGTCATAATTCTTATCACAGTGTAGGATACCAGAAGAATGAAAGAGGATTTGCTAGAAGAGGAACTTGTTTTCAAGTTTGGAGGAGAAAAGAATCAAACACTGAAAGTCACCAAGAACCTATTATCAGAGAAGATAATGAAGGAGAGACTAATGATGAGGAAACAATAAATGATATAGAGGTAGCTTATCTAGAAGAAGAAGAAGAAGAGCCTATTAAATCACTACGTTTGACAGAGGACCTAGAAGAAAATGATGCAGAGATAGTTTATACAAAGGAGGAAGAAGAACCTATTAAATCATTGAGTTTAATAGAGAAATTGGAAGAGGGTGAAGCATTGGTCTTAAGGAGAGTTGTGTTACTGAACTGAGAAAGCAGTGCAAGAGAAAGTTTGTGTGAAATCATAGATCTAAGAAACGAAGTTGTGTGAACAAGTGTGAAACATAACAGAAAAGAGAAGTTCATGTAGTAGAGAAAGAGGGAGTGACAAGATATTCTACCAGAAGAGAAAGTGTGTGTACCGGAGTGAAGTAAATATGGATAAGGAAACAAAGAACAGTATAGGAGTAGTCTATGCAGAGAGGAAACTGTGAGATCCTGATGAGTGTAGAGGAAATTGTATCTAGAATCAAAGATTAGAAAGTGTCGCAGAGAATTCAAGAAGGTAGTGATTGATTTTGACTGAAGGCAGGAAGTAATTGATTGTTCTGGAGGATGCATGTATGTATTGATTGACTCTTAATTGATTGAAGTGGACATTAATCATGGGCCAGCCTACAAGTGTTTAACAATAGATTGCTGAACTCTGAGGCAGTTGCAACATTGTAGCTAGACCGCCAAACCTATACCATTGCAAATTGGAGAACTTGAGGCAGCTTGCGGAGAAGACTTGCTCAGATCGCCAATCATTGAGGCAGTGCAATGCTTGCAAATAGAATGTCAAACTTAGAAGAACTTGAGGCAGTTTTGCAGGGTGGACTTGAACAAACCGCCGACCTTGAGGCAATTGCAAGTACCTAAAAATAAGATCGTCGAACCTATCCTAAGGGACAACATTGAATTGGACACAATACAAACCAAAGTGAAGAGGCTCACTTTTCAATTAACCCCAAGAGTTTGATGTAGGAACATCCGAAGGATTCAAATCAATTGAGATAGTTAACAGTGAAGTTGCAATGTACTGAGAGAGCGACCTTGGAGATTATTGCATTTTACCACATTTGCATATTAGAGGCTACAGAGCTAGACTTAGCATCTAGACATAATCAACAACATATCTAAAATTTAGATCATTTGGGTTTGTTTCCAAAGAGATATCGCTATCATAAGATTACCTATTTTCATGTATTTTCACATAGCAGAGCCGACAGTGTTCAGTGGAGTCTAATTGGCTTGCAAAGAATTTCCATGACTTGCGGAGCTAAAAGGAACATTATTCAAGGTAATATAGGACTTGGTCAACCTTCATGGAGATCCACACGAAGTTCTATGCACTGGCAGAGCAATACCTTATGTTTAGGTCCGACCTATCCCTGTCTACACGTTTCATGAGGACAGTTAACTCTTGGCCAACTTGATAATGATTTGAAGTCTTGCAGAGGATATAAATGAAGTATAATGATTTGTTACAAGGCAGCAGCGATGAAATAATGAAGCATATGAAGTTATGAAGGAAGATGATAAGTGTTTTGATCCGAAGAAGAAGCAAGACTAAAACAGAGAGTAGAGTAGAGAGCAGAATAAGTTGTAGAACAAAGAATTGATAAGTAGACAAAGGAAATCATGCAAGAGTGTTGTTATATTAATGTTTTGTAACCCTGGGTTGCGGCCTAGCATCTGTAAAAGCCCAAGTGGCATATGTAATGTGTTTTGAGATCAAATATATGAGGAATGAACTTTGAAGGCTAGGTATATATCTTGTGTCATGAATGTATGAATGTCTCATACCTTCTGTTGTTAGCTAATTACTTATGTTGCATCTCTAATTGATCATGTTGTTGGTAGTTTAAGGTTGTAAGGTTGGACAGTCCCTCACCGGACCCTCCTACCTTAACTGCATCAATACTGTAGCATAATGAGAACATCCAACAAAGGAATCATATACATCCTAGAACTCCCATTGCATGAGTAAATGTCAAATATGAAAATAGATCAAGGCATCCAAAGATCCACTAATAGCACTCACATAGAAGATGTGGCTAAATCTTTTATCACATTGTGTCAAAGAATACGAACATAGAAATGCAAAATCTGCAAACTAAATAGTTGCAACATAACTCTCACCTCAAGTCCATATCTCTCCCAAGTCCTACACATCATAAGAGAAAAAGTCAAAGAGTCTCAATAGCTCCATACACATCTCAACTCCAATGTCATGTGAACACAAACATCTAGGAAGAAGCATAAGACTAACAAGAGAGAACCTACAAATCATAACCATGTCCTTCTATCCACACTAATGGTGCTATAGCTATGAAAAGTATGATCTCCTTTACAACCCCAAAACAAGAAGCCTTCTCAACATCCAACAATTCAAAATGTAAGCATCTCAAACCAAAGATAGATCAAACTCATAACCATCCCAAAATAGGATTAAGCCCAAAGCCACTAACCATCTCCATTACACACAATGATTTCATAATAAATTAGGATCAAACATAAAGAGATAACTAATCATAACCATGCATCTACTCAAACAAATCCTTGCAACCATAATCCATAGCTCAAGACTCAAGCATGAGAAGATAAGATACAAAGAAAATAATGCATTTGAATAACAGGTGGGCATACCTATCAAATCATTCACCATCGAGTGGACCAAGAATGGGGATGAGATTGCTCCTCTAAGATGCACCTAGCCTCAAAGACTCTCTCCAAGAACAATCTCCTCAACAGGTCCATGTTGAACTCACGTCCTACCAAGGTGTAGGCTCCTCGATCTTGCTGTTGAAATCCTCATCAAAAAGTAACCATCTCAACACATGTCTCTAATCCCAAGAGAACTCAAGCCTCACCTAAGTCTCCAAGTATCCATCAGCACCTCCATGATCAATCCATGCTAAACTCCAAGTGCAAATGACCAATGTACTCAATACCAAGAGAACCAACAAGATCATAGTCAAAAGTCCAATTGCATGTCTGCATAACCAAGGAACACATCATAACATCATGATCTAATCATCTCCTCAAAAGATCACATGCACTAATGCACACATCCTGTCTCAAGAGAACATGTCTCATGTCAAAACTCAAAATTAGTCAAAAGTAAATCATGACACAATACCAACATCTCTAAACCAAGGAACAATATCTCCAAATCACATGAAGATAACCATATCCGACCAAAGCTCCCATTGAACCATGATACTGAGCTATACATGGCAACATAATAAACATCAAACCATCACTGTCAAAAGCTCCCACTGAATCGTGTAACCAAGCTATCCATGACATTGTGATAACCTTCTCCTAAATGAAGATCATTCATGGCCCCAACACAATTAAAGAATCCCATTGTAATGACAATAGCTCCCAAAAGGTTGAATAAACTGTAATCTCCAAACCAAGAAAATGAATAAAACTTGTAAACCTAAATCAATCCAACACCACCAAAACTACGCATGTAAAACAATCATGTCATGCCAAAGTCCCAACAAAACAAGGAAAATCCATGACACTGTGATCACCACCCAATATACCTACACCAAACTCCCATCAAGTCTCACACAACTGTACCATATAGTCAACATAGGTCCCATATCATGATTGTATCAGGTAATACCATCTCTCTATATCTCATAATGACAAGTAAACCAATGCAACATATGACTAAACTAAGTCACAAATCAGAATTTGCATCAACACTAAAACATCTATGGACAAAGATAACCCACATCCAAGTCATATATGTAACTTGTAAGCATAGACAACCTACAACATTGCACAACCTGTAGATCTCACAATGCAACATGCAAACTCAACAATACATGTATAATGTTGTCAACAAAGGATTATCAGAGATAAACCTATAAGTTTGCAATGACTCAAACACCAAATCACCTTAGATTCAATTTGTCATCAACTCACAAAAAACACCATAAGTCAAATAGACCAAAAATAGCTCAAACTGATACAAACTGAACAAACCTCATAATATCATCTACCAACCTGCTCCACTACATAGTGCTCAGAAATATCTTTCCAACGCCTATAAGAAGTCCAAAATCTAACGAGCCATATGCACAAGTTATGTCCAGTCAAAACTCAAGATGTACATCTGGCTTCCAACTGGCAAAGCTCTATCAAAATGGCAAAATCTGGAAAAATCTCTAACACCACGGCATAGTACTCAGAAAAAGCTTTTCGTCAATAATAAAATGTTGAAAATCTGACATACTGGGTGAAAGTTATGTCCTCTAGTAAAAATCTGCCCAATTAGACTATATAACCACAACCTGGTGGCCCTCGAGTTGCAAGTTGGTGGCCAGGCGATGGCCTGTCAGTGGCGGTGGTGCACAAATGGTGAACTTTGGTAGCAGTGGTTGTTTCTATCGCTCTTAGCGGTGGTGACAACTTTGGCCTAGGCGACGTTGGGCGGTGACCCATCGGTGGTGTAGCCCACCCACCACCCACAAGGGCTAAGCCCCTATGGGCGGGACGTAATAGCCCTTTGGGCGGCCACTCGCCCAGGGGCTAGGCACCAGGCTGCAACCCCCTAAGCCTGGGCACTGGTCACTCAAGTCACCAGTGGCACAGGCCCCTAGCCACCCCCTTTCCCTTTTAAATTTGTTTTTAATTTATCAAAAATTAAACTGTATAAACAAAATAACCTTATTTTCAATTTCTTGAATTAAAAAAATTGCAAACCTGAAGCCCACGCGGGAGGGGCATGATAGCCCTCTAGGCGGCCACCCACCCAGGGGCTAGGCAATAGGCTACAGCCCCCTGAGCCTAGGCGTTGGTCGCTCAAGTGACCAGGCCCCTTTTCCCTTTTCAATTTATTTTTAATTTATCAAAAATTAAACTTTATAAACAAAATAACCTTATTTTAGTTTCTTGAAGAAAAAAATTCTGCAAACATGCGACCATACCTATGTTGATGCAGGCAACAAGGAATAGAATATTCTGTATTAGATGCTGACTATACCGTTGTACAGTACAAAAACTTTTTCTGAAGATTCCTTGTAAGATTCCCTAGGGCACAAAATAGGGCAAGATTTTTGTCTCTGAATATGGTCAAATTATATGTTTTTCTTCATCTACAGGACCTCCTAAATTCAATGGCAAGACTTGTTTTTGCCCAAGAGGATTCCTACAAAAACTAACCTCCAAAACCCCTCATACAAAGAGCCCAAATCTCCTTCAAACCCTAGATCTGCAACAACTCAAGTCTACAAACAACCTTGTAACCCTAAAAATGTATACATTCTTTTTTGCATAGCTAAGGTTATCAAATAAGGACTTTCTCCCACAACCAAACAACAAAACTCTAATGCCAAATGTTGAAAATATGCAACCATAAAGATTATTTCCTCATAACCGAATGAAAGATTAATATGCAAACAATAACCATAAATCAATATACAAAAGAATAGACAATCATACCATCAATGGTGACACAAGATATACCCTAAATTTTTCCCTCAATGAGGATTTTCATGGTATGATTGTCTATTCTTTTACATATGGATTTCTGGTTATTGTTTATATATTAATCTCTAATTGGATTACGAGGAAATAGTCTTTATGGCTGCATATTTCCAACAGTAACATTTTTGTAACATAGATCCAATTGAATAAAATATTGTATTATGTTCTATTACGTTTCATAACATAAATCAATCTCCCTAATCTTTATGAATAATCTACAAAAGCTACTATCCTAATCCAAATCTCTCTAGTCCCCAACATCTCAACTATGCATTCCTTTAGAAGCCCATTTGGCCAAGCAATCAACAGTGTTATTTCACTCCGTAGGATTATGAACAAAAGATATAACTTCAAATTCTTTGCCACACAGAGAATCTGCTTAGCCATTGAGGCTAACTTCCAGGGGAACTCCTACAAAATTTCTTTATTCAAAAGGGATACTAAAATCATAGAACCACTTTCACATATAATCTTCTTCCATCCTATAGCCCAAGCCTTTTCAAGAGCAAAAAGAATTGTTCTTGCACTATCACAAGCAATACCACCTATTCTCGCAACACCTGGGTCGCCCCTTGAGTAACCATCAATATTAATTTTAAGAAAATCATAGAGGAGACCACTTACTCGAATGGTTCACCTTCTTAAACTTATGAATTCTAGAACTAAACAAAGCCTGAGAGGGAGAAGGATAGGTCAACTTCAAGAGATTAACTAGGCGTAAATCAGAAGAAGTAAGAACCTCATCCATACAACATTTAGCCTCAATAGTCTCTAAGCATACATTTGATTTTATTCCTAACATGTAACTCATCTTTGCAAATCCTAGAATATTCACCTATTTAGCTCCAATGCCTGGTCTATTCCAAAGATGCCACCATAAGCTCCAAATTTCCATAGAGAAAAGGCATTGAAAAAAAGGTGATTTGTGCTTTCCTCATTAATGCCATAGAGAACACAAATGGATAGTCCCTAAAATCCTCTCTTGCAAATGTTTTCCCAAGTTAAGCATTTATTACGACTTAACAGTCGCAAAAAAAATTAGACTTAGGCCAACCATACTTATTCCATACTCTTCTAATCCTCTCTTGCAAATGTTTTCCCAAGTTAAGCATTTGTTATGACTTAACAGGTAAACCCTTCTTTTTGTATAACCAAAGCGTGGTAGCCAAGAGAAATTAAATACTCACCTTTAAGATTGTGACCCCAAGCAAGAACATCTAGCTCGTCCAAAGAGCTACATAATCTAGTAGCCAAAATTGAAGCAAGGGCATCTCTATCACTCCTTCCAACAATGAGATAAGAACCTTCCAAAAGAATTATTATAGGTAAGAAGATAGAATAAGAAGATGATTGTCCCAAGAATCACCCAAAATAAAGCATTATTACCTTTATTAATGATCGAGAACAGACCACCCCCCTCTCCTACATCTGCAAACAAGGTCCCTACCTACTGGCCATAAGAATTTCTTAAAAAGACCATCAAAAAGTAGAATTTCTTAAAAGACTACATATTCACATATAAATTATTTTTGTATACATCTGAATTTAATTTCATTTTTTAAATGAATGTCTCAAAGTCTTGGAGTTGATTTGCTTTTTAGATACTTTTCTAAAATCTCCACTTGGGTGAGCCAAGTTTACAAGTGTAGATATAATCTAGGGCCAAAATCAAAAATCATATCTAATGGGAAACAAATAGATAGGAACCTATATTATAACCAATGAAGAGCCCTAGAAGGCAAGTGTTCTTTGAGCTCCTATTAGTTGCTGCTTACAAATTTGTACCTTCTAAGTAGAAATCACTTCAAATGTGCTATTTTGCTTAACAAATCTAACCGCAATCAAGTAGGATTATTGTGTTAAATCTGATAACTAAAAAAATATCACACTAAAAAGTATTAGATGATTGTGCTAAATAGAAACAACACAAGACTAAGATTGAAGGAGTATTGGGCTTAAACATGTTGTAAAGCAAGTTCTAGAAGCTTTTAGAGGATAGCAAAGGACTTATGAAAATGTCAAATGTTGGTGTTTGGGTCCCAATGATTGATATCTAACAAACTAGGAGTATTGGGCTTAAACATGTTGCAAAGCAAGTTTTAGAAGCTTTTAGAGGATAGCAAAGGACTTATGAAAATGTCAAATGTTGGTGTTTGGGTCCCAATGATTGATATCTAACAAACTAGGAGTATTGGGCTTAAACATGTTGCAAAGCAAGTTTTAGAAGCTTTTAGAGGATAGCAAAGGACTTATGAAAATGTCAAATGTTGGTATTTGGGTCCCAATGATTGATATCTAATAAACTAGTACGATATCTAACAAACTAGTACAAATATTCGCCATTGCTTCCCAAAATGGAGTAAATAACAAACTATCTCAATCAATTTGATACTTATGGAACCCTAGAATAGAATCTAGCTCTAGAGTGTTAAAGATATATGGTAATAGTGAAAAAACAATGAGAAGGATGAGGAATGTGACAAGGGAATGAGAGCTATCAAAAATGACAAGAGGAGATGAGGATTTCAGAAGTAAAAGTTGCATAAGAGGTTGAGATATCCCTAGAACACAATTGTAGCATAAGTATTAAAGTAGTAGTAGAATGACACCACTTGAAAAGTGTAAAGTAATAGTTAATAGCAAGAATGGAAGGAGAGTGAGCAAGAGTCAAATTGATGGTGAAAGTTTATACTCATATTGCAATCAAACAATAAAAAGAGCTCAAATTTTAAAAAATCTAATTAGATATCAAACACTAGCACTTTATGCTTGTAATAAAAGGGCCCAAAATTCAAAAATTCAAATTAGATTATATATGTCAAGAAATTGGCAAAAGGATTCATACAACCACAACACTTACTAAAAAATGATCATATTTGCTTTTAAAAAATTGACACTAAGAAAAATCTTAAATCTACTATTTAATAATTATATTTATTTTTAAAATGTAATTGAATTGTTGTATATTTGAAAATGGAATTGAACTACTATATTTATATTTAGAAAAAAAAATTTGTCCCTCCTTTTTTTCAATCATTTCTATCTTTCATGGTTTTGATTTTTTATTTTCTTCAATTTTTTTTTTTTAAAATTTTTTCCAATTTATTTTTTTATTTTTATTTTGATTTTATTTTTTAATTACATTTTTGAAAATATAATTATTTTTATTTTTCAATTTAATAAATAAAATAAACTAAAACATTATTATTAACCTTATCATATGGAAATAGTTTTGGAAATATGTTTACCATTAAATTGTTGATCTGATTCTTGTAATTAACCAGTTATACAGCTATATTTGTATATAGTCTTGTAATTGTTGCCCTTGTAATCTATAAAAAAAAAAACGTTATGTAAAATGACTGCCCATCCAATCTCCACAATATGGAACACTGCTCATGAGCAAGTAAAATCTGTCTTTCCTGGGGATGGATCGATTTGGAAAGCAAAAAGTCCAGTTGTAGGAACCCCAAAACCCTTTTGGGGAAATTACCAGAAGCCCTTTCCACTGTTTTTAGTCCAGACAACCATGTATTAGGTAGAGAGAAATATATGGTTATTCAGATTAAATATTTTTATATTTAATATAAAAATATTTAATATTTTAATTTTATTTATAAAATTAATATAACAAATTATATATATAGATAGTTATTCTTTTTAAATTAGAAATTTCTATCTTATTTTCTTGTTTATGAAGTGTATAATAAAAAAATTATCTGATTTTCTAGTTTATGAAAATTGTATATAACTTATTTATATATATATATATAGATAGATACATATCTATATGTATGCATACAATTACAAATACATATAATTATATTGTCATAAATTTATATACATAAATATAAATGTATACATACAAGTGTAATTTATATATGGGCATGTTCTATATACATATTTATTAAAAACATCTATATCAATATACATGTTTATAACATGGAACACACATAAATAGATATATACAGACGTGTTTGTATATATATGCATATAAACATTTGCTATATGCACATATAGATATTTATAACATAATAAATAACATAAATGCATATATACAAATAGTGGCATGAATACAAATAGTCACATATATGTATTTGTGTATATATATGCATGCACATACATATGTGTGTTTGAGCATCACACATATTTATAAAAGATATATAAACTTATATATGTAGTACATAGTCATTACATAATACAAACATATACACATAAATATATATACACAAACAATATTTGAATTAGATGTATATCCTAGTATACCTATATATATATACACAAAAATACCTAAGTGCCTATTCCCACCTATATGTGATAAATTGATTAAATAAATAGGCACCTATCTGTTGGCATACTTTAGATATTTTTTTAATATAGGTATATAATTCTATGATTAAAAAATTAATCTCTTAATTGAAAATAAGTCTATAATAAAATTAGTTAACATAAAAATATATATATATAATAATATAAAAAACAAAAACTCTGTTCATAAAAAATAAAAAATAAAAAATAAAAACCAAAAAAAAATTGGAAATATTAAAAAAATAGAAAAAAAAATAGAAAATCAAAAAGACTATGGAAAAAAAAAATCCTCACCATATATTTTTTAAATATAACTATAAAAATAAAAAACAAAAAAAAAATAGAAAGAATAAAAAATAAAAAATAAAATACATGAGGAACACATATAGCAAGTACATAACCTCCAGTCTAAAGATATGTCTCAGCATACTATTTAGTTTTTTTAGTAAAAATTCTAAAAATCTTATATAAAATCTTTTAGCTCCCATCCTATGAATGTAAGAACGCCTCTTGGCATAATAACTATAGATATACTGTAAGGCAACATCTCCACATTAACACTAGCTTACATAAAAAAGCCTTGACATAAAACATTGTTTCTATAAATTAATAATTATCAAACACCCTTTTACTTATTACATGTGAAGTTAAATTCTAATAACCATCATGGTTATACCTAAAAATGGATTAAGAAATTTATTTTTCCAAGTCACATCAATAAACCAACCAATCACATAATGAGACATAAAATATTGCTAATATATGCTTTGATGGAACTGGAATGTATTTTCAAACTTCAATGTCTATGCAATGTATTTTCAAACAACTTAGGGTTATGTCATTGATGCCTCTTCAGACAGCTTAAAAATGTCATAGCCAATGTAGCTTCATTATTGATGGCCAAAATCCAACCACTAACTTCCAACTCTTAATTCACCTGTAAAAACATATTAGATTTTCTTTTTAAATTTAATATAGAGACGCAAAGTTACTGCTCACCCCAGTGAAAATACAGCAGTGCCAAGTGCAGGTTAGATGTGGGAAAGCGAGGCGATACATATATAAGTATTTTTCCTGTGAAAATATTTACTTGTGAAAAAATGCAAGTCTACTACTTACCATGTTGCTCTCTTGTAACAGAGCCTTTGCAATGACTTGTACAGAAAAAATTATTCAGGGCATGATTAAATAATAAACATTAAAATTAATAACAATAACCCACAAGTTCAGATATCTACATTACTAGGGCTTTAAACTTTTTTTCCTCGTTTACAATTTAATTAAAAACTACAATTACAGAAATAAAATGATTAAAGAAAATGCTTCACACCCAAAATTGGCAACTGGGTTAGGCTCGTATCAAATAACAGAAAAAGCTTCAAACCCAAAATTAGCAACTGGGTTGGACTCGAATAAAATAAAAAGCAATGCAAACATCCCATAAAACCACTTTATATTTTTCTTCTGATCTAAAGCAAAGCATTACCAGTAAATAAAAAAAACCCTAGAATATGATAGTGAACTTTGATGTCTCATCCCCATATGATCAACTTAGAATAAAAATATGATCCAGCTGATAGACTGAGAAGGATGGATTCAATCTTGGGAACCGTATTCATCTCTAAGGCATGACAAGTAAGCCATAGAGCCAAACTTGTCAGATCCCTGTATTTGATAGACACCATTAATGAAAACACTGTAAGGATTGACTGTTCCATCCTGGAATGATCAACCAGATACAGCGAATTTTAAATCTAGTTGACAAAACAATAAAATCTAAAAGATGAAGTAAATGTAGGGCATCCCCTATCTCTAGGGCAACAAAATTCATTGGCCATAGAGTCAAACTGAGGCCCCTTCATCGTCATAGCTTCTGCTACTATTAAACTCAACATTAGAGCCAGATTTTCTGGTATTAACCTCTGACAGGAAAAATACATGTCAATACCCCCAGTTTTATCCTCTCTGAAATTTGCTTTTAGGGTTTCCAAGGGATCGGTTCACACAAACCCTAGCATTTTCCGTAAAGAAATCTGTGCTTTTAGCGTTTTAAAAGAGAGTGGATTAGGTTTTTTCCGCTTCTAGGACTTTCTGTAGGGTTTGCCAACGCATTATGTTTAGAAAAAGATAGGGATGGCATAGAGGATTGATATCCTTTGATTATTATTTAAAAAGTAATGTAATTTTTTATTTCATCTTCAATTAGAATCAATTTGGTGCTTCGGTCCCGTTCATGGGATTCCTAGCTCTAATCTATCCACCATCGATTGATATATCGTCCACCTTTGTTGGCAACGTCTTCATCATAGAGGGGATAAAGAGCTAACCGACGCTTTAGGAGAATATTATATTTGGGACAAATTCAAGGTTGGTGTGAAGAAAGGTGATAGGCCACACTTGTTAAGCTCTCTCTTCTCTCCCTTGCACCATCTTTGTAGAAACAACCTTGTTGCCTTTGATCAAGGAGGTCATAGTCACTTAGGGTTTTCTCAAAGGAGATGAAGGACTTTATAATCTGGCCATGAATGTGCTAAAATTGTGTGCCTTAGACAAAACCTTGCCTCTTCAGGAGCATTTGATCATGGCAAAGGCTAAAAAGGCCATAAAGTTTCCTTGGAGGAGGGTTGTGGCTAGTCAAATGGGACAACTTCTCCTATGGCTCTGAGTTTATGAGTGTATGATAGTGCTTTCTCTGGAAGGTCTATAAAATTGTCTTTATTGGTCCTTAGTAGTCTATTTTTGGCATGTCAATCTTTAGTTTTAGTATAGATAGGGTTGATAATGGCTTTTTGGTTGGTTGTATTTTGATGTTGTTAGCTAATGTCATTAGGATATATGGTAGAAAATCACTACCATTTTGTAAAGATTTTGTTTCTTTGCCACAAATTGAGGCGTGATTTTTTAAATGATTTTTTTGTATACTTCTCATAAACTTTAATAGAAAGGGAGAGGACCCTTACCCCTCACTTGATTAAGCAAAAAAATATTGATCCTTGAGAATATTTTTTATTTCTATTATAAAGGGAAAAGAACAATCCTTAACTTTAGTCTAGGTTAATTCAATAGAATATATATAAATAAGAAAACAATCAACTTATTTTAACTAAATGAATAAATAGTTGAAGTCACATTAGATCTTGGTAATTGTATTTGCTGAGAAGGATAAGAACACTTAGTTCTATGATTGAAGAATGTATACCAATCTAATATGATGCTAAAATATGTGTCTCTCCAGATAAAAAAATGGTTGTGGTTATCTAGGTATAGATCAGAATCAAAATCTTTGACTTTTTTCTTGAGCAAGGATGACTTTGCCAATTTTGTCTTATGACCTTTGTCCTTTGAGTAAACTAATGTGTCACTATTTGATTTCTCTTTCTAATATATATGGGCTGGCAATATTGATAAATACCCTTGAGAGATAAACAATATCAAAGACAACAAGCAATCCCTAGGACACAAATTCTTTACTCCTTTTTAAACACCGAATCCAAATGTGTCATTGTTGATTTGCCTTTCTAGCATGAGAAATGGTTCCTTGATTCCCTAATGATTCCTCCATGATTAAAATGAATGAAATAAATATCTTTAAATACTAGCACATGATGTCAAGCAACTATATGGGAATGTGTTTAAATAGGGATGGGATAAAGATTAAATGCATGGAAATATGCATAAATGGATGTGAAATAGATAGGGATAAGCATTGAGTCATGAGGCAAACTTGGCACAAGAGTATGGCAATTGTCAATATGTAATTGTATGAAGTCATTCCATCAAAATGGACTTGGAACTAAATGGGAATTGGTAGGGGTATGCTAATTTCACCATTATATTTTGCCCCCACTTTGAAGTGCATGTAAATATAGCATGAACATGTATTTTAAAGTACAAGGACAACCTCAACTAACATGAAAAGTAAATATTTAGACATTTATAAGGATATTTGGTCCATGTAAAGTAATAGAGTTCATTCTTGGATACTTATTGTGTTTATCTGCAATTAGTAGCTTTTGTCACATATGTGATGAGTAGCTTTTGTCGCACAAGTGAAATAGGCATGCAAATAGAAAGTAGTTTCAGTTGTCTAGAAAGGAAGAGTAGAGAAAGAGAGGAGGGTTAGATATTTTACCTTTATGGAAAATGATTTAAAAAATACTCCACTTGATTAGAGTAATGTGATATGGCATGTTCAATATGTCCATGTGGCTCCACTCAATTATGGAAGTTGTAATATGGCATGTTTAATACAACCATGTGACTCCACTTGATTGTGGAAAATGCGATATGGCACATTCGATACGGCCATGTGATTCTATTAATGTGGAAAAATGTGATATGGGACGTTCAATATAACCATGTGACTCCACTCAATGTGGAAAATGTGATAGTTTTATGCTCAGTTGTGAACGTGAAATGCAATCGATCTCTACTTAATGAACTGATGCAATAGAACTCCACTCAATTGTGGGTGTGTAATATGATCAAGATTTGTGTAGGTACAATGATGAGTTTATGTGTAGCATAAGTCACTACCTAAAATTTCAATCATACGAATGTTAGTGACTATATATATATATATATATATATATATATATATATATATATATATATATATATATATATATATATATATATATATATATATATATATATATATATATATATATATATATATATATATATATATATATATATATATATATATATATATATAGGAACATTAGGGCAAAGTATGTACTTTTGTTCTCTACATTTTGCCCCCACTTTGGCTTTCATGTGAATGACATGAATCATTCGTGCTAAAGTAAAGAGGATGGTAATTAAAAATAATCAAATAGATTCAAAAAGGATATACAGTTGGGTGATGTCACATGCTTTTCTCCATGTTGTTGGTAGATATGATCTTCAAACTTGCACACAAAATGTTATTAATAGAATCTACAATAACTACATCCATATTGTGAAAAATAATAATCAATAATTGCATATAAATAAGCATGAAATGAAATAAATACAATACAATGTTATGTTAAGCATAATATTGAGTGTGAGAAAAAGAGACATAGGGATGTCATCAAGTTGGCCCTTGCAAAACCATGTAAAAAGATAGTGTGGGACCCACATGTTAGAGTCACTTTAACCATTGCATCAATATCAATGTAGGACCCATAAAGGAACCACTTTAACCATTGTACAATGTGGGATACATGCCCCCCTTAAATTGGATGCATAATACCAATGTGGAATTATGGCCACATATGTTAATGTATTGGCCCTAATGTGTAAATTGAAAGATGTAAGCATGAAAAGCTCACATGAAAGGGAACAAGTAGTTGTTTTTGAAAATCCCATGTCTATGGAAAAAACAGAAATGTTGGATTCAAATATGACTTGTGAGGTTTTGGAAGAAGTTAATTTTTCAAAGGAAAACCTAGATTCTGTTAATATTGGGGAGGCTTCTTTAAATCACTTTGTAAATTCCTCTATTTCTGAAGAAGAGCACCAGTCTGTAAAGGAGTTAGAGGAAGAATGTCCTTTTGAGTTTGCAGTTGGTAATTTTGAGGGTTTTGACACTCCTGTTTTTACTAGTGACAAAATCAAGAAAATTTTGTTTAATTCCTTTAACAATGAGGAGAATATTGATAGGGAAATTGCAACTAAGGTGGTTGACTCAAGTTTGGATGGTTTCCCTTTTTCTGAAGAAGAAGCAAATGCTTTTGTTGAAAGAACCATGTGTAAAGTAGCTTCTGACCTTATAGAAGAACTAGCGGATGAGGTAATTACAGAAAAGCCAACTTCTATTGTAGCTGGATCAACTGATTTTAACATTTCTGTCCCAATAGATCCAGAAAACTATTTAAATCAGGGGAAGTCAGACCGAGATGTTCCACCAGGAGAAGAAAGTGAGGTTTTTGATTTTCAAACAAAGCTGTTGATTTCTCAATCCTTAAGTCAGGATTCACCTACCAAACAGAGTTCCATTTCTCCCTCCAAGCGAGGGCGTAAGCCAAAATCCTTTAAAACTCAGGAAGAAATTAAAGCCGGTTTGCAGGCCACCCTGGATACATGTCTGAGATCGGGGAGAGTGACAAACTCTCCCCACGAACAATGAAGATCCTTTCTTGGAATGTTAGGGGCATTAATGCCCCTAACAAGAGATGCTTGATCAAGCGTCAGTTAGATTCTTCTGGTATGGATATTGTCTTGCTTCAAGAATCAAAATTATCTCAATCTCAAGCTGATATTATTTTTCCAAACTGGTTAAAATGGAAGTATATTCACTTTCCTTCTCAGGGGGCTTTAGGAGATCTGGCTATTCTTTGGGATAGTAAAATGTGTGAAGTAGATTTAATTTGTTCTGTTCCAAATTTTTTATTGGTTAAAATCACTTCCTCCTCATTGAATTTTTGGCTCTTTAATATCTACGAACCTATTGCAACTAGAGAAAAAAAATAGTGTTGGGACATTTTAGCAGCACTCTTAGAGCAATTATCTGGGGAGAAAGTTATTCTAGGGGGGATTTTAATGCTATTTCTTGTTTAACAGAAAAGTCAGGAGGAATTTGTCCTCCCCATAGGGTAATAGAGGATTTTAAAGAATTTATTTCAGATAATGCCTTAATTGATAGCCCTTTACTGAATGGGAGCTTCACCTGGTCTAATAGGAGGAAAGGTTTTTTAAATATTACAGAAAGATTGGATAGGTTTCTATTCTCTTCTAAGTGGTGTCTTGAGTCAAACATTCCTGGGTCTTCAGTTGTTCCTTTTACAGCCTCAGATCATTTTCCTATTTCTATTCAACTGGAGGCCAATTTGAGTAGAAAGAAATATAGGGCATCATTTAAGTTTCAAGCTATGTGGTTTAGAGATAAAAAATTTCTACCCCTACTCGAATCATGGTGGAAGAATGCTCCTTTTGTCAAAGGCTCACATATGTTTTGGGTTCATGAAAGGTTGAAATATATGAAAAGAAAAATTTTGGAATGGAATAAAACTTCATTTGGTAATATTTTTTCACAAAAAACAGCTCTACAATCTCAGTTAGATTAGTTAAATGAAGCTATTATCAGCAAGGGCATGGATAATGCTTCTTTTGAAAATGTTAAAACTCTTCGATCTCAATTAGAGGAAATTTTAGCTTGGGAAGAAATTTTCTAGAGACAGAAATCAAGGGAAGTATGGTTAAAGGAAGGAGATCGAAATACAAAGTTTTTTCATGTTTCGACCATGTTAAGAAGACAGAAAAACTCTATTTGCTCAATAAAAGATTTTATGGGAAATATTTTACAAGAGGATTCTCTCATTCAAAAAGAAGGTATTAATTTTTTTCAGAAACTTCTCTCTAGAGAAACAAATCAGATTCCCACTTCGATTGTAGCAGAAGTTATAAATCATATTCCTAAGCTAATTTCTCAAGAAGATAATCTGGGATTGATGAAACATTTTACTCTAGAAGAAATCAAGGCAGTAGTCTTCTCCCTAGATCCAGACAAATCTCCTGGCCCAGATGGTTTTACTCCTCTTTTCTTTCAAAAATGTTGGGAGTTTGTGGGAAAGGATATTTGGCTGGCTGTAGAAGAAGCTCGGAGAAATAGAACTATTTTGAGAGAAATCAATTCTACATTTATTGCTTTAATTCCAAAAGTTGTTTCTCCCTCCTCCTATGCGGATTTCAGACCCATCTCACTTTGCAATACTTTTTATAAAATTATCTCTAAAGCAATTACCTTAAGGCTTGCTACCCTTATTCCAAGAATTGTTTCTGATGAACAACGAGGATTTGTCCCAGGCAAGGAAACTTCAGAAGGTGCTTTGGTTGCTCATGAGGTACTACATTCAATTCATCAGCATAAACTCCCTGCTATGCTGGTTAAGCTAGACATGTTAAAAGCTTATGATAGAGTGTCTTGGGATTTTTTGTTTCAAGTTCTCCTCAAGTTTGGTTTTTCTCCAAAATGGTCCAAATGGATTTCTTCTTGTATCTTTGGTGCAAGTTTTTCAGTATTGATTAATGGCTCTCAATCTGATTTCTTTAAGTCCTCCCAAGGAATAAGGCAGGGAGATCCTCTTTCCCCTTTCCTTTTTATTTTAATGGCTGAAGGATTGAGTAGATTAATTACGAGACATAACTCATTAGGTCTCTGGAAAGGGATAAATATTCCTTGAATTCCTTTTTCTATTACGCATGCTTTGTTTGCAGATGATACTTTGTTGTTTGGGCAGCCTGTGATGAAGGAAGCTAAAGTTTTGAAGGATGTTATTTCCAGGTATTGTTTAGTATCGGGGCAGAAAGTGAATCATAGTAAGTCTAAAATTTTCTTTTTCTTTTCATCTTCTTTGGTGCAAAGAAGGATAGCTAAGTTTCTTGGTTTTCAAGTTGATAATTTACCTTCAAGGTATTTGGGAATCCCCCTTTTTTCGGGTTCAATTAAAAATATGTTTTGGGATAAACTTATTACAAACATTAAAGCTAAAATATCTTCTTAGAAAGGCAAATGGCTGACCTTGGCAGGGAAAATTCTAATGATCAAAACAGTCTTATCAGCGGTTCTGGTTTATTTGCTTTTAGTTCTGAAGGTCCCAAAAACCATTCTTTCTCTTATTGTGAATATTTTAAGAAAATGTTTGTGGAATGGCTCCAATTTAAATGGGCGAAAGATCCCTCTAATCTCATGGGATAAAATTTGTATTCCTAAACAGCTAGGAGGATCTGGGATTCATAATATTGCAGCACAAAATAAAGCTCTTGGAGCTAAACTGGTCTGGAATTTATATGAAAAATCAGATTCTAAGTGGGGAAAAATAATGTATGCAAAATATCTAGATTTGTTTTCACCTGAAAGAATATTTACTATTCTCAACCCAATCGAAGGTTCTCACATGTGGAATTTTTTGATAAATTGTCAAGAAGTTATTTCCCCTTTTTTATCTTGGGTTATCCATGATGGAAACTCTGCCCTTTTCTGGGATGACTCTTGGAATAATCATCCTCCTTTAGCTAAAACAGAAGGTCTTCAAGAAATCAAATCTTTTTTGTGTCAGGTTTGGGGAACAAAAGTTAAAGATTATTTTGAAATAGATCATAATTCAGAAATTATTAAAGTCAAATGGAAAGATTTTGATGATTATTTGGTCCCTCAAGAGCAGAAGATTTTGCTCAAACATATTCTAAAAGATAGAAGACTTTTTATCTCAAGTGAAAAGGATAAACTAGTATGGGCTCCTTCAAAATCTGGTCGTTACACAGTTAAACAAGGTTATCTAAGTATCACTGGCAAGGATTCTAATCCAAATATTATTTGGCCCTATAAGCTTTGTTGGAGCGAGCCTTGTCTGCCTAAAGCAGGAACTTTTACTTGGTTAGTGCTAAACTATCGAATCCTTACTAGTGATAGTTTAGTTAAACTTGGGATTACAAATTCTTTCTTATGCCCCTTCTGTCATGAGGTGGAGGAATCAGTGGATCATCTTTTGCTGAATTGTAATTTCTTCTCACAAGTTTGGTATTGGCTTCTTTCAAAATTGAGTTGGTTGGGTCCTCTTCCTTTTTCTTTACTTCAAGTCTTCAAAAGTTGGCCTATGTTATTTTCAAAATCTACTTTTTCTGTATTATGGCTTGTCTCGCCAAGTATTGTCATCTGGTCATTATGGCTAGAAAGAAATAATCGAATATTCAAAAAAATAAATAACGCTCTCCATATAGTTATGGGTAAAGTTGAAAAAACTATTTCCGAAGTGATTTTAGCCTCATTTCTATCAAAAAAGGAGGGGTCTTTAATCTTCACAAACTGGGATGATATGATATTAAAGAATTGGAAGCATTTAAGGTTGCCTAACTCTAACTGTTTTCTGTTGGAAGCTAAGATTGATCGATCCTCTATCCATTGGATCCCTCCGCCTGAATCTTTTGTTAAACTCAACTTTGATGGTGCGAGTAGAGGCAATCCAAGAAATTCAAGTGCTGGGTGTGTTATTAGAAATCATCATGGAGTAGTTCTTAGCGCTTTGTCAATGAAGCTGGGTACAATAACAAATAATGAGGCTGAGGCTTTGGCTTTAATAGCTGGTCTAAATTTAGCATTCAAATGTGGCTTTAGAAGCCTTATCGTGGAAGGTGATTCAATGAATATTGTTCGAGCTTTTTCCAGTAACTCCTCTCCAAGTTAGAAAATTGATTACATTTTAAAGTCTGGAAGAGATATACTGAAGCATTTCCATTCTTTTCAAATAATTCATACTTACCATGAAGGTAATTTATTAGCAAATTTTTTAGCCAATCTTGCATTCAGTTCTAAAGATGATGTTATTGAATGGGATTCTGCTTCCTTTCTTTTGATCCCTAGAGTTAGTTATATTTTGGAGAAGGACAAATAGGTTTAATTTGGATCCCCGGAGTTAGTAATATATTGGAGAAGGACAAAAAGGTTTAATTTGGAATAAATTTGGTTGACTTCATTACACTATCCTTATTTATTTCAATCACTACTCTATCGGCCATCCGTGCTGTTAAGCTGACGTCTTTTATTTGCTTTCAAATATCTTTTCATGGAGAGTGTAGTACTTCGATGTATCTCTTAAGTGCAGGATGAAAGACTTCGCACAAGGGAACTGGCAATCCTTTATCTTTTATAATTGATGGTTCTTGTGTGTTCATTTAACTTGGTAGTATAATTTGTTTATGTTCCCGTAGCTTCTTTTATTTCTTACTTTTGATAACCTTCAAGTTTTTGCAGTTTAGCATGGGCTCTGCCCATAGGAACTCCAGAATTTCCTGGCCTATTCAGAACTGGGAACGGCCCCTTCTTGGTTTTTTTAACCCAACTTCATTGCAGGAAGTATATAAGATTTATGAGGACTCTGTTGGAAGAGTGATCGCTCAGGTTTGTGACTTACAAGTTTTAAACTCTCTAGTTGCTATCTACCCTTCTCAAGCTGCCTCACATTTTCTTTCTAATGCGATGGACCTTTTGCAAAGTGGAGATAGGGTAAGGGATCTGGGTATAATGTTTGTTCAGAATGTTCATTTCTCTGAAGATACATTTAATATTGCTTTAGAAGATTATGATCTGCATGAAGGTTCTGCTCTTGTGGGAGGGTTATTTGATTGCAGGTTGCTGTTTCGCACCCCTGAACTCCACTGTCTCTTCAATGGTATTATGCATGGTCTCTGAAATAACTACGTGGCTTCCTTTCAGAACTCTATCCATTGTCACACGCGCGAATTAGGGAATCACTTGACAGTTAAAGCTTCAGAAATTTTTAATGCATTACACTTTTTGTTGAATTATGTTCCTCCTCCACCACCTCCTCCTCCTCAGCTCACAAAAAATGAGGATCAAGACGAGGATCATGTCTTGCAGGTTATAGAAATTATAGACTAATTGGGACTTCCATCATGTTTTGGTTTTTTGTACTAAGTTTTTTTGCTACTCTGATCAGTGGTCGACTCCTCCAGCTGCCATGTAAATATTTTTTGTTATTAGTATGTACTCTGCTAAGGACTGAGTCACAGAATGTTTCTACTGGATCGATTCTTTTTTCTGAGTTGATTTTTGCTATATTTTGTCATAAATAGGATATAACCAGAGGTTTTCTTTGTCGATTCTTTCCTGTCGGTATGCCTCCCTGAATCTGGCATTTTGTATTTCTCCTTATTATTAATATATTTCAATGGTTTATACCACTTTTTGTTAAAAAAAAAAGATTGTCCCCAATTTTGTCCCCAAATACGAGGATAGGGCCTACAGTAAATATAAGTCATGTAAGTGCGAGAATGTACAAATGTGCAAGTGTTTCATGTGTATGATGTAAGCATGTAAGGATGACATAAAAATAGTGGCGTAAAATGTAGTCATTGGAAATACCTTGAGGGGAAGTGTCAGAAAAGATATCGACATATAAAGACAATGGTGGATAAACCATGTACTATTATGGTTAAACATAGTATGTATCAAGTATCTTCTAGAAATGGAGAGTGGAGAAATTTGTTGCCAACTTGAAACATAACATCAGTGAATGCCCCAAAGTGGGGAAGCTAAACAATATGGTGTGTGAGAAATGCAAAGCACCATGAGTGTAAAGGAGTTCAACATGAAGTATGAAAGTGACATAGGGGAAGCACAAGAAACAAGGCATAAGAAAAAGGACAAAATATATCAAGCAAAAAAAGAGTTCGAAAGAAAAGGAGGAGCACAACAAACAAGGAACACATAAAAGGCCAACTAAACAATGTAAATAGAAATAGATAATCAAGAAGAAGGAACACAATAAATGTGGACATCCATCAAAAAAGTCATACATGAAACCAAAAAGTAAGGGCAATTGTTTTTTGGTCAACACAATGAAACTATGTTGAGGAAATTTCATGACTTTGCATCATCCCAAATCCTTAGAGAATAACATAAAGGAAAACAAAGAAAAAGATTTTATGAAATAAAAGGAATGTTCATGGCTACTCATGTTAACATGAACCATTAAAGGTGGTTTTGCATCATACACATATTAAATATGAACACAAGGAAACAACATAAGTGCAATCAAGGAAAGCCAAAGTAGAGCACATAATAAAAACAAGTCATAAGTAATAATAAATGGGGATGATCAACCAATATAAGTATCATAACCATCACCATTTAGGAGATCATTATCAGTCCAATAGTCCATTGTTAAAAACTCAAAATTAATTATTGTAGAACCTGTTAGAACACAATGATATACTAAGAGAGGGGTGAATCAATATATACCAAAACTTATTCCAAATTAACTTTACCAAATAAATCTTCTTACTGCTTTAAACAAATGATAAAGTAAATTAAGTAATTCAAAGCATAACATAGAATCACACAACCACAACACTAGATTTACGTGGAAAACCCAAGAAGGGAAAAACCACGGTGAGCAAGCTGCTTGGATCTACTATCCAAATCCAACCTAACAAATAATGATAAAAAATAGATCTTACAACAAGTTTTAGGGGCTACAACCTAAGGGACGACACACTCCCTGAAATACAATGCTACAACACTTACATAATCACACTTAACAGATCTCACTAATCAACCACCTCCGCAACATCAACACACTTCACTCTATCACAAATCTTCACCTCCTCTACACAATGAAAATTGTTGCCTTCAACACACATCCACACACACAATCACTCACTTCCACACTTACACATACATCTTCTCACACTCTCACACACTCTTACTTTTCTCAACAAACAAGTTCTTTTATTTATACCTTTCGTAAATTATAAGATCTTTCTCCTATGTCAGCCAAGATGAAATGTGTATACATGAAACGTGCAATGGCCACACCTAGTCAGCTCCAAAAGATGTAGAAATCCAATGCAATTCAAGCCAACTGATAACCATGACCTTTTCTTCCTTAACACATTCTTCCAAGATGGTGTACACTTCGAAACATCTAGCGTGATCATCAAAACACTTGAAGTTGGCCCAGCAAACACTTATCCTTCTACAAAATAGCTCCAAACCTAAAATGGTACCAGAGAGACCAATTAGCACCATGTGGATCACTGCAAAACCAACATAAGACTTGTAAAAACCTTGTCAACCATCTCTTCCTCTGAAATATATATTTTCTTTTCAACGCAAACAAATAGATACTAAACCTGGCATCACTTAAAACCTTGAACACACAGTCTTGAGATAGCGCATTGAAAAACCAACTTGTGGTGCACTTCAGCACTTGAAACCCAACATGAACAAACATATAGACCATATAAACACATTCTCCAAACATCAAAGCCAAAAGATGAACTGCGGTGGCTTTTTCTTTCTCCTCCAGACAACCCTAATCAACAACAAGATTTATCTTTGCTCTACTAACTCCGGAGAACCTCTATGGTACAACTTATCATCTGAAACTTGAATATATCAATCTTCTCATTTGTATCCAGCTATTCTTCAAACCACAGGACCTCATCTTCAAATGCGGAGAAATGCAGAGCACTTCTGTAACTCATCTTGACTACAACTCTAAACAACTATCTTCACTCTGCTAGCTCTAGAAACTTTTGTGGTAATTTATATGCTCTGAAATTAGGAACATACCTTCTTCACACCTATCTTTGTCTAACTTCCAAACCGCAAGGCCATACCTTCAAATGCAGAGGAATGCGGAGCATTCTCCCGAGCTACTTCAGTGCAACTTTTAGTGCCTTGGACAATTTGAAATTTTCTTTCAAAACTAAAGCAATGATTTTCATCTAGAAACAAAGAATACAATATTCATCACACCAAAGACTTCATTTACAACATCATACAACAATCAAAACTCTTTTCAACAAGAAATTACAACTTCTTCATATCAACATACAACTTTCACCTCTTCATGAACTTTAGAAGATAGGGTACAACTATGTATAGATGATACTGATCCAATGCATATTACATGACTTCCATCACCTTACCCTTCTCTTCACAACTTCACTGATCCATCTCTGATCACCTCAACATGCACTCATCACTTTGCTTATCTGTCTGCAATAATCTCTCTTTGGCATCACCAACACTGATCAACACACCATAGCACTATTGTCATCATCTCTGTTAACATCACTTCCACTTCCAACCTTCCATAACACAACACTATTGACATAAATGACAACACACTTGCAACAATCTCCCCCTTTGCCATTGATGGCAACACTTAACCTGATATGCAATTTTCTCCCCCTTTGACATCAAGGACAAAGGGCTAGTGGTCTTCTTCTAAACTGATCTTCTTTTAGCTCCCCCTGTCTGCATTTTCCATTCACTGCTCCTTAGCTATCAGCTCCCCCTGACTGATAAATCCTTGTCATCCTTCTAAACTTCTTAACTACATGCTCCCCCTGAGAGGTAGCCTCCATCAATCTAGGGATAAAGATATGTCTTGACCTTCTCCCCCTAGACAAATGCACCATTTATGCATCTAGTTAGAAGGAGGAGAAACAACCCCTAACTTTTGTCTGAGATACTCAAATGTGTCCTTAGAAAGTGCCTTTGTAAAGATGTCTGCAACCTGTTCTTTTGTAGGCACATACTCCAATCTGACCTCTTGATTTACAACCTTCTCTCTCAAAAAGTGATCCCTGATAGATATGTGCTTGGTTCTAGAATGCATCACTAGATTCTTTGAAATATTGATAGCACTTGTATTGTCACAAAGAATTATAGGAATGGGCTCATCATATACTACCTTGATATCCTTTAATGTTTACTTCACCCTCAATACTTGAGTGCAACAGGCTGCTGCGGCTATATACGTTGCCTCTACAGTTGATAAGGACATTGAATCCTACTTCTTACTAATCCATGAGACCAACTTGTCTCCCAAAAAGAAATCTCCTCAACTGGTACTTCTTCTATTATCAACACAACCAGCCCAATCTGCATTAGTATAAGCACTCAGGGAAAAATCATCACCCTTTTGATACCACAATCCATGTTCCAGAGTGCTCCTCAAATATCTGAATATTCTCTTAACTACCTTCACATGTGTTCCTTTAGGATCAACTTGAAACCTTGTAACCAAACACACAACTTGCATAATGTTAGGTCTTGATGTTGTTAGGTATAGTAGACCCCCAATCATAGACCTATACAAAGTCTGATCAGCTTCAGGCGACTCATCATCTTTACTCAAATGGAAACTAGTTACCATACGAGTACTCACTGGTTTGCAATCTTCCATCCCAAACTTCTTCAATATCTCCTTGACATACTTTATTTGAGAGATAAAGATGCCATCGTCTGATTGAGTAATTTGGAGTCCAAGAAAGAATCATAGCTCACCTAACATAGATATTTCAAATTCTTTTTGCATCTCTTTTGCAAACTTCTTACACATCTCATCATATCCACAAAGGATTATATCATCAACATACACAACAACAATTAGAATTTGTTCACCTTCATTTTTTATGTAAAGATTACTATTTGTGGTACATTTCTTGAAACCCTGCTAGAGTAAGTACTTATCCAACCTTGGATACCAAGCCCTAGGGGCTTGTTTGAGACCATATAGAGCCTTCCTAAGTCTGCATACCATGTTTGGGTCTCTTGATAACTGAAATCCAGCAGGCTTCTCTATGTAGACCTATTCTTCTAAGTCACCATTCAGGAAGGTAGATTTGACATCCATCTGATATACCTTGAATCCCTTATGAACTGCAAAAGCAAGAACCATTTTGATAGCTTCCATTCTTGCCACCAGAGCAAATGTCTCCTCATAGTCAACAACTTCAACTTGTGAATAACCTTTGCAAACTAACCTTGCTTTGTTCCTGACCACTTCTCCATATTCATTCAATTTGTCCCTGAATACCCATTTTGTACCTATCACATTCTTGTCTACAAGCCTTGGCACCAAATCCCAAGTCTAATCCTTCTCTATCTGATTTATCTCTTCTTCCATAGCTTGTATCCATCCTTCATCCTTTCTAGCCTCATCAAAAGTTTTAGGTTTTACTCTTGACAGTAAAGAAAAGCTTACTTGTTCATTTGTTCTTGCAAATCTTCTTCTTGTTTGAACTCCTTCATTCTTGTCTCCAATGATCTGATCTTTTGAATGATTCTTCTAAACATACTTGGAAGGAGTCTTGGTAGTCTTCTCTTGAGTTTCTTCCTTTTCTTCAACTTCTATTTCTTCTTCTGTGTAGGCAGATTTATCTAGCCAACAGTCCTCTTACTCATCTAAAATTTGATGTGACTCTTCATCCACTCTAACATTTGCACTCTCAACTACCTTCCTCAGTCTTTTTGTTGTAGCATTTGTAGGCTTTGATGGCAGTTGAGTATCCAAGGAAAATACCTTCATCTGCTCTTGAGTCAAACTTTCCTAGACCTTCTTCATCTCTCCTGATGTAGCATTTACTTCCAAACACTCTGAAGTATTTGATTGATGTTGGTCTTCCATTCTAAAGCTCATAAGGTGTCTTAGTGTTTGTGTCTTCTTTGTTGTCCTCTGTTAAGAATGTAGACTATGGTATGAATTGCTTCTTTCTAATATATATCAGGTAGATTAGCTTCACTCAACATTGTCTTGGCCATCTCTTGAAAAGTCCTATTCTTTCTCTCTGCAACACCATTTTGCTGAGGGGTTCTAGTAGCAACATAGTGTCTTTTGATTCAATGTACTTCACAGAATCCTTTAAACTCATTCGATGTGAATTCACCACCTCTATCAAACCTTAAACACTTGATTCTAGCATTCATTTCATTTTTAACCATAGACTTGAAAATCTTGAACCTACTAAAAGCTTCTGATTTTTCTTTCAAAAATGTAACCCATGTCATTCTAAAGTAATCTTCATTGAGCAACATAGAATACCTCTCACCTTGTAGACTTTTTAGCCTAGTTGATCTGCACAAGTTAGTATGAACCATCTCCAATGCCCTTGTAGTAGAATACTCCTTGGACTTGAAACTTATCCTTGTCTACTCCCCAACTTGACATTCCTTGCATATGGTGCTTGCAGGCTTGATGATCTTTAGCATGTCTCTTACAACTTGCATGGAGATCATCTTCACAAGATTATCAAAGTTGATGTGCCCCATCCTTTTGTACTGCAACCAACATTCATTTGTTTGTCCTAGAAGACAAGTCCTTTCATTAACTCCCTTTAGATTATACAAGTTGCCTTCTATCTTAAATCCTTCTGCCACCAATTTTCTATACTTTGCTCTTCTAATTTCACACCCTTGATCATGAAATGTGAGATTATACCCTTTGATACACATCTAACTTACACCAAGAAGATTATGCTTGAGATCTTCAACATAAATAAAATCACGTGTCTCAGACTTTCCATCAATACTTATAGTACCTTTTCGAGTGATCTTTGCAGATGAGTTATCTCCAAACCTGACCAATCCACCATTCCACTTACCAAGATTGATGAATTTACTCTTATCACCTATCATGTGATTTGTACACCCAATATCTATCACCCAGAGATTTGTTTGACCTTGAGCATGAAATGTTGTTTAGACAATCATTGAACTTTCAACTCTATTGTTTATCTCCTATCTTTTGGAAGAATCACTTTCCTCTGCTTGCTTAGTGACATCTATCAACTGAGACTCTGATTTTACCAAACCACTCCTAGAATATCTTGCTATATGTCCAAACTTGTTGCACATTTGGCATACCACATTGACATCCACCAGTGAAGCAAGAGAATTCCTACTTAGAAGATTTCTTCTATTCGTTTCAAACTTGCAATCTATAGCCTTGTAACCAAATTTGTTGTAGATAAAATAGTAACCAAAGAAAGCATGATTGAACCTGTTCATGGAGAAATGTCTTTCAAGAAGAGATTTTCCTTGAGTCATAATGAGATCCGCACCTTCAGCATCATCCAGACTTCCAAGCTTTGCCTTTGCCAACTCCTTTTTGGGTGACATAATTTCTTTCTTAAGTCTTGTACATTCTTTTGTCTTAGCTTCTATCAGATCTTTTTGTTCTTGATTCTCTCTCCTTGCACAATCCAAGTCTTCAAGAGCATAAACAAGTTCACCTTCAAAATCAACTTCATATTCTTCTTCATCTACATTTTTGTCTAAACCATCTAAGATCACCAAGGCCATGAATAGAGATTCTCCTCTTTCCTCATTTGATGAGTAGTGATCTACTTCTTCTCCAGAGTTGTAGTCTTCTTTGGAAAGGAGGTTCCTCTTGAAATTGATTTTCTTGAAACCCTTGCTACTATTTCATTTTCTCCAAATGGACATTTAGAAGAATGATGACCCATTCTTCCACATTTAAAACATTTGAAGGGTAGCTTACCTTTATACTTGCCTGATCCCCTTTTCAGCTTTCTCACAAAGTTTGCTTCTTCTTCCTCAACTTCATTGCATACATCAAATGTTCCTTCATTCTTCACAACATTGAAAGCAAATTCTCTTTGGCATGGACCTATGACTTCATTTCTCATCTCATAGGCAGTGAGGGACCCAAAAAGCTCTTCCATGGTGAGTTTCTTCAAATCTTTGGCTTCTTCAATTGCAAAAACTTTTGAATCAAATATGTGAGGGAGAGTTCTCAAGAATTTCTTCACAACCAATGAGTTAGCTATATCTTCACCCATACCCCTGATTCCATTGACCGCTTCATCTACTCGGTGCAAATAGCTAGCAATGTTCTCTTCTTTCATCTTTAGATTCTCAAATACTATTTTGTAAGATTGTAGTTTTTATTCCTTAGAGTGTCATTTCCTTCATAGAGATTATTGAGCTTCTCCCATATCTCGTTTGTTGTCTTACACCACACAACCTTAACTAACTTTGAACTGTACAAGCCACTTAAGATGGAATTCTTAGCTTTAGCATTTATTTCACGAGCCTTCTTCGCATCTGAATCTATAATAGGATGACTAAGTTCAACATATTCAACCATGATAGCTCTCCAAACATCATACCCTAGTGAGGTAAGATAGGCTTCCATACTTACACTCCAAAAATCATAGTTACTTCCATCAAATATTGGAGCTTTAGAAGAGGACTACTTCTGAGCTGGATGTGTTCTACTCTAAGATCTACCTTTAATTGTTAGGCTGCACCAAGGAACTTAGCTCTGATAGCAATTGTTAGAACATAATGATATACTGAGAGGGGATGAATCAGTATATACCAAAACTTATTCCAAATTAACTTTACCAAATAAATCTTCTTACTGCCTTAAACAAATGATAAATCAAATTAAGCAATTCAAAGCATAACACAAAAGCACACAACCACAACACTAGATTTACGTGGAAAACCCAAGAAGGGAAAAACCACGCTAAGCAAGCTGCTTGGATCTACTATCCAAATCCAGCCTCACAAATAATAATAAAAACATATCTTACAACAAGTTTCAGGGGCTACAACCTAAGGGAGGACACACTCCATGAAATACAATGCTACAACACTTATAGAATCACACTTAACAGATCTCACTGATCAACCACCTCTGCAACATCAACACACTTCATTTTGTCATAAATCTTCACCTCCTCTGCACAATGAACATTGTTGCCTTCAACACACATCCACACACACACACACTCACTTCCACACTTACACATACATCTTCTCACACTCTCACACACTCTTACTTTTCTCAACAAACAAGTTCTTTTATTTATACCTTCCGTAAATTATAAGATCTTTCTCCTACATCGGCCAAGATGAAATGTGTATACATGAAACGTACAATGGCCACACCTAGTCAGCTCCAAAAGATGTAGAAATCCAATGCGGTTTAAGCCAACTGATAACCAAGACCTATTCTTCCTTAACACATTCTTCCAAGCTGGTGAAAACTTCCAAACATCTGGCGGGATCATCAAAACACTTGAAGTCAGCCCAACAAACACTTTTCTTTCCACAAAATAGATCCAGACCTAAAATGGTACCAGAGAGACCAATTAGCACCATGTGGATCACTACACAAGAAACATAAGACTTGCACATACCTTCTCAATCATATCTTCCTCTAAAACATATATTTTCTTTCTGGTGCAAACAAACAAATACTAAACCTAGCATCACTTACAAACCCTGAACACAGTCTTGAGATAGAGAATTGAAAAACCAACGTGTGGTGTACTTCAACACCTGAAACATGACATGAACAAACATACAGACCATCTGAACACATTCTCCAAACATCAAAGCTAAAATATGAACTACGGTGAAATACGGTGGCTTTTGCTTTCTCCTCCAGACAACCCTAATCAGCAACAAGATTTGTCTTTGCTCTGCTGACTCCAGAGAACCTCTATGGTACAACTTATGATATAAAACTTGAATATATCAATCTTCTCATCTGTATCCAACTATTCTTCAAACCGTAGGACCTCATCTTCAAATGCAGAGAAATGCATAGCACTTCTCTGACTCATCCTGACTGTAACAACTCTGAACAACTGTCTTCACTCTGCTAGCTCTGGAAAATTTTGTGGTAACTTCTATGCTCTAAAATCAAGAATATACCATCTTCACACATGTCTTCGTCTAACTTCCAAACCACAAGGTCATACCTTCAAATGCAGAGGAATGCAAAGCATTCTCCTGAGCTACTTCAGTGCAACTTTTAGTGCCTTAGACTATCTGAAACTTTCTTTCAAAACTAAAGCAATGCTTTTCATCAGGGAACAAAGAATACAATATTCTTCACACCAGATACTTCATTTACAACATCATACAACAATCACAACTCTTTTCAACAAGAAACTACAACTTCTTCATATCAACATACAACTTTCACCTCTTCATGAACTTCATAAGATAGGGTACAATTGTGTACAGATGATACTGATCCGATGCATAGTACATGACTTCCATCACCTTACCCTTCTCTTCACAACTTCACTAATCCATCTCCGATTACCTCAGCATACACTCGTCACTTTTCTTCTCTATCTGTAACAATCTCTCTTTGGCATCACCAACACTGATCAACACATCATAGCACTATTGTCATCATCTATGTTAACATCACTTCCACTTCCAACCTTCCATAACACAACACTATTGACATCAATGGCAATACACTTGTAATAGAACCTTATTTTGATGGACCCATATTCTCATGTAGAGTAGGTCCCTTAACAAATATTTGTGCCAAAGGTACAATTTCATATTTAAGTTTGGGCACCCATAACTTTATTTTGCTTTTCTTCTTTCCTTCCACATTACTTGTTTGATCTTTCTTTTAAATTTTAGTCTTTAATATTATCAGTAGCTCCTCAATTGTTATATTGATGGATTTCTAAAGTGCAAATTTAATGAGAGATTCAAGAATATCCAAACTTGATTCGATTTTTTCAATACTTTGTTCCTCTAGTGTTGATATCTTCTATTATAAAATTCTTGTTATTCTTTATAGACCTTATAAATGTTATATGAGACATCTAATACCCATGTGGAGACTCTTCCTGAAGTATGAACAAAATTATCTATAGTGAAATTTGCATGTTCTAAAATAGCTTGGCAAGGATCTCTTAATACCTTGACCACCCTTGGTTGGTGAATGAATTTTACACATTGATGGAAATTAGAAGATTATGGATTGAAATTGTCCTATCCTTGGGCAACCGAGAATGATACTAAACCAATTGGAGGATGGAATAATATGAAACATTATTGGTTTCTCTCTATACAATGTTCAAATGTAAAATAATGCATCTTATAGTATCTTGCATTATCCTTAAGAATATTTAACAGAGACCCCTAAATGTGCATATTATTCTTCATGTAAATAATTGGTACACAAAAATCGCTCCATGCAAATGTTGCAATTTGATCTAGTGTCAATCATCATTCCTTGAGTTTGCTTGTGTGTTATGATACCCATAATCTAGAAAGGTCCATGATATCTGTTATTAAGAATTTAATCATTAGAAAATGTGATGGATAAAAAAGAAGAAGATGCATTAGGTTGTTCACTAATGGCTCTAGCAAACCCTTCATATGATGGTAAAGGCATGTCCATTATTTATTCCTCTACTTGCTCATTTTCTACAATATTTTCCATGACCTAGTGTATATTTACAAATTTTGATTTGGGAGTGCAATATATTTATTACCTCCATTGTTAATTCCATCCACATGAATTAAATTATTGTCAATCAATTATTTAATTTTATGCTTTACTTCTAAACACCATTGTGACACATGTTTGTTGACCATATGGTACTCACAAAAATCTTTTATATCATATCCTTTAGGCACATACGTAAAAGTATCCAATGGTCAAATGGGAGGAAGAATAATCATATTAGCCCCAAGAAGTTGTAAAATAATATTTAGGGTATCTTGTTTAAAATCTTGTAAATTTTCTTTGCATTTACAGCTTGATAAAAATTGTTGGGAATTAAGGTGTCTCAACCTTGTAAATTCCTTACATTATTAATGTTTGTATTTATTATTTAATTACCTATGTTGTAAATATTTGGAAATTCCAATTGTCATATTCTGGGATGTGGCACGATGATGTGTCAATCCTACATGGAATATGACAACTTGTAATTTTGTCCTCACATGAGAAGATAGGCGTCCCACTTTGTGGTAGGAGCATTTTTCCATGTGTTGGCATCTTCCATGTTGTGTAAGGGAACGTTTGACCGAAACGGTTATGACGGATTCCTATGACGAATCTATGACATGTAAGAGTCAAAAATAGAAGGTTGTAAGACAGGTGAATACATGTGTCATGAAGCATCTTTGAAAAAGGCATATTTGGGTGCCCCAAGGTGGACTATGACATGTTGTAAGAGAATATACTATTTATAGCCTGTGTATGATAGATTCTCTTACAGTTGTAAGTTGTACCTGCTATGACATATTCTATGATGGTTGTAAGTGTCGTAAGAGCATCTGTCATAGCCCATTTTGGAAATAGATGACCCCTTTGGGATGGGAGTTGTGGACAAGTGTCAGGCACATTCTACAATGTTGACCAAGTGTCCTTAGGCATGGGTTTTGGGCCATGAGGCCAAGTTGGATGCCCATTCCGAGAAAGGTCCAATATTACCTTGTATTTTCTATATAAATAGGTGCTTGGAGAGGGAGTTGTATCACAGGTTTTATAGGTACTGTTATGCTGTCGGTTTGACTCCAGACATGAGTGTCGAAGACCATTGAAGCTTGCATTGCAAGTGTATTGTAAACATTCTTTCAGATTTGTTAATACATTGTTCAGGTTTCTGAGTGTGGGGCTTTTCACCCGATAAGGATTTTCCCCACCGTAAATCTTTTGTCTCTCTTCTTTTGTCTTCTTTCTGGTTCTTGTGTTTTGCTGTAATATCTCATGTTAATGGTTTAACATTGCTGTAATAGTTAGGATAAAATTGAATTTGCATAGCCCTCTCCTCATTAGATTAGTGTAGGAAGTGATTTCCACACACCTAGCTTCCTTTCAGTTGGTATTAGAGTTTGATCACTTTTGGTCCTAGTTGTTGGGTAGGGGTTTTTTGAGCTGATCTTAGGTTGAGTGGGAGTCTGTATAGAGTATTCTATATCTTGTTGCAGCAAGGAAATGGAAAGCACATTCAGAAGATTTGAAGTGGAGAAATTCAATGGCACTAATTTTGAGCTGTGGAAGCTCAAGAAGGAAGACATGCTTGTAGACCGAGACCTTTGGGAAAGTGTTAATGGAACTAAACCAGCTGCAATGTCACAAGATGAGTGGGATCTCAAGGATCAGAAGGCTGAGGGTCTCATAAGACTTAGTCTTGCTAATTCTATTCTGTTAAATGTCGATGAGGAGACTACTGTAAAACTACTTTGGAAGAAGTTGGGGGATGTGTATCAAGCCAAATCCCTGGTTAATAAAAATTTCCCGAGAAAGATGTTGTATTCTCTTCAAATGGAGGATGGAGGATCTATCGCTGAACATATGAATACCTTTAGCATGCTGGTTGCACAATTGACATCTATTGGTGTCAAGATGGAGGAGGAGGATCGATGTATGACCCTGCTTTGTTCTCTGCCAGACTCATGGGATCATCTTGTCATGGCTATTGGAAGCACCACATCCACATTCAAAATAGAAGAAGTGGTTTCTTAGCTGTTGTCTGAAGAGATGCAAAGAAAGTCTTCTGAGGCAACCAAAGAGGCCCTTGCAGTTCGTGGAAGACCCAAGGAGAAAGGGAAGAAAAAGGATAAGAAAGCTGAGAAGGGTAGATCGAAATCCCACAGGAGATCCAAATCTCCTAGAAAATCCAAGGCTCTTTGTTGGAACTGTGGCAAAATTGGGCATTTCTGAAAGGAATGTAAAGAGGAGAAGAAGAAGAAGAAGAAGAAGAAGAAAGCTCCTGATTCATATTTTGACAAGTCACAAGATGATGGTGATGCTTTCATTGCAGCCCTGGCAACCCATGCATCTGACGATATGTGGCTAATCGACTCTAGTGCATCATTCCACATGACCTCACATCGAGACTAGTTCACTAAGTATGAGGAGTTCGATGGTGCAAAGGTGTATTTGGGTGACGACTCTCATATGAAGATTGTTGGTCGTGGAAGAGTCTCTATCCGATTCCCTAATGGTCAAGTGAAGGGGATCTCTGGGGTTATGCACATCCCAGGCTTAGCACGGAACCTGCTTTTTGTAAGTAGTTTGAATGATGCAGGTGTGCAGGTTGTCTTTTCGAAAGAAGGATGCAAGATGACTAGAGGAGCTATGGTGCTTGCTAAGGTTACTAAGAGAGTTATTTTGTTTTTGCTGGAGGCATGCATTACACAGTACAATAGTTCTTCAGACTCAAGAAAGAGGGCAATAGTCACTTCATCCCCACCATCTGAATGAGCAGTGAAGAAATCTGTTGTTTCTAGTCTTGATGGTTGTAATCATGCATTGGAAGTTAAACTTCCTGTTGAAAAGACAACGTTATGGCATAAGAGATTTGGCCACATTGGTGAGAAGGGTCTGCGTACCCTAAAAAATAAGAACCTCGTTGAGGGGTTAGATAATTGTAATCTTGAGTTTGACTTTTGCGAACATTGCATTTATGGAAAACAAAATTGTGTTCAGTTTTACTCAAGTTCTCATAAGTCTTCTGGTGTATTGGACCTTATTCATTTTGATGTGTTTGGTCCTGTTAACGTTCCTTCATTATCAAAGTCTGTATATTTTGTATCTTTTATAGATGATTACAGTAGAAGGACATGGATTTATTTTCTCAGAAGCAAATCTGAAGTCTATAGCAAGTTTAAGGAGTTTAGGGCCTTTGCTGAAAATCAGACTGGTAAAAAGATTAAATGTTTGAGAACTGACAACGGTGGTGAGTTCTATTCTACAGAATTCAATAAATATTGCAAGGAACTTGGGATTGAAAGACATAAGACAACTCCATACACCCCACAACAAAATGGAGTTGCAGAGAGGATGAACAGGACACTGATGGAGAAGGCTAGGAGTATACTTAGTGGAGCTGGCCTAGAACAAAAGTTTTGGGTTGAAGTTGTTGCCACTGCCTGCTATCTGGTAAACAAATCTCCTACATCAACTCTTGTTGGTAAGACACCCATGGAGGTGTGGTCTAGTAGAAAGCCTTCAATAAGGCATCTTTGTGTTTTTGGTTGTGAGGCATATGCACATGTGCCTAGGGAGAAGCGGTCAAAGTTGGAGAACAAGGCTGTTAAGTGTATCTTCATTGGCTATGGTGTTGGTGTGAAAGGATACAAGCTTTGGGACCCTGTGGCTAAAAAAGTGTTGTATAGCAGAAGTGTCATCTTCAGAGAGCTTACACCTTCTTCCACTGTTTTACAGCCAGAAGAAAAAGTAAAGAAAGAGGATGTTGTTCAATTTCTTGCTACCCCTGAGAAGACTGAACAGAAAGACAATGTTGGACCTGATGATGAGGAGAGCTCTGGCAGCTCTAAAAGCTCAGATGAATAAGCTGAACCTTAACCTTAGCCATTGAGGAGGTCTACACAGATAAGAAAGCAACCTGAAAGGTTTGGTTTTACATTGCTTGATTATAGTTGTGCTTATGCTTTAATCACTAATAGTGATGAACCTAGAACTGTGTTAGAGGATTTGGATATGAAAGATGTAGGTTCTTGGAAGGAGGCCATGGAGGAAGAAATGGCTTCTTTGGAAAAGAATCAAACTTGGGACTTGGTGCCTTTGCCTCCTAGATGGAAACCCGTTGGATGCAAATGGGTGTTCAAGAAGAAAATTGGTGTAGATGGAAATGTTGAGAACTATAAGGCCAGATTGGTTGTGGTGGTGCCCACCTAGGTTTTGGGTTTCAAGTATTCATCTGCAGGCCTTTTCAGAAAAACCCAAAAAACTTCTAAGTCCCTCAGCCTTCACAGTTGTATGTATGCATCTTTGTATATGGCTTTTGTATCTAGTGTGCAGATGCATATGTACATTGGCGGACCCAAAAAAAGAATTCAATCGGCCTTCAAAAAGTTGAAAAAATGGTTGTATGCATCTTTGTATGCATGTCGGGTTTGTATTTGTCATTCAGATGCAATTCTGGAGGCGAAAATGTGGATGTACATTGAAGATTCCATCGCAGATTCTTAGTATATTCTACATTGTATCGAAGGAGATTATATGTATATTTTGTTGTATATTTGATATACAACGGGTGAGATACAATGCCAAACGTCAAAAGAGATATTCAAATCAGGTTGAATAGTTGTCGGGCCCACAGGTGTACAAGGGGGATTGTATGTATGTTCGATATACAATAAGAATATACAATGTAAAACATACAATCCCGGACTTCAATTTTTTTCAAATCAGGCCTGGTGGGCGGTGGTATAAAGGCAAAGTTGAAAAGTCAAAGGCATTTCCTTGTATGTTGGGTTGTATGTATCTGTGCATATACAACTACACATACAAGTGTGATGTACAAGCGGGCAGGTGCAAACAGCAGACGCAGCCAAGGAGTTAGTTGCATTTGTGAAAAAGGTGAAATCCGTAGTTGTATATTGGGGTTGTATGTTCCCAATATACAATCAGACATACAATAGAAGATACAAAGAAATATACAAGCAGGGTGCGGTCAAAGTCAATAATGGGGCCCACACAGTTGTATGTCCCGGGTTGTATGTATGTGCACATACTATGCAAGATACAAAGGGTGCAGATACAACTCGGACGCGAAAGGAAAGTTTGTTGTGGCGGATAAGTGGCTAGGGTCCGCGGGTTGTATATTGCACATTGTATGTGCAATATACAAGGCGATGTACAAGGAAGGAGATGCAAGGCTCGGACCCGATAGCGATTGTAATTTGTTTTATAAGGATTTGGGGTCCGCGCTTGTATGTGTTGCAATTGTATGTGCACACATACAACCACAGATGCAACAGGAGATACAATGGATCGATGATGAAGATGCAAAGGCATAGCGATAGAGATCCAACCAGAGGCTGCCACATGTCCAAGTCAGTTGTATGTATATACAACTGCATATACAAAGATTTGAAGACATAAAAGGCAAAATGGGCGAAAAAGGTAAAAAGTGTTTTTACGCTGCAAAAAGTCAAAAGGGGAAAATGCCACCTGCGTGGCACATTTTCATTGGCTGATGACTTTTCAAAGCTGGTGACTGGATTGCCCAATCAAATTGAAGTCGCAGATCTTGGCGAGAAGAAGGAAATCAGCAGCCTATTTCAAATCTTCAAAGCAAGAGTAATTTTTCTGTGTGTTCACTGCATCATTTCAAGCAAGAAGAAACTTCATGAATATGCAAACCGTTGCTGCATCCCAAAATTGGCAGGTTGGCATTTATGGAAAAATTGCAAAGGTATGGATCTTGATGGACAGGCCACCTACCATTTTTAAGAAGAAAATCTCCAATCTGCTGCACGTTTCCTGAACTAACCTGCTCTTCCTTCTTCTTCTTCATGCTGCATTGAATGTTTCAGGCGCCATTCTGATGGTGCATTATATCTGGCAGCATTTTGAAATGACATTGTAATTAATTGTTGAGTACACATTCTTGATGTATAAGAGGATTGTGTTACTCATTTTTCTGGTTGTTGAAGACTTGGGCAATTTTTTGGAGGAAATAACGAAAATAGAGCATTTCTTGGTTGTTCTGTCTCTTTTGTGAGTTTATGAGTTGCATTTGAATGCAGGTTGCACACATGTTCAGTTTCATGTTGTATTCATATGAAGAATGCTTCTTTGCATGTGTTTAGCTGTTTGTCTCCATTTGTTGTATGCATCCCTTCTTTTGAATCTGGTTGCTAAGGGCTACTTAGATTCTAGGATATAGATTTCTATATTGCATGCTTAACTTTTGACCTCCATTCAAGGAGTGGATTAAACTGTTTTAGGTTAAGTATGAAGAAGATTGTATGGCAGCAGGGATGTTTGTAAGTAGAGATAGCTAAATACTCATTCTTGGGTGGTGTTTGTAAGGCAAATATCTATCTGACCCCTTGAAACTTGAATTCCAGTGCAAATCATTCATTTGTATACGTCTAGTTGACTCCTTGCCCTAAGATAGGCACTGGTATGCCCTTGTGTAGTAGTTATGATACAAAACCCCTAGTCTTGCATCCAAAATTTAAGACAAATCATTTCATAGTTCCAACCTATTAGTTGTAGGAGTAGAAATAAGACCCCTGCATACTCTCATTCCCAAGCAGTTAGGTATGTCCAAGAACAATGCCAACCTTGTGATTTATCACACAAATCTTAGTCCAAACATGAGAGTATTCTGCATGTTGTTGTAAAGCTAAATCTTTCTATTGGGTGAGTCAAAGTTAAATCTTTAGCTATAGGGATACCCCCCTTGGTGCTGCAGAACTAGAAGTGAAGAGGAAGCAGCTCACGCAACCTCATGTATTTGTTGGCTGAATCTGCTTGTGCATTGGAACTGGCAAATCCTTTGCTGATTCAGAGAGAAAGACCCAACAAAATGGCGACTCTGCTGGGGAGTTGAATTAAAAGTGTTATTTTTGCCCATTCGAGTCACCAACAAAGTGACGACTCTACTGGGGAATGTAATGTCATATCCATAAAAGTGTGAGTCTAAAAGATTGAAGAATCAGACCTGGAAGTGCCTTGTTGTAGCAAACTTAAAGTTGTATATGTGTGGCTATGCTATTGGAGGACCCAGAAAGGAAAGAAATGAATTTTCAGCTTCATGTTATTTGAAGCTCATTCCTCTACCAAGGAGGTGGTGAATCTGCACACAAAGAACCTAAAAAAGAATACGAAAATGTGTTAGATTTTCATACTTTCAGTCAGGGAAAGGAATTTGCAGCTGCTGCAACATATCCAGGTATTTTCACATGTTTTGGTTTTCAAAAACCATGGTGTATAAGTTTTAAAGGATTCCCTATTTGGTGAAGTAGCACTAGTTAAAAGGGAAATATTGGTGATAAGCTTGCATGCTTTGTATTTGCTAAGAATGTATTTTGTGTTTCAAAAGAAGTATGCAATGTTGTTGAAAGACTCATTTAGAGGACTTTAGGAAATTTGAAACAATAGTTTATATTTTAAAGGCCTAAGGTCATTGTTGTAAAAGGAAGTTTGAGTTGAGAAGAAGGTTGCAAAGGCATATAAGATGTATTATCAGCCCATGTACCCTTATGAGGTGTCAAATGCAACAATGTATAGTGATCAATCCCAACCATATAATAGAAGGAGTTTCAATATTGATAGATATAAGCCCATCAATATCAATGGCATTTGTGGTTATCCAAATGCTTTTCCATCTAAGATTAGAAAGTATTTGCCTAAGTTCAGTGGTGCAAAGGATGAACAGCTAAGAGACACTTGCAGCAATTTAGAAATGTAATAGATGACTGTGAGGTTGACCATGAAGATGTAGTTATGAGATTATTTGTTCAATCTCTAGATGAAGATGCAAGGGACTTGTTCTCCTGCCTTCCGGCCTACTCTGTCAACTCTTGGCAAGAATTTAAATCTGCATTTCTAGAACAATATGGTGAAACAATATCTGAATATGCAGTTATTAGTGATTTTATGTATATCCATATTGAAAAAGAAGAGTTAATTCTAGCCTTTAACCTCAGGTTTATGAAGGCATTGAAAAGAATTCCAGAATGTATGAGACATAATGATGCATTGTGCCTAGTGGTCTATTTGGGAGCATTTGATAAGAAAATGAGTTATAGATTGAGAGATAAGGAGCCCCTCACATTACATCAGGCACATCGGTTTGTAATAGACATTGAAAACAACTGGAGGTATGGAATTCAAAAGGGTTATTTGTTTGCAAATTTCTATTGCCCTAGGGTCCCCAATGTTGATGAAAGATATAATTTATATGTTGAAGGTGAATGTCAAAGCACTCACACCCCTGCTATCCCTATTTATGCATCATTCCAAGTTGACAATGACTCTTCCATAAAGGAGGATGCCCTGATTTGCCTAGCAAATGAAGTTGATGGTAATAATTTTTCAAGTGATATTAATATGCCAGTCCTAAGCAAGGAGCGTTCATGTTTAAATGATCCAGTTGTGCATAGTTGTGATCATATGGATCAAGTGTCAATATCAGTTTCATCAGGAAGCATTAGAGGGCTGGAAAGTGATGAATAATTCATCTTCAGATTGCATTGAAGTAGTTGAAATCTTGTATGTGAGGAAATTAGATGATGAAGAAGAGGTGGATTGTCATGAAGAAGAAGCAAAGACCTTTGTGATGAGTATGAATCCCCTTTATGATGAGCCTTTAGATGCATTGAACATTGTGAGTCATGACCTTCATTAGTGCAGAATTAACCCTCTTTTTGAAGATGATGATGAATATGAGGAGACAACTGACATAGGTACTGCATCAGTTTATGAAGAGGGGACATATAAAGTAGAGGCAGAGATCTTCAACTCTTGTGAAGATAATATGGATATGCAAACTGTGGATGATGACTGTTCAGCATCAGCTATTCTAGACATATGCAACAATGGGTGTGTGGATCAGGATTCGTTATCACTGTCAATAAGTGATATGAATGACATTGAAGGTCTCATATATTTTGAATGTTTTCAGTTTCTGGATTACCTAGATGAGTGCCTGGTAATGTGCAACAGCCAGGTAGATAATGAAGAATACCAAATGCAATATGATGATATGTTGTTTGAGGAATATAACATACATATGTTACCTAATGCTGAAAGATATTCCAGTATGTATGGTTATGTGTCTGATTGTGAGATGCAGAGTGATAGAGGCAATACTGACAGAGGCAAGTTTTCAAAAATGGTGAAGTATGTAATTGACAAGGTTAGCCTATGGGCAAATTATGTCAGTGTTTTTGGTTGTGGTTGGGGTTGTTTAGATCAGAATCAAGCATTTGGCAGGAGGAGATTATGGTTTTTCATTTTTGGCTACCCAGGGCCACCAAAATAGTGTTTGAAGATGTGATTTGTGATGCAGGTTTGTGCGGTGCTCGACTCTGTGCCCAATGGATAAGGCCCAGTCTGCATCCCAGAGTTCTGGAGTTCTTGCCATGCCTACAAGAGGCATGCGTCCCCAGACAGAGCCAATGGTGGTTCCCACCTAGGTTTTGGGTTTCAAGTATTCATCTGCAGGCCTTTTCAGAAAAACCCAAAAAAATTCTAAGTCCCTCGGCCTTCATAGTTGTATGTATGCATCTTTGTATATGGCCATTATATCTAGTGTGCAGATGCATATGTACATTGGCGGACCCGAAAAAAGAATTCAATCGGCCTTCAAAAAGTGGAAAAAATGGTTGTATGCATCTTTGTATGCATGTCGGGTTTGTATCTGTCATTCGGATGCAATTCTGGAGGCGAAAATGTGGATGTACATTGAAGATTCCATCGCAGATTCCTGGTATATTCTACGTTGTATCGAAGGAGATTGTATGTATATTTTTTTGTATATTCGATATACAATGGGTGAGATACAATGCCAAATGTCAAAAGACATATTCAAATCAAGTTGAATAGTTGTCGGGCCCACAGGTGTACAAGGGGGATTGTATGTATGTTCAATATACAATAAGAATATACAATGCAAAACATACAATCCCGAACTTCAATTTTTTTCAAATCAGGCCTGGCAGGCGGTGATACAAAGGTAGAGTTGAAAAGTCAAAGGCATTTCCTTGTATGTTGGGTTGTATGTATCTGCGCATATATAACTGCACATACAAGTGTGATGTACAAGCAGGTAGGTGCAAAGGGCGGATGCGGCCAAGGAGTTAGTTGCATTTGTGAAAAAGGTGAAATCCGTAGTTGTATATTGGGGTTGTATGTTCCCAATATACAATCGGACATGCAACAGAAGATACAAAGAAATATACAAGCAAGTTGCGGTCAAAGTCAACAATGGGGCCCACACAGTTGTATGTCCCAGGTTGTATGTATGTGCATATACAATGCAAGATACAAAGGGCGCAGATACAACCCGGACGCGAAAGGAAAGTTTGTTGTGGCAGATAAGTGGCTGGGGTCTGCGGGTTGTATATTGTGCATTGTATGTGCAATATACAAGGTGATGTACAAGGAAGGAGATGCAAGGCCTGGACCCGATAGCGATTGCAATTTGTTTTATAAGGATTTGGGGTCCGCGCTTGTATGTGTTGCAATTGTATGTGCATAAATTTGCACATACAACCACAGATGCAAAAGGAGATACAATGGATTGGTGATGAAGATGCAAAGGCATAGCGATAGAGATCCAACCAGAGGCTGCCACGTGTCCAAGTTAGTTGTATGTATATACAACTGCATATACAAAGATTTGAAGGCAGAAAAGGCAAAATGGGTGAAAAAGGTCAAAAGTATTTTTACGCTGCGAAAAGTCAAAAGGGGAAAATGCCACCTGCGTGGCACATTTTCATTGGCCGATGACTTTTTAAAGCTGGTGACTGGATTGCCTTATCAAATTGAAGCCGCAAATCTCGGCGGGAAGAAGGAAATTAATGGCCTGTTTCAAATCTTCAGAGCATGAGTAATTTTTCTATGTGTTCACTGCATCATTTCAAGTGAGAAGAAACTTCATGAATACGTGAACCGTTGCTGCATCCCAAAATCAGTAGGTTGGCATTTATGGCAAAATTGTAGAGGTATGGATCTTGATGGACAGGCCACCTACCATTTTTAAGAAGAAAATCTCTAGTCCGCTGCACGTTTCCCAAACTAACCTACTCTTCCTTCTTCTTCATGCTGCATTGAATGTTTTAGGCGCCATTCTGATGGTGCATTATATCTAGTAGCATTTTGAAATGACATTGTAATTAATTGCTGAGTACACGTTCTTGATGTATAAGAGGACTGTGTTACTCATTTTTCTAGTTGTTGAAGACTTGGGCAATTTTTTGGAGGAAATAATGAAAACAGAGCATTTCTTGGTTGTTCTGTCTCTTTTGTGAGTTTATGAGTTGCATTTGAATGCAGGTTGCACACATGTTCAGTTTCATGTTGTGTTCATATGAAGAATGCTTCTTTGCATGTGTTTAGCTGTTTGTCTCCATTTGTTGTATGCATCCCTTCTTTTGAATTTGGTTGCTAAGGGCTACTTAGATTCTAGGATATAGATTTCTATATTGCATGCTTAACTTTTGACCTCCATTCAAGGAGTGGATTAAACTATTTTAGGTTAAGTATGAAGAAAATTGTATGGCAGCAGGGATGTTTGTAAGTAGAGATAGCTAAATACTCATTCTTGGGTGGTGTTTGTAAGGAAAATACCTATTTGACCCCTTGAAACTTGAATGCTAGTGCAAATCATTCATTTGTATATGTCTAGTTGACTCCTTGCCCTGAGATAGGCACCGGTATGCCCTTGTGTAGTAGTTATGATCCAAAACCCCCAGTCTTGCATCCAAAATTTAAGACAAATCATTTCATAGTTCCAACCTGTTAGTTGTAGGAGTAGAAATAGAATCCCTACATACTCTCATTCCCAACCAGTTAGGTATGTCCAAGAACAATGCCAACCTTGTGATTTATCACACAAATCTTAGTCCAAACATGAGAGTATTCTGCCTGTTGTTGTAAAGCTAAATCTTTCTATTGGGTGAGTTAAAGTTAAATCTTTAGCTATAGGGATACCCCCTTGGTGCAGCAGAACCAGAAGTGAAGGGGAGGCAGCTCACGCAACCTCCTGTATTTGTTAGCTGAATCTGCCTGTGCATTGGAACTGGCAAACCCTTTGTTGATTCAGAGAGAAAGACCCAATAGGTTGCGAAGGGGTATTCACAAGTGGAGGGTATAGATTATGGTGAGATCTTCTCTCCCATTGCAAAGCTGACATCCATTCAATTCTTGTTGTCTCTCGCAACAGCTTATGACTTTGAGGTAGAACGGATGGATGTGAAGACAACTTTCCTTCATGGTGATTTGGAGGAAGAAATCTACATGTCACAGCTAGAGCATTACATGGTGAAAGGTAAAGAAAATTTGGTTTGCAAACTTAAGAAGTCTTTGTATGGTTTGAAGCAATCCCTAGGAGATGGTACTTGAAATTTGATGCCTTTGTGTTGTCAATTAGATTTGTGAGATTGAAATCGGATCACTGTGTGTACTTTAAGTTTGATGGTGATCGTAATCTCATTATTGCACTGTATGTTGATGATATGTTGCTCATTGGGAAGGGTAAGAATAAGATTTTTGATTTCAAATCTCAGTTATCAGCATAGTTTGAAATGAAAGATTTAGGGGCTGCCAGGTACACTCTAGGAATGGAAATCAGAAGGGACAGAGCTAACATAAAACTTTGGTTAAGCCAAAGTAAGTATGTGAAGACCGTGTTGGATAGGTTCAACATGGCAAATTGTAGACCATTGTGTGTTCCTATTTCTTTGGGGACAAAGTTATCTATTGAGGATTGTCCAAAATCTCCTAGTGAGGTGGAGGACATGAGCAGAGTACCTTATGCTAGTGCTGTTGGCAGTTTGATGTATGCTATGGTTTGCACAAGACCAGACATTGCCCAAGCAGTGGGAGTCCTTAGTCGATTTATGGCTAATCCTAGATGAGTTCATTGGGATGCAGTTAAGCGAGTGTTCAGATATTTGAGGGGTACTTCCGAGTATTCCATTTGCTATCATGGTAATGTTACAGGACATCCACATTCCGTTGACATTCGTGGATTTGTGGATTCAGATTGGGCAGGTGACATTAACAGCAGGAGATCCACCAGTGCTTATGTGTTTACATTGCTCAGATATTGGTGTTGATGCAAGACAAATAACGATCAGTTGTGACAGTCAGAGTGCGATTTGCCTTGCAAAGAATCCAACTTTCCATGCTAGAACCAAGCACATTGATGTTTAGTTTCACTTCGTACGAGACATGGTTGAGGATGGAAAGGTAAATTTGGAGAAGGTAGATACTTTGAAGAATGTTACTGATGTATTGACGAAGCTAGTGAGCACAAAGAAGTTCAGATGGTGTTCAGAGTCTATGGGCCTCTCAGCCTATAGTAGTTAAATCTTGTTATTCTATTGGCTCTTACAAGGTGTTCGACAAGTGGGAGAATGTTGGGAATTAAGGTATCTGAACCTTGTAAATTCCTTACATTATTAATGTATGTATTTATTATTTAATCGCCTATGTTGTAAATATTTGTAAATTCCAATTGTCATATTCTGGGATGTGGCACGGTGATGTGTCAATCCTACATGGAATATGACAACTTGTAATTTTGTCCTCACATGAGGAGATAGGCGTCCCACTTTGTGGTAGGAGCATTTTGCCATGTGTCGGTATCTTCCATGTTATGTAAGGGAATGTTTGACCGAAACGGTTATGACGGATTCCTATGACGAATCTATGACATATAAGAGTTAGAAATAGAAGGTTGTAAGACAGGTGAAGACATGTGTCATGAAGCATCTTTGAAAAAGGCATATTTAGGCACCCCAAGGTGGACCATGACCTGTTATAAGAGAATATGCTATTTATAGCCTGTGTATGACAGATTCTCTTACAGCTGTAAGTTGTAACCGCTATGACAGATTCTATGATGGTCGTAAGTGTCGTAAGAGCATCTGTCATAGCCCATTTTAGAAATAGGTGACCCCTTTGGGATGGGAGTTGTGAACAAGTGTCAGGCATATTCTACAATGTTGACCAAGTGTCCTTAGGCGTGGGTTTTGGGCCATGAGGCCAAGTTGGATGGCCATTCTAAGAAAGGTCCAATATTGCCTTGTATTTTCTATATAAACAGGTGCTTGGAGAGGGAGTTGTATCACAGGTTTTACAGGTACTGTTATGCTACCAGTTTGACTCCAGACATGAGTGTCAAAGACCAATGAAGCTTGCATTGCAAGTGTATTGTAAACATTCTTTCAGATTTGTTAATACATTGTGCAGGTTTCTAAGTGTGGGGTTTTTCACCTGATAAGGGTTTTCCCCACCGTAAATCTTTGTCTCTCTTCTTCTGTCTTCTTTCTGGTTCTTGTGTTTTGTTGCAATATCTCATGTTAATGGTTTAACATTGCTATAATAGTTAGGATAAAATTGAATTTGCATAGCCCTCTCCTCATTAGATTAGTGTAGGAAGCGATTTCTGCACACCTAGCTTCCTTTCAAAAATAACATTTGAGGTTACTTGTCCATTATTAACATTGCTCACATTAGGCCTAGAATCTTGCTTATGAAATGAACTATCATGACCCCTTTTTAATGTACTTTTTGATTGAAACCTATCAGGGTATGATGAAGAAGACAAAGAACCATTGCGATAGCTATATTTTAACACATTTTGCATCCAATAATTTTAGGTCAAAATCTCTAACACTTGCACACAAATCAGTGAATGCAACACATGATTGAATGTCACTTTATCCTCAATTGTAAGGAGCATAATTAAATGAACAATCACTGAAGTTCATCATTTGATAATTTATATTGTATATTTGGAAGCAATGATTGAAATCTTATAATGTAAATGTGTTGGCCTATGCCCAAATTTCATTCTCAAACTTGGTGTTGTTATTGCCACGATGCTTTATTATTTACCCAAGTGTCTTCTACAAGTCATCATTTGTGTGTTCTCCCCATCACAACTTATATAAATGTATTTTCCTTCATTTATGGTACCATTTGGTGGATTGTTCTACTCTCCTTGCCTACTTCCTTTTGCCTTGTAATTCCTTGGTTCATCTTGTGATGCCCCCTACTACCTTATTGTGACTTCTTGTCACCTACCCTTACTCGCTTTTGGTATCACCCATGCTCCCAACCTATTTGTTCTCACTACAAAGGGAGTATTTTTTTTTGTCTACCCTCTTTATTCTCTTTCTGGAAGATCCTCATGCATGCAGTGGTTTCTTCAAGCTTGTGGTGATTGTACATATTCTTGCAAGTATAATTCTAGGATGTAGTAGCCTCTATATGATCCCATTGGTTTTTTGTAGCAGGTTTATTCTTTGTGTAGTAAGATTGTCATCTTTTGTCTTGCAATCATGGTAGTGGGTCCTATTTGCTTCATGGTATGTCTTTCCCTCACTTGCAATGGTCCGTGTTGTTCTTGGCAGCATCCTAGTGGTTTGTAGTTCATCCTTGTCATGCGATGGTGACTATGTCCTTGCAGAGATCTATTTTATTCACAGCGGAGGTGTTGTGCCTAAAATATTGCTCTTTGGCCTTTGAAATGTGTTTGTTCCACATAGAGGTCATCCTTTAGCTGGTGGTGTTATGTGGATGCATGATGGTTGATTTGGTCCTCAATGTTCCATGTTATGACCACAAGTGTTAAATTGACTTGGTGTGCCCTTGCGACATGTTCCAATGATGACATGGTGGAAATTCCCATGTTAATCAAGGTATTCTAAAATCAAGGCCCATGCATTTTTTGATCCCCATAGGCATGCACCCAAGACCTAACTTTTTGTTCACCATCCAATCTCCTCTACTTCCACGTGGATGACATGCTTTCAAATGAAGCTCAAATATTTTATAGGTCTACCCCACCATCCATCGTTCATTATCTTGCCTCACACTTTTCGAATATGAGTTATTATTGGTTTGTGGATAGTTGGCATGTCTTATCACCCTTGGAATTTCTCCTTGAACCATTGTGCATATCTACCATAGCAGGGCATGATTCAACTATTTCATCTCAAGCCCCATGCTTGGTTGTGGTGGGTTTGCTCATTTTGAACCTCCTCCTCGACATGGAAAAGAGTTTAATGTTGTTCTAATTAGTGTTTATGCCTAGTGGTTGGTTTTTCCTCATTGTTGTATGTATTTGTTTAGCTATAGTAATGAGGGCTTGGCTTGTTTACCCTTGCTGGACTGGCCTCACATAATCTTAGGTAGATCTATCTTCCCAATGGATTCATTCTCTTAACATGGCCATGTGGCGTCTTGGAGGTTGAATTTGTTTCAACGTGTATTTGAAATCTCCCTCAAAGATCCTTGATGTTGAGTGCTATATATACACACCTGTGTTCTATTTTTGTTGATCATCGAGCCAATTTTCTAGCCGCATAATGTCTTAGGTTGTTATAGGGCATCAAGTGATGCAAGTTTGGTCTGTAAGGGGATGGGACACACATTGTAATTCATAGCAAGGTTATTTAATGAACACAATACTTTTAAATGGTATGTCTTCATGGCATTCTGTAACTATTTAGGGGGTGCTCGAACCTAGTTGTGGATCCTCTCTTGCCACAATTGTTGGTACAATGTAATAGAAGTTAGATGGATGTGTGATAGCTTTCTAATTCATTGCAAATGATGTTGTGATGGTCTTTCTTATGTTTCATTGGGTAGTTTCAATACTGAGATCAAATTATTAAGTATGTGCATTTGCATGAAGTATTATCTCTAATTTGTATGCATGTGCACATTTGGTTCCATTATGCTTTGCAAGTGTATCCTCTTCTTCCTTGCATGATTATGACTCTATTTCCCAATGGAGTAGGCATTGGTCTAGTTGGTCAAGGTCCAAACATTCTCAAATTATTCATTTATTTATCCTTTTTAGTTTAGGAGTAGATTAGAGTCCTACATGCTCTCATGATCAGGTATTATAACTCAGAGAACATCTTAAGTGACTACAAATTGATTAGATAATTAAAGGATCATGTTATGCATGCCTACACCTTGCCCTTATGTATGAAAAGTTAAGTGGAGTCATTAATGGGGAAACTAATGAGAAAGAATTTGAAAAGGTCAGCAATTACATATGGTTGTATTTGAACTATGAAGCTGTTAGGGCAGAGGGAGCGTCAGGAGGACTAGTCACTATGTGGAAGACTCAAAATCTATAGGGTAGTGTCATTAGTAGTAATAAATGCACCATCAATATGAAGTTCAAAATTATCAACAACAACTTGTAATCGACCCTTACTAATGTTTATGCCCCCAATAACATAGTGCAAAGGAGAAAGTGTTGGGCTAACCTAATAGAAGTCAAAGGAGATTGGGAGGATTCCAAATGGATGGTTGTTGGAGACTTTAACTCTCCTCTATATCCCTCTGATAAACTTGGGGGGATCATGGAATTTACAAACAACATGATGGACCTGGATAACTTCCTTCATTTAGGTGGCTTAGTGGATATGGAGCTGGAAGGATTCAACTACACCTGGTCTAATAAGAGAGAAGGAAATAAGTTGATCCAATTCGGATTAGAGAGAATACTGGTCTCTATCGATTGTGATATTATAGAAAACTGCAAGTTCAAAAACCTTATGAGATTCAAGTCTGATCACGCTCCTCTTATCCTTAATTGGAGTTCTAATCCTGATAAAGTTATTGATTTCCAGTTGGTGGAACCAAAGAGTAGATGGCTCGGGCATGTTTAGAGCCATTTAGAAACTCAAATAGGTCAAATACCAGCTTAAAGGGTGGAATAAGAACTCATTTGGAAATATTTATAGGCGTAAGCAGGAGGTTAGGGCCCAATTGCTGAAGATTCAAGAAGACATGGATATGGGTATCTTCACCCAAGATGCTAGTGCCATAGAAAAGTATTTGCTTAGAGAATTACACAACATAGTGGAAAGTAAAGAGATATATTGGAAACAAAGATCCAAAATCCAATGGCTAAAGGAAGGAGATAAAAACACCAAGTTCTTCCACCAATCAACAATGAATTAACATAGGAAAAGAAACAGGATTTTTGAAATTATTCTTGAAAATGGGAATGTCATAAAGGATGAAAGATAGATTAGAGTTGAAGGGGCCAACTACTTTGAGAAAATCTTAAATGAGGCTAGGCCTTAGCTTTCAGAGGGGGACATGGCGCTGACACAATTTTTGGAGGTTATACCCAACACCCTGTCCAGTGAAGACAATTTCAATTTGGAAAAGGAGGTCTTAGAGGAAGAGGTGAAAAGTGTTGTCTTCTCTCTAGATCCTTACAAAGCCCTAGGTCTGGATGGTTTCCCTCTAATTTTCTTCTAGACATATTGGGAGATTATAGGAAAAGATATCACAACAGTGGCCAAAAAGGTTTTCAAAAGGGGGAGAGTTTTGAAGGAAATAAATAACACATTTATTGTTCTCATTCCTAAGAGGGAAGGAGCGAACAAAATGTATGAATTCAGCCCTATCAGCCTATGTAATACCCTCTACAAGATATTCATGAAGATGTTGGTACTAAGAATCCAACCATTGTTAAACAAAGTCATTCATCTGAATCAGAAGGGATTTGTCTCGGGAAAGCAAATCATTGATGCCATCATCACTGTGCATGAGAACATTCACTCCATGGTGAAAAGTAAAAAAGAAATTATGATACTAAAATTAGACATATCAAAAGCCTATGATATGGTCTCATGGCAGTTTCTGGAAAAAATCCTCTATTGATTCAGCTTTCAGGAGAAATCCATTAATATGATGAAAAATTGCTACAACAATCCTACTTACTCAGTGTTGATCAATGGATCCCCCAAAGGTCACTTCAAGGCCAACATAGGCTTAAGGAAGGCAGACCCACTTTCCCCCTATCTATTTATCATAATGGCTGATGTTCTGGGAAGAACAATAGAAAACAAAATCCGGATAGGCAAGCTGAAAGGATTTAATCCTGCCTCTGTTTTGCAACCTTCTTCCCACCAGCAATTTATGTATGATACTATTCTACTGGGAGAAGCCACCCTTAAGGAAGCTAGAGAATGGAAATATATCCTCAACAATTTTGCCTTGGTGTCTGGGCGGCAAATCAACTTTGAAAAAAGTGGCATTTTCTTCTTCAATACACTCCCAATGTTGCAGAAGCAAATTGCAAATGTCCTGAATTGCAAGGTTAAGGAAATGCTGGAGACTTACCTCAGAATACCTCTTGCTTTGGGGAAGCTCCCTATACTCTACTGGAACACTCTAATTGAAAAAATGTAGAGAAAGCTAGTTGCTTGGAAAGGCTCTCTTCTTAGTCATGCTGGCAAACTACAACTTCTCCAGGCCTCCTTGCAAAGTACCCCAATTTATCTATTATCTTTATTCAAATTACCAAGATTTGTTGCTGATAGAATTGAACAAATTCAAAGAAGATTCTTTTGGAGCAGAACTGAGGAGAAAGAGAGATTATCTTTGGTGGCTTGGGATGTGGTCTGCACTCCTAAAAATAGAGGCGGACTAGGTGTCAAAAAATTGTCTACACTCAACAAAGATTTATTGGCCAAGGTGGGTTGGAGACTAATATCTGATGGCAATGATTGGACAAAAATTATGAAGGATAAGTATCTAAATAATACTAGAGGTCTATCCCTCATGCACTCCCAAATCCTCCCAACGGGGTCCTCCATTTGGAACAATATAGTGAAGCATAAAAGCACCCTCTCAGAGGGTTTTTTTTGGAATGTGGGAAAAGGAAATAGAGTTAGATTCTGGGAGGACCCTTGGATATCCTCCCCTCCACTGGATTATCATCCCATATGGTTGGCTATCAAAAGAATCCTTCAAAATAAGATGGGAGGGAAAGTTTGCAATTACTAGATTTTGAAAGATGGAAAGGAGACCTGAAACTTCAACAAGGCAGAGTTTGAGTATTCATTGAACATTACAGCTGAAACCTTGTTAAAAATCCTAAAAATCCATAGATTTCATAGGAACTTCTTGGAGGACCAGTTAATATGGAAAGAAGACAAATCAGTCAACTACACGGTTAAGTCCAGGTATAACAACTTAGACAAGACCAGATGGGAGGGATTCAACTGGAGACAAATTTGGGACAACAATTCTATCCCCAAGGTAAATTTTTTTTGGTGGACAACCAACCACTACAAAATCCTTATAGTGGATAACCTCCAAAAATGAGGTTTCCAAATGGCCAACAGATGCGTGCTTTGTGAAAATGGTGAAGAGAGTGTTGACTAGTTGCTTTTCCACTGTAGCTTTACGTGGAAAGTTAGACAATTTTTTTTGAGTTACTTCCTCCTTAGTTGGGCTTGGCAGGGAAATATTAAGAAAATAACTAAAAGTTGGGGTTCACCCTACAGACATCCCCTAATCAAGGAATTATGGTGGTAGTCTCCGCTATATGTCAGCTAGGGAATATGGGGAGAAAGAAACAATAGGATCTTTAGAGGGGAGAAGAGGAAACGGAAAGTAACTACAGAGATTATCAAACTAAGAATCACTGAAAATGTTCAAGTTTTTGAACTTAGAGCTCCTAACCAGAACCCCTCAACTAAGGAAAGCATCATAGCTAAGAATTGGGGACTGAGTGAGAAACTCAATCAGGCAGATCAAAGCAAGAAAATTAGTAGAAAGAATACCAAATGGACCCCCCTGACGTCAGATGGATCAAAATCAATTTTGATGGGGCCTCAAAAGGGAACCCAGGTTAGACAGGTGGGGGTGGTCTATTAAGAGACAGTGAAGGAAGGATACTGGAAGCATATTCAAGGAATATGGGAATACAAACAAACAACTTCGTAGAGGCCTATGCAGCATACCAAGGTATTTGTATGGCCATGGATCATGGGATAAGGAAGTTGATTGTAGAAGGGGACTCTAAAAATGTAATAAGCATGCTCTAATCCAATGCTGCTCCCAATTAGTCTCTTAAGGACCTAATTCAGTTAAGCAAAATCAAGCTGAATACCCTAGAGAAAGTGGAATATCGACACATTTTTAGACAAGGAAATACTAAAGATGATACCTTAGCTAGCATTGGAACTAAGGTCAATGAAGTTCTAAATTGGAGCTTAGGAGAGGTCATCCACAATTTGTTTAAAGACATCATTTGCAATGAAGAAGCCAATCCAACTTAAAGCAATGAATGCCCCAACGAAGAAGGGGACTAGTCGCATGAGGCAAATTAGCCAAAGAACTACCATTAATCATGGCCTGAAACGTCTCGCTCCTTATGCCTTTCTTCTTTAGTGTATCTGGATTTTTCTCAGCCTAGATACCTTCAGAGCTAGTTAGAGTGCTAAGGATTCTAGGGTTTACAAGATGGGTGGCAACCTCTGTCAAACTGAACCTATTAGGTATTAAAGCATTAAAGAAGACATTGAGCTATGGGATATTCTTGAGAGAGACAAGTTCACTCAGTACATTGAGACCATGAATGGGTATGACACTATTCTGTCCAAGGAATTCACTTCTTCTTGGAAGGCAAGGGTGGTTTATGTCAGAGGGATTTCATTAAGGGTTACAGAGAAGATAATTGCTGAGGTGAGGGGCCTGTGTATGGAAGGAACTAGACTACCAAGAAATGTTAAGGGTAATTATCAAGAGGACATGAAAAAATTCCTCCAAAATTGGTGCAGTCACGATCGAAGGGTTCACAGAATGAACTGTCCAGGCCGTGCAGCAAGAGTAAACACAACGGAAACAACTCAAATATTAGATGTAATGAATGATTCAAATACTCAATATACCATAGATTCAAAATATTTATATGCTGGCAACATGCGGGCTACAAACTAGGGCTCACAGGCCTGAATATCTAGTTACAACAAATATGGCTTTGAAACTCAAACATCTAACTGAAGCTATCTAAATCCTATCCTAGAACTATTTCCTTCCTAACACATCCTAAATATCTATATATATCATCTCCAAGCTCAAGAAATTCGCCGTGTAGGCCAAGAAAGAAGTTACAATATCTAATGAAGGTGTAACATGCAGGAATGAATAGGTCGGCCTTAAACAACTGGTACTCCTCCGCAAATGATGGAAACTTGATGCAGATCTCAAGGGAGATCGGCTAGATCCCAAACTATCTTGCATGATGTTTCATTTAGCTCCATAAGTCACGAAAGTGCTCCGAAAACCTTCTCCTTCAACTGGCTATCTGTATGCTCTACTCTGTGAAAATAGGTGATCTTCTGATAGCGATAACTTTTAGTAGACAAGTCCAAATGACTTGAATTTTGGATATGATGTGCATGATGATGTCTAGATGCAAAGTCCTGCTCCACAAGTTCTGAAATGACAATGTGACAAAATGTGGTACAAAATGTTGAAACTGCTACTAACTGAACTGAACTAAAATGAACTGGAAAATGAAAGAAATCAAAAGAAAATGCAAATGTTTTTGGTTGATGCAAGATTGCTCTGCAACCTGGGATGCTCCTGCATCAAAAATGGTGAGAATGTTCAAAGGCTTTAGAATGGGTTTAATCGTGAATATCTTCCAGGGGTTTGGAAGAGGGTAGCGGAAGTCTTGATGAGGTGTGTAACTTTAGAGGGTAGGTTTAAAAGATTTCATGCATATCTCTTTCCTCTTCTAAATCATTTTCGTCATCAAATGAAGATAAAATTCCCTTACTGGTTTTTCACGTCCTTAGAGGACTCTGTGCAAAAAGTGTTGTTAGGTGAAAAGACCCTTCCCCTACATCAAAGCTTAATCTATGCTTTGTATAAATTTGAATTATCTTTAACCCTGACTCTAGTATTCAAACCTAGAATCTACAACCCTCAGTTTGTTGAGACAATTCCTGAAGTTACTAGGAGAAATTTGGGAGGTAACAAGCACGCGATTTAGGAAGAAACCCTTACCAAGGAAGAGGGGTTTTTGTTTCCTAAAACCTATGAAGCCTCTACTTCTAAAACCCAATCCAAGAAGACTTGCATGACTAATAAGGATATTGAGTACTGTTTAGGCAAGGTTACTGGTCAATCTTCTAGCAAAAACATTATGCAAACTAGTAAGGACCCCCTAACAAGGGAGATAGGATCAAGGGTAAGGGCATGGCCAAGGCTATTTTCCCTACTTAGAAAAAAGGGAAAACCAATGCCAAAGTGATCTCTGTTGAGGAAGAAGGGACCTAGAAGACAGGCAAGAGGAAAATCTCTGATAATGTTGATGAGACTAGTATAGGGATTGAGTTAGAAGATACCACCAACAATCCTAATCTCAGAGTTAGAAAGGATCTCAATGCTAAGAGGGATAAGTTAAAAAGGAAGACTAAAATTGAGAGTGTTTCTCCTGCCTATCCTAGAAATATCAAAGGTAAGGATAAAATCAGAGGGGACAAAGGTAAGGAAAAAACCAAAGAAGACATCCTTGTAGGTGAGGAGCTCAGTCACAACATTGGTAAGAGAAAGAGTACTGAAACTGTAGAAAACTAATGTTTGAAATTAAAGGGCCAAGTTCCCCCTCCTAAAATGATTCAGGTTACTTCTCATCCTATCAGTCAGTATGACCAAGGGGGTATGAAGAAAGAATGCAATTCTTGGAATCAGTTGGCGGAGAAGGTTGCCACTCTTTACCAGGCCTTCAACCTACAAAATTAGGTCTTAAAATGGTAGCTGGCGCAAATGCACCATGCAAAGCGCAAGATCCAACATCTTGAGGTGATTACCCAGCTTGAGATGATTGAGTGCCCTAAGGACAGTGAAGATGAGTTGTGGGGTGAAGTAGAGAACTTGGCCAAAAAATTTGAGAAATGGGAGACCATGGAGGATGAAATAGAGAAAATTAAGGCTAATCAGGAGAAAAGAAAGGAAAACATGACCGAGATTGTGGATTTTAGCAGGGAAATGGTTAAGAACTTAGCTACTATGCTATATGTCTTTCAAGAGGAGATGGAGAAGCAAAGGGCTATGAGAGAAGCCAAAACAGGGGTCACTGCTTAGGGCATTCAGAACTAGCCCGCCAATAGAATGAGGGCAAGAAGCAAAAGTGCTAAAGGTAAATAGATCAGCATGGAGATCCAGGAAGAGCAGGACAGGGATATGAAGGAACACTTTTGAAGACAAACTAAAATTCTTGAACAGAGAGTGGCAGGCAATCAGTAGTCTAAAGTCTATGGCAAAGCAATAGTATGGTCTATTGTTGGTCCTTGTGTGTTTTGGTTGGCTCTACTGGTCATTCCTTTGTTTATGTTGTTTCTTGTTGTTGTTTTGTGTTTTGCTTCTTGTAAAACTTGTTCAGTTTGTCATTTTTGGCTTTTGTACATGGGTTCGGGCCCTTCCCGGTTACTTTTATCAAAACTATGTAAATTATGTCTTCAGAGTCATGAAATGTTTGTTCTTTCAACATGTTGGTGTTGGTGATATTTTGTAAAGATGTTGATTCACCTTTTGTAAAGTAGTTGAGTAGTGGATTTTTCGATGTTTGCATATCGTTGCTATTGAAAGCTCTAGAACCCATTAATCTACAACTTCTTACCAAGGTTTTGGTGTTAGGACAACAGGTTATACAACTCATACAAAGTTTTATAACACTCAATGCACTAACCAAGGATACTATCAATATGATTATCAATATTAAGCTAATTATGCTTGCTGAAATACACAATGTGTAATTGCAAAAGTATGAATTTTCAAATCAAGGATATTAAATGATGCAAGATTTTCAAATGAATATTGATAAATATGAAAAAAATCAACGCAAGATCTGATTTGAACAATCAGCAAGATGCAAATGCTCGAAGCTACGAGTTCACCAAAATGTTTCATATGAAAAAGGTGAATGATGACAACTAGAACATAAACTAGATCAAAACCCTTTTCCATATAACATTCAAGGACAAGATCGAGCCAAATCACTACCAAATGAAGGTGGACTCAACTATTGATCTTGTACTTAGGTATGTTATAGATGGATCAAATTTAATTTAGCCTTTTTTTATCAAACCTTAGGTTAACAATGCATGAAACCCTAGTTCTACAATGATCTGCTTATAACAGAATAAGTACAACAACAATCCATAAACTAATTGCACAGGGATGATCAGAGAGATGATAAAACCTATCTCCCAAAAGCAAAGATGTCAGAGGACCAAGGTGGGACCACCCAAATCCTGACTAGAAGAATATGCCAGAGGTGCAAACTGGAAAGTTGTTGTAAATGATATCCTGATGCCAGATCTAAGTCCTGAAAAGGTAGGAGGACATGGGTGGTACCGTCCAAGTCCTTGGTGGTAGAAAAATCTGAAACTATCTCTGAATCCCAAAACCCTGATCTGTTCTCTATCTTCTTGTAGCTCTGTATTTTCTAGATCTCACTCCTGTAACCTACACACAAGAAGATAAGAAGGGCTTTGGGGGTTATGGTGTTTAGGGACTTGCCTCAATCAAATCTCAGGATAGCATTCAAGCTTCCCAACACTGTTGATTGATAAAGAGTGTGTGCCCTCATGGGGGCAAGGATGAAAACAATGATAATGAGATGATTCAAATGATGATAAACAAACAATGATATCACCTATGTGATGAACCCTTAGAATGATGAAGGTCCTTCAACTCCTAAGGAAGAATAGATGATAGCTCCATATCTACAATAACAACACAATGACAACACAAATCTACTCTAAAATCACAATGAATACTCTTGCTTTCTTCACTTCAAGATCTCAAGTTACGCCTTTTCCAACCTAGTTGATAATGAATCCAAACACACACTTATTTATGCTTTCCCGCTCATAATCATAAATTCAAACCAAAAGAGCCGACAAAGAGAAACCTCTAGAGAGGTAGAGAGCTGACAAACATTTAATTTAGGCCCAACCTAAAGTGAGGGACCTGGTCGTGATAAGATAAAACAAGGGGCCCATATTCCACTTTTACTTGGGTGCTAGGTTATTTTGTGTTGGGATAAACATTTTGAATGTATAATACAATCAAGGGGACCTAGGAGCTAAACAAGGAGGTAAAAAGATATGTGGACACTTTTTACTCCATAATAGATGCAAGCTCCTACACCATCATATTGACCCTTTCCATGCCCGCTCTCAAAGAAACTCCAAACATGTGGTATATTATCATGTTGATGATATCTACAAAGTGCATAAAATGGCCTTGATGATTTGAATTGTGATGCACACCCATCTGACCATACAAAATGTTTTTCAATTTTCACACCCCTTCTTGTCAAATCTTCAAAAGACTTCTCAAACCAATGTTCTACAAAATGTGTGTCATGCTCTTTATCATCTCTAATATAAAAGTGATATTCTTTCATAATGACTCATTCTAGATATGTACTTTCAGCACCATCCAAATCGAATTGTGAATGTTGATAACACACATGCACCATAATAGTGACCTACTCTGAATAATAATATTGTGTTTGAATCTCCTTTTGATGGGTAAAAGAGTAATTTTCTGCAAAGTCCACAACTGATAAAATTGTTCCAAGTGGAAAAGTATCTCTCAACAACTGAAACTCTTTTGCTTGCCACTTAGCAAAAAATGCATGATGTATGTATGGTTTTATCAATTTATGAATTTTTTTTTATAAATTTTCCAATAGGTAGTTCCTCTTCTACACAATCTAACCTTGTGGATTCTTTCCCAAATTTTGTTTCAAATTTTATGTACTTGTAACTCTTGCAATTTACCATCTTCATCATGTCAATATTTTCATTTCTCAAAGGCATTTTAGCTAAATTTCCATACATTTCACAATGTCCTTTTATGCATTTTATTGGACCATCTACATCATCATTAGATTTATCACATAAGATGGATGTTATGAACTGACTTACCTATTTAGGAGGTGCATTTTCAACACCATCACTTTCTTCTCTGATCTTTCAAAACACCTGATAGTAAAAATCAAATTCAATATGGTAACAACAACAACAAGTTTCAAAAAATTTGTTTGCCTTCACATACCATGGCCTTAACATTTCAAATATTGTTTGCCCAATCTTTATATGAGGATTTGCATTACAAAATGTCACATGCATCTCATGTTATGTTATGTCTAACCAATGTTTTGTATCCAGTTCATAATCATTTGGCTCAATTATGTGTTTGAGAACATCTGTACTATTTGATGAAGGATGAGTATGATCGTACCAAAAATTTGAAATCAACTTCCTAGCACCATCTTCAATCTTGTCTCAGAAAGATGAGCCCTACACATCATTGCCCAATTGCCTTCTACAATACTATAATCCAAAACCTTTCTCCTTTTCACATATCTTGTTAGTGTCTTTCTACTTAATCCAATTTCACTTGAAAGTGAAGATATATGATGTTTTCTTGATATTTGTGGACTTACAATAGATGCCAATATCACTTTTTTTGAAATGCTCTTATCAACTGATTTAGACTTTTTGCCAATGGAGCTCAAAGCTTTTGTAACATTTTAAACAATATCTTTTTCTAGGTGTCTTTTCCTCTTTTTTGTAAAATCTACACCTAACAATTTTAATGACTCTTTTACCTTGTCATGAAGAAGTATACTTGATAATAGTTGGGATTGACCAAGTGTATCACGATGTTTGAAATGCTTCTCAGGTATTTCCTTTGAAGTTCTATTCAATGACCTCTTAATAACTTGAGTAGGTTGTTCAGCATAAATTTCAATTTCTCTATATCCATTTCAAGTAAATGATCTATATTTTTGTAAGAAATTTTTCTCTTAACCTCTTTAATTAGATTCATGATAGCACAGAATCATGGACAAGCTCATCTACCCTATACACACCATTAATAGATTACCCAGTTTCTTTACCTTAACTAGTTTTCTATAGACTTGTTGTCACCACAGTGACAGAACCCACGTAGACATATAAGAATCACACATTAACAATCATAACAAACAATTCATGCTACAACTCATATATATGACAAGAACTGGCCATTAACCCATGCATGATGCAGAGGCATCCACACTATAACCTTACAATACAGTATGGACGTCTGCAGCCCATCATCATCATCATCATCATCATCATATTTCGCTTTACACTGTCAGCATCATCATATTTTGGACGAGCACAATTATCCTCCTGCCCACTACTGTTCACTTCCTCCGTTTTCCGCCTATCATCATCATGATGTTCAACTAGCGCAAACATCCTCCTGTTGCACTGTTCATCAGGCGCCAAGCTCCATCGGCATCATCATGATATGTAACAACCCCGTCGTCAGCAGGATATCCAATATCCTGTTGCTCCAAAGATCCTGATGATGGTCACCTTCAGCACCTTCCCTTCGATGCCCCGATAGCCGACGATACAAGCAACAGCATCATGATATGATTTATCCGGTTCTCTCGAAACCTCCTGATGATGTTAACACAACCTTCTGCCGAGGACTTACACCGATACCTAAGCACTTAACGACAGCAGGATAAACTTGCATAGGGGGATATCTCAATATCCTGATGACGATGACGTCATATCCTGATGACGATGACGTCACCCAATATCCTGATGACCTCTTCAACACTTAGTCAGAAAATGAACTTTCACTCCCGCATCTGCTAGCGATACGCGGATGATGGACACTCCCGAGAGATGATCCTGACGGCGATATATACGCTGAGTATATATCCGACTTAAAACATCCTGATACACTCGCAACATGCAAACTTCAACAGTTTCATGACCCGATCTTCTACCTGATGCCGATACGCTCCTCCTCGGCTCCTCCTTATGATGATCACCCCGACGCACTTGCACTTCATGCAATCGACAACATCATGCTCATCTCCTCTTATCTGGATGATGATGCCTGAAGCTTCTGCAGGATATTCACCAAATTATCCTGATGATGTCGTCTTGACGAACTTTCAGCCTTAGCGAATTTTCACTGCGCTGATCCGCCGAACCTCCTGGGATGACTCGATCCACTTCCAGGGTGATCTTCCACACTTTATCAGCTCGACCTAGCACATGCCCATGCTAGGGTCTTCAACACCTTTCAACCGCGATCCTGCACACCTGCATGCGAACAAACAAACTAACTACTAACCTACTATACATAACCATTCCACCGATCAGACGAATCAACCGGTGGAATGGATCAGTGAATCCATGAAACCACCCAAACCAGCAAATCGATTAGATAATGGAAGTAAACAGAGGATGAACACAAACAGGAACACTTTATTTGATTTCAAAAGATGCAAATACAATGATCAGTTTCTCTCGCTGTCTCACTCTCTACAACCTAACTCGATCGATTCATGATCTACAGTCAACCGATCCTCATGCTTAAATAGATTTTCCTATGAGTACTACTGACCCGACTCCAAGCGGCTGGGAACTCTCCAGGCGGCTGGGAGATCCAACCGAACATACATCATGACAGCTGTTCTAACAAACTTCCTAAAAATAGCAAAAGCATGGTCAGCATGATCTTATCATGATCAGCATGACCTTATTACATGCATTTGGTCTTATCAGACCTTCTTGGAAACATAAACAAGACCTAAAACTACTAACTGCCTCATGAAGGCCAGCTGTCAGGTAGGTGCTCCTGCACCCATGCAACTTGCCTTCAAGATGACAAGAGCTTGTATAAACCAAATAACTACCAAAACATATCTTCTCTTCAATGAAAACCATCAAATATCAGAGGTGACAAGAAGTATTAAAAGACAGATTTTTTTACTAACACATTTAAGACCATATTGAGCACACAAATTCATCCCACTTCTATTGGCTAACATAACATGACATTACCCAGCTTGTGGGTCTATACACAATGACCACTTCCTATCTATAGAAATTTGATTCTAATCCTAACCTTGCTTCCTTCAACTTGTTCTTATTTCTTTATTCAGCCTACTCACAACACCTCAACATTTCTTTGTTAGTGGCCTCTCTTTCTTTTACTGTCGACCTTCCTTATTTCTCTTGGTCTGGCCTCCTACAGATTGACCTTCCTATCTGGAAAATCGGCCCTCTTCTTATCAGCTACAGCCTTTCTTTCTTCTTTCCGGCTGCTCCTAATCACCTCCAATCTATTCGGCCTGCCTCTTCTTTTTGTTTCGGCCTTCCCACCTTTTTTTTAATCTTCAACCTCTACACGATTTGATTGCTGGGCTTCTTTATATCATCGCCCCTAACATATATTCGGCCTACTTGATAGTCTGATCATCCCATCCATTTTAATGACTACCTCCCTTCATCTTCCATAACTGCCACTTGCCTCTTTTTGAAAGAATCTTATATTATCATTCCTCTAACTCTTTTGCAACCGCTAGAGAGTCTCTTCATCTTTGAGTGTTTCATCTTCCTTCTGCCAAACGTTCACATCCAAGATGCTGTCACTCTATCTTCTTACTACCCATAACTGTCGTTGGGTGTTTAGGTTTCCTACCATGGTCATGCAGCCAACCACCACGTTTGACCACTCCTCTTTCTTAAATCTATAACCACCCAAGAGATCAAGACTGACAGTTTCTAGTATAACTAAACTCTTTTCCCATCTAGCGATAGGAATCTCTGCAACTTCAACCTAGCAACAGGAACTCAACTAACATGATAGGAGAAACCATAAGGTAACGATGCTTATTCCTAAAAAAAACCAACAAAACCAAAACTGCAAATGACATAAAAAAATCAAAATTTGTTAAAAAGCATGATGCCCCTGCATCAAACTCCCCAGGGGACTAAAATCATGTGCTCCGACACATGTGGTTCAAACTTTCCTAATCTTTCTTCTGTTTCTTCCACAATCTGTTAGGTACAGTCACCATATGTCTCCAGCCTTGCTGTTCCATCTACAATACTCCATTTGTATCTAACTTCCCCCAAGTTTCTTTTCCCACTCAATCACATATAAATCAATGCAAATGAATCTAATCATACTGTCCAACCACTTTTCAATCTGATCAAACTCATCCTCCAACAAAAACTCATCTGTGACTTCACCATGTGTATTACCAAACACAAAATTCTTACAAAAATTAGTGTATCTCTCTTCATTCTTCTATCCTAACTTCTCACTAATCAACAAATCAAAATAAAACAAAACAATGTCCTCACATAGGACCAAGAAATTTACCTCCTCTTGCAATTCTGCAATAACCCCTTTTTCATAAACTCTAATCCTTCTCTCCACCTTCGTTGTTTCACTCGACTTCATGTCTTCATCAACATGTTCCTTCAATGCACCTTTAGGAGATTCTGCTTCAACCGAATTATCAACTGTCCCCTTATCCAAATTTGTATCTTCACTTCCATCCTTTTCAACCTCAAGGTCTTTGACAAGGGTTGTTGTACCTTTTCATTTAATCATATTTCTTTTGTCAAATCCAGGGCTATGTCCTTGGCTATCTACAATTAGGAATCCTATAGTTTCCAGTCTTATCTAACTAACTCTAATGACTTCTACTGATTTAAAGGAATTGATCTATCTACTATGAAATGAATTCCAAGAATATTGAAAATAGAATTGAACAGTAAATTACTTAAAGCAAATCTATAAACTGAAACATGCATCTATCTATGAAAACAGTAAATATCTTTAAAGCAAAATCTGAAACAACAAAACAATAGTACTAGCCTTCTGCCTTGGTGGTGAGAGTGGGCCCTTGCTCCACACCCTTAGGGTTGAAGACTAAAGTAAAGAATTAGCACAAGAGAATGATATCACAACTCAATTCAGTCCAATTCCATCAACTTTGTATTTTGCAAAATATTAATATCAAAGTGAGATTACAAAAATCAAAAGAAATAATCGCTGTCCTTTTCTGCTTCTTCTGTAAGTATATATAAAATTAGTGATGAGATATCACTTATCTTATCTACCAGTTCTTCTATGAGATGGCATTCATCTCTTTATTATACTAGCTGTCTAACTATGGAAAATAACCGTGCAATAAAAATAGATTGAGTGGAACAAAAGTCCACTCTAAATCTAAGTTTCAGTCTTAATACATTTGGGTAGCGAAGCCCTGAAAATATGGATATTAAATCAGTTTTATCAGTACCTCATGCAAAAACTAAAAAGAGATAAAAACTCCCAGTAGTTAACTATAGATTGCCCTTAATCACTCAGGAAATGATTTGAGTAATATCAGGGGTATCACGATCACCACTGAAAGTGTCTGACCGACAGCTATGCTGGAAATCTGCTCTGCTCTAAAGAGGCACTGGAGATGTATGTCTCTGTCTGTAGCTTTGAAGATATACTGCCTACAGCTCCGGAGATATAACTGTGGCCTTCTTGCTCAGCTCTGGAGATGCTCCAGACTTCAGTCCAACTCTAGAGATGCTTTTCCTCTTTACTCCAAAACTTCTGATGTCATGGTATTCTGATATTGTCTCCAGAGATCATTAGGACTACCTCCGAAGATGCACAAAATTGCCAACCCAAGCATCTGCACCTGTTGATTCAGAAAGAGAAGTTTTTTTGCATATTTCCATCAATTCCATGCACATTAGTCCTTTAATCAGAAATCATGATCTTAAGTAATTCATCTCCTATTAATCATTATTTAGAACAATCTTGCCAGCCTATTCGGGTGCAGTCATCAAGAAGATGGAATCAGAAAGGAGAAAAAGAGAGGTAAAAATATGTATTTCATGGGTGCTACCTGGCACTCATCAGTCTTCACGAGTCTTTATTTCTTCAACCTCTACCTCAACTACAATCTCTCTCTTTTCTCCTTTGTTGTTTTCAGTATTCCATGCCATTATTGTTCTCATTTGCTTCTCACTACTCTTATTCAAAGATTTTTTAGTGGTGAATCTTCGCCAATTGGCGAATAGTTCATTTTCGTGAATGAGGAATTGGTGAATATATTACCACTGGCGAGGGGCCAATTCACCCAGTTTTTACAGATTTTTGGTCAAATGTGTTTCAATTCGCCACCCTATTAATTTTTGAGTCATTTATAGTTAGTATTTTAGCCACAGTATACTATGCGGTTCTAACGGTGATTCACTTGGAATTTCAGAGGCATGTTTTAATTCACCCACTTATTCGCTAATATCATTAAACGGTTGACATGCATGAGGACCCAATTCACCAATATCATTAAACAGTTGACATGCACGAGGACCAATTTCCCCAGTATAATTAAATGGTTCACATGTATAAGGACCAACTTCGCCAATACCATTATAACTCCATGCTAATTGTAGGGCCATATTCGCCTAGAAAATTACTATATATGTGTTTGATGGAGGTCTATTTCGCCTAACATTTATAAGTGTCCTATTAATAGTACGCGAGAATCACCATATTATTATAATACCATTTGAAAATCTCGCGTTATTCACCAAATATGCATTGATATAAATGCATTTGTAACTCTAATTAATCCTTTAAGTTTACACATTTTGTTCAGCTTAGCTCTTGAATCCTCGATTCATTTCGGATCATAGAGAAGTTACAACTACTAGCATTGGTGAGTCACTGAAAGGTAAGTGATCATTTCTTTACAAGTTTACTATGTAATAATATAAGATTCATGTTGATTATTTATGTCTTTGCTACAGATGATATTGATTAAGTAGGAATTAGGACTAGGGATATATCTTAATCTAGGAGTCTAGGACCCAGGGATCTATATTCTATCATCTATGATTGCATCTTGAACAAAATGACATTAATTCTGTAGCTTTTAATTCGTGAGAGATGTCGAGCAAGAATAAGTTGTCTGAGGGTGGTGAAGGCACTCAAGGGAGGTCAAGGCCATCAAAACAGAGAAACAATAGCATAAAGTCATACTTTGGCAATGTTGGTAGTCCATCGGATGTAGCTACAACATCAGAACCTATACCATCTATTGACTTGCATCACAATGTCATGGATGATATTCCAGGGAATACCCAATGTAGCAGGAATGATGACAATGACACC